>OX596285.1:11760652-13200382 GCA_951394225.1 Harpalus rufipes
TAAAAGAAAACGTCCATAGAATAATTTGCAAGAACATTTCTATGTGGAATTTGTACAAAATACGTAGAATTGACGGAAGGTATTGTGCTGGCCACATCAGATTTTTTAAATTGTTGTATTACTGAAATATATAAAAAAATTGAGAACATGACAAAATATTTATTAACCCTGAAATTTTTTATCACAATTTGAAAATGACAATGACATTTTAGTTGTTGGAAAGTAAGTCGAGATTTATTTTATTCGCAATGATTATAGTTTATAGTTATATGTCGATTCCTAACCTTTTAGAGGTTGAGAAATACTTCATTCCTAGTTACAATGACAATTTTATGGGTGGGAAATGACAAATCACGCTTCCATCCTATAGGTGGGAAAGTAGGCAGAACAAATTAATAGAGGTTAAAAACATTAATCAAATTAAAGGTTATAATTCTTGATACGATGATCGACTGTTTGTAGAATTGGAAGAATGGGTAATAATCAGACACGCAGTCTTACATAAATTATTTATTTCCTGATTTATTTTGATAATTACTGGTTTAAAAACTGGATGATCGTGAATAAAATAGTATACAAACCTCGCTGGTAGTTTCATCACAGCCTCGCGTTGTATTTCCACCTCGAGGCTTCGCCTCTCGGTAACACTCATAAGCCTTTGGCTGCAAAGAAACATTTCCCACCTCAAATGTAATAAACTATTCCAGCTAGCTTGAAAGTAGTGGCGTATCTAGAATTAAAATAAGGGGGGGGAGGTATGTAGATGTTGATGCCACTTTTTCAAACTAATGCGAAAAAAGTGGCCAAATCAGTAAATCAGAGATAGCCTGTCACTTTTTCGCACATATGGTTTGAGTTAACGAAAAGTCGAAAATTAATGTTCACTTCTGAAAGATGTTACGGGCAATGTTGCCAAAATAACAAGAAATTTGAATAGGTTGAAGTTTGGGATGAATATTTTTATTCCATATTTCTAATGCTTTCAAAGCGTGGCAGTTTCTCCCTCATTTGCATTTTTTTGTACCAAAAACGTATTTTGAAGTTGGTTTTTTTTCTTATTATTAATAATTATGATAAATAATTGTTTTCTTCAAAATTTGGGGAGGATTCTAACCCCCAAAATCCCTCTCTAGATCTAAATACGCCCATGCTTCAAAGTAGAGTAAAAAATATATATTTTCCAACTGTTTTGAACACTGAAAACACACATATAAGGTTTGTTCCTACAGCTAGTCCAGGCTATCATATATACATCAGACAATTCAAAAATATCGGTCCAATCGTTTGTTGTACAATCAGGGATCTGAAACTGAACCCGAATCTGAACCAAAAACCCGAATTAACCCGAAGTTTTCATGAACCTGAACCCGAACCGTACCTTTATTTGTCAAGTCAATAACCCTGAACCGAATTTAAACATTTTCAGGTATGGAAAATATATCATTAAAAATGGTAAATTCAAATTAAATTTAATATGATTTTAAAATTAATAATATCACTATATTTTTGTGTGTACAATCATTTATCGTTCTAAACCGAAATTCGAACCCAAACCCAAAACCAATAAACCGTTATAATTTTCATTTCCTTGAACCGAAACTGAACCTGAACCGACATTTACCTCCTGAACCTGAACCGAACCTGAACCGTAAATAAATTTCGGTTCAGGTCCCTGTGTACAATCCATCAGACTGTTGGTATATTTGTTCCGCGGACTATCAGATGCATCCACTGCTTTGTGCTATGTACCATTTGTCAGCACATGCACACCGCATTTTTCACGCGGTGCGAGAAAATTATTGAAGCATAATCTGTGATTGTTTATCTGTTTTCATAAATGAACATAATGAGTAATTTGGAATTTGAATTTGATCCAGGATCATTGTTATCTGAGTCATCTGATGAAGAAATGGATTTGATATTTAACCAACCTCGAATATAAAACAGTAATTATTTAAGTATGTAATGTGATAAATAATTAGTATTTGTTTTTAGATACTTTAATGTCTGATATTTTTTCTGCAGAGGAGACCGTAATTAATTATGATATGACAAGTCCGTTGTCCGTTCCAACTATACAAAGTTCCTTATACATATATGTCTGAATAAGTACATGAACAAGACATGCGCGTAAAAGGGTTCATGAATGCGTACATGAAGGCATCCAAAAAGTCATGTAAGAACAAACCTTTTACTAACCGATTGTGAATAAATACGTTTAGTTGTTACGCTAATTGAAGTGGCTAACGCAATTTATTGACCAAATAAATAATTTATTTGTCAAATAGCTATTAGATAGTTTATTAGCAAATCAAAATCACGGACCCCAAATGAATAAAATTAAATAATACGAGGTAATTTACAAAACTAGCTTATTCTGCATTAAAAACATAATTTTTACCCTCGCTAAGAGAGGTATTGGATTCATGCTAAAAATCGCATATCCGCATTTAATTGAATAAGCACCTTTTAAGGTCCCTAAAATACGATTTTAACATTTTTACGATGTGTGTGTGTGGACGTATGTGTGTGTGTGTGTGTGTGTGTTAGGAGTTGTAGGTACGATTTCTCAAATTCTATATTAAAGATCTGCTAAACTACGAATTCCTCAATCTAACATTAATGGGAAGAGTTGAATAGGTTTTGGCAACAATTGGACAACCGGAAGTTGGAGTTTCTTAAAAAAAAAATTCTAAATATGATTTTTTGAATATTTATGTTAATACAATAATAAAGACCTTTAATTTCTCAATTTGATACATTTAAAAAATATATATCTTCTATAGATTTAGAGATATATTATATAATAATAATCTGTTGTAATAAATCTCGCTGCCCAAACAACTCCATGGAAACCAGTTGAGATAATTAAATGATTATAATTGACAGATAAATGCAAAATGTGTCAAGAAGCAACAGTTTTATTAAAATTACAGAAAGCTTTTTTCTGGAAAGTAAGTATATTTAAAATTTCTTATTGTATTATTAATTATTTTTTTTAAATTATGTGTATATTAATATTATATACATATATCCTTAAGAAATACCGCTAATATCGTCAGTAAATATAAAGAATTTTTAATATATTAGAAGAGTAGGAGAAAATTCCTCATAGAACGAAAGAATAGATACAAGTTGAATTATTGTATATAGAAGAAATGTTAAATTCGTTAATTATGACCTAGGTTCGATCCCGACCGACTCTAAAAATTTTAATGGCACACAATTAACGCCTGTTGGGCACTTTCCACGACAGCAGTGAGTGCCCGTGAGGTGACGCCTGGTAAATGCCCACACGGTACAAATATTTCATCATTTATTGATATCTGCGTACAAAGCAGATTGGCACATCCAGCAATGGGTAATATGCCGTGATGATATATTTATTTATGTAACATAAAATGGAAATGGCGAGTGGTCATGTGTTGGCCACATCAGATTTTTTTAAAGAATGAGAAACTCATACCAGCATTAAAAGATCCAATTCATAAAGTGAAAAGCTGTATACTTTTGCTGCGTGTATAAAAACCCAATCTAGTTTTATTACTTTCATTCATTATAAATTCAAGATATGCTAACGGTACATGAGAGATGGGCTGGTACGAGTATCGGCGTCAGCTTGATACTTGGTTATTGAAAGAAAACTGTAGGTATTTCTATAAATAACCTAAGTATTGTCTGAAGGAATTCGTGTTTAAATTAGCACACATTTCTCTTTATGAATTTTAAGCAGGCTTTCTTTCCGGAAGCTATGTGCAATATGTTCTCAGAGAAAACAAACCTGTTCCATGCTGTCAATGCCAAGGAATGCAACAAAAGTGTTCTTAATGCATATCTCATCATCAAGTTTTCCTACATTAATTTTTATTATAAACAGATAATTATGATCTTGTTGTTAACAATAAGGTCAATTAACAACTTCATTTAGTAGCTGGACTTAAGTAGAAAGGCCGTTTGCATAAAACGTTAACGTTAGTATGTTTTTACTAAGTGATACAATGTGTAGTGTATCAATATTAAATTTATTAACTGTACGTGTAGTTAATAATCAATTCTGTGTATAATAAGTATTTATGTCGTGTGAAGTTCTAATCTACTAAATCTGTGATTTTGTGAACGAAAAATTTGTTTTTTTACCTCTCGCTAAGAGAGGTATTGGGTTCATGCTAAAAATCGCATATCCAGATTTTAGTGAATAAGCACGTTTTAAGGTCCATAAAATCCGATTATAACATTTTTACGATGGTATCCGTGAGTGTGTGTGTGTGTGTGTATGTTGGGGGTACGATTTCTCAAATTCTATAAAACTAAAGATCTGTGTAACTCGGGTTTCTCAATTTAACACTAATGGGAAGAGTTGAATAGGTTGAAAGTTTATGTTACTACACATAATAAAAGTAATTAAATTCTCAACATGTCACATTTAATTTTTACCTCTCGCTAAGAGAGGTATTGGATTCATGCTAAAAATCACATATCCATATTTTATTGAATAAGCACGTTTTAAGGTCCCTACAATCCGATTTTAACATTTTTACGATGATGTCTGTGTGTGTGTGTGTGTGTGTGTGTGTGTGTGGATGTATGTGTGTATGTATGTAGGATGTTGGAAGGACGATTACTCAAAAACTATAAGACTTAAAAATTGTTTAATTACATATTTTCCAATCGGACATTCATGGGAAGATCTGAAAAGGTTTTGGTAACAATTGGACAACCGGAAGTAGAAGATTCTTGAAAAAAAATCTTCTAAATAATATTTTTTGAAAATTTTTCTTGGTAATATTAAAGAAAATTAAATTCTCTATCTGATACATTTAAATATTTTATTATATATTCTATGGATTTAGAGATAAAAGAAATATAATAAATAAAATAACGTTATAATAAATTTTACAGCCGAAAGGATGCCATGGAAAATAGTTGACCAGTTGAACTGTTTGTAACTGACAGATAAATGTCAGTGTCAGAAATTCATAGATATTACTAAAGAGTTTTTCTGGGAAGTACATATACATTATATTATTTCTTAATGTATTAGTAGTTAAATATTTAAGATTATAGGTCTATTACATATATCCTTCAAAAATACAGTCAATCCTGACAATGACTTGGAAACATTTCGAAAAATTAGAAGAGGACAAAATTTCTTCATATAATGAATTTAAAATTAAACAATCTAAATATAAGGAATAGATATATGTAAGTACAATTTTTGGTGTAGAATGTAGGTATACAAGAAATGTTAAATACAATAGGGCGCCTTGACAAGCAGATATGGGGACTCATGTCAGAATGATAGCTAGTAATTATGTATATAGATGTATCATAATTTCTCATTCTAAATTTAGTGATTTTCCAATTCCATATGGTTTATTTTCCTCGACAAGTACATTCCACACTCCTGGTGACAAATTAACTACGTGTATTTAGAAAATCTTGAAATTCTGAATGAAACATACTGACTAATTATCATTCTGAAACGGGCCCCCACATCTGCTTGTCAAGGCCAACAATGTAACATGACTGTTCGCGCCCTATACTTATGTAACCAAAAAAGGAAGTGGCGAGAGGTATTGTGCTGGCCACAACAGATTTTTTTATTATATCTCCAATAAGTTTAAAGATATAGTATATGATAATATAGAATATTTTTTTGTAATAAATCTCTTTACCCAAACAACTCCATGGAAACCATTTGAGATATTTAACAGGTTGACTGCCAGTCGGTCGTATACGACCGCCATATTTAAATAGGTCCATTATGCCGTGGCGGTCGTATACGACCGCTACGATATGATGTTAAATATATATTTCTGTTTTGCCAGCGGTCGTCGGGAGAGCCGCTTTTATAACAGTATCCGACCGCTGTGGCCTATCATATCACTGCCAGTTTTCACATTGGTGAAATGGGGGATTGAAATAATACCGCAATTTGCGTTTTGTCTTTTTTTATTACCAAATATGTATACAAGTGAAACTACATCTAAACAAGGTAGCTAATAGCCTGCAAAATGTCTAAAACTAAACAAAAGCATCGACAATATTCAAAACTAACAAGGAAAAAAGTCATTTCGAATGTAAGTTGAAACAATCCAAACAAAAATGCAGTTGGTCCTCGCATGACGCGCAGTAAGTTACAACCTTTTTTACCCGGTTTTTTGTTATTTCTCCTCGCATTTTGTTTCCATAGCAGGCTTTACAATATTTTCTCACTTTATCAAATAAGCCTTCCTTCCTATGCAAAGTGTGAATTTACACCGATCTCTTTACCGTCCGTATCTCTTGTTGTCCGGCACCATTTGGTATATTCGTATTATCTTCATAATTTAGAAGCGATTTTATTACTTGCTCTCGGCTTACGACCGCCCGGACGACCGCTTGGCAACAGTGGCATAACTAAGCCGCCTATACCCCGGCGGTCGTATACGACCGATAACGCATTTTTTCAATTTTTTTAACTAATATGTAAAATTGGTTAAATATATGTAGATGGACTATTTTAGTTAGTTGCCAGATCCAGTTTTTTCTACTTGGCACCACAGGATTTTTTTTGTAATTTTTAGTGGCAGTCAACCTGTTAAATGTTTGTAATTGACAGATAAATGCAAAATGAATGTCAAAAATCAGCAGTTTTACTAACATTACTGGGAGATTTTTCTAGGAGGTGCGACTACATTTAATATATCTTATTGTATTATTAATTAAATATGTATTTCAAATTATAGATAACATTACATATATCCAAGAAATACTGCTAATAGTCAATGAATTTGAAGAATTTTGAACATAACTAAAGAATAGATAAAATTTCAAATATTTGTGTGTAAATGAAATGTAGAATTCGTTACTTATAGAGCGCGAGCAGTCATGTGACTTTTTTTTGGCCTTGGCAAGAAGATATGGGTATCCGTGTCAGAATAACGGCTAGTAGTTATTTACATAGATGTCACAATTGTCATATGACATAATTTTTCATTCAAAATTTCAAAATACGAGTATTCTGATATATTGTTTATTTGTCAGTGGTTCTCAAGTTACAATATAAAGTTATATTTTTTCCAATGGGATGATATATCTATTTTAGGCCCATTGGATAGAGTATGTTTTCCCGAATTCAACCATGTAATCATTTTATATTCTTTTCATAACAAAGATATTGAGAAAAATTCAATGGAAATTTAAATAAATTTGATTTTTATAATCATTTTTCAGTGGGCTATGTATGAAAAACAATTGAGCTTAAATTAAAATGAAACAAATATTTGTTAATAACTTTATTAACAGTGTTCTGTTTGATTTTTATCCTAAATAATTCAAATAACAGTTTTTGTTTTTAATACATAGCCTAGTGAAAATAGGCTATAAAATCAAATTTATTTAAATTTAAAATGATTTTTTCCCAATATTTTTGTCATATAAGGATATAAAGTGATTACATGGTTCAATTAATAAAAAATCTGTTGTGGCCAGCACAATACCTTCCGTCAATCCTGTGTATAATGTATAAATTCCATACATAATTTTTCTTGCAAAAGATTCTAAATTTTCAGTAAAATTATTTCATAAACAAACTATTCAAAATGCACATGACACTGATATTTTCTTCCTCTTTATAGCTTTTCCCATTCGTTAGGGGTCGCTTTGCGTGTCGTTCTCATTCAGTTCTTTTTCTCTCAAGTCTTCCGCAATGCAGTCCTTCCATCTTATCTTTGGTCTTCCTCTGTTTCTTCAACTTCCTATTACTTTTGAAGCTGTCATTTTTTGACATTTGACAAGTAGAAACTACGCCATTAATAAAAATGGAACGATACACGCTTCAACAACGCATTGAAATTATTAAAATTCACTATAAAAATGGTGAAAATTTGGCAGAGACGGTTCGTAAAACTCGACAATTTTTGGGTCGTCGTGAAGCACTTTGTCGGACCGCAATACAGAAATTGGTGGAAAAATTCGAGCTGTTGGGACAAGTTAGTGATGTGAAGAATAAAACCCGTGCACGTCGCTCAAGAACAGCCGAGAATATTGCTGCTGTAGCCGAAAGTGTTGAAGAAAACCCAGGTTTGTCCATTCCTCGTCGTTCTTTGGAATAATGCATTCCACAAACGTCATTACACCGTATTTTGCATAAAGATTTGGGTCTTAAGGCTTATAAAGTCCAGTTAACACAAGAACTCAAGCCGGCCGATCATCAACAACGTCGTGTCTTTGCTGATTGAGTCGTTGAAATGCATGAAAATGATCCGGAATTCCATCGAAAAATCATCTTGAGTGATGAGGCCCATTTCCACCTCGGTGGCTTCGTCAACAAACAAAATTGTCGCATCTGGGGCTCAGAAAACCCAAGAGTTATTGTTGAAAAGCCTCTCTATCCTCAACGTGTGACTGTTTGGTGCGGTTTATGGTCATTGGACCTTACTTTTTCGAAAATGAGGCTGGAGCAACAGTTACGGTGAATGGATTGCGCTATCGAGAGATGATTAACGATTTTTTATGGCCGGAATTGGATGGTATTGATCTGGACAACGTTTACTTTCAACAAGACGGCGTTACGTGCCACACAAGCAACGAAACCATTGATCTTTTACGGGAAAAGTTTCCGGACCGTGTTATCTCTCGAAGAGGTGATCACAATTGGCCACCGAGATCTTGTGATTTAACACCTTGCGACTTCTTTCTTTGGGGCCACGTGAAAGAGAAGGTCTACGCCAACTGCCCAGCGTCGACTCAAGACCTCAAAGATGGAATTCGTGAGGCTATCGAGGACATAGGACAGCCACTTTGCGATTTGGTTATGGAAAATTTCATGAAAAGGATATTGTCCTGTCAGCGTGGTCGTGGTGGTCATTTGCTTGATGTTATTTTCCACTATTAACGGCATACCTTCCTCTTTATAATGAAATAAACATCCGATCATTTATATTAAAAAATGGCATTTTTCTTTGAATATCAAAATAACACCTCTTATTGGAAAACCCTTTATAATTCTTCATTTCTCCTCATGACATGTTCAAACCAATGTAACTTTTTATTGATACTGACATCTGTCAATTTGAATTATATGAATATATTTATTAGTAGTTTCCATGTTTAGCCGAGCTGGCTGAATTATATATATTTTTTTAAATTCTTTAACTCTGTATTTATTGAATATGAAGTATAAAATGTAATCAAATTATATGGAGAATAATATATTCTTTAATTTATAATAACGTTAAATGTCAATAAATCAAATTTAACTGTTAAATCTTCAAATGAGGCTACTTCCGGTTCACCAATTAACCAAAATCTAATCAGTTGTTCTTCTGGATGTAAACTTGAGGAATACGAAAAAAATATAATTTTTGGAATCGTGGTATTGAAGTTATGCGATCAGAAACTTTCGTCACACACACACACACACACACATACACACACACTTATATACATACAGACATCATCGTAAAAATGTTAAAATCGTATTATAGGGAGCATAAAACATGCTTATTCACTAAAAACTCATCATTGAATTTTTTGACCAAAGACAATACCTTCCTTACCTAAAGGTGACGGAAGGTAAAAAGTGCTCTATCGAATGGGCCTAAAGAATATATACCATTCCGTTTAAAAAAATGTAACTTTGTGTTGTAACTTGAGAACCACTGGTTTAAAAAAATATTTTCTTCTGTAGAAGATATAGAAATTATTGAGGTTGCTCGTTTAGCAGTTACACTTTTTTTCACAAAGGAGAGGGCGCTACAGGATTTTATTTCCCGGGCCTTTGGCTCTTTGGATCTAAGAGCCAGTTCGTCTCAGACAATACCTTCTTTACCTACAGGTGACGGAAGGTAAAAAACTGAATAAAACACAATGATGTATAAATTATGTGTGATATTAGTCTAGGGTTCCACGTTATTTGACATGAAATAATAGACACAATGCATCATAAAGTTAAGAATAGCTCTTCAGTTCAGTACACATAAATAACAAAAACAGTTATTACTGTTTTATCGTATAATTTTAAAGTCATTATATAAGTAGGTTTAACGT
The DNA here is from genome assembly GCA_951394225.1 of Harpalus rufipes. Lineage (NCBI taxonomy): Eukaryota > Metazoa > Arthropoda > Insecta > Coleoptera > Carabidae > Harpalus > Harpalus rufipes. The sequence goes on from OX596285.1 coordinate 11,770,685, forward strand.
GAAAAAAGAATGCACTTCGTTACGTTAATGTATTCAAATCTATTTTATATAACAATAATTAAAGCAATTTTCAGTGCAATTCAAATTCAAGTTCATTGACAACTGTACTTAAAATGTCGTCATATATTGTAAATAACATTTTTTTTTTGTAACATGGAGTGGTTTAAATAAATACTTAAGCTTTCATGGCCGGGGTCTATGAAAGTCTGCTTCTTTTTCGGGTTGTTGGGTCGTGGTCTAAAATGTTTCGCCTAACATTGTGTTAGGCATCTTCAGAGGATTTGTCTAAATTTAAGATAGTTTTTATCTTTTTCTGGCGGGTGACAGATGATAATGTCAATTCTTGATTTGTTTTTTAAAAATTTGATCCAAGATAGTCACGGTACTGGAAATTTGAATGGATCCTTTAGCTATTGTTTTCTTTAATGCAGGAATCCAAGCCCCGTTAATTCTTTTTAGATAAAAAGATACAAAATTATGACCAATAAAGAACTTTTTCATAACATATTTTTAATCGATGTACCAATTCGTATATACTGACAGATTAAACCAATTTACTTATTTTTCTATTTCGGTGTCTTTCTGTGTCTATAAAAGCACTGAAAACACGTCGTTAGCTGTAGGTAGTATGACTGCTTTCAAAACTAACACTTGAGTGACATATAACCTGAAATTGCTATCAGTCAACAATGAATGTTCATCTATGAAGAAATGCTCTTGCTACCAACATAACTGATAAAGAAACATACGAGGCTTGTTATTTATTTACAAATTGTCTTATGAAACTTGTTTTTACCTTCCGTCACCTAATGAAGGTATTGTCTTTGGTCAAAAAATTCGGTGGTGAATTTTCACGTTTTAGGGTCCCTACAATACAATTTTACTATTTGTGTTGTGTGTGTGTGACTATAATTTCGGCCGCGATATCTCCAATACTAGGATTCCAAAAATTACAATTTTTACGTATTCCTCTTCCTTACATCCATATGCACACTTGATTAGATTTTGGTTATAATTGGTCAACCGGAAGTGCCCTCATTTTAAGATTTTAACAATTTTTCTATTACGCTATTAAATATTAAATATTATGGTATAACCATGGAAACAGCTACTATATTAAGAAAATTCTAACTGACAGATGTCAGTGTCAATGAAAAGAAAATGAATGTGGCAGAGATGAGGATGTTGAGATAGACATTGGGACAGGTGTACGGAAAGATAGGATAAGGAATAAAAGAATAAGGGAAATGATTCGAGTGATAGAAGTTTCTAGAAAGATACAAAAGAGAAGCTTACAATGGTTTGGACATGTCATGAAGAGAGATGAAGAACATATTGGAAGAATGAATAGCTTTGTAATAGAAGGTAGACGAAACAGAGGATGACCAAATATAAGATGGAAGGACTGTAGTGCGGAAGACTTGAGAGAAAAGGAACTAAATAAGGCAACATGCAACAGAAATGAGTAGAAGAAGAAAATAAAACATAGCGACCCCTAACAAATGGGAAAATCTAAAGAAGAAGATATCAGTGTCAAGTGCAATTTGCATAGTATGTTTATGATATAATTTTACTAGAAATATAAAATCTTTTACAAGAAAATTTATGTATGGAATTTGTACATAATACACAGGTTTGACGGAAGGTATTTGAGCTGGCCACATCAGATTTTTTAATATACTATTAAAATATGGCATGGTACAATAATAAAAAATAAAAAAATACAGCGTGTCCTCTGAAGAAACCGACAAACTTTTACCATATATTTTAGTGGTCATTTTAAGTAAAAGAGTTAATGTAAACAACATGGCAATTCTTCTTCGTTTCAAAATTATCTCCAAATCTAACAATGATAAAAAAAAATTGAACATCACTCTTCAAAAAAGCTTAAAAAAGTATCCCAAAAAAAATCCAGAATTATTTTATACAAGTTATTTGCAAAAATATGAAAAACTTGCATATTTTTGTCTGTATTTTTGAGGATAAACAATATACCGTTAACTGGCTTCCTAATCAAGCAATTTTTGTTTAATTTTACGTACCTGTAATATGTTTCTATAAAAAGTGAAAATTATAGAAAAACTTTTATGTATTTACATTCCATACCTGCATAAATGTCCGGAAATATTTTATATTCCATTTATTATATTGCAATGATATTAAATACGTATTATATATACAATATAGATAAAGAATGAAGGTACATGCATTTTTTTACATAAAAAATGAACATGACCTATCATAGATTTTCTACACTTAATGAAAATGTGAGATTTCTATGCATGTATGACAAAGAGATTTCAACGCGTGGATTGTTCACCGTGTTTAAAAAAACTATGTAATTCGGAGTAAGCTATGAACGGAGACACTTATGTCTGATCATTATTTAATTCAAATGTCAAGTTATCAAAATTGAACTTGAAATAATGTAATTTTAAAGAGAAAAGATAATAAAGAAGGAAACAGATATTTTGTTTTATAGAAGCTGTTAAAAATGTTGTCCATTATTCTCAAATTACAAATGCACTTATCTTTTCGTGTTTTCAGTTACTCTAATGAGCATTTTACTTTTTATTTCTTATAAAAGTCTTAAAATACTCATTTCCAATTCCATTACATGTTGAGGTCGATTTTTAAAAGTATGGTTTGCTGCTTCATAGTGAAAATTTGCCTGAAATTTATCATAACAGGCAGCAAAAGAATATTGCCATTCGCCGTTTTCTAATTTATTTCCATTTCTAAAATAAGATTCAAGAAGAAAAGCTTTTGATTTCTTTAGATAATATTTTTGACAATATCTCGTGTTAAATTGACTTTTTATTAAATAATTTTACATTAAGACATATGTTTCTTTTTTCATAGTCCACTTCAAGTTTTTTTTAAGACACTGTATAAGCGATGAGCACAAAAATAGTCAGTGCCAACCCGCCGATTGCGGACAAAAATGACAACTGTGGGTACTTTTTGTAAAGTTACAGGGTTTATGTTAAAATAATTTTACAATTTCTGTTTTATAAAATATTGTTAGGTTGTCTTAAAATAGTATAATACTTGCAGTTCTATGAAATAGAAGTTTATTTTTGATTCGTCTATTTATAATAGATTTTGTACCATGTAATGTTAATGGCCAGGTAGAAATTTTGTGTATTTTTCTTTCCGAACTCGTGCCAGTATTTCCATTTAGAGCCTGGTATATTTTCAATAAAGAATCTTCTTCATTTATTGCGAATATAACAGAAAGATATGCTAACATCATTTAAGTTCTCCAACTCTTTAATCGCAATTTCCGTGTATAGTGCATCTTGAAAATTTAACTAATATTATAAAATGTAATAATAAAACTAAATATGATAAAATGGTTTACAGAAATCACGCATAGTATAAGAAAAATTATATTTTCTGCCACTGTACCTTCGCTGGTATTTTGACTTTTTTAATTAATCACATCAGATATAGCATTTTAAATCATATCTTTATCATTTCAATATATTATGATGTATAATATATATAATAACAAAAACTCAAATAAAACTGTAAATTGTATCACTTTCTTCAAATGTCAAAGTTGATTCCGTACCCACAGGTACCAAAGTAGAAGTTATAAGCGCTGATGCTCAAAATGTGTACAGTGACTTTATACCATCACAGTGTGGCCATGAGAGCAACGGCCGCCATTAATTTTCCAACTGCATTGCAATTCAGATAGAAAATTATTGAAAATATAGGATTTAACATTACTTTCATGTTTTTGTAGTAACTATTACGGATTGAAAATTATTGTGAAAGGTACAATATTCTATTTAACATTAAAAATAATGAAATTATTATTTCATTGTTGTTATACAACACAGTAAATTTAGTTCAACATTGTTATAAAATATTAGCCAGAATTCAAATGTCATCTGACAAAAAATATATTTGCTGTGGTTGCAGATTGCGGAAGTAGCTTTAATTATAGTTTATAACAATAATCGTTTGTTAAAAATAAATAGTTGTTGAAGAAATGCTTCATAAATATTTCATAACCTCAAAATAATAATTTTTGTATTAAATGTTACAAGCACCTTAGAATCAAATACATATATTCCAATAAATAAATGAATTATCTAAATTTTGCTTGATTTGAAAAACAATGGTTATAAAAGCTTATTTCACGAATTCTTGATACACAATATTGTTCTCTATACTTATTATTTATTTTAAAAGCTGCATTTAACACAATAAATTTATCATTCAAGCATGTGATATAATATTAGTATGTACTTACATATGTTAATAACTCGAGCAGCTTCATAAAAAATTAATAATTTGCCAAATACAATGGTTTGTGTAATGTAAGATGTTGAACGTTTGGAAAACTAATGGCGGATTCTGTCACAACCAATAGAAACTGAGACCACTGTATGGCCACACTGTGATCGTATAAAGTCACTGTAAAAATGTGCACATCGAGTATATACTTAAAAAAAATCTGAGGTAGCCACCACATTACCTTCATCAATCCTGTGTATTTTGTACAAATTGAATAATAGCTATTAATTATTTCCATAACTGACAAATTTCATAATTTTTCATTCAAAATTTTATTTTTAGCTATTGTATGATTTTTTCTCGGCAACTGAATTCCACACTCCAGATAACAAATAAACAACATGAAATAAGAAACTCATGAAATTTTTAATGAAAAATTATTTCATTTGTCAGTTATGGACATAATTAATAGCTGTCATTTTGACACGGGCCCTCATATCTGCTTATCAAGGTCAGCAAAGTCACATGACTGCTCGCGCCCTATAACTAAATTTTCTTGCGAAAGATCCTATATTTCCAGTAAAATTATTTCATAAACAAACTATGCAAATTGCACTTCTCACTGACACCTTCTTCTTCTTTAGTTTTTCCATCCATTTCTGTTTTATGTGTCTTCTTCATTCACTTCCATTTCTTTTAAGTCTTCCGCAATTCAATCCTTCCATCTTCCTCTGTTTCTTCTACCTTCTACTATTAAGCTAATCATTCTTTTTCCAATATATTCTTCATCTCTCCTCATGACATGTTCAAACCAATGTAATCGTATCTCTTGTAACTTTTTAGAAACTTCTATCACTCGAGCCATTTCCCTTATCTTTTAATTCCTTACCCTATATTTCCGTGTTTTCTCCAACATCTATCTCAACATCCTCATCTCTACAACATTCATTTTCGTTTCTTTGATACTGACATCTGTCAATTTGAATTTTCTGAATATAGTAGCAGTTTCCATGATTAGCATAGCTGGCTGATTTATGAAATTAAATATCTTTATAATTATTTAACTCTAAGTATATCTATTGAATATGAAGAATAAAACGCAATCCAATCGTATAGAGAATAATATATTTTTTAAAATTTATGTATCATTAAATGTTAATAAATGATAGAAAAACTATTAAAAGTTGCAAATGAGGGGACTTCCGGTGGACCAATTATAACCAAAATCTAATCACGTCTGCATAAGAATCTAAACTTGAGGAATACGAAAAAAATATAATTTTTGGAATCATAGTATTGGAGTTATGCGATCCGCAACTAACGTCATATACACACAGACACACACACACACACACACACACACACACACACACAGACGCACACACACACACACACACACACACACACACACACACACACACACAGACGCACACACACATACAGACATCATCGTAAAAATAGTAAATTCGTATTATAGGGACCCCAAAACGTGCTTATTAATTAGAAACTCATTATCGAATTTTTTGAAAATACCTTCCTTACCTAAAGGTGCCGGAAGGTAAAAATGTGTCAAAATATACTACTAACTAATAATTTATTATTTTAAAAAAGTATTTTCCTACAGGAGGCATAAGAAAGTTATTAATTGTAATTTGGAAATAACTCGAATTTTAAAAGTTTCTACAAAACAAGAGAGACAATTACCCTGGTTTAAACATGTCATAAGGAGAGAAGAAAAATATCTTTGAATAAGAGTGAATAGCTTAGTAGAAGGTGGAAGAAACAGAGGAAGACCAAAGATAAGATAGAAGAACTGTATTGCGGAAGACTTGAGAGAAAAGGAACTATATGAGACCGACACGCAAAACAGAAATGAGTGAAAGAAGAAAATAAAAAATAGCGACCCCTAACGAATGAGAAAAGCTAAAGAAGAAGAAGATGTCCGAGTCAAGTGCTATTTGCATAGTTTGTTTATGAAATAATTTTACTGGAAATTTAGAATCTTTTGCAAGAAAATTTATGTATTGAATTTGTAAATAATACACAGGATTGGCGGAAGGTATTGTGCTGGCCACATCAGATATTGTTTTAAATTCTGGACATAGTACAGTTAAATGGTTAAGACATTTTAGCGGATGGAAACTGAAGTAAACCATAGCACACTTCCCAACAGTTTTAAACTGCAAACGCTCAAATTACTAACCGATATACAATAAACAATAATAATTTTTCATTCTTTACGTGATTAGTCCTGTAATTAGAATACACCCTGTCTCAATAGAATCGTTTAATTGAACTCTTACATGATATGATGGGTACTGGTAATTTATGAAGAATTAATTAATTTAGTCTACAATTTTTTGTTGAACTCAAATTTCTTAGAATAAAATTCGTATTACGTTCTGCATGGTTGTAATTTGTAGTTCATATATAAAATATTAGCACATAATTAGTTTACGGTATATATAAAAATTCGCAATTAAGTTCTAATTAATTTTTCATACTTTTACAATAAATTAATGCTGTTAATTAGTACATATAGTGATGTACTACCTTAGTGAGTTTAACCGTATCAAATACCATAGTCCAATAAACTCGATACACGTTCCATGTACAGCAACTATAATGAACAGCTATAATTTTTCTTATACTTACATTCTTTGTCAATTTTGTATCATTAATTATTTTAATAGGATGTGTTCACATAATAGTCAGTGACGACCTAACATGGCAAATGTTTTGCTTCAGAATAATTTTACATTTTTTTTTTTTCTAACAAAATATTTGCAATGAATACGAATGGTAGGATGTCAAATATTATGTGATAAAAGTCTATATTTCAAGGTATATTATTGATATTATTATAAAACATAAGGAACTATATGAAAATGAAATGTAGTCTTGAAGAATTTCTTAATTACCTTCCGTCACCTATAGGTAAGGAAGGTATTGTCTTTGGTCAAAAAATTCGGTGTTGAGTTTTCATTGAATAAGCACGTTTTATGGTCTTTACAATACGATTTTACTATTTTTACGATGATGTCTGTATGTGTGTGTGTGTGTTCGTGTGTGCGTGTGTGTGTGTGTGTGTGTATGTGTGTCTGTGTGGACCGCCGTTTCGTGCACGATATCTCCAATACTAGAATTCCAAAAATTACAATTCTTGCGTATTCCTCTTCCTTACAACCATATGCAGACTTGAATAGATTTTGGTTATAATTGGTCAACCGGAAGTACCCTCATTTGAAGATTTTAACAGTTTTTCTTGAAAAAATCAGTTAAATGTTATTATAACTTAAAGAATATATTATTGTCTAAACAGATATAGAGTTAAAGAAGAATAACGATAATAAATTTTATATAAATTTCATAATTCAGCCAGCTATGCTAACTTAACCATGGAAACTGCTAATATATTCAGGTAATTCAAATTGACAGATGTCAGTATCAATAAAATGTAAATCAATGAAAGAATAAGGGAAGTAACTCTAGTGTTAGAAGTTTCTAGATATAAGAGAGACGATTACATTGGTTTGAACATGTTATGAGGAGAGATGAATATATTAATAGAAGGTGGAAGAAACATAGGAAGACCAAATATAAGATGAAAAGACTGTATTGTAGAAGACTTGAGAGAAAAGGAACTGAATGAGGACGACACGCAAAATAAAAATGAGTGGAAAAAGAAAATAAAAAATAGCGACCCCCTAACGAATGGGAAAAACTAAAGTAGAAGAAGAAGATGTCAGTGTCAAGTGCAATTTGCATAGTTTGTTTATGAAATAACTTCACTGGAAATATAGGATCTTTTGCAAGAAAATTTATGTATGGGGCGCGTGCAGTAACATGACTTTGACCCGTGTCAAAATGACAGCAATTAATTATGTCCATAACTGACAAGTGTTATAATTTTTCAATCAAAATTTCATGATTTTCTTATTTCATGTGGTTTGTTTGTTATCAGGAGTATCAGGAGTATGGAATTCAGTTGCCGAGAAAGGGAATCACATAATACCAAAAATTTATAATCTTTTGCAAGAAAATTTATGTATGGAATTTGTACATAATACACAGGATTGACGGAAGGTATTGTGCTGGCCACATCAGATTTTTTTTCTAGTAATTAAAAAAGTAACTTGAGCTTGGCTTCATTTCAAGTCAAGTCAAGTAAATTGAATATCAAGTCAAGCCGTGAAACCCTAATTTCGGGAGAAGAAAGTTGAGCTTCCTGTGCATATCGTGAAAAAAATATTTTTTTAAAATATATAGTGCGTTAAGAAAAACCTAACTCGGAGTAGGCTATGAATAGGGAAACGTATGTCTGATCATTATTCAATTCAAAAGTCAAATTGTCAAAATTGATCTTGAAATGTAATTTTAAGGAGAAAAGATAATGAAGAAGGATTTTAAAATAAGATTCCAAGAAGAAAAGCTTTGATTTCCTTAAAAAACATTTTTGACAATATCTCTTGCCAAATTGACATTTAATTAAATACCTTTAAATTGACATAGGTTTTTTTTGTCCATAGCCTACTCCGAGTTACGATTTTTTTTGAACACACTGTATTTTCTATGAATAAGATTTACATAAATTTTCTCATTATAAAAGATATGCTCGTAGTCTGATTGAAATTCAAACAATGTAATGCTTATACGTGTTCTGTATCTTATATACACTAGCGGCGTTGATATCGGAACACCAAAAAATAATAGGAATAAACGGACAAAATTCAGCAGTGGTTGTTTATTATTAGAAGAATAAATGATTATGGGGTCTCGTAGCCGTGTGCCTGAGTGTCTGATCGTGAATCTGGGGACCCGGGTTCGACCCCGACCAACGTCAAAAGTTACATCGAAATTTAACGGCACTAAATAGACCCCTGTGGTGCACTCTTCACGCCAGCATTGAGTGTCCGTGAGGTGACGCCTGGTAAGCGACCGCACGGTACAAATACGTTATAATCATTACCGAAATATGTGTACAAAGCAATGGGTAATATGCCGTGATGATATATTTATTTTTTGTATAAATGATTAAAATTTGGAATCATTCAGAAAATATATAGATTTAAATATCAGTATCAAGCAGATTCATTAATTCGACATTTCTTCAATATGATTCAAATTCGGTTAAAATTTGAACGTTATCAAGTTGGCATGCCTCGCCAAAGACAGCAACGTCCATTTGAGCAAGTGGATGATTTTGAATGGGTATGCGCAAAAGCGGATTGTCATTGCGTGATCTAGTGGTTCGTGTAACTCGCAGTACAAGCACGATTTCACGCATATGGCGACAGAGGGTACAGACAGACACAGAAGGACGGCAAACAGGATCTGGAGCCCGCTGGAGGACATCAGCGAGAGAGGACCGTCATCTTGTTCGGCTAACGTCACAAGACCGTTCTAGTGCACCAACTGTAGCACGGCAATGGTGAACAATGGCAAGATACTATCTGTACGACGTATTCGTCGTCGTTTGGCAGAATTTGGGCAGCACGCGCGCGTACATTATGCGACTTCCATTGACCACGCGACATAGAACATTGCGACTAGATTGGTACAGAGAAAGGCGGTTATGCAACAATGAGTGGAATGAAATTATCTTTCCTGACGAATCGCGTACATAAGGAATTATGGTGTGGGGATCAATTTCTTACAACTGGAAATCTCGTCTAATTCGTATTCCTGGGCACTTTAAACAGCCAGTGATACATTGACGAGATCCTAATACCGGAAGTTGTTCCACATATTCAACTACATCCAGCAGCCGTTTTTCAACAGGATAACACAAGACCCCATGTCGCGAGAAGAGTATTAACCGTCTTTAATCAACATAGAATACCAGTGCTTTCATGGCCCGTTCTCCAGATTTACCGCCTATTGAAAATCCGTGAGATGTCATGGGAAGAGAAGTGCTGCAAAATGTAGAAGAACTATGGACTGTAGTCGAAAGGGCATGGAACAAAATACCGTAAAATATTATTCGCAACCTTCTTCCGTCCATGCCTTGACCAGTAAGCGGTGATAAGAGCGTGACAATACCTTCCTTACCTGAAGTTAACGGAAGGTATTGTCTTTCGTCAAAAAATTAGATAGTGAGTTTCTATTGAATAAGCACGTTTCGGGGTCCCTAAAATACGAATTTTCTATTTTTACGATGATGTCGTTATGTATGCGTGTGTGTGCGTCTATGTATGTATATGTGACGATCGTTTCGGATCGCATAACTCCAATACCACGATTCCAAAGATTCCTAGAATTTAGATGCATATGCAGACGTGATTAGATTTTGTTTATTATTGGTTCACCGGAAGTACCCTCATTTGCAACTTTTAACAGTTTTTCTTGAAAAACGCAGTTAAATATCATTTATTTACATATTATTATAAATTTTAAAGAATATGTCATTCTCTATACGATGTGATTGCATTTTATACTTCGTATTCAATAGATATAGAGTTAAAGAATTATAAAGATATTAAATTTCATACATCAGCCATCTATGCTAATCATGGAAACTGCTAATATATTCAGTTAAATCAAATTGACAGATGTCAATATCACTGTTGAGATGGATGTTGGGGAAGACACGGAAAAATAGGATAAGGAAATTTCTAGAAATATACAAGAGAGACGATTACATTGGTTTGAACATGTCATAAGGAGAGATGAAGAATACATTGGAAGAAGAATGAATAGCTTAGTAATAAAAAGTAGAAAAAACAGAGGAAGACCAAAGTTAATATGGAAGGACTGTATTGCGGAAGACTTGAGAGAAAAGGAACTGAATGAAGACGACACGCAAAACAGAAATGAGTGGAACAAGAAAATAAAAATAGCGACCCCTAACGAATGGGAAAAGCTAAAGAAGGAGAAGATGTCAGTGTCAAGTGCAATTTTTGTTTATGAAATAATTTTGCTGGAAATTTAGAATCTTTTGCAAGAAAATTTATGTATGGAATTTATACATATTACACAGGATTGACGGAAGGTATTGTGCTGGCCACAAAAGATTTTTTTTTCTTTTCAAAATATTATTTTTTAGCAAAACATAGTTTGCATTCAATTAAATATTTTGAAAAAAAAATCGAACATTGAAATTAAATTTTGAAATTTTGGCATTTTTAATACAGCATTTTCATAACAAGGCTTGTGGTACAAGCTATTGTTTTTACTGTACATTACCACTATAATTCTTTTACACATTTTATTTAATAAATCCTAACATAATGAAATAATAGTTATTTAACTATCAAGTGTGTTAATGAGGGCGATTAATGATCGAGACATTTTAATGCGTTCGCTGCGCTCACGCGTTAATTGTTGAGATCATTAATCGCCTATTAACACACGTGTTAGTTACAATATTTTTTCGTTGACCGTATCTTACTTAAATGGAAAATCTAATTTTATTTCATGACAAATTTTTTTAGGTTAGTAATGGTTGACCGAACGTCAAATTTTACGTCAGAAAATCAATAAGTTTTATCATCAATTGTTTAGAGTGGGTGCGTTCAGTTTACATAATGCTAGACAACACAAGTGGTTTTTTATGTTATTTGAGGAATTTTATTCTTTCAAATTCATTTTAAAGGTATGCTACGTGAATATACCTAGCTAGTAAGTGTCAAAAGAATGACTTTTAATTCTGTCTACCTTTTTGCTACAACTTAGCGTTAGCAATACATGCTGTGTTCCATGTGGTGAACGTACCCAATAAATCGTTTATTAATAAAAAATCATGCATTAATAGGGGTCATTAATGAATGATTTTCTATACATTAAGATAGCCTATTAATAAACGGTCGACGGAAAAACAATATTTGGGTTGTTCTGTAATAATTTTAATTATTTAAGGGACGTTTCGACAGCGAAGTGTTGTCTTCATCAGGTAAATAACAAAGTACATGTAGTCAAGACAAGTTTACAAAATGAGGGCAACATAGATCAATTAAATAAAAAACATACAAAGATAAAACAGAAAAGTATGAACGAATAACAGGTATCCACGATTTATTAAACTCAAAACCTGTATTTAAATTAACGTTATTAGAAAATTTCTTGATTTCGATGGCTTCTCTAATTTGTCTTCTCATCCAGTTATTTTATCTTGCTAAAATCTTCCAGCCGTATTCATAGTAAAGGAGAAAAACTAGGTTTAAACCAGGTCTAGGTAGTCCTGGTTTAAACCAGGTCTAGAAATGGTTATTCATAGTCAAATTTAGACCTGGTTTAAACCTGGTCTAAGTAAATCGAACTTAAACCAGTCTATCTAGTCGGCCATGGCCTTTCAATGTACTGCTCATGCGTAGTGAATACAATTTTGAATTTTGTGATGACATCTGATGTTCACTGCGCTGATTTCTTACAACTAAAACTGCATTGAGACCTTATTATTAGCTTTTAACTACGAAATTAATATTTGTATGTTGATTGAGGTAACACATATTCATGGTTTTAGTACATCAGGATTTGCAAGGAAAGATGGATTTGTTGTAAATATAGACGAACATAATTTGCAGTTCCCCGAAATTAACAACAAATTAAATATGAAAGAGAATTGCATAATAAGAGATGGGAAGAATAAATATTTAAACTTATGTAAATGTGATATGATGAAAATGAAAAATAAATTAAATAAAAAACTTAAATGTTATGATAAAAAATAACTGGATTGCAATCAAAATTTATTTATTTATCTCAATCGACCGGTTTCGTTCGCCACATGCGACTTCATCAAATGAGTTTTTAAAAATTGTTCAAAAATTGAATACATTCCATAATAATACTAAACAATAACAACATACATGAATTTCAACCAAATTATATTTGTTAATTAACTCTTTATAATTACAGTTTTATTTTACTAACTTATAATTTTTCTATTCGATATATTAATAAATATCTCAGATTGTTATGATTTAAATAAACCCAGTTCCTTTTTCCGATATTCCACTACGTTTTTAACGAGGTTTTTAATATCTTCTACATCATTACCATGATCAAAAATTTCTTGATCATTATCCATCATGAACTTTCTAAAAGGCAATAATATGAGCTACAAATTCATGGCATAGTAATATTGTAAACATTAATATGAAATTATTTATAACATACTACTTACCAAAAAAATTATATTAAATAACAATAATTTACATTAAACAAAATTCTATTTTCATACTATTGTCAACTGACTTAATCCCACAATAAACTAGGGTGCGAGGAGGTCTAAATTTTAGTCTAGGTTTAAACCCGTACTAGCGCTAAACTGCCTCTATGAATAACTGTTTGTGCCGGTCTAAGTTAGACTTGAGATAGACCTGGTTTAAACTCGAACAGCGGCACTATGAATACGGCTGTTCGTGTTTTTGAAATAAATTCCATGTAATTCTTGAATAGCATGTTCAGCAACAGCACATTTATCTGGTTGATTTAATCTTATATGTCGTTCGTGTTCTTTTAATCTTGTTGCTACAGTTCTACCCAGTTGAAAGCTTCTTTCAATATTTAAATCTTAACATCCTTACAACTTTTTTTTTCAGCTTTTATTGAATTGTTGGTAAAACTAAGTAAGTATTATTGCATTTTACATTAAAACAAAATATTATAGAAAACATATCTTGCTACGTGTCATTAGAACGACAAAATGTCCGTAATATTAAAAAAAATTGGCGATAATTTATGTTAGTTATTATTCGTATCATAAATTAACTAAATAAAATGAAATTAAAGCGGGTGGGCCATCTAACGTGGGACGGAGCTCGTATATAATGGAGAATATTTTGAATGAGGCAACAATAATATTGATGGATAAATTATTAGTTTTTGAAATAAATGAAAGACTGCATGATTACTAATATCCCGAGTAAAACTGATATTCGGCCGTAGTCCTCGGCCTTGTTACGTATACAATTACAATAATTAAAAAAACAAAATGTGCACTCATGGCCGCAACACAACACAACTTCAGTAAGCTGTGCTTATTCACTAAACGGACCCGATGCGATCGTATATAAAAATTCTTTCATTTTTACTCGGGATAGGAGGAGAGAAACAAACGTTAATCGCCCACCATCTAATACTAAGTAATTACATTGTATACTTTCCCGCGTGCCGGCGCGTCGTGTTTCAGGGTCAGTGTGCCGCTCGACTCGTCGCTCGTGCTGCTCGCTTCCGCTCCGCACGAACTCCTGCACTTCCTGCGCCGAACCTGCAACGCATCCAGATCACCAAAGCTGGGTCACGCATGCAGGAATGGAAGCACATTAGTAGCTGTAGGTACCTATTTGTTTTAGATTATGGTTTGGGTTTGACGAAGATTATGCAAATAGAAATACAACTACATTTGTTTAAATATTTCGTTAGGACAAAGTATGTGATATCAATAGGATCCTCCTCGTCTACTTACTACTCGTAAGACTAAAAATTCTAAAACTTGGTATGACATTTCTACGTTTATACGATGTGCTGATTAGTTTTTGATAATAATAGATTATCCAAAAAGAAATATAGCATTGCTTAAGAGAAATGGGGTATACTTTCATATTTTATTCTATTTTTTTTTTTTAAAGAACAGTTATATCTAAGAGTACCTGTGAAAACCCGAGTTAAAAATTCCTTTTAATAAGCGAGATATTGATATTGAAAATTTGATTTTGTTGTGTCTCGTGTGATAGTAACGTACAGTCCATACGATGTAACTTGGCGAGTTGGGGCAATTCACATTATCACTGCGGTAATGGGAAAGTTATAAAATCCATATAGGCGTACCGAAGAAGAATAAAGTTCAATAAAATTACGAATATTACAAAAAAAAAAAATCTGATGTGGCCAGCACATAACCTCTCGCCGTATATTTTACCTGGCTGTATGCATAAAGCAAAGAATATTTTTATAAATACAAATAATATATTCATATAAATCTATGACGTATAAACTTCTTTATTATTCAATAATAGCATGTCTCAACATGAAGATATTTTACCATAAATTATGTTACAATAAATTACAAAGTAGAGTTTACCATATATAAATATTAGGCTGGTAACTGCAATTTTCAATTCGAACAACGTTGTTTACTTTCTCTTCATATTCTTCTAGTAAAAACATTAATTTTGGGCGGTCTAAAATGTATATATGGATTGTGCATCTATTCTTACATATCTTCTTTTACATTTTATTTTTTCATACATGTTATATCTAAATAGCACTAATTCCCTTTAATAAAGTGACGGATAGATTGCACTCCGATTATTCTTATATCGATGTGTAATTTTGTCAATATTTACAACTTACTTGAGAAGAATTTGATAGCTTTTTCGCAATTCAAAGTTACTCTAGTCTATAGTACTGGTGTACATTGTCCCATAATGTTTGAAACAAATTTAAGTCCTTCAACCTAGACTTGTCATCTCCATAATAGTCACAGATCAAGAACTAAGGGATTCTCCAAGTACATTTTTCTTTTATTACTCATTATTTCTGACACTGACATTTATCTGTCAGTTACAAATAATTTAAATTATCAACTATTTTTCATGGCATTCTTTCGGCTGTCAAATTTATTACAACAGATTATTTTATATATTATACTTCTTTTATCTCTAAATCTATGGAATATATAATAAAATATTTAAATGTATCAGATAGAGAATTTAATTTTCTTTAATATTACCACGAAAAATTTTCAAAAAATAATATTTAGAAGATTTTTTTTCAAGAATCTTCTACTTCCGGTTGTCCAATTATTACCAAAACCTTTTCAGATCTTCCCATGAATGTCCGATTGGGAAATACGTTGTTAAACAAATTTTAAGTCTTATAGTTTTTGAGTAACCGTCCTTCCAACATCCCACACACACACATCCACACACACACACACACACACACACACACACACACACACACACACACACACACAGACATCATCGTAAAAATGTTAAAATCGGATTGTAGGGACCTTAAAACGTGCTTATTCAATAAAATCTGGATATGCGATTTTTAGCATGAATCCAATACCTCTGTTAGCGAGAGGTAAAAGAAATTATTTATACAAAAAAATATATTACAAATATTGGAATGAATTATTTATTATATAAATCATATTATAATTAATTATTTTTTAAATTAATAAAGTTAAGAAAATAAAATTTCTATTGCTCTTGAGAAAAAAATGCACCAACGCTTATGTATGAATATAACTTCTTGGGTTGAAAAGTACCTGACACCCCGAGTTTGAGTGTATTAGGGTGAAATTTGCTTTGTGTAAGGCAATAAAACATTGTAAAATCACTATTTCATTTCTGAAACTGTGCGGCATCGAAGTAAAAGTAAATATTTGACAAAACGCAACTTAGGAATAGTGAACTGAATTACATTCTTTTGGTTCGCCAAGTTACATCATATGGACTGTACTAGTTATCCAGTACCAGCGGTGTGCAATCAGTGGTTGATGAGTTTTCGAGAACGTGTTTAGTAAGTACTGAATACCGATACACACAAGTAAAATGACGAGTTTGGAGCGCCAAGTCGAAGCGGCGAGGGCCGACGAGTGACGAAGCTAGCCGAATGGCATGACGTCGTGTCATAGGAGCCGTTCTTACACGTGTAGGCGCGCCATTATATGTTTCACATCAAAAAGATTTTTATACTCGATCTGAAATGGCCGAAGGTGACATCATCGTCCAGTAGCAGCAGGACGATGCACAGTGTCGTACGGCAAAAAATATTCGAATATGGTTACAGAAGCATAAAAACTAGTATTAAAATGGACAAATTGCAGTAGAGATTTTTTTAGTACAATATCAAGAAACAACCTCATAAAACTTCAGCGCGTACAGTATCAATTAAAAGCTATCTTGCAAGAAATATGGGACAATACTATACCAGAAGAATGTGCAGGGTTGGTAGCCATGAAACCCAATATTAAATGCCGGCCGAACTGTTATAACGTTAGACCACAGTTTTTACCTTAGAGTATAGAAATTAATATAAAAGGAGTATACTCTGATTTTCTTGGTCATAGTTTAATAATCGTACAAGGAAGTCGTGTGGTGTCCACATCAGATTTTTAAAAATTGGGGTAATATAGGCCAGACTGTATAATAATAAATAACGTATAATAATAAATAATTATTATTTTAAATAAATTACCATATTAAAGTAAAATGTTGTTAAAATGAGGTCTAATGTCATATCTTCATTACAGAAGAGCTAAATTAAAATGCTGCTTACACCTAGCTGATATTTACGATTCACATATTTTATAATACAAAGCGAAACCTCAATATTAAATGACTGAATATCGTGTGGATGTAGACTGTAGAAGAGAATCCGGGATGTGAATACGAGCGTAGGAAAAGAAACAAAGAAAATTGGCACACTCTCACGGAACCATGAAAATAATATCAGTTATTTGAGCATGAGATATTCATATGATCGTTAGTACAATAATGCTTATGTTTTTAATTCTACAATTTGGTTCAGAAATCATGGAAAAAATATAAGCATAATAAACAAATTAGAAAGTAAATTCTTCTCTATTTCAAATCAGAATATTAATGATACTATTATACGGATCTAAAGAATATGAAAAGAAGAAATGGCTGGTTGCACCAACATAACTTAAATTTTAAACATTCCTTAAATTGTCAGTATTGCATCGAAATGAAATATCAAATGAGTTATTGCGTGTGTGTGCGTGTGTGTGTATGTGTGTGTGACGATCGTTTCGCATCGCATAGCTCCAATACCACGATTCCAAAAATTGTAATTTTTTTTGAATTGCATTTGATACCTCATATTCAGTAGATATAGAGTTAAAGAATTATAAAGATATTAAATTTCAAAAATGAGTCAGCTATGCTTACCATGGAAACTGCTAATATATTCAGATAATACAAATTTACAGATATCAGTATCAATGAGGGAAATGGTTCGAGTGATAGAAATTTCTAGAAAGATACAAGAGAAACGATTACATTTGAACATGTCATGAGGAGAAATGAAGAACATATTGGAAGAAGAATGAATAGCATAATAATAAGGTAGAAGAAACAGAGGATGACCAAAGATAAGATGGAAGGACTGTATTGCGGAAGACTTGAGAGAAAAGGAAATGAATGAGGACGACATGTAAATAGAAATGAGTGGAACAAAATAAAAAAATAGCGACCCCTAACGAATGGGAAAAGCTAAAAAAGAAGATGTCAGTGTCAAGTGCAATTTGTATAGTTTGTTTATGAAATAATTTTACTGGAAATTTAGAATCTTTTGCAAGAAAATTTATGTATAGGGTGCAAGCAGTCACATGATTTTGCTGACCTTAGCAAGCAGATATGGAGGCCCATGTCAAAATGACAGCTTTTAATTATGTCCATAACTGACAAATGTTATAATTTTTCATTCAAAATTTCATGATTTTCTTATTTTATGTGGTTTATTTGTTATCAGGAGTGTGGATTTTAGTTGTCGAGAAATAAATCATACAATAAAAATTATGACATTTGTCAGTTATGGACATAATTAATAGCTGTCATTCTGATAGGGGCCCCCACATCGTCACATGACTGTTTGAGCCCTATGGAAATTGTACAACATACACATCAGGATTGACGGAAGGTAATGTGCTGGCCACATCAGATTTTTTTAGGGCAATGTGTTGACTGTCGGGCAACCATCTATATGAAACCAAGAATTTCGTCGCAACTTCAATGATAAATCTTCCGTTAAATCAAAGAAATAATGCCAAGTTTGTTTCCGAGTTCAAGGCTATCATTTTGAACAAGTTAAAAGTTTTGTATGCAAATTTTAATTCTGAACAGCTTTGCACTCTACAGTAGAGCAGAAAATTGCATAAAATTAAAATCACATGTTAAATACCTATATTATCGCCACCGCCACCACCCGGTATATTTATTTATTTGTTTATTTATTTATTTAGCAAGCTCATACATGTCATTGTTGAAACATACTGGCCTATTCTGTAACTAATGGTCGATAGTATAAACATAGTTCAACCCTTGATCTTAGTTTACAGAGGTTGACTGACTGTTTTCAACTAGCGTTGAGTAGTATAAACATTATTTCTTACTTAACCGAAGTTTATGGTTAATTTGAACGATGGATTTTGCTCGTTCAAGTCAAGTTCATTTCTTAACTGACGTTTGCGAATATCACGATTCAACTGTTCATTGATTATTATTTCATTTTGATAAAATAGTGATAAATTCAATTTCTATTTTACTTTACAATACTATTTAAAAGATTAAATTTTGATTCGTCGAGCTCATATAGTGAGGGATAGAAACAATTCATATAGTATTATCATTTTGATGACAAATAATATAAATTGAGATTAAGAAACAGTCATATTTCCAAATAAGTCTATTAATTCAATGCTACAAATTTTAATTATTATCTCGTAACAGGAATATTTCAAAGTATAGCTCCTGGATCTTGTTGCAGTTGAAAAAACTACTGCGGGTCGAATAATACACAAATTAGTACTCCATATAGCGTTGTTTTATCCCAATTACATTAAAATAAAAAGTTAAATAATCGATTGAAAAATTCAGGTAGTATTACAATACTTACATTATCGTCAGCTATTTTTTTTTACTCTTTTAATGTTTTCGTAGCACATTTTTATTTGTGGCATAGTTCGTTAACAGTTATTTCTACAATTTTTTTTTTTTTGTTATATCGTCCCACGTTGCTAATTTTGCAGAGTTGTTGGTTGCATCGGTTTTTTTATTATTTTCTATTACTTATGTTTATATAATCCTCCATTATTTCTAACATTTTTATTTCAACGTCAAACGTCACTAAAGTTTTTCATAAATATCTGTGAAGTTAGTTAGTAAACTTACCGACTGAGTCGGTTTAAACTTTGTTCTGTTGAACGTAATTTTCGGAAGTTGTATACTACGCATATCATTTTAACTTAAGCTCAAATAATGAACCTAGTTTAGTTGACTACAGTTCGGGGTAAGATTTAAGTACGCTTTATACTATCGGGCACCAGTAGTTAATTTTTAACAATCGTTAAAAAAATGTAACCAATCAAGTATGCTGATTATAACAAAAACCAGTCGTTTAAAATTAACCACCGAGTTACAGAATAGGCTGGATAAGTATATTTTTCAAATAATACATTGAACTACGTTATCATTAAAACTTTTTTTACATTTGTTAATTTCCTTTCAATTTTAAGAACTTAACCAAGTTCAATAAATTGAACTTAAAATTGTGCAATAAATTCACCAATTTCTAGCCAACTGTAACAGTCATATAATAAAATAGACATATTGGTGTGTTGTCAAAATACCAGAGAGCACTAAAATTTTGAAGGAAAAATAGAACATGCTCTATTTCTAACTTATTCAGCGGTTTAAAATTGACGCAAAAAGTGACAAGTGTAATGCAAATATTTTAAGCTCAATTCTAGAACTTGTTTTGAAAACGACAAATGTAGAAGAATGGCTTCCCCTGCCTACTATAACTATATGAAGCGAAAATTCAAATAAATTGTTCCTGTACTAGAACTAATCACATTTTGGAAAATCAACATTAGACGAACATACTTCTGATATAAACCTGCTTTAAAAAAAATATTGAAATCTATTAGTATTTAACTTCGATTTTTACCTCTCGCTAAGAGAGATATTGGATTCATGCTAAAAATCGCATATCCGCATTTTATTGAATAAGCACGTTTTAAGGTCCGTAGAATATGATTTTAATATTTTTACGATGATGTCTGTGTGTGTGTGCATATGTCTGTATGTGTGTGTATATGTGTGTGTGTGTGTGTGTTAGGATGTTGGAGGTACGACTTCTCAAATTCTATACAAGTAAAGACCTGTTTAACTACCGATTCCTCAATCTTGCAATGGGAAGAGTTGAATGGGTTTTGGTAACAATTGGACAACCGGAAATGGTAGTTTCTTAAAAAAAAATCTTCTAAATATTATGTTTTTAAAAATTTGTTAATGCAATAATAAAGATCTTTAAATTCTCAATCAATATAGATTTAGAGATATATTATACATAATCATATAGAATAATCTGTTGTAATAAATCTCGCTGCCCAAAAAACTCCATGGAAACTAGTTGAGATATTTAAATGTTTATAATTGACAGATAAATGCAAAATATCAGTGTCAAGAATCAACAATTTTATTAACATTGCAGAAAGCTTTTTCTGGGAAGTACATTTAAAATTTCTTATTGTGTTATTAATTAAATATTTAAAATTATAGGTATATTAATATTAATATTACATATCCTTAAGAAATACCGCTAATACCGTCAGTGAATATAAAGAATTTTGAATATATTAGAAGAGTAAGAGAAAATTCCTCATAGAACGAATTATTTGAATGCACAAGAAATGTTAAATTTGTTAATTATGAGCCGGGTTCGATCCCGACCGACGCCAAAAATTACTTCTAATTTGACCCCTGTGGTGCACTTTCCACGAAAGCAATGAGTGCTCGTGAGATGACGCCTGGTAAGCGCCCATACGGTACAAATATTTCATCATTTTCGATATCTGCGTACAAAGCAGATTGGCACACCCAGCCATGGGTAATATGCCGTGATGATATATTTATTTATGTAACATAAAATGGAAATGGTGAGAGGTCATGTGTTGGCCACATCAGGTTTTTTTATGGGGAAAACGGAATTTCTCGTTTTCCCTATAAAATTAAAGTCAAATATTAGATTTCAATCATACTTTTTTTTTTAAATGCAGGCTCATATCAGAAGTATGTTCGCCTAATGTTGAATTTTTTAAAATGCCACAGAAACAGTTTATTTAAAATTTCGTTTCATTTATTTAAATATAATGAAGAATGAAAACAACTTGTTATACTTTCATTCTAACAACCTGCTTACTTTGAAACACCTTTGAAGTTATTGGAAGGAAGATGGTCGACGTGGATGATATTTCCGTAGGTAATTGTTGGGCTTCGGATGAATGCAGGTGCAGCAGCAACAGTAAGTCGCTGTCCGACCTTGAACGCGGTTTCCCTTCCACACAGTGAATAGTGTTTGTGGGTCAGGTGAAGTGGGCCGCCAGCCGAACCACGACGCCACGAGGCAGACTACACGATTCAGTTTCTAATCCAGTTTCATATTATGCTTCATTCACTAACACAACGCATATTTAATATATTACCCTCGATATTACCATACCTTACCTTACACATCATCTATTAGTCTACATTGCTTTAATTTTACTCAAGTTGTATATGTAGGTAGGTACCGTTAAAAATATAGGTACAGTAAAAAAATTTGAGGTCACCAACGAATTGTATGAAATAAGATTTTTGTTCCGCCCATTTTGACAAATTCACCTACAAAGCTGCAATTAGAATGCTGGGCTTTATAATAAGGAACACTCGTTCATTCAACAATATTTTTGCAATATACAGTTTGTATTACTCCTTCGTGCGTTCTAAACTTGAGTACTGCTCGGTCATATGGAATCCTACCTATGAATATTATCAAGACTTAATTGAATCAGCTCAGAAGAAATTTTTAAAGTATATTTATTTTAAAACTTACAACGCCTATCCAACACGCACTATCTCTTATGCACAGCTGATTCGGGAGTTCAAATTCCTCAGTCTCATGGAATGTCGGGAGAATACTTCCGATTTCTATCTTTCTCAACTTATACATGGTGGTGTTGACGATCCCCGCTGTCTCTCCCTACTAAACTTTCACGTCCCTGTTATTAAAACAAGAAACTCTACGACCTTTTACCTACCAACTGCTCGTACTAATCTTTTTCTTGTTTCACCTATTCATCGGATGTGTTCTCTTTATCTAACTAAATTTCCTAGCCTTGATATTTTCCTTCTAGAGTCCACAACGTTAGTGAAATATATTAAACAAATTTCTTTTGCTACAAGTTAACTGTATTATGTATTTATGTCTATTTTTATATTTGTGTTTTTGTGCTTGCATTTTTTTTATCCTGTTATTGCCTGTTGGGTAATTATTTAAATAAATAAATAAATTCAGTAGTGTCGTTTGCTTAGTTTTTATGAGGGTACATAAGATACTACTGTTATTTTATTATTATAAAAATATATGTTACAGTAAAAGCATTCAAAAATAAGTCAACTTGTAATTTTATTAGCAAATGTAAAACCAAATATGTGAGAAATAAGATACTGATTAGATTACTGACAGTGTCAATGTCAGTGACACTGACAGAAAATAACGTTATTCGTACGGTTATTAATCAAGGTAATGTATCCGAATTAATAAATAAACTTACGTTACAGCGAAAGTATTATCAACAACGAGTATTGTTTTAAAATGGAATGTCCTAACTTAGTCGAAACAATATGAATTTTTGAAAGACAAGCGTGTTATATCCATCCTTATCGCACACGCTTATAGCCTTTGTCAAGGAGGGAGATAAATGTATGCCAATTTGTTAATTTGTTCATGATACAGATGACCTTGATCTTTTAATTTCTTTACTGTACGCCTGTTAATTTATAAAAATCAATGTATTAATTTTGTTTCTGTCATATACTCCTATTTAATGGCATTTACACAATGCAATAAATATATCATCACGGCATATTACCCAAGTAGTAGGTTTATCAAAAATTTAGAATACGTTTTATAATTTTTCTTATACAGCGTGATGCAGAATGATTGAAAGCCACGTGACTTAAAAAAACTCTGATCAAAATTATCTTCCACGGAAAAAATAATATCAATTTACCGGCAATATCAAATTATGTTACCTGTATTGCCGACATTTGGAAAAGTCAGCGGCGTTGGGTATTTTGAATCTTTTGACATACAGTTTCGGATACAAAATGAGCAAAATAAAATATTATCACTGAAATAGGCGCAGAATTTAATTCTCTACATTTATTTACAGCATTTTTATCTAAAATGAATAGGTCACTTTTGGGCATCGATAAATTATTTTCCCATATATTAAAAGCTTATGGCCTGATTTTTATATTTCACCCGGTATATTGAATATTAAAAATGAATTATAATTTACATTTCCAAATATAATGACTCTCCTATAATAGTATTTTATGTATCTAGGACGAAAAGTAAATCTTTAAGGTATGAGCAAGTTATTTTACTAGTGTAATTACTTGTGAGTACCTTAAAGACACTTTTCGTCTGCGGTACATACATAATTAATGAAAAATACATTCCTCGGGATATTTTGGATGAAGTTGCTAAAGTAAAGAACAATTTAACGGAGCATAAATAAAGGATTCTGTATGAAGGTAAAATTTTAAAGTGATATTTTAAAGTTCTAGGACTTTAATTTTCACTTTTTGTTTTATAAATCGTTCAAAAAACCTTGCATAAAAATATTTAATACATTCTTTGTCAAATACGTCCACTGAGCGATCTTTTTCATGTTTAAAAAGAGTACAAAATTATCTACGCTTGACCATATCTAAGAGCGATTACTATCACAAGCCATATTAAAAAGAGTTAAGGCGGAGATTTTGAAATGCATTAATTGTAATGATTTATTTCAATGTTTGCTGAAGAAAAACCGAAACAAAGAACTGAATTAATTATTGTGAGTTTCGCATTTTATAATCAATTATCAACTTTATGTTACTAGTATGAGAATGTGATTTTATCAACGTGTACTGAATAATTACTTTTGTTAATCCTGTGTAAGTACATTTTCTTTACTTTCCTTGACTTGAATTTTGAAATTTTCTATTTATTATTATTTTGGCCTCTAATGTCCTTCCGCCTTAGTCCTCCAAATTTATGACACCGGCACTGGAAACCGGTTCCGATTATAGAATTATCCGAGTACCGAGTTACTTATATGTATAACTAACCGGTTCTCAGCTCTGAATCCGAATAAACTTAGTTTTCGTTTCTGGAACCGAAACTCGCCATAAGAATGAGCAAAGAAAAAATAAAACACGCCATAATACCCATTACGGGCACTCATTGCTGCCTAAAGAAAATAATAAATATTCATTCAATATATCAGGCCAGAGATACACACATGAACATAAAAAAACACAATTATAACGATTTATAAGATCTCTTACTTTTTAAAACTTTCTCCACAAAATTCTTCTATTTCCAGTTCGTTAGAAAACGAACTCAAAAAAATTCAAAATATTTTTGTAGATCATAAAATGGAATCTCCAATATTGTGTCATTCGTTCTGGGTGGCTTTGTAGAATAAAACTAACAAGACCAGCTCATTCTTGAGTAATGTAGTTCAGAGAAAAATTATGTGAAAGTTATTGATGGTAAGTTAACGGTGTTTCGGCCACTGAAGCAGGAGTGCTACATACTCGTAAGTAAACCTACCTTACGTTTAAATATTGATGCCACGTTGTAGGTTTATGGCTTTAAATATATATAATTTAAACATTCTTCCGCAGCCGTAACTATGAACTGAATTTAGATTTTTCTAAAGTGAAAACGTTCACTGATCTCAATAACGATCAGAAATTTCTGGCCGTACGAGAGTGTTAGAAAAGTTGCAGCGCTGTAGGCGTATTAAAGAATATGTAGTACGTTCCACATCAATCGTATCGTTAGATTCAGAATAAAGAGCTCTATTGAATGAACAAATAAAAAGTAAATGTTTCTATTTAAAATAAAAAAAAGTTGTATCCATATTTTTAAGAACCACTGGTTGTTTTTCAGTGCAGCATTAAATTTAATATCCATTATTTCTAACTGCAACTCAGTATCAATTTGTTTTATTTGCTGTTCAGTTAATGAAAAAAGATAAGTAAAGAGTGCTATATTCTTCTCTTCGGCTGCAAATTCAGAGAAACGAGAATCATATTCTTGTTTCAGTAATTTAAGTTTTTCTTTATATCTATCGTAATTAAAAAAATCTGATGCGTCCAGCACAATACCTTCCGTCAATCCTGTGTATTATGAATAAATTCCATACATAAAGTTTCTTGCAAGATTCTAAAATTCCAGTAAAATTATTACATAAACAAACTATGCAAATTGTACTTGACACTGACATCTTCTTCTTCTTTAGCTTTTCCCATTCGTTACGGGTCGCTATTTTTTATTTTCTTCTTCCAATCATTTCTGTTTTGGGTGTAGTTCTTATTCAGTTCCTTTTCTTTCAAGTCTTTCGCAATACTGTCTTTCCATCTTATCTTTAGTCTTCCTCTATTTCTTCAATTACTAGGCAATTCATTCTTCTTCCAATATATTTTTTATCTCTTCTCGTGACATGTTTAAACCAATGTAATCGTCTCTCTTGTATCTTTCTAGAAACTTCTAATACTAGAGTTATTTCCGTTATTCTTTCATTCCTTACCGTATCGAAAACATGCAATCGGAAGTAAAATTTATTGAACGATTTTGCTAGCCTAGCATTTGCTTGATTTGCTCGCAAGCAATCCAAGCGCCAAATTTCTCGCTTGTCTTGCTAACTTATGAAATATAATGGCGGGAAATGCAAATTATACATATATGAATTTAACTTGTACTGTTTCTATCTCATATTATGGTGTGTTTATATCAATTACATGTCAAAAAGGCTTTCAAAGTTTTGTGATGAATGTTCATAACATTGTTAAATTTGAAATACTTTCTTAGACCTAAAATATGTTCAAAATTAATTCCACTATCTGCAAATAACTGTACATACCTATAAATTCATTTTGTATAACTTTCCAGACCAATAAATGGGATATGAGAGATACACATGTTATATTTGACAACTGTATAACTTTCTCGATGACATTTGTGAATATCAGCTCGTCATACAACTATCAAATCTTTCAGTGTACTAAGCAACAAGTCTCATTTGCTTACTTCATTGAACGGTGCTACTGATACTGACATCTGTCAATTTGTATTATCTGAATATATTAGCAGTTTCCATGGTTAGCATATCTGGCTATTTTATGAAAATTATTATCTTTATAATTCTTTAACTCTGTATCTATTGAATATGAAGTATAAAATGCGATCAAATCGTATAGAGAATTATATATTCTTCAAATTATAATGACGTTAAATATCAATAAATGATATTTAACTGCGTTTTTTCAAGAAAAACTGTTAAAAACCTCAAATAAGGGTACTTCCGGTTGACTATTTATAACCAAAATCTAATCACTTGTTCTTCTGGATGTAAACTTGAGAAATATAAAAAAATATAACTTTTGGAATCCTGGTATTGAAGTAATGCGATCCGAAACTTTCGTCACACACACACACACAGACACACAAACAGACACACACACACACACTTACAGACAGACATCATCGTAAAAATGGTAAAACCGGATTGTAGGGACCCTAAAACGTACTTATTCACTAAAAACTCATTATTGAATTTTTTGACCAAAGACAATACTTTCCTTACCTATAGATGATGGAAGGTAAAAAGTAAATTAAATTACATTTAAGGTATTATATATAAACGCTCTCTTATAAACATAAAATATATATAATTATAATTTTCTATTCTTGATCGATATAGTATGTGCATAGAATTATAGATATAGGTATCTATATCAAATATATACAAGTATATTTTAAAATTAGAAAAATTATTATTTTTTATTTGATAAAGGGCCACCCACATTTTGTAAAGGGTCACAAGTGGCCCGAGGGCCATCACTTGCGCACCAGTGGTCTAAATCTTACTTAAATGCTGGCAAATATTTCATGATAAAATGTACTTAGTTTCAAAAAAGATTTATTAAATGTTTGAGTAGTTTTACTAATGACAAGAATGCATGAACTGATGTTCGTATTGAAATAGTTTAGTGATAACAATTTGGTGATATTTATTTTAAAGATAAATTAGATTATTTAATAACTATTAAGTAATAACCTTTTCTGGCGAAGTTATTTTAGAAACAAGTTAGATTATTTAGTAACTAATCATTTTTCTGGTGATCGTAATTGGATAAACAGATGTTCGTATTGAAATAATTTGGTGATTAGAATTAGGTGATAAATTAGTTATTCTGAGGGAAAATTAGATTTATTAACTAAAAATGGAATAATAAGTTGCAGGGTTAATACATACTTATATTATTTTACTA
The DNA here is from genome assembly GCA_951394225.1 of Harpalus rufipes. Taxonomy (NCBI): domain Eukaryota; kingdom Metazoa; phylum Arthropoda; class Insecta; order Coleoptera; family Carabidae; genus Harpalus; species Harpalus rufipes. Next base: position 11,799,010 of record OX596285.1, read on the forward strand.
CTATATTATTACGTCTTCAATGAAATAGTCGAAATAAAAAGTAAGACACGTCAGTTTTTAATAAAATAAATTTCAGCATAACTGTAAATGATGTAAGTAAAGGAAAAAAACTTAGAATTGGTCCATATTTCATATTTTGAGTAAAAAGAACAGTATCATTCGCAGATCATCATTTGTTTATATTGATTCTATGGGCCCAATTCTCAATTTTCACCATTGTGATATGACATGAATATGAAATTTATATCATATCACTTGTCACTGTCATGATATCAAATGTCAACAAAAACATGCCCCATATTTGTATTTTTACATAACTTACAAATGAGATCAGGAGTGGTATGATATTTCTTGAAAATTACCAATTTCTATATTATACATGGAAAAATAAGTTCTCTTTATTCATTTCAGGTACACTGAATTAGCGAATGCATATTAATTACCCAATTGGTCATAAAATGAAAATTTATAAACATTGTAAAATATAGTCAATTAAGAAAATATTAATGTAACAAACTGATAACAGTAACTGCATATTTTCACAGTGAGAAATAAGGCATTATTAATGTGTTTTTGTTAAATTCACATTTTATTGTAATTATACAAATATATGTTTTGTATTTTTATATTACAACTTTGTACAATATTGTGTTAATATAAAATTATATAAATAAAAACTTTGTGTATTTATTTCCAATATTTTACAGGCGCGTAAAATATATAAAAAAAATACTAGCGCCAACTTAGCGGGCCGGGTAATTACTAATTAACAAGGACGTGTACAGTGTGTCCTGTCCACTGTAAGCGGGCCACCTTTGCTAACTTTCTTATTTGAAGAGATAGAAAGACGATTAAATGGACAAAGTTGGGCGATATTATACGACAAATTTAACGGTGAAAAATACAAAACAATTGAACATCAGATTCACGACTTATTCAACAAATTAACATTTTTTAAAATGGAATGCCATATTGAAAATGGTACCATTTAAAAGATTTTTATTATCTGAATATAAAAGTTCATTGTCACTATGCCTCTAAAATTAAAAATAAAAGAGTTATTTCAAGTTGAAATTTAAATATTTTATTTCATATTTTGATACAAATACAATATTGTTGCTATGGAAAAAACAAAAACAAATAAAGAAATTAATTATTAACTAGTAAACTTAAAAAATATGTTCTATTGGGTTGAGATCTATTGGGATATAGTTTTATATAGTTTTGCGCACTGGCTACAGAATTTTTATTGCACTTTGCATAAACAAAAAGCATATCAACTAATTCATCATTAGTATATTTTTCCATTTTGTTAACAGCATCTATCAATAAAATTTCAATTGTTCTTTGTTTAATGTTAGTTTCTGTTGTTTCCATAGCAACAATGATATATGTGTATTAAAATATGAAATAAAATATTTAAATTTCAACTTTTGTTTTTAATTTTAGAGGCATAGTGATAATAAACTTTTATATTCAGATAATAAAAATCTTTTAAATGGTACCATTTTCAATATGGCATTCCATTTAAAAAAAAGGTATTTTGTTGAATAAGTCGCGTATTTGATGTTCAATTGTTTTGTATTTTCCACCGTTAAATTTGTCGTATAATATCGCCCAACTTAGTTTATTTAATCGTATTTCTATCTCTTCAAATAAGAAAGTTAGTAATGGTGGCCCGCTTACAGTGGACACACTGTACACAGTTTATTAGTTATATCATTGAGGGGCGATTCTCGCTATTCGTTATTCCCTGATTACTCTCTTTGTAGTAGTCCTAGGGTACAGACCTGAGTGTGGTGTGTTCGTATACTGCGCCTTTGAGGACGAGTTCCCTGGTGCTTGAAGACAGCTCCTGGACACCTGCAAAACTTGCAGAGTGCCGAAGTTTTTTTTTTATTCATGGAAATATCGTATTATATTATTTTCGCATTATATTATTGGCTATCTATCATTGTTGCTATCATTCTTTATTGCAGAATCCTACATCAGTTTTCATCTTTAGTACCAACTGAATATACATAATACTTGTAGAATGAACAAGTAAAATTAAATTATTTTTATTTGAGTTATCAAATTCAAAATACCTTTCCATCCAGTGGCATAATTTCACATTTTCTAATTTATTTATTTTTTCTTGAAAAAATAGATCAAATTAAATATGTAGGTGTATGTTTTACACCTTACAAGTCTTTAGAATCAGAGATATGATTTATACCTTCCGTCACCTTTAGGTAAGGAAGGTATTGTCTTTGGTCAAAAAATTCGGTGGTGAGTTTTCATTGAATAAGCACGTTTTAGGGTCTTTACAATACGATTTTACTATTTTTACGATGATGTCTGTATGTGTGTGTGTGTATGTGTGTGTCTATGACCGCGGTTTCGTCAACGATATCTCCAATACTAGAATTCCAAAAATTACAATTCTTGCGTATTCCTCTTCCTTACAACCATATGCAGACTTGATTAGATATTGGTTATAATTGGTCAACCGGAAGTACACTCATTTGAAGATTTTAACAGTTTTTCTTGAAAAACTCAGTTAAATGTTATTATAACTTAAAGAATATATTATTGTCTATACGATTTGATTGCATTTTATATTTGATATTCAACAGATATAGAGTTAAAGAAGAATAAAGATAATAAATTTTATATAAATTTCATAATTCAGCCAGCTATGCTAACTTAACCATGGAAACTGTTAACAGGTAATTCAAATTGACAGATGTAAGTATCAATAAAATGTAAATCAATGAAAGAATAAGGGAAGTAACTCTAATGTTAGAAGTTTCTAGATATAAGAGAGACGATTACAGGGGCGCACTCAAGGGGGGGGGCTCGTGGGGCTTGAGCCCCCCCCCCAGAACACTGGACTTTTATTCAAATTTTTACAGTATACACTTTGAATATTATACGTACTCTTAAATTATAGGTACACCTAATAAACCTCTTTTATCTTTTCTTATTATTTTTTCATTTACATTTCAATTCAAACAGTTTTAATATAGTACTACACATAACGCATGTATTTCAACCTAGAGAGGGGATATGCGCGGAAATTTTTAAACGAAAATGCATTGTTCGTGTAAATAAAATTTTATAAAACTTAAATACTGAAAGAAATGTGTTGTACTTACTTATTTATATTCATTTAAATTATTGAATTTAGTTTTCTAAATTTTATTAAAAACAAACAATTTAGCTAAATAAGTTTATTATGTTATGAACAACAAAATAATAAAACAAATATATCATGTTTTATTTGAAATATATTTTTTTGATACCGATAAATATGTAGTTCATAGGCAGGATAGAAATAATACTAAATTAGGAACATCACGGGGTGGTGGTGTTTTGTGTGCAGTTAATTGCAAGTATAAATCATCAAAAATAAATCTTGATATAAATACTAACTCCTCTGCTGATATTGTTTGCGTGAAGGTACAAATTAATAAAACTAAAACATTAATTATTGTAGTTATATATGTTCCACCACCAGTCACATTAGAGCAGTACAACATGATTTATGAGTGTTTAGAATCATGCCCTTCTATGTTACATGATGAAATCATGATTGTAGGTGATCTGAATATAACTTCTCTTATGGACAATTATAGTCATGGGTTTAGAAATAATGTCATCACCAGATTGGAAAATTTCTGTAATTTTCTGAATGCCTCGCAAAAAAGTCTTGTCACTAATAGTGATGGACGAATCCTTGATATTGTTGTATCTAATGTCGAATGTACTGTCGCACGTCATCCTTTTCCTTTAACCAAAGAAGACAAATATCATCCTACTCTATCAGTCGTCTTCAATTCTCAACAACATCATCCTAGTAATGCTTCTTTCAATACTAATTACACCTATAATTTCAAAAAGGCTAATTTTGAATTAATGTACACTCTTTTAGATGAAGTTGATTGGACTGTTTTATTACTGTACAAAGAGGTCAATTCAGCTTTTAAAAAATTCTACAATATATTAGATGATATATTTAAACAATGTGTCCCACTCACTAAGAAGAAAAAATCACCATATCCACCCTGGTTTACAAAAGAAATAATAGAGGATATTAAACTTAAAAGTAAGTACCATAAACTTTATAAAAAAAATAATATTGAATATTATTATAATACATTTAAAAGATTACGAACAAAAGTAAAGAATGACATAAAACTAGCACACAAAAATTATATAATTAATATCGAGGAAAACATTGCTAAAAATGCCCAATGTTTTTGGACTTTTTTAAACAATAAAAAACAGTCATCTCGTATTCCTGGGGAAATGCATTTAGATAATATCGAGTACAAAGACACCCCTACTATAGTTCAGGCTTTTGCTAATTATTTCGAGTCTGTATATACACCCTCATCTACATCAATTAACTTCGAAAATATTAGTAGTGAACCATTTAATCTTAATCAATTTAAAATTGACAAAATTACGGAGGACGATATTAGGCATTCAATCAATTGCCTAAAAATGTCTTGTACACCAGGTCCAGATCATATTCCTGCCTATATTCTCAAAGGTTGTAAAGAATTATTTATCAAGCCATTATACATTTTGTTTAATCTTTCTCTTTCTACATATACTTTTCCAAATATGTTAAAAACTTCCTCCATATGTCCTATTTTCAAATCTGGTGATGCACATAACATTTCTAATTATAGACCCATTTCTATACTATCTAATATTTCTAAATGTTTTGAAAGGATTATCTATAAATGTATTTATCGTTCAGTACAGAATGCTATTACACCTAATCAACATGGCTTTATAGAAGGTAGATCCACATCTACAAATCTTATGAATTTTACAAACTTTGCAATTAATGCGTTGAATAAAAATAACCAAGTCGATGTAATCTACACAGATTTCGCAAAAGCATTCGACACAGTAAATCATGAAGTACTATTATACAAATTAAGTAAACAATATAACTTCTGCCCTGAAATGATTTTATTCATTAGATCATATATTAGCAATCGTCAACAATATGTATCATATAATAACTACAAATCAAATTATTTTGTTCCTTCCTCTGGTGTTCCGCAAGGTTCAAGCCTAGGACCATTACTTTTTGTCTTGTTTATAAACGACATTACTAGATGCCTAAAATATTCCAATTCGCTACTGTATGCTGACGACTTAAAAATCTTTAAAATTGTTAACTCTTTATCTGATCAGGCAGAATTACAATCTGATATTGACAGATTACTGAATTGGTCTTCATCCTCACATTTATTGTTCAATTTTAGTAAGTGTAAACATATGACATTTTCAATGAGAAATAGTTTATTGAATTTTACATATTACATGTATAATGCTTCCTTACAAAAAGTCGTGGAAATTAAGGATTTGGGTGTAATTTTTGATCCTAAATTACAATTTAATTTACATATTCTGTATATTACTAATACAAGTTTTCGAAATTTAGGATTTATCTTAAGAAATTCAAGACATTTTCGTAATTTGAGTACTCTCAAGTCCTTATATTTTTCGTTTGTCAGAAGCAAACTTGAATATTGTTTTGCAGTGTGGAATCCACTATACAATAAGTATGTTAATGATATTGAACGGATACAAAAAAGGTTTGTTAAATATTGTTCACTAAAATTTTGTCATTCCTTTAATTCATTGGCATACAGTTATACATCATCATTAGACGATTTTAACCTCGTATCTTTATCTACAAGGCGCAATATATTGTCCTGCATATATCTTTATAAGCTTGTGAATAATATAATCGATGATGTTTCAAGTTTGGGTCTCATAAATTTCAATATTCCACGACTACCAATTAGAATCAGTAAACAGAAATGTACATTTAGTCTCAATCTTGTAAAAACCAATTATGAACTTCGTGCCCCACTTCGAATGCTTTGTAGAATTTTTAATCTATGTGAATGCAAAATAGAACTTGATATTTTCAATGATTCCTTCAACAACTTTAAAATGTCTTTATATAAAAATTCAGTATCACTATAATTGTACATACACACATATATTTATATGTATTATTGTTTCTTTCCGCTCTGTATATGTTCATAATCATTTGTAATTATGTATTTTTTTTAACCCTCAATAATTGGGATTTTTATTCAATCCTGTTGAGCGGTATCAATAAATAAATAAATAAATAAATAAATAATGACATAAAACAAATATAAAATTATTTATTTGAAATCGTCACTAAAGTGCAGAAAAATCGTCAGTAAAAGTTCAGAAATCGGCACTAAAGTAATTCATTATAGGACGATTTCATGAAATGTAGTTTTGTCAACCTTATGATAATTGTTATACATATAAGATAATTTGGGCAGACATACGTTGTATGTAAAATGACAAAAAATATGTGCAAGAAGAACGAATTAAATAATTCCAGTGAAGAAATTTGAGTTATACGCATAATTTTGAGTATTCATTACTATAATTTCAATGTCCGGAAATTCGCAACACTGAACATAAGTTCGTTTGTTTAACTGACAGCAATGGACAGATTTGTCATCATAACCTATAAAAATAAATATATCTTTCATTTTCACAAAATTTAGATTTCAAATAAAATATAATATGCACCTCGGCACTGAAGTTCCTTTTTATCACTCATGTGGTTTATTTACCTCGGCCTTACGGCCTCTGCAACTAAATTCCACATTCGTGATAAAAAATAAAACTTCAGAGCCTTGATACATAAATAACTATTCTACATACAGTTAAAATTTTATTGCCGAATTTCAGATTTGACTAATGATTTTTTTTTGTATGTACAATTTGATGTGATTCTCTAGAGATCCATGCTTTAAGCAATGGTTTGTTGAATTTTAAAATATGTTCATATTTACAAAATTTTTGCAAAATAGTTGTTACTACATCAAGTAAAAAGATGAAACACAAACGACACAACACAAACGTAAACAACCGAAACAAAATTGCTTTGTTGAAGGTTAAAGGTAAAAACTACAGCGCCAGTTAGGCGCTACCTGGAGTGGGGGAAATGGTTTCACTTTTACAGCAACTTGCTCCCTCCTTATTTATTCTTGGCTCCATGTCACAAACCTTCAGGGCTGCCAGTTTGCGGGTAATTACGCGAAATGGGTATTTTTATATGTGGTTGGGTAGCTCGTGAGACTCACGTTTTTGTTGGGTATTTTTAAGTACTTTAATTCATGATTTTTTTCTATATAAATTTTATGTTTAATTTTTGCAACTACTAATAGACAAATATTATTCTGTCTGTGTTCCTTTTTAACATGTGCATTGGCATATTGGCAGCCCTGGGCTTGAGAATGATGAAAATTGTGACTAGTGTGAATGTGGCTCATAGTGTGTAATTTTATGAATGTTTGGGGAATTTGGCTGACGAGGCGGGTAAAATTTAAATTTTTATATTGGCAGCTCTGCAAACCATAACCATCAAATTGTAGCGCATTGTGTGTAAAGTTTTAGAGGTGTTTGACCTTGGAAGAAAATAATTGTTAGCCCCCCCCCCCCCAGAAACAATCCTGGGTGCGCCACTGGACGATTACATTGGTTTGAACATGTCAAGAGGAGAGATGAATATATTAATAGAAGGTGGAAGACATATAGAAAGACCAAATATAAGATGAAAAGACTGTATTGCAGAAGATTTGAGAGAAAAGGAACTGAATGAGGACGACACGGAAAACAAAAATGAGTGGAAGAAGAAAATAAGAAATAGCGACCCCCTAACGAATGGGAAAAACGAAAGAAGAAGATGTCAGTGTCAAGTGCAATTTGCATAGTTTGTTTATGAAATAACTATACTGGAAATGTAGGATCTTTTGCAAGAAAATTTATGTATAGGGCGCGTGCAGTGACATGACTTTGCTGACTTTGTCAAGCAGATATGGGGACCCGTGTCAAAATGACAGCAATTAATTATGTCCATAACTGACAAGTGTTATAATTTTTCATTCAAAATTTCATAATTTTCTTATTTCATGTGGTTTGTTTGTTATCAGGAGTATGGAATTCGGTTGCCGAGAAAAGGAATCACATAATACCAAAAATTTAGAATCTTTTGCAAGAAAATTTATGTATGGAATTTGTACATAATACACAGGATTGACGGAAGGTATTGTGTTGGCCACATCATTTTTTTTAAAGTTGTCTTTAATGTCAAATATACGCTGACGTCACAGCTTGGCGGATGCGTCAGTAGATCTCTACCGGTTGTGTTTGGAACTATGATTGTTTGGGTTATCACTTGTCAGTTTTATTTTGTGATAGCAACATATTGTTAACTAAAAACATATTTCATAGAACTTTTGGTATTTATTTTAATAAATGTTTTATTTACATACCTTTACTCTTAACTCTGCTGTCACCTGTCACAATTTTAGGTTAGTTTGTTTGCAACAGTAAACGGAAACCACGTGGACTGTTGTGTGTGCGAGGAATGTCTTTGTGTAACAAACTGTGACGTCACGAATTTTACAGCCGCGAAAGTTTACTAGCAAAATTCATGTTATTTTATATTACTAATATTTATTAAATGAGACGGATTTCACGATTTTATAAAAAAAAAACATTTTTTTAAGTGACCCCATTAATATATGACTAAGAAACGTGAAAATTTAATTTTTGTTTTTGAACGTTTTAAAAAAAAAATTAATAACAAAATGTACCCGAAGTATGAAATACTCTATATACAGCCTCGGACATAAATTTCTTTGGTATTGAAGTTATGTTTTATTTTTGAACCACTTATTCGCTAAAATCGAGTAATACATAATAAGAAAGAGAATTTCATGCTGAATTCATACTTTGAAACCGCGTTGTTCTATTTTTAACCGTGTGAGTGGTAAATGAAAAAGGAGTAATGAGCCGATTTGAATATTTGTTTATAACTCGCAAATAGTCACCTAATCACAATTGAAAATCTGCTGCAGAAATCATTAATAAAAATATTGCAAGCATTTTATTTCAAATTATAATTATATTATCGATAATTTACTTAATTTGATGCAACGGTGAATGCAAATATTATAAGTAATTATGAAAGTAAGAATTATGTAACATTGTTTATTTTTTGTCATATGACCATATTATTTAAATGAATCGTTCAGGAAGCGGTGACCCTTTTATAACGGATTTTGAAAAGTACGTAAATACAATTATTCAACACACATTACATTTTATAAAATTAAATTAGTATACTATGTAAACCTAGTAATTCCGTGACGTCATTATCTAGTTACAAACTTTGATGACATGCCTCCTCTGCTTACAATAGGACTCTGCTGTATCGCCCGGCGATTGTTTGACGTAAAAATGATATCACTCTAACGTTTCGGTACTGCCTGACGATCACATGACGTCAATTTTACGTCATGTGATCACTAGGCGATACGGCAGAGTCCCCGCACGCCCTGAACTGTACACACGTTCTGATGTAATAAAAACAAAATATTAAACAAATTCTTTAATGTATATTCAGTCACACAGTTTTTTTTCTACAAAACACAATACAATTTAAACCATGTTACAAAAGTTCTCATAAAAACAGTCTGCGATTAGGACGTCTTACGTTGTTCGTTGCTTCACCAATCAAATCAAGTCAAGGCACTGGAAGAAGACAGCTGCGAATCAGATACAGGGATGGCACGGACGATATTATAGGTATGACTTTGTTATTCGCACACATCTGTGCAAACTATTCTAAACTTATTCCCTCTAAACCAAAGGGATTCTATGCATAGCATGTTACAAATTATACATACGTTAAAATATGTATTATAACAAAATTATTTCTTCATATAAAAGTATCATGCAAATAAATTAAAATAACAACAACTTATGACTTAAATTAAAGTATAGTGCAAATTAGTTCATTATTTACATATAATGAAAATTTGCTTATATTAGGACAACGTATCGCTCTACTTTATTTTATAAGTAACTATAGTATGTACGGACTTCAAAGACTGCAGACTGCATAGAAGCAATAATCATTATATTATAAATATATGCTTTATATAACAACATATTTTGAATGAATATGTAAAACTATTTTCAAACAAATCGTTACTTTTATTTTGTACAAACACTAATTAACAACGTAAACATCAATATCGTCATCATTAATCAAGCAGCCCTATTAGGCTAATAATTTCTTGACCGATTCATTCCAAATCAAAAATAACCAATCATAATCAGCTCAATTTTGATTTATAATTTCTTATTAACCAAAATTTACATCGCATTTAGTAAAACAATTGAAAACGTGACAATTGAACCGTTATTATACAGGTGTTCATTTTAAATGAGCCACCATTGCTATCTCGAGAACTATAAGTACTACAAAGACGTTTAAATAGGCAAACAATTTCTATTTCACAAGACAACTTTAAAGATAAGAATTTTTTTTTTTCGCCCAGTAGTTCTACAAATACAGGATTAAACTTTTTTATTTGAATAATGAATACATGTTATTTTTTTACATAGAATTAGAGTGCCCTGAAAAAAAAAGAAGTGAATATTTTGTTCCTGTAATTGATCATAAATGTCAACGCAAAACAAAATATTAACATATTTCTTTCATGGCATTCTAATTCTATTTAAAAAAAATTACCACGTATACATTTTTTCTATTCATGACACTTATAGCCATATTTTAATTAAATTAATATAAAACTTGACATGCATTTTTCACAAAAAAATCATTATGTAAGTGTATAAAAATATTATTTACTGAATTCAAAATTAAATTCTCTGCCGAATGAGAAAATAAAAAGTATATGTTCTCATTTAAAATAAAAAAGTTAGGTCCCGTATTTGAGAACCACTGGTCGAAATTTTTCTTTTCTTTAAATCTGTCTTCTGAAATAGAAATTATTTACCATTTAACCGTCTTTGTAGCTCTTATAGTTCTCGAGATAGCATTGTTGGCTTATTTAAAATCAATACCCTGTATATAATTTAAACTAATAACTATCGTAGTATCAACATACGATATAACGACGATTTAAGATATACTGGTTGTTTCACTTGCTTTAAAACGCGTGCACAAAGTGATACGTGTTTCCTTGTTTTTCCGCTAGAGGAGCAACGTGATAACGACCCGGCTTTTACTCGCCATTTAGAAAATAATATTTATAAATGATCAAAACGAATATTACAGTTCTAAATAAATTGACATTATCAAATTGATTCTTTTCTTACAAAAGTAAAGACAAGGCTCGCGTTCAGCAGGGTTAGCGCTGTTTAGCGCGAAATAATTGAATGGTTCGATAGAATTTAGCGCTGAAATAGCGCTAAAAGAAATAGCTAACAAGAAATATTTCGCTAAAACATCTAGCGAAGTAGTGGGGAGTTGCGTGCGCAATACTGTACAGATAAAACTGTTTGTTTATGATTTTTATTTTAAACTGCGCTTGCGCGCTAAGTTCAACAAACAAATACCGTTCAGTATGCATCTAGCGCTAACAAACAACGCTACATTTTTCTTACGCTAGCGCTATCCCAACTAAACGCGAACATTGACGCTTAGCACATCTAGCGGAAATTCAAGGAAACGCATATCAATCAGAACCTCCCTTAAAAACACTGAAATCAATGACAAATTCTAAGTGGTATAACCAAGAGTATTTTAAATCGTCGGTATATTAAAATAAAGTAGCTTTTATGGTTTAAAAATTCGTAAGCATATTATTCGTATACATACTTTGTGAGTTTTATTCGGACAACTATCAGCTTTGTCTTTTAAACTGATCAAAACTGGATACAAAATATCTCACCCGGAACACATTTGTATTATACCTGATTTTGATACACATAGGTACACAAACGATTTCGGTCGGTAGATTCATATTTTGCCCGATACTGATTCAATTATGGTACAATCAATTTAATAGATATTCGGCCGTAATTCCAGAATCACTTTTATCATAGCAATCTATATACAATGAGCACTATATAAAAGTAGAAAACAATGCGATTGACACAAAAAAAATGCTAGATATGTTAGCTTTTTAACGATCTTTTAACTAAAACAGAATTCTTCAGTCAAAACATGACAGTATATTATAAAAAAAATAATATTCTAAACGTGATCGACCTTCGCACTTATTATAAATATGCAATTATAATGCTACACAACTATAAAAAAGCGATTACTTAATATAAATAAATGTACCTAATACCAGATAAATGTTTATCACAAAAGTAGAAAAAAATACTTGAACTATTAATTTTCTTTATTTTTTTGATAAAAGTTTATTCAATATTTGCAATAAATATGTATATTTAATTAACTATAATGATTATTGCTTTCAACATACCATAATTACAATTTTGCGATACAAAAACTAATAAAACTTTTTAAATTTATCAACTGATTAATAATAAAATTATACAAAAACAAATGATATTTTAAGTAAAAATATTTGCTTGTGACTTATTTTATTATTTAAGTATGACTTGTTCGATTCAAGCGTAATCAAAAAGCCATCCCCGTCTTACACAGCCAAAATTACTTCATCTTTGGGTAGTAATACAGCACTGTAGGACCAGATAGTTGCCAATTTGATGCTTTCAACTCAATCAGTTGCAGGAGTGTTTTCCGCACAGCTGGCAACGCAGCACTTGCCAAAAAACCATCTCTGACACTCGTCAAGAGTTGATCTAACTGCACGGGAAGCTCTTGCTCTAAATCTCGTCCGATTGAGGTTAGAACAAAGAAGAGACATTCAATTTCAGCGAGGGATCTGATTGGAGGCCTGACACACACCTGGCAACATCGCACTAAAAGAGCAAGAAGAACCATGCCTGGTGGTTCTTTCTCCACGCTGTCTAGTTTCGCCAAACGTAACCTCTTCAACTGACAAGCCATTTCTGTCAAAAACCACATAAAAGCAGTGAATCTACTTCCATCACCCGCTTTTATATTTCGTAAAATTCTATCTCGTTCTTGATACCATTGTTGGCAAATGTTTATTAAAGATTCGAGGAAGGTTTCAGTATGTTCTCGTTCGATTATAGTAGCACATAGCTTTGCTCCTGGTAGGGAATATCTTCGTCCTTCTACAACTCGTTCCATGATATGTTTGGCCAGTTCCATAAGCGTACGAGCTGGCAGTTTGTTTGGATCTTCAACGGCCATCTGCACATTTGCTTGAATTTCTGGCGGGAACTCCCCGAGATCGTCAGCCTGCAGCGCCAAATCTTTCAATTTTGCCGCCAAGGAAGCCGAATCCGCAGCTGACATGCTCTTGGATCTTTTCAATCCTGCATTGGAGTATTTGTTTTGGTGGGGACGATAGCCAGGTGGAGTGGGAGTCATTGAAGGGAAAGCGATGCCCGGAGCAAGCTGGAAATGTACGCGAGGAGAAGGGTGTAAAATGCTACCCGACGAAGCTGATTGGAGCAAAGGAATTGGTAGAATATGGTGGTGCGGAGGATGTTGATGATGCTGTACGGCTGGAGGAGAGGGGAGAGGCATGGGGAGGGGATGACGGAGAACGTTGCCGCTGGAGCGGGAGTGTTGTAAAGCGATGAGACCGGCATCGCGAGGCAGGTTCACGCTGGACCTGGGGAACACAATAATGACATTAGATGATTATCATTTAAATTAGAGAATAGAAACACATACAAATTCTTATTATACTTTCGGTCAAATACATACATTTCCTTACGAAAAAAGTTATTTCTACAAGTATAAAAAATATAATCAAAATATAAAGCAATGATGTCAGTAAAACATCAAAAACGTTTTTGAATTGATTCCTTTTTGTTTTGTGATTGATTCGTGGATGTCAGTGAATTGTCAAAATCATAATTTAGGTATGTGTTAGATGGTAAAGCAATGGATTTCCTGTCCCAAGTCCCAAGATTTCAGGTTTAACAATAGCCGTGTTCCTTCGGGCTGCGATTCGCAATCTAAAACATCATAGTGATAATGATTAAGAGTATTAAGAAGTATGTTTTTTCGTTTCCTAGTCGTTATCCCCACTTTCTCATTTTGTGATCACTAGACAACCTACCCCTTTCCCTTATGAATCATCCTTTTTGAGTGATCACACGGATTCATTACAAAGCAAATTAAAAAATGGCTGATGACAATAGGTTTTCGAGCGTAGAAATTTATTAAAGTGGGGTTTGTTGCATCAAAGGAAATATGATTTTCCTACAAAAGTATGTAATGACCCACCATACTTTTGAAAACAACGAAAATATGTTACATAAAAGTTTTGTTTTAAGTAAACATATTTCATATTCCTTTCCAAAAACATTTTTTTACCTCTCGCTAAGAGAGGTATTGGATTCATGCTAAAAATCACATATCCAGATTTCAATGAATAAGTACGTTTTAAGGTCCCTACAATCCGATTTTAACATTTTTAGGATGATGTCTGTGTGTGTGTGTGTGTGTGTGTGTGTGTGTGTGTGTGTGTGTGGATGTGTGTGTGTGTGTGTGGATGTATGTGTGTGTGTGGATGTATGTGTGTGTGTGTGTGTGTGTGGATGTATGTGTGTGTGTGTGTGTGTGTGTGTGTATGTGTGTATATATGTGGGATGTTGGAAGGACTATTACTCAAAAACTATAAGACTTAATATTTGTTTAACTACGTATTTCCCAATCGGACATTCATGGGAAGATCTGAAAAGGTTTTGGTAACAATTGGACAACCGGAAGTAGCAGATTCTTGATACTATTTTATGAAAAAAATTCTTGGAAATATTAAAGAAAATTAAATTCTCAATCTAACACATTTTTTTTTTTATTATATCTCGTATAGGTTTAGAGATATAGTATATAATAATATTGGCGTGTATTGCTAAGCGATATGAGGTAATACATTATGTTGTCACGAATTCCCGCTTAAACGAAAAGTTCTTGTTTATATTTAAAATATTCTTGACAAGACGAAAAAAGATAATAATACAGTGCGTGAATCAGAAAAATATAAATTAATATATCCGTTTTGTGTACATCGAAGATTTATTCATTATATTTCAAAGAAAACTTTATTTCAAAACGAGGTTAGTTTTATAAATGTTCACAAAAATATCATTTAAGTTATCTTCACTTCCACGAATACATCCTACACTAATGTTAATAAGTGAATACGAAATATAATCAAGAAATTTTGCTATTTTAATTATTTTTTTGAAGGTATCATCTAAAACAGATTGTGGTTATACAATTTGAGTTAAAGTTTTATAAAAGTGTACTGGGAATTTACATTAATTAACCCTTAATGGATAATATAAAACCTACTATAAAATAATATAAAAAGAAAATTAAATATAATACAGTACTATGAGAAATACACAATTCTATAAATTATGTGTTTGCCCACTTGACAGTAGGTTGACGTCATATCTCGTTTAACCTGTAGTTCAAAACTTGCCACCCCAGCGCTGCGATCTTAAAAATACATGCCAATAGAATAATCTGTTGTAAAAAAATAATCTCGTTGCCTAAAAAACAGTTGAGATATTTAAATGTTTATAATTGACAGATAAATCAGATAAATGGAAAATCTCAGTGTCAAAAATCAGATTTTTCTGGGAGGTACGTGTACATTTAATATAATATTATTGTATTATTAATTAAATATGTATATAAATTATAGGTATGTTAATATGTATTACATTTGAAGAATTTTGAACATATTAGAAGAGTTGGACAAAATTCCTCATAGAAAGAAAGAAGAGATACAATTTCAATTATTTGTGTGTACAAGAAATGTTAAGTTCGTTACTTATAGGGTGCGAGCAGTCATGTGACTTTGTTGGTCTTGGCATGCAGATATGAGGATCCGTGTCAGAATGATGACTAGTAGTTACTTACATAGATGTCACAATTGTCATAATTTTTCATTCAAAATTTCAAAATATTCTGATGTTTATTTGTCATCAATTGTATGGAATATACTTGTCGAGGAAAATAATCCACATGGATTTGAAAAATCATGATATTTTAAATGAAAAATTATGATACTTGACACCTATGTATATTATTACTAGATGCCATTCTAACACAGGCCCCTATATCTGCTTGCAAAGGCCAACAAAGTCACATGACTGCTCGCGCCCTATGCAACATAAAATGAAAATGGCGAGAGGTATTGTGCTGGTCACAACAGATTTTTTACTTCTATATGATCCATTTTAAATGTGTTTACTATAACACTTGACAGTAAATTATTTACAAAATAAAATATATTGATTTGCATTGGTCTGCATATGACATTTGACGCTAGATGGTGTTTATATTATTCAAGTTGTTTCCTTGATATAATTTTTAAATCCTAATTCAAAAATATCAAGATTAAACTAATCAGGATTCACATAATTACAATCACACCCTGAAGGAACGCGGCTAATAATTATACGAGTATTTGCTGTGAAATGAGTTTGGACTGCAGATTTCTACACTGTTGCCGATACACGGGCAATATTGAAAATGCTAAGTTATGAAGAAGCGGCAACAACGCATGGCAAGGAACAAGGTGCGGAGAAGGGAAAAGTTGAGCATCAGTCCATAATTATTTGACGGCGAATATTAGCAAAATAATTTAACAGTTCTAGCTCGCCCGTAAATGCTTAGCTACCAGTTTAATCACGTAAATAGCTATAAATTTACTATGGACCTAAATTTAATTAAACGTTTATAATACCGGTCCTTAATTCGTTATTATAGAAAATAACTATTTGTCTCTATATTTACAATTACCCTGTCATCATTTCTTCAAATAAAAGTAAAACAATTAAAAATATCAAGACATAAATTGAAGTGTTTCAAGTTCAAACTAAACTGAATTTTTATTATTTTCAAGATAGTGAAAACTGTTCAAATTTCATGTATGTAATTATTTGTACATAGAATTATTACATCACTCAACCAGAATTTCAGGATAAAGTAATTATATTTATATCTGCTAATATAAATTCTGATAAATATTAAGTGTATAATTACTCGTATTGTAGATTATTTATAATACATGGTACAAAAGATAATGCAATAAAAAAATGTAACATTTAAAAGCAGTGGTGGAATAAGAACAATTAACACCCAGGGCAGAACGTTATGCGACACCCCCCATCCTCCCATTTTTTTGCCTATTACTTTATTATTTTTTCATTTACATAATAAATTTGAATGAGAGGTTTTATCTGGGTTAATAAGCGAGTTATGGTTCCCCAAAGTTTGAAATCATACTGTTTTCTTCGAGGACCTAAATGTTCTTGAAGTATATGCTATGTCTAAATTATATTTACAAAAAATAAACTATAATTTGGTTAACGAAAGATGACTATTCAAGGTCACTTTTATTTCATGTTGCACGCCTATACGTACGAAATGAGGTGAAGTTATCTACAAGACGGCTTATAAATGACCTTCAATAGTCATCTTTCGTGAACGCAGCTATACCTACTTCATAATTCCAAGCGTATTTAAATTATTAAGTTTAATGTAAGATATTTCTCCAACACTATTTTGGAAACTGCACATTCTACAATTAGCCCTGTTGTGACGTCACAAAACTGATGTACGAGTTGTCAATTTGTCACTGATAGTGCATTTTACACTATTTAGAGAAATTTAAAAACATGAAACTTGTGTTGATATTTGAAATTATGTAAATGGCCTGCAAACTTACTTTCTATGAAAGGAAGGAAATAGTATATTCTGGGCATATTTTTAGTTCAAAATTTAGCTACCAGATAGAGTTTACTTTAACTTGAATTGTGAATATCGAATATCACATATCTTTTGTTCGGTTCCTATGGTTACGACTCTTTGTTTTATATTTATTTCTTCGCGTTTGACATTTCGAACAGTTTTGGAGTTTTCTGTTAACTTTTACAGGTTTTTGGAGATCGCTAGAGCTATATTTATCAGCTGTATTTCAGTCGGTATCAAAATATATTCATATTCGAGACGAGACACTATAACATAAACTTTCTTATTTCCGAAGTATTCCAATTGTATCATTTTATTTCATTATTAATATTCATTAATAACTTCTGTTATTGTCTTTGGTCAAATAATTCAATGATTAGTTTTTAGTGAATAAGCACGTTTTAGGGTACATGTCCATATAATACGATTTTACCATTTTTACGATGATGTCTGTATGTATATATATGTGTATCTGTATCTGTGTGTGTGTGTGTGTTCGTATTCCTCAAGTTTAAATCCAGATGAAGAGG
This sequence comes from Harpalus rufipes, assembly GCA_951394225.1. Taxonomy (NCBI): domain Eukaryota; kingdom Metazoa; phylum Arthropoda; class Insecta; order Coleoptera; family Carabidae; genus Harpalus; species Harpalus rufipes. The sequence continues at coordinate 11,817,208 of OX596285.1, forward strand.
TAATTGGATTTTGGTTATAAAATGTCAAGCCGAAGTACCATCATTTCGATAGTGAGTTTCTAATGAATAAGCACGTTTTGGAGTCGAATTTACTATTTTTACGATGATATCTGTATGTGTGTGTGCGTCTGTGTGTATGTGTGAGTGTGTGTGTATGTGACGCTCGTTTCGAATCGCGTAACTCCAATACCACGATTCCAAAAATTATAATTTTTTCGTATTCCTCAATCCATATGCAGACATGATTAAATTTTAGTTATAATTGGTCCACCGGCAATAAAATATCATTTATTGACATTTAATGTTATTATAACTTAAAGAATATATTATTCTCTACACGATTTGATTGCATTTTATACTTCATATTCAATAGATATAGAGTTAAAGAATTATAAAGATATTAAATTTCATAAATCAGCCATGCTATGCTAACCATGGAAACTGCTAATATATTCAGATAATTCAAATTGACAGATGTCAGTATCAATGATTAATAAATGAATGTCGCAGAGATGAGGATATTGAGATAGATGTTGGGGAAGACACGGAAAAACTCTAGTGTAAGAAGTTTCTAGAAAGATACAAGAGAGACGATTACATTGGTTTGAATATGTCATGAGGAGAGATGAAGATAAGATGGAAGGGCAGTATTGCAAAAGACTTGAGAGAAAAGGAACTGAATGAGAACGACAAGCAAAACAGAAATGAGTGGAATAAGAAAATAAAAAATAGCGACCCCTAACGAATGGGAAAAACTAAAGAAGAAGAAGATGTCAGTCAAGTGCAATTTGCATAGTTTGTTTATGAAATAATTTTACTAGAAATTTACAATCTTTTGCAAGAAAATTTATGTATAGAATTTATACATAATACACAGGATTGAAAAAAAAAAGGTTGTGTAGTGCCCCGGTATAGGAGATAGTAATCTTCTCTTCAGGGTGATGTGTGTGTGTCAGTGTAATTGTTTGTTCAGTTTAATGATGGTTGAGAATTAGACAGGGTCTTGTATTCTCGGTTTTTGACGCCTTCGAGCTTTCATTTAGTGAACAGAGATGGCTCTCTGCCCAAGTGGTGAAGTAGCGCTCTATAGCAACTAACCGTGTTGGAAGTATGTGTACCTACCGACAGAGGGAAACCGGAGTACCCGAGAAAAACCCTCCTACCGAGTGGTATTCATAGCATATAAAGCCTGGAACAATGGGGAATCGATCCGACGACCTTAGTGATGCCGGTCGAGCAGCATAGCCACAAGACCACCACGTCGGGTCACAGGATTGATGATATTGTGCTGGTCACATCAGATTTTTTTTTTATTAATGTCTCTTAATTCGATTGAACTGAAATAGTCTATTATTGTATTTCGTATTTTTATAATTTTAATTAATAATTATTAACACCCAATTTAAACCAGTCGAGAAATTTCACAAATTAATTAATAATATTTTAGTGTAAAAATTATAAAATAAATAAAAATTGGGCAACCTAACATCTCGTAGGCACATTATCTGTTCATGACGCCCTTAGCTACTTACGCACCCGGGGCGAAGCGCCGCCGCCCCCCCCCCCCCTTAGTCCACCGCTGCTTAAAAGTATTAATATGCCTTACCTACTGACTTTAATCCTTTAAGATTAGAAATATTTGGTATTGCCCATTGTTATCTATGTATATAATCATGCCAAAACGAGATGATTCATTATCACGAGCCAAAATTATATGTGCCTACAGAGACATGCAGGCACCAATATATTTTCTTTATTTCTAGAAATAATATTTCAGACATAAAAGACATTACGGAAAAATTAGTTAGCATTCAGTGTCATTTATGTTAAATATTAGAATTCGATGACTGAAATTTAATAAATAATTATTAAATTAACCAAATTGACAATATAACAATCAAATTTTTAATTCAATTTATTTGTATTTCATAATAAATTATTTAAAAAATTTCTCCATTATTTTAATTTTAAGTTACAGATTATTAAAACAAATATACGTTCATAAATGTGTTTTTTTTTTATCGGGGCCTGTATGGGTATCTCGGAAACTGTCAAAACTACGACTTCAGTGTAATAGGGCAAAAGTTGTCATTTTAGTGGTTTTTGTTTTTCAAAATTACAATTTTCAATGATGCAATAGTTATTTATGTATTAAGGGTATAATTAAAATACTATAACACAGGGCAATGTTTAAAGCTCGACGCGTACATGCATTTTATTTTGGTTCTCGAAATTCAAGAATTCAATCGATATATTTGTATATTAGATTAATATATTATATTAGTTATCGTTGGGCTGGCGTTGTGAATTTTAAGTATGCTGTTGTTTCTACGTAGTTTGTTGGTGTCGCAATGTTGATTGCTATAATACGAGTACATAGACAATACACTCTTTTAGACCTGCTACTCCTGTGTACTTGAACTGAAGATTACACCTGGTGATTGGAATAGAACTAAAATATAAATTAGGCAATCCGCTTTTAATTTATTTAAAAAAAATAGTTTTGTTAGTTAATATAAATGTATTTTGATATTAAAATGTATGTGCACAAATATAATGTTAAATTATATTTTTTCAATAATATGCATAACAAAATTTTAATTTCATAATACATTCGACAACTTCTTTCATTGAAATAATTATAACTGGGTTGAAAATAAAACACGGATATCTTATATGAACACATAAAATTAAACAATATTAGATTACAAACTCACTCAGTAGAAACACAGAAGGTACAATTAATAATCAAAGCAAATTAAATAGAATCAAAAAAACAAATATTTTCAAATGTCAAATTCACGTCAAATTCAAATGTTTCCCATGCATCCTTATTTTTCATCTCAGAAAAACACGTGGACCAATTGTTCAGTCGATATTAAATATAAAGGTTCTTAACACGACGATAACGACATCTATTGACCGGAATAGAGTACTACTGGCAAATGCCTGGCTGTCCCCATATAAGTTTCCAAAGGTTGTTATAATACAAACAATCTTAAGAGCATTGTGTACACTTTGCTCTAGTACTGCGGTCATCGGTGAGGTACGAGAGGGGTAGACCGCGTGGACATAATAGGCGTGGCCTATTATGGAAATCAAACAAACAGTACAGTCAAATATTCCATATGGTTCAGTGCGTTGAGCGTTCCGTTCACAGACCAAAAGTGCCCGTTTAGAAACAGAGTGAAGCGCTCGGAAGTCGTCGAAATATCCTCTCGAGGTTGGGAAAATAACACTAAAGGCTAGAAAGTAACATAATAGATTAAAAAAAATTCTGCTACATCGAAATATGAAGAAAAATATTTAATCAAGAAATGAAAAGTACAGTAAAAATACAATATTCATCACCCTTTTCTTTTCGGTGGAAAAGTTAAACATTTTTATAGTGTATCCAGTGATGTAAGATTTTTTAGAGTTCATAAAGACAAATAAAGAAGAACTTATAAAAAATATGCAGGTGTCCTATCTTAAAAGAACCAATTAATTTCTCGCTTATTTATCCATTTATTTACATAACTTGATTTATACAAAAACAGATATTAAATAATAGTGGTTACTATTTTATGATATCAATGTCGGTTGTAGAGCAATTAATAGCAACTTTGTAATTTCAAAAAATGTAACATTATTTTTTCATAAATTTGAAAAATAAGCAAAATTTACATTCCAATGATGCTACTAAACAAAAAACAATCCATATTTAAATAATAAAAAAATGGCAGGCATTTGACATAATGGTTCGAAGAACGCTAAAATAGTAGATCATCTAAAAAAAAATTAATAATAGTTAAGCTACTGTTATTATGCTGTTATTACAATTTTAAGAAAAGTTAAAACTGTCATTTCTAATTTAAGGAAAGTCATTCTGAGGAAAGTTTAATATAAAAATAAAACAAGTATTTTTTATTTATTTGTATGGGATTTTACTATTTTGTTATTGCAAAGCCTCCTATTTCAGCCTATCTTAAGGCATATTTCAAATACCCGTCACTTTTAAAAACAATAAGGAAACAGTTATATAAAACAATTTTCTTGCGCAATTTTTGGATTTTTTTTTCTCGATGGTATTAGATATGTATTTTGGTTCACGTACAGACAAAGATCTTGTATGTCTTGGGTAAACTAATTCGGGAAGTAAACAATTCATATAAAAAAATCTAGTTTTGAAACTATTTCATTCCAGAAATCATCTTCGTTTCTATGTTTGTTAGCGAACAACCAAATTGTGGAGCATGATTTGATATTTTATAAAGTTTTTGTAACATATATGTAGCTTAAATTTACAATTTTTCTACCGCTGATCTCAAATTTAAAATCACTATTTGATGTTTGTATATTCATTTCGGCTACATTTTCCTGCAAAATTAAGTATGTATGTATATACTGCCGAATATATGGCGGGAGAAATTAATAAAAACAAAAAACTAGTTCATTATCTACATATGTTTTGCAGTCTTCGCCTTCATTGTAATTTCGAATACTCAAAAGTATTGCATTCTGCAATACTTTCCTCAACCATGCCTTCGCCTTCAATGTAATTTTGACCTACTCAAAATATTGCATTCTGCAGTACTTCCCTAAACCATGCCTTCGCCTTCATTGTAATTTCGAATATTCAAAATATTGCATTCTGCTGTACTTTCCTCAACCATACCCTCAACTGTTTCATTTCGAGTAAAAGGAATATTTTAGCTTTTGGTGTCAAAAAATATAGAGAAACAAAAAAAATGTAACAATAAAAATTTTCCGCCCGAAATTAAATTTGGCTAGTTTTTAAATGAATGCATTACTTATATAAAGTTTATTTATACTCATATATCAATTTACCCTATATTCGTATCTTGAAACGAAATTTCTTGAGGAATATTTGAAGATAAAATATTCCAAGAGCTTTTTTAACCATATGTGCTAAATTCAGTTTTCTACATCTAAGAGAATAAAAAGATTATACATTATAAAATTAACTTTAATAAATACCTAGACACATGCAAATTACCGAAAATCGGTCACTTTAATATGTTGAGAGTGAAGATTTTTTGTATGATGTAGATGTTAGTATTTTCGGGTTTTTGCTAACTAAGTGGGACATGTGTATGTATTTTCTAAATTTTTAGATTTTTTGCGTTTTGCACTTAATTGCATACGCTTTTTAGTTCTGAAACGTTTACCCATTGTTGCGACTGCGAGAAGCTAACACTGTCGCACAAAACATGCATATTTGATACACATAAATTTATTTGATCCACTGTAAATCTCAAGGACAGCTCAATGTTTCTCAAACACTCCGCTAGGGGCAGTAGTGCACGAGACAAAAATCTTTCCAATTTACGCCATGTAGGACATTCGTTGTACCATTAAATTTTTGAAACTGAAAGCATTAATCAATTTTTCAAATACATGTACATGTTGGCGAAGGTTCATTTTATGTTGATGTTATGTTATTTTTCTAAAAAAGTTTACAAATTGTGCAGAAATGCACATTAAATATGCACAAATTGAATTGATTATAATATTGCAAAAAATTAATAATTCAAAATTATATTATTGAACTAACATAGAGCCAACCTTTATCTTTTAATTACACTTTGGTTTATTATTTTATTTATTATAGTTTTTGTGTAAAATGGGTTCGCGTACACCATGTTTTCAACGTTCACGGCAGATGTACACAATGTTCTTAATTTAGTGTCAAATGAAAATGATATCGATTATTCCAACAAAAAAATATTGGATGATTTTGAAGTTGAACCGGGCAAAATGTTTCTTCAGAATTCAAAAGTCGTATAGGATAAAGAAAGAATATTTTGCGAGTGACGGTGTTCAAAAAATGTGATTTATCAAATTTGTTGTTGACTGGCACTTATCTAAAACCACGATATTGATATGTTTGAATAGCTGTTGTTTGGCAACTTTATAAGGCCCTGGGGCAATAAAAGCCAAATTGCGCCCGCTTTTGAGTGCGAATATACAAGTTTATAATTTAAAAAAAAGTTATTTACATAAACAGTTATGAAAAGAGTGATATAGTTTGATGAACATAGTATTTGCCAAAACAAGAGAAACGAGTTTTGCAAATTATGTGAGTCAAACAATATGACGTTTTCATAACGTATTCGGGGCCTGAATGCGACCGCCGCCACAGGTAGAATGTTCTCGAGCGATGACGTAATTCTCGGCGGGATAAAGAAACCCGTCTAGACTTGTATAATTATTTCCGGTGGCCTGATATGGTGTTATTATTGAGTCGATTGTTCGAGAGGGACGCCGGAAGGTATAAATACCGTCAGGGAAGACAGCCGATAGACATTCAGAAATAGACAAGCATCGAGCAAAGAACTGTTGGCGATATAAATAAATAGTCTACGATTTGTGAACATAAATAATAAATATAGTTATATAAATAAATATAGTGAAATAAATATTGTTTAAATAAATAATCTTAGTGTTTAAGTATTTAATAATATTCTTTGTCTTAAATTGGTATTTATAATTGTTTAATGATAGTGTTAGTTATTTTTATTATCTTTTTAATATTTATTCTAATTATTTATCGTTTAATAAATTTTTAATTTTAACTAGATAATAATATTTCTCTGATATTTACACTTCACCCAAATAAATAAACGTTACAGCATTATATACAAAATTTTATCTAATTCTGCTAAAATAATTTAAAATCAATTTACCAAAGCGTTGCCGTGAAAATAAATGAATTTAATAGTTTAATTTAATGCTTATGTCAGTGCATGCGTATATCATTAGTTCTGAAAGTGTTCTGAAACCGATTATCTTTCTTCTGATGTAGAGGAATTAAGTGAGCGTTAATAATTTATAAATTGAGAAAAAAGAAATCATTATTGATATATTCTGTTTTTTTTATGATCAGTTTGTCAGTTGAGTAATATTCTTTACGTAATTCAGTTTCGTAAAGAAACTCATTTCATATCAATTATGTAAAAAGTGACATTTCATAACGTCAAAAGATTAGGTAAAATTGAACTTTTTAAAACAAAATTAGATAAAGGTTATTATGTTTTGAATTTGTTTTATCTTGTAACAACTACCAAAGTATTTTGAATTGATATCGACGATAAGTTGGCCATGATTTGAACTTTACATATTCTTAGAACTAACAATGAAAATTAAATAATGTCATTATAAACAGAATTATCTATTAAAAATTCAATACTCTTCATAGAAACCTAAATTGTTTTATTATACATAATGGGGAAGTTTAGTGTATTTTTTTATTTTATTAAGAATATCTTCAAAAGTGATATTCTATATTGTATTTCACTCAAAGATGACTAGATTTCTCAAAAAATTAAATTTTCTAAAATAATGACGTCACAGAAGTTCACGGAGGACGTATAGTCTACCTTAAGCTGGTGCGCGCTGGGTTCACACGGCAACAGGAAATTTTAAAAATGGCATCCACTTGTTTTGACGTTTATAAGCAGTGACAGTTCTGTGTTATGATTATTATAGTTTTGTTGTTCTTCTTGTGCAAACGACTGGTTCTATTTTATACAACGCGGGTGAAACGTACCCAGACAGTCAAACCTTTGTTGGTGATGTTTTACAAACTGGTTAGTCGTCTAATTTTATAAAAAGACAAATAGCTTACTTGCCTTGTATATATTTCTAAATATAACAATATTCTGACCTAATGCACAGAAATCAGGCTTGGTAAATTCGGACAGAATTTTGTGCGTTGTTGATTTTAAAATTACCGGACTTGTCCATAACAAAAATTTGGAAATTACCAAATTATGTAATTTTTAAAAAGGCCACCTTCCAACATCAAAAGGGCCACAAGTGCTCCTACACTTGTGCACCCCTGGAATAGACTATGTATAGATACTTCAAAAAATCAATTTATACCATAATAATTATAATTAAATCCTGCATATATTGAATGTACTATCTCGAATTTAAAATGACAGCTATGTGCCATAAAATTACTAATCTTATTAGCTGAGATATCTGGCGGATGCCAACTTCGTAAATAATAACATTACTCTGTTAAATATGAGTTGTTGTTACACATTTATTATTTATACACCATGATTTTATTTAAAGAAAAAAAGCCCGTTCACTTTTCTTTCACCCACTTGTATTAGTTTATAAATATTCAAACACTTGACCAATTTGTACTGTACCTAGACGTCTGTAAGTCCGCGAGACTTTGCTGATGCCTCATCGTGAACTCCTTAGCGTGCACATTCAGCTTGGGGTTGAGCTCCGGTTGGCCATCACTACGTACATCTACACAAAAGTCTTTCAGGTCAACCTTTCAAGACGGCCCAACATCATGAGTAACTTACTTGGGGGTCTGTAGATCTCCAACGTGGGCTTGCCTTTAGCCTGTGTCAGAATCTGGCTGCGTCTCTTGTTGTTCTGCTGGCCCTACAACAATACAGAATTGACTCGATTAGAGATACTATAATTGGAGAATGTGTCATAAGTGTAATGTGCAATGTGTAACTGTTGTGTGAAATGTTCCAAGTGACATACAATATTTATGTTGTAATAAATCTATTCCATTGTAAAATTTAATGTTTATAAAATCATATAATTTCATTAATGTCAAATAAATTATAGTTATTGTTTAGAGTTTACTGAAAATATCAAAATAAATGTACTGGCACAAAATATTATTCTAATTTAATTCTATTGATGAGAATCTATTTGTAAGCAACGCCTCTTAGTCATGAGTGCGCTCGGGGTTCTGGGTTCGAATCCCACCAAGGCATGAATATTTGTGTATGTAAACTTACTCTGTAATTGGGATTTAATCCTGTTGAGGAGTTTAAGAAATATATATTAAATATATTAATATATATTTTATAGCCACATTTTGAGCACTACCGACTACTTTAACATTCTTGGAGAGAGTGACAAAATTTACAAGTCTATTTTGAGTTTTTGCCTATTGCCTCGTCATGCATTCAGGGTTTCCAAGGAATCCTCGATGTAACAAAATATGGAGAAACGATTTTTTTTCAATATGTCTTGTAAATCAAATATGCAATTATTTTAAAAAAAATGAACATCGAGGATACTGTCAAACAACACTTCTGTACCTACTACTTAGTTTGACATATAAGCTACATTTCATAAATAAAAAAAATAAATATATCATCACGGCATATTGCCCATTGCTGGGTGTATCAATCTGCTTCGTACAAAGATATCGGAAATGATGAAATATTTGTACCGTGCGGGCGCTTACCAGACCAGGTGTCACCTCACGGGCACTCAATGCTGGCGTGGAGAGTGTACCACAGGGGTCAATTTTGTGTCATTAAAATTCGAAGTAATTTTTGGCGTCGGTCGGGATCGAACCCAGATCCTCAGATTCGCGACCAGACACTCAGGCATTATTCGGGCTTTCTTCGCAAATCGTCATATACATACAAGTATAAGTTTTATTAATGTTAAGATGAATCTATTATAATGTTAATTTTCTGACGATAGCTAAAAAAGCACTTTTACAATTACAAAGTTAGCGGCGAAGTTAAATGCCACTTTTAGAAAAATTAGCTATGTATTTGTCCCTATTTTTTCAATTATCTTGTACGAGTATATTGTAATACGAGGGGGGGGGTTACAGAAGCTTTGATAATGGTGATCTTGTTTCTTTTCCCAACGATGACCACTTTATTTAACTGACTGGTGGTCGCTTGGATGATCGACCACCACTTGATTAAGGAGAAGGAACACACCCACACTTTATGGACACAGACATTATTTGGTATTTAAACTAATTTCTTTATTTATACACATATTTACATTTAAACTAACCCGGGTCCCCTAGATTCACGACCAGACACTCAGGCACACCCGCAGATTATTTAATAGATTATACAGCTATATCTATAAATCTATAGAAAGTATAATAAAAAAATTAAGTGTGTCAGATAGAGAATTTTGGTTTTTAATATTTGTAATAGCATAAATTTTCAAAAAATAATATTTAGAAGATTTTTGTTAAAATACTACTAGTTCCGGTTGTCCAATTGTTACCAGAATCTATTCAACTCTTTCCAGTACTGTTAGAATGAGGAATCCGTAGTTTAGTTACACAGGTCTTTAGTCTTATAGAATTTGAGAAATCGTACCTCCAACAATCTCATATACACACACACACACACACACACACACACACACACACACACACACACACACACACACAGACATCATCGTAAAAATGTTATTATCGGATTCAAGGGACCTTAAAACGTGCTTATTCACTAAAATCTGGATATGCGATTTTTAGCATGATTCCATTACCTCTCTTAGCGAGAGGTAAAAACTTATCAATACCCCCTCGTATCTAGGTGACTGCAAAGAAGAGACATGCACCAACCAATATGAAATTTATGAATTTTTGTAATAGTCGCCTATGAATGTTGTGTTCACCTCGTCTTAAAGTCTTTTATTCTTATCCCTACAGATCAGACTACGTCAAATCTTGCAAACATAACTAGAGACACTCCACCATTGCCAATTTCGTACCTATCGCGATGTGTCTTTCTCTCACTGCGCATGTGCCGTTATGTTTTCATCGCATTAGTCCTGCATATCCTGACAGCTGAACACACCCACAAAATACTTCATAGATGGCTGAGAATGACAGAATGGATTTTTTATGGAAATAGTTTTCCTTTCATAGTCTACAGCCAAACTCAAATTATTTCGCCATTAATAACAAACTGCAGTTTTTTTCTGTCTCTATCTCTCTGCCTCCTAGTCACCATCGCGACGTAGATTGTCAACTTTAGCCGTGTTCATTCGGTGCTGTGATTCACAATCTAAATCATCAAAGTGATCATGTTTAAGATGAAGTATGTTTTTTTGTTTCCTATTCGTTATCCCCACTTTCTCATTTTGTGATCACTAGACAATCTTCCCCTTTCCCTTCTGAATCATCCTTTTTGAGTGATCACACGGATTTATTTCAGTGCAAATTTAAAAATGGCTGAAGACAATAGGTTTTCGAGCGTAGAAATTTATTAAAGTGGAGTTTGTTGCATCAATGGAAATATGATTTTCCTACAAAAGCAGGTAATGACCCACCATACTTTTGAAAACGAGGAAAATATGTTACATAAAACATTTGTTTTAAGAACATACTTCATATGTTACTAAGAACATTTTTACCTTCCGTCACCTCTAGGTAAGGAAGGTATTGTCTTTGGTCAAAAAATTCGGTGGTGAGTTTTCATTGAATAAGCACGTTTTAGGGTCTTTACAATACGATTTTACTATTTTTACGATAATGTCTGTATGTGTGTGTGTGTGTGTGTGTGTGTGTGTGTGTGTGTATGTGTGTGTGTGTGTGTTAGTGTGTGCGTGTGTGTGTATGTGTGTATGTGTGTGTGTGTGTGTGTATGTGACCGCCGGGTCATTTGAAGATTTTAACAGTTTTTCTTGAAAAACTCAGTTAAATGTTATTATAACTTAATGAATATATTATTGTCTATACGATTTGATTGCATTTTATATTTCATATTCAACAGATATAGAGTTAAAGAATAATAAAGATAAAAAATTCATATAAATTTCATAATTCAGCCAGCTATGCTAACTTAACCATGGAAACTGCTAATATATTCAGGTAATTCAAATTGACAGATGTCAGTATCAATAAAAAGCAAGTAATTGAATGAAAGAATAAGGGAAGTAACGCTAGTGTTAGAAGTTTCTAGATATAAGAGAGACGATTACATTGGTTTGAACATGTCATGAGGAGATATTAATATATTAATAGAAGGTGGAAGAAACTTAGGAAGACCAAATATAAGATGAAAAGACTGTATTGCAGAAGACTTGAGAGAAAAGGAACTGAATGAGGACGACACGCAAAACAAAAATGAGTGGAAGAAGAAAATAAAAAATAGCGACCCCCTAGCGAATGGGAAAAACTAAAGAAGAAGATGTCAGTGTTAAGTGCAATTTGCAGAGTTTGTTTATGAAATAACTTTACTGGAAATATAGGATCTTTTGCTAGAAATTTATGTATAGGGCGCGTGCAGTGACATCAGGAGTATGGAATTCAGTTGCAGAGAAAGGGAATCACATAATACCAAAAATTTAGAATCTTTTGCAAGAAAATTTAGGGGTCATTAATGAATGATTTTTTATACATTAAGATAGCCTATTAATAAGCGGTCGACGGAAAAAGAAATTATGTCTAATAACAACAAATTAAATAATAAACTCGTTTACTCTTTATAGTATTTGAGTATTTGTTACATTACCGAGAATTATATTTTAATTATTAATTGTAAGTAATTAATAATTTGTAGTAAAATAGTTACGAATTTTTTTATGTATATACTTTCGTACTTATTCAGTGAAAATTTTAAATACATACATATGTATTCAATACATAAGTACTACTTTTTACGGCCATATACGAAATATTTTGTTTCCACACGATTACCTAGGTACGAAAATTGACAATATCGTTCATGTATCAGATAAATCATAACATACTAGTGTGTTAATTATGCACAGGAGTGTTGCCAACTGACCGATAATTTGACTTTGCCTTTTACGAGAAAACGCTAAATATCGAAGTATGAAAATAAATAATATAACTATGAGTGATAATATGCAAATTTAATCGTTTTTCTTTATAATAATTATAGTTGGGACGAAAATTTCACATTTATGATAAGGTACTTATAAACAGAACAGAATTTTTATTACGTAACTTAAGAAAAATACAGTTATTATAACGAAACAAAAATATCGTTATTATCACGTTACATTACGTTATTTTGATTTTTATTAAGTTAAGTTATGTAACGATTTTTTTTTTTATAACGTTATAAAATAACATACTAATTCGTTAACGTTATCCCAACCCCCTGATTATAACTGCCGTAATTCATATATAAGGGGCCCGGTATTAGAGGCCGTCCCGGACCTACGAAGGAGTTAGTCCGCCACTGAAATTTGGTTGGTAAATCAAGTATTTCATTGAATTTACTATTTTTATTTAAATTTTGTTTTTATTACATACTTACGTATTATGAATTTTCATATTTCACTTCTCGTAAATTTAGTCAATAAAATACTTGATTTACCAAGCAATTTATGTTTTAATTTTGTAATTTATTTAATAACACATTTAACAAAATAAAAAATCTGTTGTGGCCATCACAATACCTCTCGCCCTTTCCATTTTGGTATATATAAGTATTGTATTTAACATTTCTTATACACACAAAAATTCTAATTACACCTAAACTTTATATTTACGTATTTTCTATAATTTTAAATTCATTCTATAAGCAAGTTTTCTCCATTTCTTCTAAATGTTTGAGGTTTTTCCAATTCATTAACGGGATTGGCGGTATTTCTGAAGGGTTCATGTAATATACCTATAATTTTAAATATATAATTAATAATACAATAAAAAATATTAAATATCGTTCCCAGAAAAAGCCTGCAGTACTATCTCTGAATTTTTGACACTGATATTAGTGACATTTATTTGTCAATTACACACATATAAATTTCTCAAGTAGTTACCATGGAAATGTTTGGGCTGTGAGCAGGCTGTGAGATTTACTACACCAGATTATTTATAGTTTATATTTCTATATCTTTAAATCTGTAGAAGATATAATAAAAAATTAAATGTGTCGGATAGAGAATTTTGTTTTTTAATATTTGTAATAACAAAAATTTTCAAAAAATAATATTTAGAAGATTTTTGTTAAAACACTACTACTTCCGGTTTTCCAATTGTTACCAGAATCTATTCAACTCTTCCCATTACTGTTAGATTGAGGAATCCGTAGTTACACACACACACACACACACACACACACACACACACACACACACACAGACATCATCGTAAAAATGTTATTATCGGATTGTAGGGACCTTAAAACGTGCTTATTCACTAAAATCTGGATATGCGATTTTTAGCATGATTCCAATACCTCTCTTAGCGAGAGGTAAAAATAATAAAAGTATAAAGCGGGCGGGATTTGAACTTGAAATAGCATTGTACTTTTGTAAATATTTGAATAATACATAAAGCATTAAATGAGGACGAGGAGTATTTAAATACAGTTCGATGCCACATTAAATAATGTTTCTAACTATATCAAAAACTCCCGCTATAGTCTTACGGGACAGATGATATTTGAAAAAAAAAACTGTGTTCCCATGTTAAATGCCTATGTCACGGTTTTCAGCGTTCAGCCTGTATAATGACCGGTCCACGTAAAATTATCCGAAATTTTACCGGTCCGCGATGAGAAAAATCTGTTGTTACCAACACAATACCTCTCGCCATTTTCATTTTATGTTGCATAGGGTGCAAGCTGTTATGTGACTTTGTTGGTCATGGAAAGCAGATATGGTGACCCGTGTCAGAATGACAGCTAGTAATGTACATTGGTGTCAAGTATCATAAGTTTTCATTCAAAACATTATGATTTTCCAAATCCATGTGGATTATTTAACTCGCCAAATATATTACATACTATTAATGATATATAAACAATATACCAGAATATTTTGAAATTTTGAATGAAAAATTATGACATATGACAACTGTGACATCTATGTAAATAACTACTAGCCAGGGCCGGATTTAGGGGTGGGCGAGGTGGGCGACAGCCCACCCCAAAGTTTGCAAGGGGCGTCAATTCATAAAAAAATATATTTTTCTTGATATACATTTAATTCCTTACAGGATCTTTTTACTCCTCTAATACAACATTTTATTTAACCTAAAAAATATGGACTCCAAAATACTGAATTCAGAATTAAATTCTTCAACGAATGAGCAAATAAAAAATATGTTCTCATTTAACCATCTTTGTATCTCTCTTAGTTTTCGAGATAGCAATGGTGGCCCATTTAAAATGAACACCCGTATATTACGGTGTGGAAGGGGGGAAAGGTGGGAGGGCGGCATTTTTAGATCTTGCCCACCCCAACTTTTGTTCTAGGTCCGGACCTGCTACTAGCCATTATTCTGACACGGATCCTCATGTATGCTTTCCAAGGCCAACAAAGTCACATGACTGCTCGCGCCCTATTTGTAACGAATTTAACATTTCTTGTACACACAAATAATTGAAATTGTATCTCTTCTTTCGTTCTATTGTTACCAGAACCTATTCAACTCTTTTCATTACTGTTAGATTGAGGAATCCGTAGTTACACAGGTCTTTAGTCTTATAGAATTTGAGAAATCGTACCTCCAACAACCTCACACACATCCACACACACACACATCATCGTAAAAATGTTATAATCGGATTCTAGGGACCTTAAAACGTGCTTATTCATTGAAATCTGGATATGAGATTTTTAGCATGAATCCAATACCTCTTTTAGCTAGAGGTAAAAAGGTTGAGAAACACTGTCTTAAAAAACATTGAAAATGAGACACCTCTACATCCATCTATAACTAAGTCAAGATAACATTTAAATTAAAATTATTTGAGGTTAAATTTGGATCCTGATCTTATTTAAGAAAAGGGAAGTATTCGGCCTTAGGAATCCTTAAGTTGATATTATAAGTTAATTTTACAATTTATTTGGACGATTTAGAGATGAGATTTTCTCCATCATCAGCATAACACAAGAAGATTACAAAACCAGTGAAGTAAATTTAATAATAAAAGTTATACATTGCTATATGGCGCGGGCATACAGCTGTTTTAAGTGTCCTAGAAAACATATGTGCCGGCGCCCCCAGTTGTCATAGTGACAGTACAGCCATTTTGTTTGTTTTGTATTCGTGTATGGTTTGTGGTGTTTGTCGTTTGTGTTGCAATTTTCAGTGATTTAAGTGTGATTACTTATTAATATTTAGTATGTGTGTGTGTGTGTGCCAACCATGTGTGGACAACATAAATGTTATATTCCTGGTTGCAAGACTAGCTCAAAAGACAAAATTAAAACATTCTTATTAGTATCAGCTAGGAATACTAAAGGTATTTATACGATTCCATGTGATTAGTAAATAAGAAGTACATTCGTGTAGGCCAAACTGATCCATTAAAAGTGGAAAAAAGACGAAGATGGAACGATGCCATCCGTCTCAAGGAGGAAGTAATAGCACGGAAGAAAGACATACGAATATGTATTAAATATTATTTAAGTAAACGTACAGTGTTTATTGTAATAAGAACGCTCATATTTTAATCATATATGTATAATATTGAGTATTTTTTCTTACCCCATTACAGAGCATATTTTGTACAATAAAGTGAAATATATATGCATAATATTCAGAAGTTATTTTCATTATTTATCCTGTGTGTGTGTCTGTATTTTGAGAATATTTATTTTTAGATGTTCACATGTGTGAGTGTGAATTTTGTGGTAAGTAGATAATTGCATGCATTATTTGTATGCAATATGTAGTAATAATGCTCTGGTTTTAAAATATTGGCTAGCTTATGTAGTTTTGCATTTTATTTTGTAATAATAAAGTCTAAAATATTCCTGGAAAAATCACTTTCGTCGCAATCATATGGATCAATGTTGTTTATTAATTTAATTTTATCTAAGTAGCGATTTTGTACGTCACTACTTAATGCTTTAAAATAAGCTGACATTCTCAAACACAGTGTACAAAAAACTTTAGGCACAAAATAAATGTTTACACCTCAATGTAAGACAGCAAACTGATTCCAACTTTTGAATTAGCGCTAAGGAAAACTATGACAGAACAGATGGCGCTGATATCAGGGCGCCGGAACAGCTGATCGCAAGGCTACTGGAAACAGCTGAGTGCCCGAGCCCTATAATTGCAATAAGTCAGTCACATCAAAAATTAAAATAATAAAAAAATCTTAAGATTAAAATTTTACAAACAAATTCTATAAGACAATTTACCATGTAAACTGTTAGAACGGTATATATATATATATATATATATATATATATATATATATATATATATATATATATATATATATATATATATATATTAGGTTAATTAATATATGAATGTTCAAGTCATTTGATTTATATCCAAAAAAATGGACTATTGATAAAATAAACCTAATTTAACATAAGTAGTATTAAGTACGAAAACAAGTACTTGTTTTTGTAAATGATATACATGTAGCAAAAAATATTTCAATACCTGTAGATTATATCATTTAAATCAATGTTGAATTTAATCAAATATGGGATTAACAGTTTAATCAATTAATCCCTTGCACATGCGATTGTCAGTTATCAGCAAAAATATCAAGATTGTAGAATTTAATCAAACAAGTGAAAAATTCTATTCTGATTTCATAATCAAGTGAAATATTGTAGGTACACGCCCAACTACAGTGACAAAACAACTGAAAGCTATGTATTGTGTAATAAAACTGATATTACAGGGATCACTGGGCCTGCTCGTGGAAATTTATACGCCCTAAACCTAAACAAAACACTAAGTTATAGTCCAACAAAAGTTTTTCACGAAATCCTGTACAGAAAGACGCGCAGATTCATAAGTTAACACTTACATTCCCATGGAATTTCTCTAATATTTTGAACATCTCCAAATCAGCTTATTTCAAAATTTTTCATTAACCATTTCGGCACGGTTAAAAATTAACAATATTACGTATTTAATACGTTAGTTTTGGATGAAAAAAATTAGAAATGAAGCGATTTGATGTTCAAAATATTATACACATTTCATGTGAGTTATACGAGGGTGGATTGAAAAGTTTCCTAGTTCATTTCCATCTCTTGACTCTTACACATGTTTGTATAACATTTTCAAACTTCATAAATTTTCCAACTAATTTCAACAATGTTAACATTACTGTAACTTTTCTTGACGGTAAGTTATATTTGTTACTTCAATAAATTAATGATTATTGTATTTACACACCAATTTTTTAACCTCAGAAAATCTGTTTACAAAAACCACATGTTTCCAAAATGGCTATCCATAGCCGAAATCGATCATCGGAAAGATTTTATAAATAAAAACTTTATAAACCACAGTGTGCTTTTATATACATTTTTCAACCTTTCAAACACTTATCATGCACTCTGAACTGGAGCCTTACATCAAAATGATTTCCGGAATGACATGAAAAAATATATAAATTTAACACGGACTACATTTTATTTTTCTACATAGTCCCCTCTGATGTTAACACACTTGGTCCAACGTTTTTCTAATTTTCGATTCCCTCCCGAAAGTGGTTTTCTTTGAGGTCCTCAAAATAAGCATTTACTGCTTCGATGGCTTCTTCGTTGGATCGAAATCTCTTTTCAGCGAGGAACGTTTTGAGTTTCGGGAAAAGATGAAAGTCCGAGGGAGCCAAATTGGGCGATTACGGTGGATGGGGGACGATTTCAAACCTCAGTTCGGTCAATTTTTATTTAGCAATACGACTTGAATGTGCTGGCGCATTGTCGTGGTGAAACAAGATTTTTTTCTTTGCCATTCCTGGGCGTTTTCCTTGAATTGCTGCTTTCAGCTTGTTTAAAAGTGTGGCGTAGTATTGTCCAGTTACAGTTTTTCCTTTATGAAGATAATTAATTAGCAGAATGCCTTTGGCGTCCAAAAAGACTGACGCTATCACCTTTCCTGCCCATTGAACTGACTTCGCTTTCTTCGGGGCCGACTCACCATGTCCAATCCACGTTTTCGACTAAATTTCCGTCTCTGGATTGTATAGGTGTATCCAAGTTTCATCCATGGTTATGAAACGTCTTTTAAAATCAACCGGATTTTCTTAAACAACTCCAACTATATAAATAAAAAATAAAAATATTTCATCACGGCATATTACCCATTGCTGGGTGTGCCAATCTGCTTTTGTATACCGATTTCGGTAATGATAGAATATTTGTACCGTGTGGGCGCTTACCAGGCGTCACCTCACGGGCACTCATAGATGGCGTGGAGAGTGCACCACAGGGGTCAATTTTGTGCCATTAAAATTTGATGTATTTTTTTGCGTCGGTCGGGATCGAACCCGGGTCTCCAGATTCGCGACCAGACACTCAGGCACACTATATCATGGACTTTATCCACAATTTCCGGTGTGGTAGCTGATTTTGGACGACCTGAACGTGGCTCGTCACAGGTGTGACGACATAAGATTGTTTTCGAAAAACCAAGACCTTCTCAGTGATTCCGGAAACTTTTCAATCCATCCTCGTAAGTGTTAGTAACTCGTGAACTACTTCATCGACAAAAATCGCGTTGTTCTGTGCTTTACCTAGTCTGAATGGTGGATCAGCTTCAACTTTGCCCCCAAAAATATCAATATCAGCCAATGATATGGAGAATATGACAGAAAACCAAAATATATCACCAT
The DNA here is from genome assembly GCA_951394225.1 of Harpalus rufipes. NCBI lineage: Eukaryota > Metazoa > Arthropoda > Insecta > Coleoptera > Carabidae > Harpalus > Harpalus rufipes. Next base: position 11,836,545 of record OX596285.1, read on the forward strand.
TTACCCAAAATTGCGAAAGGTTCTCAGGTTCCGATTTCCGAAAACTTTAGTATATTAATCAGTGCATCTCTATGTACCACTGGATTCCGCAAAAATGAAAACTTTTGTTGTTTTGTTGCAGTTTTTCTGTCTACATTGAGGTGCCATTCTCTTATTTGTCTCAATGAATTGTATTAATTACTTCACGGTAAATTTATTATTCTGAGATCGAGGTGAACTTAGCGATGCGTCGCCCAGCGACAGGCGAGTGTAGGCCTACCGTTCAACCAAGTACATCGCAACAAAATTCTTCATTATTAAGGATGATATAAAGCATCCTGGAGTAATATACAGTGATTACTTGATGCAGGGAAAATTACTAGTGCCCGTAGATATTAATTAAATTATAAACAGAAATGTGACGATTGAATTTTAAATCAAAATACAGAATTTATTTTAATAGTCATCTGCTGCACCCCTACGGGATGGCCAGCTACATGGCTACATGGGGGTGATTAGTAGAGTCCTTAGCTAAAAAGCAAATAGTATTTGAAGTGGTACAACGCCGTATTTTTTTTTAATTATTTTTCAGACTTAGTATAAAGCAATGTATATGCGGTTATGTTTAAGGGTTACCTAAAACACCCCTACGGGATGGCCAGCTACAAGGCTATGTGGAGGTGATTAATAGGGTCCTTAGCTATAAAATCAAATAGGGTACAATGCCGTATTTTCTTTTATTTTAATTATTTTTCAGACTTTGTATAAAGCAATGTATATGCGGTTATGTTTAAGGGTTACCTACAACACCCCTACGGGATGGCCACCTACAAGGCTATGTGGGGGTGATTAATAGGGTCCTTAGCTATAAAATCAAATAGAATTTGAAGTGGTACAATGCCGTATTTTCTTTTATTTTAATTATTTTTCAGACTTAGTATAAAGCAATGTATATGCGGTTATGTTTAAGGGTTACCTACAACACCCCTACGGGATGGCCAGCTACAAGGCTATGTGGGGGTGATTAATAGGGTCCTTAGCTATAAAATCAAATAGAATTTGAAGTGGTACAATGCCGTTTTTTTATTTTAATTATTTTTCAGACTTAGTATAAAGCAATGTATATGCGGTTATGTTTAAGGATTACCTACAACACCCCTACGGGATAGCCAGCTACAAGGCTATATGGGGGTGATTAGTAGGGTCCTTAGCTATAAAATCAAATAGATTTTGAAGTGGTACAACGCCGTATTTTTTTATTTTAATTATTTTTCAGACTTAGTATAAAGCAATGTATATGCGGTTATGTTTAAGGGTTACCTACAACACCCCTACGGGATGGCCAGCTACAAGGCTATGTGGGGGTGACTAATAGGGTCCTTAGCTATAAAATCAAATAGAATTTGAAGTGGTACAATGCCGTTTTTTATTTTAATTATTTTTCAGACTTTGTATAAAGCAATGTATATATGCGGTAATGTTTAAAGGTTACCTACAACACCCCTACGGGATGGCCAGCTACAAGGCTATATGGGGGTGATTAGTAGGGTCCTTAGCTATAAAATCAAATAGAATTGGAAGTGGTACAACGCCGTATTTTCTTATTTTAATTATTTTTCAGACTATGTATAAAGCAATGTATATATGCGGCAATGTTTAAGGGTTACCTACAACACCCCTACGGGATAGCCAGCTACAAGGCTATTTGGGGGTGATTAGTAGGGTCCTTATCTATAAAATAAAAAAGTATTTGTAGTGGTACAATGCCGTATTTTTTTATTTTAATTATTTTTCAGACTTAGTATAAAGAAATGTATAAGCGGTTATGTTTAAGGGTTACCTACAACACCGGTACGGGATGGCCAGCTACAAGGCTATATGGGGGTAATGAATAGGGTCCTTAGCTATAAAATAACAAAAGTATTTGAAGTGGTACAATGCCGTACTATTTTTATTTTAATTATTTTTCAGACTTTGTATAAAGCAATTTATATGCGGTTATGTTTAAGGATTACCTGCAACAACCCTACGGGATGGCCAGATACAAGGCTATATGTGGGTGATTAGCAGTGTCCTTAGCTATAAAATAAAAAAGTATTTGAAGTGGTACAATGCCGTATTTTTTTAAAATTATTTTTTAGATTTTGTATAAAACAATGTATATGCGGTTATGTTTAAGTGTTACCTACAACACCCCTACGGAATGGCCAGCTACAAGGCTATGTGGGGTGATTAGTAGGGTCCACTTCAAATACTTCTTTATTTTATAGATAAGGACCCTACTAATCACCCCCGTATAGCCTTGTAGCTGGCCATGCCGTAGGGGTGTTGTAGTTAACCCTTAAACATAACCGTATATACATTGCTTTATACAAAGTCTGAAAAATAATTAAAATAAAAAAATACGGCATTGTACCACTTCATATACTTTTTTATTATATAGCTAAGGACCCTATTAATCACCCCCATATAGCCTTGTAGCTAGCCATTCCGTAGGGGTGTTGTAGGTACCCGTTCAACAAAACTGCATATACATTGCTTTATACTAAGTCTGAAAAATAATTAAAATAAAAAAAATACGGCATTGTAACACTTCAAATTCTATTTTATTTTATAGCTAAGGACCCTAGTAATCACACCCACATAGCCTTGTAGCTGGCCATCCCGTAGGGGTGTTGTAGTTAACCATTAAACATAACCGCATATACATTGCTTTATACTAAGTTTGAAAAATAATTAAAATAAAAAATACGGCATTGTACCACTTCAAATTCTATTTGATTTTATAGCTAAGGATCCTACTAATCACCCCCATATAGCCTTGTAGCTGGCCATCCCGGAGGGGTGTTGTAGGTAACCCTTAAACATAACCGCATATACATTGCTTTATACTAAGTCTGAAAAATAATTAAAATAAAAAAAAACGGCGTTGTACCACTTCCAATTCTATTTGATATTATATCTAAGGATCCTACTAATCACCCCCATATAGCCTTGTAGCTGGCCATCCCGTAGGGGTGTTGTAGGTAACCCTTAAACATAACCGCATATACATTGCTTTATACTAAGTCTGAAAAATAATTAAAATAAAAAAATACGGCATTGTACCACTTCATATACTTTTTTATTATATAGCTAAGGACCCTATTAATCACCCCCATATAGCCTTGTAGCTAGCCATTCCGTAGGGGTGTTGTAGGTACCCGTTCAACAAAACTGCATATACATTGCTTTATACTAAGTCTGAAAAATAATTAAAATAAAAAAAATACGGCATTGTAACACTTCAAATTCTATTTTATTTTATAGCTAAGGACCCTAGTAATCACACCCACATAGCCTTGTAGCTGGCCATCCCGTAGGGGTGTTGTAGTTAACCATTAAACATAACCGCATATACATTGCTTTATACTAAGTTTGAAAAATAATTAAAATAAAAAATACGGCATTGTACCACTTCAAATTCTATTTGATTTTATAGCTAAGGATCCTACTAATCACCCCCATATAGCCTTGTAGCTGGCCATCCCGGAGGGGTGTTGTAGGTAACCCTTAAACATAACCGCATATACATTGCTTTATACTAAGTCTGAAAAATAATTAAAATAAAAAAAAACGGCGTTGTACCACTTCCAATTCTATTTGATATTATATCTAAGGATCCTACTAATCACCCCCATATAGCCTTGTAGCTGGCCATCCCGTAGGGGTGTTGTAGGTAACCCTTAAACATAACCGCATATACATTGCTTTATACTAAGTCTGAAAAATAATTAAAATAAAAAAATACGGCATTGTACCACTTCATATACTTTTTTATTATATAGCTAAGGACCCTATTAATCACCCCCATATAGCCTTGTAGCTAGCCATTCCGTAGGGGTGTTGTAGGTACCCGTTCAACAAAACTGCATATACATTGCTTTATACTAAGTCTGAAAAATAATTAAAATAAAAAAAATACGGCATTGTAACACTTCAAATTCTATTTTATTTTATAGCTAAGGACCCTAGTAATCACACCCACATAGCCTTGTAGCTGGCCATCCCGTAGGGGTGTTGTAGTTAACCATTAAACATAACCGCATATACATTGCTTTATACTAAGTTTGAAAAATAATTAAAATAAAAAATACGGCATTGTACCACTTCAAATTCTATTTGATTTTATAGCTAAGGATCCTACTAATCACCCCCATATAGCCTTGTAGCTGGCCATCCCGGAGGGGTGTTGTAGGTAACCCTTAAACATAACCGCATATACATTGCTTTATACTAAGTCTGAAAAATAATTAAAATAAAAAAAAACGGCGTTGTACCACTTCCAATTCTATTTGATATTATATCTAAGGATCCTACTAATCACCCCCATATAGCCTTGTAGCTGGCCATCCCGTAGGGGTGTTGTAGGTAACCCTTAAACATAACCGCATATACATTGCTTTATACTAAGTCTGAAAAATAATTAAAATAAAAAAATACGGCGTTGTACCACTTCCAATTCTATTTGATATTATATCTAAGGATCCTACTAATCACCCCCATATAGCCTTGTAGCTGGCCATCCCGTAGAGGTGTTGCAGGTAACCTTTAAACATTACCGCATATATACATTGCTTTATACAAAGTCTGAAAAATAATTAAAATAAAAAAAAGCATTGTACCATTTCAAATTCTATTTGATTTTATAGCTGAGGCCCCTATTAATCACGCCCACAGAGCCTTGTAGCTGGCCATCCCGTAGGGTTGTTGTAGGTAACCCTTAAACATTACCGCATATACATTGCTTTATACAAAGTCTGAAAAATAATTAAAATAAAAAAAAAATACGGCATTGTACCATTTCAAATTCTATTTGATTTTATAGCTAAGGAGCCTATTAATCACCCCCATATAGCCTTGTAGCTGGCCATCCCGTAGGGATGTTGTAGGTAACCCTTAAACATAACCGCATATACATTGCTTTATACTAAGTCTGAAAAATAATTAAAATAAAAAAATACTGCGTTGTACCACTTCCAATTCTATTTGATATTATATCTAAGGATCCTACTAATCACCCCCATATAGCATTGTAGCTGGCCATCCCGTAGGGATGTTGTAGGTAACCCTTAAACATAACCGCATATACATTGCTTTATACTAAGTCTGAAAAATAATTAAAATAAGAAAATACGGCGTTGTACCACTTCCAATTCTATTTGATTTTATAGCTAAGGATCCTACTAATCACCCCGATATAGCCTTGTAGCTGGCCATCCCGTAGGGGTGTTGTAGGTAACCTTTAAACATTACCGCATATATACATTGCTTTATACAAAGTCTGAAAAATAATTAAAATAAGAAAATACGGCGTTGTACCACTTCAAATACTATTTGATTTTATAGCTGAGGACTCTACTAATCACCCCCATGTAGCCATGTAGCTGGCCATCCCGTAGGGGTGCAGCAAATAACTATTAAAATAAATTCTGTATTTTGATTTAAAATTCAATCATCAAATTTTTGTTTATAATTTAATTAATATCTACAGGCACTAGTAATTTTCCCTGCATCGAGTAATCACTGTATATTACTCCAGGATGCTTTATATTACCCTTAATAATGAAGAATTTTGTTGCGATGTACTTGGTTGAACGGTAGACCTACACTCGCCCGTCGCTGGGCGACGCATCGCTAAGTTCACCTCGATTATTCTGAGGACAAAATTAAAATCGTTTTTACATGTCTGGTGAATTCATCGTAGGGAAATATCATAGCAAAAAAACTCATCTCAGCAATATTCAAAGGTTAAATTAGGCTAGTTAGGTTAGAGTAGATTACGAGGCCTATTCTGTAAAATCGAATCGTTATCATAACGAAATCGTTATTATGAAGATCGTTATTTCTACTTAACGATAATCGTTATCTTCATATCGGTATTATGTAACACATTTTGAAAAATAATAACCTTGGGATCAAGTTAAGAAAATGAAATATCTAAATAATTCAATATAACTCACAAAACTTCTAGGTTAGATTAGTTCTGGTGGGAGTCTGCTGTCAAACTGTCAGCTGTCGGATCCTTTCTTTTTCTTGTTGTAGGTTATGCTAGAGCAACTACTACCATCTGTAGACATATTGGGAAGCTTGCGCTAGGCGCTACGATGCTACGAATAAAAACTAATTAAATTATTTAAATATTACCACGCAGAAAAATGTAATATGACTGGTTTTTGAGATCACTATTCAACATAATAGCAATTTTATTTTGACATAAATAAAAATACTGACTTATTGACAAAACGTTTATGTAACGAATGATTTTTCCAGTCGTTAAAAAATAACGATATCGTTATCCTTTTTTCGTTATGTAGAATTAAATTATTGTTTACAGAATACCACTTTAACGATTATCGTTATAATAACGATTTAACAATGCATAATGTCATAACGATAGTTTACAGAATAAGCCTATTAAACGATTTTCGTTATTACCATGACGATATAACGTTTTAACGATTCGTTATGTCATAACGATCTTACAGAATAGCCCTATAAGTCATAGCTTCGTTCAAGATAAGATAAGGTAGGCTAAGTTATATTACATTACAATATTTTTTGCAATGAATTTTCTTATAATGAATTTTCTGCAAATAATTTTCCATAAACCCTTTTCACCTCTTACTACCCTAGATAAGGGAGGCTAGACACTAACTAAAATTCTTCCATTTATAAAATTTCAAAAACTTATATGAATAAATTTAATAAGGGTGTATTAACAAAAAATCAGCACAAACTTTGTAACTTTATTATTTAACTTAGAAAAGGCAATAAACTAAAACAACTTCACCCTCATATAATCTACAGTTAAATAACATTATCTACACAAAAATTCGGCGCTAATCTAATTTCATTTTGAAAGGCCAGTTAATACGAGTATTGTCAAAACATTCTACTTTTTGAAGTAGACAGATAAATGTCAGTGTCAGAAATCCGAAGACATTACTGAAGATTTTTTCTGGGAAGTTCATACATTATATTATTTCTTATTGTATTAATAGTCAAATATTTAATATTATAGGTATATTACACACACCCTTCAGAAATACTGTTACTCCCGACAATAAATTGGAAACATCTCGAAAAATTAGAAGAGTAGGACAAAATTTCTTCATAGAATGAATTTAAATTTAAAAAATCTAAATATAAGGAATAGATACAAGTAGAATTTTTGGTGTAGAGTGTAGGTATACAAGAAATATTAAATACAGTAGGGCGCGAGCAGTCATGTGACTTTGTTGGCCTTGACAAGCAGATATGGGGGCCCATATCAAAATGATAGCTAGTAATTATGTATATAGATGTCAAATATCATAATTTCTCATTCTAAATTTAGTGATTTTCCAATTCCATGTGGTTTATATTCCTCGACAAGTAAATTCCACACTCCTGGTGACAAATTAACTACGTGAATTTAGAAAATCTTGAAATTTTTAATTAAAAAATTCTGACATTTGACATCTATGTACATAATTACTAATTATCACTCTGAAACGGGCCCCCACATCTGATTGTTAAGACCAACAATGTAACATGACTTTTCGCGCCCTATACTTATGTAACCAAAAGAGGAAGTGACGAGAGGTATTGTGCTGGCCACACAACAGATTTTTTAATGTTATATTTCATTCTTATAATATACATGTTTACGTACGTATGTAAAATTTTGAATTCTGTCTAATTCTCTTAAAGATAGTTTCTCTTCCAATAGATTCATATCTTCTTTTTATCCATGTGCCTAGTTATTCTACAACTACCTTTGGGCCTTTATAGTGATTATCTATCAACTCTTTTAATTACACCATACGTATTCTGCCGTGGTATTCACATTAGAACAAAATGATTGACGGTGAATGATTTTTCCTATAATCTAGTTTTAAATAAAAATCGCCACTGACTCGTTTTCGAACATTTTCTTTCTTAAGATTTATTTTAGTTTTTGCAAACAATTCAAATGAAAATGATATTATTTTTTGTATTAGACTAATGTAAACTTCAAACCAAATTAAAGTTGCTGCACACATTGTTACGTTTTAAAGAATATTAATAAATTAATAATATTTGTTAATACACCATTATGTATACTCATATTATTGTAATAGATTACTAAACATTTCATTGTTCAAAATTGTTTGTAGCTGATAATGAGAAGATGTTTACTACAGACTAACAAACTAAAATCTCTAGCAGAAAAAAATCCACTTAAAAATCTTAAAACTACACAAACAATACTTATGTAACATACGTAACGCATATTCTTATCTTAATAGGATTAAATTTATTTTTCGTACACATTAATTTTCTGATATACATTAATTTTAATTATTTACTTGATATCAATTAAATATGTAAGTATTGTATTTAACATTTTTTGTACACACAAAAAAATCTAATTACCCCTAATCTTTCTATTTACGTATTTTCTATAATTTTAAATTCATTCTATGAGCAAGTTTTCTCCATTTCTTATAAATGTTCGAGGTTTTTCCAATTCATTAACGAAATTTGCGTTATTTCAGAAGGGTTCATGTAATAATCTATAATTTTAAATATATAATTAATAATACAATAAGAAATATTAAATATAGTTCCCAGAAAAAGCCTTCAGTACTATCTCTGAATTTTTGACACTGACATTAGTGACATTTATCGGTCAATTACAGACATTTTAATTTCTCAAGTAGTTACCATGGAGATGTTTGAGCTGTGAGCAGGCTGTGTGATTTACTAACAGATTATTTTATAGATTATATATCTATATCTTTAAATCTAAAGAAGGTATAATAAATTTTGTGTGGATAGAGAATTTTATGTTATTACAAATATTAAAAAACAATATTTAGAAGATTTTTGTTAAAATACTACTACTTTCGGTTGTCCAATTGTTAACAGAATCTATTCAACTCTTCCCATTACTGTTAGATTGAGGAATCCGTAGTTACACAGGTCTTTAATCTTATAGAATCTTAGAAATTGTACCTCCAACAACCTCACACACATATACACACATCCATACACACACATACATACACACACATACATACACACACACACACACACACACACACACACACACACACACACAGAGACATCATCGTAAAAATGTTATTATCGGATGCTATGGACCTTAAAATGTGCTTATTCACTAAAATCTGGATATGCGAGTTTTAGCAGATTCCAATACCTCTCTAAGCGAGAGGTAAAAAGAGGTTCATTAATAGGTTACTACTAATAATTAAAAAAAACTAAACTATTATAATAGGGTCCTCCCTATTATTTTAAATGAAAGTTCATTTAATTTTGAAGCAATTCGTAGTATTAAAAAATCTTAATTGTTTTTAATTTAAATGGATTTGATTGACTCTATAGTGGGCTTAGGTTGTGAGAAAAAGATAGCAATATTGTGACGGAATAGGACACAACAAATTTTAAATATCTCACAAAGTAATTACTACAAAAATGTCTTTTTATCTTAATCGTTTTTATAAAGTGTACATTTTATTACAGAGTGATCAAAAATAACTAATAAACAGAATAAGTAGCCCTTTCTATTTGATCCGCAGATAAAAATTCAATTGCCGCTTCAATTTTATTCTTCAGTTCGTTTAATGTGTTAACTGGTTCTTTATAAACAAATTTACAGGTTGACATTTACAGTGTTACAAATGTTTTAGTTAATTGTTTTATTTCAAGCCACAGTCATGGCTCACTATTCTCTTTTCGACTAGGTGTATAAAAAGTGCCCGCCATTTTACTTTTTAATAATGTAACATGTAGATTATTTTACATGATTGTACAGCAAATTTGATGTATTTTTCAAATTTGTATAAAAATATACTATGTTCCATTCGAAATTTCAAAGTTGATATTAATTACTAATAAACCGGAAGTGGTATCATGAATGTACATCTGTCATCAAGTAGCTCTTACATGTTGCTGTATAAATCATGTTATATGAGAGAAATTACTAACTTAATAAATAAGCGAGATATTTGCTGCGTCCACTAAAATATAACACCCTGTATATATATATATATATATATATATATATATATATATATATATATACATACATATGTGTGTGTATGTGTGTGTTGTGTGACGATTCTTTCGGATCCGATAACTCCACTACCACAATTCAAAAAATCTGATGTGGCCAGCACATAACCTCTCGCCGTATATTTTACCTGGCTGTATGCATAAAGCAAAGATTATTTTTATAAATACAAATAATATATTCATATAAATCTATGACGTATAAACTTCTTTATTATTCAATAATAGCATGTCTCAACATAAAGATATTTTACCATAAATTATGTTACAATAAATTACAAAGTAGAGTTTACCATATATAAATATTAGGCTGGTAACAGCAATTTTCAATTCGAACAACCTTGTTTACTTTCTCTTCATATTCTTCTAGTAAAAACATTAATTTTGGGCGGTCTAAAATGTATATATCTGGATTGTGCATCTATTCTTATATATCTTCTTTTACATTTTATTTTTTCATACTTGTTATATCTAAATAACCTTAATTCCCTTTAATAAAGTGACGGATAGATTGCACTCCGATTATTCTTATATCGATGTGTAATTTTGTCAATATTTACAACTTACTTGAGAAGAATTTGATAGCTTTTTCGCAATTCAAAGTTACTCTAGTCTACAGTACTGGTGTACATTGTCCCATAATGTTTGAAACAAATTTAAGTCCTTCAACCTAGACTTGTCATCTCCATAATAGTCACAGATCAAGAATTAAGGGATTCTCCAAATACATTTTTCTTTCATTACTCATTATTTCTGACACTGACATTTATCTGTCAGTTACAAATAATTTAAATTTGCAACTATTTTTCATGGCATCCTTTCGGTTGTAAAATTATTTACAACATTATTTTATATATTATATTCCTTTTATCTCTAAATCTATAAAATATGTATAAAAATATTTAAATGTATCAGAAAGAGAATTTATTTTTCTTTAATATTATCAAGAAAAATTTTCAAAAAATAATATTTAGAAGATTTTTTTTCAAGAATCTTCTACTTCCGGTTGTCCAATTGTTACCAAAACCTTTTCAGATCTTCCCATGAATGTCCGATTGGGAAATACGTTGTTAAACAAATTTTAAGTCTTATAGTTTTTGAGTAACCGTCCTTCCAACATCCCACACACACATACACATACACACACACATCCACACACACACACACACACACACACACACACACACACACAGACATCATCGTAAAAATGTTAAAATCGGATTGTAGGGACCTTAAAACGTGCTTATTCAATAAAATCTGGATATGCGATTTTTAGCATGAATCCAATACCTCTCTTAGCGAGAGGTAAAAATTACAATTTTTTCGTATTCCTCTTCCTGACATACACATGCAGATGTGATTATAGTTTGGTTATAATTGATCAACCGGAAGTACTCTCATTTGAAGATTTTAACAGTTTTTCTTGATAAAACGCTGTTAAATATCACTTTTTCACATTTAATGTTATAATAAATATTTTATTTTCTATACGATTTGATTGCATTTTATGCTTCATATTCAATGGATTTAGCTATCCTACAACCATGGAAACAGCTAAGTATATTAAGAAAATTCTGATTGACAGATGTCGCATATCAGTGTCAAGTGCAAATCGTATACGAGTCCAAACTCAAAAAAAATCGGCTAATGTACATTTTCAATTGCAAATTATAAAATCTACATAAATGGTTAGAAATTTCTACAAAATTGTTTCGGCCTCTTTAAATATAGACTTAAAAAACTGTTATCCAAACGACTGGTGATAATAGTTAGACCGGCATTTTAAGGGTCATCTTCTAGTCCAGTTTTAGTTTGTACCGCGACCCTTTACTTTTGGCAGAGTGAAAAACAACTTCGTAAAAATCCAGTGCGTACAGTAAAACCTACCTACAAAGACATGCAGGACAGCAGGACAATACTCACAGGAAAATGTGCAGGGCTTAGGGATACAATGCCTAATAGAATTAAAGCTGGTATTACTAATCAATACAATGTAACCGAATATTAAATGGCGGAATACTTGAGTAACATATTCAGCTTTGGTAAGCTTAAAAATCTATATTTTAAACTCGTCGAAAGAAATTTCTACAAATTTCTCAACATTTGCGTAGGTTTTATAATTTTTTTATTGAAAATGTTAGCCGGCCGAACTAATAGGAGTTTGGGCTCGTAGTATGTTTGTATTATAATTTTTCTGGAAATATAGAATCTTTTGCAAGGAACTTTCTGTATGGAATTTGTACAAAATACATAGAATTGACGGAAGGTTGCTGGCCATATCAGATTTTTTTATTGCCGACCGAATCAGTTATTTTTGATCACTATGTATTTTTCCTATGGTGGCAGACCCCATTTATATTTGCTGCTACGCGGCTATTAAAATTAATCACACAACACAGCATATAATAAACCTTGTAGGGCTAGTTGATAATAGGTATACGGGTATAGCATTATTGTGTGTTTTTTACTGCATTTTGGGACTTAATTACAAAAAAAAATGTTGAACCTACACAATTTTTTTATTCCGAAGAAATACGTGAAATAAACTTTAGAATTCAATAAAAACATTTTATTATTTTCAATTTAATTTATTTAACCAGAAGGGTGCCATGTCTAACAAAATAAAAATTAATATTATTTAATTTTTACCTACCGTCACCTATAGGTAAGGAAGGTATTGTCTTTGGTCAAAAAAAAGATGAGTTTTTAGTAAAAAAAGCTCGTTTTAGTGTCCCTATAATACGATTTTACCATTTTTACGATGATGTCTGTATGTATGTATGTATGTATGTATGTATGTATGTATGTATGTATGTACTCGTATGTGTGTATGTGTGTGTGTGTGTGTATGTGTGTGTGTGTGTGTGTGTGTGTGTGTGTGTGTGTGTGTGTGTGTGTGACGATCCGGAAGTACCCTCATTTGAAGAAGTTTTACTAGAAAAAGCGCTGTTAAATATCATTTTTTGACAATTAATATTATTATAAATATTAAAGAATATACTATTATCTACACGATTTAATTGCATTTTATACTTCATATTCAATGGATATAGAGTTAAAGAATTATAAAGGAATTCAATTTCATAAATCAGCCAACTATGTTATAAACCATGGAAACAACTACAATATTAAGAAAATTCTAATTGGCAGATGTCAGTATCAATGAAAAGAAAATAAATGTGGTAGAGAGATGAGAATGTTGAGATGGGTGTTGGGGAAGACACCGAAAGATAGGATACTAAATGAGACGATAATGGAAATGGCTCCAGTGGTAGAAGTTTCTAGAAAGATACAAGAGAGCCTATTACATTGGTTTGGACATGACTTGAGGAGAGATGAATAATGTATTGGAAAAAGAACGAATAGCTTAGTAGTAGAAAGTAGACGAAACAGAGGAAAAACCAAAGATGGAAAGGCTGTATTGCGAAAGACAGACTTGAGAGTAAAGAAACTGAATGAGGACAACAAGCAAAACAGAAATGAGTGGATGAAGAAATTCAAGAATAGCGACGCCTAACGAGTGGGAAAAGCTAAAAAAAGAAGATGTCAGTGTCAAGTGCAATTTACATAGTTTGTGTACGAAATAATTTTACTGGAAATATATAATCTTTTGCAAGAAAATTTATATATGGAATTTGTACATAATGTACAGAATTGACGGAAGGTAATATATTGGCCGCATCAGATTTTTTATACTGACCAAATAATTTTGTTCCTAAATGTATCGTCGAATGTAACAACTTTCTTTGACTGAAAATTAGAATCTCTGGACTGTTCAGTGCTTGTTAAAAAACTTACATATACAGGCTAAGTCTTGGAAATAAGCTTCATCGACATCTCCATTATTGTTAGAAATACAGCATAAATTTATTCATAGAATTTAATCATCTATAGTAAAAAAAAATAAGATGTCCGATCAAGGCCCCTTATTTTTGAATTTTGAATGCTTTTATTGTAACATATATTTTTATAATAATAAAATAACAGTAGTATCCTATGTACCCTCATAAAATCTAAGCAAACGAAACTACTGAATTTGTCATAATGGGCGGAGCAAAAATCTGAATTCATCCAATTCGTAGATGATCTTGATCGGATATCTTTCCAAACTTTTACTGTGCGGAGCATAACGTAAAATTATTTTTACATATACAGAATGTTCCTTTACGGCCCGGTGAGAATTGTTTGTCTTTTTCTAAATGGAACACCTATATATTTTCAAATATTTTATATTCAAACATATGATAAAATTTTATTTTTATAATCGTTATATAGCAAACATGTATCATTGAAAAGAGAATTTTCATAGCAAACAATGTGTAGGGGTAACTTATATAATATTCATTTGTTTCATACTGCAAAATTGCTACAATTATTAAATTTATAGATAAAAACAATGACTGTGATATTGACAATGAAATAAATGAAATAATCAGTATCAGTAAGATTAAAATATTTAATTTTAAATTTATTTTCTTCATCCTCAGTAATATTTTAGCATGTTTGGCAATAAAAAAAATTTCAAATATTGTTGTAAATATGCTTGTCATTGCCTACTATGATGTCCTTATAAAAATATTAAAATTTATTATCTTTAATTGACAATTTTTCACTCGGTACACTAAAGACATTTCGCGGCCTTGCTATACAAATAACTACTTCCTTCTACTAAAATATGTCATTATGTCATTATTTTATTGACAGTAAGTGTATGTGACAGTTTACAACTCCTGATTACCATAGGCAACAGGCTGAAATGTTTTTCATTACAGTTCTAGGGCAAAAAAGTAAATTGTCTATAAATACTTTTGTTGAGATTTCATGGGTAATATAATATGCGAACGATGAAATACGTAGTTATAAATTTATTACACAATAGTTATTTGTATATCAAGGCCGCGAAATCACTCATTAGCGTACCGAGAGAAAAATTGTCGCCGAGGCCGCTTGCGGCCGAGGCAAGACAATCTCGAGGACGCTAAAGGATTTCGCGGACAAGGTGTACACAATATTTTTTGTGCAACCGTATAAAAAATGTAATTACAAATTTTATTAATTTTAAACAGTTTCACTGTAAATTGAAAGTTGACTTTCAAGGTAGCTATGGAATTGACATTTGATAAAAAAAACACTTGTCATAGTGATTGTTTACTCAATTTCGTGGCCTATATTGCGGCTGCGAAATGCCCATTTCGCGGCCGGTTGCACAAAAAATTATAAATTGAACTGCCACGTAACATATTTGACTTGGAATAAATGTATTTTGTTGTCATTGTCATGTATATCTAATGTACCGCTACCTTTAATAATTACTGATATGACAGATAAATATGTATAAAAAATGAAATATACTTACAGTGGCTCACAAAATAATTCGTACACTTTATACTTTTACCAGTAAAATGTAAAATAAAAAGGGTTTCCAAAAAATAAATTCATTAAAAAAATTAATCATAGTCTCCCTCGATATTTCAGAATCAAATGATAGTTATCAAGTTTTAAAAATGTATACATTGTATAATTGTACTGAAAACAAATTATATACAAAAATTGAGACACAAAATTATTCGTACAACTAAAGCTATAAAATTATTTAACACTTATTTTTTTATATTTAGTGATGTAACCATTGGCTTTAATTAGCTTCCAGTAGGGCAGTAGCCTAGGCATTGATTTTATTAAATTAGATCATTATTATGGAAAGTGGATTTTTTTCCATCATTTAGTCAGATTTGTCCGGAGTTGCTAAATAGTGGAAAATGTTATTTTGCGGGGTTTCATATCTAGTTCCGACCACAAATTCTCAATGGGGTTGAAATCAGGAGACTAGGGTGGTGTTTTAAGTTGTTTCGGTATGTTGTAGAGCAGGTATTCCTTAACAATAAATGATGTATGTTTGCAATTATTATCTTGCTGAAATATATAATCCCCTCCCAGTCCAATGTTATCGGCAAATTTTATTTTAAAATTGATAAATAATTAAATTTATTCATAGTTTCATTAATAAAACCTAAATTCCCCACCCGTCAGCAGACATACAGCCCAAACAATAACGTTTACATAGCCGTATTTTATCGTGCCACATAAATTATTTTAATCTAGCTAGACTTCGCGAAAAAAATATGTTAATTAAGGCCCTAAATTTTGAAATAGAGTTGTTTTCTCTAAATTTAATTTATTTGGATCAGATAGTAGGCCTATAGTTTGTATATACATCTTCAAAAACATCGCGATATGTTCGAAAATGAGTTTTAAATTGTCCGTCAGACATATTAGGATATTTCACCTTCGACAAGGGAGCACATTTGTTTACCCTCCATAAGCGTATCATTGCTGTCACTAGTTTTTCTTTGATTTTTCTTGTATTTTGACTTTGCTTTCAGTGTTTATTATTATTTTTTCTACTACCACTACTGTAAGAGGGTCATTACTGAACCGACTACTAACAATGTAAGTTCGTGCTTATGAATAGTGTTACGTAATGAAATTTCATTACGTAACACTGTTATGTAATGAACAGCAAATTTAAGTTGGCAGGACTGATTGTCAAACTGTAAGAAATGATTAAAATTTGATCAATAAAATTTAAGATTTAAATATAATAGAATGAAATTTATCTGACATGTACATATAAATACATATTTTTTTGGGTTATTATATTAATATTATATTATGTCAACAATACATATTTCATTTCAATCAAATTTGCAGTAGGGAACTATTTTTCATCATGTATCCCTACACTTAGCAGTAACCATGGTAACACCGTGTCGCAGTTTTATTTTTGTAAATAAAACCCACCAAACTTTTTGATGTTTCGAACTGCTGCTTTTTTGTGTGATTACAAATACATATACTGAGGTAATAATTATTATTATAAACAAAATTAGTTGATAATATTATTTGTAATTTGTAAGTAATGCAATAAAAAAATAATTAATTTATAACTATGTATCTGAATTTTGCTTCAATTTAGAAATATGAATGAGTGGTCGTAGAAAAAGTATAGTACATAATTCGAGATGTAAAGCAATTACTCACTCGTAAAATTACAAACTATATATATATATATATATATATATATATATATATATATATATATATATATATATATATATACAGTTTAGTTTTTTCTTAGGGCCAGTTTTACAATAAATATTCGATAGTAGTAGTTTAATTAATTGTAAACATTAATTCTATTATTTTCCACTATATTAACTGTACGCGCCTATGTAAAAGTATACGAATAAAATAAAATTGCTCCTTTGTTTTAGTTCCAAATTTCGCCACCAGGTTCGCATTCTTATATCCCAATATTTGATACTGTTCAGCAAAATTTAATTATTTACTTTTTCTAAAATATTTGAATCATTCCCGTCTTCATTTGACTCATCAAAAAAAAATCCCGCGTAAGCGCTATCATTAAAACATTTGTAAACAAAATCCATATTCCGCCGTCAATCAACTACGTATGGTTAATATAAAATTGATATCATTAATAATAATCTGAAATTATACCGATTTTTAATTGCAAAACCTATCTGTCACGAAAGTATCAAACGCACAATTCATTCTTTTAATTCTAATCTGCAGAGAGTACACAGTGGTGCTGTGAGGATCCGACAAAACTTTGATCCTCGGATTTCAAAAGCGGATATCCGAAAATTTAATTCGAATTTGGATCCGGATCCGGATCTGGACTTGGAACCGGTTCCGGATTCGATATTTTGTTTACGGATCCGGATCCAAATTTTAATTGTGGATCCTATTATTCATTTTGAATGTGAAGGCTAACACCTGGAATTGAGTTCAAATACAAATTTCAAACCATTCAAGTGGGCCTGTTAATCTTTGCAGCGATCTGTAAACACTAGTAAACAAACAGTAATACATTTTATAATACCCCTCTAAAATAGCCATGTAGTTTGTGCAATTGTAAATAAAAAAGTTATTTGTCAAACTAGAGATGAAAGCGCTTCTCTTTCCCACTCGAACCCGAAGGCAATTCGAGCGAGAGTGGAAAAAAACGCTTTCTTCTCGTGTTAGACACACCATTTTTTTCATGACATGTTTCTAAGAACGATTTGCTTGGACCTTAAATATACTTTAAGAAAAGATTAGTAGATTAAGGGTAATATTTTGTTTATTTGAATCAATATATATTATTATTTATAATTTATATTTACACTTTGACAACACAACACACAACTGACACGTCAAAAGTTAGGTTATCAGACGGCGGTGTAACAGTGTTGTCAATGAACTAATCTTAAATCTAAATTAAAGTTGTCAAATTATGATTTAATCTAGTAAAGAAAAATATAAGATATAATTGTAAGATAATTTAAAGTATAAAAATAAATAAAGATTTACAGTAAAATTAGGAATTTATTTATAATTTTTACAATATATTTTTTGTAAATAACATTAATGGTGGGAACACTTCTAAACTTTCCTCTCTAGAGAGGAAAATTACATTTTCCTCACTATTTCGGGAGAAGAAAGTTGAACTTTCTGTGCATGTCGTGAAAAAAAAGGAATTTATACTTTCACAGAGTCCTATTTAGTAAATTAAATTATTAAAAATTCAAATTTGTATTATTTTTATTACACATATCACATTAATATGACATGAATTTAATTAATTTATTATGTGCTTTTGATGAGACCCGATGCTAATATTTGAACGTAAGGTTCAATACTGAGAATATTCGAATCCGAAAACCGACCCGGATACTGAAATTCTATATCTAAACTCCGATACTCATACTCATATTCGAATCTAAGATCCGATACTCAAATCTGTTTCGAAGGTTCGATATTCGGATCCGGATTCAAGATCAGATACTCAGATTCGAATCTAAAATCCGAAAGAATTATAAAGAAATTAAATTTTATAATTCAGCCATGTTAACCATGAAAATTGTTAATATATTCAGATTGACAGATGTCAGTATCAATAAAAAGTAAATTAATGTGGCAGAGATGAGGATGTTGAAGAAGATGTTGGGGAAGACACGGAAAGATAGGTAAGGAAATAACTATAGTGTTACAAGTTTCTAGAAAGATACAAGAGAGATGATTACATTGGTTTGAAAATGTCATGAGGAGAAATGAAGAGTATATTGGATGAAGATTGAATAGCTCAGTAATACAAGGTTGAAGAAACAAAGGAAGACAAAAAATAAGATGGAAGTACTGTATTGACACGTAAAACAGAAATGAGTAGAAGAAGAAAATAAAAAATAGCGACCCCTAACGAATAGGAAAAGCTAAAGAAGAAGAAGAAGAAAAAGAAGATGTTAGTATCAAGTGAAATTTGCATAGTTTGTTTATGAAATAATTTTACTGCAAATTTAGTATCTTTTGTACGAAAAATTTATGTATGGGATTTATACAAACAGGATTGATGGAAGGTATTGTGGTGGCCACAACAGATTTTTTTATTGTGTTGTTATAGGGAGAGAACATAAATTCAAATAAGCGTCGCCAAGCGGACAAAGCTGTAACAAATGTTATATAAACAATCTTTATAATTGGACAAACATTAAACCTTGTGCACAGATTATATAAATAATTTAAAATATATAGATTAGTGATTAGTTTATCAAATAATAATATAGTTTTTCGTTCCCTGGTACGATTATTGTTCTTTTATGCGATTCAAATATAATACAAATATTTTTTGCATTATAAGTGGGAGAGAAATTATAATTATTTTGTAAGTTAAATATGGAAAAAAATCTTTTTTGTGGTTTTAAACCAATATTTTACCAACACTTAACTCCATGGATTTTTTTAAAAAAGGACATAATTTGTACATATCAGGCCACGTTCACGTTATTAATTTGCATGAAACCACCGCTTTCAAGTTCTTCCATATTTCCTACACATTTGTTAGAATATTGTCTTGTATCTCCCGGAAATTATCTAGAATCTTTAAAATGTAATTAATAGTGATTAGCGAGCAGTTAACTATCAGTGTTTTATCGCTGATAATCGTGTATGGATTATTTTAGACAAAAATACTTCAAATAACAGTATTCTTCTCTAAAATAATCCCATAAATGTTTGACAGAGATTAAACACTGCTAAATTGGCATTAAAACTGGAAACTATTTGGTTTAGACAAATCTGAATCAAAATATGCCTGGCAACCAATATCTCGTCGTCAATTAATTATCTATGATTAGGTTTTGTACTTGCATTGCATTACTCTCATGTTCCATATATCCACAATAATTTTGTTTCATTGATCTTTTCGTATCGGTTCAAATTATGTGCTGTGCTGTATTGTATTTTACCTTCCGTCACCTTTAGGTAAGGAAGATATTGTCTTTGGTCAAAAAATTCAATGATGAGTTTTTAGTGTATAAGCATGTTTTAGGGTCCCTATAATACGATTTTACCATTTTTACGATGATGTCTGTATGTATGTGTGTCTGTGTGTGTGTGACAAAAGTTCCGGATCCCATAACTTCAATACCACGATTCCAAAAATTATAATTTTTTCGTATTCCTCAAGTTTACATCCAGAAGAACAAGTGATTAGATTTTGGTTATAATGGGTACTCATTTCTAGCGTGGAGAGTGCACCACAGAGGTCAATTTTGTGCCATTTAAAATTCGAAATATTTGGTGTTGGTAGGGATTGAATCCGGTTCCCCAGAATTGCGACCAGACACTTAGGCACGCGGCTACGAGACCCCATAAGTATATGTATTTAAATTAATAAAAAATAAATGACGGGAGGTATTGTGTTGGTCACATCAGATTTTTTTAAATACATTTAAAATTGTATTTTTTTACGTTATGTTTACCGGTCGCCAGGATTTTGCTCTACTTTATCGCCCGCATGTGCTAGTTTACCGCCTACATGGTTACTTTACCGCCCGCATAGCTACTTTACCGCTCGTGTGGCTACTTTATCGCCCGCATGTGCTAATTTAATTAATTGTTGCAACTATGATGACAACCGTAGCAGAATAAGAAAATCTTAACTAGGCGCTGAGAATATTTTATTTGGTGACAAATCAATAATTTCGACAACAAAATAATTATGTTGGCGCAAAAGTAGATAATTTGTGCACATAACTTATTTTTGAGTATTATTGTTACTGTAAATTTAAACACAAAAGTTTGAAAACAGTTTAGTTAAATTGAGATAAAAATAAATGTCTGGGATTATGTTAATTATTTAGGGACTTGTGTTTCGTAGCAAATAACTACGTATTTTGGTTATTTTTTCCAATTTTAAATAATAGGTAATGGTTATGGTAATGTAATGGTACTTAAAATATTCAACTCCTGTACTTATACAGGTTTGTTAGTCAATATTTCTTATTGAATGAAGTATTCAAACCCTCTACCTATTGCTTACGAAATGTCCTTGCTAACCACAAAACGTGCTCTTTCTATAACTTTACTATTATAACAAAACTATTCGCACACCTTTCATTCAGTTTGCTCGGTAGTCGAGTTGCTATCAAGTGAGATAAGTTCATTCCCACTTGTGCTCAGGTTATATTATCGCGAGCAGTGATATGCAGCACACAGCTAAACTGTACACGCACCTAGTGCTATGGACTCGGAGATGCCGACCATGAAATCGCAAGCTAAAGCTTTCCTCGGCATCACAGTGGGGACGATTGTCATTGCCGGACTTGTCACGTAAGTACGGGCTTTCATATTTTGTGTTTATAGGAATGTATACTTTTGGTGAGTTTTATAAACTGTTAAATACAAAATTCAAAGAGATTTTTTGAGATCAGTGATTTTTCAACTTCATTGCCGTCAGGTGCTATTATTCATTTTTTAGTAATTTTAATGTTTTAACATAGAAATTGGTTGCAATTTATTATTTTCATTAAATTTACTATAGTAATCAGGGCTGATCAAATTTTCTCGCACCTAAAAATACACGCAAAGGTTTTTTAAAAAACCATCCTTAAAAAACTGATGTGGCCAGCACATGACCTCCCGCCAATTCCATATTTAAAATAGCAATGAGCTTTAAGTATCACTTCCGGTTGATCGTTTATAAAGAAAATCTGATTTTGGCTGGAAAACTTCTTGACTGGATGGGGATGATGTGGAATTAAAATTTTTACTGGAAATAAAAATTTGTTTTTGACTGCTATCCAGTAAAAAAATTAATTCCACAAAATCTAATTTGTTCTCGTGGTAAATAAAATAAATAAATAAATATTTCAACACGGCATATTACCCATTGCTGGGTGTGCCAATCTGCTAAGTGTTTGGTCCTGTAGTGCACTCTCCACGCTAGCAATAAGTGCCCGTGAGGTGACGCCTGGTAAGCGCCGTCACGGTATAAATATTTCATCATTACCGATATCTGCGTAAAGCAGATTGGCACACCCAGCAATGGGTAATATGCCGTGATGATATATTTATTTATATTTATTTTATATATTTATAACTAGAAAATTCTATAACACGAAATTTTGGATTATATTTTATTATGTTTCTCCTCGAAAATCTATTAAGAGCTCTACGTTAAGTATAACTTCCGGTTTATCATACATAATCTTGATCTCCCTGCTTTTGTGCTGTCAGTAACCGAAAAAAATAATAACCGGATAGTCCGTTCCAAAACTCTCCGGGTATTTCAGTAGAGGAATACTTCTGTTTCGGTTATGAAACCGAACTTCGGTTCGGGGTAGTGGAACCGAACTTCAGTTTTGGTTTCTTGTGGTGAGGGGCCGTCTTAGATGTGCATTTGTTTTGCCAAAAATTCTCATACGTTACTAGATAATGGCGGAAAATTGAATTTAGTCGATTTTTTACCTCCCGCTACCCTTGGTAAGGGAGGTATAGGGATCATGCTAAAAATCGCATATCGAGATTTTGGTAAATGACACGTTTTAAGGTCCCTAGAATCCATTTTTAACATTTTCACGATGATGTCTGTGTGTATGTATGTATGTATGTATGTATATATGTGTGTGTGTGTGTGTGGATCCTGTTTACGCTCTAACTCAAATACTATGATTCAGAAAGTTTTGAAACCATGTATTTCTACCTTATTCTAATATGGAAATATCTGATTAGATTTTGGTGGCAATCGGATAACCGGAAATGGCAGTTTACTTGAAGCTCAAGATAGTTTTTCTTCAAAAAATACCTTTAAATGTAATTTTTTCTCAATTTGTTATTATAAAAATTAAAGATTATTCCATTTTCTACAAGTTTGCTTTAATACTTTTTCTATATATTGTATGGATAAATTTATAAAATAATATAAAAATTATATACATAGGTAAATGGCGGGAGGTACTGTGTTGATCACATCAGATTTTTTCATTTTGATATTACTTCCAAACTATCATTAATTAAGCAAAATTTTCGAAATATAACACAAACACATATTGATTTTTACTTTAAAAATACTTATTTTTACTCTTTCGATTGGTATAAAGGTTTTTGTATTTTATATTTATTTAGCCCTTGAAATCTTAGATATTTTATATTTTTCATGAAATTTCTTATTTTTTTGTTATGACTGCCATGGGTGTTTTAAAGTAGTATTTCATTTTACTTATTCCGTACCTACCTTGTTTCATAATTAAATTTTATTTTTATATTCTTAAGTCACCTCTCTGTCACAATAAAATAATATATTTAAATAAAATAACAAATATGGCATGTAAATATTTAAATTCTTCCAAATAAATATGAAGTTTGATAGAAAATATCGAAAAATCTAAGGTTTCTAACCTTTATACCAATCGAAAAAGAAAAAAAATGAGCATTTTTTAAAGGCGAAAATCCAATATGGGTTCCATTTAAAAATGTATGTTTGTGTTATATCTCGAAAATGTACCGAAAGATAAATTATTACACCACTGGATAGGCGGTAAAAATATCGTACTTTTTTATTTGAAACATTTTTCTCGATTACTGATAGTTTACAAGTAATTTAAAAATTAAATAATCGACAAATTCAGGCTTCCCCCATTATCTAGTACCCTATGAGAATTTTGACAAAACAGAAGCACATCTTACACAGCCACTCAAAGGCGTAATACATGTCCATTTAACTAATGTCATAGCTCATAGTTTCCGAGATCCCAATGGTGGGCCAATTGTGGTTGTGGACCTGGTGTGATGTTCTATTTGAAAATATAAAGTGAGATACGATTGCGTGAAAATGGAACACCCGCTACAAAAAATAAAGTGTTTGAAATTTTTATCCATAATACATATGTAAAATAATCGAGTTATAAAAAAAAATCTGATGTGGCCAGCACAATACCTTCCGTCAATCCTGTGTATTATGTACAAATTCCATACATAAATTTTCTTGCAAAAGATTCTAAATTTTTGGTATTTTATGATTCCCTTTCTCGGCAACGGAATTCCATACTCCTGATAACAAACAAATCACATGAAATAAGAAAATCATAAAATTTTGAATGAAAAATTATGACACTTGTCAGTTATGGACATAATTAATTGCTGTCATTTTGATACGGGTCCCCATATCTGCTTGCCAAAGGCAGCAAAGTCATGTCACTGCACGCGCCATATACATAATTATTTTGCAAAAGATCCTATATTTCCAGTAAAGTTATTTCATAAACAAACTATGCAAATTACTCTTGACACTGACATCTTCTTCTTCTTTAGTTTTCCCATTCGTTAGGGGGTTGCTATTTTTTATTTTCTTCTTCCCCTAGTTTTTGTTTTGCGTGTCGTCCTCATTCAGTTCCTTTCCTCTCAAGTCTTTTGCAATACAGTCTTTTCATCTTATATTTGGTCTTCCTATGTTTCTTCCACCTTCTATTAATTTATTCATCTCTCCTCATGACATGTTCAAACCAATGTAATCGTCTCTATTATATCTAAAAACTTCTAACACTAGAATTACTTCCCTTATTTTTTCATTCAATTACTTGCTTTTTATTGATACTGACATCTGTCAATTTGAATTACCTGAATATATTAGCAGTTTCCATGGTTATGTTAGCATAGCTGGCTAAATTATGAAATTTATACGAATTTTTTATCTTTATTATTCTTTAACTCTATATCTGTTAAATATGAAATATAAAATGCAATCAAATCGTATAGAGAATAATATATTCTTTAAGTTATAATAACATTTAACTGAGTTTTTCAAGAAAAACTGTTAAAATCTTCAACATGTCTGCATATGGTTGTAAGGAAGAGGAATACGCAAGAATTGTAATTTTTGGAATTCTAGTATTGGAGATATCGTGCACGAAAAAGCGGTCACATACACACACACACATACACACACACACACACGCACATACGAACACACACACATACACACATACACACACACGCACACACGAACACACACACACACATACACACATACACACACACACACACGCACACACGAACACACACACACACATACAGACATCATCGTAAAAATAGTAAAATCGTAATGTAAAGACACTAAAACGTGCTTATTCAATGAAAACTCACCACCGAATTTTTTTGACCAAAGACAATACCTAATACCTTCTTTACCTATAGGTGACGGAAGGTAAAAAACAGACCGAAGAACCACCTGTATAATGTGCGAAATATTTTATTTTATATTCTTTTATAACTTTATCAGTATGTATGTAACATTTAAGAATATTTCCTAGAATTGCAAAGGAAAGTGACAGTATATAGGTACATTATATGTACCAATAAAAAGTAAAATAACAAATAAGATAATAATATGCGTTAATAAAGGTACTGTTATTTAATTTACATATTTTATATTTACAACTTATATATCGAATAATTTCATTAACAACTCAGTAATATATTTCAAAACTTACTTTTCACTAATTTATCTTTCTAAGTTGAAGCTTATCGAAAAATTATTGTCACGAACTAAATTCAAACTAAAATAAATTTAAAGAACAAATTTTAAATATTTATATATTTTGTTTAAGTACGGTTATAATAATGAAAAACAGTTCTATTTAAAAAATAATAATAAAATTACTGCAAAACGCCATATAGTTTTGACGTAGGTTATAATAAAGTATACTGCCAAACGTCAGATGAAAAAATCTGATGTGGCTAGCACATTACCTTCCATTAATTGTATGTATTTTGTACAAATTCCACACAGAATATTTTTTGCAAACTATTCTATAGGCGTTTTCTTTTTAGGGGATAAATGAACTGATCTTACATCGTACTGAACTACTCCTAAAAAGAACAGTATGTTTTTAAAATATGAAGTAGAAAATAAAAACATATATAACATTATATTTATAACATAATAATCTGCTGAATTGGCCTGTGGCTATAATCTGTTGTATTACCTTATGTGATTTGTTTTTGCCATATTAAATTATTTTACATTTTTGTCTTTCCAGTAAAATCATTTCACAAAGATATTATGTAAAGTTTATACGACATTGATATCTGTCAATTAGTAATATTTGAATATTCTAACTAAACTAAAAAATCTGATGTGGCCAACACAATACCCCCCGTTTAATTTCATTTTTATTCAAGTAAATACTTAAAATTAAATTAAATTTAAATATCGGGTTCGATCCCGACCGATGTCAAATATTTCGAATTTTAAATGGCACAAAAATTACCCCTGTGGTGCACTCTCCACGCCAGCAATAAATGCTTGTGAGGTGAACGCCCGCAAGGTACAAATATGTCATCATCGTTACCGAAATCTGTGTACAAAGCAGATTGGCAAACTCAGCAATGGGTAATATACCGTAATGATATATTTATTTATATACTTACCTATATTCATTGCTGGCGTGGAGAGTGCACCACAGTGATCAATTTTGTGCCATTTAAAATCCTAAATTATTTGGTGTCTGTCGAAATCGAACCCAGTTCCCCAGATTCGCGTGAAGTGGCGCCTGGTAAACGCCCGCACGGTACAAATATGTCATCATTATTACCGACATCTGTGTACAACGCAAATTGGCTTTCCCAGCAATGGGTAATATGCCGTGATGATATATTATATATTTTTATTATCTTACCTTTATTCCTACATATTTATTTATGCTGGAAACTGTATTAAGTTCCTTTCCATATAATTATTGTTCCATTTACTATTTTCTTTTTAAAACGTTAATATTATTATTTGAAATGATCAGTTTGTTGACAGTGACATATATCTGTCAGTTACATACATTTGAGATCTGAAATGTGTAACCATAGAGTTGTGTTTAAAGCGTAGGCTCCGGGATTAAAATTATAAATAATTTTAGAAATCTATCCATAAAATATATACAAAAAGTATTAACGCAAACCTGTAGAAAATTTAAAAAACTTTAATTTTTATAATAACAAATCTCAAAAAAATAACACATAAAGGTACCTATTTTTCGAAAAAAAACTATTTTGAGCTTCCAGTAAAGTGCCATTTCCGGTTATCTGATTTACTCCAAAATCTAATGGTATCTTCCCATATTTCGATGTCAAATAAAATTTAATATGCACCTCGGCACTGAAGTACGGGCCTCGGCAAATAAATTCCACATTCGTAATAAAAAAAAATAGAACCTCAATGCCTTGATACATAAATAACTATTATTGAAATAAAATAATTGAAATGTTTCATTTTATTAAAAAATAATTAAAGTCAAAATTTTAAATTTATTTTTAATTTATCCATCCAGATAATTGTTATTATCCGGCTCGAACCGATATTTTGCGTAGCTTGCCGGATAGGACAGATATTCGTTGCATCCCTAAAATACATACAAAATAATGTGATTATTGAATTAGATGTACGAGCACAACCCCAAATCTATTCGTACCCTCTGAAATAAATATATTAACATCAATAAAAAATATTTTTTTAGATTACAATAGTTAAGACTATATTTGGGCATTTTTACTTCCTTGTACGTAAGTAAAGGAAGTATTGTAATCGCGAAAAAATTCGGTTTTCAGATTTCAGCGGAAATATTCATTTTGATCATCCCTGAATCCATTTTGACTAATTCCGTCGTGACGTCTGTACGTACGTCCGTACGTACGTATCTCGCATAACTCAAAAACGGTAAGCCGTAGAAAGTTGAAATTTTGTATTTAGGACTCCTATAACATCTAGTTGTGCACCTCCCTTTCTGGTTATTATACAATTTCCAGAAGTGGCACTTTACATGAAGCCTATAATAGATTTTAATGAAAAACTGTTTTAAAATGTAATCCAAAACTTTTCAAATTTGGTATACAAGACTTTTATGTCAATCGAAATAACATAATAGATTTTGGTTAAAATAGGCTAACCGGAAGTGGTACATTACTTGAAGTTGTTAACAGTTTTTCTTGAATAAAATGATTTTATTTTGATTTTAGAAATAAATGCTTCAAATAAAAGTTTTAGAAAATTAATTTTTGCATCTAGCACATCAAGTATTATTAAATTAGCCCTTTGTATAAGCGAGATATGTAAATTTAAAAATTATATACTTTTTTGTTTTTGTAATAAAGCTTGCTATGGATTAGGACAAAAACATAAAAAAAATGTTCATGTCAAATTACGTTAAATACGTGCAATTTTATGATTCGTACAATAACAAATATTATATTTTTATTGTGAAATTAGTCATATTCATTGTTGTAATCAAATATTTCTTTGTTGTAATCAAAACTCTCTTTAAAAAGAACCGGGTTAGATAAAAGTTAAAATTAATATTTTGTAATTTATTTATTAAAAAAATATATATAGTTTAATAATCGTACAAGGAAGTCGTGTGGTGTCCACATCAGATTTTTTTTATTTTATATATTAATAAAGTGTGCTATATTTAAATATAATGTTATTAACTAAATATCTCATTTAAACAATAATCTGCGGGCAAATATATGACAACAGACACGTGTTTTTTTTTTTTTTAGTTCCAACAGTAAATAATACATTATTTATGTTAGTATTATCTATAAAACTGAGGGTAAAGGTATAATTGACAATATACTCAATTAATTGCCATCTTAAATTTTATTACTTTAATAAAAAATATTTGCGAATTATTAAAGACGAAAACATTTGTCACATGCAGACAATGATTTATTTGCAAATAAATTATTATTAAACCTAAGAAATTTTATTATAAGCAATGTATTCAAGTTCTATACACTATTAATACACCATATCAAAATTTGTTGAATTGGAGTAATAATCATAGCATCTAAGAGTTTATTTATTCTTGTTTTTAATATCATTGGTACTTTAATAAATAAATATCACTTTGCAAATAATTTTACTAAAAAATAAAATTGAATATAGTAATTAATTGAATATATTGTCAGTTTCCTTTACCTTCAGTTTTATAAATAATACCAACATAAATATTGTATGATTTACTGTTGGAAATAAAAAAATAGCACGTGTCTGTTGTCATATATTTGCCCGTAGATTATTGTTAAAATGATAAATTTAGGTAATAACATTATATTTAAACCCAGTACACTTTATTAACACATAAAAATTGCCCAAATATAGTCTTAACTATCGTAATCTAAAAAATCTGATGTGGCCAGCACATAACCTCTCGCCGTATATTTTACCTGGCTGTATGCATAAAGCAAAGATTATTTTTATAAATACAAATAATATATTCATATAAATCTATGACGTATAAACTTCTTTATTATTCAATAATAGCATGTCTCAACATGAAGATATTTTACCATAAATTATGTTACAATAAATTACAAAGTAGAGTTTACCATATATAAATATTAGGCTGGTAACTGCAATTTTCAATTCGAACAACTTTGTTTACTTTCTCTTCATATTCTTCTAGTAAAAACATTATTTTGGGCGGTCTAAAATGTATATATCTGGATTGTGCATCTATTCTTATATATCTTCTTTTACATTTTATTTTTTCATACTTGTTACATCTAAATAATCTTAATTCCCTTTAATAAAGTGACGGATAGATTGCACTCCGATTTTGTCAATATTTACAACTTACTTGAGAAGAATTTGATAGCTTTTTCGCAATTCAAAGTTACTCTAGTCTACAGTACTGGTGTACATTGTCCCATAATGTTTGAAACAAATTTAAGTCCTTCAACCTAGACTTGTCATCTCCATAATAGTCACAGATCAAGAACTAAGGGATTCTCCAAGTACATTTTTCTTTCATTACTCATTATTTCTGACACTGACATTTATCTGTCAGTTACAAATAATTTAAATTATCAACTATTTTTCATGGCATTCTTTCGGCTGTCAAATTTATTACAACAGATTATTTTATATATTATACTTCTTTTATCTCTAAATCTATGGAATATATAATAAAATATTTAAATGTATCAGATAGAGAATTTAATTTTCTTTAATATTACCACGAAAAATTTTCAAAAAATAATATTTAGAAGATTTTTTTTCAAGAATCTTCTACTTCCGGTTGTCCAATTATTACCAAAACCTTTTCAGATCTTCCCATGAATGTCCGATTGGGAAATACGTTGTTAAACAAATTTTAAGTCTTATAGTTTTTGAGTAACCGTCCTTCCAACATCCCACACACACACATCCACACACACACACACACACACACACACACACACACACACACACACACACACACACACACACACACACACACAGACATCATCGTAAAAATGTTAAAATCGGATTGTAGGGACCTTAAAACGTGCTTATTCAATTTTTACCTCTCGCTAAGAGAGGTATTGCATTCATGCTAAAAATCGCATATCCAGATTTTATTGAATAAGCACGTTTTAAGGTCCTTACAATCCGATTTTAACATTTTTACGATGATGTCTGTGTGTGTGTGTGTGTGTGTGTGTGTGTGGATGTGTGTGTGTGTGTGTGTGTGTGTGTGGGATGTTGGAAGGACGGTTACTCAAAAACTATAAGACTTAAAATTTGTTTAACAACGTATTTCCCAATCGGACATTCCCGGGAAGATCTGAAAAGGTTTTGGTAACAATTGGACAACCGGAAGTAGAAGATTCTTGAAAAAAAATCTTCTAAATATTATTTTTTGAAAATTTTTCTTGATAATATTAAAGAAAAATAAATTCTCTTTCTGATACATTTAAATATTTTTATACATATTTTATAGATTTAGAGATAAAAGGAATATAATATATAAAATAATGTTGTAATTAATTTTACAGCCGAAAGAATGCCATGGATTTAAATTGTCAAAAAATGTCAGTGTCAGAAATCCGGAGACATTACTGAAGATTTTTTCTGGGAAGTATATACATTATATTATTTCTTATTGCATTAATAGTTTAATATTTAATATTATAGGTATATTACACATACCCTTCATATATGCTGTTACTTCCGACAATGAATTGGAAACATCACGAAAAATTTCTTCATAGAATGAATTTAAATTTAAAAAATCTAAATATATGGAATAGATATAAGTAGAATTTTTGGTGTAGAGTGTAAGTATACAAGAAATGTTAAATACATTAAGGCGCGAGTAGTTATGTGACTTTTTGGCCTTGACAAGCAGATATGGGGGCCAATGTCAGAATTATAGCTAGTAATTATGTATATAGATGTCATATATCATAATTTCTCATTCTAAATTTAGTGATTTTCCAATTTCATGTGATTTATTTTCCTCGACAAGTCAATTCCACACTCCTGGTGACAAATTAACTACGTGAATTTAGAAAATCCTGAAATTTTTAATGAAAAATTCTGACATTTATGTACATAATTACTAATTATCATTCTGCAACGGGCCCCTATATCTGCTTGTCAAGGCAAACAATGTAACATGACTGTTCGCGCCCTATACTTATGTAACCAAAAAAGGAAGTGGCGAGAGGTATTGTGCTGGCCACAACAGATTTTTATTTGAAGCATTGTTGTCTAAAAATTAATAGACCACTTTAGTACAGGTAAAAACACTGTTTGGCTTGTTAAACGTCTATGGTATATGGAATTTTTCCAAAAATTATTTAAATTTCGCGATAATTTTAATACAAAGTAAATTTACCGCTTGGAATATCTGCAAAAACAAGGGCGTACTTTTACTATTTTCTATAGGGGCATAGGAGCTGTTTACTGTAATTATGCATCTGCCCATGACCATCGCCTGCTATGCTGCCCATTTAATTAGGTTTTCAATTCAGAATATTATCTAAAGGTCATTTACATTTAAAGCATTTCTAATTTTTTATACAATAACTTCTGATAATATTTTTATTTGAAGTTAACTTAGAAAGTTATAAAACTTATCAGGATTAGAATTAAGAGTACGAATATAAACATTAGATGTTTCTATGTAGATAACATTCATGGACAACTTTTATTATATGTATTTCACAAATAACACAAATCACAATTAATAACATACCTACGTATTTGGTTAATTAAACATTTATTTTTAAATCTTTAAACGAAGACAATATTACTTATTGCTCGATAATTAAAATATATATTTCATATGAAATTGCATATGTATGTAAGCTACAAAAAGCATGAATAATATAAATTGTACAGCGTGTATTGTATTACATTTTTACCTCACGGTAAGAGAGGTATTGGATTCATGCTAAAATCACATATTTAGATTTTAGTGAATAAGCACGTTTTACGGTCCTTACAATCCGATATTAACATTTTTACTATGATGTGTGTGTGTGTGTGTATGTTGGAAGAACGATTTCAATTTCAATCGGACATTAATGGGAAAAAAATGAAAAGGATAGCAATTGGACAACCGGAAGTATCAGATTCTTAAAAAATTCTTCTAAAAATTATTTTTTGAAAATTTTTGTTCTTCAAATATTAAAGAAAATTAAATTCTCTATCTGATGCATTTATAGTATATTACGTAATGAGAGATGTAAGAAGCAGATTACGTACGAGTAAAATGATTGACACATGAGACGCGTAGCGTCGAATTTGTAATTTTACGAGTGAGTAATTGCGTTACATCTCGAATTATGTACTATACTATTTCTACGACCACTCATTAATATTTCTAAATTGAAGTAAAATTCAGATACATATTTATAAATTAATTATTTTTTTATTGCATTACTTACAAATTACAAATAATATTATCAACTAATTTTGTTTATAATAATAATTATTACCTCAGTATATGTATTTGTAATCACACAAAAAAGCAGCAGTTCGAAACGTCAAAAAGTTTGGTGGGTTTCATTTACAAAAATAAAACTGCGCAACGATATTACCATGGTTACTGCTAAGCGTAGGGATATACGATGAAAAATAGTTCCCTACTGCAAAATTTGATTGAAATGAAATATGTATTGTTGACATAATATAATATTAATGTAATAACCCCAAAAAATATGTATTTATATGTATATGTCAGATAAATTTCATTCTGTTATATTTAAATCTTAAATTTTATTTATCAAATTTTGATCATTTCTTATAGTTTGACAATCAGTCCTGCCAACTTAAATTTGCTGTCCATTACGTAACAGTGTTACGTAATGAAATTTCATTACGTAACACTATTCATAAGCACGAACTTACATTGTTAGTAGTCTGTTCAGTAATGACCCTCTTACAGTAGTGGTAGTAGAAAAAATATTTTATATACAACCGGTAAATAAAGTTAACTTTATTCTTATCAAAATCATTAATTAATGTGCTTCATTATTTCCCGAGGGAAATAAAAATGACAAGTACTCCCTAGGGAAATAAAGTGATTTTATTTTCTTAGTGTTCAATTCTTAATTGATATTAACATACAGATATGTAGAATATTATCGATTATAAATATTTTGAAAAGAAATATAATTTTTTTTGTGAAAAATTAAAAAAATAAATAGATTTTTCGTTTTTAGGAATTTGCTTTATTTTTATTAGTTTCACATGCTGTTAGTGTCTTTTGTAAGCTAAATAACAAATTTTTCCGTTTGTATATAAAATATTGTATATAACACGGGAATAAAGTGTCATTATTTGCCTCAAGCGATTGCATCCCTCGGGCTACGCCCTCAGGATTCAATATTCGCTCTCGACAAATAATGACGAACTTTACTCCCTTGATATATAAACTACTATTATATACAACCGGTAAATAATGTAAACTTTATTCTTATCAAAATCATTACTTAATGTGCTTCATTATTTACCGAGGGAAATAAAAATGACAAGTACTCCCTAGGGACATAAAGTGATTCAAGGTCATTGACAATGCTACGGTGCTACGTAGGAAGAATTTTATTTTCTTAATGTTCAATTATTAACTCATATTTATTAACAGATGTGTCGAATATTATCAATTATATTTATTTTAGAGAAAAATATAATGATTGGAGCCTTTTTGTTTTCATATTTTTTTGATAGATGGCGTATTCTTCTTTCGTTCTTTCATTTGTTAGTTTGGTTTGAAGTTTGAAGAAATTATATGAAAAAGCTTAGGAGGAATTCAGTGCTTGGTGTAAGGAGAAATGTGTAACCAACTACAGTGAAAATGTTCTGCTTGCTTATTTTGATGAAAAAAGCAAACGTCTGAAGTAAAAAAATTAAAAAATAAATAGTTTGTTTTCGTTTATAGGAATGTGCTACATTCTTACTAGTTTTACATGATGTTATTGATAGTCTCTTTTGTTAAAAAACGATTTTTCCGTTTGTATATAAAATGTTGTATATAACACCGGAGTAAAGTGTCATTATTTGCCTCAAGCGATTGCATCCCTCGGGCTACGCCCTCAGGATTCAAACTTCGCTCTTGACAAATAATGACGAACTTTACTCCCTTGATATATAAACTACTATTATTATATCTTCTATAGATTTAGAGAGAGAAAAAATATAATATATAAAATAATCTGTTGTAATGAATATCACAGCCCAAATAATGCCATAGAAACCAATCGAAAAATTAAAATGTTTGTAACTGACAGACATATGACAGTGTCAAAAATCCAGAGACATTACTAAAGACTTTTTCTGGGAAATATACATATATAATTTCTTATTGTATTAATAGTTAAATATTTAAAATTATAGGTATATTACATATACCCGTCAGAAATATTGTCAGTCCCGACAATGAATTGGAAACATCTCGAAAAATTAGAAGAGTAGGGCAAAATTTCTATATAGAATAAATTTAAAATTAAAAAAATCTAAATATACAGAATAGGTATAAGTAGAATTTTTGGTGTAGAGTGTAGGTATACAATAAATGTTAAATACAATGTTTACGTAACCAAAAATGGAAATGTCGAGAGATATTGTGCTGGTCACAAGAGATTTTTTTTCTACTATAATTTCCAATTTAATCAAAAAATTGTCGTACAATAATTTTAAACAATAAATCTATAGTGTCTACATGATTAAATTTTAATAACTTCATAAACGAAAAATGTTTACTACAATTTTCTGTCAATTTGAAAATATGTACTATTAATTTATAAATATTATCTAAAATCTAAGGCTATTTTCACGAAAATTACGTAGTTCCCTGGACTTGGACCCCCCGTGAATCTGACCGCACCCATTTAAAAAATTGTTTATTTAAAGGTAGCATTCGTTTGTTTATCGTTTGTTTAGGATTGTTTAAACAATTCTTTCATTTGTAAAAAACGGTACAAAATTTGTCTAAACAATTTTTCTGTAACTATTATAATAAATAAGATGTGAGATATTTTCGGAATTAGCGAAAAACTAGTTTTTGCCTGTAGTTCAAAAACAAAAGAAGATCGCAAACTTTTCTCAAAAAGTTGACCCTGGAATTTGCAAACGGTTTTGCTCTATCGTTACGATTAGCCAAGATACCTTTTAAAAAAACATGGATAATGAGACATCTGTACAATAGTAAATTTGTAAGTAAAATGACAAAAATATGTACAAGGAGAACGAACTAAATAATTCCGATGAATAAGTTTGGCACAAAACACATAAATTTGACTAGGGATGTACCGGATCGGGTTTTGACCGAAATACGGGAACCGGGTATGACAACCGAGATAATTACGTGTCCCGAAGATGTTCATGGGGACGCCGGGACATACAACTCAAAACAGGGACGAATCCCGGAAAATCGGGACGTCTGGTCACCTTAAATTAAAATAAAAAAGTTGGTATCCATATTTTGAGAACCACTGGTTTTCAGTTTAAAATGCCCATGTTAAATAGAGATTCTTTGCTAATTTAATCAACTTCATATCTCTTATAGTTCTCGACATTGCAATGGTAGCCCCACCTGTATACCTACATTAATTTTATTATTTTTTTATTTACAACAATCATAAACGGAAATATTTCTAAGGTTACTTTTGCAATGAATTAATTCATAAATGTATTAACTTTCCTTATAAAGATAGTAACTTAACCAGATAGTAATGTTATTTTTAGCATAGGTATTTATTTATTTCTTCCTTCATGAATACGTATTAATATGTACGAGTTTTAAGTAATATAATATATTAAACATTTGTAAATATTTGTAGAATAATTTCCGCAATTGCTTATGTACATAGGCGCCGCCAACGTGGGGGCTTTGGGGTTCGAGTCCCCACAGGAAAAATAAATTATATTTATGTTACAAAATAGGACAAGAACGTTAGAACAAGTATGCGTTAGCAAAGGGGATAGAATAATGAATAATTTGTATTTTTCTACTTTCGTTGTTAAAATGTGATTTAACGTACTAGATATTAATCACAACTTGACAGGCTGTTGTTTCGAACGTATTAAACACGGCGTTACAGCGTTGTACTATATATACATTAATTGATAGATTAACAATTACGCTAACAAGTACACTGTACTATGTATAACAATTATATTTTATAGAAACGTGTTCATGACCATATGAATATATCTGTGTGTGTGTCTTATTGCTAACTTCTTACTAACTTAGGAATACATATATATTTTTGGCGGCTAATATAAATACAGTAGAACCTCGGTTAACCGAACTCGGGTCAACCGAAACCCGGGTTAACCGAAACAATTCCAAGTATACTTATCAGTTCCACAAATGATTATGTAGCCCCACTTACTGTCCGGCTCTTTCATTCCACAGGCGGGCTGTAGCGACGGGGAGCTCGCACGGGGCTCGCAAATGAATAGTAGAGTGGAACATAGGTTTTTACCTTCCGTCACCTCTAGGTAAGGAAGGTATTGTCTTTGGTCAAAAAAATCGGTGGTGAGTTTTCATTGAATAAGCACGTTTTAGTGTCTTTACAATACGATTTTACTATTTTTACGATGATGTCTGTATGTGTGTGTGTGTGTGTGTTCGTATGTGCGTGTGTGTGTGTGTGTGTATGTGTGTGTGTGTGTGTGTGTGTGTGTGTATGTGACCGCCGGGTCGTCAACTATATCTCCAATACTAGAATTCCAAAAATTACAATTCTTGCATATTCCTCTTCCTTACAACCATATGCAGACTTGATTAGATTTTGGTTATAATTGGTCTACCGGAAGTATCCTCATTTGAAGAACAGTTTATCTTGAAAAACTCAGTTAAATTTTATTATAACTTATATTATTCTCCATTCGATTTGATTGTATTTTATATTTCATATTCAACAGATATGGAGTTAAAGAATTATAAAGATTATAAAAATTATAAAATTTCATAAATCAGCCAGCTGTGCTAACTTAACCATGGAAACTGCTAATATATTCAGGTAATTCAAATTGACAGATGTCAATATCAATAAAAAGTAAATGATGAAAGAATAAGGGAAATAACTCTAGTGGTGGGCGTTTCTAGAAATATATAAGAGAGACGATTACATTGGTTTGAACATGTCATGAGGAGAGATGAGTATATTGGAAGAATGAATAGCTTATAACAGAAGTTGGAAGAAACATAGGAAGACCAAATATAATATGAAAGGAGAGAAAAGAAACTGAATGAGGACGACATACAAAACAAAAATTAGTGGAAGAAGAAAATAAAAAATGGCGACCCTCTAACGAATGGGAAAAAATAAAGAAGAATATGTTAGTGTCAAGTGCAATGCGAATAATTTGTTTATGAAATAATATAACTGGAAATATAGGATCTTTTGCAAAAAAAATTATGTGTAGGGCGAATACAGTGACGTGACTTTGCTGACTTTGGCAAGCAGATATGTGGACCCGTGTCAAAATGACAGCTATTAATTACGTCCATAACTGACAAATGTCGTAATTTTTCATTCAAAATTTCATGATTTTCTTATTTCATGTGGTATATTTATTATCACGGGTGTGGAATTCAGTTGCCGAGAAAAGGAATCATAAAATACCAAAAAAATAAATTTTGAATGAAAAATTTTGACATGAGGATGACCCGCAAAATAGAAATGAATGGAAGAAAAAAATAAAAAATAGCGACCTCTAACGAATGGGAAAAGCTAAAGAAGAAGAAAATGTTAGTGTCAAGTACCATTTGCATGAAATAATATTACTGGAAATTTATAATCTTTTGCAAGACATTCTATGAATGGAATTTGTACATAATACACAGGATTGACGGAAGGTATTGTGCTGGCCATATCAGATTTTTACCTCTCGCTAAGAGAGGTATTGCATTCATGCTAAAAATCGCATATCCAGATTTTATTGAATAAGCACGTTTTAAGGTCCCTACAATCCGATTTTAACATTTTTACGATGATGATTGTGTGTGTGTGTGTGTGTGTGTGTGTGTGGATGTGTGTGTGTGTGTGTATGTGTGTGTGTGGGATGTTGGAAGGACGGTTACTCAAAAACTATAAGACTTAAAATTTGTTTAACAACGTATTTCCCAATCGGACATTCATGGGAAGATCTGAAAAGGTTTTGGTAATAATTGGACAACCGGAAGTAGAAGATTCTTGAAAAAAAATCTTCTAAATATTATTTTTTG
The DNA here is from genome assembly GCA_951394225.1 of Harpalus rufipes. NCBI lineage: Eukaryota > Metazoa > Arthropoda > Insecta > Coleoptera > Carabidae > Harpalus > Harpalus rufipes. The sequence goes on from OX596285.1 coordinate 11,875,457, forward strand.
AAAATTTTTCGTGGTAATATTAAAGAAAATCAAATTCTCTATCTGATATATTTAAATATTTTATTATATATTCCATAGATTTAGAGATAAAAGAAGTATAATATATAAAATAATCTGTTGTAATAAATTTGACAGCCGAAAGAATGCCATGAAAAATAGTTGATAATTTAAATTATTTGTAACTGACAGATAAATGTCAGTGTCAGAAATAATGAGTAATGAAAGAAAAATGTACTTGGAGAATCCCTTAGTTCTTGATCTGTGACTATTATGGAGATGACAAGTCTAGGTTGAAGGACTTAAATTTGTTTCAAACATTATGGGACAATGTACACCAGTACTATAGACTAGAGTAACTTTGAATTGCGAAAAAGCTATCAAATTCTTCTCAAGTAAGTTGTAAATATTGACAAAATTACACATCGATATAAGAATAATCGGAGTGCAATCTATCCGTCACTTTATTAAAGGGAATTAGTGTTATTTAGATATAACATGTATGAAAAAATAAAATGTAAAAGAAGATATGTAAGAATAGATGCACAATACATATATACATTTTAGACCGCCCAAAATTAATGTTTTTACTAGAAGAATATGAAGAGAAAGTAAACAACGTTGTTCGAATTGAAAATTGCAGTTACCAGCCTAATATTTATATATGGTAAACTCTACTTTGTAATTTATTGTAACATAATTTATGGTAAAATATCTTCATGTTGAGACATGCTATTATTGAATAATAAAGAAGTTTATACGTCATAGATTTATATGAATATATTATTTGTATTTATAAAAATATTCTTTGCTTTATGCATACAGCCAGGTAAAATATACGGCGAGAGGTTATGTGCTGGCCACATCAGATTTTTTTGTATGTCTTTACGTATTGTTGTGAGATGGCATCTAAGAGGAAGCCTGTTGTGATTTCTATTGCGGATAAATTAGCTGCTATCAAAGAAGTTGAAAACTTATGTACATACTGTACTGTATCTAAAAACTGTAACTAGATATGAATATTATGTAATGTACATTGTTTCAAAATAATTCATTTCCCCTACACACCCATTTTAGTACATATGTAGGCTATTTTTAGATGTTAATAGGTTAACCGAAAAAATCGTTATCGGAAACGGCTGCGCCCCCTTTATTTCGGTTAACCGGGGTTTTACTGTAATATACTACAAGCGTGAAACTAGCAACCACTAGTGGTGTTTCTTTGCGGCAGTAAGAAGGCGTAGCGGCATACGACCGTGTTGCAGTCGCAGTGCAGGTGATTATCATTTTTAACTGGGATAGAAGGAGGCACAACAAATTTGTTACAATTAGCCCTGATCAGAGCAATTAGTTACGTAATATACTATTTCATAAATACATTTTTTATACTCCGAAGTGTAAAGTTGATATTTTACACGCTTCAGACAATGTGTAAACGATTTTCGTATTTTATTTTATTTACATATTACAGAGCTACCACCATCAATACACGTTTGGCATTTAAATTGTCTTACCTAAATTTAGTTTTTTTCTATACATTCATGTTGGTGATACTGACAGAACTGCAGTATTCAACTTCAGATTTGTTAACTGTTGAATGTGAAGTCGGTATTTGGTGTGTTCAAGTTGTCATCTGTTCGTCGTAGATCACAGAGTGAAAATCTGTGATCTACGGTTTTGACTATTTATTTATTTATAATTTAAATGTCCGCCTGTTAATGTATGTTTTTCGTATCCACATGTGTAAATGTTTTTTCATCCGACATTTCTAGTCCTGATGAAGACTATGATATAGTCGAAACGTTGGCGTGAATAAATTTTATTATTGACTGCTAGTCCGAAACACAGTTACTACCTGTTTCCATCTCCATCCCAAATACAGTCGAATATCGTTTTTGAATTCTCATTTATATTTACAATTTTTCCAGAATAACATCAGCAGCATCACTACCATCACCGAAACACTGCACCGAGTGCAATGAAGCACTACAATACGTGCGGAGTCAACGCATAAAGAAGTTAATCTTCGACGTGGACTGCGGCGCAGACGATGCCATAGGAATTCTCCTCACACTCACCGAGAATCGTCCTGGAGCACCGCAGATCATTGCTATCACTACCACGCACGGCAATACTGGTGTCAATAATGTTACCATCAATGTACTTAAGACTCTCAGAGCTGCGGGAAGGATGGTAAGGAATGCAGTGGATTCATGAGTTTGTAAAAATTACTATTTTCAGTTAAATGAAAAATAAGAATAAGTTGCCGTTGTTTAAGGCTGCCCCGCAGATTAGGTTAAAAAAAAGTGTTAGCAGTAGTGACCGACAACGGTTTTGGCCGACTAACAATATACCGACTATTCGGCGCATTAGAAAATTTTATAACTGATGATTTGTTAATAGAAACACACGAAGACCAAAGAGAAGATGGAAGTAGTGTATTGCGGAAGATTTAAGAGACAAGGAACTGAATGAGGCCAACAAGCAAATCAGAAATGAGTGGAAGAAGAAAATCAAGTATAGCGACTCCTAACTAATGGGAAAAGCTAAAGAAGTAGAAGATGTCAGTATCAAGTGCAATTTACATAGTTTGTTTATGAAATAAGTTTACTGGAAATATAGAATCTTTTGCAAGAAAATTTATGTTTGGAATTTGTACATAATACACAGAATTGACGGATGATAATGTGCTGGCCACATCAGATTTCTTTTCTTTCAAGTTGAAGGAGTGGAGAATCAGTGATCCGTTCGCAATAACCTTTATGGCCGGTTGCACAACTTATAGTTAAATTGTTAACCGTTAGTTAAATTGACAAAATCGTATCGAAACGAAATGTCAAATGAGTTGTTAAGTATTACTCTCAAAATTTCCATACGCACTTTTTTTGTTAACCTGTAGTAAGCTGTGCAATTACCTATTAATATTCATCCATGACTCGGAACTAAAACTCAAAACCCCTAGATTACATTTCTAATGTCGTATGTCACTCTCACGATGAAAAATGACGAAAACTTGAAGGTTGCTAGTAATGAGCAATTTTTGCTTAAATATTCCATAGTATTAAATTGATATTAAACTTAGGGAATTTGAATGTTAAAGGTTGAACATAATTTTAGATGTAGAAGGGTTAATATATAGCCGGTTGCACGCTGCACGTTCATATTATTAAAGTAATATATGTCATTAGAGACAGTTAAAAATGAAAATTTTGTAGCTACAATAGTATCCACTTATAACAAACTACTACCTGCCAACAAAAATGGTTCGATATAGCCGAGGTTCGTAATAACAGAACAAGATATAAATTTGTTATTTATTGAATATTTGAATAAAAAAATCTGATGTGGCCAACACAATACCTTCCGTCAATCCTGTGTATTATGTATAAATTCCATACATAAATTTTCTTGCAAAAGGTTCTAAATTTCCAGTAAAATTATTTCATAAAAAACTATGCAAATTACACTTGACACGGACATCTTCTTCTTTACCTTTTCCCATTCGTTAGGGGTCGCTATTTTTTATTTTCTTCTTCCACTCATTTCTGTTTTACGTGTCGTTCTCATTCAATTCCTTTTCTCTCAAGTCTTCCGCAATATAGTCCTTTCATCTTATCTTTGGTTTTCCTATGTTTCTTCCACCTTCTATTACTAAGCTATTCATTTTTATTCCAATATATTCTTCATCTCTTCTCATGATATGTTCAAACCAATGTAATCGTCTCTTTTGTATCTTTCTAGAAACTCCTAACACTAACTTCCCTTATTCTTTCATTCCTTACCTATATTTCCGTATCTTCCCCAAGATCTATATCAACATCCTCATCTCTGCCATATTCATTTACTATTCATTGATACTGACATCTGTATTCATATTTAACTGCGTTTTTTCAAGAAAACTGTTAAAATCTTCAAATGAGGGTACGGTTGACCAATTACATATAAGCAAAATCTAATCACCTCTTGTTCTGGAAGTAAACTTGAAGAATACGAAAAAAACATAATTTTTAGAATCGTGGTATTAAGTTATGCGATCCGAAACTTTCGTCACACGCATGCACGCATACACACACACGCACACACACGCATACACACGCATACACACACATACACATACACACACAGATATCGTAAAAATGGTAAAATCGTACTATATGGACCCTAAACCGTGCTTATTCACTAAAAACTCATCATTGAATTTTTTGACCAAAGACAACACACACACGCGCTCGCGCACACACGCCCACGCACACACACATACACACACACACACACACACACACACACACACACACATACATACATACAGACATCATCGTAAGAATGGTAAAATCGTATTATATGGAACCTAAAACATGCTTATTCACTAAAAACTCATCATTGAATTTTTTGACCAAAGACAATACCTTCCTTACCTAAAGGTGACGGAAGGTAAATATAAAACATGCGTCTATATGCTGAGACAACACACATCTATTCCTGTTCTAGGTGCCAGTTTACATCGGCTCCTCACACTCCCTGCTAGTCACTCCCTCAGGAGATAACTTTTATGGTCAGGACGGTTTTGGCGACGTGCCTGATCCATCACCCCCAACCTTGGATGAGGCAGAGCCCGAACATGCAGCCGTAGCTCTGGCCAGGTTAGCCCGAGAACACCCCGGTGAGATAACTGTCATCGCTCTTGGGCCCCTTACTAACCTTGGCCTAGCGCAGAGGCTCGATAATAACTTCAAACAAAATTTGCATCAAATCTATTGGATGGGAGGAAGCGTAGAAGGTAAGGATGATGAATGTTTTGTTTATATAAAAAGTTCATTTGAAATTCATTAATGGAGGTTCTACGATGGATCATTTATAATAAAACTAAACCTTAAAACTGTGTGATAAGAACTATGAAATTAAAAAAGTTATTAGTTTTTAAAATATTCCATTTTTTAATGACCTTAACACACATTTACTCAATTACAAATTCTTACAACTTTCAAGCATCCTTTTATCGCCTTTTTGAAATCCAGAATCCATTTTCAAGTAAATAACGAATACAAAAAATAACGAATCAAAATAAGTAAATAAAATAATATCTGTTTGAATTTATGTTGCCACGCGTATATGAAAATAAAAGATATATTGAATGACAGAGGCTGCCATTCGGTGGCGGACTAAGAACAGTTAACACCCAGGGCGGAACATTACGCGAACCCCCCCCCAATTTTGCCATTAATAACATTTTTTTACATGCAGGGATAACCGCAACACCGGAACATAGGAATTTAATTTGTAAAATCATATTTTCGTAATTTCCTGCTTCTCTAATTATTTTAGGTAAAGAAGCTTCAATTAAATGTTGTATAGCTTAAAATTAACATCAGAATCAATAAACAACATTAATTTTGCATGTTGTATAACGACAGACATTAGGTATGAAAATGTCGAAAATCAGTACAAAAATAGTTAAATCATTTTATTTTTATTATTATTCGTATAATTTCTATTAAAGTCATAAATTATTTATTTAATTGAACAGATAATAAAAACATTTGTTAATTTTTCTGTTTCAATCTATTCCATGGCTATCGCTATTTTTGGGGTGATTTTCAACATTTTCCTACCTAATTTATGCCGTTACAAAGTTACAAAGTTAATGCAATAGTTATTTACATACCAAGTGCGGGAAGCATTGGTTTACGGATGAGTGTTTGGCATACATTTATCACTCTCCTTTGCAAAGGCTATAAAAGTGTGCAATAAGGATGGGTATAATACGCTTGTCTTTCAAAAATTCATATTGTTTCGACTAAGTTAGGACATTTCACTTTAAAACGATGCTCGTTGTTGACAATACTTTCGCTGTAATGTAAGTTTATCTATTAATTCAGATAAAATACCTTAATTCATAGCCGTACGAATAACGTTTTTTTTGTCATTGTCACTGACACTGATATTGTGTCAGTATTTTATTTTTCACATATTTGGTTTTACATTAATAAACTTACCAGTTGACTTATTTTTGAATGCTTTTATTGTAACATATATTTTTATAATAATAAAATAACAGTAGTATCTAATATACTCTCATAAAAACTAAGCAAACTACACTACTGAAGTTGTCAGAATGGGCGGAGCAAAAATCTGAATTCATACAATTCGTAGATGACCTTGATCGGGCATCTTTCAAAAATTTTACTGTATAAATATTTTTTTCTTAATTTTTTAGCAACCATCAAAATATTTTCAAATTATCGTAAATCCCTGAACTAATTTTTATTTACTGTAATTATTTACTTCCACAGGTATTGGCAACATAAAACCCGGTATAGAGTTCAACGCCTTCATGGATCCTGAAGCCAACTACATCATCTTTAATACTACCGGAAAACCCATCATCACACTGTCATGGGAGACCTGTCTTTACCACGGAACTGTCAGCAAATACTGGCGGGAAAATGTACTAGGTAACGCAATTAACAATAACTCAGTAAAAGTGATGTCTTTCATTCATTTAGATTAGTCATCTAATTAACGGAATTTAGTTCGAAATAAAGGAGTTTACAAAACATGCCACAAGCTTTACACAAATGAAATGAAGGTTGTATGTTTGAAATTATCCAGAAGTAATATAATCAAGAATGTATTTTTAATGTTAATAGAAAAATCATGAGTTTTATGAATCCTAAAACTGAAATCGGAATTTTAAAATAGAATAGTAATTTAGTAATATACCTACTAAAGAAGGCAGAGAAACTATTATGCAACCTATATAACATATATGTGTGCATAGTTTGTATGGGATTCGCAATTTTTTCAATAAATAACTGCTGACATTCAGTGGCGCCGAAACTAGGGAGGCAAAGGGCATAGTTACCTCTTAATTAATTTTCAAGAGACATATATTGGTGTCCATCTATAAATAAACCACCAAATATCTCGCTTATTATCGTACGTAATATAACAAGTGATATGATTATCATCGATGATATTCTCAAGTGAAATGTGCTGCTTCGGTTTCACGAGCAATATCTTCGATTATTAATCATATCACGCGCTTATATTTAATGAGAGAATATAATGAATTTTTGTAACATATTGTGTGTGTTGCTAACCTAACTTTTGATATGCATATTCATATTGTATTAAAATATGGTACTTACGAATTTTATTTAATATTTCGGAGTTTGTATTATTGTTATTACTTATTTTTATACTCAAAATTAACTGTCACTGTCAATGTAGTAAATAAAGAAAACAAGTCCCTTAGTAGCGACTATAAATACGGTGATAATTTCTTTGCTTTTTATCATCGCTGTGAAATAAATGTAACTAGGGAGATTCTGAATGTTGATTGGCGGAAATCATGTCACGTGACTAATGAACTATATTCTCTCCGCTATATTATTTCGGAAGTAGTTCCATAATAATACTTCCGGTTTCGTGTAATTGATAGTAATTGTTAATTTTCAAATGGGACATCCTATACATTTATTAAAATTTGAAAAGTACAAGTACCTTACATACATGAAATCTGCCATCCAATAGAATAAATACATTCACATGTTGTATTATTAAAATATACAATGGCGAATAATTAAAAATATTATAATTTTAATAAATAAGGAAGTCTTCTTTACAATACATTTTTTTCTATAAAACATTCTAGAGTAGATTCTAATAATATATGACATTAAATAGTAGGTGTAATACATAAATCTCGTATCGAAGTAGATGAGCACAATTTGAAATCATTTAATTAATTAATTTTCTTTAAATTTGAGGTGTGAAATAAAGTAAATTCAAAGCCTTCTACATGTAATAAATTTACATATAATTACCTTCCGTCACTTTTAGGTAAGGAAGCTATTGTCTTTAGTCAAAAAAAACGATGGTAAGTTTTTAATAAATGAGCACGTTTTAGGGTCTCTAGAATACAATTGTACTATTTTTACGATGATGACTGTATGTGTCTGTGCGTGTGTGCAGCATGTACATGTGTGTACGTGTGCGCCCATTCCATCAAGTTCAGTAGTGTCGTTTACTTAGTTTTAATGAGGGTACATAAAATACTACTGTTATTTTATTATTATAAAAATATATGTTACGGTAAAAGCATTCAAAGTCAAAACTAAGTCAACTGGTAAGTTTATTAACAAATGTAAAACCAAATATGTGAAAAATAAGATACTGACAAGGTCAGTGGCACTGACAGAAGATAACGTTATTCGTACGGCTATGAATTAAGGTAATAAATTTGAATTAATAAATAAACTTACATTACAGAGTAATATGAATTTTTGAATGACAAGGGATATCCATCCTTATCTCACATGCTTGTAGTCTTTGCAAATGAAATAGATAAATGTATGCCAATTTGTTAATTCGTACAGATGACCTTGATCAGACATCTTTAAAAAAATTACTGTACTTTTCACATATTAATAAATATATGTCTAGGATGTTCCATTTGAAAATTAAAAATTGCTATCAAACCGGAAGCTATAATGGAACTACTACGAAATAATGTAGCGGTGGTAACATACTATAATTTATAAATTTTATTATATACATAGTTGAAATCGCTAAAAAGTAATACTAGGCGAGGGCGAGATATTTGCTAGTTTATTTATAGATATATAAGCGGACAGCCTGTCTATACAGTAAATTTTTATCAACCGCACAAAATAATTAAATTTAAGTGTACCTACATAAATTATTCTGACTCATAATATTATAGTTCAACAGTCTTATTTGACTATCCGGAAATTATAATGTGCAATTATTTTAATTAATTGTATGTTAATAGATGTACCACTTAGTACCAAACAGCTTATATTATTCATTTAGAGTAGAGGATTTATCATATATATATATATATATATAATATCATAAGTGGTAAATTCTTACCGGAAAAAAATTCAGATTGTGACGAGAGCTGGTTGCCTAGTAATTTATCGAGTGAAATTGACAAAAAAAATCACGAGCTGTGAAGCGAGTGATTTTTGATCAATGTCACGAGATAAATTTGCAACAGGATCGAGTATAGCAACCAGAAAATTTTGCCAGGATAAAATTTAACCACGAATGGTGTTCGTATGACTACTCGTACATATTTTCAAAATAAAAATCAGGTAATAATTTAATTTTTTGACAAAAATCTATAAATGTTTATTACGTTTTTAGGTGTTATATTTCAGATTGCTTTTTCCGAATCGACTCATTTTTAATAAAAAATGAAAACACTGAAAATATACGCATTTTGACAAATATATAAACAATTGTTTCAAGGTACTCTTAAAACGTCAAAAAAAAAATCACTTATCAAAACTAACTTGTAAAAATACAGCATCTTATTGGCTCTAAGGATACGAATTATTTTTGTGACGGAGTTTTGTCGAAATAAAACTTGATAACTAGGTAGAATCCTCAATTTGGATCGGTTTAAAAAATTGTGAATGAAATAGAAAATTCATATATATAAAATTATTATTTTTCTTCAAGTGTACAATAATATTCATATTATGCTACTATACACACACTATAGAATATATTCATTTTATTACTAGTACAACAATGTTGTTCATTGTTGTACTAGTAAAAAAATGTTAGCTTCTTAGTTCACCGCTGGCGGCAGCAGTCGTCCAGCAACACAGGCCATATTAAAAAATTGTTATTTGACAGTGGTATCGTTTGTGTTTTGTAGTGAACACAGCCAACTATGGCTGAAATTGCTAACGCTCTAATTAAAACAATTCTAGAAAAATATAAAAAAAATCCCCAGTTCTCTTTGAAACACTTGAAGAAAAAATAGTATATGTTATTCGGAGCAGAACTCCCTTTTTGTGTTTTACCCAGCTTGCTTGGCCTCGGCTAGCGCCTCGGCCGCAATAGCTGGGTTCAACACAAAAAGACCGCTTTCTACTCCTAATAACATAATATACTATTATTTATGTAGGTACCAATTTTTATCTAATTCGTATTTTCATCTCATGAAGAGACCGCAATCAGAAGGATTTTATTTTAATATTAATCCTCTGTACGTACAAGGTGTAAAGACATATTTATGTATTTATTCCTTAAATTGCCTAAAAAAATTTAATCTTCCAATAATTGAGCTATTCAAGAATAAAAAAAGTTATATGACTCATTCATGGAAGTACCACCTTATTTAAAAAAAATCATTTTTATAAATTTTCTAAAAATAAAAATACCAGTCATAAATCCTTAATAAATTCATGATGAAAGTTGTAACAAGATTCATTCGTTATCATAAATCATTATAATTGTCAATAATTTAACTGTTATTACTCAAATCAGAAGTATGTACTATCATTACCTTAATTACCTAGGAAGAAATAACAACATATCATAGCTTTTGCCTATAATCATACAAGTACTCTTTGATGTTATAAAAATAACACAACGATAAATTTCATCTTTCATTTAAGAGTAATGACTAAATGGATAACCACGAAGAGACGAATAAATGATATTTTGTAATAATATAAATCGTGCCACTGATTAATATAAACCGCAAACCACAGAGAAATATTAATAATATTGCAATATGCGCAAAAAAGTGACCAAGCTAATATGAAAAATATTAAATGAGTCAAGTATAAATGGCAGAACAAAAAATAATGGTAATTTAATTAATTATTATCCTGTATAAAGTAAGTGTACAACGCTTAACCCATGGTAGAACTTGCCCCATATACAGGGTGTATCAAGATAATGGAACAGTACTTTTTACCTCTCGCTAAGAGAGGTATTGGATTCATGCTAAAAATCGCATATCCAGATTTTATTGAATAAGCACGTTTTAAGGTCCCTACAATCCGATTTTAACATTTTTACGATGATGTCTGTGTGTGTGTGTGTGTGTGTGTGTGTGTGTGTGTGGATGTGTGTGTGTGTGTGTATGTGTGTGTGTGGGATGTTGGAAGGACGGTTACTCAAAAACTATAAGACTTAAAATTTGTTTAACAACGTATTTCCCAATCGGACATTCATGGGAAGATCTGAAAAGGTTTTGGTAACAATTGGACAACCGGAAGTAGAAGATTCTTGAAAAAAAATCTTCTAAATATTATTTTTTGAAAATTTTTCTTGATAATATTAAAGAAAAATAAATTCTCTTTCTGATACATTTAAATATTTTTATACATATTTTATAGATTTAGAGATAAAAGGAATATAATATATAAAATAATGTTGTAATTAATTTTACAACCGAAAGGATGCCATGAAAAATAGTTGCAAATTTAAATTATTTGTAACTGACAGATAAATGTCAGTGTCAGAAATAATGAGTAATGAAAGAAAAATGTATTTGAAGAATCCCTTAATTCTTGATCTGTGACTATTATGGAGATGACAAGTCTAGGTTGAAGGACTTAAATTTGTTTCAAACATTATGGGACAATGTACACCAGTACTGTAGACTAGAGTAACTTTGAATTGAGAAAAAGTTATCAAATTCTTCTCAAGTAAGTTGTAAATATTGACAAAATTACACATCGATATAAGAATAATCGGAGTGCAATCTATCCGTCACTTTATTAAAGGGAATTAAGGTTATTTAGATATAACAAGTATGAAAAAATAAAATGTAAAAGAAGATATATAAGAATAGATGCACAATCCAGATATATACATTTTAGACCGCCCAAAATTAATGTTTTTACTAGAAGAATATGAAGAGAAAGTAAACAAAGTTGTTCGAATTGAAAATTGCTGTTACCAGCCTAATATTTATATATGGTAAACTCTACTTTGTAATTTATTGTAACATAATTTATGGTAAATATCTTTATGTTGAGACATGTTATTATTGAATAATAAAGAAGTTTATACGTCATAGATTTATATGAATATATTATTTGTATTTATAAAAATAATCTTTGCTTTATGCATACAGCCAGGTAAAATATACGGCGAGAGGTTATGTGCTGGCCACATCAGATTTTTATTCTTGTATATGAAAAATACACAAAAAAAGTGATTATAATATTTTGTAAGGCATACAGGAGGACACATTTTGACATAACCATTATTATTTTAAAATCATTGGTACTCAACTTATGGATCAATGTTACATTTTTTTAAATGGCATTATATATTTTTTATTAAATCATTATTATAATTAAGGTAATTTTCGTTACATTTGTAATAATTAATTTAATAATAGCAGCAGATTTAACAAATACTGATTTTATTTATTGATGCAAGACCCGACAGAATGCATTCCTAGCATACAATTTAATTGCAAAAAGTTATCCTAATTACGCAAGACTAAATAGTAATTACGCGAAATGAAAAAAAATTAAATTTGGAACATTTCGAAAAAATAATATAATACGTAACAATGACATACGAAAATGACAGATAATTTTCTTTTGTTTTAATAGTTGAATGTTTGCTTAGCCTACTTAAAAAAATTAAAATACTAACTTTGAATTGATTTTTATCAAATTTTTAGCACTGTAAGGGTATAATATTATTATATTGTTGATCCAAAAGAAAAATCGCTATTTAATGAGTTAATAAAAAATATATGATGCCATTTAAAAAAATATAACATTAATCCATAAGTTGAGTACCAATGGCTCTAAAATAATAATAGTTATGCCAAAATGTGTCCCCTTCTATGCTTTACAAAATATCATAATCACTTTTTTGTGTAACTTTTCATATTCACGATTAAATGGCACTGTTCCATTATCTTGATACACCCTGTATAGTAAATCCGGCAATAATTTTTGTTTAACATGCTTTCTACAAGAACTGGATGCCTTTAAAGCTGACCAATCACGTCATAGTTCAAAATTTTATAAAACAGTTCTCCTCGTCGCTTCCAGCATCCATTTTAATGTAGTTTAACACTTTTCGAAACAATAGAAATCAGTTGAAAGACGTAAACAGAAAAATATAATAAAACAAGTGACAATGACAAAACTGTCACCTGTTGGACGGCCATAGGACGCGTGATCGCGGGTAGAATTAAAATAAAAGTGAATAATTGATTTCTGATTCTGTGATTGGCCGAGACGTGTGAATTATGAATCCATAATTCATTGACCTGAACAGTGAATTATAGCTACTATTGATAAAAAAAATTCGTATTTGCTCTAATGAAAATTCTTTTTATTGACATATAAAACAGAATATGACAAGTCAAACAATAATATTTTTAGTTACTACAATAACTGAACGGACATGTGTCATACAAAGCAAACATATAAAGCAGGCTGCTTGTGCTGAATAACAGGAACGTATATACTTAATGAAATAATGGGGATATATTTTTAAAGGAGTAGACAAAAATATTTTTCTTCAAACGTCATAAAAGTAGCATCTTTTGTGACTTGATTCACAAGGTAGAAATAAAATAAATAAATATCCATAGAAACTATACAGATCAATGAATAAGAAATAACTTTAATAAAAGAAACCTGTAATATCGCCCTAAATGTTACCATAACACGCAACGTAACCCAAGAATAAAGTTACTAAATACCATCAATAGTTGTCAAATTTAAATAAATAACCTGTGAATTGAAATATAAACAGAGTTTACTTTTGAGGAAATAACATTATTAAAGAATAGCAGACTCAGATTATAATTACAGGGACGGTAATGAACATAAGAATACTTAGAATTAAAATGAGAAGAAAAGTTTATATTGTTTTGCAGTGATTCCTGGACATATCTTTCAGCCACACTGTTAGATTTTCACCCAATTAAACAACTTCAGAGGGCGTACATTATAATACTTCAAATTCCGACATAATTGCACACAAGGAGGATATAAAATTGCACAGTTTTTATTTAAACGTCAAAATGTGCAAATTTTCACTTCAATGTTTATAACAAAAAGTGAACAAATAAGTATCCATTACCTACAGGGCAATTGAAATCGTAAACGTAATTTACATAAAATGTAACGTCAGTAGTAGATATTTTTCTTTAAATATCTACGTTTGAAGAAAAAATATAATGTGTAAAAGTAAAAGTGTCTTTGTGTGCCTCGCGTGCATTTATCCGACTCGCTTCGCTCGTCGTTTAAACTTCCACGCTCGCCACACAAAGTATCACTTTACTCCTAATAACACAATATACTATTACATTGTTGTATATATCCACAGACGCCAACTTTAACTTTATACAACTTCATATGGAATAGTAAAAGTTTATATGTAAAAAAGCAGTAACGTTTCAGGCTAAAGTACAGAGGAAACAATGTAAACAACCTATGAGCTAAGAAGGCTCGTAGGATATATAAAACACTTTTTTTAAATTATTTACTTTCCCATATTGTTCGAACCTCTTTCACATAAATGCACAAAGAATGTTCATGCCCATTCACTTCTTGTTACGCCACTGGGAACAAGTATTTCTTCGTTGTGGTGTTTAAAATAACTTGACAATGTCTTCTTTGTTAGCACAAAAACTATTATCGACAATGCACCATAAACCACAAGAATCACTCATACAATAAACTCAAGTTAATTTCGCTAAAATTACCAACCATACTTCTTTAGTACTCTATTATACTTCTTCATGAAAATCGCAACACTCAACAAATTCTTTATTTTTTATTTCTCCAGAACAATATGGTATTGAATTATTGGGTGAAATTTAAAAACTACAGTAATTTTTTTTAAAGATGTCTTATCAAGGTCTTCAGTTTCACGAACGAATTAATAAATTGGTATAGGTACATTTGTCTCTCTCTCATTTGCACAGACTACAAGCGTGTGGAATAAGGATGGATATAAAACGTTTGTCTTTCAAAAATTCATATTGTTTCGACTAAGTTAAAACAGTCCATTTTAAAACGATGCTCGTTGTTGACAATACTATTGCTGTAACGTGAGTTTATTTATTAATTCAGACATATTACCTTGATTCATAGCCGTACGAATAACATTATTTTCTGTCAGCGTCACTGACACAGACACTGTGTCAGTATCTTATTTTTCACATACTTGGTTTTACATTTGTTAATAAACTTACCAGTTGACTTAGTTTTG
This sequence comes from Harpalus rufipes, assembly GCA_951394225.1. Lineage (NCBI taxonomy): Eukaryota > Metazoa > Arthropoda > Insecta > Coleoptera > Carabidae > Harpalus > Harpalus rufipes. The sequence continues at coordinate 11,890,478 of OX596285.1, forward strand.
AATTATGAATGCTTTTACTGTAACATACATTTTTATAATAAAAAAATAACAGTAGTATCTTATGTACCCTCATAAAAACTAAGTAAACGACACTACTGAATTTGACAGAAAGAGCGAAGCTGAAATCTTAATTCATACAATTTGTATATGACCTTGATCGGACATCTTTACATTTATGTCATTTGAAATTAAGCTGTGATAGTTTTTCGTTAGAATTTAGTTATACTCAGTTCCATTCAACGAATTCAGTAGACGCCAGTTTTAAACAAACACAATTAAAAAATGTTGGTATTCAACTGCTGTCATCTGACATTTGTTAAAATATTAAAAAGGTATCATAATGCCATCGAAACTTTGTGTATACTAGTCAGTAAAGCCCCATTCATAATAGGAAATTAGTAGTTAGTGCTAGTAGTTACGGTTAGTGACTATAATTAGTAATAGTAGATCGGTTAACAGCGTTCACAATACTACATGAAATTGACGACTACGAATAATTATTTTTGTTAGTACATTTGATTCAATTTTTTTAAGAGCTTGTTTAATTTTATACTTCTTGTTTTACAAATTTGACCATTATTTAATATTTTTGTACATCTATCTGTTTTGTTTTTACCTTCCGTCACTTGTATGTAAGGAAGGTAGTCTTTACTCAAAAAATGAATAAGCACGTTTTAAAGTCCCTAGAATACGAATTTACTGTTTTACGATGATGTCTGTATGTGGATGTGTATATGTGTGTGTGTGTGTGTGTGTGTGTGTGTGTGTGACAAAAATTTCTCCTTCGATAACTCCAATACTACAATTCGAAAAATTATATTTTTCGTATTCCTCTTATGTACGTCCATATGTAGAGTTGTTTAGAATTTGGTTATATTGTTCAACCGGAAGTACTCTTAATTGAAGTCTTTCTTAAAAAAATGCAGTTAAATAAAATATTTTTCCGTCGACCGTTTATTAATAGGCTATCTTAATGTATAGAAAATCATTCATTAATGACCCCTATTAATGCATGATTTTTTATTAATAAACGATTTATTGGGTGCGTTCACCACATGGAACACAGCATGTATTGCTAACGCTAAGTTGTAGCAAAAAGGTAGACAGAATGACAGATTATTTTTTTTCCCTCATGTTAATGCATATAAAGTTAGAAAATTATAAAGATATTAAATTTCATAAATCAGCCAGCTATGCTATAACTATGGAAACTACTAATATATTCAGATAATTCTAATTAACAGATGTCAATGTCAAGTATAATTTACATAGGTTATTCCTGAAATAATTTTACTGAAAATTTAATATCTTTAGCAAGAAAATTAAGGATGGGATGTGTACATAGACGGAAGTTATTGTGTTGGCCACATAAGATTTTTTGTATAAAAAAGTGTAACAGAAGTTTATATTACCTATAACCTATACAAAACTGATATTTTTATAAGACACGTTTAAAAAATGTTTATTTATAAGATAATAATAAAGTCAGTATTAAATTCTACTTCAATTCAACACAAATGTAATTTATTTCTTTTACAACAACTGTCAAACTCAACAAATGTCATAACATCTTTTTTTTTCTACAATATATCTATTTCATTCTACTGTGTTCTGTGATTGGCTACTCTGTAACCACTAACCATAAGTTTGGAGCTTACAAACTCTTGCGAACTTAGCGCAGACCTGTACTGCGCTAATTTTGTTTTTGTGAATGAGGCTTAAGTGTGAAATATAAAATATTATCTATATGCTCTCCAAATCGGATAAAGACAATACTTGAAATTGTTCATAAAAATGACACGGATGTCACATGTCATGTACACTGACACTAGTCTGAAATTACATTGCGTAAAATTTCCGCCAATCAGAGAGTTCAAAACTATGCACTATTCGCTACTATACTGAATTGGTAAGATAGAACAAGGTATACTAGAGTAGTTGTGTGACATATAGATGTTAAGGTCATTAACAGCTCGAATAATTTAAAAACTAATAACTTTTATTAAAAATTGATAGCCATTAATGGTGGAGGACCCCATTGTTATAAAGAGAAGATACAAGATACTCTCTGTTTTAAATGTGTTGATCCTCACGTCAGCTCCCGAACTAAGAACCAACATCAATGCCCATGCCTGACTATGTCACATTCTGAGACAGACACAAACATGATTGTCCATTCCCAGCCCAGAAACGGATGACGTGAGAATCACCACATCCAAAACAGAGAGTACGTTTGTCTTATTTGTTATACAGTGTCGTTTTGTATTTGTAGTTAGTCCCATACTCATACTTAAATCGTAATCTTTCCAATTTCCAGGCAAAATAGACGCTCCGCTCATCGACTTCATCAATTCAATCGAACGTATTTCCCTGCCCAAGGGAAATATTTGGACACCATGCGACCTACAAGCAACCGCTATATTACTCAGACCCAACATCATCACAAAGGCTGCGATACACAACGTAGAGCCAATATATCAGGGAGACGCACGGGGTGCCCTAATGGTGGACTACAAAGATGGCACCAAAGCCGACAAGAACATCATCATTGTGCAACAGATAGATACTGATATGTTCAAACAATTACTTGTGGAGAATCTGTCAAGGAAACCGACACCCGTGGTAGTTAAGACGGTTTGATAAGTGAGATTAGGTTAATACTCAAATTACATTATCCAAAATTCAATTTTACTAGAACAAAAAATCTAAAATCTTTGGCTCACATTTATTTTATGGAATGTGAAAATCATATGAATCCAATATATTTTTGGATGAGTAATCGATAGTATCGGTTCCAGAATGAATAAATGCAAAATAAAAAACGTGTAAAAATCGGTTTTGCATCCAACAGAATTCGTTTTTGTCCAACATAAAATTCCAGCCTCTCTTTACCGCAGTTGGGGATATTTAAAGGATAAAATTTATGACACCGTTCACAATAATTTAAACGAATTAAAAAATAATATTGAATTTGTTCTTAATAATGTTGACGGAAGTACACTGCGATTAGTGAGAAATATTTTATTAAGATTAGAACTTTGTATTCATGTCAATGGTGGCAATATTGAACAATTTGTATAAATTATTTGTCTCCATATTGTATCGTGTTTATTAACTAATAATTAGTCACAAATTAAAGAAAATTATTGGAGTTTTTGCAATTATTTTTACATTTGATTTATTTGTTTCCATGGCACTCTTTGTATAGGCATATTTAAATAAAAATTATACATTTTTAATTTTGCATTTTTCTCAAATATTTTGTAATATTAGTGTATTACATATGAATATCGTTGAATTCAGAAAAATATACTGAATCAAATAAGCAAAAAAATAGGTTGCCGTTTAAAATAAGAAAGTTGCATGCCGTATTTTGAGAACCACTGATCTAAAAAAAATCTTGTTTGGCTCATTTTAATAGTCTTATAATATAAAAATTGTTTGCTAAGTTCTCGAGATAGCAATAGTGTACCACTTAAAATAAACACCCTGTATATGCGTTTTACAAAGAGATAACATTCAATTTTCAATTTTAGACATATTTCATTTATTTTTGTCTCCGAGCTTTCAAATTGGTAGTCCAAAAATATATATATTTGATTCATATGATTTTTACATCCCACAAAGAAAATATTTCCCTTCTTTAGTTTAATTTTTATATCTCTCATAATCACAAATAATTTGGTTAAAATTATTAGGAAAAGATGTAAATTATTAAAAATAAGTAGCTATTCAATTTTTACATAACTGTATACAATAGTTAAGAAAGAACTGACCTTGCGTAGAAACTAAAATTGATTTGTAGATAAGTTCAAATTTTGTAAAATAGGAGTTTATTATTTGTTTCAGATTGGATAATATTTATCATAACAATCATAAGCTTATATCTGTTCGTGTTTTTAGGTTCGTTAGTACAAGTAGACAATACACAGTATTTACACATACAGTGTTTTTTTCAGTGAGTTATTTTAAGTTAAGTTAACATACCTATTAAACTATATTTTGTACTGTTCAAGCGTGGACACGGCCCCTTGTGCGCATGCGCCAACTGCAGTTGATACGTTATTCACCTACTGGTTGTACGCGCATGCGCTTGTAGTCACGTGTCCAAGCGCTAGACTGGGATGAACATATTAATGTCCCGGATATTTTCCACTTATACGAGAGATAGGGGTTCAGCGGTATATAGTTTAATAGGTATATTGTTAGGTTAGATTACGATTGCTTGATCAAAATATTAAAATAAAATATTGTGTATCAGTTCAAATCTATCGATCGACTACGTGTATTAGTCGCAAAAATGCTAAAATACCAGGTATTATATCACATTCAAGTGATGTTTTGATCTGTTGCCCGCCTTAAATATGCGTATAGTTGGTTGCATTGAAGCATCCCCGCTATACGGAAGTTGATCACGAAATAAGTAGCTACACTACTGAGTCTTGATTCTGCAAAGGCTGTCGTATCTATTGTAATAATAAAGTTGTAGAATGCTTTTAAAAGTATTTTTGTAGATTATTGTATTTAAAAAAATCTAGTTATATCCATATTCTTAATAAAATTAATGAGATCGCTAGTACATTTAACTTATTGTGACTGTTAGTAGGTATGTTGTTACACAACATTTGTTAATTTATTATAATAAATGAACTAGTATATTACGTATTAAGCAATAAAATGCCATGGGTCATGTGAGCGACTTGTTTTTACATCCATCAAATTATAGAAATAAAAATATTATACCCGTGCAAGCATAAAATCGTAAGAGCTATCGACCCCTTTCGGTAGGTCATATAATACTCCATTTAGTAAAATTAATGTTTGGACGTGGCAGGTTTATTTTATAACAACCAATGGCGGCTCGTGTCTTTTCAACCGGAAGGGCGCAGTAATTAAAAAATTAAGAGTAATTTTCTTTGCCTAAACTGAGCAAGTAGAGAAAGAAATTTAATCATAAATCATTTCTTAAAAGTAAATTCAGTTCTTCTGTCTTTCGCAAATATAAATTGAAAAATGAGTAAATATTCTGTTCTGGGCTTTTCTTATTAATTTGTGAGAATTTTAAATCTGTCAATGGCCTAACTAATTCTTTAATTTTTTTAATTTATCTTTTAAAAGAAGTCTGTTAAAGTTCGTTTGTAACAAAACATTAACACTATTCAGTGCCATATTAATTTATTTGTGATTTGTTGTACCGCGAAACAATGCACTACAACAAGGTATTCATTTTAAAACTGAGCCGAAGCCGCATAATAAGTGCGGCCACACAGCGCTTACTAGATATGGCTAGCCTACACTAGTCAAACAAACAATACGTCACGTTGTCATAGCAACGCGGGCCGCAGAAGGCTGAGCGGCCAAGGCTTCATAGCGTTGGCAAATCTCACGTCTGGTTTAAATGTCTCATTTTTAACTATGAACTACTTTCATTACAATAGAACCGCTTTATACTCTACTACATCATTAAATTATATTTTTAATTTATTATACCAAATAAGAAGTTATTTTTACCGCCCCTGAATTAACAACAATATATTGAGAAGAAGTGTAGGTAATTTATGAAATGCAGGCTACAGAAAAATAAAACTTGTAACTAGTCCCGTCAAGAGTTTATAATATATCTCTTTGTAAAAATATTTGGAGTGATCCGCAAATTTTTCGTTAATTGCCATTAAAGCAGGGACCTGAAACTGAACCCAAATCTGAACCGGAAACCCGAATTATTTCCTTTAAAATAACCAGCGCTTTTTTGGGCGAACTAATGACTTTTAGAAAAATGTTATATGCAAAAAATGATCAGTAATAAGGGGCTAATTTATCAGTAATAATAAACCAAATATTCAACTACTGGTTCTCAAACTGTAGAACAAAATTATATTTTTTTAAGCAGTACCCTAACCCTATATAACTTTTTAGCTCGTTCTGATTTCAACGATAAAAATATTGTATAGGGTTGTATAACAATTATTTCGAGATAAATTATATTAAAAATAATGTTATCATATTGCAATAAGCTTATACAATATACAGGTATTGATACGTCTGTTACCTAAGTTACACTAGTAGTAGCCATTTTTACCTTCCGTCACCTTCAGGTAAGGAAGGTATTGTCTTTGGTCAAAAAATTCAATGATGAGTTTTTACTGAATAAGCACGTTTTAGGGTCCATATAATACGATTTTACCATTTTTACGATGATGTCTGTATGTATGTGTGTCTGTGTGTGTGTAACAAAATTTCCGGATCCAATAACTTCAATACCACGATTCCAAAAATTATAATTTTTTCGTATTCCTCAAGTTTACATCCAGAAGAACAAGTGATTAGATTTTGGTTATAATTGGTCAACCGGAAGTAGTCTCATTTGAAGATTTAACAGTTAAATTTGATTTATTGACATTTAACGTTATTATAACGTAAAGAATATATTATTCTCTATACGATTTGATTACAATTTATACTTCATATTCAATAGATATAGAGTTGAAGAATTTTAAAGAAATTAAATTTTATAATTCAGCCAGCTATGCCAAACTTAGGAACTAGTAATATATTCATATAATTCAAATTGACAGATGTCAGTATCAATAAAAAGTAAATTAATGTGGCAGATACGAGGATGTTGAAGTAGATATTGGGGAATACACGGAAAGATACGGTAAGAAAATAACTCTAGTGTTACAAGTTTTTAGAAAGATACAAGAAAGACGATTACATTGGTTTGAACATGTCATGAGGAGAAATGAATTATATTGGAACAAGAATGAATAGTTTATTAATAGGACGTTAAAGAAACAGAGGAAGACCAAAGATAAGATGGAAGGACTGTATTGCGGAAGATTTGAGAGAAAAGGAACGTTCTCTTCGTAATCCTCTTCCTTACATCAAGACGATTACATTGGTTTGAACATGTCATGAGGAGAAATGAAGAATTATATTGGAACAAGAATGAATAGTTTAATAATAGGACGTTAAAGAAACAGAGGAAGACCAAAGATAAGATGGAAGGACTGTATTGTGGAAGATTTGAGAGAAAAGGAACTGAGTGAGAACGACATGCAAAAATAGCGACCCCTAACGAATGGGAAAAGCTAAAGAAGAAGAAGAAGCCAGTGTCAAGTGCAATTTGAATAGTTTGTTTAAGAAATAATTTTACTGGAAATTTAGAATCTTTTGTAAGAAAAATTATGGAATTTATACATTACACACGAGAATGACGGAAGGTATTGTGCTGGCCACAACAGATTTTTTATTTATTATTTCTAATTTTTGAATACCATTTTTCTTGAAAATCGGTCACTTTAATGTGTTTAAGAGTAAGGATTATGAGTGTGGCAGAGGCGAAAGAAGTCTGCTTAGATAGGAATGTGTGGCGAAGGATGATTGTTTCCTAACTATTATTGTGATCCGGATGCGGTATTTCGCTACCGAAAATCGATCACTTTAATATATTTAAGAGTAAGGATTTGTTGTATGATGTTGATGTTCTTATTGTTATCGGGTTTCTGCGAACCCACTAAGTGGGACACGCGTGATTTTATGTATGTATTTTTCTTGAAATAATTGTTATACAACCTTATACAATATTTATAAAAAAAAACTCTGTCTAATGGGCTAAAAAATTATATAGGGTAACATTTAAAAAATATAATTTTGTTGTACCGTTTGAAAACTAGAGATTGAATTTTCGGTTTGTTATTACTGATAAATTAGCCTTTTATTCTTGATCAGTTTTTGTACGTAACATTTTTCTCTATAGTCATTCGTTCGCCCAAAAAAAAGCGCTGGTTGTTTTAATGGAAACACCCTGTATAATTCAATATTGTAAATTCAATTTAAATTATTAATATAATTTTATAAATTATAAATATCTCCATCTTACTGTGTTTGTGCTCTAAACCGAAATTCGAACCCAAAACCGATGAACCGTTATAATTTTCTTTTTCTTGAACTGAAACTGAACCTGAACCGACATTTATTTCCTGAACCTGAACCCATCCTGAACAAAAATACGTTTCGGTTCAGATCTCTGATTAAAATTATACCTATTTTTATAGATTGTTGTTAGGCATTAAAATTTTATTTCCTCAAAAGGCGTCTTCACTGCCACCGACAAAGGAAGTTCTAAACCAGCGTTCCTTAACCTATGGGTCGCGACTCAAATTTGGGTCGCGAAGGAGTTCTGTGTGGGTCGCGTAAACTATTCAGAAATTTATAATATTTATTACTAATTGCCAAACATATTTTTCTAAAATATAAAATTTCACTAAAATGTTACTAATGTTAGCAATACAATGTAGAATTGCTATTGCTAATAATCCTACTCAGACCTTGAGTTCATTTTGGTTAAAAAAAAAAAAACCAATCTTGAGAAATAAATAATTGAAAATATTATTACTTTTTATTACTACCTATATATAAGAATATGTGTGAATCTGGTTTTCTGCTCTGGTAATTACTAAAACAAAATTTTAGGAACCGCCTTCAACAAGAAAATGAATACGGTCTTTCAAATATTTAACCGCCATTATTTTTTGTTAGCTACTCGTATATTTGATTTTAAATTTTAAAGAAATTCACGACCCGCGCCCACCTCTAATATTTACGTTTCAGACATTTAACTATCAAACAAGATTAAAATTGTATTAAATTTATGTACCAAATTGTAACAAGTTTCGTTTTATTTGAATTTGTTGATCTTATTATGATATTAAATTTATATTATTTTATTTATAAATAGGTATGTGGTATATTCGTATACAAATTCATTTTCTTATTTCCATAAATAGATTATTGTTTATATAATGTCATAAATTTTTATTTTTTAAATAATTTTATATATAGTGGGTCGCGAAACCAATGCAATAGTAAAATTTGGGTCGCGCCTTGAAAAGGTTAAGAAACGCTGTTCTAAAAAATCGGTAAAAAAAAAATTAGTTTAAGCTAAATTCACAGTCTCGGTTTCGCCTCGTGCACGAAACACCGCTGCTACTATTTTGCCAAATTAAACAAAGAAGTATTCTAAGAACGAAAATGTTTTGTTTATAAACATGAAATCACGTTTTTACATTATTTAAAACATCAGCATCATTAAATACTATTTCCGTTAACTGCTTAACATGAGTTTTGTTTTATTATATAAGAATTTTAGTCCATTAAAATGATATCTTGACCTCGTTATATGCATGTCAGCATGTATGTATATAGCTGTACGGAATTTAAATGATTCATTAGACAACAAAGAAGACTATGAACCCTACATAAGTATTAGCATTTTCATTATGCCCTACATTATATTTATAACTGTGCTACTGTACTTATAAGCTACGCCTAGAAAACTATTCATATATTACTTGGTATAAATATACAAAACACAGCTGCCACGGTTCTAAAATTGGGTAAATAACACAATTTGTATGATTAAACATATTTTATCCAGCTTTTATTTATAGTAGTTCCTCAAAGTTAATTTTAACTTCTGACAGCCAAAAAATAAACTTAATCAACAACTAGTTAGTCACTGTTAAGTAATGTTCGTACTAGCGATCTTACACTCCAGATGCACGAACTTAAAATACTGGACAAGTTATATTTGGAAGAAACTTTGTAAGATAATTGATTTAATTAAAATTTAAAATAGTCGTTTAAGAATGAATACATAAATAAGTAAAATTGATGTGTTAATAAAAATATTGAATTATTTTATGTTAAAATAAGAGTAGATAAATTTATTTGTACATTCAATGTGACTAAAAAAGTAGAAACAAATGGCTATTTTCTTTATTATTAAATTAAATTACAAAGTTCCTGCTTTTTGGTATGAAAAGGTCTTGAAGTCTACTTTCAGTTTCACTGAAAGTGATATTATCATTCATTTTTTAAATGGAATGCCATATAAATAGTAATATTTTCTGAAATAATTTAAATTACCTTTACAATGATTCTAAATCAAATTCATGCGTTTTCATCAAAAATTAATCTAATAGGCTACTTGCGTACCTTTTTACCTCTCGCTGACAGAGGTATTGGAATAATGCTAAAAATCGCATATCCAGATTTTAGTGAATAAGCACGTTTTAAGGTCCCTAGAATCCGATAATAACATTTTTACGATGATGTTTGTGTGTGTGTGTGTGTGTGTGTGTGTGTGTGTGTGTGTGTGTGTGTGTGTATGTGTATGTGTGTGTGAAGTTGTATAAGACTATAAAGACCTGCGTAACTACGAATTCCTCAATCTAACAGTAATGAAAAGAGTTAAATAGATTCTGGTAGCAATTGGACAACCGGAAGTAGTAGTATTTTAACAAAAATCTTCTATATATTATTTTTTGACAATGTATGGTATTACAAATATTAAAAAACAAAATTCTCTATCCAACACATTTAATTTTGTTATTATACCTTCTATAGAGAAATTAAAATGTCTGTAATTGACAGATAAATGTCACTAATGTCAGAGTCAAAAATTCAGAGATAGTACTGAAGGCTTTTTCTGGGTACGAAATTTAATATTTCTTATTGTATTATTAATTGTATATTTAAAATTATAGGTAAATTACATGAACCCTTCAGAAATAACGTCAATCCCGTTAATGAATTGGAAAAACCTCGAACATTTAGAAGAAATGGAGAAATCTTGCTCATAGAATGAATTTAAAATTATAGAAAATACGTAAATATAAAGATTAGGTGTAATTAGAATTTTTTGTGTGTACAAGATATGTTAAATACAATACTTTTATTACCACTATGAAAGCCCTTTTCATAGGTATTATGATGGCCACAACAGATGTTTATGTAATATTTTTGAAGGGAAGATAAAAACTTGTTACCCATATTTTTTCTTTTGTCAAAATTTTTAATTGGCCAGAAAAAATAATGAAATTTGAATATTTAAATTACCGCCATGTATGATGTAGAATTACGCTGCACCAATGAATGGCCGTAAAGCCATAATCATTGGTACGCCACACAGTAACGGCATGTGCGGTTAATTTAAACATGACTGATCACCTGTTTGACGTTTGAAAAATAATTTGGAGATTAATGTTTTACTTTTTCTTTTTGGTATCGATATTTTAATTACAAGCAACTACCTATTATAACAGAAGTAACAGAAACCACGCATATTGCAAATAATATACAAGAGAGACAAAGAGAGAAAAAATGAACTACAGTAGAGCGTCAATAATCCGGATTAATTGAGACCGGACCCCATCCGGATTTTTGACGTGTCCGGATTTTCGAAATGAACCAATAAAATACTTTTTGGGTGTCTTCAACGCAAAATATTAGCTGCAATCGGTCATGAATTACTGTGATGTTTAGAGAAGAGGAGAGAATAAATGAAACTATTCATTATTAATAAAAAATTACATGTTTTAGTCGTTTTTGTTGCTGTATACAAACATTGTTCTTTATAAGCAAAATTTTTTTTCGTCAGAATCGAATCCGGATTATGGATCGTCCGGATTTTTGACGTCCGGATTATTGACGCTCTACTGTAATATCAAATTCAAATAAAACATCCACGCACGCCATCGCTATTCGCCATCTACTAGTTACATTCTTAAATATACTTCTTTTTCTCCAGTTCAAAATAATGACGTCACAGAAAATGTTCTTTGTTAATTTATTAAAAAACATAATTGTTTTTAAAATAAAATTTATTTTTACATACGTTTTCAAAATTATAAAACTTTAATGCATTATCAGTTTGCCATGATATTTAAACCTCTTTTGTTTGAAGAAATATTTTGATGTTTACCTGATTTATCATATGTTTTTGACTATATCATTCATTAAGTTATAAACCAATAAGAATGTGTGATTTTCCTTAGCTACCACGTATTACAGCGGTTATTATTGAGTAACCATGGTGAACGAATATACGAACCTTGGTATATTCGAATATACCTACCTTCGTATATTCACTTATAAGTGCGTTTAGTTATTTTATTCTATGTACTCAGAACTGGCAATGTCATTTTTAATTATATTTACGGACATAATCTTTTTCATTCGATCACAGTATCGAGTATACGAGTATAAATGAATCTGTAATTAGACTTTGAGGAGGAAAATCGTGCGTTGTATGCTTTAAGTAGACATTTAAAATCACACTGACTGCTCCAAGTGCACCGAACCAAATAATTGAACGCATCTATTATTTGACAGCAAGGAATTATGGCAGTAAAAATTTGACAAGTAAACAAATAATTATTTGGATCACAAATCTGCAACTGTACTATTGCTAGTTTATTTGAAATACAAATATTTATTTTGAAATACGAGCATTTCAATGTAAAATTACATACTATTATAACTATATTTAAAAAGATAGGTTATGTAGCATATAGTTTGACGTTTCTGTCAAAATCAAATAGACCACAAGTCTACGTTAAATTTACTATTTACTTTTTAATTTATTTATTATTCATGATATAGTCCACCTGTATACAACTCGACAATAGAAAATTCTCGACACTCAACGAGTTGCCTAATGGAAATACCACTCGACCTTCGGTCTCGTGATGTTTCCAGGCAACACGTTTCGTATAATCGAGAATTTTCAATCGTCTTGTTGTATAATATATGATTATTTTGAACTGGCAAAGAAAGTATTATTTTTACGTTCGTTAAAAAAAGTACACATTTTTCATGAAAAGGGGTTTATAAAGTATGTCTTTTTAATACAATAAAAGTGTGAAAAAATGTGCACTTTTTATTATATACTTAAAAAACTACGGTTCGTTCGGGCAAACTTTCCTATTTGTGAAATACGACTATACTTTTTACTCGTGTCGCATAAAAACTATTATGTAACGAGTGAGTAAAGTGTATCTTTTTTACGAAAAGGAAAATTTACCGCAAGAGCCGAATACTTTACTCATGGGTTGCATAAAATTTTTTTTACGTGAGAAAAGTTCCATAACGTTTCATTTTCTCATCTGTTTTCGTTAAAAAGATGCATTCTTTTCACATTTTTATCATTACATTTAAAAAATTGACGATATCATCATTTCGCTTCCAACGAAAATGGAAATATGATTCAGGACCTTGTCACACCACAAAGTGGCATTTAATTTGACCCCTACTCTGTAATTTAAACTATAAATTTAAAATTAATAATAAAGAAATAATGATTTGTTCTTTTTTTTCAATCATCCTGTATATTAAAAAGCTAATTGATGTGTAAAGACAACTGTATGATAGCAGATTGTACCCTCGATTGTACCTGATGGTTGGTAAATAAAGTATTAAAAATATGCCAATTAAATGTGGAGTTTTGGGAATTATTATTACGAATGATTATTTTTATGAAGTGACTCAAGTTTGTTTTGAAATCCTTGCACGGATTCGAACTCATATAAGAACGAAATATTGCGTCGCAGAAAATAATTTTCCTTGAATATGATTATTATTTTCATAAGCAATTTTCTTTTTTCCAGTCATTATTATCATCTTTACATGTGTAATAAAATTTAATATCTATTTGACTTGTAATTCGTTGAGAAATAATAAAATTTATTAGAAAATTTACAAAAATGGTAAAAATGAAAAGCTTGGAAAAAATTAAATCAGATTAAAGTGTTAAGTACACTTTTATATTTAATTCTCATTTCCTGGAGAAAAATAAATATACATAAACAGAGTGATTGGTGATATTGGTTGCAATATATCAAAAACTTATTAATATGTAAAAAATAGTATATTATGTTATTAGGAGTAGAAAGCGATCTTTTTGTGTTGAACCCAGCTATTGCGGCCGAGGCGATAGCCGAGGCTAGGCAAGCTGGGTAAAACACAAAAAGAGCGTTCTGCTCCGAATAACATATACTATTTTTTTTTCAAGCGTTTCAAAGAAAAATGGGAATGTTTAAAATATTTTTTTGGAATTGTAGAGTTTGCAATTTCAGCCAAAGTTGGTTGTGTACACTACAAATCAGAAACGATATAACTGTCAAATAACAATATCCAGTATGGTCTGTGTTCCTGTGACGACTGCTGCCGCCAGCGAACTAAGAAGCTAATTTTGTTACTAGAAAAATAATGAACAACATTATTGTACTTGTAAGATTATGAATATCTTCTATAGTGTGTGTACAGTAGCATAATATGAATATTATAATACGCTTGAAAAAAAAAATATTAATTTTTAATGTCGTTTTAGTTTTCAGTTTCAAGTAAAGTACATAATTTTAATTTTTGAAATAAATAAAAACATTATTTAGAAAAGTTACTTAAAAATTAAAAATGAATAAAAATGTTACGTCGAAAAATATCTTGGGTTGTTGCAAAAAAATTGTGCTCTAAGTACTAAATTAAAAAAAAAAGTTCTTTAACTAACTCAAATTTGAAAATATCACGATTTATCCATTAAATATTTTACAATTATTGACATTTGTGTAATATTTTGAAAGAGTCACTTGACCTGAAACAGAATGTGACGTCAAAGTTCATACAGCTTAGCATGTAACAAACTGTCAAGTTTCTTTATATAAATAACGTAGGTGATGGACAAACTGTTTTCCTATTAGATATTACTGACGTGCTGTAAGTAATTATTTGACGTCACAGAAGTGGGGATGGGGTGTTGTTCTCCATTTTTATTATTTACGAAAATATCAAATTATTATTATTATTACTATGATAAATATTGCATAAACTTTCATTTAATAGTTTTTTATGTATCTAGGACGAAAAGTGAACCTTTAAGGTATGAGCAAGTTGATTACGGCTGAGGTGAGTAGTCGAGGCCGTAATTACTTGTGACACTCTTCGTCTGAGGTACATACATAATTTTCTGTCATACTGGTTTGTAGTTATTAAATTATTAAAAGAAATATGCAGCAACTTGTAGCAGTATGAGTTTTATATAAATAGGCTAAATCGCAATTGTTCGATAATCCTAGCGAAATTTTGACAGTTTGATTGATTGAAATTGAATTTTTCTGTTTTCGTTAACATTCTAATTCGCTATAATTGATGAAAAATACATTCTTGGAGGTAATTTGGATGAAGCTGCTGAGGTGAAAAACAATTTAATGTCGTATAAATAAAGGATTCAATACGAAGATAAAATTCTAAAGTTTAATGTTTCACTTTTTTTATAAATCGTTCAAAAAACGTTGCTTTAGAAATCAGTATGACATAAAAAACTTTTAAAAAAAATTGAAACCGGTTTATTATTTATAATGAATTAAAAGCTTAGTTTAATATTTAAAATATTGTATTAGGTTTATTTATCTACCTTATATACAATACAAGCAATGTGATTCATTTTTACCCCGTAAAGGTAAATAAATCAAAAACTATATAATATATACATATGTACTTAATTATTATTATTATATTATTAATTTTAAAAAATTAAAGACCTTATCAGTGAGCTATAACTTATAACAAATGCCTGTGTATTTTTTACAATATTTTGAAATTAAAAAAAAGTATTCCAAGCTAAAATGAAAGTTTTATAACCTCATTTTATCAAATCACACTAAATAATTTTTATCAACTGTATTATTAAAGTATTGAAGTATGCCAAATTCTAGTTATCGCATACTTATTTTTATTTATTTTTTTCATTTCATTCTGACTATAAAAAATGGTAACAGTATTTCACATTTACCCCAAAAGATCCTAATTTTAATAAATTATAAAACTACTGAAAAACAAAAAAAAATTAATAGCATCACATTAATAATGTACTATTACTGTACTGTACTATTAAAAAATATTAAAATAGAAATTTATAAAGTACTTGATCAATAATCAATATATCAATTTCATACGTATAAATGAAATTAAATTAACATCACTATCATAAAATAAATATCAATTAAACGGTAAGATTCTGAAGAAGAAAATATTGATAATACATTAATAATTGGAACAATACTTATATTAACTTAATGCAGTAATCAGCTGCCAACATTAAAAAATACGAATATGTTGGTACGAGTATTTATTTAAAAGATTAAAAATTATATGGCGAGGGATAATGTGCTGCTCACATCAGAATTTTTTATATCATTTTCAAGGTTTGATTTTCGATAATTCCTATTTTATTTTCTCGAAAATCTTTCCGTAGTTTCATGTCTTGGCCGAAGCCCTAAACCAATTTTGTTAACACCATAACATTAGTATAAATCAACATGTGTGAATAGGTATGTGCCAACTTAAAAATTACTCTTTCATACCTATAAATATACCATCTGTTACACCTGTATTGACATAAAAAATGAATTTATTATTTATATATATATATATATATATATACAATTTGATATAACATACAAAGAAGAAAAAAACTTAAATTTATGTTGTATTATGTACAAAACAAAACTATTTGTTATTACTCAATCCTATAATAATATAAATAATTCTAGGAAAATCACGTCATTTTAACACAGACCATAAATTATTAATTAAATAGCTCTGTTATAGAATCATATGACAGATAAATGGAAACTGTTTATATATTCAAATTAATTATTAAGTACATTATTAATTTTCCCGGGTGATATACTTTTGACTTTTTATGTGAGTTGTCCTTGTATTTTCGATTAACAACCGCAATCGCTCACGGCGAAAATATTTCATTTACCACGATTTGCAGTTTACTATTTTAAACTGATGAACTCAAAAAAATATATCATCTTATGAATTACGAGTATTTATATTTATAACAATTTTCGTAATTATTTATAACGGGCTTAACACTAGAGTGTTCCAGATAACTACACAAGAGATACGAAGTCGGTTACAATAGATAGATTTCAGTGATTAACACCAGAACACTGTCGTGCAGCAACTGTATCATTAACGTGCGCCACTAACGAATCGATGCCAAACTTATTTACGTGTCCAATGTCATCATTTTGAACAAATTTTGGTATGTATTTTAACATTTTTGCCTTGCGTCACCTCTAGGTAAGGAAGGTATTGTCTTTGGTCAAAAAATTCGGTGGTGAGTTTTCATTGAATAAGCACGTTTTAGGGTCTTTACAATACGATTTTACTATTTTTACAATGATGTCTGTATGTGTGTGTGTGTGTGTGTGTGTGTGTGTGTGTGTGTGTGTGTGTGTGTGTGTGTGTGTGTGTGTGTGTGTGTGTGTGTGTGTGTGTGTGTGTGTGTGTGTGTGCGTATGTGACCGCGGTTTCGGCCACGATATCTCCAATACTAGAGTTCCAAAAATTAAAATTCTTGCGTATTCCCCTACCAACCATATGTAGACTTGATTAGATTTTGGTTATAATTGGTCAACCGTAAGTAGCCTCATTTGAAGATTTTAACAGTTTTTCTTGAAAAACTCAATTAAATATTATTATAACTTAAAGAATATAGTATTCTCTATACGATTTGATTGCATTTTATATTTCATATTCAACAGATAGAGTTAATGAATTATAAAGATAATAAATTTCATAAATCAGCCAGGTATGCAAACTTAACCATGGAAACTGCTAATATATTCAGGTAATTGAAATTGACAGATGTCAGTAGTCAGTATCAATAAAAAGTAAATGAATGAAAGAATTAGTGAGGTAACTCTAGTGTTCGAAGTTTCTAGAAAGATATAAGAGAGAAGGAACTGAATGAGAACGACACGTAAAACAAAAATGAGTGGAAGAAGAAATAAAAAATAGCGACCCCCCCCCCCAACGAATGGGAAAAAGTAAAGAAGAAGATAGTGTTAAGTGCAATTTGAATAGTTTGTTTATGAAATAATTTTACTGGAAATATAGGATCTTTTGCAAGAAAATTTATGTATAGGGCGCGTGCATTGACGTGACTTTGCTGACTTTGGCAAGTAGATATGGGGACCCGTGTCAAAATGACAGCTATTAATTATGTCCATAACTGACAAATGTCATAATTTTTCTTTCAAAATTTCATGATTTTCTTATTTCATGTGGTTTATTTGTTATTAGGAATGTGGAATTTAGTTGCCGAGAAAAGGAATCATAAAATACCAAAAAATGAAATTTTACTGGAAATTTGGAATCTTTTGCAAGAAAATTTATGTATGGAATTTGTACATAATACACAGGATTGACGGAAGGTATTGTGCTGGCCACAACAGATTTTTTAAAATGAACTTTGGAAATTTATGAAATTTTTATTGTTTCAACTAGAAATTATTGTAAAAATACACTGATACAGCAGTGGTGGATTTATTTTGAAGCTTAAGCTCCAGGCCCCCGCGTAAATAGGACCCCCTATTGTCACGTAAGAAAATAGCGTTGGTGTATATAAAGATATAAATTCTGCCCTTTGATTGATCAGAATGCAAACCTATTTCACAAAACCGAAATAAATATCACGTGTCAGTTGGCAGTAATCAAATAAAAACATTCAGTGATGTTTAACCATGTTTTATTATAATTTTTTTATATTCTATTTTTGTACATTTTTACAGATAAAAATATTTATTATTAACAAAGTTTGGTTCAACGAATTTAAATTATGTATTTAATGTTTAAAGCGTTTAAAGTGATCCGTTTTTCAGCTTCAAAAGTATCGATAAATCTCACAAGATATTTCAGAAGAAAAAATCTACGCCTCTCTATCGAACTTGATTCAAATATTACCGACGCCAAGTTTTAGTGAGAGAGAAGAGTAAACAATTATTATACAAATATGAAGCACCACTTCATATACATATACAGTAAAAAATTTGAAAGATGTCCGATCAAGGTCATCTACGAATTGTATGAATTAAGATTTTTGCTCCGCCCACTATGACAAATTCAGTAGTGTCGTTTGTTTAGTTTTTATGAGGGTACATATGATACTACTATTATTTTATTATTATAAAAATTCATGTTACAATAAAAGTATTAAAAATTTAAAAATAAGTCAACTGGTAAGTTTATTAGCAAATGTAAAACCAAATATGTGAAAAAAAGTAGAAACTATTCAAAAATATTAGCTAATGGAAAATGATACGTACTTTAAATACAGTATTTTTTATGTCCGATCAAGGTCATCTGTATCATGAACGAATTAACAAATTGGCATACATTTATCTCTCCTTTGCAAAGGCATAAGTGTGTACGATAAGGATGGATGTAACACGCTTGTCTTTCGAAAATTCATATTGTTTCGACTAAGTTAGGACATTTCATTTTAAAACGATGCTCGTTGATGATAATGCTTTCGCTGTAACGTAAGTTTATTTATTAATTCAGATACATAACCTTGATTCATAGCCGTACGAATAACGTTATTTTCTGTCAGTGTTACTGACACTGACATTTTTAAAATGTCGGATGTAATTGCAGCTGCGGCGTATCTCGTTTTGACTCAAAAAGAAAAAAAGGCGACGGTGATGGAATAGACTATTGTTTGGACAACGAAACTTATCTCAAGATAGTTACTGTTACTCTTAAAATCTGTGAATCTGTAAATAATGAACAAAATCGCAATGAAAGCTACCATTCTTATGTATAATTTTATATTAATCAATAAAAATAGATGCGTTTTGTCAGGTTTTTTTTACAGATTTACAGATCTGTAAGACTTACAGATTTGTTCAGAATTGGCTTATAAATAAATCACTTTAGTCCCTTGTTAAATAATAGGCCTTAAATTATACTAGTCGAAATACTAGTTTTTCTAAACGTTTAGCACACTAATTTCTGCGAATGGATAAAATAAAATGTCTCGAGTGGCATACAATTTTTTTTTCAACATTTACCATTAAAGTCTTTTTTGACTACTAAAATTAAAGATGACATTTGTGAATGATGTTTGGCATTAACTATCCCCATCTCATGAAAGTGTTACTTTAGTAATGATATTTCAGGAAATAAAGAGTCATTTTATAAGATGTTGACCAAAAAGAAATATTAAAATTGCCACAGAGTGTATCGTTAATGTATATTTTTATGCATGCGTAAGTAAAAAAAGTCAACAGCAAGTCATGTAAAGAACATTCCAGTGTAGAAAGTAATTTTGTTTTCTTGTACCTTAAATCGCATTTCATGTTCGTTAAATTAGTTAAATTACTTTACTTAATTATTTTGATATCGTTTGTCAGTACTACGTCACCGCATATAAAAGTTATAAGACAAAATAATAGCTACAAATTATGTAAACTACACCTTAGTGGTTTAGTATAATTTGTAAATATCTTGTAGGTGTAGGTTGACTTGACATCCCACACAAGACATGTAAAATAAATATGTCAGTGAGACACGCGAAGTTTGATGGTATAGAATACAACAACATACAGGGTGTTTCAGACCACCCGTCCCAGCCTTTTTTTTCTGAACTACGACGTTCTACAGGTTCAGGAAAAAAATTAGCATAACATAATCCTATCTGAAGAATTTAAAGGTAGTAGACTTGACTTCCGGAATTTACCGGAAGTAGGCGTAACTATACTCAAGTATGGGAACCTAGGTCATATGTGGTATCGTCGGATGTATATTCTCAAAACAAACAACTTTTGTTGGAAACTTTTTTTTACCTTCCGTCACCTTTAAGTAAGGAAGGTATTGTCTTTGGTCAAAAAATTCAATGATGAGTTTTTAGTGAATAAACATGTTTTAGGGTCCCAATAATACGATTTTACCATTTTTACGATAATGTATGTATGTATGTATGTGTGTATGTATGTGTGTGTGTGTGTGTGTGTGTGTGTGTGTGTGTGTGTGTGTGTGTGTCTGTCTGTCTGTGTGTGTGTGTGAGACGAAAGTTTCGAATCGCATAACTTCAATACCACGATTCCAAAAATTATATTTTTTTCGTATTCCTGAAGTTTACGTCCAGAAGAACAACTGATTAGATTTTGGTTATAATTGGTGAACCGGAAGTAGCCTCATTTGAAGATTTAACAGTGAAATTTGATTTATTGACATTTAAAGTTATTATAACTTAAAGAATATATTATTCTCTATACGATTTGATTGCATTTTAAACTTCATATTCCATGGCTATTGCTATTTTTGAGGTGATTTTCAACATTTTCATAACTAATTTTTGCCGTTACAAGACATACAATAGCTAATTGTGTATTAAGAGCGCAAAATAAGACATTGTCGATTGAGAGGTTGTTTCCGCGCGACACAGGAGCGCGGCATTCTCTCGAAATCGACAATGTCCATTTGCGCTCGAAACACACACAAGATTGTTTCTACAGTCGCCACCATAACAAAAAATAATAAAATGTACACTTTACTACTCAATTAATAAGGATTAAAAAACGTCTTTTATATTTAATTTTAATTTATCGTTATTTCCCATTCTTCTTGACCTATTGCTTCAACCTAATCTAAACATTTTATACTTTCGTTTTTGTAAATGAATGCCCTATTTTATTTTCACAATAGTGCGGCATTTTTTTTTTGGTTATGTAATATACCGACAGAGCAGTTATATGTCAGATTTATTTGTAAATGTAGTAAATGTGCCACTACCCTGTCATTAGTTCTTGACTAAACGTTTCCATTAAGAATGTACACAAGTGACATTTATCAACATTGTATAGTTAGAAATTTGGCCAGCGAGCGTTTTTTCTACTTTGTCGCGCTAGAGCGGCAAAGTGACATTTTGCGTTGACAAAAGAGAGCGCAAATGGCTACTTTAGACTGTAGAAAAAATTAATTTTGTTTACCGATTTACATGCAGAATTTTATGCTGAACAACTTTTATTTGAATCTTTATTACCCACAATAATTAGGTAAGCAGGAAATTAGGAAAGTTAGATTTTACATGTTAAAATCCTATGTTCGACTGTACCGCTCACCACTATGTATATTGTAATATAATAGTAAATGCAAACATTAAATAATTAATAGAGAAAATAAATTATGAAATGTTTTATGTCTACAGATGATTATTAAAATAATGTTGTCTTTGGCGTACTTCGAAAAAAGTGGTTTAATAAGTTTTCTGAAGTACCTATACAAGGTGTTTTCTTTAAAACAACCAGCGAATACACATTCATCTGCTCTTTTACTTGGCTTTCTTTCGGTCCACTATCACAATCAGATCGGATTGGAGTGATCTGATTGATGACGTCAAAAGTAATTGCAATGCGTACAGCAAAAGAACATTTTTTTTTGTTTTGATATGATGATAAATTGAAAATTGTTTTTACCAAGGACCAGAAATGGTTCTTGTTTTATACTCAAGATGAATATTAATGAATTGTTAATTGTAATTATTAAATATGTAGTTATTTAAGTATCAGATAAATGTTAATTACCCTACATATAATTTTCATTACTATTTCTACATTTTAAGATGAATGAACCTAACAGTTAACTTCTTCATCATCTTCAAGTTCATTGAAAGAATCTTCTGAATCTGAAAGCGACGATAGCAGGATGGAGAACATTTTTCACATAATTATTGTATTGTAAGAACGCTCTCTAAGTTTATATAGTAACGAATCATAAATTATCACTCGTGAATAGAATGAAATATCTACAGGGTGTTATATTTTAATGGATCCAGCAAATATCTCGCTTATTTATTAAGTTAGTAATTTCTTTCGTATAACATGATTTATACAGCAACATGTAAGCTACTTGATGACGGATGTACATTCATGATACCACTTCCGGTTTATTAGTAATTAATATCAACTTTGAAATTTCAAATGGAACATACTATATTTTTTTTACAAATTTGAAAAGTACATCAAATTTGCTTTACAATCATGTAAAATTGTTAAATTTACAAATTCTCGTCATGCATTTTGTTAGTTGTTGTTGCCTAGATATGCAATATGTACAATATAAATAATTGTATTGTTTTTGACTTGACATTTTTGTATGTATAGCGCCGGATTTTGATTAAAGTTATTACATATAAAAGTGTATATTTGTTTTACTTTGCTACCTCCACGAAGTGCAGTGCAACAAAAATAATTCATATGTTATTATTAAAAAGTAAAATGGTGGGCACTTTTTTATACACCTAGTCGAAAAGAGAATAGTGAGCCATGACTATGGCTTGAAAAAAAAACAATTAAGTAAAACAATTGTAACACGGTAAATGTCAACCTGTAAATACGCAGTAATCTTTATCTGCAGACCAAATAAGAAAGGGCTACTTATTCTGTTTCAAAACGTAGTGAAAAAAGTATTGAAGAGGCTGGGAGTCATTTTGAATATTTGTTGTAAAATCATTTTGTTGTTATTAAGTGTTCCTTATTCTTATTTTCTGTATTATTGACAAAATAAATATTATTTCGTTTAATAATAATAGTTACAATTGTTATAGTTATTTAAGTATTCAGGGCAGTAAGTGCACCGTACCGGTTGAGGATTAGTTTGGAGATCGAGACGAAGTCGAGATCTCCCATACATCCGATACCGGTAAGAAGCACTTAATGCCCGCAATGCTTATTATATTTTTTGCACGATCGTCCCAATAATAACAAATTAAAGCTTAGAATTATTTAAAAATTATTTTGACATTTAAAAAAATAGTTGTCATTTTTAAGTAAGCTATGATCGTTGTTTTGTTATCGTTAAAGCTTTAAAAATTGTACATTTATTTTTTATTTATGTAATTTTCACCGCCTCCAGATCGGTAGGTAGTCACATCACTTACCGGTCAGTCACACCACTTACTGATCAGTACCACATCACTTACTGATCAGTAATTTGTAAACAAAACTTACTGCCTTCGAAACCCTATCGGTAAAGTTTAAAACAAACCTGATCGTGCAAAAAAGTTCATTGTTTTATTTCAAGCCACAGTCATGGCTCACTATTCTCTGTTCGACTAGGTGTATAAAAAGTGCCCGCCATTTTACATTTTAATAATGTAACATATGGATTATTTTACATGATTGTAAAAAAATATAGTATGTTCCATTTGAAATTTCAAAGTTGATATTAATTACTAATAAACCGGAAGTGGTATCAAGAATGTACATGCGTCATCAAGTAGCTTACATGTTGCTGTATAAATCATGTTATACGAAAGAAATTACTAACTTAATAAATAAGCGAGATATTTGCTGGGTCCACTAAAATATAACATCCTGTATAATCTGTAAAAATAGTTTTAAAAAAGAAAGCTTTATTTACACTACTACAAATTTATAATTAATTTTTTTTGAAAAATGTAATTTCTATTCCTCAAATTATAAATTAAAGCTGATGAAATTCAAAACACTCAAGTTTTTAAAATGGAATACCCCATTTTTTTATAAATTATAATTTAATAATGTAAATAATTCTACTTGCAGTCAAATTATTATATTTATTTAATTTATGCACGGTTGTACTGCTAATAGTTAAGTGTTCCTTAAATACATTATAATTGTATCAAAAATGAGAAAATAAATAATACTATCAAAATTCAAGTATATAGCTGAAATCGAGGCTGAAATATATTATAAGAATCATCGGTACAACTAAACATTTCTCCAATAACATCAAAGTAGTTCTTATTTATAAATATTTTATTGAGCATACCTAGACATCGACGTAGACATCTATATAAAAACTTTATTCAAATGTTTCAATTTATGACATCAATCTGTTCTGCACTATGGAAGACAGACAACTTTAAAATAATAGTTATTTATGTACCTACTAAGAACATAAAACGTAAACGTAAACCGTAAGTAACATTTTTACTCTAGGTGTGAAATTTAGAGCACAAGATATGAGGGCGATAAACGCTAGTTGCGTTCGAAGTGTCTATAAAATTTTAAATATTTGGCACCAATATCATACGTATAAAAATACCGCTACAACAAATTTTGATTAGATATTTTCAACTTAAATGTCAGAAAAAGTAAATTCTATTTCAGAAAATGTAACATGAATTTCAGGAAAAGTAATATCAATTTCAGAAAAAAAGTAATTTCAATTTCAACTTTCATTATTTTTACAAAAATAAACTTGGGCACAGCTAATGTCAAACATTTATTTATGGCATACGATGACTGTCAGTAGTGTCAGTGTTATGTACAGGACATTGAACATACATATGTAATTTTTTATACAAAAATACATTCTGAAATTGAATTTAGTTTCCGAAAATTAATATTCCTTTTCTGAAATTGAAATTACTTTGAAATAGAATTTACATTATCTGATTTTTTTTTCTTCTGAAAATCAAATTGAAAAAGTATAGATAGGCATATTTTCAGTCTGACAAAGTGATAAATAATTACACACATATAACAACCAGTCTTAACGGGCTATAATATACTGTATCTACTTACATCAATGCTAACTTTAAAACCAAAAAACCATATTGGCATGAACTTTAATTAAAACACTAGTGCTCTAACGAAACTTATGAAATTTTTTGTACTCTTACAAAATTTTAACGAAGATTGAAACAAAATTCAAAATTTTCATCTATTCATTTGCTTGTACCTTGAAAGTAATAACTTCATATTCTAATACCCAATGATTATTAAACACTTTATTCGACAATTTTCTCATCACGGATCACAATTTACGAAAATGATTGCATAAATGAAGCATACAAAAGATAACTATGTACTTATGTCCTTCGTATACGTATGATTTGTGCTCTTCTGCAATTAAGGTCGCCGTCGAATACAGTCCAATCTTAATTCAGTTTGTTTGATTGAAGGAATTCATTAAAACAAATGCAGTTTTGTTTATTGATTTTGAGAAATGTAAATCTAATGGTTGAACTTATATTCATTTTTTTATTAACAATAATAATATTGTTTATAACATTAAATCACGTAATAAAATAAAAAAAATGGGTCCAAAGTATGTTCGTCATATGCAGATATTTTTTTTATAATGAATAATGAAAAAAAAAATTTAATGCAATAAGTAATTGTTATAAACCAATTTAATTACGATATTGCCCTATACTGTAATGTAAATTTAGTGCAGCGTTTTGTCGGAGCGCACTACTGGAGCTCTGCCGTCGCTCTCTCTACACCGCGCTCGCCACCACCCCTCCTCAGGTCATACCCACAAGCTAGAGAGAGGAGAGACAACGATTTCGCATGAAATCTTGTTGGCTCGGTCCGAATAGAGGCTAGCTGGCTAGCATCAGTTTTGAAATTTTATGCGCCAAGTTTATATACTCTTATTATAAAATGGTTAAAACTAAAAATTCAAATCAAAACAGGCCTTCAAAATCAAAGAAACGAACGGCTACTGCTTTAAGGAGGCGAAAAAATGCTCTTCTTCAACAAAAGAACTTGCAAACAAATATAAATTTGGCCAAAAAAGCAACTAGAAGAATTTTGTTGGATTCGTATGACGTTCCCAATCAAATGCCATAAAATTCTGAAGTACTAATTAGTTTGGAAGATGGCACACATATTTCAGATGATTTAATTAATTTCGAAGATGTTTGGTGCCAAAAAAATGTATACGAAAGGTTTGTTAATACTCCTTTTGTAAATGTTTATGAATATAGTTTATATAGTGTAGGGTTGGCAGATATGTACCAATAAAATGTTCTAAATATTTATCAATTTTAACCAAAATCTAATCAGCTCTTCATATGGATATAAATAAAAGGTATACGAAATAATTATAATTTTTAGAATTGTAGTGTTCGTGTTATCGTCACACACACACACACGCACGCACGCACGCACTCACATACACACACGCACACATCATCGTAAAAAAATGCTAAAATCGTACTGTACGGACCCTAAAACGTGACGGAAGGTGAAAACTACTCTGATATTTACGATTCTAATAAATAATTTATTTTTAATATAAAAAATTATGTATTGCAAGTGATCCTAATCCTACGAGTGAATTTGCTTTTGAGAAAACCATAACAGGTAATAGAATTGTGCAATTAGGATATGTTCTAAAATGGGCCATGAAATTACAACTGGATCATTCTAAAATTTGCACTATGGGTCACTTATATCCGAAACCTGCAGAGGATTAGGTCTAATAAGCTTAACATGCTTCAAATGTTCAATGTATGATATTGAAATTTCTAAATACACCGAGGAATCAAATAAAGAAAAATCGGAAATAAATATTGGTTGCGTATGGGGCAATATAGCAACTGGTAGTACAAATTCGCACAAACAAGAATTGCTTTTTATCATGAACATTAAATCTCTGAATAAGGATACATTTTACAAAATTGAACATGATCTTGAAAAGGTATATCCACCTCCTAATAAATTCACTAATAAATTTATTTAGCTGATTAATAAAAAATATCTCGGAAACATAAACTTCTGTCACATATATCAACATTGCTTTCATAAACGATATTTTATAAGCTGTGCCTAGCCTCCCAGCGTCAGTATTGGTATTAATCCCGGTTTGCTAATTATGTCTTAGCCAGATTGTAAAATTAGCCAAATTATAAAACACCTATGCATTTCACAATATGGATAGACGTTTTAATAAACGAAGAATAGCTTTCATACAAGCTAAGTGCACACGACTAGCCAGATTGTAAATCATTATAGTCAACGAATATTTGACAATGTGGCGGTACTTTACAATCTCGCCACTTTTTATTTAGAATGCATGTTACCGGAAATCATGAACAGGAAAATTTCAAATGGGTTATTCTGCAAAAGAGATATAAGTCACTTGAGGGAATTAGATTTAGAATAAATTCAGAATAAAATTATCTATCATTCTATGTAAAAGTATATGTTTCCATTTTAAAAAAAATATACGTATTCCAACTTGAAAAACCATTTTCTTTTATAAGTAGCTGTCACTTTTGGCTCCTACAACTTTATTATTTACATATATGCTTTGCTCTTAAAATACCTTGCACAAAATACCATAGTAAATACAGCAAAAAAAAAATTATGTTGCACAATTTTATAGTCAGTCATATGGCATAATTTTCTGGGGCTGATCTCCCAATGCCGTTCGCATTTTTATAATACAGAAACGAGCTACATATTAGAAATATTTATAACCTTAGTTAAAGAAGTACCTTTAAACATAGTTTTATAAAAGAAAAGTTTCTTACTCTGCCATGTTTGTATATTTTAAATGTCATTTTATTTATTAGAAAAAATAAAAATCTAATTTTAAAATATAAGAATTGTCATAGTTATAATACTAGAGATAAAGAGAATTTAGTGCTTCCAAAACAAGTGAAATTTAACTATAAATAATCCTTTTGTAATAGGAATCAAATTATATAACCATTACCAAAACATATAAAGAACATTGATTCGTTTAATTTATTTAAAAGGAAACTAAAATATTTATTAATTGATAAATGTTACTACATTAATGAATATTATACGGATAATTTTAAGTAGGTACTTTGTTTATTGAAATATCATGAACACTATATTTGTGACATGTATGTATTTTTGACATTCCATATACCGATGCAATTTTGGTCTTACTTGAAGAATAAATTGTTATTATTGTTATTACTATTAATATTATAGAATTATTTTTTAACTTGAATAATAGAAATTATAGGGAGCCGCGTTTTTTTTCTAGATATGTTCTTTATGTACTCGTAGTATAAATATAAACCCTAATTATATTTATAAAAATACAATTTTTCTTGAAACCAAAATTAAATACTTTTAGTTCTTGAAGTATGGAAGAATAAAAATACTGCAGTGTAAAGATATTTCCCGGCCAGTACGTACTTGACTAGCCTCCAAGCGAGGTATTATCGCTCGCGCTAGCCGTAATTTTTAAATCTTGCTCTTTGAGATTTTGGCGCCTCTCCTTGCGATTGTAGCGCTAGAGATCCGCAGCGGATTAGTTTGTCAAGCCCAATTCGACGGCGACCTTAAGATACTCGTTTTATTTTCGAAAATCGTATATGAGACGTTAACTTATTAAATACATTAATTGCACAAAATAAAAAGTAGAAAAAAATGTTAAAATCCTAAAAATCTTAAATTATTTATTATATTTATATTCTTTAAAATATTAAAATGTAAGATAGTAGTAGCTTTACTTTAAGCTTACACAAGTGTACGGCTTTTAAAAAAATACTTATTGAATATAGGTATAAGTAATATTAAGGTGAATGTAATCCTTAATTTTTATTACCCTAATATCAAAATGAAACAAATGCATTTAAATCAAGCGCATAAAATTCAATAGCAACCATGTTTGTGACGTACTGGGCACTGGGAAATGCTATTGGCTAATGGCTATTCGAACCAGAGACAATTAATCTTCTAACGTAGATTTGAACGCTCAAGTCAAGGGCATGTATCGCCTGCGCCATGTTCGCACTGGTTTAGACGAGACATGAAACAAGGTACCCAACGCGTTTGTCATATATTCGTAGCTCTAGAAACATATGTTCCCGGGGTAGATGATGTCACACGTGCCGTCGATTTCTCGGGCCTTATTTATAGAAACTATTTTTTTCTGACGTATTAGAAACTTTTCAGCGAAAATACAAAATACTGGTCTAATATTTTTATGTACAGATTAACATATTAAAAAATGAAAAAAGTGTAAGCCCCTATTTGTAAATAACGTTTCAAATCTGTATACAAGAAAAGTTAAAAAAAAGACTGTAAACTGCGAATAAGTATCGTCAAAGACAAACAGCAAGCAAGCTTGCTGTTTTCTGTGGTGTCGTAGATATTCGAAAAGTATGTTTATATAGATACCGGTGTAAACATAGCGTACTAAGATAAATTTTAATATACACTTGGTCCGCTTATCAGAATACTATGTACGGTGTAAACGTAGTCATATAGAAATTGCATTTACGTTACTAGTGGCGCGAAAAATATATTTATGTTATAAGATTTTTATTTTCAAATGCCTCACAATAATGTCTTACACATGACCCGCGATAAAATCTTGCACATGTTGGTCTTGGTCAAAAGAAACAAAAAAGCATTCCATAAATGATGTAGGCCTTGCTGGTTGCCTATAGCACCCTCGCCAGCACTTGATATGCCAATACTGCCAATAGTGCCAATGGCGTCTAAGAAGTGAAAGATAATTTTATCCTATAGATTTTAAAAAAGTATATAACCTCTTTATTGCCTAAAAATACCATTCTGACATTTTGTCAAATACTTATGCAAATGGTCATTTTCTTTATTATTAATATTAGACCTACTTTTAATTTAAATTATAAAATTAGTGGCAAACTTAAATGCAACTTTTTGGTGTAAAAACGATCTGAATTCTACTTCTGGTTTTGCCGGAAGCAATATCTTCGTTGATTTTTTAAATGGAAATAGCCATTTGTTCCTACTTATTCAATCATCCTACATAAACCTTGACTTTATAACCAAACAGATAGTCAAGTCTTGAGGCATATCCATGTGGCCTATCTTACAATAAGCCGTTGTCCGATGTCGGATGTAGATTGTGATACGCTTGCGCACTGAAGTGATACTTTAGTCGTAGTCAAATGCCGGCTATCGCTATCATCAAAACATGGTTAACTCAACAGAAACACAAAATGGACGAAAATACTCGAATAAATAATACACAATTTTCAAAAAAATCGGTACCTATATGGCGTATTTTTGTTAGATAAATATATTCACATTGAAATGATTTATTAGATAAACAACGTTTATTGTTAACTTCTCTAAAACTTGTTAGTTCGTTACCAAATTATTTATAGAGATGGATGTCGTGCGTCCCAGCGACAAACGACGTTCATTAAAACAAACGACACACGACTCAGTTGTAGAACAAGCCTTGCTTAAACAATTTCTAACCTACCAAATAATTCTAATGACCAGTATAGGCCTTAAATTTACTTTATAATAGTTATGTGTAAAAAAGCTAGATTAGCATACATAGCCGCCATTATGTGACGTCACTTCAATTGACTTCCTGTTTTATCGTGTTTATGAAATTGTAATTATTGTAACTTATCCTAATCTCACCTGGTGATGATGGTGATTCTGCCTGACAAAGCTCCTCTCCCTCGTAATCCCACTCGAAGTTCCTCCAGCGAAGTCAGGCATCTTTTGACTTCTTCTCAGCTCGTGTTGTCCGTCCTCCATTACTCACTTTCCGTTAAAACATACAGTTTTAGCCTCAGAACTCCGATTATTCACCCGATAAATTTAGATCATCGAGAAAGATTCACAATTTCATTCACGTAAAAATAAGTATTCGTCGAATTAATAAAATATTCGAAATATTTCGTAAGAATGTGTGTTAGGTTAGAATTCTTGTGTGTGTTGATGCGTCCCACGTTGATTCGGGTTGTCACTGGTCGCGCTACAGATGGTCTCTCGTATTCCGCATTTTATTCAGATTTGTTGAAAGTCACTGCAAGCAACAATACCTAATGTTGTTTCGTAATACACTAACGTAGCTCATTAACAGGTGGACATGCTTCGAATATGCACATGCAACCAATACATGTTAATTATAGGATTCATTCTTTATTTTTAACATTAGTTACATGAATGTGTTATTACATATAACAAATTACAATTATAAAAAGAAACTAACATATAATTATTATTATTGGTTTAATTATTAAATGCAAATGAGTAGAACTAAAGCAAAAATAATATTTATAACAAATTTAAATTATGGAACTAACCCAACCGGAGGGAAGAAGAATACCTCCTCAGGGGGGAATTTTAAATTTTTAGAGGATGAATTTTAACTAAGCAAATCAAATTTATAAATTAGAAATTCCGCCGGAAATAATGAATAATTTTTCAAAATAAACGCATAAATTATGTGAAGTACTCGTAGATACGAAAAGAAATGAAATAAATGTACCTACTTACAATTTTGTCAAGAGTATTACTACATGCTTGCAAAAAGTATCTTCAAACATCTCTTTTTATAAACATTGAGACTCCTCCACGTTCAAACGAGCGGTCCTGCAGCTCTCTAGGACGAGCAGTTTGTATTGCAAGTAACAGCAGCAGCTGCTTCCGATGGAGCATTCGCTTTACTTCTCTGCTAGGTAAGAGATTCGCTTGGTCAAACGTTTTCTGCGTGGGTTTACTGTGAATGTGAAATCACTACTGTAGAACCCCAGACACTTCAAAAGGGAATGTTGACTCGCGGCGTGTCTGCTTAACGATGACGCCTGCCCTCACAGCGTAGCATATCACATAGCGCGAGTCACCACGCTTGACTGGGTGATTTTAGATGGCATATTGAGGATCATCCACCACACAGTCCCGATCTGACGCCTTCGGTTTTGGATCGCCCTTCAAAGTTTCTTTAGGGTTTTATAGTAATGAACCGCATTCGCAGTAGACACACACACAGAAAACGTATGATCAAACGTATCTTGTACCTGATGGAGAAGTGAAGAAGATGCTCCACCGCAAACGGCTGCTACTTCCAAATTACTCGCCCTAGAGTGCTGCAGAACCACTTGATAGAAAGGGTAGGACTTAAATCATATAGCTTACGAACTGTACACGTATAATAAAACAAGGAAGATGTTGAATAAAAAACTATTTTATTTATTGTATTTTTCTCATATGCCGCCAAATTATAAAACAAAATAATAATAGCAGAAAAAAAATCGAATAAAAAACAAAAATTTCATCGCCGTCACTGGCGCAAGTATTCCTGAGTTTGCGCAGTACACGTGCCCTTCCGTAATTTTCTGTCTCTCTCAATCCTAAGCGCTTTCTACTTCTTCAATCCAGTTCTTAAGCTATCTAAGGGATAGTGGGTACGAGTCCATCTACACGACAGTGTCGCCAACTGTCCGAAACAAAAATTCCCCAGGTCACTATTGCCTATTGCCTTTGTACAACGATCACAAAGATATACTCAAATCGGACATCCAGCCAATGCACGTCATTAATAAAAGTAACTAGATGTGTGACGTCATGAACTGGTATAATTGTATTGTATATTGTATATACAGGGTGTTTCCTTTAAAACAACCAGCGCTTTTTTGGGCGAACTAATGACTAGAGAAAAATGTTATATACAAAAAATTACCAGGAAAAAGGGCTTAATTTATGAGGAATAATAAATAAAAAATTCAACCAGTGGTTCTCAAACGGTAGAATATTTTTTTTTTTAAATGGCAACCTATATAAATTTTTTGTCCATTAGATAGAGAATTTTTTTCACACTTAATAACGTAAGTAACAAAACTATCTGTCACCTGTATCATTTGTTTGCATTTGTTTATTGCATAGCCTACTTCAATATTATAAAATTATTTCTGATTTTTAATATCATTTTTCTCGAAATAATTGTTATACAATCCCATATCATATTTATATCGTTGAAATCAGAAAAAAATTCTCTATCTAATAGACAAAAAATTTATATAGGTTGCCATTTAAAAAAATATAATTTTATTCTACCGTTTGAGAACCACTGGTTGAATTTTTTATTTATTATTCCTCATAAATTAAGCCCTTTTTCCTGGTAATTTTTTGTACATAACATTTTTCTCTAAAGTCATTAGTTCGCCCAAAAATGCGCTGGTTGTTTTAAAGGAAACACCCTGTATAATTGTATTACAAACTTTCGTGATATTTCTGGAAAATAATTTTGTTTCACACTGTAATAAATAAGACATATTAACTAAATTGTCAGTAAATGTTCGTAATATTATTAAAAAGAAAAAAGGGGGATGATTTAGTTCAATATGGTACCATTCATATAATATTTTCCAACTGAACTGTTTGACATTTTGTTGACAAAAATGAAAGACACAAGTTCACATAAAACTGAACCGTATAAATAAAAACTGTGGTAGTCTTGCAAAAGACTGATTTATAATAAAAACGAACAAAAATGAAAATTACACAAGTTCAAATAAAACTGAACCGAATTAATAAAAACTATGGCAATCTTAAAAAAGACTGATTTAAAATAAACAAGAATGGAAATAAAATGACACAGCGAAGAAAAATATTTTGAACACGATGCAATTCAAATTGTCAAATAATAACCTTTGAAAGTACCGAAGAGGAACGTATAAACATACAAATTATCAGTGTTGCCAAGTGTAGCAAAAAATAATTGAATAAAATAAAGTAGATATACATTATTTATATATTATTCATATCGTATACGATAAATAATGAACTCTACTATACATCTTAATAATAATTCTATAAGGCCATACACTTTTTAACAATTAAAAATAACTGAAATTTTATTTCAATTTTCCATATTAGTGATTTTATTGTAGTCAGGTTTTCCCCTAAATGATGACGTGCTTTGGCTGTATATCCGATTTGAGTATACAACTTATACTAGACAAAACATGCGTTATACTTTACTATTGTTTATTATGTTCTCGGCTGAACAGAAAGAGACAACTAGAGATAGAGATATATAAAGTCTACTCTAAAGTTTGTCGAGAGATGTCTCAACGTTCATTATAATATATTTATAACATTTTGCTCCTTTGTTTGGATTTTAGCAGTTGTGAAGTCGTTAGGTTTTGTTTGTTTTTTTGTTTTTCGGTGTTATTCTATAAATATGCCTTTTTCAAGTAAGTATTGAAATAAGATGAGCATAAATATAAAAACTCATCACGTTCTTATTCATTTTATATGGCAATTTACA
This sequence comes from Harpalus rufipes, assembly GCA_951394225.1. Lineage (NCBI taxonomy): Eukaryota > Metazoa > Arthropoda > Insecta > Coleoptera > Carabidae > Harpalus > Harpalus rufipes. The sequence goes on from OX596285.1 coordinate 11,924,939, forward strand.
GCAGGCATCTGAGTTTGGTATAGACGTGTGCCAGGCTGCAGAAAAATGAATAAGACATGCCACAGCACACGGTAACATTTTTAGAAATAACATAAAACAATTAATTAATACTACCATGAAAAATTTATCTACGGGCATTTTAGACTATCTTCATAACCATATTATGCTGGATCAGGAAAAATAAATAAATATGATAAATAAATATATCATCACGGCATATTACCCATTGCTGGGTGTGCCAATCTGCTTTGTGTACAGATTTCAGTAATGATGATGACATTTGTACCGTGCGGGCGTTTACCAGGCGTCACCGCACGGGCACTCATTGCTGGCGTGGGGAGCGCACCACAGGGGCCAATTTTGTGTCAATTAAAACCCGGTTCCCCAGATTTTCGACCAGACACTCAGGCACACGGCTATTAAATAATCATGGCATTCAATTACTGAATTTAATTTTAGACATTATATGAAAATTCGGTTTCACAATAAAAGGTAAATAAATTTAGAAAAAAGTACAAAAAGAATAAGGAACATTTATACAAAAATCATATTGTTTAAAAATCAATAGAATAAAATAATTATACACAATTCTTTTTATCCTTTCTTAATACTAATATCAGTTTGTTTCATGCATTTTATAATTGGTTTTGGTGAATAATATTTCAATTGTATTGTATCAAATATAGTACAAGACCAACAGTGACATCTAGCGATTACTCCAGGAGGTGACTCAATATATCTATATCCTTAGTTATCTCTTTCTGTCTAGCCGAAAACATAACAAATGCTATGAAGTTTTATCTAGTGTATTTGTGATCGTTTCCTTTGTATCTATAATTTTAAGACAGCCCTGGTGTACATATAAATATTACGTTATTGGTTATTTTTGTATGTTCAGGTATTACAGAAAAAAAAATCTGATGTGGCCAGCACATAACCTCTCGCCGTCTATTTTACCTGGCTGTATGCATAAAGCAAAGCATATTTTTATAAATACATATAATATATTCATATAAATCTATGACGTATAAATTTCTTTATTATTCAATAATAGCAAGTCTCAACATGAAGATATTTTACCATAAATTATGTTACAATAAATTACAAAGTAGAGTTTACCATATATAAATATTAGGCTGGTAACAGCAATTTTCAATTCGAACAACTTTGTTTACTTTCTCTTCATATTCTTCTAGTAAAAACATTAATTTTGGGCGGTCTAAAATGTATATATCTGGATTGTGCATCTATTCTTATATATCTTCTTTTACATTTTATTTTTTCATACTTGTTATATCTAAATAACCTTAATTCCCTTTAATAAAGTGACGGATAGATTGCACTCCGATTATTCTTATATCGATGTGTAATTTTGTCAATATTTACAACTTACTTGAGAAGAATTTGATAGCTTTTTCGCAATTCAAAGTTACTCTAGTCTACAGTACTGGTGTACATTGTCCCATAATGTTTGAAACAAATTTAAGTCCTTTTACCTAGACTTGTCATCTCCATAATAGTCACAGATCAAGAATTAAGGGTTTCTCCAAATACATTTTTCTTTCATGACTCATTATTTCTGACACTGACATTTATCTGTCAGTTACAAATAATTTAAATTTGCAACTATTTTTCATGGCATCCTTTCGGTTGTAAAATTAATTACAACATTATTTTATATATTATATTCCTTTTATCCCTAAATCTATAAAATATGTATAAAAATATTTAAATGTATCAGAAAGAGAATTTATTTTTCTTTAATATTATCAAGAAAAATTTTCAAAAAATAATATTTAGAAGATTTTTTTTCAAGAATCTTCTACTTCCGGTTGTCCAATTGTTACCAAAACCTTTTCAGATCTTCCCATGAATGTCCGATTGGGAAATACGTTGTTAAACAAATTTTAAGTCTTATAGTTTTTATATAAAACTAAAACAATTACCCCTTAACCTTAAATAATAATATAAGCTAAAAGCTAAATACGTATTTCGAGAACTAAGTTCTCATCATCAGTAGAACAAAACAAAAGTTTAAGCAGAGAAGTTAAGATTACTCAACATGTAAACCATGTCAGAGGTCTAACAACTCTCAGAGTTACCTCTCGCTAAGAGAGGTATTGGATTCATGCTAAAAATCGCATATCCAGATTTTATTGAATAAGCACGTTTTAAGGTCCCTACAATCCGATTTTAACATTTTTACGATGATGTCTGTGTGTGTGTGTGTGTGTGTGTGCGTGTGTGTGGATGTATGTGTGTGTGTATGTATGTAGGATGTTGGAAGGACGATTACTCAAAAACTATAAGACTTTAAATTTGTTTAACTACGTATTTCCCAATCGGACATTCATGGGAAGATCTGAAAAGGTTTTGGTAACAATTGAACAACCGGAAGTAGAAGATTTTTGAAAAAAAATCTTCTAAATAATATTTTTTGAATTTTTTTCTTGATAATATTAAAGAAAAATAAATTTTCTTTCTGATACATTTAAATATTTTATAATATATTCTATAGATTTAGAGATAAAAGAAATATAATATGTAAAATAATCTGTTATAATAAATTTTACAGCCGAAAGAATGGCCATGGAAAATAGTTGAAAATTTAATTTTTTTGTAACTGACAGATAAATGTCAGTGTCAGAAATCCGAAGACATTACTGAAGAGTTTTTCTGGGAAGTACATACATTATATTATTTCTTAATGTATTAATAGAATTGGAAACATTTCGAAAAATTAGAAGAGGACAAAATTTCTTCATCAAAAATGAATTTAAAATTAAACAATCTAAATATATATGGAATAGATATATGCGTAAGTAGAATTTTTGGTGTAGAGTATACAAGAAATGTTAAATACAATAGGGAGCGAGCAGTCATATGATTTTGTTGGCCTTGACAAGCAGATATGGAGGCCCATGTCAGAATGATAGCTAGTAATTATGTATAAATTTCTCATTCTAAATTTAGTGATTTTCCAATTCCATGTGGAGCAGAATTAAATGTTAAATATCTAAGGCATACAAGTAAATTTTAAACTCCTGGTGATAAATTGACGTAAATTTAGAAAATCTTAAAAATTTTAATGAAAAATTCTAACATTTGACATCTATGTACATAATTACTAATTATCATTGTGAAACGGGCCCACACATCTGCTTGTAAAGCCCAAAAATGTAACATTACTGTTCGCGCCCTATACTTATGTAACCAAAAAAAGGAAGTGGCGAGAGGTATTGTGCTGGCCACAACAGATTTTTTTGTAATGTAACGCACCGGAAAAGTGTTCGGGCACCTATGTTCGATAATATTTCCGGTTTATCACTGTTTTTTGAAAATTATTTCCTATATTATTTATTTTGATATTTTTCTTAAGTTGTGGAAATATAAATTGCGCCAGCGATATGTATTTACACATTATGTTTTATGTACTGTTCTAAGTCTGTTAACTGTCGGTTATAAGTCAGTGAACAGACTGTTTAACCGGGGTTGAAAATATCGGGCCTAGTTGTTAAACGTTACTAAAAATATTTTCTCATGGAATAAAATTCGATTTTTTCCAATTTAATGAGATATGTAGATAAACGGAAATATATTGTAACTAACATGTGTTAATCTGTTAATCGGCGATTAATATTTTCTATGGTTAAAATATCTCGATTCATAGCCCTTATTAACACACTTGATAGTTAAATAACTATAACAAATTACTAAAAATTAATCACTTTGTTACAGAATAGACCCGATTATAAACAAAATTTTACCATGTTTTGTTTATTACGAAAGATATATTATATGCGAAAAAGTATGTATTATTCCTAATAAAATATGAGTTCTGAAAGATTTTATAATAATTTATTTTAAGTTTATTATAGGAAATAAAGTAGTTGGCTCTAGGGCCCGCCATTTGCGGGCCACTGTCATATTCGTTGTTGTTGCGCAAATTATTATTTATTTTCGTGGCTATTTGTTTTATTTTAATGCAAAACACATTTAAATATACTTCTAATATTTATTTAAAGTGTAAGTAATACTTTTATTTTATTTATATGTATATTTTCTTGGGATACTGACTACGATGACTGGCAATATTTTAAACACATAAAAAATACCAATATTAAGCACGAACACTTAAATTTTTAAATGTTAAGTTTAGAATACATATATACTTATGTAAATAATAACTACAGTTATTAAATTAGATGTGATAATAACAATCTTACTGTACATAACCTCTAAATGTATGTCATAATAATAATTGTGTATCTCTTAAATAAACGAATTTTTATTACCTTTTTAGATTCATAGTGTGATTATTTAATATTCCTTTGTAAATATAATATCACATTTCTTACAAATAAATAAAAAAATGAATACTTAGTGTGTTTGACATTGTCTCGCTAATGGCGGCGATCTTGCCCCATGGCCATACCTGTATATAAAGGTAGCCTAGTTGGCTCTAGGGTACCTTTATGTACAGGGTATGGCCATGGGACAAGATAGCCGCCATAAGCGAGCCAATGTCAAACATATTGATAATTCATTTCCCTATTTATTTGTAAGAAATGTGATATTATATTATACAGGAATATTAAATAATTACACTATGAATCTAAAAAGGTAATAAAAATTCAATTATTTAAGAGATACCTTTGAATATATAATACATATAAGAATGGCAACGTAATGTATTTAGATTAAATATTTCGAGAGAAGGTGCCATCTATCCCTCCATATACGAATTATTTCTGAGTTAGTTCAAAAAATACATAATAGGTGGATGTTGCACAGTGTTGCCACGTAGCTAGAACAGAAAGATAAGATTTTATAAAGGTTTTTAAGTTTGCTTTGCTACTGTAAAACAAATTCAAATAATTCAGATTTTTGCTCCACGCATTATGACAAATTCAGTAGTGTCGTATGCTTAGTTTTTATGAGGGTATATAAGATACTACTGTTATTTTATTGTTATAAAAATATACGTTACAATAAAAGCATTCAAAATTCAAAAATAAATCAACTGGTAAGTTTATTAGCAAATGTAAAACCAAATATGTAAAAAATAAGATACTGACACTATGTCAGTGTCAGTGACTCTGACAGAAAATAACGTTATTCGTACGGCTATGAATTAAGGTAATGTATCTGAATTAATAAATAAACTTACGTTACAGCGAAAGTATTATCAACAACGAGCATCGTTTTAAAGTGGAATGTCCTAGTTTAGTCAAAACAATAGGAATTTATGAAAGAAGCGTGTTATATTTATCCTTATCGTACACGCTTATAGCCTTTGCAAAGGAAAGAGATAAATGTATGCCAATTTGTTAATTCGTTCAAGACACAGATGACCTTGATCGGACATATTTCAAAATTTTTACTGTGTTTATATTTTAATTATTTCGAAAAACAAAACTATTACTTCCTGTCTGTACAGAACGCAGCACACTTTTTACCTGTGAACTGTACTATTTGGCAATGCTGTCACCACGATTCATCGTAGTTCACAGTTTTGTGGTAGGAGTCACTAGCTATTTATAATAATTTTGTGAATAAAAAGAGACAGATATAGTATCTTGCTAGGCCATATGAGTTGCCATTCTTATATGTATAATATATATTCAAAGGAGATACACAATTATTACTATGACATAGATTTTGAGGTTATGTAGAGAATAGGATATAGGTTGTTATTATCACATCAAATTTAATAACTGTGGTTATTATTTACATAATAAGTATATATTTTAAACTTACCTTTTAAAAATTTAAGTGTTTGTGCTTAATATTGGTAATTTTTATGTGTTTAAAATATTGCCAGTCATCGTAGTCAGTATCCCAAGAAAATATACATATAAATAAAATAAAAGTATTACTTACACTTTAAATAAATATTAGAAGTATATTTAAATGTATTTTGCATTAAAATAAAGCAAGTAGCCACGAAAATACATAATAATTTGCGAAACAACAACGAATGTGACAGTGGCCCTCTAATGGCGGACGAAACGCGAGCCACGTCATGGCCATACCCTGAGTATATAGGTACCCTAGTTGGCTCATGAGAGCAATGCCATCTATAGATTCCGTGGCGAACAATGTAGACAAACTCAAGAGTTGTGTGCCTGCTTCAAGTCACATGGCTATTTGCATACTATGTTTATTCTGCTAGGTATTGCAACAGCTAATGGTTGTAATCGTGAGGTTAACAAAATAAAGAAAAATGCCGAAAGTTAGAAATTATCGCGGATGTTTCTCAAAACGCGGGCGGCAGTGATACCAACGATGCGCGTGAAAATTTCAGAGATTGAAAATATCTGATAAATTTCCAATTCAATTAAATTATATTTTTGAAACCAGGTGGACATGCATGTTTTTTTTAACTAGTTTTTTCCTCATACCTTCATTTATATTCACCTAGTTTTTATTCAAAAGTTTATGGGTTTTCGCGATTCTAGAGGCAATTATGCCGATGATTACTTGAGCTTCCTTATACTCGCCATGTTAAATCTTCCAACTTTGGAGTTCAACTCCGATCGGAACTGAGCAAGTTGACTAAACTGGATTTACATCGAGCAATACTTAATCTAGCTGTACGCCAAAGATTATTAAGATTTTATGGATTTCACTTCATGCTCCAACTACCTTAATTCAGGAATTAAGGAGTAAACAATTTTAAAAGGCATATAACTCCTCAATTTCCACATTTCTGTTTCTGAGTTTCTTTTTCTAAAATATTTTTTATTTTATAAGACACAATTGCACAGTTATTGTTATTGTATTACTGAGACGAAAACATTCAAAATTTAAAAAAATATTATGAAGAAATATACAGATTTTTCTGGAATTTTTATACTGTTTGTAAATCATACATTTAAATCTTAAATTCACTCCTATATTTCGTTCCACATAAGAAAATAGAGCCGACAGTTTTTACAGGCATTAAATAAATAATTTAAATTCGTGAAACCAAACTTTGTCAATACTATTTTTAACTGTAAAAATGTACAAGACACGAATATTGAAAATTACAGAGTAGAAATCAAGAATATGGTTAAATATCACTTACAGTAAAAATTTTCAAAGATGTCCGATCAAGGTCGTCTACGAATGGACCTTTTACATTTTTATTGCACCGTGACGTAATTTGTCAATACACCACGTAGTGCAATTTTTATGAACTAGAGATGAGTAGGCACCATGTTGTCAAGTAAAATGATTAAAAGGACAAGCATTTATTTTTGATAAAAAATTATTTAAACAACACATAAACTGAAATTATTTTGACTTTGATTGTAAAGAAATTATTAATAAAGACAAAACAATTTATTTAAAAATAATAACAATTGTTTTATTCTTGTTTGTAACTTTCTTAATAAACTGGCAACTACGCAATTATCTGTCACTTTATGTGGTGTTTATTTCGCGTCTTTAGAACATATAACCACGTTTCTGATTCCCATTTACCCGTCCTCTTGTCTTGAAATATTTATCATCACAAACGCTTTGTGTCTTTATGTGAATTTATTTAATATAGTTACAGTAAAATTTTTGAAAGATGTCCGATCAAAGTCGTCTACAAATTGTATGAATTCAGATTTTTGCACCGCGCATTATGACAAATTCAGTAGTGTCGTTTGCTTAGTTTTTATGAGGGTACATAAGATACTACTGTTATTTTATTATTATAAAAATATATGTTACAATAAAAGCATTCAAAATTCAAAAATAAGTCAACTGGTAAGTTTATTAGCAAATGTCAAACCAAATATTTGAAAAATAAGATAATGACACATTGTCAGTGTCAGTGACTCTGACACAAAATAATGTTATTCGTACAGCTATGAATTAAGGTAATGTATCTGAATTAATAAATAAACTTACGTTACAGCGAAAGTATTATCAACAACGTGCATCGTTTTAAAGTGGAATGTCCTAGCTTAACCGAAACAATAGGAATTTTTGAAAGACAAGCGTGTTATATCTATCCTTATCGTACATGCTTATAACCTTTGCAAAGGAAAGAGATAAATGTATGCCAATTTGTTAATTAGTTCATGATACAGATGACCTTGATCGGACATCTTTCAAAAATTTTACTGTACATTCTTATTTCCGACATTTCAAATTTTGTTTGACATATATCTGGCCTCCTCTATGCGCAAACAAACTACTGCGCAGTACATATATGTCATTTTTTCTCTATCTCTCTCTTTTCATGTAAAAGGTCCATAGTATGAATTCAGATTTTTGCTCCGCCCATTATGACAAATTCAGTAGTGTCGTTTGCTTAGTTTTTATGATGGTACGTAAGATACTACTGTTATTTTATTATTATAAAAATATATATTACAGTAAAAGCATTCAAAATTCAAAAATAAGTCAACTGGTAAGTTTATAAGCATATATAAAACCAAATATGTTAAAAGTAAGATAATAACACAATGTCAGTGTCAGCGACTCTGCCAGAAAATAACGTTATTCGTACGGCTATGAATCAAGGTAATGTATCTGAATTAATAAATAAAGTTACGTTACAGCGAAAGTATTATCAACAACGAGCATCGTTTTAAAGTGAAATGTCCTAACTTAGTCGAAACAATATGAATTTTTGAAAGACAAACGTGTTATATCCATCCTTATTGCACATTCTTATAGCCATTGCAAAAGAAAGAGATAAATGCATGCCTATTTGTTAATTCGGTCGTGATACAGATGCCCTTGATCAGACATCTTTTAATTTTTTTACTGTAATTCTGTCGATTTTATTAGATAATTGATAACTAACAATAACAAGTGACATTTTTTCTCTTTTGTGTACTAGGTGTGAATTTTAACCAATCAGAGGGCAGAATTTATTTCCCATCTAAACCAATGCTATTTTCTTACGTGAAATGAACTACCTATATATAGTTATAAATTTAACACCTTATAATTAAAAAGGCAATGACCACATTCGATTGTTAAAAAAAACCTAAAGCATTAGTAATCGAGAAAAAAATTTCAAACAAAACAATTGTTTCTATTGTCTATCCAATGGCATACAAAAATAAGATTTCTGTCAGCAAATTTTTAAGATACAAAAAGAGGGTTGGCAAGAACCCGAAAGTATTTCATCAACAATCATTCAACGCCAAGACGTATCCAAGCAAACAACTTTCGCCTGGTTCTTAATCTTCTTAAAATGTAATGTAAATATTATTAGAATAGAAATGAAAAATAAGTAATATGCTTTACATAAATTATTGTACAAGCATAATATTTATGAAATAAACAATACAACTTAAAATATACAATGAATCTCCAGATAAATTAAGAAAGATATATACGAGTAAATTTTATTTTAGAATTTTCTTTAAAATATCGTTAAGATTAATTTATTTCAGAAAAATTCTAAAAAAGATTTTGATAATAATTACTAATTTCAAATAGTACTACAGTAAAGTCGCGAAATAGTGAACATCCTATATAGTAATCTATCCAATAAAATGAACACTAAAATAAATAAACTCCGTTTCCATGACTTGATCCACACGTCATCAATCGTAATCATATGGTTCAAATCGCAGAGGAGGAAGGGAGTTGATGACATCATATTATCTGATGAAATCGGGCGAAATCGTCTGATTTCCATAGTATTCATACAAATCAAAACTGAAAATTGATAGTTTATCAAATAAACTTATACCGTGTGATATTATTATTCATCAATTCGAAGTAAGACATTTATTTCTATAACTGACAGTATTATAATAAACATAACCTATATTCTGTCAGTTTTGCAATTCATCAAAATTCGAAGTATAAATAGTTATTTAGCAATACTAAACGAATTGAATAAATAGGATATAAGTATAATGGATGAAATATAGATACCTTTTTTATTGTCCAATAGCAATATGTTGCAATAATTGTCGGCAATCTTAGAAATACCGTCTTTACAATAGCAAAATGCACAATAAAATACCAAGAATGGGGTCATTTAAAAAAAAATCGTTTTTTTTTTTTAAATCGTGAAACCTCTCTCACACACACAACGGTCCACGTAGTTTCTGTTTGCTGTTGTAAACAAACTAATCTAAAATTGTGACAGGTGACAGCAGAGTTAAGAGTAAAGGGTTATAAATAAAACATTTATTAAAATAAATACCAAAAGTTGTATGAAATATGTTTTTAGTTAACAATATGTTGCCGTCACAAAATCAAACTGACAAGTGATAACCCAAACAATCATAATTCCAAACACAACCGGTAGAGAGCTACTGCCACATCCGCCAAGCCGTGACGTCAGCGTCCAAATATTTGAAATTAAAGACAAGTTTTAAAAAATCATATCTCTGATTCTAAAGGCTTGTAAGGTGTAAAACATACACCTACATATTTAATTTGACCTATTCTTTCAAGAAAAAAATAAATTAGAAAATGTGAAATGACCCCATTAACAAAACTACCAACACACAACGAAACACAAATTATCGATGCCAAAATCAAAAATTCATCTTTTATCACATGACTGACAAAATGACATGAATATTCAAATATTTGAAAATTACATTTGTTACCGCGGTTACAGTACAGTGTCTGTTTCATTTTTTGCCGTATTCTTTCGCTGGGTTGGATCAGATCCAACTGATCGTATGGATTAGATCAGATCAGGTCACGTGGACGCAGATGAATTTATTCAAAAGAATACAAGTATTTGTCAAAATCAGTCGGGAAAATTGAATTTCAATTTTTTATATTTACCATTATTTATTCTTGTTTAAATTTCTTTTAGGACCTTAAATGTAACCTCTTGTTCTGATTGACTTATAAAATATGACATATTCTTCCGGCGCTTCCGCCATTTTTGAATCTTAAGTGATATGATCTTTCTAATCCAAGTTTTTGTTGGAGTAGATGGCACTGATCTGGATCACTTGGCCTTTGGATGGGGACACTGATCCGAGTTCGAAAGAACATGCAATTTACTGATCCATGTAACATGGATCTGATCCAATTCAGCGAAAGAATACGGCTAAAAGATGCCAGATAAAAGTTTAGTATTTCTTGCATCAGAAATTAATGACGTGGGAATCAGCTCGAAGATACAGAGTGTACATTGACTTCATACTGAACTCCAATATAGGGAACAATTAATGTCTCAATATTTTGAACAATGCGTCTACTTCGCTGATGGTCTCTTCAGTAACGTGCAGCTCAGCTGATCTGAATACATTCTTACGGTTAGGGACTTTTCTTGTTTAGTATAATACGTATAAAGTTTTGTTGTGTGTGTTATATAATACAAATTACTGAAATTCATAATGCTACCTCAAAAAAACCATTTAAAATTGAAAAAAGCCGAAATATTAGGTCTGTTCGTTTATCTCACTCTTTCTACTACATGTGGAAATCCGCGTTCGTTTGTCACAGATCATTACTTGAATTTTGTTTGGTTTCAATCGAGCAATTGCTCACCTCTGTTTAGAACATGATTTTCTTACTCCATGTAGAAAGGAGGAGTAATTAGCACAATTTTTTTATTAATGAATAAAATGTTTTACTTACAATTTTTTATTCAATTTCTTAGGGTGATCTGCTAATTAATATTTTTTTTTTGTGAACAATGTTATATTTATTGCTAGTATCCGACGACATATATAACATATCATCGTCATCATTTATTATTTCGTTTTCTATCAAAAGATCCATGTTTACCAAACATTTGTTTCTTATGATAGCTCTAAATTTTTGACAAGTTCCTTGCACTACATACAGTGGCGGATTTCCTATTAGGCTAAGTAGGCTGAAGCCTAGGGCGGTAAATTTTTAACGGCGGCAAATTTTCGACGGATATCTAATTTCGACTTTGAGGCTTTTATGAATTTTTATTTAGACGGGAAACTTTATTTATTTCTGCTGAATATCCTATGCTGTTTGCACGCACACGTGTGCACATGTGCTCATGGATCACCCATGTTGCGGGTGCGATACGTTGATTTAAATTAAAATTCTATGATTCTATTTACCATAAGCGATCGTCCACGTACAACCAGAAGATTTCTTGACGATTTGTACTTCTTAGTTGATCAGTGGATCAAGCCTTGATTAAGGAATGGTGAATTCGCAATTCGGTCGTTTATTTCAGATGTTTTACCTTAGTAAATATTCATAGGTTACAGGAGAATTACAATACAATATACACGGCTTCTAGAGAGGCTCAAAAGTGTGCCAAAATCTTACCCTTCTGACAAGAATAGGCAAGGGCGGACTTTGGCTTAGGCTAAAGAGGCAATTGATTCGAACTATTTATATACATGTATTAAATATATTTTATGTTTTTACGTAGGGGCCGAAAATAAAGATTTTGCCTAGGGTCCAAAAGAGTTTAAATCCGCCCCTAACAATAGGCGGCAAAATATTTCAGCCTACCGGCGGCAAAATCATAAATCCGCCACTGACTACATAAAAATTACGTTCGATTGTATACGCTCCAAGTAATTACTCAAATCTGATCTAAACGAATAAGAGAAATATATCAGAGTACTCCTACGTGTTTAGAGTACGACAAACGAACAGACATATTGGAACATTTAAAAGCAGGTAGAGGAGCTACATTTTTATGACGAAAATATGGGGTAGCTAAATCAAAAATAAGTTCAATAAAAAACAAAAGGACACAAATTATGAAAAATGTAAATTGTACCGGATTTGGAAAAAGGAAAACATTAAAATCAGCGGTACCTATATCCTAAAATGATAAACGCTCTTTATAAGTGGTTTTTAAAACAAAGAATATCACAGGCACCAATTTATGGAGAGATGATTAAAGAAAGGGCAACAAAATTGCACCCAAAATTTTACGATAAAACATTATTTCTTGCTAGCATTATTTTTAAAAATATAAAGGCTGAAGAAAACGCATATGAAATAATTTTCTAAAATTCAAGTTCTTCAGGCCATACGATCTAAAAATTAATATTTTGATGTTTAACGTGTATTAAAGTAATTAAAACCAATAAACATGTTTATAATTATATTGTTGTAATTATTTCATAAAAACTCGAAATAGTGTACAAACTCGATATTGTAATGTAACGTGGCGTATTAATTAATTCACTATATGGAGACTCTACTGTACTTTTATTCTTTGTTGATATTCTGTAATTGGGTCTTGCCTCTTTTGAATAATCTAGCCTTTGTTATTATTGTTTTGATAAAATAATAAATGATCTAACGTCTATCCTAAGCAACATTTCCTTCAATAAATATAAAAAAACAATAAAAACTTCAAAATATATTTAATCTCCAGACTCCAGATAAATTAAGAAAGGTAGGTACGAGTATATTTTATTTTAGAATTTTCTTTAAAATATCGTTAGAAGATTAATTTATTTCACAAAATTTCTAAAAATGAATTTAATAAGAATAATTCAAAGAGTACTACTTTTATTCTTTGTTGATATTCTGTAATTGGGTCTTGCTTCTTGCAGCACACCCCTCATAAGAATATAAAGTAAAAGCGCATTTATTATAACAGTGCGCTCGTAATACGGGCCAATATCATTTACTTATTCTTCACATAGTATAAAAAAATTTAATATTTAATCTTTGCAATTTTTGTACCATTTGGAGTTAATCATTCATTATTTTTTTTAATTGCTTTATTATGTGAAATTAACTATTTTCACATACAGTATGCACGAATAATTTACTATTTGCACGTGCAGTACCCATGTTAGGTTCTTGCACCTCTTGAAGTGGCGGCTCGTGGATCAGACAACTAGGGAGATGACAAAATAAATCCAAATTCCTGGGTGCGCCACTGTACCTTCACATTAGTATTATTTGATGACAGTAAATAAGTGATTTCAAATAATTAAATATAGAATGTGGTTATTTTTACGTACAGTATGTTCAAATAATTGGCTATTTATACATAGTTTTTTATGTGAGGTTAAGTTATGTCAGTGTATGTTCAGAAAAGCCAGAGCGCAACTTTTAACTATTTATTTAGCGTATGGCATTTTTAACTGTGTTTCTTGTTGATTGGATTTATAAATGAATAGTTTGCAAAAGGTTTTAATATCTTTTTATTATTTATACATATTGTATGTGCAAATGAGCTCATTTAACTTTATATGCAAATAATCACTTATTCTTATGTGCATAAAAGCCTCATCATTGTTAAAAATCTATTATATGTATATTAAAGTACAGAAATAGTTGAGAATTGTTACATTTATTTTCTAATAATTTAATTAGAACTTTAATTAAAGAAAAATTATTATATAAACTTGTGCCTTGTACAAATAAATTAATTTATTAGACGTTAGTAACTGTAGATAATTGGTTACATGAGTTTTAACTTATTTTTAAAAATGCAGTGTTGCTAAATAATGTCTAACCATCCCACGTTTCAACAAATGCATCACGTGTATAGCAAAAAGTTTCTAATCTAACTATTTATATATTTAAATTTATTCATAACATGAAACGCCAAATTTAGTAAACGATAATTTAAGTTAGAAATATTTCCTGCATGAGCAGTACAAATAAATTATTAGCGAGTACAGTTTGTTAAACAATAACAGCTAATGATGCGAAGATTTCGTATGCGCATATTACAATCACACCCACAATTCGATTAATTGAATATATGAAGCATGGAGAAAGAAAGGCGTACCTTTTTCAATGATTAAACAACGTTCAACGAACGGTCTAAACTAAAGCTGCACATGTATTACATGTTAAAAATAACTCATGACCAGAAATCGTACTTAGCTGATTTACCAGCCAGAAAATGTAATTTCACTATTTTCCTCTGTTGACAATTAAATTTATTTCACTCTTGATCACTTTTAACAACACTGCACTTTAAAATTAATTGGCAGTTCGGATGGATAGTTTAGATTAGAAAACAGGCAGTGAACGATTCTAAATTTAGCGGAAGCGTTTTCTGTCACAAATCCAATTTTGGCGAACACAAACATAACTTACCCAATATGACAATAGGAAAAATGTGTAGTTTTTCGTTTTTATCGTTTCATCGTTTCGTTTTGCGTTCACAATTTTGCGGCGTAGAATTATGTGAGTCGACGTTTAGGCACACGGTTCAACAGTAGATGTTTTATAAATAGATTGTTTCATTCATATAAGTACATACGCCCTAACCGATTCTTCACCAAACATTTTTTCCGATTGTTGTCGTGTTTAGATTTTAATTGTTTGACTATTGTTAATGGTGTGGAAGAATCGCACTACTGTTGAAGCACATCTACACGATTAAATTAGTGTTAGTATGACACTCGTGTGTTAGTCATAACGTACAAATAAAACGAGCGACTGTTCGCGGTCGTTTCAAATTCCGTACCAATTTAGCTACGTCGGTAAAGCAGAACTCATCCTCGTGCTGGTTCTCCCATACGATGTGGGAGTACTGTCGTGGGAAGATCATTTTTTAATTAATATTTATAAAAATACTGCGCATTATTATTTTAATTGGACATACATATTTTAATAAACATATGCAGAACATGTTTTACTATTTTGAACAAGATTTTTCGGGAACAGTGTACGGGAATACAGGAAAAGAAAAAAAGTCAATAAGTTGGTGCGGGTAGTAGGGGTAAGTTTAATTGTTGCTGCCTTCTTTTGTTCAATAACGCAATTTCAACAATTAGTTACATGTGATTATGTTGAAAATTAAAATAAATACTGTTTTTCTAAACTTTTATTCAAAGTGTAGTGCGTTATTAACTATGACAATTAATTTTTTATCACACTTAATTGGATTTTAGTTTTTCATATTATATTTCACAAGAATTCCATTAGAATTTTTTTAATTGTTCCTACTAGTGAAACTTATTACCTTCGAATTGTCCTTATAGGTAGAGTATTGAACCATGAAAGGTCAAATATTGGGTTCAATGCTTTCACAATAAATTTTATTTAGTGCATAACTTTAACTAAATGGTCAGTTATGCACTGAACTACCGATGGAAGGGTTCGAATCTAATGCAGTTTCCAGCTACGACTGGTCCTCCAGCGAGAACTATCTCAGTGAAGATTTGTACATTTCCGATCGTGTGAGAAATACTAAACCACCTTACAGGTATTCTATTTCACAACAAGTGCATACATGTTATTTATACTCATTGTTTGTGTAGTTATGCAAGTCTCATTCGTTTGGCCATTTCAAATGCTCCTAAAGGAAAAATGACTCTCTCGGAAATCTACCAATATATAATACAAACATTTCCGTATTATAGAAACGCCGGAACAGGCTGGAAAGTAAGTTTTTAATTCGCTACCAAATTCGCAAATTAAAAATAATCATTTCAGAATTCTATTCGGCATAACTTATCTTTAAATAAATGCTTCAGTAAGGTAGCAAGAAGCAAAGATGATCCTGGAAAGGGAAGCTACTGGGCCATAGACTACAATTATAGTCAGGATGAAAATTTCATCAAGAAACGAAAATCAGTACAAGTAATTTTAATATATCAATAAAATTTGGAAAATAAAAACTAATTATGCAATTTTTCAGATGTCTCCGTGTGGAATGGATTGTAGTAATGTAACGAATGATACAAGTAATCAAGAATGGAATTATCCTCCTAACGAATACTCTGGATTTGAATGGAATGGTAGCTCAAGTGATGAATCTTACTCCAATGAAGGTAATAACTTTTTATCTTCGTTAAATATTTTTTTATTGTATTTTCCGCGTATTTTCTTTGAAACTATTTGTTTTTATTATATAGATCTTTAAAATGAATAAATAAAAATTAAATTATCATAATTGAATGCAAACCTTAAAATTTAGTTTTTATACGCTTAAAGTAACCAAATCAATTAAATTATAAGATGCTGTGAAACAGTACCATTAATTGAAACCGTGAAGCAAATAAAAAGTGAACAATACTTCCTGCTTATAAAAACAGTAAAGTTGATTACTCATTAAATTGCTTTACACTATTGACCCTATTTTTCATTTCAAAGACAATATTGAAAATTATTACAAACGTTTTTTCTAAATGAAAAAAAATAAATTTAAATTACAAATCAAAAAAATTGTAATTTATATCTATTATTGAAAATCTATTTTCTTAATTATTGTTTTTTTTTGTAATTTTATATTTTTTCTTTCTCTACATTTAAATAGGGTCATTACAATTTATTTCCTAAAAGGAGAATAAATGAAAATTTAATTTTTATACTTTCAAAATTTAAAACAAAATGGTTTAAAGATTATGTATTTTCCTGCAACAAACCACAAAATACTTAACTTTGAGTAGTTACCCACTTTTACTCTTTTTTATTCATAAATATTCATTTTATATTTATAAATATTTTACATTTTTTTTTTAATAATTTATAATGCAATCATATTCATATTGGCCATAGCATATTTACATGGGTTTCCATTACAGAAATTAAAATATTGTGTTCAATACTGTAGACAAATTAAAAGAATGTAGTAATTAGAGAAATATTTAAATAAAAATTAGTACTTATACGTATTTTTTTTTAATTATTGCATATTAATTTTAGCCTTAAGAATATTATAATTAAACTAAAATAATTAGTTGAAAAAATAAACAGCATTGCAGTCCAAAAATTGTTTTTACTTAAGCTGAAGCCAACGTTTCTTTGCCACTTACAGCTTCATCAGGGCAAAAGATTTATTTTTAATGCCTTAGTCCTTAGTCTTTTGCCCTGATGAAGCTGTAAGTGGCAAAGAAACGTTGGCTTCAGATTAAATAAATAAAAAAAATTTGGACTGCGTTTATTTTTTCAAGTCAACAACACAGTCGTTTTTTCCATATTACATAAACTAAAATAATGTTTAATTATAAAGTATTTTATTAAAAAAGTAAAATTAAAAATTATTTAATATTGTCGTGACGTCGCAGCCCCAATTCTGCTAATTTTCATATTAGGTGCGTTCAATCAAGTTAGCAAACCAGCGTACTACGCTAGCGAATTGTATATGACGTCATAAGTAACGTCATATTTAATGCTTTGCTAGCGAGAAATGCTAGCGCCGATTATTTCGCTAGCTTGATCTGCTAAGTTGCTACTAGGATACCAAATTTAAAATGGAATCAAAAATGAGTTTTATAAATCACGTTTTAAATGGAGACACTAGCTATATGTTGTCGGAAAATTACAACTATATTTTATATTGGCATTACAGAGCAGGTATGTTTTGACATTTGTGGTTATGTTGAAGTAAATGTAATTTTTTGTAAAATTTTTAGATGTAGAATCAATTTTCTGTTATTCCCAAAATAGTTTTTTATTTCAAGTAGGATGAAACATTTAAAAATTCGCAAATTAATATCATAATCAAATATTTGAATTCATATTCGCGCCAGTTGCCGTCCAGTAAACGTTTTGCTAACTTTATTTTGCTATTTCGTTAGCGCTAGCTTGCTAACTCCATTGAACGCACCTATTCTTTCTACGCATACTCTGTTATTATGTTTGTTTGACTTTATGCGCAGTGGCGTAGCAATAAGAAGCGAATGGGTCCGCGTGCAAACCGAAAACAAAAGAAAACGGTCACTGGGTCTACAACTTTTACGCCCAGCTTCTCCATATGCTATTCCACGATACTTTATTTTATTTTTTCTTGTAGTACTACATAAAAAAAATTAGACCACATGTGAAACTCCGAGTTCGAATTTTAAATTTACTTTGTGACGTAGGTAATGTTGGTTCACAGAATTTAAATTATAATATATTTTATTACTAGACTATAAAATAAATTATTGCTCTTAATTTATTTCACTTTTTTTTCATTTTACAAAAACAAAAAAAATAGTCATCCAAACAGATCCGACATCCCCGAATAAGTATATTTTTAGTTTAGGCGGAGCTTCACAAACTAAGAGTTCATACTAGGATCCTATTTCCTCAAACATGCGCCTGTCTTGCGTCATCAAAAGAAAAACACCCCATAATTTTAGATGGAGTAATTTATAATAAAAATAATTGAATTTTCCAAATCTTTTGAACTGTATCTTTCATATTTTCAATAAACTTTTACTATTTTTGATTACGATGAAATAGCCTATTGCCGAATAAATTGACAAACGAGTAAATTTTATTCATTGATAAGTCAAAGTTCTTCTCATCAACCAAAATAATTGAACAATAAATTATTTATTCGTCGAATAGTTACTAACTGATGGTGAAAAAAATATTGCATTTTTTCGACGAGAAGTTGAATTAAAATATTTATTCATTAATGATGAAACCGGACATTAATAGACTACATTTTCATTTCCTACGTCTTCAAAAAATTAATGCTTGTATCCCATGGTACAAGCAATTTTAAAAAACTTTATTAACTTTTTTTCTTGGATATTACCGTTGAAAAAATAAAAAAATAAGGGAGAATTTGTATCAAGATTAACATTTATAAAATAATCAAAGGTCATAAAAAACCCAAATATAATACGATAATAATTATTTTTATACAAGACGAGAAAATTATATTTTATCGACGAGCGGAAAGTTTAATTCATGAGCGATATCGCGAGAAAATTATTTTCCGCGAGTCGATAATTTAATTTTATCGTCGTGTATAAAATTCCATTTTTTTACATAGCAGATGTTTAACAAAAAAAATACAAACTATAAATAAACACAATTTTAAAATCCCAATATGTACCTATGTGGATTATTATGGATTTTGTATGTAAATAAATAAGAATTAAAGTATTTGATCTACCCTTGCTGTTAAAGTACTACTTTATCTACTCTTCTGGTTAAAGTGCTATTTACCTACTATTTTGAGTAGATAAAAGCAGACTTTAACATCAGCTTTAGAAAAAATAAAATAGTTTTGAGTATTTTTTGTATTCTTTTATTTTTTAAAGTAATATAAAATATTAGTTCTTTGTCTTGAATCCTTTTATAGTTGTATACCCCATTCTCTAATCGTGATCGAAACCGTCTTGTAAAATTACCGTATTATACGAGTTTTTGTTGTAACTATTATTATATTGAATCTTCCAGAATTGCCATCCTCCGATTACGAATCCGATGTCGAGCTGTGTAACCGTCTTGGCCTGTCCAACAAATCCGAATTTTCAGCAATACTCATGAACCTGTTGTCCCAATATGGTCTGACGCCCGAAAGCGTGTACGAAGACTCCTCCGACTTCGCTCCACAGACCGACTACACCGACTGGAATACAATGACAAGCTGTGATTACTCCTCAGTAGATACAAATCAAAATGTTTGCAGTCAGTACACTAACGTTGATACTTCACAAATGTGTTCAAACCTACCGCAAGAATGTTCCTTAACTGGCCAGCAGCCTGAAAACTGGGAGTTTTTGTTATAACGACTTGTTGATGTTTATATCGACGTGGATTTTTATATTTGCCGCTAAGCACTATTCATGTTCCTGTTACTTGACGTAGAAATTGGGTACGTTCAATACGGCAAGCTAAAGAAAAGTACAAAATGACATGAGCACTGCGGAAAATTCGAATGGCGATGAAGCCAGAATTACAAATAAACGACAAAGTAACGTCATAGGGTGCGTTTTTGAATTATAATATTTATATATTTCTGTATAATACAGTTATATTTATTTATTATTTAAATTGTCACGCTAGAATTATTGAAAATAAAAAAAAATCAGGTAGCCCGTGAAAACAAAATTTGCACTATCATTTTAAAACAAAAACAGTTATTTATATTTTTATTGAAATTAAGTTGAGAAAGTTAAGTATGTTTTTGTTAACGAATTTGTTAAAGTATTGTGTGACTGAAAATATGGAATTAACCAGAGAAAATTTGCTTTAATTTTTGGCGAAAAAATAAATAAAATTAATATAAACTCGCCGTACTCACCTTATTTGGCAGCGTACGAATTTGGATTTTTTTTTGACTAAAAATTACGAATAATAGCTGTTTTACACTTCACGATAAATCGTACAATTTTGCGACCTTCGATTTATCGACAACGACAAGTGTAAATAGCGGTTTTACACGTAACAATAAATCGATCAATTTATCGTAGAAATCTTGAGAATTTACACACAACGATTTTCTAACAATTTATTTTTATTGGAATCAAGGCTATCAACTTCTCATGTCTTTTATGAATGTTTTTGAGGTTGGAATTTAACTTAGTGGCGCTTCAGTAGATTTCTGGATTCTGTCGTTTCATTTATTAGTTTTGTTAGAGTTTGCAGTGTATTTATAATTAAAAATGAGAAAAGCGGATATACGTTCAATAAAGAAGAGATTCAGATTTTAATAACTGTAATTATTAATTTATCTTCTACAGAAACTTACTCTCTCATTTAAGTAATGGTGATATTAATTTTAACATTTTATCAAAAGCTGGTTTATCCATTCTTAAAAATAATTTAAACTGATCCGGATCTTTGTTAACAAAGTCATTATCTCCTACATATTTAGTTTTTCACATATTGAATAATCATCAACGCAAACGTTATCCTTTTTCGATTCTTCTTCTATGTGTTAAGCACTGATATCTTGTCCTTTTTGTATAAAAAACAGAAATGAAAACTTATAACCTGCATATAGTTTGAAATGTCAAATATTATAGAGTTGGCACTAAGAAGGTAACCAAATATTCCTCAAAAAATCGACAGAATTAGAACTCGTTCTATTTCATCAATTTATTGTTCAATTTATTTTCGTAAATAAATCGATCGATTTTTCTGTATTACACATACCGATAAATTGAAGGTCGCAGTTGATCAATAAATCGGTCTATTTATCGTTACGTGTAATATATAAATACAGTAAAATCGTACAATTTATTTTGAAAATAAATCGTACAATAAATTGTGAAAATTAGAACGAGTTCTATTTTCCCCGACTTTTTGGCTACTTTTCTAGTTCCAACATATTGAACTATTACTATTACTGTTTGACGTTTATTGATTTATGTTCATTGCTAAAAGGTTTTTTATTTTTGTGAAATGTCACGATTTCGATATTTGACGCGCAGTGTAATTAATAATTTAACTCTTGTCATTTTGTACAAGAAACGCAAACAACAGAACCACATAAAATTCGAAACAAAAACCTAACCTAAAAATATAGCTATTCATTAAAATGCGGCTGTAGCCCTTCTCCCGACAGCAATAAATTGAAATCGTGAAGTGTAAAATGTTTATTTTTTCAAGATAAATTGTACGATTTGTCGTGAAGTGTAAAACAGCCATAATGTCTACATTTAAGGATAAATCGACAAATTTATTGATCGACTTGTGACTTTCAATTTATCGGTACGTGTAAAACAGAAAAATTGATCGATTGATTTACGAAAATAAATTGTTGAAATACGAGTTCTATTTTCCGTCGATTTTTGGGGTATTTTTGGTGCCAACTCTATAGTATTTGACATTTCAAACTATATTTGATATATGTTTGTTTCTAAGGTTATAAGTATGTACTATGTACGTATATTCACTAGTTTTACCTATTTTTGACAAGTACGCTACAAGAGAACCTACAATCTAAAACTACAAGAAAATTGACGCGCCGCTAGGTTAAACTCTAACCTCACAAACATATGATAATAGGTGCGTTCAATGAAGCTAGCAAATCGAGCAAAGCGGAAGTAAAATGTACTGAACGGCTTGCTAACTTAGCATTTGCTCGTTTTGCTAAGTAAGCAAAGCAAGCGACTATTTTCTCGCTTGTTTTGCTGCATGTAAAAATATGGTGCACAAATTCAAATATCATTTGTAATATTTTAATATATTTTTAATGAAAATTAATGAATTACGTAAAAATAACATAAAATATTTGTACTTGAATTCACTTGCGTGGAATATCCTACTAAAAATAAATTATGCATGTAATTACTACCATTGAGAGTTTATTTTCTATTTATTATTTATCTGACACTGCATTCAATATATCAGTGTTATCTTCTATGCAAAAAATCAATATTTGAAAGTTTTCAATATTCGTAACCTCACTGACTGACAGTCATCTGACAGTTCGATCGTAGCAAAACAAGCAGATCGTTCAATGCACGCTCTAGCAGATAGCAAATGCTAAGTAAGCATTTGCTAGATTTGCTAGCTCCATTGAACGCACCTAATATTAAAAAGTTGGTAGCCCTCATTTCAACAAAAATAAATCGATAAAATGTCGTTAAGTGTAAATTCTCAACGCCTACTTAGGATAAATTGATCGACTTAACCGTCAATAAATTGAACGATTTATTGTTAAGTGCAAAATCGCTATAAAAGGTTTACGTCTAAAGAACAGATTGATTCTGCAAATTATGATTATTTTGAAAGCATTCTAAAAGGAGATTGGTTGGGAGCTTTTAAGAAGTAGAAGGAAACAAATGTAAAGTGTATTATTTTTTAAGGGAACTACTTTGAACATATTTATAACAAATTTTAAAAAAATATGAACCATGTGTCTTATTCTTAATAATTCTAGCGTGGCCCTCGTATTACGGCAATATTGATATATTTTCTTCTAATTTTATATCAAATGTATTTATTTGTTGATGCAAAATTACTGAGAAAATTACGTCGGTAATTTTCGTGTTTGTTTTAAAATTGAAAAGATAAATACAATATACACAATAAAAAAAAAAATCAAAATTTTCCATAGTAAACAATTCTTTCTGCGCCAAAATTAAGAAAATAAAAAAAAATTCATGAATTACATTTCTTATTTAGCGATGATATGGATTAAAGTGCATTAAGTTGCAATATGTGCCATCGAAACGTCGAAACCTGAGGTTTCTTGAATGTAGTGTGTCAATTATAGAAATGTTAAAATATCAATTCTTGTTAATATACGTAAAATACCATTTCAAGTATTATTACAAATTAAATATGAAATTATCTGTCGAAAAATAAGTTGCGGTAGCTGAGTGCCACTAAAGTTTCATCCCCCTCAAAAATTATTTAAATTTATATTCATATACATTTACATTTGTAAGCGAATTGATCAAAAATAAAAACTAAACTCTGTTTATAAAATGTTTAAATAGCTAAATACACTGAACGGCCAAAAAAATGGATCACCTTCAATATTATCAAACGTAGTGCGTTGAATTTATTCCATACAGCAAAACTGTTTGCACATTCCTGAGTCAGTTTTTGAGATAATGTTGATAGTCTCCATAGAAATTTTCAATTATCTTTTGTTTTTGAATTACAGGCTAAAACTTGTTTTTTAAAATAAAATAAAAATTATCAAAATCCAAAATTTTCCGTTATTAAAATTTAAGGCACGTGTTCACAGACAGACAGACGCATGACTATCAACGTACGAAAAAGATAGTAACTTTATTTTGGTGAGATTAGAATACATACTCCGCTTTTGTAAACGATCAGTAAAAAAACTTCTCTGCCTTCACATGCAAGAAATTGTGTCTATGCCTCCTTGATTTGAATAGTAATCGAAGGCCGTCGCAAACATGAAAACTGTGTCGGGATGAATCAATCTCATAATTTTTTACTATAATTCCATTGGAAAATAGTAATTTAGCAAATTTAGTTTTTGTTTAATACGCATGGTCTTGCTTCAGAATAAATCATTGAACATTACCTTTTTCTGGTCAGTTGACTTTCGCTGGTCTCATTGAACGTATCCACTTATTGCCTTGGCGAGTGGTTTGCAAGCACGATATTTAACTATTCTTTATTATTAGTGTACTTCTACAGAAGAAAAAAATGTTTGTTGTTAGAAATCTTCGTGTCAGGTTATACTTTCAGGTCATCGCTAATGGTTTATCATTCCACATTGTGTGTATTTTATATATTATATGTGTGAATAAAAGATTTTATTAATGTTTGCTGAAATTGCATTTTAAATTATTAATAAACTATTTATTAATTATAATTTTGTTTTATTTTTCCAACATATGGGCGTGAGATATTATTTATTACGCTACTATAACTGACACGGTCGGACATCTGGACGATAAAATAATAAATAATGTGTATAGTTTCCGTCGCCCAGTTGTCGTATTCCGGAATTATAAATGAAGTTTCCTACAAAAATCAAACGAGTCCATTCAATAAAGTCTCTAGTTTATGGTGCCATATCGTTCTTTTTGGATCACCTGGTATAATATTTCATCAAGAACCAAGCATTATAAAATTATCAACGTGTAAGAGTAGATTTAAATGTTAAATTTAGAAAATCGCCATTCACACGTTTTTCTATATAAATGTTTGAAATTTGTTAGGAATACTTTTCAACTTTTTGTCTGTAAGAGATAAAATAATTAAATATCTCAATGTACTCCGGAGTTAAAAAGTTTCAAATAGGATTCGTTTTTGTTTAATATCCACCCGGAATAAGGATGGACGTTTATAATTCTACAAGAACCAAATTAGTCGTTAAAGTATATACCTAACTTTATTTTTTAAACATCATTTCCTACTTTATTTTCATAATTTTCATCTGGTAAATGTAAAATTCTTATAAAAACTAGACAAGTCCAGGTCATTTTTAATATTTTAATAAAAAAATTGAACCATAAAATAATTCGAACTAAACGCCTTATTTTATGTTTAGGTACGTAAGGTTCATCCCAGGAAATAATACAGTAACCAGAAGACTTTTTAGTTAATAGGTATATAGATTTACCCCGTAAAAAAACGTAAATTTTAGTCCTAAAATCAAGTGTTAAATTTGAATCTAGTGATATTTAGTTATGAATGTAGATAAATTGAAAAAAAAATATTTTAGTAAATTAGTTTAACTATTACTGAGTGTCAGGTCGCGAATCTGGGGACCCGGATTCGATCTCGACCGACGCCTAAAATTACTTCGAGTTTTAATGGCACTAAATTGACCAGTGGTGTACTCTCCACGCCAGCATTGAGTGCCCGTGAGGTGACGTCTGGTAAGCGCCCGCACGGTAAAAATGTTTCATCATTACCGATGTCTGTGTACAAAGCAAATTAGCACACCCAGCAATGGGTAATATGCCGCGATATATATTATATTTACATTGCATGCAATTCAATTGAAGAAAATGTAGAAAAATAGTTACTAATATAATAAAGAATATAGTAATCTGAAATTTTTATGATTTAGATTATTTTCAAAAACTACATTTTAATTTAAATAAGACTATATCGTTATAGTAATGTTCGATTCGAGAGGAAGCCTGGTTTATAAGATTGCACAGAATAGAATGGAATAGAATAGAATAAGGGATGGAATAGAATAGGAATAGAAAATTTTAAGACCATTTATAGATTGCATGGAATAGAATAGTTTGGAATAGAATGACGTCACTTTTGTGTTACTTTTGCACTAAATTAACTGATTTATTGGTTATTTTTTCTTTCATTAATTACATTTAGAATCGAGTAAATGATATCATTGTTTGTTTTTACTAAAAAAGAGAGAATTTCTGCAGAAAAACTGTTGTTCACAGTAAGTTTTTAGGTTAGGGGATGGGCCAAAAGCAGTGGCGTATATAAGGGGGGGGGGGGGGCGAAGAGAAATTATAAATATTTTTGCAAGGAAAAAACGAATACTACATTTTGTTATGTAATTAAATATTACCACCTATACTTAATTAATTTGATGTAATTTTAGTTATATATTAAGATTATTTTGTACAATCTGGGCTCCCTCCAAAATATAAATCTATATACGCCACTGGCCAAATGCAACGAAGTCACACCCACTGAACTCTAATACTTATAAGTATTAGAGTAGTGGTCACACCATTCACACGAATATTAACGAAGCAAGCCGAATGGAATAAGAATGGAATAGAATAGAATAAGAAATAAAATTTGGTTATTTCCTATTCTATTCCAATTCCATTCTATTCCATTCTGTGCAAGTATAAATGGTTCCATGCATTTACATTGGTTTATATTTCTATTCCCTGTGCTATTCTGTTCTATTCTATTCCATTCTATTCTATGCAATCTATAAATCAGGCTTTTTTATTATTATAATACAAAGTAGGAATTTATCTCCAAATGACAAATATAATTAACTAACACAAAATATAAGGTTACCATGAAACTGACATTTAAAATCGCAAATCTTCTTTGTACATACGCGTACGAACAAAAGTTTACATTAGGGTGATGAAATTCTTTTAACTTCACTTTGAAATTTTGCTTCATTGCATATCAATATTTTCTGTTTCTAATAGTTTTCATTATTGTACTATTTAATTATGTCATATTAATTATATTCTTATTCAAAATTGTAAATTTATATACATACATACATAAAATCACGCGTGTCCCACTTAGTGGGTTCGCACAAACCCGAAAACAATAAGAACAACATCAACATCATACAACAAATCCTTACTCTTAAGCATATTAAAGTGAACGATTTTCGGTAGCGAAATACCGCATCCGGATCACAATAATAGTTAGTAAACAATCATTCTTCGCCGCACATTCCTATCTAAGCACACTTCTTTCGCCTCGGTAACACTCATAATCGCATTCATACATGCTCTTCTTCTTCTCTTCATACTTGAAAATTTTATCTCTTTAAACACCCTACAAACCACATCCATCCACTTACACACTGGTCAGCCACGCAATCGAAAACCCTCCACTTCACCAAGATATATACGCTTAACAAGCCGTTCATTCGCCATTCTCTCCACATGCCCAATTTATATTACCGTATACAATAAATGTGTACGCCTATGCAGTTTCAGAGAAAGAGATGGACATGACAAACAAAAATAGTTCTATGTAAACTTGCATGCGATCTCGATCAATCAGAGCGCAAGTTCTATAAAATATAACGCAAAATAATAAAACAAGGATGACGTTGAATAGAAAACTATTTTATTTATTGTATTTTTTTCTTATGGCGCCAAATTATAAAGCGAAATAATAATAATAGCAGAAAGACAAAGTCGAATCAAAAATTAAAGTCGCCGTCACTGGCGCAAGTATTCCTGAGTTTGCGCAGTATGTGTGCCCTTCCGTAATTTTCTGTCTCTCACAATCCTAAGCGTTCCCTACTTCTTCCATTCAGTTCGTAAGCTATACCCCGTAGAAAATGGAAATTTTAGTTCTAAAATTACGCGCTAAATTTGATTCGGTCGATTTTCGATACGTTTTCGTGCAATGCGCGATTCTGTTTTTGACTCTTTGGGATTTGAATAATTATGTGCATACATATTCTGGTTTTGAATATTCGCGCGTTGAGTATGCACCCATTTCATTTACTTACTTTTTTCAAATGAAAGAAATAGCAAAGTCAACAAATAACCTCTTTCTTGCTTTACAACTCGCGGCGTCATTCACAAACTTTCGAACGAAGTCAGAACAAAAATGTTCTTCACAATCAAATGTTTACAATTGTAGTACTCATGCGTCAGCAGTAGGGTTACGCCATTTTTAATTCATAATTAATAATATTAAAATATTAATAATTGCATTTTTTCCTATTTTATTATAATCTATTTGCAACTAAAATGAAGACATCAATAAGCATGTTTTAGGGTCCCCATAATACGATTTTACCATTTTTACGATGATGTCTGTATGTATGTATGTATGTATGTATGTATGTATGTGTGTGTGTGTGTGTGTGTGTGTGTGTGTGTGTGTATGTGTGTATGTGTGTATGTGTGTATGTGTGTGTGTGTGTGTGTGTGTGTGTGTGTGTGTGTGTGTGCGTGCGTGCGTGCGTGCGTGCGTGCGTGCGGATCACATAACTTCAATACCACGATTCCAAAAATTATATTTTTTTCGTATTCCTCAAGTTTACATCCAGAAGAACAAGTCATTAGATTTTGGTTATAATTGGCCCACCGGAAGTAGCCTCATTTGAAGATTTAACAGTTAAATATGATTTATTGACATTTAACGTTATTATAACTTCAAGAATATATTATTTTCTATACGATTTAATTGCATTTTTACTTTATATTCAATAGATATAAAGTTAAATAATTATCAAGATATTAAATTTCATAAATCAGCCAGCTATGCTAACCATGAAATTTTTTAATATATTCAGATAATTCAAATTGACGTGTCAGAATCAATAAAAAGTAAATGAATGTGGCAGAGATGAGGATGATGAAGTAGATGTTCGGGAAGACACGGAAAAATACGGTAAGGAAATAACTCTAGTGTTACAAGTTTCTAGAAAGATACAAGATACATTTGGTTTGAACATGTCATGAGGAGATGTAGAATAATGTTGGAAGAAGAATGAATAGCTCAGTTATAGAAGGTTGATGAAACAGAGGAAGACCAAAGATAAGATGGAAGGACTGTATTGCGGAAGACTTGAGAGAAAAGGAATTGAATGAGAACGACACGCAAAACAAAAATGAGTGGAAGAAGAAAATAGCGACCACTAACGAATGGGAAAAGCTAAAGAAGAAGAAGATGTCAGTGTCAAGTGCAATTTGCATAGTTTGTTTATGAAATAATTTTACTGGAAATTTAGAATCTTTTGGAAGAAAATTTATGTATGGAATTTATACATAATACACAGGATTGACGGAAGGTATTGTGCTGGCCATATCAGATCTTTTATAAAAGCCGGATGAGCCTATTATTATAGTCCATTCAAAGCCGTGAATCACCGCGTCAAAACAAATGCATGCGGCTGACACGTGATTTTGCTACATGTCATACTAATCACGCGCTAATCATTGTTTACATGCGGTGACTTGAGTATGAATGGACTACACAATCATTTAATTATATAATTTTTCATTTCTTGGTAATTTGAATTTTCCACACGTAAGGAAAAAAACCTCAAGCATTTACGACTGGAATATTATAAACTGTGACACTGATAACTATAAAAAAATAATCTGCTGTGGCCAGCACAATACCTCTCGCCACTTCCGTTTTTGGTTACATAAGTACAGGGCGCGATCAGTCATGTGACTTTGTTGGCCTTGACAAGCAGATATGGCGGTCCGTTTCAGAATGACAACTAGTAATTATGTACATAGATGTCAAATGTCAAATTTTTCATTCAAAATTTCAAGATTTTCTAAGTTCACGTGGTTAATTTGTCACCAGGAGTGTGAAATTTACTTGTCTAGGAAAATAAATTACATGGAATTGGAAAATCACGAAATATAGAATGAAAAATTATGATATTTGACATCTATGTACATAATTGCTAGCTACACTCTACACCAAAAATTCTACTTATATATATTCTTTGTATGTAGATTTTTTAAATTTTGATTTATTGTATGAAGAAATTTTGTCCTACTCTTCTAATTTTTCGAGATGTTTCCAATTCATTGTCAGGATTGACAGTATTTCTGAAGGGTATGTGTAATATACCTACAATATTAAATATTTAACTTAATACATTAAGAAATAATATAATGTATGTGCTTCCCAGAAAAAAGTCTTCAGTAATGTCTCCGTATTCAAAGGGAAACTTACATGCTCAAATTGTTCTGGAGATCACAAATTTAAAAACTGCAAGGTGGAAAAAGATATTTATAGATGCATTAATTGTTTAAATTGGAATAAAGACAGAAAAGAAGATAAATTAAACGCAAATCATTCGGCCCATGATAAAAGTTACCCATGTTATACAAATGCGTTAAAAAACCAATTAAAAATATTAATTATTAATAATCAATCAAGAAACAATATTAATATATTATTAGATATTTTAGTATTTATGAAGGGTATTTGTAATAGGCCGTAATGTCTCCGGATTTCTGACACTGACATTTATCTGTCAGTTACAAACATTTTAATTTTTCAATTCGTTTCCATGGTATTATTTCGGCTATAAGATTTATTACGACAGATTATTTTATATATTATATTTCTTTTATCGCTAAATCTATAAAAGATATAATAAAATATTTATATGTATCAGATGGGATCTCGTGGTCGTGTGCCTGAGTGTCTGGTCGCGAATCTGGGAACCCGGGTTCGATCCCGACCGACGCCAAAAATTACATCGCATTTTAATGGCACAAAAATGACCCCTGTGGCGCACTCTCCACGCCAGCAATGAGTGCCCGTGAGGTGACGCCTGGTAAGCGCCCGTACGATATAAATATTTCATCATTACCGATATCTGTGTATGAAGCAGATTGGCACACCCAGCAATGGGTAAATATGCTGTGATGAAATATTTATTTATTTATTAGATAGAGAATTTATTTTTCTTTAATATTAGCAAGAACAATTTTTTTCAAAAAATAATAGAATTTTTTTTTTTCAGAATCTGCTACTTCTGGTTGTCCAATTGTTACCAAAACCTTTTCAACTCTTCCCATTAACGTCCGATTGGGAAATACGTAGTTAAACAGATATTAAATCTTATAGTTTTTGAGAAATCGTCCTTCCAACATCCAAACACATGCGTACGCAAACACACATACGCACGCACACATACTCACACACACACATATCATCGTAAAAATGTTTAAATTGGATTGGAAGGACCTTAAAACGTGCTTATTCATTAAAATCTAGATATGCGATTTATAGCATGAATCCAATACCTCTCTTAGCGAGAAGTAAAAAGAGTTTTTATTTGATGGGTGTTCATTTTAAATGGGCCACCATTGCTACTTCGAGAACTATAAGAGCTACAAAGACAGTAGTGCTCAAAAGACGCATCTATTTTTTTATTTTATTTTTCTCGTAGCCGTGTGCTTGAGTGTCTGGTCGCGAATCTTGGATCCCAGGTTCGATCCCGACCGACGCCAAAAATTACTTCGAGTTTTAATGGCACTAAATTGACCCCTGTGGTGCACTCTCCCCGCCAGCAATGAGTGCCCGTGAGGTGACGCCTGGTAAGCGCCCGCACGGTACAAATATTTCATCATTACCGATATCTGTGTACAAATCAGATTGGCACACCCAGCAATAGATAATATGCCGTGATGATAGCAAATAAAAATATCATTTGAAAATTATATATATATATATAAATTACAAATGATATGTAAAATATAACATCTAAAAAAATTTAAACACCATTTAAAATAATATGTATTTTATTCCATATTATGTATAAGTAGGTAATATTTAAAAAAAACTTGAATAATATGTACAAAATAGATATCAATATTTAGCTGAATAAAAAATAAAATAATATCTTCAGAAACAATAAATAATACATTGAAAGAATCCTTCAGAACTCATAATATATAAATAAAACAATATTTGGGAATAGTTTTGTTTAGATTTCATTAGAAAAACGACGTTTCGATAGCGAAGTGCTGCCCTCACAAGGTAAATAACAACAATAATAAATATGTAGTCAAAACAACATGTTTACAAATTTATGGTACAAAGGTTTTTTAAAACACACAGTTAATCCATGTTACCATAATTTTGTAAACATGTTGTCTAGACTACATACTACATATTTATTTATATTATTATTTAATAACCTATCAGAATTTTTGGCAAAACAAAAGCATATCTTAAGATAAAGATGCATCACATCGTCATTTGACCGAAGCCGTATCTCTTAATTGTTTCCGGGATCCCAATGGTGGCCTTCGAAATCCGACCCAAGTAACACTGACCGACGGTCGACCAAAAAGTGACGTCGATTTCAGGTTGAATTTAAGTCATTTACTGCCGTCTAATCTGACGTCTATACGACGACACTGTGACGTTGATTTTTGGTCTGAAATAGGTCTATTTAGACGTCTATACGACGACACTATGACGTTCATTTTTGGTCTGAAATAGGACTATTTAGACGTCAGATTTGTGCTCGCTATGACGTCCATGTGACGACTTTATGTGGTCATAATTAGGTCTATTTAAATCTTTTTTATACGTCTAATTTGACGTCTTTATGACGATTATTTTTACTTTATTTTTAATATTATTAAAAACTCATATTCATATTTTAAATTTGTTTAATTTGGCAATTAATAACACACGAAGGGATATATTATTTTTATTTATATATCAATTCATTATGCAAAAATATATAACAATATGTTGTTTATTATAATGATTTTTAAAATTAGAATAAATGTAATATAAAACTTAATTATATTTACATATATGTATAATATATATTTTTATTTATGTATTGTCATTACCAAAATCTACGAATAAAAGCAGCTTGGTACACCCAAATATAGGTAAGCCGTAATGTTATTTATATTTTATTTATTTAAAACATATTACATGTTTACATGATTATTAATGCGAAACTAAAACAATTTATATCTGTTATATTTTTACCTCTCGCTAAGAGAGGTATTGGATTCATGCTAAAAATCGCATATCCAGATTTTATTGAATAAGCACGATTTAAGGTCCATAGAATCCGATTTTAACATTTTTACAATGATGTCTGTGTGTGTGTGTGTGTGTGTGTGTGTGTGTGTGTGCGTGCGTGTGTGGATGTGTGTGTGTGTGTGAGGTTGTTGGAGACACGATTTCTCAATTTCTATAAGACTAAAGACCTGTTTGACTACGGATTCCTCAATGTAACAGTAATGGGAAGAGTTGAATAGGTTCTGGTAACAATTGGACAACCGGAAGTGGTAGTTTCTAAAAAAAAATTTCTAAATATTATTTTTTGAAAATTTGTTACTACAAATATTAAAGATAATTAAATTCTCAATCTGTTACATTTAATTTTTTTATTATATCTCGTATAGGTTTGGAGATATAGGGTATAATAATATAAAATAATCTGTTGTAATAAATCTCGTTGCCCGAAAAACAGTTGCGATGTTTAAATTTTTGTAATTGACAAATAAATGCAAAATGTTAGTGTCAGATTTTTCTGGGAGGTATGAGTACATTTAATATATATTATTGTATTATTAATTAATTATGTATTTAAATTACAGGTATGTTAATATCACATATATACTTAACAAATACCGCTAATACCATCAATGAATTTGAAGAATTTTGAACATATTAGAATAGTAGGATAAAATTTCTCATAGAACGAAAGAAGAGGAATAATTTCAATTATTTGTGTGTACTTATAGGGCGCGAGCAGTCATGTGACTTTGTTGGCCTTGGCAAGCAGATATGAGGATCCGTGTCAGAATGACGGCTAGTAGTTATTTACATAGATGTCACAATTGTCATGTCATAATTTTTATTCAAAATTTCAAAATATTCTGATGTTTATGTGTCATCCATTATAATGGAATATACTTGTCGAGGAAAATAGTCCACATGGATTTGGAAAATCATAATGTTTCGAATGAAAACTTATGATATTTGACACCTATGTATATTACTAGCTCTCATTCTGACACGGACCCTCACATCTGCTTGCCAAGGCCAACAAAGTCACATAACTGCTCGCGCCCAATGCAACATAAAATGAAAATGGCGAGAGGTATTGTGCTGGCCACAACAGATTTTTTGGTATAAAAATCATGGACATATTAATTTTCAACAATTTAAACAAAACCTAGAAGTGCTTTAAAAAAAAAACTTTTTAAGAAATGTTGGTAATACAAAAGCAAATGTATAAATAAAGGGAAATATATTATATAAAAACAAAGATTTATCTATATAGTTTTACGGTTTTACCTGAGCATTTTTTTTTTAAATGGAAACTTAATTTCTAATTTCTCTTTTGTATAGATTGGCATTTGCAATACAAATTGTATTCAACTGCCAAAATGTTGGCTGCGTAATAAAAATAATAAAATTTATTGCGCTTGGCCCGAAAATTTGAAATATAAAAAAAATAATTGATTCGGGCAATTAACAATTATTCCCACCAGTCCAATTCTGAATATAAATTATACGAGGTGGAGATTTTAGAATAATTTGGTAAGTCGAAAGAATTATATTTACATTTTTGTATTTACAACTCTTCTCTAAAATTAAAAGAAATTACAGCAAAATAAAAATAAATCAAATAAAAATTTACATAATGCTTAGACTACTGTATATGTATGAACGGTCCTCCGCCATTTTTGTGTTGTGTTATGTCCAGCATTACCACGGGAGAATACTGAAAATATTGAAATTTCTTAATACGAAACGAACATTGAAAATTTAGTATATTGTAAGTAGATAAAATTGTGCTTATATTGCTTATTACATTTTTATTTTTTTTGTAGATATGGTAACGCACGAAGCGAAGTGCCATTATGAAGAATATCAACAAGCAATGGTGAAATAAGTTGAAATATGCACAGTACAACGTGCAAATAAATACATAAATAATTTATTTTTGTAGATATAAGATGCATTATTTATTTAATTAATTTGTATTTTTCGTAATATATTTTTTTAAATACGTTTCATGTTTAATATCTATTGTTGATATATTGTTTTGCATTAATATTTTTTTTTATATTATAGGTACAGTATAAATAAAACTAGAACTAAATTATTTTTCCTACCATCATTTGTTTATACCATAAAAATTACGTCGAAACAATGCCCTAAAATGACGTCGAAACAACGTCTTAAAAAGACGTCGATACGTCTTACTATGACGTTGAAACAACGTCTTATA
This sequence comes from Harpalus rufipes, assembly GCA_951394225.1. Lineage (NCBI taxonomy): Eukaryota > Metazoa > Arthropoda > Insecta > Coleoptera > Carabidae > Harpalus > Harpalus rufipes. The sequence continues at coordinate 11,960,391 of OX596285.1, forward strand.
ATGACGTCGATACAACGTTTTATAATGACGTCTAAACAACGTCGTAAAATGACGTCTAAACAACGTCTTAAAATGACGTCGTACAGCTCCACGCTGAGACGTCTTCAGGACGTCTATGTGACGTAAATTAGGACGTCACAGTGACGTCGATTTTAGGTCATTTGTGTTACTTGGGATAATATACCTATAATTTTAAATATTTATTTCATAATACAATAAGAAATGTTAAATGTACTTCCCATAAAAAGCCTTCAATTTTTCAAATGGTTTCCGTGATGTTGTTCGTGCACTGAGATTTATTACAACAGATTATTTTATATATTATATATTTTTTATCTTTAATTCTACAGAAGATAATTATATATTTTTAAATATGGCGGATAGAGAATTTTATGTTTTTTAATACTCGTATTTATAATAACATAAATTTTCAAAAATAGTTATTTGTTTAACTAGTTACTAAAATACCAGATTTACAGCACAGGCTGCTGCCTTGGCAATGAATGCTGCCGAAGCTGTAAATATATGTTTAGTGCCGTGTTGAATACATTATTTCTTTTTGCCGATTTTAGAATTATGTAATATTATTTTAGTGATTATTTTTAATATCTATTTTGAAAGTAATCGCCAATCGCCATCAAATTATGTTGCTTTGCGTTTATTGAACGGTTGCTATGAGTTTGCTGAGCTATTGCTATGTAAATAGCAAACCTAAGCAGTAGAAGTGACATTTTACAGTCTGTTAGCTGCCAAAAAAATCACTTTTAATGTCAGCCGCCAACAAATAATATTTCGAAGAATTTTTTTAAGAAACTACTACTTTTGGTTATCCAATGAGGTATTCTAATAATGTAGTAAAATTTAAGGTAAAAATGTTATAATATTGTGGATTATGATAATAATTATTTATGATCAAATGTAAATGTTTAAATCGCAGAAATAGGTCTTAATAATCAAGGTAATTTAATTAACGACGAAAGATTTTGTGACAAATTCATGGATTTCACTGGGATTTGAACCCAGGGGCTTTCCTATAGTAGGATGCTATTAGTTTTAGAACAAAAGTTTAAGTACAAAAAATGTTCAGAATTAAAAACTGCATCAAATATGGGGTCACGTGGCCTTGTGCCTGATTGTCTGGTCGCGAATTTGGGGACCCGGGTGCAATCCTGACCGACGCCAAAATTATTTCGATTATACAGGATGTTAATGAATACGTGTTACAAATTTATAGGGTTAGACTAACTCATATCCAGAAACGCACCGTTTTCGAGTTACAAGCTCTGACCTACACTTCCATTATTATTTATTATTTAACTTTTAGCATTGAATTGCAGACATATTATGAATGAGCACCTGTTCGCGATTACGCTACCATAGTATTAATGCACGGCCGAGTGGCAGCTCAAGAAATTCAAAAAAATCCTGGCATTTTTCAACAAATGTATCAAAATATGCTCCGACGGTGCAATGCTTGAATTGAAGTTGATGGTCGTCATTTTTAGCAATAATTATGTATTACAAAAATGAATATATTTTTTTTTATTCAGATGTGGCCAGCACGTTACCTTCCGCCAATTCAGTGTACAAATCCCATATATATTTTTTTCTGAAATCGATACTAAAGTTCACAATATTACTCCGCGAATTTAGCCAAAATAGTAGCTAAAGTAAAACTTTACGGACTCTTATCTCAAAATTTAACTTTACGGACTCATGTGTCAAACTTGACATAACCTATATTTTAATAGTATATTTTTGCAATTTATTTATTTTTACTTTAATAACAATAACAAAACAGGTCATATTTTATTTATTTCGGTAACAAATAATACACCTAAGAAGGTAATAGGCGATGGGAAATAAGCAATATGACATCTGGTGGTATTTTCGGAACTATAGTCGACGAGATAAATTATACACGTGACATTTTCTTGATTGTATAAACACAAGTGTTATCTATTATGTTTTATGTTTATAATATTTACGTTTACATATGTAATATCTCTTAATATTATACACTTAATGCATTAATACAAATAGTAAATGTTAAATTATCCCGTTAACATTAGTTCCACTTTGGCGCTGCGAAGCTGCGATCTTATTTCCCATCGCCTATAGTATTAATGTCTATTAATATTAATTGTGTAATTATGATTATTTGTTATGCTGAAAGGCTCTAGTAATTTATTAGACGTGATTGTAGAAATAATAGATGAGACGAGGTTTCTTCCTGTCCCTGTCCTTGTAGAATTTTTTTGATGTTTCTACGTAATTTGCAACTACGCTTGAGCTTTTGCAGTCACCATGTTGTTTCAATGTTAATAGATCTGATCCTGGTAATAACGAGTAAATTTTCTCTCTCGTCTACGTCATCTATTGCCATTTCTTTTAATTCATCACTTCGGCATGCACCTGCCACACCAATAATTAAACACACCTGCAATTAGAATATATATATTCGTGTATAAATAGCAGAATGTACATATCTAATACATGAATAAATAATAGGTAATTACCTTTTGCATTAAATGCTTGTCATTTGGAGCTTCCAATAGAAATTTGTTAATATCTTCCCTTGTAAATATTCTAGATTTTTACCTTCCGTCACCTTTAGGTAAGGAAGGTATTGTCTGTGTGTGTGTGTGTGTGTGTGTGTGTGTGTGTGTGTGTGTGTGTGTGTGTGTGTGTGTGTGTGTGTGTGTGTGTGTGTGTGTGTGTGTGTGTGTGTGTGTGTGTGTGTGTGTGTGTGTGTGTGTGTGTGTGTGTGTGTGTGTGTGTGTGTGTGTGTGTGTGTGTGTGTGTGTGTGTGTGTGTGTGTGTGTGTGTGTGTGTGTGTGTGTGTGTGTGTGTGTGTGTGTGTGTGTGTGTGTGTGTGTGTGTGTGTGTGTGTGTGTGTGTGTGTGTGTGTGTGTGTGTGTGTGTGTGTGTGTGTGTGTGTGTGTGTGTGTGTGTGTGTGTGTGTGTGTGTGTGTGTGTGTGTGTGTGTGTGTGTGTGTGTGTGTGTGTGTGTGTGTGTGTGTGTGTGTGTGTGTGTGTGTGTGTGTGTGTGTGTGTGTGTGTGTGTGTGTGTGTGTGTGTGTGTGTGTGTGTGTGTGTGTGTGTGTGTGTGTGTGTGTGTGTGTGTGTGTGTGTGTGTGTGTGTGTGTGTGTGTGTGTGTGTGTGTGTGTGTGTGTGTGTGTGTGTGTGTGTGTGTGTGTGTGTGTGTGTGTGTGTGTGTGTGTGTGTGTGTGTGTGTGTGTGTGTGTGTGTGTGTGTGTGTGTGTGTGTGTGTGTGTGTGTGTGTGTGTGTGTGTGTGTGTGTGTGTGTGTGTGTGTGTGTGTGTGTGTGTGTGTGTGTGTGTGTGTGTGTGTGTGTGTGTGTGTGTGTGTGTGTGTGTGTGTGTGTGTGTGTGTGTGTGTGTGTGTGTGTGTGTGTGTGTGTGTGTGTGTGTGTGTGTGTGTGTGTGTGTGTGTGTGTGTGTGTGTGTGTGTGTGTGTGTGTGTGTGTGTGTGTGTGTGTGTGTGTGTGTGTGTGTGTGTGTGTGTGTGTGTGTGTGTGTGTGTGTGTGTGTGTGTGTGTGTGTGTGTGTGTGTGTGTGTGTGTGTGTGTGTGTGTGTGTGTGTGTGTGTGTGTGTGTGTGTGTGTGTGTGTGTGTGTGTGTGTGTGTGTGTGTGTGTGTGTGTGTGTGTGTGTGTGTGTGTGTGTGTGTGTGTGTGTGTGTGTGTGTGTGTGTGTGTGTGTGTGTGTGTGTGTGTGTGTGTGTGTGTGTGTGTGTGTGTGTGTGTGTGTGTGTGTGTGTGTGTGTGTGTGTGTGTGTGTGTGTGTGTGTGTGTGTGTGTGTGTGTGTGTGTGTGTGTGTGTGTGTGTGTGTGTGTGTGTGTGTGTGTGTGTGTGTGTGTGTGTGTGTGTGTGTGTGTGTGTGTGTGTGTGTGTGTGTGTGTGTGTGTGTGTGTGTGTGTGTGTGTGTGTGTGTGTGTGTGTGTGTGTGTGTGTGTGTGTGTGTGTGTGTGTGTGTGTGTGTGTGTGTGTGTGTGTGTGTGTGTGTGTGTGTGTGTGTGTGTGTGTGTGTGTGTGTGTGTGTGTGTGTGTGTGTGTGTGTGTGTGTGTGTGTGTGTGTGTGTGTGTGTGTGTGTGTGTGTGTGTGTGTGTGTGTGTGTGTGTGTGTGTGTGTGTGTGTGTGTGTGTGTGTGTGTGTGTGTGTGTGTGTGTGTGTGTGTGTGTGTGTGTGTGTGTGTGTGTGTGTGTGTGTGTGTGTGTGTGTGTGTGTGTGTGTGTGTGTGTGTGTGTGTGTGTGTGTGTGTGTGTGTGTGTGTGTGTGTGTGTGTGTGTGTGTGTGTGTGTGTGTGTGTGTGTGTGTGTGTGTGTGTGTGTGTGTTTTAATTAAAGCTATTAACTTCCTAAATTTTGAAATATTTATATTGTGTTTAATAATAAACGTTGATTTTAACATTGAGTACAAACTCTATAAAATTGATGATTTTGAAACTTTAGCTTTTTTTGAGAAATATGCCAAAAAATGTTTTCGGTGTAATTTTTAACATTATCAGCTTTACACCATTTAATGAATTTGTCATATTGTTTTTCATAAATTTGACGATTTATTCGGTAATAAATTTGATGTTGCATCTCTTGCAACCGCTCGTAAATTTGGAGGTGTACAGTTAATAAAACTGTCGTCACTATATCATCCACATCTCCTCGTACGTCCATTATTTAAAAAAATTAGCACTACCTAAAATAACAAACATATTATACTATAATACTATTGGTAAATTTATTTATTATTTACCTTTGATAATAATTTATCGGATTTAATGCAGATCACATGCAGACCACGTCCTAAGAACGTGTAAACAATAAACAATAATGAAAATTATAAACAAATATTTGACACTTTGGCTGTACTTTTGTTATCACAGCCATACCCGTCGCAACAGCTTGATGACGTCTTACAAATACATAATGCCATTTATTTATGTTTTTAATTAATAATTTAACGATTTCAGAAAAAATATAATGTATACCTCAGTACTAAAGTATTTTTTTATTACTCATATGATTTATTCCCCTCCGCTATCGCCTCGTAAAATAAATTCCATATTCGTAATAAAAAAATTATACTTTAGTGCCTTGATATACAAATAACTATTATTGCAAAAGATTATATATTTCCAGTAAAATTATTTCATAAACAAACTATGTAAATTGCACTTGACACTGATACCTTCTTCTTCTTTAGCTTTTCCCACTGGTTAAGTGGTCGCTATTCTTGAATTTCTTCATCCACTAATTTCTATTTTGCTTGTTGTCCTCATTCAGTTCCTTTTCTCTTAAGTCATTTGCAATACAGCATTTCCATCTTATCTTTGGCCTTCCTCTGTTTCTTCTACCTTCTTCTACTAAGCTGTTCATTCTTCTTCCAATATATTCTTCATCTCTCCTCATGACATGTTCAAACCAATGTAATCGTCTCTCATATCTTTGTAGAAACATATGTTACTCGAGCCATTTCCATTATCCTCTCATTCCGTATCCTATTTTTCGTGTCTTCACCAACATCCATCTCAACATTCTCATCTTTCGCCACATTCATTTTCTTTTCATTGACACTGACATCTGTCAATTAAAATTTTCTTAATATAGTAGCTGTTTTCATGGTTATATCATAGCTGACTGATTTATGAAATTTAATATCTTTATAATTCTTTAACTCTATATTCATTGAATATGAAGTATAAAATGTAATTAAATCGTGTAGATAATAGTATATTCTTTAATATTTATAGTAACATTTAGTGTCAAAAAATGATTTAACAGCGTTTTTTCAAGAAAAACTGATAAAATCTTCAAATGAGGGTACTTCCGGTTAACCAATTATAACCAAAATCTAATCACCTCTTCTTTTGGATGTAAACTTGAGGAATACGAAAAAATTATAATTTTTGGAATCGTGGTATTGAAGTTATGCGATCCGAAAGTTTCGTCACACACACACACAGACAGACACACACACAGACAGACACACACACACACACACAGACAGACACACACATACATACATACATCATCGTAAAAATGGTAAAATCGTATTATAGGGACCCTAATACGTGCTTATTCACTAAAAACTCATTGAATTTTTTAACCAAAGACAATACCTTCCTTACCTAAAGGTGGCGGAAGGTAATAAATAAAATAAACAGAATAATAGGTCACACCTATTTAAAATTACTTATTTAATCCTAAAGCCTTTCTACCTTCCGCGGTGTAAGGCTGTGCGTGTTGTGTCATCTTCTTGTTGCTGTCTCTGGCCTTTTCTTCCACATGTTTCTCCATGCGTTTCGGTCTTCCATTATTTCCTTGCACTCTTTCCACTGAACACCTCTGCTCTCCGTCGCCACTCTAACGTCTTCGTCCCATGTTTTTATCGGCCTTCCTCTCTTCCTTTTTCTTAGCAGTTTCGCTCCGTGTACACATTTTGCTAGTCTAGAGTCTGGCATTCTGTGGATATGGCCTCTCCATCTGAGTTGGTTTTCCTGTATTATGTCTTGTACCGGCTTTGTGTCTCAGTTTTTCCTATAGACTTCGTTTCTAATTTTATCTAATTTTGTCTTCCCTTCAATTTTTCGTAGAAATTTCATTTCTACGCTTCTTATTTTACTGAGATGTCTTTCAGATGTCGTCCATGACTCGCTACCATATGTTAATACTGGTACTACAACTTTCTTAAACACGTCCACCTTGGTTTGTTTTGGGATTTCTTTTTTGGCAAGGAATTTTTGTTTTAATGCGTTAAAGAGCCTTCCTCCTTTACTTACTCTCTCATTTATTTCTGGCTCTAGGCTACCTGTTTCGGCATCTAAAATTAAGGTAGGTAATTCGTAATTACTCTTTTACGAGCCTATAGCTCGAAAACGGTGCGTTTCCGGATATGTTTCGTAGTAAAAGTTAGTCTATTTTGCATCCCCTACATACCCTATAAATTTGTAACACGTATTCATTAACATCCTGTATAATCCATAATTAACTCAATCAATGGCATTTAAGAATTTTACTTAGTTACCATGTATTGATAAATGAATATACCCTTGGCGATGTGATATAATCGTTTTTGAATTTCGCTGGGTATCGCAAAAGTAACGTCGTCACAGAAACCATCAGAAAACAAGTTTCATTTATTATCAAACGTCAAAAAAATTATTTAATTTTTGTCATCAAATTTATTAATTAGATAATCATAATGAATATCACTCGTGTGTTCAGTATTATCAGAATATATTGTGTTGACACAGTCATATTATTTTAGAATAGGGCGCGAGCAGATACGTGACTCGAGCGACCTTGAAGTGCTTGGATTTATGATTGATTTATGTGCGCGTGTCACTTTGACAAGACCAATATTTTGACTTATTTTGATTTTTAACTGCTAAAATGTTATTATTTTACAATTTTTAGACAGTAAAACACATGCAATTAATAATAATAACTTTTTAACAGTTAAATTACATATGTCAAAATATTGTTTTTGTCAAAGTGGCACACATATCAGCTGATTCCAAACACTTCAAGGTCGCTGAAGTCACGTGTCTGCTCCGCGTCCTACACCACAACTCCGTGTAGGAATGGTATTCCAAAATAATACGTTACGGGGCAACACATTACACATATTCGAGAATATAATTCCTTAGTCACGTGACATGTTTTCCGCCAATCAACATTCAGAATCTTCCTAGCTACATGTATATCACAGCGATGATAAAAAACAAGGAAATTATCACCGTATTTATAGTCGTTACTAATGGATTTGTTTTCTTTATTTATGACATTGACAGTTAATTTTGAGTATAAAAATAAATAAAAACAATAATTCAAACTCCGAAATATTAAATAAAACTCGTAAGTACCATGTTTTAATACAATATGAATATGTATATCAAAAGTTAGGTTAGGTTAGATTGCAAAAATTCATTATATTCTCTCATTAAATATAAGCTCGTGATATGATTATTAATCGAAGATATTGCTCGTGAAACCGAAGCAGCACATTTCAACTCGTCCTTCGGACTCGTGAAATCTGCAGCTCGGTTTCAATCGAGAATATCATCGATGATAATTATATTACTTGTTATATTACGTATGATTATATAATTCATAATAGGATGGTTACAAGATTGTTGTATTTATAAAATAACATTATATCCTAGTAATCCTAGTTAAAAAATATGTATATTTTCAAATATATCACGTGATTAAAAACAGATGTGACGTCAAAAGGCACTCGCGGCAGCACATCCAAGGAAACAGCTTTAAGCGTCAAGCACAAAAGCACATGTCAAGTTTATGCACTTTAGAAGGCGTGCGCTAGCACAAAGTACTCATAATTGGAAAATCGGGTATTAAAGGTGACAGATATAGTTTTACTGATTCATTTTTTTAAAATATGCGTTCTTGTAGTAGGTATATGCAAAAGTGAAAGTAATCTTTATAGTACACCAAAAGATGAAAGAAGAAAAGAATAATAAAATTTAAGTCCAAATACTAAACAAATATTTGTTTGTGCAGATCATTTTAAGAAAAATGAATTTTTAATTATACAACTGGTAAAAATTATAATAATTAACATTGTTTCATGAGCATTTGCCTTTATAATTGTACTTTTAAGACAGAAACACAATAAAAAAAATGTCACTGTCAGTGTAGTCATTCAAAATTATTCGCGGCAATAGTACATGGCTAGAATGCTGCCATCTATGTTGAGCTTTGCCCGCCTGGTCCCTGATCAGAATACCTATATTGTGTTGATACACTCAACATATTCGATACTACCTGAACATATGCGAGTGTATTCAAATAAAAACCTAATTCGGAGTAGTCTATGAGCAGGGAAACGTATGTCTGATCATTACTCAATTCAAAAGTCCAATTACCAAAATTGATCTTAAAATGTAATTTAAAGAAGAAAAGATAATAAAGAAAGATACAGTATATTGCCATTCGCCGTTTTCTAATTTATTTCCATTTCTAAAATAAGATTCAAGAACAAACGCTTTGATTTCTTTGGTAAAATTTTGGACATCTTGTCACACTGACATTTAATTAAATACTTTTTTTACCTTCCCGTCACCTTTAGGTAAGGAAGGTATTGTCTTTGGTCAAAAAATTTAATGATGAGTTTTTAGTGAAAAAGCATGTTTTAGGGTCCCTATAATACGATTTTACCATTTTACGATGATGTCTGTATGTATGTGTCTGTGTGTGGCGAAAGTTTCGGATCGAATAACTTCAATACCACGATTCCAAAAATTATAATTTTTTCGTATTCCTCAAGTTTACATCCAGATCCAGAAGAACAAAGTGATTAGATTTTGGTTATAATTGGTGAACAGGAAGTAGCCTCATTTGAAGATTTAACAGTTAAATTTGATTTATTGACTTTTAACGTTATTATAACTTAAAGAATATATTATTGTCTACACGATTTGATTGCATTTTATACTTCATATTCAATAGAGTTAAAGAATTTTATAGAAATTAATTTTTATAAATCAGCCAGCTATGCTAAACATGGAAACTATTAATCATATAATTCAAATTGACAGATGTCAGTATCAATAAAAAGTAAATTAATGTGGCAGATATGAGGATGCTGAAGTAGATGTTGGGGAAGACACGGAAAAATAGGTAAGGAAATAACTCTAGTGTTACAAGTTTGAAGAAAGATACAAGAGAGATGATTACATTGGTCTGAAAATGTCATGAGGAGAAATGAAGAATATATTGGATGAAGAATGAATAGCTTAGTAATAGAAGGTTGAAGAAACAGAGGAAGACCAACGATAAAATTGAAGGACTGTATTGCGGAAGAAAGGAACTGAATGAGAACGATATGTAAAACAGAAATGAGTAGAAGAAGAATATAAAAAATAGCGACCCCTAACAAATGGGGAAAGCTAAAGAAGAAGATGTTAGTGTCAAGTGCAATTTGCATAGTTTGTTTATGAAATAATTTTACTGGAAATTTAGAATCTTTTGCAAGAAAATTTATGTATGGAATTTATACATAATACACAGGATTGACGGAAGGTATTGTGCTGGCCACAACAGATTTTTTAAATTGTTATACGTTTTCTTGTTCATAGCCCACTCCGAGTTAGGATTTTTTTTTAACATAATGTATATATATATATATATATATATATATATATATATATATATATATATATATATATATATATATATATATAATAACTCAACACACGCGTGATATTATATGTGAATATTGAATGGCACAAAAATGACCAATGTGGTGCACTCTCCATGCCAACAATGAGTGCCCGTACGGCGTGCGATACAAATTTGTCATCATCATTATCGATATCTGCGTTATGCGTACCAAGCAGATTGGCACATCCAGCAATGATATATATTTTATCAAATGAATGATACTTTTTAGGCCCTAGGCCAAGTATAGGATAGTTAGGTATTGTATAATATACATATACACTGTGTCGGCACATCGGCACCTTTGATATATGCTCCATCGGCAGCCAGACATATTGTTAGATGTGAATAAGCGGTAAATTTAAATACAATTTATTATTCGTTGAATTTAGAATGTACTCGAATATTTTTAATATGTTTTTAAAAAATGTACACTGTACGCATTAACAAATCATTAAAAAATAAAGTACAAGATGTTTATTGAAATAAAATTGTATAATTCTTTTCATAAATTACGATAAGAAACATAACACATTTCAAAAATAATACATATTAGAAAACAATAATATTATTAACTTTTCTATTTGACTTGTGGTCAATAAATATTTTAATTATTTATTTACGTTCCTATCATGTAATAAACGGAAAATAAAATTTCCGTCTTTAAGCTGTTTACAAAGTACATACTATGGAAAATTAAACATACAGTTCAAACAGACGTATTGTTTGAGATTGGCTGATAAAAGTTAATGAATTGATATTTAATGTTTTGTCTAGAAAATTATTCCATGGAATTTTTTCTGAGATGGTAAATGCATCCATGATTAGCTGATAAATAATTTAATGTTATCAATAATTATTAAAACTTTACAGCAGATGTCATATGTAAAACTCAAACAATAAAACTGTTTAACATTTTTATTTTATTTGTCATGGCACTATGTAAAAAACTAAAAAAAAAGCTTTTATTTTACTCTCTCGCGAACGAAACACTTACGGGATGAGTATGGGAAGACGCCCCCCCCCCCCCCTTTAACTTTTTTATTATAAGTAATGGGGTCTCGTGGCCGTGTGCCTGAGTGTCTGGTCGCGAATCTGGGGACCCGGGTTCGATCCCGACCGACGCCAAAAATTACATCGCAATTTAATGGCACAGAATTGACCCCTGTGGCGCACTCTCCACGCCAGCAATGAATGCCCGTGAGGTGACGCCTGGTAAGCGCCCACACGGTACAAATATTTCATCATTACCGATATCTGTGTACGAAGCAGATTGGCACACCCAGCAATGGGTAATAATATGCCGTGATGAAATATTTATTTATATTTATTTAACAGAAAATAATAGCTTATATAAAAGTTTTATTATTTTAAATATACTATTTGACGGCAGGTGTAGATATTTTTTATAAAGTCAGATTTACAAGATAAGACTATCAACTTTTATTTTTTAAATAGCAACTAATAATTATTTTACTAAAATATAAACTGCCATTTTTTTTCTCTTTTCAACGATTTATTAGTTTTTATTAATGTATTTGAAAACAAAATCGAGAAAAATAAGATAATTGAGGAATATGGGATATAATTTTTATACAAATATTATAGCTGGCAGGTGGCTATATGAAAATAAACAAAATGTAACAATGTTAAACAATTAAATTAATATCAATAAAGTATACATTTGTTTATTATTTATTAATACTGACTTATTATTTATTTATTTGTTATTTTCACATAGCCACCTAGAATATTTGAATAAAAATTATTTCCCATATATCTCAATTATCCAATTTTTCTCGAATTACTTCAAATGCATTAATAAAAATTAATACATAGTTGAAAAGGCAAAAAATGGCAGTTTGTGATTTAGTAATATAATTATAGGTTGCTATTTAAAAAATAAAAATTGGTAGTTGTATCTTGTAAATCGAATTTTATAAAAAAAATATCTACATCTGCCATCAAATAGTATATTTAAAATAATAAAACTTTTATATGAGCCATTTTTTTCTATTACTCATAATAAAAAAGTTAAAGTGGGGAGGGTGTCTTCCTAGACTTACCCTGTATCAAAATAATTTTGGATTTATTGGAAGCAGTTTTTACTTCTGAATATTTTTTTGTACTTTTATTTTAAAATTAATAGGGCAGAAATTACAGCTATGTGAAAATTTTATCACTGTATTTCCTATATGGTTCATAAAAAAAAGTAGGCACCCGGTATAGTAAACATCATGTTTTAACATGTTAGTAGAAAAATAACAACTAAGTAATGAAACACTTTAAAACGTCTCCAGCTGAATGGTTATTAATCTTCTGATTAATATCTGTCTTGGTTGTAGTAACGCTGTCGCACGGTGCGTGCTTACTCCTTAGAATATGCAACAGGTTTTTTTGTTTTGTATTGCAAGAGTGTATATCTGAATTAAATTGAAAACTGTTTTAAGTTATAAAAAGAAACATGCAAATTTCAAAAATATAGAGCAAATAGTCAAAATACGAAACTGAGAGAAAAGTATCCTACAGGAGGATCGGCGTGAAGCATCTGCGTTAGTCGTAACATACGTTTCTGTATGATAAAATACAATGTATGAAGATATGACGCATCCCGTATACAGATTCCATATCTAATGGCCGTATTCTGAACAAAACTGTAATGCCCGGTTTCATGAAAGTTAATTAAGTTAAAACCTTATTCAATGATTAAATTTTATTCGTTTTGTTAAATAAGATATTTTTTCTTCAAGTGTACAATAATATTCATATTATGCTACTATATACACACTATAGAAGATATTCATTTTATTACTAGTACAACAATGTTGTTCATTATTGTACTAATAAAAAAATGTTAGCTTCTTAGTTCACCGCTGGCGGCAGCAGTCGTCACAACAACACAGACCATATTGAAAATTGTTATTTGACAGTTGTATCGTTTGTGTTTTGTAGTGTACACAGCCAACTATGGCTGAAATTACAAACGCTATAATTAAAACAATTCTAGAATAATATTTAAAAAAATCTCCAGTTTTCTTTGAAACACTTGAAGAAAAAATAGTATATGTTACTCGGAGCAGAACGCCCTTTTTGTGTTTTACCTAGCTTGCCTGGCCTCGGCTACCGCCTCGGCCGCAATAGCTGGGTTCAACACAAAAAGACCGCTTTCTACTCCTAATAACACAATATACTATTATCCACGACTGTCAAATAATATACCCATAATTGAACCGTTTTTTTTTTTTTATCAATTAATGATCATAGTTACTGTTGCTAATTGAATAATATTGACAGTTCGATGGAATAATATTATTCAATCGTTATGTCAAATTCATGTCTCACCTTTCAAGGAGTACAAGCAAATTACTTTTAATATTTTTTTGCACATAAAAAGCCAAAATTATACTAGTTTTCTCATTTTTTGTAGTTTTATTTTCTGCTTAAGCTCAAAATGTAGCTGAATAGTTGTTGGTTTAAAATTTTCTGCTAAATGTCAATCACTTCATAATTTTGTTATAATAATACCTAGCGATTAACGCTAACTATGTTTATGTTTGTAAACAAACAATTTTCTAAAATTTGTTAGGTTATTTCTGATTTTATAATAGTACAGTATGTCATTATTTGACAGTTGTGGATAAAGTATAGTATTCTATTCGCATGTAATGGCTATTACTCACTTGATACTCAATACAAATATGTCACTGATATTATTTGACAATTGTGGATAAAGTATAGTATTCTATTCGCATATAATGGCTATTACTCATTCGAATGCTTTATATCACTCGCCTTCCGGCTGGTGATGCAAACTTCATTCTCATGAGTAATAGCATACATATTACATGCTATTGTTTAATGACAGATGATTAACTTGCTTAATCGGAGTGCTAAAATATCGGTTAATTTAATCAGTAAAACTTGGCTGGTTAAATTTTGACAAGTCAGTTAATTACACATTGAAGTATCTACATGTCAACTATTTTTTTATTAAATTTCAATGTAAATTAATTATTATTATTACATATAATTGAGTTTTTAATAAAAAATGCTATTTATATAAAGGAAAAATATCTCCAAAATCAATTGAAGTTAACAAATGGATTCATTTCATGAAATGCACAAATACTTTAATCAGTGATAAAATTTAAGAAGGCAATTAGTTAATTATTGATTTAACCTGCTCTCATTAAACGAGTATAAGTCTTACACATCTGTAAATCTCTAAAGAACTGTGAAAAATACGTTTTTTTTTGTTGATTACAATTGTACATAAGGGTGGAAACTTTTGTTGAGATTTGTTTATTATTTAATTTCAAGTAATGCACAAGTACTTTAATCAGTGATTAAAGTTAACAAAGTAATTAGTTAATAAGTAATTAATTTAACATGCTTTCATTAAACCAGGTATAAGTCTTACAGATCTATAAATTTGTACAGAACTGTATTTTTGTTGATTACAATTGTTAAGGATGGAAATTTTTGTTGCGATTTTGTTTATCATTTGCAAACAAAAAACTGTTGTTTCGTGAGCACGTTGCTCAGATACCAAAAATGGCAACATATCAATTTTTTTATTGACACAACACAAGTTCATTGCTACGGTATTTTCCATTTAGATTATCATCAGACTAAGAACAACTAAGAAATTTTCCATTATTAGTTCCATTTATATCATATCCATCAATAGGAATATTCAAATCTAAATTTTTCCTATAACGAAAGAAATGAAATCGTAAATAATGGATTTTACTTAATTTGAAATAGAAATCGTTATCACAAAACCACACCGATAATGCATAATAATTTTCATTTTCCTTGCAATATATCATGCCTTTTATAGGAAATTATTATGGATCCGCATACAATGTTATGTAAAATTAATCCCCAAAAACCATTAGTAATTCGTTTATACTGGTATTTTTTTTTTTTTTCTAGGATTTATGTGGACATAGGAGATTAACATGCTAAATCTGTTTTTTGCAGACTATTTCCCCCCGTCTTGACTGACAACAATGGTTGTAGTATCAATAGAAATATAAAAAATATGTAATATTTTAGTCCCATAAATTAATAATAAATAATATAAAATTTATTCAATAGACCTTTTCAGTAAAAGAGATAGAAAATATGCGCAATGGAATCTCACAATACTAAGCTAACAAATGATGGGAGTTATGGTTACGTGCTTGTTATATGAGATCCGATTGTTTTGTCTAAGTAAGGTCTTTGACAACTTTAAAAAAACCTCTCAAAAAATTTTCAAAAGTTTTTATTGAAGCTAAAATGTCAAACGGCGCAAATTTTCACCGAGAATATTTAGTGATTGCATATTTTGTCGTTTCATCGACAATCCAACTGGCACTTGCAGGCTCCATTTTACTTAATATGGGCAAGGATAGAAAGAGATTGCTGTCAAAATGGAATGATTTATCTCGCATTAATAGCAACAGTCATGGTATTCAAATAAAAAAATAATACAGTATATTAAAAAAAAAACAAGTTTCATAAGGCAATCTGGAGTCTAAATTTTACAAAGGACGAGTGACATAACAAACTTCATGAAATAAGTTTTTATATACTTTGGTTCACGAAAGATGACTATTCATGTTCACTTGTTCGAAGAAAGAATACACAGCACTTTATACAGTAGTAGCTTAGCAACATTTCATGTTAGAAAGAAAAAGATTATTTGACGTATGTCTATACAGTTTATGTTGTGTGACAGATATACGTAAATGGTGACATTACTTTCCAACACATTACAAATAATAATGACGTATGTCGTAGAGTTACAGATATCTAATTATCTACTGCACTGCCATCTATCCTAATAGTTATCCAGTGATGTTGACATTTAAATCAAATTATTATTCCATGGTTTTTGTCAAGTTTATGTTTTTGGGTATTGCAAATACATAGGTGAAGAGCATAAATCTTTGAGAAAGGCGTTGTTTAAAAAGAAACATAATTTTCATATAAATTACACTTATTTTTTTAGTTAAAATGTATCCATAAATATTTCATGTTGCACGTCTATGTATACGAAATGCAGTGAAGTTATCTGCTAGTAATATTATACCATACGGTTAATAAATGACCTTGAATTGTCATCTTTCGTGAACCAAACTATACTATTTTTTTTGGTTAGATTTTTAAAAAAATCTACTTCTCCAAAATGTAACTTGATGTTTTTATCAGTTATGTTGGTAGCGCTTCTCGCTAAAAAAAATTAACTTCACTCATGAAAATTCATTGTTAACTGGCAGCAATTTGAGGTTATGTCATTCATCTCTGTTTTGAAAGCAGTCATACCACCTCTAAAAAACGAAAAGAACCAATAAATCTTAATGACTTGTTTTCAGTGTGTTTATAGACACAAAGACACCGAAATAGAAAAACAAATGTTTAACTTTTATCTGTCTAAATTCGTTAGCTATTTTTTTTAATTTTCTTTTAATATTTTATAACAGATTTGAAATTACATGACAAATTTAAATTATTAAAGTTATAATGTACATTATAAAATTTGCACAAGTTATAGGTGATAACGAATATATTAAAAAGGCAAACATTTGTTTATTTTTTTGTTCAAATGCCATGGCTATCGCTAAAAAAAGCACCCGGTATATAAAACGAACAGTAGGTGCAATGACACAACCTTGAGGTAATCCCCTATTACTAAGTAGGGTTGTATAATTTGTATTTTCTATATCAATATAATTTTTCTTGTATGTCCACAATAATGAAAAACAAACAATCAACCATGTAAATGAATATCCAGTTACAGCATTCTCGGGAACAATAGCAGACTTTTAGTAAGTAAATTAAAATAGCACTAACTTCATTTTACGTAAGAAAATAGCATTGGTTTAGATAAGAATGTAAATTCTGCCCTTTGATTGGTCAGAATGTAAACCTAGTTCACAAAAACGAAAAAAATAGCACCTGTCAATTATCAAATAAAATCTACAGAATTAAATAATGTGTAACCATGTTTTATTATAATTTTAAATATTCAGGTTTTGTACATTTTTTACATATAAAAATATTTATTACTGACAAAGTTTGGTTTCACGAATTTAAATTATTTATTTAATGCATGTAAAAACGGTCTGCTCTCAAACGCCATCTGCTATTTTTTTTTACGTGAAACGAAGTATAGGACATTTGCCAATAGAATGTAAAATATAATTCAAATAAATATATAATAGCACAAATACAAAACACTACTACAGTGTTTTCTGTTTTGAATTTGTGATAGTAAGTTACAATGAAAATAGAAACATGTGGTAATATAATTTTTAATCGGTGATAAGCATTTAATGATGTAGGCAAATAAAGTGATATGAACTATATTTATTAGGAAATAAAATATAAAAACAAAAACATTTTTACTTAATGATTAACAAAGGTAACACAAATTTAAATCATTTCGAGATTCAAGATATAATACAAACATTCTATGGATGGAACACATTAAAATGTAGATAATTCTATAAACAATCCTCCTGTCTGCTCTTGATATACCTCAATGATATCATCATTCAACATGTCTAATGCTTTAGGAGTCTCATCATCATTGATACGCTTTCCATCGTATAAGAATCTTAAAGAACTAACTGGAACTCCCTTCAAAATGGTTTTATTTTAAGAATTATGCATGAAAAGTAAATATTTATACTTACCACACGATCGCTGTAAGACTTTTTTAATTTATTCATCGGTGTGGACATTTTTACGCGAAAGTGTATTTCATTATTATCCTGAAAATAAAATGAAAAGTCAATCGATCTTGAAGGTAAACAAACAGAAGTAGAGTTGACATTTTAGATTGAGGTTAGATGATTATAGAAAAATTTATTTTATGAAAAGCTGATACGTATTATTTTCGAAATATTTGTTAAATATAGTTCCTTTTGATGTATACTTACATTTCCTACAACTTTCAGCTTGATATAGTCGGCCGATGAAGCATCGCCAGACCCTGAATCAGGTTTTGGGTCCTGTAATTTAATTTTTAATGTATTAAACTGTACGTAACAAATACATTTTGAAATATTTTACCTGATTATCTGACATATTTGTTAGTAAATTAGTAGAGAAATATATAAACAAATATATGTACAAGCGCGCCAAATCACTGCTCTTCCCCTTCCATGTAAAATGGTGTAGATGCGCAAATCTTCATAAGATCATGTTTCATTAATTAATTATTTAATTTATAGAAATAAATTATTGATCTTTATCTGCTTTCAAAATATTTTTGATTTAAATGATGCGCATATGTTTTCAATTAATAAACAAATTTTGTTTTTTGGTGCAACACGCTAAATTCATGTTCGTTTTAAAAATTGGGTACAAAGTATCATTAAATAAATAAATAACAAATGACTGATATTTTTATCTAAGAAAAAAAAAACAAACATATATTATACTTTCCTCGCTAATTTATTGACGACAAAAGTTTGCGCTGGTCATGCATGCAGATGCATAGTGCACGCTTCGTGTTATCATGCTACATTTAGGTGGGGCGTGGCGGCGGAGAGTATATAAACTGCGAGAACGTGTTTCAAAATCAGTCAGTTCACTTCAGTGCATTTCACTAATATCAAACATGACTTTTTCCGAAATCACACATGTTCTATTTGATTTAGATGGACTGTTATTAGGTAAGATATTTTTTGTACATTTAATTTAAAATATTACACAAATTCATTATTATATCATAATTTAATCCGTTCACTTTTTTAAACACGACGATGAAATTTGCATTCATCAGTCAGTGATTCTAAACAATTGAACTGTAATAAAAATTGATACAATAATATTTCTGATTGTTTAATAGTTGGTCGTCCACAATTTTTATTTATATTTTTTATTTAATTTAATCTAAGCTGAAAGCGATTTGAAGTTTTAAAGTTTTTATTGTTATTCGTTCAGCCGTAATATTTTTTTGTTCTCAAACAGTGGAGTCACATAAATTTTTCTTTTTCAACACTTATAAAAATATATAAATGTGTTAAAATAACACTTGTGGTCAATAATTGGAAATGTGCTCGGATAAGCAATTTAATAAAACAATTACTAAAAACCTACGTATATTATAGCCCAAGTTTTGATTACCACTGGTAGCTTATGTGATTCAATATATCTTTTACTTTCATACCAACGCATGTATTCGGGCATGGCATCATAAATTTAAATGTCTAATTTGGCTTACTTCAGTTGTTTTTTTGTTTTTTTCGGGATTCATATACTTGAAAATGGATTCCGTATTTAAAAAGGTGATAGCAGAAAGTAGTGAAAATTTGGAATTAAGTAATTTTTTTTTAAATAAATGACCCATGTTCTAATCAACGCCAGCAACTATTTACGATTACGATATTTTCTATTTCTCTCTAACATTATTATATTTCTTCTCTATTTCTTATTCGTACTTTTAAATTCAAAATTATATAAAAATAAAATTCTTAACAAACGTTTGTATCCGTTTATTTAGCGGGATTTGACATTTGATATTTTTTGACACCAGCCTTCAAAAAATAAATTGTACTATACTTCATTTCACTTAAGAAAATAGTAGATGGCGCTACAGAGCCGGCCGTTTTACAAGCATTAAATGAATAATTTAAATTCATGAAACAAAACTGTCAATAATAAATATTTTTATCTGTGAAAATGTACAAGACCTGAATATTAACAATTACAACAAAGCCTGGTTAAACATTCTGTAGATTTTACTTGTTAACTGAAATGACAGATGATATTTTTTTTTTCATTTTTGTAATCTAGGTTTGTATTATGACCAATCAAAAGGCAGAATTCATATGCCTATCTAAATCAACACTATATTCTTACGTGAAATGAAGTATATCCTATTACAGCACTCGAATGAGATATTAACGATCTCTTTTGGGTTCTTAATAGCTTTGTTAAAAACGCAAATAGAAAATAGTTAATTATGTAACAAGAGTAAAAAGTATAGTCTTAATAAGACATTTTTTACTCTAGTTACATACATTTTTTTACGCTTACAATAAAAGTGTGAAAAAAAAATTGTGTTAAAAAAGATACTTTTTCTATTTTGGTTCTTTAATATGTACTTTATGAAACCCATTTGGATGTCATAAAGTACTTCTTAAAAAAACTCAAACCTAATTTCTGTTAGGTTGGTACGTAGTACCTACATTTCTAGACATTTGTCATTTGAAAGTAAATATTTAAATTGTAAACAATAACAATGAAACGTCATAGTTACGAATATCAATCACTGTTACTGTTACCAACAATCAAATAAAAATTAAAATATTCCTAAAAATGAAATCACGTATATTTGTAAATATTTTTTTGACAAAAGGACCAAAATAGAAAAAATAGTATAAAATACACGTTTCATAAGACATTTCAGCGCACTTGTCCCGTTAGAAAACTCGCGGCAAGCCGCTCGTTTCTAACAAAGACGCGTGCGCTAAAATCATGTCTTATGAAACTTGTATGTTAATGTACTATTATAAACCTATTTTAATGAAAAAAAATGTACTTTTTTTAACAGACGTAAAAAAATATTTTTATTTTCAGACACAGAAGGATCCCACGAAACAGTAATTTCAGAAATCGCTCGCAGACATGGGAAACAATACACACATGATGTAAAAATGAAATTGTTGGGGACTACTGAACAAGATACCGCCAAAATAGCAGTATCTGAGATGGAACTACCAATAACAATACAAGAATTCCGTAATCAATACTCTATTTTATGCCGAACAGCATTAGCAAATTCTCCTTTCTTGAGAGGGGCTGAAAGACTTATTAAACATTTACACCAAAACAATGTACCGTTTGCTTTGGCCACATCTTCCTCAAACGAGACTGCAGAAATAAAACTTAAATGCCATCGTGAAATATTTTCATTATTTAGCCATAAAGTTATGGGTAGTACTGATCCTGAAGTTAAAAATGGAAAGCCACATCCAGATATTTTCTTGGTCTGTGCTTCAAGATTTCCTGATAAACCAGATCCAGCAAAAGTAAGTGTAACTGTTAATAAATTTCAGTAAAATATTTATTTACTTTTTTTTATTTACAGTGTTTAGTATTTGAAGATGCACCGAATGGTGCAAGAGCTGCTGTGAGTGCTGGAATGCAAGTTGTAATGGTACCTGATCCTTGTACAGACCGAGCATTATGTAGCCATGCTACTTTGGTACTGGATTCTTTAGAAGAATTTCGTCCAGAATTATTTGGTTTACCACCGAAGGCCAGGGCCATCATACCAAGTGGGCTAAAGGGGGCTGCAGTCCCGGTGCACCAGGTACCGAAGAGCGCCAGACATCTCCTTTGAATTAGATAAATTTTATCATGTTCAATATATTCTACATAATTTATATTATACAAATGCAATTATTTTTATATAGCTATTATATTATATTCATAAATAAATATTAAATGTTAAGATTATTTTGTTTTCTTATCATAAAATTCTAAACCTTATTCCAGTTAAGAAGACAGTAACCAGAAGACTGATTTACCTGTAGAAAACATAAATTTTAGTTCTAAAATTAAGCTCTAAATTTGATCAACATTTGTTGTATTTACAATAGTAGTTTTTACTATAGTACTATTTACATACATTCATACATATATTATTAGGTCTGTTCGTTTATATGACATTAACTTGCATAACATGCATTGAGAATATGTCATTAGTGCAGTTTAGTACAAAATAATACACACTTGTTTTTTTTAAATACAAACGAACGAAGTTAGTGTAGATAGATAGTTTTCTTTGGAAAGGAATTTTTCTCTCACAAGAAAATATTTCTTTTGATTCATATTTAGTATAGATTTCGATTTTGAAAAAAATATAATGCCGGTAACAAATACACAGCGACCTGTTTGTTAAATTAATGTGACGTTACTGCACATTAAGTGTAATAGCTCGGGAGGTCTGACAGTTCTGACAAGTTAGTACTACCCCTGACTACAAACGAACACTTTGCTGACAACTTAGAAAACACAAATGAACAGACCTAATACGTCGTATTATTATTAAAAATAAAAGTTGTAAATATACATGAACGTATTCCGAATAGGGCGCGAGCAGTCTTGTGATTTTGTTAACCTTGACAAGCAAATATGGGGGCCCGTGTCAAAATGACAGGTAGTAATTATGTAGTTATAGTTTATGGATTTTTATTATTTATCTAAATACTAGCTGTTATCCTGACACGGGCCCCATATCTGCCTGTCAAGGCGAACAAAGTCACATGACTGCTCGCGTCCTATCTGTACACTGCCCTGTACTATAAATTTGTACTTTGTACTCTAGAGAAAGAGATGGATAAACAATCAGAGCCCGTTTTAATAGCCCTATGCTAGCCCAATATATCTTGATACCTATTAAACTTAAATAGGTATATTGTTAGCCCACCCACACTGTTTTCTTACACGGGTATAAATTTTAAGTTCTTATCTTTGTTGGTTATGATTGAACTGTCATCGCATAGCATTTGTTTACATAACCTATCTTAAATATTAATTATCAAAAATAAAAATTATAAAAAAAAATCATATATTTATTGACTGATAAAAATACGACAAAGATATTTTATTGACTGATAAAAATACGACACAGATATTTTGTTCATTCATATCGCAACTTCGCAACACTGTGCCAACATAACCTTATTATTTCATAACAAACGTCAAAAACACGTGCTTGATTTGTGCCTTAATTTATAAGGAATTAAACAATAAATTTCATTCATGAAATGGACGCATTTGATATATTTAAAAAGTTAACTGTGGGTGCCAAATTTAAACGAAAAGAACCTCTGAATAAAAATCAAAATAAGGTTAGTAAACATGTTCACACAAAAATACAGGTAAAATTACTTATTTGGATTAATTTAGCCCAAGAAAATAAGACTAGAGGATGAAATAAATAACAAAAGTGAAATTCAAATAAAAGAAGAACCGATAGATGAGGGATATGAAGAATTACAGCAAAGCGACTTCGAAGATATTGAAATCAAAGAAGAATCTGATGAATCAGAAGAGTCTCCGGACAAAGAAATCACTTTATTAGGTTCTATAACAGCTGCAGAAAGTGGCAAGAAGAAGAAAAAGAAAAAACAGAAAGTTTTCGACGAAGAAAAACGAAAATTATTACAACAGGAAGAAGTAAATAGATATCGAAACGAAAACCGCATCAATGTAAACGGTTCGAATTGTCCACCACCTATAAAAGAATTTAGTGAGCTTGATATAGGCGCAGATTTAATCAAAAATCTCAAAACATGTGGCTACGAGACTCCTACTCCTATTCAAAAACAAGCCATTCCAATTATGTTGCGAGTATGTATAAAAATTAAATTTAAAGTTAAATTCTAATTTATTTTCTTTTAGCGTCGACAAATTTTAGGATGTGCTCCAACAGGATCAGGAAAAACGGCGGCATTTTTAATGCCAGTAATTCATACTTTGAAAGAACCTCAGAAGAAAGGATTCAGAGCTGTGATTGTGTGCCCAACTCGAGAACTTGCAAAACAGACTCAAAGAGAATGTGCAAGATTGGCGGAAGGACGTGGATTTCGAATACATATCATTAATAAAATTAGTTTGGCTCTTACTCAGTATGGCCCTAAGAGCAATCAAAAATTTGGTAAGTTTTTTATTTAACTAAATTTTATTGAATGTATGTCCAAGTGATCCACAATATTTTAATATCTACCACAGACACAAAACTTTTGAAAATTATCGATTATACGATTGTTATCTGTGATATTCCAGTTCTTATTCAAGATGTTCCATTTCTCTTTTTCTGTTGTTACATAACATATCCTATTATCGAATGCGAATTTTGTCCAATTTTGGAATCCATCTAATTTAAAATAAGCACTAATTAGGGGCCCCACAATACGTTTTTACTATTTTTACAAGGATTTCTGTCTGTCTGTCTGTCTGTGTGACGATTTTTTTCGTTCATGTTAACTCATATGAAACTTTCAAAAATTTGTATTTTTATGCATTCATATAAAGAGTTGATTAGATTTTGGGTAAAATTGGACAACCGGGAGTGGTACTTCCCTTGAAACCCATAACAGTTTTTAATAAAAACCTATATTATCTTTTGGATGACCAGGTGGAATTTTGAAACACGGACGTCTACGTTGGGTCAGTAAGTGACCTCACGTATAAATAGTGATTTTTCTTACAATATGAAAGAAAATCAAGTTTTCAGACTCAAACAACAGGCTATAGTGAAAATGATTAAGCAGAGGATTCACGTCATCAACCTGAAAAAAACCTTATAAAAAGAAATATAACTTGTAGAAATTAGTAGTTGTTATTTATTTTTATAAAAAGAAGAAAGCATATACTAGTATTAAAGAAACGTATATAGTAATGAATTTACAATTATTTCAAACTCAATCCTTATTCTTTTTACGGAATATAAAATTATTTGACACAACATAATCATTCTCAATACTGCCAACGTATGTTTCGAAAATAAACTACAATTATTTTAAATAATTTTATATTCCGTAAAATGAATAACGATTGACTTAGAAATAATTGTAAATATCATTATTATATACATTACTTAATACCAGTACTTTTTTCTTCTTCTTTTAAAAATAAATAACATCCAAAAATTTCTACAAGTTATATTTCATTTTATAAGGTTTTTTTCAGGTTGATGAAGTGAGTCCTCCACAAAACAATAAGGTAAACGAGAAGTGCAAGTCAATGTATCAAGTGGGCAGCACGGAACTATTGCCCCCTGGGTGTCATTGGGTACACTACTTTTGACATATGTCAAATACATGTCAAGTAAATGTCAAATATATGTCATATGAACCTGTCAACGTTCATTTGTTTAATATACAGTGATTACTTAATTTTTATAATTTCGGTATATTTAAATAAAAAATATATTTATTTTCATTATTTTTATTATATGTACAAATTACATTATTTAAATTCAATATTTTATAATAAAAGCATTTTCTTCTCATTCTTGATTACTTGGAATAGCCGGGTGAGTTTTTATTCATATTGATTATTCATTATTTCAACATGGTCTCCTTATGAACGTTGTTCTGCGTGGACTTTTCAAATGATCGTATGCATTTTCGGGATGTAGGTTCTTCTATTTTCTACCTGCTCTGATTTTGTCTTGCCAGCAGTACTTTGGTCTTCCGCCGAGACGTTGATTTCTAAGACAGATGCAATACGGAATACGACGTACTGTACCACTCGAGTTGCTTTTCTCACATTTTTTCATTGATCATGTTGTTGCTTATAGTTAGCGAGAAGATGTCTCCGTGGAAGCGACGCTCAGCAAATTTAGTGATTGACCATCATTTTATATTACATATGTTCACCATCAAAAGTCGACGTTGAATTTAGTTTCGAAGTTCTCGGTTTTCCCATTATTTTGACGAAGACCATAAAGGCTAACACAATCACATCAGATCTATAACTATTGTTCCAATTTTCTTCACAAGAACATTAGGATAAATCCTTGAAATTTTGTATTCTTCCTGTTGTCAATGTCCGTGAAGAGCTTCCTTGAAAGAATCCTTTAACGTAAACTTGTCTCTTCCATAACGGCCGTAGGTCCAATTGGTAACAAATGACCTTTTTGTTGATTTTTTTAAAAATTAAAATTAAAAACAAAATAGCAAAACCCAACTGCAACCATACATACACATACAAATACGCACAGAAACATACATCACAAAGATAAATGCTTTCATAGATTCCTTAAAGACATTGCGCTCAATGTATTTGGGGGAAAAATCATAAAATTAATAAAGATAAAAATCATCATAAGTGAATATTATTTTGCCAAGTTCTTTAAATAACAAATAAAACATCGTTGGTGAGCAATTACATAAGTCATTTTTATAGTACATTTTTGTGGAAACACTTAAACCTAAATGTAAATTATTTGAAACTAAGATACTTTTCGCGAGAAACAGTTTTACCAAACTATTTGGCATCCTCGAATGTAGATGTAGCTCTAACTCAAATTTACAATATTTGGAGTATGGTTGTTTGTGCCCATAAGCTCCTCAATTTTAACTTTTATATACTTATTCATATAAATGTTAAATTACATGAACTGTTTAAAACCATTAACTTTATAAAAATGAAGAAAGTCAAAGAAAACTAATAAAAAAAATATTCTTCATTTGTAAAATAAGTTTGTTGAGTATGTATATTATGATGAACATCCTACAATAACATTAATTAAATATAAAGGTTAACGAATTTATAGTAAGCTAACAAAATTAACGCAACCATGATTACTATTTAAAGGAAGAATATATACAAATGATTTTCGCAAATGAAGGAATATGACAAATTGTCATTTGAGTTAATATTACAAAAAAAAATCCATATATCACATTGCGCCGTATTTTTTAAAGGAAATCTATAGAAGTGTTTATTCTGTGAATCACTTACAACATTCATATATTTATTCTCGCAGTTGGGATGCCGACATTTAAATTTATAACGACGAAGCTGAAAATGTTAGTTAGATTAGAAGAAATAAACTAAAATAAAGTTATTAAATTATTTACTTATTATAAGCCATAATATATATTTTTTAAACCAGCGACTTATACTTGACAATGCAGCAATGACAATATTTTCGAACAATATTTTTTACTGTTGACAAATAATTTTATAAATTTTTATTTTTTATTTCATAGATTACTTAATTCATTTCAAACTATAGCAGCGACATGAACCGTTTAGTGACATCTCTGTTACATTGGGTACATTACTCTCAATGCCTACTGTTTGCTGCCAGTTTCCCAATACAAGTTGCACCGGGGTGGAGTCCTCTGCTTAGTCCTAATCACTATATCCAATAATATAAACACAACAATATGTTATATTATTAAAAAATACAATGGCAAATGATACAAATATTACATTTTTATTAAATATAGGCTTTGTAATATTATTTTTTTTAATTAGTCATCTGATATTAAATAACAGGTGTAATAATGAAATATCGGATTGAAATAAGATGAAATTTTTATTTTAATTTGAAAGGTATAATGTTAAAATAATGTAGAGCAAAGCCTACTGTATACAGGTTTCATAATATATGCGCAGGACTTCAGGATGTGATAGCTCGTCCAAAAATATGAAAAAAAGTACTCTTGGTCATAAGTTCTAAAGTTGACCGTTTTCGAGAAAAATCAACTTTTATGTTGAAAAACATGGTCTATTTTTTGAAATAATTTTTTTTTACTAATTAAACAAAATTTATTCAAACGTTAGAACAAGTAACAAAATCAAACGTTAACTTCATAATTGCAAAATTAAAAAAAAAAATAACAAATCATACTTAGTTAAATTAATTGTTGGAAATGTCCGCCGTTAGTTTTCTTTTTATCAAGTAGGCTTTAAATTTTAAAACATAAAGTTGATTTTTCTCGAAAACGGTCAACTTTAGAGCTTATGACCAAGAGTACCTTTTTTGTGTAAAAAACATTGGCGGTTCAAATGGGCGCCTCAAAACTGTACTTTTTCCAGTGGCGTAGAAGTTGGGGAGAAAAACACCCACTACCCCTTCAAAATCTTCACCAATTATGACAGAAAAAAATTCCGCACAAAATATAGCTTATTATGAGAAACTTTTTTTCATATTTTTGGACGAGCTATCACATCCTGAAGTCCTGCGCATATATTATGAAACACGCTGTATAATAAATATGTAATATTTAAAATTTAAATCATTCGCCATTGTACTTTTTAAAAATATAACATGTGATTGTTTTTATACTATTGGATAGTAAATTTCACGTGCTTTTCAAATATGAAAAAATATATAGGTGTTCCATTTGAAAATTATACCGTATTCCACCTTACCAATTCAGTATTGTAATATGGCATAGTTTTGAACTCTGTCATTGGCTGAAATTGGAGACAAGTTTATGCAATGTAATTTCAGACCAGTGTCAGAGTACATGACATGTGACATCTCGTGTCATTTTTACGTGCAATGTCAAGTATCATCTTTATCCGATTTGGAAAGCATGTAGATAATACTCTATATTTCATACTTACTGACTAGAATTATACAAAGTTTCAATTGGGATATTTCATTACGTAGAGATGGCGTTGTGTACCAACGTTAAACCTTCAACAACAGAGCAGATTTGTGTAACTTTCTTCCACAAGCGTATCATTGCTGTCAATAGTTTTTCTTTGATTCTTCTTGTATTTTGAATTTTCTCTCAATGTTTATTATTATTTTAGGTAGAGTATATTGCCTTATATCCTGTTTTATTAATTGTAGCGGTAGATTAATTATTATTTTTCATTTTAAATATTTTAGTTGTGAGGTCATGTTCACAGTTTTGGTTTTTCTTAGGGACAGTTTTACACCACATATTGGATAATAATAGTTTAATTAATTGTAAATATTAGTTCTATTATCTATTTTCTTCTATATAAACTACGTGTTTATGTAAAAACATATGAATGAAATAAAATTGCTCCCCTGTTTTTAGTTCCAAACTTTTCCACCAGGTTCGCATTCTTAATGAAATATCCCAATAGTATTGTTACCTTTTTAATATTTTAATAAAATGTCAGCAGTTGAATACTGCCATTTTTTTAATTTCGTCGGTTTAAAACTGGCGTTAATATGAGCGCCATCTACTGAATTGGTTAAATGGAACAGAGTATACATAGCATTGCGTGAAAATGGAACATTCTGTAGAAAAGCTATTTTGCAGATTTACAGACATTTTAATATAAAATAAACTTTGTTAGAATTTATTTTCCATAATATTTAAAATATTTGAGTTATTATGAATCACTCTATATTGGCTATGTCGCTGGTGCTAGTTCATGGGTCAGTTTGAAAAATTAAAAATCAGCCAAATGGGTCATTGTATGAGTAAATAAAAAATACGTGTTTATTATTTTTTTTATAAAGAATAACATAAAAAATAAAATTAGTGAATTTTCCTACTGATGCAACAAATTTTAATTCCAGTATAAAAAGAACAATACGTATTTGATTAATATATCTATGAATCATAATTTAGATAACGTTAGAAGTGAAACTGTGATACTATGTGTTTATTTAGACTACAGCGAAAGAATTCAAATGTTTATTTAGTCGTAATAAATCAAAATCAATCAAAACACTGATTGATGATTAAAATACGCTTAAAACGGGTAATTCTTGTCATAAAATGCATTCATTTTTACTGATTAATAAAAATATGAATGAAATATTTAGTCATATTCGATTTAAGTATGTTTGTACGTGTGGAAATTTTCATTAAACAACTATAAAACTTTATGCCGCCTGCACATTACCTATGAAGATCACACACCACAAGATAGAGTAAAAATATTAAAATCGGATTCTAGGGATTTTAAATTTAAAGTGTATTTATTCATAAAAAGTGCACTATGCCATGTTTAGCACAATTCTAATACTTTCGTCACATTGAAATAGGCGGGAATTCGGAAATCTAATTATTTATGAAGTAAATATTACGAATATATTAATGATATAATTTTAATTACATATATTTTGTTTATAGATATTTTAGCAACAACTCCTAACCGACTCTGCTTTTTATTAAAACAAGATCCTCCCGCCATATCGTTAGTAAAGTAAGTACTTAGTTACGATTAATAAAAAGATAACACAAAAAATATCATATGTGAAATAAATACCTTCATTGTAATTGCAATTGTAGTGTAGAGTGGCTGATTATCGACGAAGCCGACAAATTATTTGAAGAAGGCTTAAGAGGATTTCGTGAACAACTGGATCAAATTATGGCGGCCTGCACTTCAAAACAACTTCGTATCGCGATGTTCAGTGCCACTCAAACTGTGGCTGTGGGGAAATGGTGCAAAAAGAATATGAAGGGGATGATTAATTGTACAGTTGGTATAAGGTATGAAATTTTATTATTTTTCAAACTGGAAAAAATATATTGTTTATTTATTCTGTATAAGATTTTACGGATTTTAATTTGATTACGCACAACTGAATTAAAATTGTTTGGCGGGAAGTGAAAGATTACAACCTGCCGGCGGTAAAGTAACACATGTGGGCGATGAAGTAGAAGAAAAGCCCGACGACTGGTAAACAAAACGTCAAAAATACAATTAGAAATATAATCAACACTCTTATTCTTAAAAAATGATATCGCAGTTCCGCTAAAGCTTCACTTGCTTTTATTAAAATTTCTTGAGATTTTTTTTCAGAAATTGCATTCAACCTCCAAGCATAACATTTTAAAAAAAATTACATAACCAAATAGCAATCCAACGCATCGCCTTATTGTTTTGTGCTATGGTCACATAGCTACTTAATATTTTTAAATAGCAACAGGCTTAATAGTTATTTACTATACAAGTACGTAAAGCTGTTTTTAGTCACGAATGGGTCAGAATTAAAACACGAGCGTAGCGAGATCCATGAGTGACTAAAGATGCTGTATAATATTTTATTTAAGATATAATGAAAAAACCTAATAAATATAAAAAAAACTTTTATTTATGAATCAGGGTCACAATATTAAATGCGAAATTTGCCATGCTAACAAAATATTCAACCTAGTTTTACAAATTTAGCGTGTTTAAAAATTTTAATTACTCGTTGCTCGGCAACCTGTGACTAATGAAACCTTGTTATTAAACAACCGTATTACAAACTTAAAACTAACATCTAAACATCAATTTTACGCATTATCGTAGATAATAGTATATTATGTGGCAAGTGTGTGAAGCTGAAATTTTTACATGAGGGTGGAGACCACCCGAATGTAAAATAGGCTTCACACACGTGTTACATGCTATACTTTTTCTACGACCTTGCAATAAAATATATTTTTAACTAATAACACATTTCTCATGAAGTTGTTATTTCTACGGACCATTTACCAACACATGATTTACGTGTATATAAAGATATTCATTGTATGTGTTAAAACTGAACTATTTACTTCACGTACACTATGCGTGAAGTGACACTTCACGCACAGTGTATATTTACTTCACGCACACTATGCGTGAAGTGACACTTCACGTACAGTGTACAAAAAATCAAGCTTCACACATAAAAATTTATACGTGAAGTACTCACTTCACGCATGGGAGTAGAAAAAATGTATTTACAATAAATATGTAGTATAATAAAGAACGGATGTCACAATTGTCATTTTATTTTATGAGAAAATAATCGACAATTATGAAATGAGTTCTCTATATTATTTTTTTCTATTTTACGCCTTTTATGCGCTTTTTAAATAAAAAATCGTAGTTTCAAAATTTAGGGAATTTAGTGTCAGTTGTTTGACGTTCAATAACGTAATAACGTTACCTTATTTTTACTATCTACGAAATCTTCTATTTCTTTCGAACTTTACTACTCTATTTCTTCTCTTCTTATTACTACTTTTAAATTTATAATTATATAAAAATAATATTCTTAACAATAGTTTGTGTTTATTTATTTAGCGAGATTTGATATTTTTGACATTGATAGTCACCAATCTTAAAAAAATAAATTGTACTAGTCTATTACAGCACTCGAATGAGCTATTAACGAACTTGTTTAGGTGCTGTAACAGCTTTGTTACAGACGCAAAGCGCAAAATAGAAAAAAAATTAAAAACTTTTAATTTGATTACAGTAGTGCATAAAACGTTATACATATCTCAGGCCGAAAGAAGTTTACACCCTTGGATTAACAAGAGACTTCCGCCACGCGTCGCGTCCTTGATGAAAACCTTTTTTTGTCCATTTTTTATACGTACATAACTATAAAGGGTAAGGGGAATAAGGTAAAAAAGAAAAGATACATTTTGAGAACCTGTATTTACATACCTATTGTTGTATTTCTTTGGCGACTAGTACAGGTTTAATCTTGAACTGATCTTTAACCAGATCATATTGCTTTCAAATAAATGGCTCATAAGTTGGAAAATTTCGCGGTAAATAAATTAATTTTGACAATTATATTTTTGTAAATGTGGATAAATTTCTCGACTGTGATGTGGATTAGGTGTTAACAATTACTCAAAAATTCATTCAAACAGCATTTATTCTTACTACAACGTTTCGGTGCACCTTGCACCTTCTTCAGCGTCAACAACAATTATAGAACAAAACTGTAATACATACAAAATAACATGGACATTATCACACTTACAGTAAGATCTTACAAATTACAATTCATGTACACAAAATACATTCGTACAAAACATCCATTTAATTTATTAAAAATCGTACCAAAAAAATTCTAAGAGCATACACACATGGGCGCCGTTTAGGGGGGAGGGCACTTTTCCCTCCGTAAAAGTTAAGTTTAAGCACTATTTTTTCTCTTACTTTGTTCTATATTTTGTACGTCATTACACTTAGTATATGAATATTTAATTTAATATTTATTAGTATGCGAAATGCAAGTGCACAAAATAAACAGTTCGGGGACATAATACGAGTAATTTCTTTTTGAAACTTTTCTAATATTTCATGTTTGTATTCTTGTTCCAATATAATTCTTCATTTCTCCTCATGACATGTTCAAACCAATGTAATCATCTTTCTTGTATCTTTCTAGAAACTTGTAATACTAGAGTTATTTTCTTACCGTATTTTTCCGTGTTTTTCCCAATATCTACTTCAACATCCTCATCTCTGCCACATTAATTTAATTTTATTGATACTGACATCTGTCAATTTGAATTATATGAATATATTAATTGTTACCATGTTTAGCATAGCTGGCTGAATTATAAAATTTAATTTCTTTAAAATTCTTTAACTCTATCTATTGAATATGAAGTATAAAATGTAATCAAATCGTATAGAAAATAATATATTCTTTAAGTTATAATAACGTTAAATGTCAATAAATCAAATTTAACTGTTAAATCTTCAAATGAGGGTACTTCCGGTTCCCCAATTATAACCAAAATCTAATCACTTGTTCTTCTGCATGTAAACTTGAAGAATACGAAAAAAATATAATTTTTGGAATCGTGGTATTGAAGTTATGGGATCCGGAACTTTTGTCACACACACACAGACACACACACACACACACACACACACACACACACAGACACACAGACACACATACATACAGACATCATCGTAAAAATGGTAAAATCGTATTATAAGGACCCTAAAACATGCTTATTCAGTAAAAACTCATCATTGAATTTCTTGACCAAAGATAATACCTTCCTTACCTAAAGGTGACGGAAGGTAAAAAACAATACTACATAGGTAATTATAATTTATTTTTATTAATACATGAGAATAATATTTTTTTTTATATTTTGCATTCATAATGAAGTCTTTACGAAACCCAATTGTGTATCGAAAGAGACTTCATTTCGATATGCAGGAGTTTGTTTTCACCTTAAAATCGGATCTATTTATTAAAATATTTTTATAATTCTTTCTTCATTTTATAGAGAGAGATTGATTGTATGGCATTTCAGTATTGGAATTTTAAATATTTGCCCCATTTTACATTAATAGCGTTCTGAACTTTGCTAACTTTGCCAACTTTGTAATACATTTAAGAATGTTGTACTTAAAATATTAAAATTTCAACACTGTAATGTCATACAATCAATCTCCCTCTATAAAATAAAAAAAGAATTATAAAAATATTTTAATAAATAGATCCGATTTTAAAGTGAAAACAAAACGCATTATTGACGTAAAAATAGGTTCAAGCAGTGGCGCCTCTACTGGTAAATATTCGAATTTCATTTTAGCTCCGCCCCCAATTCAGGGTTGTACTCGATACAATGTTCTGTATAATTATGTTTAGTAATAATACCGAATATGAAATACATTTTTGTCTATGTATTGTTTTCGTAGTTTTTTAATTACCAAATTAAGATCAGATTAAATATTTATATTGTAATGTTTATCAAATTAGCAGTGGAGTGGAGTGTATGAGGAATAATAAAAACACAAATACAGATGAACTCGAATATAAAGTACCCCAGATATAACGAAAGCTCGCTTATAATGAATAAAAATAATTTCCCTGAAAGCAAATCGTATATTTACCATGTATTTTGTGCTTTCTTATAACGAACTCGTTTATAACGAATGCTCGCATATAACCAATATACTGTATCCTTCTTTATTATCTTTTTTTCTTAAAATTACATTTCAAGATCTATTTTGACAAGTTGACTTGTGAATTAAATAATTTTTCCGTTGACCGTTTATTAATAGGCTATCTTAATGTATAGAAAATCATTCATTAATGACCCGTATTAATGCATGATTTATTATTAATAAACGATTTATTGGGTGCGTTCGCCACATGGAACACAGCATATATTGCTAACGCTAAGTTGTAGCAAAAAGGTAGACAGAATTTAAAGTTATGCTTTTGACACTTACTAGCTAGGTATATATTCACGTAGCATATCTTTAAAATGAATTTGAAAGAATAAAATTCCTCAAATAACATAAAAAAACCGCTTGTGTCGTCTAACATTAAGTAAACTGAACGCACCCACTGAAAACAATTGATGACAAAACTTATTGATTTTCTGACGTAAAATTTGACGTTCGGTCAACCATTACTAACCTAAAAAAAATTGTCATGGAATAAAATTAGATTATCCATTTAAGTAAGATACGGTCAACGAAAAAATATTGTAACTAACACGTGTGTTAATTGGCGACAAATGTCTCGATCATTAATCGCCCTCATTAACACACTTGATAGTTAAATAACTAATAAGACACGTTTCTCTGATCATAGCCTACTCCGAGTTTTATTGAATACACTGTACTTAATGGGGTCCTCCACTCTAATTTTTTTATTATTTTACATGCAAGTTCGTTTAATTTTAAAGCAATTCATAGCATTAAAAAGTTATAATTGTTTTTAGTTTAAATGCTTTTGTATTTTAACGAAACCTATAGCTTCTTTCTCGCACCAGTGACTATAGTAGGCTGCGCGAGAAAGATACCAATAGTTGTGAGGATAAAGTGTACATTTTATTATTTTTTATTATGGTGGAGGACCCCATTAGTACTCCATTTTGTACCATTTTGTAAGAATTTTTTTTTATTTACACTCAATACTAGCTAAATTGATGAAATATTGAGAGACAAATTCGGAATGACGCTGAGAATCAATCCCAAGGCCACCCTTTTGTTAGACAGGTGCTCTACCTGTGCTCAGAGAATTTCAATATTTTTACCTCTCACCCCATACCTGGAAGAGAGTTATAGGAATTATGATAAAATTTCGATCGTTAGATTTTAGTGAATAAGCACGATTTAAGGTCCCTACAACGCGATTTTCATATTTTCTCGATGATTTTTTTGTGGATGTGAGTGTGTGTGGTGTATGTGTGTGTGTGTGTGTGTGTGTGTGTGTGTATGTGGATTCGTTCGGCCTCGTCTTGTCTCGTTCCCGTTCTTGGTATTCAAATGACACGTTGGCAATAGAAATGTCCGTTATAATATTGTTTTCTGAAGTCATTCATTGCGGAATTGGTGTTTACTTGGATTTTGAATGTGAATTAGTTCATTGTTCTATACATCAAGTTTACCAAAGAGATGGGAAGAAGACGAGAAAATCTCGACGATTTCTAAGCGTAAAGCGTAAAAGTTCAAAAAATCTATATGAATATAATAAATGTAGAAAATGTGATATTGCTTATGCGAGCAAAGCATCTATGGACTTTAATGTTAATCAAGTGAAATTAATGCAGTAAGTAATATATTTGAATAACTTTTTGGAGCTTGGGAAATAATTTATATATAATATATTTTTGTTATCAATGCAATTATAAAAACAATTATGTGTTCATAAACAGCTATATTTTTTTCAGTGTATCTGCAAGCAATTTTATTCCATCATCATCAGGAATGGAAGATGTCTGCATTTCGAACGAAAAGACCATCCAAATTTCAAATTCATCTGCGAGCAATTGTAATCGTTTATCATCAGAAATGGAGGAAGATGTCTGTGCTTCCAAGGAAACGTCCAGCCAAGGCTCAAATTCATTTACAAGCAATTTTAACCCATCATCAAAAATGGAAGTTCTTTTTATTTCCAACGAAATGTCCAATCAAGGTCCATCATATTCATCTACAAACAATTTTAATCCTTCGTCAGAAATGGAAGATGTCTGTATTTCCAATGAAACGTCCAGCCAAAGTTCAAATTCAAAGTCTAGTAATTGCCATGTAAGCACCCAAATTACTTACATACATACATTTATAATATACTCTATTATAATAGTGTTATTAAGTTCATTAGATTATCTACTTATACAAATACTCATTAATTTCAGATTCCTGATAAAATTCCTAAGGTCGAGAAAGAACTAGAAATAAAAGGACGTCGAATAGTAAATTTTTCTCATTTTTTGAACTCATTAAAAGATATTTCCAACCACAGTAACATTTTCGGTTGTACATTGCAAAATTTGATTGTCACGAACGAAAAACAACAAGGATTAAATTCAATAGTGGAATTTACGTGTAATATGTGCAAAATGAAATTAATTATTTCTACAAATGAGTTTGAAAACATACATATGGAACCTACCCCATTTGGAAATACACAAATAAACTCAGCAGCTGTGGAAGGAATAATGGGAATCGGTGCAGGATTTAATAACATGCAGGAATTGTTTTGTATGATGGATATTCCATGTATGGGTAAAGAAACGTACAAGAAATATGAGAAAATTGTGTCAGATGAATGGGAAGAAGTTGCATTTAAAAAAATAATAGAAGCTGGAGAAAAGGAAGCACGATATGCTATTGAAAATGGTAACACAGCTAAAGATGGAATT
Source organism: Harpalus rufipes (assembly GCA_951394225.1). NCBI lineage: Eukaryota > Metazoa > Arthropoda > Insecta > Coleoptera > Carabidae > Harpalus > Harpalus rufipes. The sequence goes on from OX596285.1 coordinate 11,997,460, forward strand.
CCTTGTATAACAGTTATAGCGGACGGTTGCTGGTCTAAACGAAGTTATCGAAATAATTACAATGCTTTATCGGGTGCAGCAGCAATTATTGGAAGACAATTTGGAGAAGTTTTGTACATAGGTATTAACAATAAATATTGTTTCGTCTGCTCTAATTCCGAAAGAAATAATAAAAATATTCCTAATCATATGTGTAATAAAAATTTTGAAGGTTCATCGGCAAGTATGGAAGCATCAATATTAGTTGAAGGATTTGCGAAGAGTATAAGCTTGCATGGAATAAAATACACAAAAATTATAGCGGACGGCGATAGCAGCTGTTATAAAAAAAAAATCTGATGTGGCCAGCACAATACCTTCCGTCAATCCTGTGTATTATATACAAATTCCATACATAAATTTTCTTGCAAAAGATTATAATTTTTTGGTATTATGTGATTCCCTTTCTCGGCAACTGAATTCCATACTCCTGATAACAAACAAACCACATGAAACAAGAAAATTATGAAATTTTGATTGAAAAATTATAACACTTGTCAGTTATGGACATAATTAATTGCTGTCATTTTGACACGGGTCAAAGTCATGTTACTGCACGCGCCCCATACATAAACTATGCAAATTGCACTTGACACTGACATCTTCTTCTTCTCCTTTAGTTTTTCCCATTCGTTAGGGGGTCGCTATTTTTTATTTTCTTCTTCCACTCATTTTTGTTTTGCGTGTCGTCCTCATTCAGTTCCTTTTCTCTCAAGTCTTCTACAATACAGTCTTTTCATCTTATATTTGGTCTTCCTATGTTTCTTCCACCTTCTATTAATATATTCATCTCTCCTCATGACATGTTCAAACCAATATGTAATCGTCTCTCTTATATCTAGAAACTTCTAACACTAGAGTTACTTCCCTTATTCTTTCATTGATTTCATTTTATTGATACTGACATCTGTCAATTTGAATTACCTGAATATATTAGCAGTTTCCATGGTTAAGTTAGCATAGCTGACTGAATTATGAAATTTATATAAAATTTATTATCGTTATTCTTCTTTAACTCTATATCTGTTGAATATCAAATATAAAATGCAATCAAATCGTATAGACAATAATATATTCTTTAAGTTATAATAACATTTAACTGATTTTTTCAAGAAAAACTGTTAAAATCTTCAAATGAGGGTACTTCCGGTTGACCAATTATAACCAAAATCTAAACAGGTCTGCATATGGTTGTAAGGAAGAGGAATACGCAAGAATTGTAATTTTTGGAATTCTAGTATTGGAGATATCGTGTCCGAAAAGGCGGGGACACACACACACATACACACACACACACACACATACACACACGCACACACGAACACACACACACACACATACAGACATCATCGTAAAAATAGTAAAATCGTATTATAAAGACCCTAAAACGTACTTATTCAATGAAAACTCACCACCGATTTTTTTGACCAAAGACAATACCTTCCTTACCTAGAGGTGACGGAAGGTAATATTAGTATCAAATCCTTATCCTGGTACAATCATTGAAAAAATCGAGTGTAGAAATCACATATTACGAAATTTTTGTAACAAAATGAAAGCTGTGACTACAGACACCAGATTCGCTAAATTTAAGAAAAATATTAAGTGGAAGAATACTTAGATTACGTCGAGCAATAAAATGTGCCATTAATTTTCGGAAGAAAGAAGACATATCACATTGTGACAAAATTAAATTATTACAAAGTGCCATCGACAACAGTATTAAACACGTATTAGGTGAACATTCAGCATGTGCTAGTTACTTTTGTACGAAAAAGGACGAAGAAAATATATTTATCCGCGTTACTAATTGCTCAGAATTACATAAAAGGATACTAACTTACATAAAATCGGTTTCAATTCATGCAAGAAGTCTTATTCATGATGCTGACAGTAACGTTGTTGAACAATTTAATTCTGTAATCGCAAAATTTATTGGAGGCAAAAGAATAAATTTTTCTAAAAGCAAATCTTACCAAAGCAGATGCTTTGCTGCAGTGGTTTCATATAATACAAAGAGCAGACCACATTATTCGTTGCATAAAACTTTATTAGGAAAGAGTCCATCAAAAACTAAACAAAAATTTGAATTGTACCGTCAAAATCAAAATAGTAAATGCAAGAAATCAAATTAAGAAATTAAAATGTAGAAAACTATTTACAGAAAATAAAAAGAAGAATGATAATATCGACTATGGAGAATCATGTCAAAAACCTGATATGGATGATGAAATGTTTAATAGAGAGAAATTAATATTTTTAAATAGTTTAGAAAAAAGTGAGGAGCAAAGAAAAGAATTTGAGAGAGCCACAATTTTGCAAAGCGGAAGTAGTCTTTGGTTAGAAGAGAGAAGAAAGTTTTTAACAGCTTCTAATTTCGGTATAATTTGCAAACGAAGAAAAACTACAAGTTGTGAAAAATTAGTAATAAGATTATACGCAGCAGACTTAACAACTGTACCAGCAATAAATTATGGCAGAATACACGAGTCAGTAGCCCGAGAGCAATTAGGAAAACAATTGAATGTCGTTATTGAACAATATGTTCATAGATCGTGAATTTGCATTTTTAGAAGCAAGCCCTGATGGTTTGATAACCAATGAAATATTAGTAGAGATAAAATGTCCATATATTCAAAAAAAAATGTCATTTGATGAATTCATAAAACAAAAAAAAAAGTTTTTTAAGACAGATAAAAATGGCAAATTAATAATAAATAAAAACCACAATTGGTGGTACCAAATTCAAGGGCAATTAAGAATAACGAATTCAAATGTGTGTATTTTCGGAATCTGGACATCAGAACGAGAGGAACTGAGAACTGAATACATTAATGGAGACGACAATTTTTGGCAAACATTCATGGAAGATAAATTAATAACATTTTATTACAAATGTATGCTGCCTGAACTTATTGATCCAAGGCATACACGTAACATGAAAATACGCGAAATTATATGATATATATATTTTTATATAGTTTAATAATTTTTATTTATTCCTTTTATGATGATGTCTATTTGAACTTTGCATTTAAACATAATTATTTAAAAATGTTTTAATTTATATATCTACATTTAAGATTTATTAACCTGTTTTTATTATTATTAGTTTTTTTTCAGATGAACTAGTTACTTGTATTTTGCAGGTAATATATATTTATTACAGTTACTAAACCATGTTTTGTTATCACCGTATTCCAAACCTCTTATATACTGCAGCTCCTTTGAAATAAAATTCAGTCCGTGTAATAGCCGTGTTCCTTCGGGCTGTGATTCACAATATAAATCATCAAAGTGATCATGAATAAGTAGGGTTGCACAGAATTTGACGGTCGAGTCAAAATCTGGTCAATTGACCCAGCAGATTTTGACCATGTGGTCAAATTGGTCAAAATCTTTTTAATGCTGAAAAGTGAAAACAGTACTACGACGACATATGAATGAAGTAGGGTTCTGAAAGTTTGAAGATTGTTGGCATAGATGTCGCTAGTTTCTATGGACTGTTGCGTGGAACGTTCTTAATTGTACAATTTTAATGTTGGTTCCTAATGTATGTGATCTATGGTTCCTAAAATGTGATTGATCATGTATATGGTTCCCTTATATGTGATGATTAATGTAAAAACATTTTATTTTTGTGACACAAACAGTGATAAATAAATTAATAAATTATTTATGTAATATTACTATTATAATTTGTATTTATTATTCCCAAAAGATTTTGACCAATTTGACCGTCAATTGACCTGTCAATTGACCAAAAAGATTTTGACCGGTCAATTGTGCAACCCTATGAATAAGAAGAAGTATGTTTTTCTTCAAACGTCATAAAAGTAGCATCTTTTGTGACCTGATTCACAAGGTGGTAGAAATAAAATAAATAAATATCCATAGAAACTATACAGAATCAACGAATAAGAAATAGCCTTAATAAAAGAAACCTGTAATATCGCCCTAAATGTCACTATAACACGCTAGGTAACCTAAGAATAAAGTTACTAAATACGATCCATAGCTGTCAAATTTAAATATATAACCTGTGAATTGAAATATAAACAGAGTTTACTTTTGAGGAAATAACATTATTAAAGAATAGCAGACTTACAGATTACAATTACAGGGACGGTAATGAGCATAAGAATACTTAGAATTAAAGTGATAAGAAAAGATTATATTGTTTTACAGTGATTCGTGGACATATCTTTCAGCCACACTGTTAGATTTCCATCCAATTGAAGTTCAGGGGACTTACATTACATTATAATCCTTCAAAATCCGACATAATTGCACACAAGGAGGATATAAAATTGCACAGTTTTTATTTAAACGTCAAAACGTGAAAATTTTCATTTCAATGTTTATAACCAAAAGGGAACAAATAAGTATCCATAGCTACAGGGCAATTGAAATCGCAAACGTAATTTACGTAAAATGTAACGTCAGTAGTAGATATTTTTCTTTAAATATCTATGTTTGAAGAAAAAATATAATGTGTCATTCGGAGTAAAAGTGTCTTTGTGTGCCTCGCGTGCATTTATCCGACTCGCTTCGCTCGTCGTTTAAACTTCCACGCTCGTCACACAAAATCTCACTTTTACTCCTAATAACACAATATACTATTTTTCGTTTCTTATTCGTTATCCCCACTTTCTTATTTTGTGATCACTAGACAACCTTCCCCTTTCCCTACTGAATCATTCTTTTTGAGTGATCACACAGATTCATCTCAGAGTAAATTTAAAAATGGCTAACGACAATAGGTTTTCGAGTATAAAAAATTATCAATGTGGGGTTTTTTGTTGCATAAAAGGAAATATGAATTTCCTACAAAAGCATGTAATGATTCACCATACTTTTGAAAACAAAGAAAATATGTTACATAAAAGATTTATTTTAAATAAATATACTTCGTATGTTACGGAGAACTTTTTTTTTACTTCTATATGATCCATTTTTAGTATGCTGAATATAAGACTCAACAGTAGATTATTTATAAAATAAAATAAATTAGTTTGCATTGGTTTGCATATGATATTTGACGCTAGATGGTGTTTATATTATTTAAGTTGTTTTTTTGATATAATTTGTAAATCATGATTCAAAAGGATCACGATTAAACTAATCAGGATTCACAAATTCACAATCACAGTCCGAAGGAACGCGGCTAATGTTCAGCTGTTGTCTGTCGCCCCGCACTACCTGAGTTGTTCTTCGCTTAGCTACGCCTTTTACTTCAATTATTGTGGACCGCCTTGCACCCGACCCGTCCCTCTATATTTCCATAGTCCTGTATCTATTCCTCTTAATACACAAATAACTATATTATACGATAATAAAACTAATTAATAAATATGCCATCATCATTACCCATATCTGTGTATAAAGCAAATTGGCACACCCAATAATGGATAATATATCGAAATGATGAATTTATTTATTTATAAACTTCATTGCAAAAAATTATATTTAATTTTAATTATTGTTTTATACATAGTACTTACGTACATTTGGTATTGTGGAGACATTACAACCATCATTATTTTCAAATTATTCCGTTTTTCGACGCTAACTTCTGAATCTCTTTTTAGCTTGTTTGGCTCAGGAAATACTTTAAAGCACTTCTATCTGCACTATGTTGCAGATAGAACTTCGTTACTACCTACACGTTTGATTCAATTTTTGGCAGGAAGAGACTAGAGATAGAAATATTTAAAGAGGGAAGAAAAAATAGTCGGAATACAGTCTAAAGATGTTTAAAATCAAAATTAAACATCTTTAGACTGTATTCCGACTATTTTTTCTTCCCTCATTCAACTTCCAGTCGATTATCGTTACTCCAGAAATATTTAAAGTCTAATCTAAAGTTTGTCGGGAGATATCTTTACAGTTATTATAATATATTTATAACATTTGGTCCTTTGTTTGGATTTTGGTAGTTGTGTAGTAGTTCTGTTTTGTTTGTTTTTGGTGTTATTATTCTATACATATGCCTTTTTCAAGTGAGTATTGAAATAAGATGTGCATAATTCTAAAAAAATCATCACGTTCTTATTAATTTTGTTCGGCAATTTACAGCAGGCATCTGATTTTGTTATAGACGTGCAAGGCTGCAGAAAAATGCATGACATGGAAAAGCAAACGGTAGCATTTTTAGAAATAATATAAAAACAATTAATATTACCATAAGAAAGGTACCTACGGGTATTTTAGACTGTCTCCGTAACCATATTATGCTAAATCAGAATCCATTAAATAATCATGGCATTCAGTTACTCAATTTAATTTTAAGAGATTTATATCAAAATCCGGTTTCACCATGAAATGTATATAAATTTAGAAAAAAAGTACAAATAGAATAAGAAGCATTTATTCAAAATTCAAATTCCTAATACTAATATCAGTTTGTTTCATGGATTTTATAATTGATTTTCGTTAATAATAATTCAAATGTTTTAAATATAGTAAAAGAACAAGCAGTGACATCTAGCGATTACTGCAGGAGGTGACTCAATATATCTCTATCCTTAGTTATTTCTTTCTGTCCAGCCGAAAACATAACAAGTGCTATGAAGTTTTATCTAGTGTATTTGTGATTGTTGAGGTTTTGTACATTTTTATAGATAAAAATATTTATTATTGACAAAGATTGGTTTAATGAATTTGTTATTTATTTTAATGCATGTTCAAGCGCCATCTACTATGTCTTACGTGAAATGAATTATTGCACAACATTGTTAAATCAACTAGGTTTTAACATCTGACCGCGTTTTATAAAAAGACGGATTTTACTACATGTAAATATATTAAAATATATGCACGAGTTGTATTTATTTATAATTTTCATTTTACAGAACGGATTTTCTAATAAAATTTCTCTTTTAATTATTTTCAGAAACGCCGCAACAGATCTGGTCGAGCAAGAACTCCTCTTCGTTGGCAACGAAAGCGGAAAACTCGTCGCCTTTCGCAATCTAGTTCGCAAGGGTTTGGCTCCTCCAGTTCTCGTATTCGTCCAGAGCAAAGACAGAGCTCAGCAACTATTCAACGAACTCATCTACGACGGCATCAACGTGGATGTGATCCATGCGGAAAGGTCGCAAACACAACGTGACAACACTGTGAGAAGTTTCCGTGAAGGAAAAGTGTGGGTGTTAATTTGTACTGAGCTCATGGCCAGAGGTGTAGATTTCAAAGGAGTGAACCTGGTGGTGAATTATGATTTCCCGCCAAGTGCGATTGCGTATATTCATAGGATAGGAAGAGCGGGGAGAGCAGGGAGGAAAGGGAAGGCTGTGACGTTTTTCACTACGGATGATACGCCGAATTTAAGAAGGTAAGAAAGTAGTTATTGCACTCAGGACCAAAATGCTGCCATGGAGACATGTTAGACATAATTGAAAAGCTTACAAAATAAAGAAAAAGATGAGATTATTTTCAGCATAGGTTTCCATTTAATAATATAATATACAGTAAGATAGAGAAATGCATCATTTTTCCAAAGGTTTAATTTGTAGCCAGAGTAGAGGGCGAAGTACGAGGACTCAGTGTTGCCAACTTGTGGGTTTTTTCCCGAATTGCGGGATTTTTAAAGTTCTATGGGAAAAGGGGATAATTTTATAAAAACTCTTAGATTTGCGGGATTTTTACTATCACTGTCAATTAAATATATTTGTTTAGAATGTAGAATAGATATATTGACTGGCTGACATTGTTCATGCGAATAACACAATTTTGAAGAATGTTATGCAATCTATCTTCTACTTTTATAGAGATCAGTGTTGCCAATGGTCTGTCATGAAATTATGGCACTATTATAGTTCGTAATCATAACTAAACTGCGTAATTTGTGGGTACAGTTTTGTTTTGCGTACTCAATTTAATATTTATATTTTTCCTTAATGTTTGTATATGTATATATTGAATATGTGATATTAAACCGTATTACGAGCGCAGTTTTATAAGAAAAGCGCTTTTATGAAGCGCGTTTTTATATTATATATTTATGAGAAATGTGTCCTATAAAAGCGCTTTTATTATAAAAGTGCACTCGTAATACTGGCAATAATTTTTACAAATATTTTCTATTTGCCTTCAGTGAGATTTTTCTTGTACCTAAGTGGGATTTTTTCTTCAAAATGGTTGGCAACACTGCGAGGACTATAAAGCATCGAAGGAAAAATGGCATTCTCTCCTGTGGTGTATGCATGTGAATCTGTAAGTACGCATCAGTTAGAATATTTCGTTTATTTTGAGAGACAAAAAAAATTAATAAGCTAAGTTAAGCTAGACAATCGGGCTCATAGGATGATCGTATCACTTTCGGTCGGAAATGAGTACAACCTTTGATTATAAAATCGCTTGTACGGAGTATTATATAATTAATGGTACAACTTTAAATCTAGCATAGGGAGTCGGTATTTTTATACAGGTCTAACAGCTAAACGAGCTATCTCAAATAATTTCTGTATTATTAAAGATACAATAAAATACTGTAAGACAATTTTATAGATCAAAGGGGGGGGGGCATCTGATTAGGGAAGAAAATATTTTTTTAAACCAGTGGTTCTCCAGTTACAACACAAAATTATATTTTCCGTCGACCGTTTATTAATAGGCTATCTTAATGTATAGAAAATCATTCATTAATGACCCCTATTAATGCATGATTTTTTTATTAATAAACGATTTATTGGGTGCGTTCACCACATGGAACACAGCATGTATTGCTAACGCTAAGTTGTAGCAAAAAGGTAGACAGAATTAAAAGTAATGCTTTTTACACTTACTAGCTAGGTATATTCACGTAGCATACCTTTAAAATGAATTAGAAAGAATAAAATTCCTCAAATAAGATAAAAAATCGCTTGCGTTGTCTAGCATTAAGTACACTGAACGCACCCACTGAAAACAATTGATGACAAAACTTATTGATTTTCTGACGTAAAATTTGACGTTCGGTCAACCATTACTAACCTAAAAAAAATTGTCATGGAATAAAATTAGATTTTCCATTTAAGTAAGATACGGTCAACGAAAAAATATTGTAACTAACACGTGTGTTAAATGGCGATTAATGATCTCGCTACGCGTTAAAATGTCTCGGTCATTAATCGCCCTCATTAACACACTTGATAGTTAAATAACTATTTTACCTTCTGTCACCTTTAGATAAGGAAGGTATTGGTTAAAAAATTCGATATTGAGTTTCTAATGAATAAGCACGTTTTGAGGTCCCTAGAATACGAATTTACTATTTTTACGATGATGTCTATATGTGTGTGTATGAGTGCGCGCGTCTGTGTGGGTGTGTATGTGACGATCGTTTCGGATCGCATAACTTCAATACCACGATTCCAAAAATATTTTTTTTATTATTCCTCAAGTTTAGATCCATATGCAGACATGGTTAGATTTTGGTTATAATTGGTCCACCGGAAGTATTCTCATTTGCAACTTTTAATAGTTTTCTAGAAAAAAAAACAGCAGATAAATGTCTTTTATTGACATGTAATATTATTATAACTTAAAGAATATATTATTCTCTATTGAGATTGGATTGCATTTTATACTTCTTATTCAGTAGATATAGAGTTAAAGAATTATAAAGATATTAAATTTCATAAATCAGCCAGCTATGATAATCATGGAAACTGCTAATATAATCAGATAATTCAAATTGACAGATGTCAGTATCAATGAAACGAAAATGAATGTGGCAGAGTGGCGGAATTAAAGGATTGGTTTGGATATGTCATGAGGAGAGATGAAGAATATATTGGAAGAAAAATGAATAGTTTAGTAGGAGAAGGTAGAAGAAACAGAGGAAGACCAAAGATAAGATGGAAGGACTGTATTGTGGAAGAATTGAGAGAAGAGGAACTGAATGAGGAGGACACGCAAAACAAAAATGAGTGGAAGAAGAAAGTAAAAAATACCGACCCCTAACGAATGGGAAAATCTAAAAACGAAGATGTTAGTGTCAAGCGTAATTTGCATAGTTTGTTTATGAAATAATTTTACTGGAAATTTAGAACATTTTGCAAGAAAATTGATGTATGGAATTTATACATAATACACAGGATTGATGGAAGGTATTGTGCTGGCCATATCCGATTTTTTAAAATAGGGTGATATATATTTTTAAGGCTCATTCGATAGAGTTTTTTCCGAATTCAATCATGTAATTATTTTATATCTTTATTTAATAAAAATGACAACAAAAACTGCTATTTGTCAATTTGAGTTATTTAGGATAGAAATAAAATAGGAATACTGTTTATAATTAGATGAAAAAATAAACAGATTTTTTTTTATATTTAATTTGAAGCCAACGTTTCGCTGCCACTTACAGCTTCATCAGGGCAAAAGACTAAGGCGTTAAAAATAAATAAATATATATTTATTTATTTTCGTTTATTTCATATTACACTATTTATAATAGCTATTTACATACACATGAACTAGCGAGACCGTAAATGCAGCTACCGGCCGTGAATATTATTTACAATAGTCAACTTTGAAATACCTACCGGACGTCGTTAAAGTCGTTGCTATGTACTACCGGCTAGACCGTAAAAACGTACCTATCGGACTCGTTGCTAACAAGGTAGATAGTTGTTTACAATTGAGTATACAGAATAGTATATTGTGTTATTAGGAGTAAAAGTAAGATTTTGTGTGACGAGCGTGGAAGTTTAAACGACGAGCGAAGCGAGTCGGATAAATGCACGCGAGGCACACAAAGACACTTTTACTCCGAATGACACATTATATTTTTCCTTCAAACGTAGATATTTAAAGAAAAATATCTACTACTGACGTTATGTTTTACGTAAATTACGTTTGCGATTTCAATTGCCCTGTAGCTATGGATACTTATTTGTCCCCTTTTGGTTATAAACATTGAAATGAATTTTTTCACGTTTTGACGTTTAAATAAAAACTGTGCAATTTTATATCCTCCTTGTGTGCAATTATGTCGGATTTTGAAGGATTATAATGTAATGTAAGTCCCCTGAAGTTCAATTGGATGGAAATCTAACAGTGTGGCTGAAAGATATGTCCACGAATCACTGCAAAACAATATAATCTTTTCTTATCACTTTAATTCTAAGTATTCTTATTCTCATTACCGTTCCTGTAATTGTAATCTGTAAGTCTGCTGTTCTTTAATAATGTCATTTCCTCAAAAGTAAACTCTGTTTATATTTCAATTCACAGGTTATGTTATATATTTAAATTTGACAGCTATGGATCGTATTTAGTAACTTTATTCTTAGGTTACCTAGCGTGTTATAGTGACATTTAGGGCCATATTACAGGTTTCTTTTATTAAGGCTATTCCTTATTCGCTGATTCTGTATAGTTTCTATGGATATTTATTTATTAATAGCTAATTTCTACCTAGTGAATCAAGTCACAAAAGATGCTACTTTTATGACGTTTGAAGAAAAAAGTTATTAACAAATATTTGTTTCATTTTAATTTAAATTCAATTGTTTTTCATACATAGCCTACAGAAAAATAACTATAAAAATCAAATTTAAATTTGAATTAATTTTTTCTTAATCTTTTGTTATGTAAGGATTATAAAAGAATCACATGGTTGAATTCGGAAAAAGTTTCTAGCGAATGAGCTTAAAAATATATATCATCCCATTTAAAAAAATATAACTTTGTACTGTAACTTGAGAACCACTGGTCTAAAAAAAATCTCTAATCGTATGTCCTCCTTGGTCTTCTACAGGGTGAGTCATCGAAATCGCCGTCTTCGATATCTCCCTTGTCGTTAGAAATACAGCATAAGTTTATTAACAGAATTTATTCGTCTACTCAAGGAGCATAACGTAAAATTATTTTCACATATACAGGGTGTTGCATTACGGCTCGGCGAGAATTGTTTCTCTTTTTTTAAATGGAACATCCTTTATATTTTTATATATTTTGAATTGTATTTTATTCACCTATACGAACATATGAATTTTGTTTTAGTTTTCCACGGCGTTGCCAAGTTATTGCGTTTTTTCTCTAAAAAAGACCGAATACACGCATTGCTTTATAAAGGCTTACTGAAGTTATTCTAATAGTAAGAATTAAGAATTTTCTTTTCTGTATAACTGTAATTATACTCTATGTTTTGACATATTTTTTTTAAAATGTAATTATACAGGCTGTTCAATAAAGCGAATCAAATGTGCTCAATTTCAAATGACTATAACTCGTCATTTTCAAATGGAACACCCTATATTTTATTATTCAGTTGTGTGTATTTTTGTATTATCTTCATATGTTATTAAGGGTATCCCATGTCTAAAACCAATAATTTTGGAGATTTTCATCATTTTTCTCTAAATTTATATATTTAACTAAAAATTAAATCTAGTATACCATGGATATTGTTTTTTGAATAAGAAACAATTGCAGTAATGATAGTATTTTCATTAGCCAGGTTGTTATTAATAACACAGGGATTAAGTAAATTAATTTATTAATATGAGTCTCTCGCAAGAAGAACTTACGAATATGGTGTACGCACTTGGAGAAGCGGAAAGAAACCCTCTTTTGTCGTACTGAACATGACCAGTTCTTTCAAACCTTTCCCTTAGTTTTTCAAAAGAACGCGGATTTGGATGTCGTTTTCCCGGAAACCTTTGTGCATAAATTCTTGATGCCAAAAGAGGGTTTGTTTCCGCTGCTTCAAGTGCGTACACTATATTCGTAAGTTCTTCTTGCGCACTCTCCGCGCCAGCATTGAGTGCCCGTGAAGTGACGCCTGGCCTGACCAGCATACACCAGATTCGTAAGTTCTTCTTGCGAGAGATTCATATTAATAAATTAATTTACTTAATCCCTCTGTTATTAATAACAACCTGGCTAATGAAAATACTATCATTACTGCAATTGTTTCTTATTCAAAAAACAATATCCATGGTACACTAGATTTAATTTTTAGTTAAATATATAAATTTAGAGAAAAATGGTGAAAATCTCCAAAATTATTGGTTTTAGACATGGGATACCCTTAATAACATATGAAGATAATACAAAAATACACACAACTTAATAATAAAATATAGGGTGTTCCATTTGAAAATGACGAGTTATAGTCATTTGAAATTGAGCACATTTGATTCGCTTTATTGAACAGCCTGTATAATTACATTTAAAAAAAAATATGTCAAAACATAGAGTATAATTACAGTTATACAGAAAAGAAAATTCTTAATTCTTACTATTAGAATAACTTCAGTAAGCCTTTATAAAGCAATGCGTGTATTCGGTCTTTTTTAGAGAAAAAACGGAATAACTTGGCAACGCCGTGGAAAACTAAAACAAAATTCATATGTTCGTATAGGTGAATAAAATACAATTCAAAATATATAAAAATATAAAGGGTGTTCCATTTAAAAAAAGAGAAACTATTCTCGCCGAGCCGTATTGCAACACCCTGTATATGTGAAAATAATTTTACGTTATGCTCCTTGAGTAGATGAATAAATTATGTTAATAAACTTATGCTGTATTTCTAACGACAAGGGAGATATCGAAGACGGCGATTTCGATGACTCACCCTGTATAAAATTGTCTTATAATATTTTATTCTTTAATAATATAGAAATTATTTGAGGTAGCTCATTTAGCTGTTACATCCTGTATATATTTTCAGATTATACAGAATATTAGCTTCACAGCGATAACAAAATATAATAATTTTACTTTAACCATTTCAAAATGGCGACGATTTATTTTTGAAATATGTGTTAATAAAATTTCATACAAAATAAAACAGCAAGCTATGAAAATAATTGTATTAGGTACCTTAAAACAAAACAAAAGTATTTACGTAAATTAGTTTTTTTTAGGGTAATGCGACAATAAGTTATTTGTTATAATAATTATGGATCAAGTGTATTACACAAATGAAGAAATGGTTAATATGGTTTTAATATTCAGAGGGATATTCTGTTAGAGAACTTCTACTTTATGGAGAGAGGTATCGTCATTTTGCTTTTGTTTTAAGATAATAAAATTGGTTTCATAGCTTGCTATATATGTTATTTTGTATGGAATTTTATTTTGACATATTTTAAAAACAAGTGGTCACCATTTTGAAATGATAGAAGTACAACTATGATTGATATCATATGTAAAGCTAATTTTATGTACAATCTGAAAAACTATATAAAAATATCAATTCCTTATTCTAGATTTAAAATTGTACTCATTTCCAGTAAAACCGGAAGTGATAGAATATTTTTACTACGATCATTTTAAGAGCCCCTTTGTCTAGTTTATTGTTGCTTATTAACAAAATAAACGAAATATTCTTGTTATCGGAAACATGTATACTACTTTTTTCATGAACGGGAGTTGGAAAACCTTATTTTACAAAATTTTATTGTGACACATTTATTGAATTATTTGAATCGTTACACATGACAGCAGGAATTTATAGATAGATTGTTGAAATTAAAGATTGCTTTCAATAATAGTAGTTTAGTTTAGAAGCACCTTAAGGAATTAGTTGATGATGTTCGTGTGGCTGTTTAGAACTTGTTACTGCCGAAATCCAGAGAATTGTATCATAAAACATTAAGGGTCAGTTTTACAATCTCCTGTTAGAATTTTAACTGTGAGTTAAATAAACAATATTGAATCGGATTATTGACAGCAATGATCATTTGACAGTTCTCCTCGTTTTAATTTTGTTTATTTAACTGCCAGTTAAAATTTTAACCAGAGATTGTAAAACTGGCCCTAAGGGTTCATTTTATATAAAAAATAATAATCTTCACTTATAATTTAGTTGTCAAGTAAATTTAATAAATGAACAAATTCTTATCGGTTTCTCTGTTTTTATGACATTTAAATCATTGCTGTTAAAAAAACGCGTTTTATTTTTACATTTCATTAAATTTACCGTGGAAGTAAATTTTAAGTGAAGATTAATTCAATTTTGACGTTTTAAACCAGGGACTAAAAACGAAAAATATTTCGCTCAGTTCTTATCCGAACGAAACCGAAAAATTTCGTTTCCGTTCTTAATGTTCCCGCCTAAATATTTTCGTTTTCGTTCACAGTAGTTAAATACCGGTTAATACCGGTTATAACTATTAATGAGTAACAATTGATGAAAATATAGAAATATAATAAGTTTTTTTTTATTATTAAACATGAAAATAAAACATACATATAAAGGAAAGATAATACATATATAAAAATAAGAAGAAAAGCTTATGCTATGGCCTGAATTTTTTACAGTAAAGAATAAAACATTAATTACATTTTATTTCACCTAACTAATAGTATGTTTTCAAGCAAATCTTCCTTTATGTTAGTTCTCTTATATAAGTACTTAACATAACTAATAAAACGAATACCGACAGTTTGTGCAAATGAAAATTATCGCAGTCAGTGTTCAATAGATGAAACTACGAGTATACTGTTACCGTTTAACCTAACACGTAACAGGGTTAGCTACGGGAGAGCTACTTTGAAAATCTGCTTGTTTGCAAATCAAATATCTGAAAATTCAATAATATTTGCCTGTAAAATATTTGCTGTAAATAAAATAAAATATTAAATAAAATAACGGTTAAAACCGGTAACCGATATAAATTATTTCGTTTTCAATCATGAACGAAAAAAATATATTCCGTTTTCGTTTCCGTATTCGTTCTTATAAAAAATTTCGGTTTATTTCGTTATTTCGTTTTCGTTCTCATTTCGTTCTTAGTCCCTGGTTATTTTATTTAAAAATACAAGAATGGTTAAAATATTACATTTTTATTAAATGCGGAAGGCTTCATATTTCATATATGTTTTCGGGATCGTACTGAAAATGTATTGTTACTGATCACTTTTAGACCGGAAAATCCTTCTTTCCTGAGCTATCCCTATAAGAGATCGGAAAATAAATTGCATGAATGTTCCATGACGATCAGTTATTTATTTCTTGTTTCGTCGTAATAAAAAATAAAATAATGCGTAACTTTTTTTTTTTCAGGACCGCAAAAAAAATATTATACCAATACTAATAAATAACATGAAATTGTCTTCATTGGGCTCACGAGCTCCCAAAGCTCGCCTACGGCTCGCCCTGAAATTTTCTTGCTCACCCAGTAAAGTATCACTTTCAGGTCTTGTTACATAAATTACTATTACATGTTACACTTTATCTTATTTTTTTCATGGCATTCTAATTCTACGTAAACAAAAGTAACATGTATTTATGTTTTCCATTCGTGCTGCAGTCTTATTATTGTCATATTTAAATAAAGTTAAAATAAAACTTTATAATAATAATTATGAGTATGAAAATATTATATTATTGAATTCAGAATTTAATTTTCTAGCGAATAAGCAAATAAAAAATATGTTCCTATTTAACATAAAAAAGTCCCGTATTTTGAGATCCATTGGTCGAATAATTTATTTATTATTATCATGAGGAATGAGCCGAACGAATTTTTTCCAACTGGTTGTGTTGAACACTTCCCATTTTTGTAACATAAAAAAATCGTTGTTGGATAACATGTTTTGGTTGCAAATTGGCATATTTTCTATAAATTTTTACATAATTTAATGAATTTTCCTCGTTATTTGTTACTGTGAATATTCTGTCGGTATTTGTTTTTGTTTCTCTTAATTTTATTATTAAAACGTTTCCTGCATCTTCTATGTCTGTAGTAACATGCATAATTCTTCCCCTTGACATGCTCCTGCTACTCCCAGAATTAAAGCTCCCTTTAAACAAAAAAATCTATTGTGGCCATCACAGTACCTCTCGCGCCCTTTCCACAGTGTTATATATAAGTATTGTATTTAACATTGCTTGTACATACAAAAAATTCTTAATACACCTAATCTTTATTCATATTTACGTATTTTCTATAATTTTAAATTCAATCTATGAACAAGTTTTCTCCATTCTTCTAAATGTTCGAGGTTTTTCCAATTTATTAACGGGATTGGCGTTATTTCTGAAGGGTTCATGTAATATAACTATAATATTAAATATATAATTAATAATACAATAAGAAATAATATCGTTCCCAGAAAAAACCTTCAGTACTATCTCTGAATTTTTGACACTGGCATTAGTGACATTTATCTGTCAATTACAGACATTTTAATTTCACAAGTAGTTACCATGGAGATGTTTGGGCTGTGATATTTACTACAACAGATTATTTTATAGATTATATATCTATATCTTTAAATCTATAGAAGGTATAATAAAATTTTCAAATGTGTCGGATAAAGAATTTTGTTTTTTAATATTTGCAATAACATAAATACTCAAAAAATAATAATTATAATATTTTTGTTAAAATACTACTACTTCCGGTTGTCCAATTGTTACCAGAATCTATTCAACTCTTCCCATTACTGTTAGATTGAGGAATCCGTAGTTACACAGGTCTTTAGTCTTATAGAATTTGGGAAATCGTACCTCCAACAACCTCTCTCTCTCTCTCTCTCACACACACACACACACACATCCACACACACACACACACACACACACACACACACAAACACACAAACACACACACCGACAGACATCATCGTAATAGTTATTATCGGATTCTAGGGACCTTAAAACGTGCTTATTCACTAAAATCTGGATATGCGATTTTTAACATGATTCCAATACCTCTCTAAGCTAGAGGTAAAAAATATTAGAAAACAAAAAAATGTAACAAATCAAATTCCTACTTTGATCATTAAATATGTTCCATCTGGCGCTTCTTTTATAAACTTGTTTATATCGTCTCTACAAAGAATTTTAGATTTCTTCGGTTTGAAACCATTAGAATATCTTTTCAAAAATGCAATTAGTTTTGGAAATGTATTAATTAGAATGTTGTTATTAATTGCGAGGATTGCCCTTACCATAGAATAGTGACTCCATAGAGTAGAGGGTTTATAAGTTTCCGATCTTTAAGCAAAATATGCTAAAAGTACACTTTCTGTATAATTATTAACATTTTTCTTATCGCACCATTTAAAAAAAATCTGATGTGGACACCACACGACTTCCTTGTACGATTATTAAACTATACAGATTTTTTTAATAAATAAATTACAAATATTAATTTTAACTTCAAAACAGTAAGATATATAGCGACCATAAAGGGAGTTTTTAAAGAGAGTTTTGATTACAACAAAGAAATATTTGATTACAACAATGAATATAACTAATTTCACAATAAAAATATAATATTTGTTATTGTATGAATCATAAATTGCACGTATTTAACGTAATTTGACATGAACATTTTTTTTATTTTTTTGTCCTAATCCATAGCAAGCTTTATTACAAAAAAATAATTTTTAAATTTACATATCTCGCTTATATAGAGGGCTAATTTAATAATACTTAATGTGCTAGGCGCAGAAATTAATTCTCTAAAACTTTTATTTGAAGCATTTATTTCTAAAATAAAAATAAAATTATTTTATTCAAGAAAAACTGTTAACAACTTCAAGTAATGTACCACTTCCGGTTATCCTATTTTAACCAAAATCTATTATTATTAAGACATAAAAGTCTTGTATACCAAATTTGAAAACTTTTGGATTATATTTTAAAACAGTTTTTCATTAAAATCTATTATAGGCTTCATGTAAAGTACCACTTCTGGAAATTGTGTAATAACCAGAAAGGGAGGTGCACAACTAGATGTTATAGGAGTCCTAAATACAAAATTTCAACTTTCTACGGTTTACCGTTTTTGAGTTATGCGAGATACGTACGTACGGACGTACGTACGTACAGACGTCATGACGAAATTAGTCAAAATGGATTCAGGGATGATCAAAATGGATATTTCCGCTGAAATCTGAAAACCGAAATTTTTCGCGATTACAATACTTACGTACAAGGAAGTAAAAATATAGGCCTTTTCATAAAATTTTGATCTTCTGAGGAAGTAAATCTTGCACTGCTCTTTTCGCAGCATTTTCAATGTCTTCCATTTTCATTATTTCCACTAATATGTGCAAATATTTCGTTGAAATCAATGACATTTATATTTTTCACTTCGTTGTTTCTAATTTTGTTTCATTACCGCAGCAACTGATAAAAAGAACAACCGATTATACTTCTAATTTGATTTGAAACGTTATTATTATTATTAAACATGAAAATAAAACATACATATAAAGGAAAGATAATACATATATAAAAATCTGATGTGGCCAGCACATAACCTCTCGCCGTATATTTTACCTGGCTGTATGCATAAAGCAAAGATTATTTTTATAAATACAAATAATATATTCATATAAATCTATGACGTATAAACTTCTTTATTATTCAATAATAGCATGTCTCAACATAAAGATATTTACCATAAATTATGTTACAATAAATTACAAAGTAGAGTTTACCATATATAAATATTAGGCTGGTAACAGCAATTTTCAATTCGAACAACTTTGTTTACTTTCTCTTCATATTCTTCTAGTAAAAACATTAATTTTGGGCGGTCTAAAATGTATATATCTGGATTGTGCATCTATTCTTATATATCTTCTTTTACATTTTATTCATACTTGTTATATCTAAATAACCTTAATTCCCTTTAATAAAGTGACGGATAGATTGCACTCCGATTATTCTTATATCGATGTGTACTTTTGTCAATATTTACAACTTACTTGAGAAGAATTTGATAGCTTTTTCGCAATTCAAAGTTACTCTAGTCGACAGTACTGGTGTACATTGTCCCATAATGTTTGAAACAAATTTAAGTCCTTCAACCTAGACTTGTCATCTCCATAATAGTCACGGATCAAGAATTAAGGGATTCTCCAAATACATTTTTCTTTCATTACTCATTATTTCTGACACTGACATTTATCTGTCAGTTACAAATAATTTAAATTTGCAACTATTTTTCATGGCATACTTTCGGTTGTAAAATTAATTACAACATTATTTTATATATTATATTCCTTTTATCTCTAAATCTATAAAATATGTACAAAAATATTTAAATGTATCAGAAAGAGAATTCATTTTTCTTTAATATTATCAAGAAAAATTTTCAAAAAATAATATTTAGAAGATTTTTTTTCAAGAATCTTCTACTTCCGGTTGTCCAATTGTTACCAAAACCTTTTCAGATCTTCCCATGAATGTCCGATTGGGAAATACGTTGTTAAACAAATTTTAAGTCTTATAGTTTTTGAGTAACCGTCCTTCCAACATCCCACACACACACATCCACACACTCACACACACACACACACACACACACACACACACACACACACACAGACATCATCGTAAAAATGTTAAAATCGGATTGTAGGGACCTTAAAACGTGCTTATTCAATAAAATCTGGATATGCGATTTTTAGCATGAATGCAATACCTCTCTTAGCGAGAGGTAAAAATAAGAAGAAAAGCTTATGCGGCCTGAATTTTTTACGATAAAGAATAAAACATTAATTACATTTTATTTCACCTAACTAATAGTATGTTTTCAAGCAAACCTTCCTTTATGTTAGTTCTCTTATATAAGTACTTAACATAACTAATAAAACGAATACCGACAGTGTGTGCAAAATGAAAATTATCGCAGTCAGTGTTCAATAGATGAAACTACGAGTATACCGTTACCGTTTAACCTAACACGTAACAGGGTTAGCTACTGGAGAGCTACTTTGAAAATCTGCTTGTTTGCAAATCAAATATCTGAAAATTCAATAATATTTGCCTGTAAAATATTTGCTGTAAATAAAATAACGGTTAAAACCGGTAACCGATATAATTTTTTTCGTTTTCAATCATGAACGAAAAAAATTTATTGCGTTTTCGTTTCCGTTTTCGTTCTTATAAAAAATTCGGTTTATTTCGTTATTTCGTTTTCGTTCTCATTTCGTTCTTAGTCCCTGTTTTAAACTGTTATTATTAATTCCATAGCAACAACTATAAGTAACTGTTTATTTGCCAGTGAATTAAAAATATATTAGTCACTTTCACATAATTTTAATTGCCTTCGGTATAATATGCCTAATAAAACGCATGTTCAAGAAAGTACAAGTAGGATACTCGGTGAAACTATTTTAATATAATATTTTAAAATCATACTTGCCAAGTGTCACAAGATTGCAGTCTCTGAATCAACCTTTCGGTCATTTATCAGATATTGGTCCACTCAACCAGACCTGAACCACAGGCGCGTTTCGCTCTTATTGAAGCTCATCAGTGTGGTGCACTGAAGCCTCTAGGACTAGGAGGCATTGACTAGGTTGAGTGGACAAATGATAAACCATCCAAAGACGATATGATGACTGCAGAGGTAACTAACCACATGCAGAGCCATCTATCGAGAACACATGTTTTTGACAAGTCGAATTTTTAAAAATATAATCGTATTATTAAATTACCTCAAGAGAAAAAAATCTGTTGTGACCAGCACAATACCTCTCGCCACTTCCGTTTTTGGTTACATAAGTATAGGATTATTTATTTAAACAACATTTATATCACTATATTTATTTATATAACTACATTTATTTATGTTCACCACTCGTAAACTATTTATTTATATCACCGACTTCATTGCTCGTTGCTTCTATACAGTGTGTTTGAAAAAGTGGTTACACCCTGTTTTCTCGCTTATTATTACAGATACATATATTGCTTATAGGACATGATTTAATCAGTGCAATATTTGTGATTGAAATGTGTACAAACTGTAATTGTAGAGCTTCCGGTATAACCGGAAGTGACATCAACTTTGTGAATTTAAATACAACCTATACTATTTTTTTATAAATTTGGATTGCATTTTTTGTCCTCTTTCCGACAATACTAAATTTATTAGTGTTAACGTTATTCATTTGTTAAAAATAATTATTTTCTTTTGCACGATTTTTATCGTTGAGATGTAATTTAATACTTATGTGAGAGTGCTATGACAGCAATTAACGAAAGTATTTTATTACATTGGTACTGACTGTAGAAGACAAAGTGAAGATAGTATTATTAGTTGAAGGATAATAACAGAAGTTTTAGAGAAGCGGCTGAAGAATTTAATAATGTTATGAGTGAATTAAGAAGCCATACTTTAAAATGTATTAATGTAAATGGGGGACATGATGAATAAATGTTTTGTTACTTGTAAATTTCTTATTTCATATTCATTAAATTAAAAATAAATGAATTTATTAACATAACATCATGAAAACAATTACTGTCATAGCCCTCTCACATAAGTATTAAATTACATCTCAACGATAAAAATCGTGCAAAAGAAAATAATTATTTTTAACAAATGAATAACGTTAACACTAATAAATTTAGTATTGTCGGAAAGAGGACAAAAAATGCAATCCATATTTATAAAAAAATAGTATAGGTTGTATTTAAATTCACAAAGTTGATGTCACTTCCGGTTATACCGGAAGCTCTACAATTACAGTTTATACACATTTCAATCACAAATATTGCACTGATTAAATCATGTCCTATAAGCAATATATGTATCTGTAATAATAAGCGAGAAAACGGGTTGAAACCGCTTTTTCAAACTCACTGTATATCAGACTATTCTCTCCGCTGTCCTTCAGATGATATTTATACTTTATACAGCCCCGTATCCTTCTGGAACTTTCTGACGCGACACCATCATTGAACACAAAAGAATCAGTGACCCATTTATATGTATAGCTTGTTCGGAGATATTTCGTTATGGCCCTCTCAGCGGGTCTATTTTTAGGGATTTAAGCTTGATTTATAGGGGTGCAAGGACAGGTATGTACTCAATATTATCACAATTTTCAACTGGTAAAACATCAGTATTGTCTTCTATATTGTTGACCTCAGTACGAAAGTTAGTATTACTACTGATTTTAAATTTTTGAAAACTCATTTATATACCTACACACTAGGTATGCCTTTGGTATCTTAGTTTCCCTAATGTGTATTAATACCGGTCAAGGACGATTTTCTCATCTTATATTTCTAGTAATAGTCAAAGACTTAATTTAATTTTGCGATTTCATTATTATTTCAAGTAAATCTGAAATACGTAATGCGCATAGAGATTAGAGATTTCTGAATTTAAATATTTTGCAATCCTACCCTGAGCGCCAACAGGTAGAATCTCTTGCTGTGTGCGGTTCACCACAGGCTTAGTAAGTCAAAGCCATAACGAAATATCTTTGAACAAGGTATACAATATATTTTTTTAAAGATGTCCGATCAAGGATTTTAGCTCCGCCCATTTTGTCAAATTCAGTAGTGTCATTTACTTAGTTTTTATGGGCGTGCATAAGATACTACTATAATAAAAATATATGGTACAGTAAAAGCATTGAAAATTCCAAAATAAGTCAACTGGTAAGTTTATTAGCAAATGTAAAACCAAATAATGTGAAAGATAAGATACTGACACAATGTCATTGAGAGGTATGCATAAAAAAAGTATATGCTCTTGCTTGCAGCAGAAGCTTTTGCTTTGCAGCATTAACTACACCAATTTCTCGAAATTAAAGCAAGTACTTCTCACTAAAGCTTTGACTTCTACGTTTCCTCTATATATAAAGCATATACTACGGTATATAAAAGTACATGCTATAATTATAGTATTAACTATACTTAATACTACCTGTTGTAGCTTATACTTTACTTGGAAAGTATATTGTTTAGATTTTGCGAAGTTGGTCAGTAAGTACCTTCGAAGAAAATACTTTTTTGGAAAGTGACGAAAATGGCTGCATTTTTTAATTTGGAAAGGAAGAAAAAGAAATATTTCGAAAGAAGAGTGTAGGCGGGAAGTCTATACAGAAAATTATTTCGGTATGTTTAATATTTTTAATATGTATGCAAAAACTATAAAGCTAATTTATTTTGTAGTTTTACAGAAGAAAACGTAGAATGGATTGCGAATCATTTTTTGGACTATAAACAAGAATCAAGAGGAGGCGCACTATCAAAATTTATTTAAAATACAAGTATTTTTGAGAAGTCTGGGCGATCCTGGCTTCCAGGTAGGTGTCGGGGTAGATTTGAGTATTCATCAGACAACTGTGTCAAGAATTTTGAGGTGGCCTACAAAATAGTTTCCAAAAAAGATTTCGTTTCCATCAACAGCAGCTGACATGGAAACTGCAAAAGCAGGCTGGCGTATACCTAACGCAGTTGGCGCAATAGATTGCACCCATATCAAAATTGATAAACCAGCAATGTATGGAGTAGAATATTATAACAGAAAAGGCTTTTGCTTTATTAATGTGCAGGCTACTTGTAACTCTAAAGAAATGTATACTTCAGTGGATGCATCTTGGCCAGGAAGTGTGCGTGATAGCAGAGTGTGGCGGAACTCAAATATTCACGAGACATTTGCTAATAATAATTATGGAGTATGCTTACTCGGGGATGAAGGATATGGCATAGCACCGTGGCTTCTAATTCCTTAAAAAAATCCAACTACTGTCGCCGAAAAACAGTACAACAAATTACACACTAAAGATCGTGTAACAATTGAACGTTGTTTTGGCCAGTTAAAAAGTCGTTTTCCAATGCTGCATTACACGGTACGACTAAACCTCGATAGAGTATGCACTTACATAACGGCTGCATTCATCTTGCACAACGTTGCTAAATATCTACAGGACGCTGACGACTTTGAGCCTTTAGAAGCTGACGAACCATACAATGAAACACAGATTCGTCAACTTGGACAGCAAATAAGGAATCAAATTGCTGAACAACTGATAAGTTATAAACCTGTAATAAACATATTCCTGAAAATTATATTTAAATTTGGAGGTAGAACTAAACTATGTAATCTTATAAATGTATTAGTTATTATTTATGCAATAATCATACATACTTTGTCATGGAATGTATTGTAACGGCAAATTAATTAAATCTACAGCGGCTCTTTGTTGATTCTTGCTACTATAATAATTCTCCATCTCCTTCGCAGCTTGTTCTTGAGCACGTGCTGTTAAAATCTGCTGTATGAGGCAAGCTCGTTACAGTTGCTGCAAACTTTTTCCTTGAAATTCTTCTGGTTAATCTGGTTCCAATTCCAATAATCACTTCTTGCTTACAGGAGGCGGGGGTAGTACAGCTGAGGTAGACTCACGGACCCCAGATACTACGGCATCTAAGTAAAAGACACCCATTTTAAAGTTTGCACAGAAATTAAAATCATTAAAAATATATAAAACTAATAGAACAAAGACACTTACCTGGTACTTTATTCAGTACCGGATTCTCTCCCTCATTCCACAACTCATAAAATTTTTGCTGCCACTCCGAAAGGATGATCTTTTTGTTTCCAGTTCTCTTAATGTCAGTAGCTTTTTTCACTTTAGTCTTCATATTGTTAAATTTCTTCATCACCTGTTTTACATTGAAGTCTTTCTTTGTGTTTCTTTGAATAAACAGAAGCTAATTCTTTAGCCGCTTTTTCCTTCTGTACTTTAATCGCAGGAGTTTGTCTTTTATCAAATAGAATTTTATAATCCAATAGAAGTATTACAAAGGCCATTTGCAGATCTTGTTCACCATCATGTTCATCTCCAGAATCTTCTATCTCACTGTTATCATCACTCATTTTTAATGCTAGCAAAACTCGATAACTGTCACGTACCGGTTAGGTTAGAAGTTTTTACTTCGCTTAGGTAGGAAAAGGTGAAGGAAATACTTCAATTCATACTTCAGTGGAGTAAAATATATAGCAAATGCTTCCCGAGGAAGTATTTTCCTTATATACAAGAAATTGGTGTAGTTAATGCTGCGAAGCAAAAGCTTCTGCTTCAAGAAAGAGCAAATACTTTTTTTATTCATACCTCTCATATTGTCAGTGACGCTGACAGAAAATAACGTTATTCGTACGGCTGTGAATCAAGGTGAGATTTGAATTAATAAATAACCGTACATGTTTAAAAAAAAATCCTGTAGAATAATTTATCTATGTATGCTCATCATAAAATAGGTAAATAGGGTGTAAGTAAAAACATACAAGTTTAATTATATTTTAATCTACGTTTATTTATATTATTAAAATATAATAGATAGTTTGATAGTTGAGTGTATAAATACATTAGATTATCTGATAAAGTGTAAAAGCATTAAATGTAAATAATAAAATAATATCACCATATGATTTTCTTTGTTTGGATGATAATTAATTACGTCTGTATGATTCCTCAAAACATCATATTCAGAAACAATGATGAAGGCCGTATCGTTTTACTATAAATATTCCACTGCTTTATACAGCTATTATATTTAGTTGAATTTAGTTACCTACTAAAGATTGAACATTTTAGGAAATGTATAATGATTATTCGATAAAAATGAATAAGTTTTTATACATGGCAGCAACATGGCTGCACTGGGTCCTTTTGACGAACAATACGGCCGTGAGTCATGACTTTTAATTTTTACCTTCCGTCACCTTTAGATAAGGAAAGTATTATCTTTGGTCAAAAAATTCAATGATAAGTTTTTAGTGAATAAGTACGTTTTAGGGTCCATATAATACGATTTTACCATTTTTACGATGATGTCTGTATGTATGTATCTGTGTGTGTGAGAGACGAAAGTTTCGGATCGCATAACCAATACCACGGTTCCAAAAATTATATTTTTTTCGTATTCCTCAAGTTTACATCCAGAAGAAGAGGTTATTAGATTTTGGTTATAATTGGTCATCCGGAAGTATCCTCATTTGAGGATTTTAAAAGTTTTGTGTATGGAATTTATACATAATACACCGGATTGACGGAAGGTATTGTGCTGGCCATATCAGATTTTTTCGTTTGTGTACATAAACAGATTGAGTATGTCAAGCATGACATAACAACGTACCATTTTGATTAGCTTGTCAAAAATAAATAAAGTATAATAAATTAATTTTTAATAGTTATTTAACTATCATGTGTGTTAATGAGGGCGATTAATGATCGAGACACAAGTTAATTGGTGAGATCATTAATCGCCAATTAACACACGTGTTAGTTACAATATTTTTTCGTTGACCGTATCTTACTTAAATGGAAAATCTAATTTTATTCCATGACAATTTTTTTTAGGTTAGTAATGGTTGACCGAACGTCAAATTTTACGTCAGAAAATCAATAAGTTTTGTCATCAATTATTTTCAGTGGGTGCGTTCAGTTTACTTAATGCTGGACAACACAAGCGGTTTTTTATGTTATTTGAGGAATTTTATTCTTTTAAATTCATTTTAAAGGTATGCTACGTGAATATACCTAGCTAGTAAGTGTCAAAAGCATGAGTTTTAATTCTGTCTACCTTTTTGCTACAACTTACCGTTAGCAATACATGCTGTGTTCCATGTGGTGAACGCACCCAATAAATCGTTTATTAATAAAAATCATGCATTAATAGGGGTCATTAATGAATGATGGTCTATACATTAAGATAGCCTATTAATAAACGGTCGACGGAAAATATTTTTTATTTACTTTTGGTAAACTGACAGCACATTTGCACATCTGAACTTCATTGACAGATTCTTAGACCAGGAATAGAGGGGAGACAGGGCACGCTATGTATTTCCAAATCATCTTAGCAACTTTCGACCTTATTGCAACGCCAGAATCAGCTGAATCGGGTTAGTCGGCCAGATGTGTTACATACGTGTGTAGTCGAACGAATAAGTTTTCAATATCAACAAGCGTCACCCACCGTTGTTATCTTCTGACGACCTATACATACACGTTTAAGTGTGATTAATAGTTTTCTTAGTTTTAAATTGTTTTATTTTTGATATATTAGTTGGGAACACACGTATCGTCCTAATGTTCATACATTGCTCCGTTCATTTCTTGTTTCGATATACCCAGTGCGGCTTTACTGTGGATAATGTGAATTTCATAAAGAGCGGCCGTGCTTGTTAGCCAAAAGGACCCGGTGCGGCGCAGTTTTAATGCTAGTGCACACCAACGCGAGTAAACGTTGTGGGCAGTAGGCAATATCGTGTCACGGGCAACAAAATCGCATATAACTATTAAATAATTTATAATATTTGTTCTTGCAGAAGGAAAAGCAAACGCAATTGGACACATTATCTAATTTTGTTTCTTGATTTAAATTTCTAACACTAATTAAAAATATTTTTTATAAATTATATGCACAATATAGTATATTGTGCAACAAGTGCAGAAAAGCAACTATTGCCCACGAGGTGTGAAAGTTTTAGCACGAGACGAAGTCGAGGGCTGGAATCACATAAGTGGGCAATAGGTGTTTCTGCACGAGTGGCACACTATACTTTTTCTACGACCACACTCTTTTGTAAGATATAAATAATTCATTTTTAATAAAGAACATAATTTTTTTCTCAATAATTAATTAAACTTTAAAATAATTATAATAATTATTTTTACTATGAATGGAAATATATACATGGATAAATAATTACCAAATATTTTGTAATTTATAAATCCAAAAATACATATATAAATATTAAATTACAGTTGGCAACTTGTGTGAGAAATAATTTCTCACACTTTAACCCACGAAATGATTAACTTTCGGGCTTTGTAAAGCAAGGGAATGTGAGAAATAATTTCTCACACTTTATCCCACGACTGTGGGAAATTAATAACTTTCGGGTTATTTAAAGTATGGGAAAAGTGCAATTTTCTGTAGTGGTCGTAGGAAAAGTCTTTTTCATTATAATTTATTATATAAAAATAATATATTTACTATAATCTTTTTATTTATACTAATAACATATGGAACTTCAAGAGCGCGATAACATGTTTTTGACACCAGTCACGTGATTCTCTCTCTGTTTTTATTGTACAATGTTTACCACATACTATCTTTTTCTACACTCTTTCCATTTACGAATTGTTTATAAGCTCTATGATATTACTATCTTAACGCTCCGGTACATATTCTGTGTTTACGTTGTAAGATATTTGTTTATTTATTTATTTATTTACGTTCTGTAAGTCTACGGATAAATCCAGCAATATAGTTCCACATAAAACCAGAGAAATTTACAATTTCGTACAATAATGTAATCAGTCGTTTACATAAACATAAATATAAACAAGCCTATATTAACATTAACGTTAGTGGTTTGTACCTAAATAATATATTTAGAGCTGATTTAAATTGTGCTATAGATAATGAGAAGATGTCTAATTCTTGACAGTTCCTATTATATAAATCCATAATTCTATTGAGTGTTATATTTTTTTAAATTTTTTTAATTACATTTTCCCACATAAAAATAAATTTTTATTTCTTGTATTAGATTGCGGAACATGAAAATTCAAATTATCTACAATACTATGATGATCAATATAGCTATTTACAATTTTGAACAATTGGAGCATATCTGCTGTTAGCTGTCTTTATTCAAAAGACTGTAATTTTAATTCTTTAGCTAAGTCATTCTCAGTACAGTATGATACGAGATTTATAAATTCTTTCTGTAGTACATGACAATCATTAATAAACTTTATGCGTTAATATATTTTTTCAGACGACCATCTACGAAAGTAGCTATAACAACACGCTAAATAACAACAGAAAGCGCAACATAACACACTAGTGTTCACCCTAGTGTTGTTATGAGTTTTTAGTTCCATTAATCGACATTAGATGGCATTTCGGCAAAAAGTTAAATAAAATACATGATAATTTACAATAGACGCGCGTAATCTAAAACTACATTATATAAATAATACAATAATTATTAATGTTCAACTTGACGGTAGGATTGAGTTGCGCCGAGCGCCGGTAGTTGAACCTAACATCAGCCGGCAGCGGTTTCATGTTTCGTTCGTGCATCCGTTGTAATCTTTAATGGCTGGCGTCCATTGTAGAGTATTTGTTTACCATCTTACATTATTCTTATGTTTATAGCACGTCAAAATATAATTTGTACGGACAAATATCTCTGTATAATTAAAATTCAAAATATAAATTATGTTGTCTTCGTCAACAAAATTATAAATTAAAAATTACTGTGTGGAATAAAAACAATGACGCAACAAAAATGTTTTTACTTTTCTTTTAAAAGCATTTTTATTCAGGTTTTTAAAATCTAATGGTAAAACATATAAATAAATTTGTAATGAGTTGTTTGCAGATTTACTGAATCTAAACCGTTGAGTACGTATTAATTTTGAATTCCTTGTTTCATAATTATGGTAATTTGACGATGTAAGAAAATTGTCTCTATTTTCATGAATCTCGATTAAAGTACAGTAAATAAACAAACATGGAAGAGGTAAGATTCCAAGACTAATGAAAAGAGGTTTGCAATGATCTATCATACCAACTCCCGCAATTATTCTTACAGCTTTCTTTTGTAGCCGAAAAATTTTAACAGCGTAAGGGGAATTTCCCCAAAGAATGACTCCGTAGTTTATAATGGAATGGAAAATTCCAAAATAAGTTGTCAACAGACCATTTAAGTTTACAATAGGATAAAGTTTCCTTAATAAAAAATCTGATGTGGCCAGCACATAACCTCTCGCCGTATATTTTACCTGGCTGTATGCATAAAGCAAAGAATATTTTTATAAATACAAATAATATATTCATATAAATCTATGACGTATAAACTTCTTTATTATTCAATAATAGCATGTCTCAACATGAAGATATTTTACCATAAATTATGTTACAATAAATTACAAAGTAGAGTTTACCATATATAAATATTAGGCTGGTAACAGCAATTTTCAATTCGAACAACGTTGTTTACTTTCTCTTCATATTCTTCTAGTAAAAACATTAATTTTGGGTGGTCTAAAATGTATATATGGATTGTGCATCTATTCTTACATATCTTCTTTTACATTTTATTTTTTCATACATGTTATATCTAAATAACACTAATTCCCTTTAATAAAGTGACGGATAGATTGCACTCCGATTATTCTTATATCGATGTGTAATTTTGTCAATATTTACAACTTACTTGAGAAGAATTTGATAGCTTTTTCGCAATTCAAAGTTACTCTAGTCTATAGTACTGGTGTACATTGTCCCATAATGTTTGAAACAAATTTAAGTCCTTCAACCTAG
Source organism: Harpalus rufipes (assembly GCA_951394225.1). Lineage (NCBI taxonomy): Eukaryota > Metazoa > Arthropoda > Insecta > Coleoptera > Carabidae > Harpalus > Harpalus rufipes. The sequence goes on from OX596285.1 coordinate 12,028,559, forward strand.
ACTTGTCATCTCCATAATAGTCACAGATCAAGAACTATGGGATTCTCCAAGTACATTTTTCTTTCATTACTCATTATTTCTGACACTGACATTTATCTGTCAGTTACAAATAATTTAAATTATCAACTATTTTTCATGGCATTCTTTCGGCTGTCAAATTTATTACAACAGATTATTTTATATATTATACTTCTTTTATCTCTAAATCTATGGAATATATAATAAAATATTTAAATGTATCAGATAGAGAATTTAATTTTCTTTAATATTACCACGAAAAATTTTCAAAAAATAATATTTAGAAGATTTTTTTTCAAGAATCTTCTACTTCCGGTTGTCCAATTATTACCAAAACCTTTTCAGATCTTCCCATGAATGTCCGATTGGGAAATACGTTGTTAAACAAATTTTAAGTCTTATAGTTTTTGAGTAACCGTCCACACACACACACACACACACACACACACACACGCGCACGCGCACGCCCACGCCCACGCCCACGCCCGCACACACACACACACACACACACACACACACACATACACACACACACACACACACACACACAGACATCATCGTGAAAATGTTAAAATCGGATTGTAGGGACCTTAAAACGTGCTTATTCAATAAAATCTGGATATGCGATTTTTAGCATGAATGCAATACCTCTCTTAGCGAGAGGTAAAAAATAACACTTGCTAATTTATTCGATGTAAAATCGACATGAAAAAACCAATTTAAACGATAATAGCTATTTGTGTATTAAGAGCGCAAAATAGGACATTGTCGATTGAGAGGTTATTGCCGCGCGACGCAGGAGCGCGGCATTCCCTCGAAATCGACAATGTCCATTTGCGCTGGAAACACACACAAGATTTTTTCTACAGTCGCTACCATAACAAAAAATAATAAAATGTACACTTTGTACTTACACTACTACTCAATTAATAAGGATTAATATAAAGAACAAACGTCTTTTATATTTAATTTTAATTTATCGTTATTTCCCATTCTTCTTGACCTATTGCTTCAATCTAATCTAAACATTTTATACTTTCGTGTTTGTATTATTGTGTTATTTTCACAATAGTGCGGCATTTTTTGTTGGTTATGTAACATACCGACAGAGCAGTTATGTCAGATTAATTTATAAAGGTGATAAATGTGTCACAACAGTGCCATTAGTTCCCGACTAAACGTTTCCATTAAGAAGTGACATTTTTCAACCATTGTTATAGTTAGAAATTTGGACAGCGAGCGTTTTTTCTACTTTGTCGCGCTAGAGCGGCAAAGTGACATTTTGCGTTGACAAAAGAGAGCGCAAATGGCTACTTTCTATGTAGACTGTAGAAAATATATATATATATATATATATATATATATATATATATATATATATATATATATATATATATTTCATCACGGCATATTATCCATTGCTGGGTGTGCCAATCTGCTTTGTACACAGATGTCGGTAATGAGGGAATATTTGTACCGTGAGGGCGCTTACCAGGCGTCATATATTCCGAGTACTTTAACAAATTCTCCCTTTGAAATTTTATTATTGGAAGAAAATATATTTGTTTGTGTTTTGTCTGGATTTAATTTTAGTTTATTAGTTTCAAACCATTTGTTTGCTTCCAACAAACAATTCTTCGCTAATTCCTTCAAGTAGAAATTTCACTATGTGAGCAAATAATACTGGTGTCATCTGCGAACTGCACAGTTCTAATGGGAGATATAAAATAAGAGAAGTCATTAATATAAATAAGAAATAAAACTGGGCCACGTATACTACTGCCCTGTGGTACACCATGTTTTATTGGTAGAAAATTTGAGTAACTTTGATCAACTGATACACACTGTATTCTATTTGATAATTATGAAGTAAAAAATTTTAAAGTTCTTTCTGAGACACCATAATGCTTTAATTTCTCAATTAGCACACTATGCGATATACAATCAAAAGCTTAGGATAAATCGCATAACGTCACTGCTGTATGTTGTCGTTTTTCCAAAGAGTTTACAATATCTTCCAACCTACTACGAACTGCTTTAACCGTTGATTTATTCTTACGAAAGCCAAATTGTGAACTGCTAAAGACCTTATTACTTTCAAGAAATTTAACAAATTTAGTTTTAATAACCTTTTCAAATTTTTTAGCAAACATAGGTATGATCAATATAGGGCGATAGCTTTCTACATTTTCTCTGTCTCCTTTCTTATACAAAGGAAGTACCTTAGTATATTTTAACACTTCTGGAAACACACCTTCAGCTAAGCATTTATTGAGTATAAATGTCAATGGACTGGTTATTTCATTAATACTTTCTCTAACAATTCCAATATCTATGTCAAAAATATCACGACACTTAGAACTGTTTAAAGATAAAGTAGCATCTACAACTTCTTGTTCATTAACTTCTGAAAACTCAAAGTAAACATGACTTATTTCACGATTGGGAAGAAAATAATGTATATCAAGAGTAGTGTTAGGTAATTCCTTTGTAATATCTTCAGAAATAGAGCTGAAATACGTATGAAAATCATCGCATGAAATATTTTTACTAGGCTTTATTTTAGAATGATTATTTCTTTCCTCATTTATTAGTTTCCAGCAGTCGTTAACTTTATTACTAGAAATAGGTAAATAATTGCTATAAGAAGTTTTCTTGCAGCAAATTATTTCTTAAATTCCGATAGTTGTCAATGTCACTATCTTTTCCTGTACAAAGAGATATTGTTTTAAGACAGTTTAATACATTTCTCATATGAATTAATCTCTCCGAAAACAAATGTGTAACCAAATTTTTTGATTTTTCAGATATTTTAACTAAAAAGTATTTCTTATTACAGTAACAAAAATCCGAATAAACTCATCCATCAATATAGATGCTTCGAAATTTGACTCAAATATTGTGCTCCAATCAAATTTTTTAAAGGAAAATTTGAATTTTTCAATATTATGAGTGAAATATATTCTTTTATAACTAAATTTTGGTACATGTTCTACTACACTTTTTAGTATCAAAAACTGACTGCCATGATCAGATAATAATGGATCAAGAACTCCAGTTTTTATTTCCGTAATATCCAAATTTGTTAAAATATTATCGATGCAAGAAGCAGTTTTCGCAGTAACTCGTGTAGGATCAGATATTGTATAATGAATGTTGAAAGAGGATATTAAAGTTAAAAAATTACTCCTATTATTCGACATTAAAGTAAACTCTACATTAAAGCCACCAGCTCCCAGCAAGTATTATTTTTGTATATTTATTAATTAACAAAACTAATAACGATTCTATTTTATCCAAAAATAAGTTAAAGTTAGCCCCAGACGGTCTATATACTGAAATAACTAAAATTTGAAGGTCTGTAAGTTCTACAGCACAAAATTCAGCCTCACACGAAATGAAGAAATTATTTACATCAAAAACTCTGCAATTTAATTCTGATCTTAAAAACACCACGACTCCACCATGTATGTTTATGGTTCTAGAAAAATAACTTCCTAATACATAATTATGCAGGTTTACCATTTTTATTGCCTCCTCCGTCAGCCAATGCTCGGAAATACATATCACTCCAAAATTATAGTTGCTTAAGAATATGTTCATTTCATCGATTTTGTTTGACAAAGACTGCACATTTACATGAAAAATGCTAAGATCAGAAATATTTAATGACAAATTATCACAGTAGATAGCACCGTTATTTACTTTATTTACGTCCTTTTTAATGTTTTCTTCTGGAATGAAAAAAAAAACTTATTAACGCATGTTCCTTCTGACCATAATGTAGGATCCATTACCGCTTCTCGATCCATATCCGTGATTTTAAATGAAGAATAGTACTTGGGGTATAATGAATTTAATTTTTCACATTGAACCTCTGGAAATGATGGTGACAGGAACTGTTTCAAGTCCTCTTCTGAGGTGTCAGGATGTAGTTTGTATGCATAAATAAATGCTAATTTTTGTGATGGTTTTATAACTTCATTTTCCTGCAATATTTTAGAGCATTTAATTGGAGCATGACGAACAATCTTCTTAATTTTCACTGGGTCGTCATTCTCGCTTTCTAGTTGGACAGCATTGTTGGATTTAGTAGCGTTTGCTGATTGTTTACCTGTTCGCCATTTACAATTACATTGTTTTTGACACCGCCATTTGTCGGCGATATCGTGTGTTTCAAGACGCACAGTCGATAAGTCACCGTTTGTTTTTAGCTGTAGATCCCTTTTCACTTACGTGTTTAGTTCTGTTAAATTATAGTAACGGTATGGTATTACGAATAAATAATAACAATACAACTCTGATATGATGACTTCCCCCGCTCAAATTTTATAATTGCTTGTGTGGAACAGGTACGTACTCTCGTTGAACGATGTATGTATAATATATTGATATAATTCATATTTTAAGATTGTATTTATTATTAGTGAACCACTAGTGTATGAAACTTAGGTGTCCCGACAATAATTAGTTCATAACTTTTTAATAGCAAAGTCAATAACGTAAAATTGTTTTTCAATCTTCAGATAGATGCATTCAATAGTAAACTTTACAGTGTATGCGTAATTTGTGATATTTGTAACGATTTCGCTTGAAAAACAAAATATGACACAGTGCAATTTTTAAAATAATTTTAATCCAGCAGTCTATCCAAATGTCAAACAACTAATTTTTAATGAAGTAACATTTATAGATTTATTTATTTATTTAAATAATATTTATAAATAAAAAATTGCTTGATTTCCAATTGGGGATCGTGGGCGTAAATGGGTCAAAATATCATAATTTTGGAAAATTAATAACTATATTACTTTGTAATGAAAATGCAAGTGCATATTACTATAAAGCTGATTTAATAGTTATTTACATACCAAGTGCGGAAACGCCGGGAACCAAGTTTACGCACGCGGTTTGTGCAATATTTTTTGTACGAAAAGTATAAAACTAATGATTAGTAATTTTTGTACAAATAATTTTATTCTTTAACACTTTATTACACAATATTCAAATACACTACTATGTAACTAATTTCAGAGTGATGTGTCAAATTTAAATTCCAATTATTTGAATGTTAATTTTTATGTAATTTAGTGTTAATCATGTTATGTAAATAACTATTTATTACCTACCAAGTATTTCACTTGTAGTATAATATAACAAATTTAAACTTGTTAAATTTCTTATTATTTTGTTACGATTTACATTACGTTTGTTGGTTATGTGTTACCGACTTCTCAAGTATTCTGTCTTGCCGACTCCCACCGAGCTGAAATTGTTGCCAATATTGTGAACCATATGCACTAAATTCATTATTTTAAAATTAAATTTCATGCAATCATCCACCATTTTCTCTTATTATTATTAAGGGAAGAGTGTTTTTTTATTATAAATTTACTTTTTTAATAAATGCTGTAGAAATAGGAAAGTGGTTTTTCCAAAATTTCCCGATCACTGATCTGGTGGAGACCTGGGAAATTGACGTTTCGGATGTTGCTTAAGACGACGCAAAATAATACATTTCAATGCATGAGTACACAAAAATACTTTTTGAAAATCATTTAAAAAATAAGCATCGGATTAACTGACAAAAAAAAACAAGATAAACAATAGGTGATGGAAAAATAATATTGTAGCGCTAAAGTGGCTTTTAAAGGAACTAATGTTAACGGGATAATTTGACATTTAATATTTGAATTTATGCATTAAGTGTGCAATATTAAGAGATATTATATATCTGAACGGAAATATTGTGAACATACTAAATAACACTTGTGTTTATAGAACCAAGCAAATGTCGCGTGTCCCATCAACTATAGTTCTGCAAAGTACCACCAGATGTCATATTGCTTATTTCCACTATTATTTCTCATCGCCTATAGATTAAATAATTTAACGCGCATTTTTTGAAATATGTAACATACATAAGACTCTTGACTACCAAAGACGTAAATTCAATCATTTTGGCATTAAAAAATCCAAAATTTTATGCTCTATAATTCAATGTACTTGTACATTCAAAAAAATTTTATAGGACAAATATTAAAAAAAAATCATGTTTCACGTTTTTGTCATGGATGTCGTGTTTACTTTATGTAGATATCAATGGCGCCCACACAAATGCATCACAATAAAAAATCTGATGTGGCCAACACAATACCTCCCGTTTAATTTAATTTTTATTCATGTAAATACTTCAAATTAAATTAAATTTAAATACCGGGTTCGATCCCGACCAACGCCAAATGTTTGGAATTTTAAATGGCACAAAAGTGACACCTGTGTTGCACTCTCCTCACCAGCAATAAGTGCTCGTGAGGTGACACCTGGTAAACGCCCGCATGGTATAAATATGTCATCGTTACCGAAATCTGTATACAAAGCAGATTGGCACACCCAGCAATGGGTAATATGCCGTGATGATATATTTATTTTATTTATTTATATACTTACCTATATTCATTGCTGGCGTGGAGAGTGCACCACAGGGGTCAATTTTGTGCCATTTAAAATATTTGGCGTCGGTTGGGATCGAACTCGGTTCCCCAGCAATGGGTAATATGCCGTGATGATATATTATATATTTTTATTAGTTTACTTACTTATTCCAACATATTTACTTATGCTGGGAACTGTATTAAGTTCCTTTCCATATAATTGTTGTTCCATTTACTATTTTCTTTTTAAAACGTTACTATTATTATTTGAAATGATTAGTTTGTAGTTTGTTGACAGTGACATATATCTGTCAGTTACAAACATTTGAGATCTGAACTGTGTAACCATGAAGTTGTCTTTAAAGCGTAGGCTCCGGGATTAAAATTATAGATCATTTTATAAATTTATCCATAAAATATATACAAAAAGTATGAATGCAAACTTGTAGAAAATTTAAAAAACTTTAATTTTTATAATAACATCTTGAAACAATAATATTTAAAGGTATTTTTCGAAGAAAAACTATTTTGAGCTTCCAGTAAAGTACCATTTCCGGTTATCTGATTTACACCAAAATCTAATGGCTTCTTTCCATATTAGCATAAGAAATACAAGGTTTCAAAATTTTCTGAACGATAGTATTTGAGTTAGAGTGTAAAGAGGATGCACCCACAGACACACATACACACACACACACGTACATAGATATAAATCAAATTAGTGTATCATTATTGTGAGTCACATGAAAATGTACTCAATGTTATGGGCGTACTTTATCTACTTTACTGACTTTGAAAATGTGATGATTTCATTATTTTATTAGATAATTTTTGTTTTAAATAAGGTTAGTCTTGAACTTTATTGTCTATTGTCTATTTTTTTTTCTTTGTTCAGAGTGATTATTATAATTTCTATTGTGTTGATAAACTATTTCAAAACTACCAAGGAAGATATAAAGAATTTGTTATCAATGACAAATTTGTTTAATACTCTGTTATTCATAGATCATAGTAAATACCCAATTTATAAATGAGACATTATAAAATCAAACAATTCTAATATTAGAGTAATGTATGCTCATTGAGAACTTTATTTTAGGATGTATTATATACAAAAATGATTTATGTATCTATTTATCTCTATGAAAATATATTTCATCACTTGATTCTGTTTCTTTGTTACAGTATTGCACAGGTGTTGCGGCAATCCGGATGCGAAGTTCCAGAATTTATGGTGGCAAAGAAGAAGAAAAGATCGAAACGAGAAAGAAATTCAGTCATAGAAAGAGAAGAAATCACTACTAAGCCAAAGTACGCGAGGGAAAAGAAGGAAAAAGAAAAGTGAGTTACGTTTATAATGTGTATACTTTTTTATATGCGGGTGGTCGTGTGTGATACTATTAATGGCTAACGTTTCAACTTTTAATTGATGCTCTATTATTAAAGTGGCTCTCTCTGTTGTCTTCTTAGATTATTTTCTTAACAGTCGCAATGCTCTTTTCGGTAACAGGTATAGGAGGACACCCTGTTCATTTTTGGTGCTGAACAGAATTCTTCTTTCGTTGAAATTCTTTTTACCGTCGATAAATTGTATCGAAAGAATGCGCTTATTCACTAAAAACTGAATTTAAACTTTCTTTGTTAGACCTTTTTTGAAATCATAATAAATCATGATTCGAAAATGGTCTCTTGTTAATTCCATATTTTTCTCACAACAATACGATTGAGTAACTAAGTTCTAATTACCTTAATTTTCGCAGATTAATTTTAAATGACAGAACTGTTAGGCTTGATTTACATTAGCGGCACAATGACGGTACAATAACGGTACTATGACGGTACGATACTTCTTGCTCCAATGTATTTTAATGGACCTATTTACATCTATGTTCTCGGTATGATGACGGTACTACGACGGCACATTGATATTCACTGACACATTAGCGAAACTCTAGTGGAGCAAATTGGTACTACAGAAAGCAATCATACAAGCGCCATATTGAATAAGTGACAGCCGAGTAAGTAGTGTAATAATTAATTATTTAAACTTATCACCTTTTATTTAAATAACTTTTTAAAACCCGGTTTGTGTACACAGTCTACGAAACATATTGAACAATGAACTGTCAAACCAATCATATGGCATCCATTTTGTTTTGAAAATCAGCGCCTCTAACGTTAATTTCGATTGCGAATAGTTTTGTTTCTATTGAAAAAAATATTGTATCATAGTGAGCGTAGTATTTGCATGAAAGGGGGAGTGGAAGGTTGCGTTTGAAGAGTACGTGCACGTCACGTTGATGTTCATGCCAAAATCAGCTGAGTGGAAGTAAACATATGCTAGTAACTGATTGACATCTGACATGTTTTTGATTTTTTGATATTTGTTTTTTAGTTAATCCAAAATGGAGTCAAAATGACCTAGAAATGAGAAATTATTGTATACATTATTGAACAAAAGTTCTCTGCTTGTGACAAAAACGTGAAATATACACCACAGATTATCACAATAAAATTTTCCGAATTTTCTTCATTTTCTTCTTCGTCAAGAATAAGGGCAATTATAGTCAAGTCGGTATTTGATAATTTTTTAAACATTGCACGATATTTTCTACTTTTGATAGAAACATGACATATGCACCACAAACTGTAATAATACATAAAAGACAAAATTATATTGTCATGGGTCATGGTATTTTATTATGGTCGTACCGTCGTGGTATCGTCTAATGTAAATGCTTCGTGTAATTGACATACCGTCATTGTACCGTCATCGTACCGTTAATGTAAATCAAGCCTAAACTGTTTAAAGTAATAGTGCAATTTTTCACGGCCTGACCTCGTATAAATTAGACATAGGTGACTTTTTCTTAATAGACATTTTAAATGGTGTATTTTTTTTTTAATTCATTAGTTTAGATATGTAAGACTATGAATATCCGTTCAGTATGTTATATATCCCAATACTAGGCTTCGATTTTGTAAGTTTAAATGCTACTAGATTTCAAATTCTATCAGAATTGAGATTTTTTTCACTGTTTCTCACAGTCGATTTCAAATTCTACTGGTCCATATCAGTAGAATTCGTTTCTGCTTGACATTTCTTTATTACGTCTAGTTTAAAAATTGAGTTATAATCATATTTGTATTAATTATTCTTACCTAATTCTTGTAGAATTTGAAATCCAGTGAATCCTAGTGCATCTGTACCCGAAAACTGATATCTGAGATAAATACTTGTCGTATATTTACGAATAAATAATCTCGATTATACGAAAATCTACTTTTGGGGGAAAAAAGTTCGATTTTTAATATTGATTTGTATGAATAAGCGATGTAATTGATTGTAAAATGTGGGTACATATGGATAAGCCATGTCTATTTTCTAGTGCAAGGTGCAAGTTAAGATACAGAATTATTCTGATAAAGAAAATAAATAAACGCATACAGGAAAATTCTATTTATATTGTAGACTGCTTAGGCCTGGTACTTTCATCTCTGATTAAGCTGTCCGTTAATTAAACTGTCAGAAATATGTAAAATGTCGCAACTAATGCCATAATTTCGATGCTATAGCTTTCGTTTTAAATGATTGTTCAGTTAAAAAATAGTTTAACCAAAGATAATACCCAGCATTGGGTTATTTTCACCAAGCTCAATTAAATAATTTATTCTTAAGCTTAAAATAACCAAAGAATAAATACTACATAACTACAGGTTTTTATTTCGCTAATAATGAAACGGTTCAATTAATCCCCCTCGATTGGTGCGGATAAGTATTTAACAAATGGATTAATTGTGCGTTTGACATTGCCAGTTCATTTATATTTTTGTATAATTTACTTTGTTGTAATTGAAACAGGTGTGTACATTTCTATAAAAAATTGTGTCTAAAAATATTTTTAAAACAGAAATACTCCGGTTAGCTTAGTATAAATTTATTCCTTGGTTGGCTACCCTGACATTTATCCTTACTTTTGTGAAAACGGCCCTTACAGCCTTCGTGACACTTGTATTAAAAACAATATTGTTTCGTATACAATATTGAAAACAATATAGTTTAAGATTCGTATTTCCGTGACTCCTTGTAATCTGTCTCTAATTTATTGTATTGTAATGTATACAAGTATGAAGGTAGTTCATTTCCTTATTTGATATTTAGTTACTTGATTTTTTGACATAAGTGACATTTCCTAAACCCAAAAGAATTATCATATTTGCTATTAATAGTGTTGTGGAAGAAAAGGAAAGTAGTATAGAAGGCTCAATAACAGATATAAGTACAAGAACATTTAAAAACTGGAAGAAAAAAGCCAAATTTAAATTCGTATATATTTTAGTGATGACAAGAAATGGTTTTTAATTTAAATTCTTGTTGAAATGGGTCATTTAGAGACGAAGAGAACTGCTGAAAAAACAAAAATAAAAACAGTTAATATCGTATTACAATTTCTCTATCTATAATAAAATTTCCTCTTTTCGAAGTCAATTAGCACTAATTAATGTAATAAAAATTGTATTTAATTTAGATAGTATTTTTAAAATGATTGTTTCCGTAACAAGTAGCTCAGTTTCTTGTTCAAAATATATTAAAACAATTATTGTTTTCCATACAATACAATTTTGATCATAACTAAATTTTTGACATTTCAATTTATTGTTTTGTATAGGTACAATATTGTTTCAGAATCAATATTCACGTGAATTTCAAAATTACAATTGTATAAACAATAATTGTTTTGATCTGCTGATATAATGGCGCAGCTAAAATATATCATAATTTCATAACTAAATATGATCACATAATAATGAAAATTTAAAAAAGTATATGGGCCGGTGTTATAAACGGTTTAAGTTAAAAAAAAAGGATTTTTGTATAGTATAATTTTGATACATATTTTAAGATCTATCCACAAATATTGCAAAAACAGTGGGTACAAATATTTATTTTTCTGTTATTAGGAATCATTTCTTCAAAGCACTTCCTACTAACGAGAAAGATATAAATCAAGATTTCGAAAATAATAGAATTGATTCCAAGGAAAAATCAATGAAAAACAAGGTTAAAAAGATAAATGAGTCCGCGAAAAAAACCTTTAAAACGCATCCAGGCAAACCCCTAAAGAAGCCACTAGGAAAACGGAAAAAAGATGAGAAGAAAAAGCAGCGTGTCAAAAAGTAGTTCAAGTTTGAAAATATTAAAATGATGTTTATTATTTTATAAATAAAGTGTTTAATTTGAATAAAAAATGTTATGATTAGCCTTGCTTGCTTACGTTAGCATGTATATCTGATTCGAATCGATATGAATTGTTATCCTATCTATTAATAAGTTGATAATTTGATAATTAAACTTCGTAGTTAGTGTGCCGCCAGTATAGTTTGACAGGTGGGAGTATGACACTGAGAATGCTCAGTTCCGGCCCAACCAAAACTAATAAATTACTCAAATGACAAAGCCAATTTGTTTGTGTAACATAAATACCACATCTGCGGGAAACACATGGCGCGAAGGACATCGAAGAAGTTAGTTCGATTTCTGCCCTCGTGAGGACATCACCATCATGGCTCTTCCGGAATTCTTCAGGCTTTTTATCTTACATCTTGTTGCATTTCATCTGCATCCTTCTTATTGCAGTCCGGTTACAAATGTGATTGTGAACGACTTTAATAATGAAACAAGTGTTGTATTTTCGCGCCAAGAAGAAACCGGAAGTGGGGAAGAGCCATATTTGTATCGTTGTTGTAACTATTCTACTTTTAAATGTTCTGAAGATGAAGATATAGATCTTAATGTGCCTGTTTATTATTTAAATAGTTTAGTGAGAGTCTCATCAAATCATTTTGATATTATACCAAAAAAATTGTGCGATGTATTGGTTCCTTTGGATCCTATTGAAGAAGAAACATGGTTTATTCAAACAAATGGCTCTCTATATCAACCAATACCGTTTGTTGAAAATAAATATTTCTCTGTACCAGAGGACTTCTGTGTGTTTTTTGAAGAAATAGAAAATGGAACAACCAAACTACATATAAACTATTGTTTGACACCTGAGTTAAGCGAATTATCCGTACAGAACAGGAAAAAAATTGCAGCTCATCCAATACTACCAGCATGTAAGTACAATTTTGTTTTATGTTATATTGCGTTTCAAGTAAAGAAATAGCGTTGGTTTGATTAAGGAAATAAATTCTGTCCCCTGGTTGCACACATCTTGTTCACAAAAGCTAGACAAATATCAACCTGAGAGTTGTCAAATAAAATCGATAGAATTATGTGATAATTAACCATGTTTTTGATTTCAACTATGTAATTTTTAAAATTCAAATATTGTACGTATTTACAGATAAAAAATCTGTTGTGGCCAGCACAATACCTTCCGTCAATCCTGTACTATGTATAAAATCCATACATAAATTTTCTTGCAAAAGATTCTAAATTTCCAGTAAAAATATTTCATAAACAAACTATTCAAATTGCACTTGACACTGACATCTTCTTCTTTAGCTTTTCCCATTCGTTAGGGGTCACTATTTTTGCTTGTCGTTCTCATTCAGTTCCTTTTCTCTCAAGTCTTCCGCAATCAGTCCTTTCATCTTATCTTTGGTATTCCTCTGTTTCTTCAACCTCCTATTACTAAACTATTCATTCTTGTTCCAATATAATTCTTCATTTCTCCTCATGACATGTTCAAACCAATGTAATCGTCTTTCTTGTATCTTTCTAGAAACTTGTAACACTAGAGTTATTTTCTTACCGTATCTTTCCGTGTCTTCCCCAACATCATCTGTCAATAGCTGGCTGAATTATAAAATTTAATTTCTTTAAAATTCTTTAACTCTGTATCTATTGAATATGAAGTATTAAATGTAATCAAATCGTATAGAGAATAATATATTCTTTAAGTTATAATAACGTTAAATGTTAATAAATCAAATTTAACTGTTAAATCTTCAAATGAGGCTACTTCCGGTTCACCAATTATAACCAAAATCTAATCAGTTGTTCTTCTGGATGTAAACTTGAGGAATACGAAAAAATTATAATTTTTGGAATCGTGGTATTGAAGTTATGCGATCCGGAACTTTTGTCACACAGACACAGACACAGACACACACAACACACACACACACACACACACACACACACACACACACACACACACACACACACACACACACACACACACACACACACACACATACATACATACATACATACATACATACATACATACAGACATCATCGTAAAAATGTTAAAATCGTATTATAGGGACCCTAAAATATGCTTATTCACTAATAACCTTACCTTAGAGGTGACGGAAGATAAAAAAAATATTGACAAGTTTTCGCGAATTTAAAATATACCGGTGTCTTGAAAATACGTGGATCTAGCTTAATCAGAGATTCTAAGTTCTAAGGGTCATTTTGAACAAAAACAATTTTGTCGGTCTTATTAGCATTTTTACCTTTCGTCACCTTTAAATAAGGAAGGTAGTGGCCCATGTTCCGAACGCACTTTTATAATAAAAGCGCTTTTATGGAGCGCATTTGTACATTATGTTCTTATGAGCAGTGTGCTCCATAAAAGCGCTTTTATTATAAAAGTGCGCTCGGAATATGGGCCATTGTATTTGGTCAAAAAATACGATAATGAGTTGCGCGTTTTGGGGTTCCTGCAATACGAATTTACTATTTTTACGATGTCTGTGTGTGCGTGCGTGCGTACGCCTGTGTGTATGTGTGTGTGTGATGATCGTTTCGGCCGCGATAACTCTAAAGGCCGTCGCGCACTTGAGCGACGCGAAGCGAAGCGACGCGAAGCGCGGCGAAGAGTCATATTTAGTGCCAACGCGCACTTGCGAGCAGTTTTCAACGCGAAACGGCCACGTTTGTTTCAGTTTGGCACATAAGATGGACAGCTCGGACGAAGATATAATGATTGTGGCATCATTGTGTGAAGAAGCCTAAATTCAAGAAGAGAAGAAAAGGCGGAGGATGTGGGTTCATCCCATTAACAAAAAAAGAAAAACATGCCATCAAATTTCATCAATATTTTCGAATGGAACATGAGAATACTCGGCACATTGCATGTCGTATAGTTCTTTATATTTTGATACCAAAATTACTAATTTTCTTCATTGTTAAACATTTTAACCTAATCTCTCCGAAATGTTTTGTTATTGTTGTTCAAGGAAGGTGTAAATCAACTATTTCCGATACGTCTCGGGCGTATTTGCTCTATTTCAGGTAGCTGCGCTATCGCACACTTTAGGTCAGCGAAGCGCGGAGCAGAGAAGAGCAGAGAAAAATATTCTCCCCGAAGAATTCCGCCGGGTCGCTTCGCTGCTCTTCTCTTCGCTGCTCCAAAGTGCGCGTATGCCCATTATAATATGTAGAATGAAAAAATTGCTCTTCGCCGAGCTTTGCTTCGCTTCGCTTCGCGTCGCTCAAGTGCGCGACGGCCTTAATACTACAATTCCAAAAATTACAATTTTTCATATTCCTCATTCTTTCATCCAAATGAAGATTTGAGTAGATTTTGGTTACAAATGATCAACCGGAAGTACTTTAATTTGAAGCTCTTAACTGTTTTTCTTTAAAAAACGCAGTTAAATATCATTTTTTGACATTTTATGTTATTATAAATATTAAAGAACATTTTATTCTCTATACAATTTGATTACTTTATTTCCTTCATATTCAATGTATTTAGAGATAATAAATTATAAAGATATTAATTTTCATAAATCGTGCAATCTTTGCTGCGTCACCATGGAAACAGTATCAATAATTCAGTATTACTAATTGACAGATTGTCAGTGTCGGGTATAATTTACATTTTTTGTGTGATATTAATATAACATACATAGCTATGACGGAAAGTATTGTGCTGGCCATATCAGATTTTTTATTGCAGGGCTAGTTGTACTTTAAGTTTATTTCTCAGGTCATTTTGAGTACAAAATGTTGTATAAATAAGTTTTATTTCTTTTATGTCCGATTGCACCGCTGACGATTAAATTTCCTTAAATTGACAATATCGTATCGAAACGAAATGTCAAATGGGAAAGTGAATATTGCTGTCAAAATTTCGATTTGCATTTTTTTGTTCAAGTTTAGTTTAAAATTTAAATGTCAGCGGTGCAAATGAGCATTAATTACCAGAGTACAAGAAGTCAAAATTAACTGGCATATATAAATTTGATTTCTTGTCTTCTTGTATTTTTATAACTAACGGGACTAGGACCTATATATAGGGTGTTATATTTTAATGGACCCAGCAAATATCTCGCTTATTTATTAAGTTAGTAATTTCTTTCATATAACATGATTTATACAGCAACATGAAAGCTACTTGATGACGGATGTATATTCATGATACCACTTCCGGTTTATTAGTAATTAATATCAACTTTGAAATTTCAAATGGAACATACTATATTTTTTTACAAATTTGAAAAGTACATCAAATTTGCTTTATAATCATGTAAAATAATCTATATGTTACATTATTAAAAAGTACAATGGCGGGCACTTTTTTATACACCTAGTCGAAAAGAGAATAGTGAGCCATCACTATGGCTTGAAATAAAACAATTGTAACACGGTAAATGTCAACCTGTAAATAATAATAATAGTTACAATTGTTTTAGTTCATTGTTTTATTTCAAGCCATAGTCATGGCTCACTATTCTCTTTTCGACTAGGTGTATAAAAAAGTGCCCGCCATTGTACTTTTTAATAATTTAACATATGGATTATTTTACATGATTGTTTTTGAGTTATGCGAGATACGTACGTACGTACGGACGTACGTACGTACAGACGTCACGACGAAATTAGTCAAAATGGATTCAGGGATGATCAGAATGGATATTTCCGCTGAAATCTGAAAACCGAAATTTTGCGATTACAATACTTCCTTTACTTACGTACAAGGAAGTAAAAATTACAAAATTGTAGACGCCGTTGTCACTTGTCACCTTGGTAATTGAAATATTTGGCCTAATTCTGTAAGGAAGTTGTTAAGTCTTAGCAACGTTGCTAAAATTTGTAACCAATAGAAACAAATGTAAAACCTGTCATTTTCAAGTTTTATTCTGTGTTCGCAATTATTATTGGTTATTTGCTGTAGCAATGTTGCTAAGACTTAACAACTTTCTTACAGAATTGGGGCGATTTGTTGATAAATAAAGTCAAAACGACGTTGTCATCTCGGCAATGGAAATATTGTTGATAAATAGTCAAAAAAATGAAACTCAGAATAAAAAATTTCCATTATTTTTACCCCACCAGACTTCAATAAGCAATCAAAGAGTGTTGTGAAAAATATGAAAAAAAAATTACAAAATAATATTCCTATATATTGTAGGAAATATACCATGTTTCATAATTCTATCATAATCGTTTTCAAATTAAGAGAGCAAAATATAATCTTCTAGGATAATCTCCAAAAGGTTGGTACTACTGCAGCTGTAGGAGACGAGCGTATGTTTATTAGAATTTTTTGTTTAAAATGACCTCTAAAATATGTGGTTTAGCTATGTCCTGGTATTTTAGAGATACATGTATACAGATGTTATAGGAAATGCTTTGGCCGAAATTTAAAGATAGCTTTATGATGAAAAATGCAGTTAAAAAGTCCTGAGGTATTTTCTCTCTCCGGTTAACAGTTTCTTCAAAATACAATGTTTTATACATACCCCAGATTTTGAGAACTACTGAAATAATGTATGCTTACTAAATTTTTTAAACTATGTTAGCAACGAAACCAATTACGATGAAAAAAGGAATAATTTCAGCAGTTCCCCAAATTTGTAGTAATAACATGATAATAAAAATTGAGAAAATCGAAAATTGGCTTAGGAACTTTTTATTACATTTTTCATTTTTGGGCTGTCCATGAATTTTGGCCAAAACATTCCCTAACATTCTGTAGTATTTAAGACCTGTAAAAACGGTTGACTTTCAACAAGCGCCATCACTATTATTTTAAATGAAACACACTATAATTATTATTGTAGTTAGTAAACTAAATATAAATATGTACCGATAACGTCTAAATATGAAAATATTTGATGTTGCAAAAGCAAATAAATTCACATTTTAATAGTTATGCGTTTGTTTGAATATTTTAACGGAACAAATAATAATAATGCACTATTTTATAAAAAAAAATCTGAATATTTTATAAAACGGTCTTGAATTTAATTTGACGTAGTATTAAAATAAAAATAATGGCAGTGGATTCGGTCCCGAAAGCCGGGATTTAACAATACACCTAAAACTTCCGGCAGCTGAGATTTGTTTAACCCACCTTCAGGCCTCAGACCGTCACTCGCGCTATGTGTTGGAACGATATTAGACGCGTGTTAGGTTTTATCTGACATATGATTTTTTTAATAATACATAAGTGGATTAAAAAATGAAAAATACTTTACTTAATCACAAAATATACAATAGAGTAAACAGAGAGAAAAAAAAAATAGATACGTCAAAAATATTTTATATAAATTAAGAAGAATTCCTCAATTGAACAAATATGAAAAAAAATAAAATATTGAAACTGTTTCAATTTTGTCAACTGAAACTTCTTTATAAATAGTTCGGTAATTTTGAAATTCATCACATTCTGAACTTGACTGGTCGGTATCCGTGTTATATAGGCTATGTGTAGGATTGCCAGTAACTCGAAATGTATAAAGTGAACAATTACAATTAAAAATAGGACATTCTGAACAATGATTCTGTGTTTTATGTTTATTGTTATAAAATAATACAAATGTTTACTGTTATAAAATAATACAAAAAACAAATCATCGAAAATTATAAAATTATTTATTTAAATGAAATATCTTTCGTAAGACCAGCGGTCGAACGCTCCGCTTCTTTTTACTTCCTTGTACGTAAGTAAAGGAAGTATTGTAATCGCGAAAAATTTCGGTTTTCAGATTTCAGCGGAAATATCCATTTTGATTATCCCTGAATCCATTTTGATTAATTTCGTCGTGACGTCTGTACGTACGTACGTCTCTCGCATAACTCAAAAACGGTAAGCCGTAGAAAGTTGATATTTTGTATTTAGGACTCCTATAACATCTAGTTGTGCACCTCCCTTTCTGGTTATTACATAATTTCCAGAAGTGGCACTTTACATGAAGCCTATAATAGATTTTAATGAAAAACTGTTTTAAAATATAATCCAAAACTTTTCAAATTTGGTATACAAGATTTTTATGTCAATCGAAATAACATAATAGATTTTGGTTAAAATAGACTAACCGGAAGTGGTACATTACTTGAAGTTGTTAACAGTTTTTCTTGAATAAAATGATTTTATTTTGATTTTAGAAATAAATGTTTCAAATAAAAGTTTTAGAGAATTAATTTCTGCGTCTAGCATATCAAGTATTATTAAATTAGCCCTTTGTATAAGCGAGATATGTAAATTTAAAAATTATATACTTTTTTGTTTTTTAATAAAGCTTGCTATGGATTAGGACAAAAACGTAAAAAAAATGTTCATGTCAAATTACGTTAAATACGTGCAATTTTATGATTCGTACAATACCAAATATTATATTTTTATTGTGAAATTAGTCATATTCATTGTTGTAATCAAATATTTCTTTGTTGTAATCAAAACTCTCTTTAAAAAGAACCGGGTTAGATTAATGTTAATTTAAGAATGATAGTAGTAAATGAATTATTTTTTGTTCTATATCAAAATATTTCTCGGGCTTGGCTTAAGCCTGTCAATATTTTGTAATTTAATTATTAAAAAAATATGTATAGGTTAATAATCGTACAAGGAAGTCGTGTGGTGTCCACATCTGATTTTTTGTTAGAGGCGAGCGAAACGGTGAACCGCTATACTGTGGTAAAACCCCCTTTTCAACAGTGAATACAATTCAGTATTACCACTATTGGACCTTTAAAATATTTTTTTCAAATAATTGTTTTAAATTCGAAATTTTTAAAACTCTCAAATAAAGAGAACAATAGAGACCAAGAAAGATCGGAGCAAAAAGAGAACATGTTCTCTTTAAAAGAGATATAATGGCAACCTTAGCTATGTTGAAATATCTTCTGATTTATTACTTTCAAAATTAGACAATGTTTTTTCTACAAAGGTAGAAGGCGTTATTGTTCCTTTTCGTATGAAATTTTTAAAGAAATAATAAATAACTGAACCGCATCACTCGCGTGTTAGAATTTACTTAACATTGATTAATCTCAACAATATTACTTACGGTACAATTAAACATATAGTAACATGTTAATTCTACGTCCCCAACTGAGGCATTGCTGGAGCCAGATAATTAACATCCACTCCTCCTAATTTAAAAGGAAAAAATCTGAAAATGTTAGATAAAATCTAACAACGCGAGTGATGCGGGTTAAGAAAATAGATAAGTTCCGACACTCCGGCAGCTTATTTACCGATACTATACAATTCAGCTCGCAGCCGATACACGACATAAACCGAAGTAACTTTTTACCAATCCTAGCGTTATTCAGAGCAAAGCTCTAATTTGACATGTAGGGAAGGTAACCGCATATACGGTCAACTGGGCGCGGAAGACTAGGAAATGGTCAACTTAGCACCGCGACATCTGGGCGATGGTCAACTGGTCACCGCGACATGAAATAATAGACGTATAAAATTACACAATTGTGCGGTAGATTAGGTTATGTTAACATTTGTTTAGGAAAGCAGAGCGTCACTTTTAACTATTTTTCTTATAGGGCACTTGCATTTTGCATGTACGTCACAACATGGCGGGTGAACAGCTGATTCTGGACAACCAAGCTTCAGTTTAACATTGCGTCTTATGCAGCGAATGTGTTTTCTGTGCAAGAAATTCAATTTTTTCGCAAATTTATACATGCTACTTTAAAATGTATCTAGCCAAAATTAAAGATAAGTGTATGAATTATTTACTAGTAAATATATTTTGAAAAAAATTGAGATAACTACATTATAGTTATTAAGTATTTTTGTGTGTATTGTTAAATGAAATACATAAATATAAATTGAACTATTAGATTTTTATTTAATTTAGGAAGAAAACTAAAATTGAAATATCTATAACGATATTTATCGTCGGGTTCATATTTCTTATTATCATAATATGTATTTTTGTTGGTGTTTTTATTACAGATGAGCTTATTAGGTTCATACGCCAATAATTTATCGTTGGAAGCCAAAGTACGTTAATCAGATGACAAGTTTATATGGATAAATAATGTGAAATCCTTATACATTAACACGAGGATTATAAATGCCTGTCAAAAATCAATATGAAATCAATAATTAATTGTCTAATTTTTAAACCTTTGTGGGAACCATAGACACAAATATATTTTTTTTCTATTTCCCAGTTACTCGTACTTCTTGTTGGAGCAACCAACAACGGCACAGAAAGATGGCATACTAAAAAAATCTGTTGTGGCCAGCACAAAACCTCTCGCCATTTTCATTTTATCTTGCATAGGGCGCGAGCAGTTATGTGACTTTGTTGGCCTCAGCAAGCAGATATGGGGGCCCGTGTCAGAATAACAGCTGGTAATATACATAGGTGTCAAGTATCATAAGTTTTCATTCGAAACATTATGATTTTCCAAATCCATGTGGATTATTTTCCTCGACAAGTATATTTCATACTAATAGATGACAAATAAACAGAATATTATGAAATTTTGAATGAAAAATTATGATATATGACAATTGTGACATCTATGTAAATAACTACTAGCCGTCATTCTGACACGGATCCTCATATCTGCTTGCCAAGGCCAACAAAGTCACATGGCTGCTCGCGCCCTATAAGTAGGTAACGAATTTAACATTTCTTGTGCACACAAATAATTGAAATTGTTTCTCTTCTTTCGTTCTATGAGAAATTTTATCCTACTATTCTAATATGTTCAAAATACTTCAAATTCATTGACGGTATTAGCGGTATTTCTTAAGGATATATGTAATATTGACATACCTGCAATTTAAATAAATATTTAATTAATAATGCAATAATATATATTAAATGTACTCATACCTCCCAGAACTGACACTGACATTTTGCATTTATTTGTCAATTACAAAAATTTAAATATCGCAACTGTTTTTCGGGCAACGAAATTTATTACAACAGATTATTCTATATTATTATTTACTATATCTCCAAACCTATACGAGATATAATAAAAAAATTAAATGTGTCAGATTGATATTTTAATTATCTTTAATATGTGTAGTAACAAATTTTCAAAAAATAATATTTAGAATTTTTCTTTTTAGAAACTACCACTTCAGGTTGTCCATTTGTTACCAGAACCTATTCAACTCTTCCCATTACTGTTAGATTGAGGAATCCGTAGTCAAACAGGTCTTTACTCTTATAGAATTTGAGAAATCGTGTCTCCAACAACCTCACACACACACACACACACACACACACACACACACACACACACAGACATCATTGTAAAAATGTTAAAATCGGATTGTAGGGACCTTAAATCGTGCTTATTCAATAAAATCTGGATATGCGATTTTTAGCATGAATCCAATACCTCTCTTAGCGAGAGGTAAAAAATCATTCGAATTTTGTGATTTTGTTATTTAAAAAATAATTTCTTATGTTTTTTATACAGGTTATTAAAGAAAATATATTTCTATTTGATTATATTGAAATTGTTTTATATGTAATAAAAGTATACACAAATAACTATGATTAGGTTAGTTTTAATTTAATAACCTCGAACTCACTAAATAATAACAATATCCTCAAATATTTTTTACTGAAAACATTATTAATACATTTCCCTTGTTACACTCCTTATCACTTTTTCCAAAATAATACAATAGGTGCTGTAAGAAACAGTGAAAGTTCACGGGACGAAATTTCTCCATAAGACGCAATGTAAACTGAAGGTTTGCTTTGCCACAATTAGCTGTTAACTGCCATATTGCAATGTCATGTGCAAGTGCCCCATTGCAAAAAAATAATAAATTTTATGGCTGCTAATCGTGCAAAAAAATAATTAAGATTATGTCGCCCAGTTGATCATAGCTCGGATGTTGCGGCACCTAGTTTTTAACTTGTCGAAAGTGTGTATTATTCAAAACACTGTTCTCACTATTTGTACACTTACTCGTAGGTACATAGGTACGTGTAAACAGTTTGTCTGCTTGTCATACTATGTGTTAATTGAACGTTAGTTTCTGTTGGTTTAATAGTAATGAAACGAGAACATGTAAACGTAGACTGTTTGTAATGTTTGTATGGTTACAACATATACGAGTCTTGTGGATGCCATACGACAGTGAAAACGAAAAGACACACGTTGTATTGGTTGGGGCCTTTTGGCTTTACATGTATTAACATTATGGTGACCATATGTACTTATTTAAGTAGGACAGTACTTTCTTTAGAAATGAAGTCCTACTGTCCTTACGACGGTGTAAAGTACATTAAAATGTACTACTTTTAAAAGTCGTGTGGTGCCGAAGTTGCTTTAGGTCGCCGCCACACAGCACATATCGCGACATCTCTCGTTAGAAAGAAGAACCAAATACGTGGGCACAGCCTCTCTCATTAGACCATTTACCATGGCCAAGTTGGTCATGCATTTACATTGAGAATGAGACATCTATTGCAAATTTTTGAAACTTTAAATTGTATTCTCTACAATACGACCTCAACATGACCTCTGCTGACATAAACATCTATGAAGTTAGCTGACCATATCATGGACAGTGTTGCCAAATAGCGGGATTTATTCCTTTTTACGGGATTTTTTAATTTTGGAGCCGAACTTTTAAATGACACTTGTTTCTGATCAAGAATTAGTTATATATTCTCTCGTTTCAACGAATGAAATGCAATTATTTTACTCCGTAGAAAACGTAAATTTTAGTTCTAAAATTAAGCGCTAAATTTGAACCTAGTGATATTTAGTAATGAATGGAGATAAATAGAAAAAAAAATTCTAATAAATTACTTTAAAACAGGGTTTTTTTGTGATAAAAGGGTTTTTTTTGTGGATTCAGAGGGATTTTTTAAAGAGGAAGATTGGCAACACTGATCATGGACATGTAAATAATAATTAATAATTATATTGTTGAGTTATTGTGAAGAAATTTTCTAATGAGGCTGGTGCAAGCAAAAGCCATCTACTTCCACATCAAGTAATTCTATGTAAAGATAAAAAAATAATTAAAAATAATAAATAGTTATCATTGAGTTATAATTTCCAGTGTCCTTTTTTTTCCTCAGAAAATTATGGTCACCATAATTAACATAGACATCACCGTAACAACAAGAAAAAAAACCCAACTGTTCCTATAAGTGACGTTTCAAGAGCAGACTTGGCATTATTGTGTATGAAATATGAACTGACTGTTATAGTAACTCGGTTATCAACGCATTTATTTACTGAATATTTGGTCATGTAGTCAAAACGCACATCCAAAAGATATTAATGAATAAAATACATATGCAAGTGACTCTGAGTATATTTACATAACAACTATTAATAGGTAGGTACGCGATATGATAGGTTTTTGAAAGAGTGCAAAATACTTTTACTTTTATATACAGAATGCAAACGTCTTTTCTATCCTGCAATTTTTTGATTATATATATATATATATATTATATATAAATTCCATACATAAATTTTCTTGCAAAAATTTCCAGTAAAATTATTTCATAAACAAACTATGAAAATTGCACTTGACACTGACATCTTTAGCTTTTCCAGTTCGTTAGCGGTCGCTATTTTTAATTTTCTTCTTCCACTCATTTCTGTTTTGCGTGTCGTTCTCATTCAGTTCCTTTTCTGTCAAGTCTTCCGGAATACAGGCCTTTCATCTTATCTTTGGTCTTCCTCTGTTTCTTCAACCTTCTATTACTAAGCTATTCATTCTTTTTCCAATATATTCTTCATCTCTCTTCATGACATGTTCAAACCAATGTAGTCGTGTCTCTTGTATCTTTCTAGAAACTTCTAACACTAGAGTTATTTCCCTTATTCTTTCATTCCTTACCGTATCTTTCCGTGTCTTCCCCAACATCCTCATCTCTGCCACATTCATTTACTTTTCATTAGGTGCGTTCAGTAAGCCCCAGGAAAACATTCATTATGTATAACTTTCCATACATGTTATATTTGACAACTGTATAACTTTCTCGATGACATTTGTGAATACCAGTTCGTCATATAGCTAGCAAATCTTTCAGTGTACTAAGCAACAAGTCTCGTTTACTTACCTAGCATTTGCTTGAACTGCTTACTTCATTGAACGCACCTATTGATACTGACATCTATCAATTTGAATTATCTGTATATATTAGCAGTTTCCATGGTTAGCATATCTGGCTAATATATGGAATTTAATATCTTTATAATTCTTTTACTATAATCAATAATTTAGTCTAAAATTGAATTTTCCCTTAAATTCTTAAACTAAAATATTGTTTTTTGAAATGTGATTTTTGTTTTATATTCACAATACCTTTGTGTTAAAAAATATCTTTATTATTTCAATTCATAAGTTATTTTATTTTTCAGACTATTTATAATTATTATTTCCAATATATAAATATTTTGCTTCTACAGGTTGTCTTAATAAAAAAACTTTACACACTTTAGCAGGTGATAGTAGAGATGAAAACAAGAAAAAAATTCTAATACACTTAGGTCCAATACTCATTGGTTTTTAGAAAATTTATGTATGGAATTTGTACATAATACACAGGATTGACGGAAGGTATTGTGCTCTAGGTGTTTACGATCAAGTGCGTGAGTCTCTTCGACGACGGCTGCAACTTTGTTTACAATTGATCGTAAACACCTAGAGTCCTTAGTTGTTAAATCTGATGTGGCCAGCACAATACCTTCCGTCAATCCTGTGTATTATGTACAAATTCCATACATAAATTTTCTAAAAACCAATGAGTATTGGACCTAAGTGTATTAGAATTTTTTTCTTGTTTTCATCTCTACTATCACCTGCTAAAGTGTGTAAAGTTTTTTTATTAACACCCTGTATATTTATATTGTTATTAGATGCCTAGACAATCTCATCTTTTCTTAGACAAACGCTTAAAAATAATTTGATTTTTGAAGTTTTCCCACATTTATTGGTACATTCGGGTATAAAAGTAATAAGATATTTTGAGATATAATATTAGTTCTAAACTACAAATCGGAACTGCAAAACAAATTAATATATTTCTTTCTTAAAATTACAAAAGTAGTATTATACTGTTTAAACTTTTCATGCTTTTCACGTAAAATACCCATTTAAAAAATATTTCCTTCGAATGTACATTTGAAATTCCTTTAACCAAAGAACACCTCTTATTCGCTTATACCAAAGTAGGCATTGCTAGCTGATACTCCATATGGAACGCTTGTACATGTTTGTCAAGTATAATTCTACCTATTTATCGTATCGTTAGAGGCAATAAAATTAAATCTGGATAGTAAATATTTTTCAAATTTTTACATAAAATCCGTTAATTAGTTTTTTTATAACATACTAGTTTTTCGATTAAATGTCGGTATGGATATAAAAGTTATAATTTAAAATGTTGTGTTCATTTTGCCATTTCCTATTCTTGTTAAAAAGGCCAAATTTAATTGCAAATATCTCAGGTACCGCGTGGTCGATTGTTTTAAAACTTGGAGAGCAGGTAGATTATACTTCCGTTGAGATGTATTTCAATTAATTCTGGGTAAAATGGTTTTACGATATAACTACCTTAACTGAGTACTTATGTGTCAATTTTTCGATGCTTGCCTCTTCGGCTAATAAGAGTTGCGGTAGTGTATGTAGGGACTTCAGTAAAGATGGGGCATATCCTGTTTCATCAGGAGACTTTTTTTACTGAACAATTAGTGTAATATCGGCAAATATTTAGATATCAATTTTCCTAATTAGTCCGCAATACAAAAGTGTGGCCAGTGTATCACCTTTACGATCGGCATTCAAACAGATAATTATAATAGAAAATATAAATTATTATATGGTTTATATTTATCTTATTTAAATAAAATATATTACATTCATAATGAATCGGTCTGAACATTATTTGTATTGCTATTTTGTTAATTAAATATTTGCTAACCCTATTTACATTTCTATTGAAAAATATGTTATCACCTTGTTTATTTATCAGTTAAACAAAGACAATATTAATTTATCAGAATTACAAAAACCGACAGATTGCGAAAATATTCACGATTAATGAAACAAAGAATGCTGACAAAAAATATCAGTAAAAAACTTGATCAAACAAATATGGAGCGTGTGAGATATTGGAAGATTCCAGTTCTCAGATACACTAGTGGAGCGTAATATTTCAACAAAATCTTACTCTAAATATTTGTAAATAGCGTCATGGCTCATGAAAATTCATTCTTTTTCTTTGTTTTAAAAATGTATCATAATCTATTAATATTAACCTATTGTTTTGCGAATAAATGATATTTTTAAAATCCTTTGTGGATTAAAAATAAACGTCTGTATTAGAAAATATAATATTGTATTAGAATTACTTTTGTAATTTTATATTACAACCGTTGAATTGATATGGAAATATTTACAATAGATAATATTATAAATATTATTGCTCATAGATATGATACCGTGACACTTGTATTATCTTTAAGATAATTATGAAGTCAAGGAAAAGTATGTAGTATTAATACCGGTGTAGGTGACTGTGACAATCAATATATCGTGACCCGTGGACGTTCAAGAAGCGATCCAAATTAACAAAAATATAATAATTACCACTAATATTTGAAAATTCAATTCAAATTAAATACATATTTGTTCAAAAAATACGTATGCATACTTTATATATAATTAAATAGGATTAATAATATAATATTTTAAACACTTGGCATGTTTCACAAGATTTCAGTCTCTGAATCAACCTCTCTCTGCATGTGGTTAGTTACCTCTGCAGGCTTAATATCTTCGCTGCATGTTTATCATCCGTCCGCTCAACCGGTCTCAATGCCTCCAAGACGCGTCAGTACACCACACTGAAGAGCTCCAATAAGAGCGAAACGCGTCTGTGGTTCTGGTTGAGTGGGTTAGTCTCTGATAAATGATCGAGAGGTTGATTCAGAGACTGAAATCTTGTGAATTGTGCCAAGTGTTTTAAATATTATAATATTATTATTTAGAACAGTTTCACCAAGTGTTACATAATTATACTTCGTACAGTTTTTTTTATTTATTTTTATTATTATTAAATAGGATTTACCAGTTCTCCGTCTATGATAATTAAACCAGCAAATAATTTATCTAGCTTATTATTAATTTTAGTGATTTCAACTATGTAGCATAAATTATAGTATGTAACCGTATATCCTCCATAAAATTTCGAAAGTATTTCAATATTATTACTCGTGAAACAGAATCGAAGTTGGTAAATTATGTTATACAGGGTATTAATTTTAAATGGATCACCGTTACTACCTTGAGAACTATAAGACCTACAAAGATGGTTAAATGGGCAAAAAATAGTTATTTACATACTAAGTGCAGGAAGACACTCATCCCGCATGAGCGCTTATTTGAGGTACGAGCGAGCTTGCGAGCGAGGGCTTTATTTGCACGAATGCGTGGATGACGTCTTCCCGCAAGAAGTTTGTACAATACTTTTTGTAACGAACAAAATCATTACTAATAGAGTACAAATGTCAAGATAATTGTACAAAATTCGCAAATATACAAGTAAATACCACAGCAGCAATTTCATAGCAACGGTTGTTAAGTAAATTGTTGATTTCGGAAACATAATTGCTTGCATATTTTTTCAGAATTAAAAGTTGTCAAAATGTCTGATTCTGATATTTCTTGTACGCCTCCCGAAATTTAAAGCTGGAAACAAAGTCCAGCACATGCTTCTATTTTACTGGTAGTTTAATTGTCAGTGTAAGTGTAATATCTGATAATTTAAATTTAAGGTTATGTTCTATTTTGATATTGGACAGATGACAGATTGTTGTTCTCCCACAAGTGGCACTGATGGTAGGCAATTTTATTATTTATTAATAAATTATTTATTATTATTGGTTTTTAATGCTTGAAAATCGTTAATTTTCGAAAAATTTATAAATTATATTTTATTTTAAAGATTATTTTGTTGAAGAATGCCCAGAAATTCTCAGTGTTTTTTGCTTAATTTCCTGGTCCAGTGCATCGGGAAAGTGACGTTCCCGGTTGTCTATAGCGTGTGTCAAATGTCACTTCCGAGGTTGTGAATACAAAAAATATTTTAAAAGACTATGTAATGTACAATTATTCATGTATTAAGGGCGAAATGATATAGATTCAGGCCCGACGAGCAATATTATGCGCTGAGAGTCAGGAATATTTCGCCCGTAATACATACAATGTTTCTTGCACGACCAAATCAATTCGGTTTTAATATTTTCTTAATTTATTATAAGCAAAAATAACGTTTCAAATCAAATTAGAAGTATAATCGGTTGTTCTTGTTATGCAGTTGCTGCGGTAATGAAACAAAATCAGAAACAACGAAGTGAAAAATATAAATGTCTTTGATTTCAACGAAATATTTGCACATATTAGTGGAAATAATGAAAATGGAAGACATTGAAAATGCTGCGAAAAGAGCAGTGCAAGATTTACTTCCTCAGAAGATCAAAATTTTATGAAAAGGCCTATATTTTTACTTCCTTGTACGTAAGTAAAGGAAGTATTGTAATCGCGAAAAATTTCGGTTTTCAGATTTCAGCGGAAATATCCATTTTGATCATCCCTGAATCCATTTTGACTAATTTCGTCGTGACGTCTGTACGTACGTACGTACGTCAATCGAAATAACATAGTAGATTTTGGTTAAAATAGGATAACCGGAAGTGGTACATTACTTGAAGTTGTTAACAGTTTTTCTTGAATAAAATAATTTTATTTTGATTTTAGAAATAAATGCTTCAAATAAAAGTTTTAGAGAATTAATTTCTGCGCCTAGCACATTAAGTATTATTAAATTAGCCCTTTATATAAGCGAGATATGTAAATTTTAAAATTATTTTTTTGTAATAAAGCTTGCTATGGATTAGGACAAAAAAATAAAAAAAATGTTCATGTCAAATTACGTTAAATATGTGCAATTTTATGATTCATACAATAACAAATATTATATTTTTATTGTGAAATTAGTTATATTCATTGTTGTAATCAAATATTTCTTTGTTGTAATCAAAACTCTCTTTAAAAACTACCTTTATGGTCGCTATACGAGTATATCTTACTGTTTTGAAGTTAAAATTAATATTTTGTAATTTATTTATTAAAAAAATCTGTATAGTTTAATAATCGTACAAGGAAGTCGTGTGGTGTCCACATCAGATTTTTTTTAAATGGTGCGATAAGAAAAATGTTAATAATTATACAGAAAGTGTACTTTTAGCATATTTTGCTTAAAGATCGGAAACTTATAAACCCTCTACTCTATGGAGTCACTATTCTATGGTAAGGGCAATCCTCGCAATTAATAACAACATTCTAATTAATACATTTCCAAAACTAATTGCATTTTTGAAAAGATATTCTAATGGTTTCAAACCGAAGAAATCTAAAATTCTTTGTAGAGACGATATAAACAAGTTTATAAAAGAAGCGCCAGATGGAACATATTTAATGATCAAAGTAGGAATTTGATTTGTTACATTTTTTTGTTTTCTAATATTTTTTACCTCTCGCTTAGAGAGGTATTGGAATCATGTTAAAAATCGCATATCCAGATTTTAGTGAATAAGCACGTTTTAAGGTCCCTAGAATCCGATAATAACTTTATTACGATGATGTCTGTCTGTCTGTGTGTGTGTGTGTGTGTGTGTGTGTGTGCGCGCGCGCGTTTGGATGTGCGTGTAGATGTGTGTGTGTGTGTGTGTGTGTGAGAGAGAGAGAGAGAGAGAGAGAGAGGTTGTTGGAGGTACGATTTCCCAAATTCTATAAGACTAAAGACCTGTGTAACTACGGATTCCTCAATCTAACAGTAATGGGAAGAGTTGAATAGATTCTGGTAACAATTGGACAACCGGAAGTAGTAGTATTTTAACAAAAATATTCTAATTATTAATTTTTGAGTATTTATGTTATTGCAAATATTAAAAAACAAAATTCTTTATCCGACACATTTGAAAATTTTATTATACCTTCTATAGATTTAAAGATATAGATATATAATCTATAAAATAATCTGTTGTAGTAAATATCACAGCTTGCTCACAGCCCAAACATCTCCATGGTAACTACTTGTGAAATTAAAATGTCTGTAATTGACAGATAAATGTCACTAATGCCAGTGTCAAAAATTCAGAGATAGTACTGAAGGTTTTTTCTGGGAACGATATTGTTTCTTATTGTATTATTAATTATATATTTAAAATTATAGGTATGTAGAGTATAGGAAATATGTATATGATATTTGATATACTCTGTATAACCTAAACTTTAAACTTGTATAATATAAAATAATAAAAATAACGACGAACTGGAATTTTGGAATGGAGAAAACTAAAAACACTTTATTTATTTATTTTCTACAACATTCAACTGGTTTTTGGTAGCTTGATCGAACATATATAAATACATGGCTGCTAGATGCAGCTATAACATATATAAATACATGGCTGCTAGATGCAGCTATAACAGGTATATTACATGAACCCTTCAGAAATAACGCCAATCCCGTTAATGAATTGGAAAAACCTCGAACATTTAGAAGAATGGAGAAAACTTGTTCATAGATTGAATTTAAAATTATAGAAAATACGTAAATATGTATAAAGATTAGGTGTATTAAGAATTTTTTGTATGTACAAGAAATGTTAAATATAATACTTATATATAACACTGTGGAAAAGGCGCGAGAGGTATTGTGATGGCCACAATAGATTTTTTTGTTTAAAGGTAGCTTTAATTCTGGGAGTGGCAGGAGCATGTCGAGGGAAAGAATTATGCAAGTTACTACAGACATAGAAGATGCAGGAAACGTTTTAATAATAAAATTAAGAGAAACAAAAACAAATACCGACAGAATATTCACAGTAACAAATAACGAGGAAAATTCATTAAATTATGTAAAAAATTATAGAAAATATGCCAATTTGCAACTAAAACATGTTATCCAACAACGATTTTTTTATGTTACAAAAATGGGAAGTGTTCAACATAACCAGTTGGAAAAAATTCGTTCGGCTCATTCCTCATGATAATAGCGCGTCATTTGCAACTTCCTGAAGCTGAAACTTATACTGATCATTGCTTCAGGCGAACATCAGCAACGCTACTTGCTGATAAAGGAGGTGATATTTTAACTTTGAAACGCCATGGGAGGATGGCAGTCATCTATAATTCCTGAGGGTTATGTTGAAGACTCTGTAAATAATAAAATTTAAATGGCCAGCAAAGTGTTACTAACTGAAACTGAATGTTGCAAGAGTGGCGGTCAAAGTGATGGTACACAAAATATGATTTCCCCATAGGGTATTAAAATTGAGAATTGTATTAATTGTAATATAATATTAATAAATGTAATGTATTGTATTTATTGTATAAATTGTTTATTGTTAATCGGGCCCATGTTAAATAGGAACATTTTTTATTTGCTTATTCGCTAGAGAATTAAATTCTGAATTCAATAATATATTTTCATACTCATAATTATTATTATAAAGTTTTATTTTAACTTTATTTAAATATGACAATAATAAGACTGCCGCACAAATGGAAAACATAAATACATGTTACTTTTGTTTACGTAGAATTAGAATGCCATGAAAAAAATAAGATAAAGTGTAATATGTAATAGTACATTAAAACACAAGTATCATAAGGCAATCTGTTAACGTACGAGTCCAAGTTTGGAAAACGAGCCGCTAGGCGAGTTTTACAAAGGACGAGTGCGTCAACAGGCCTTATGATACGTGTTTTTTATACTATTTTTTCTATTGAGGTAATTTTACGATTAAATTTATTTAAATTGCGACGTCAATTTATGACTAGGTATTTTTTGTTAGTTATGTTTATGTTGGTAACGCTTCCCGCTAACAATTGAAATTTCATATTTTGTTCATCTATTGATTAATTAGTGTATTGCAAGGTGTATTGTATTTATGATTCAAGGTCTGATTCTGGTTGTAAAATTAATATTATATTTCTTTCTAGTCCTATCACCTAAAGAAAGTATAAAAATCCATAATTAAAAGTAATATGTTGAAATATTATCAACAATTTACCATTTTGAGGTTACCTGTCATCTGTCAGTTATGAAAGCATAACTACCAACTAGAGAACATAAAAGGCGCCAAAAATAGTACGCTTATAGATCTTCTAAACGTCGTGTTTGCAGTACAAAATAGTGCGTTTATAGAAACATAAGAACACCGAAATAGAAAATAGTAATTTATGTAACAAGACCTGAAAGTGATACTTTACTGGGTGAGCAAGAAAATTTCAGGGCGAGCCGTAGGCGAGCTTTGGGAGCTCGTGAGCCCAATGAAGACAATTTCATGTTATTTATTAGTATTGGTATAATATTTTTTTTGCGGTCCTGAAAAAAAAAGTTACGCATTATTTTTTTTTTTATTACGACGAAACAAGAAATAAATAACTGATCGTCATGGAACATTCATGCAATTTATTTTCCGATCTCTTATAGGGATAGCTCAGGAAAGAAGGATTTTCCGGTCTAAAAGTGATCAGTAACAATACATTTTCAGTACGATCCCGAAAACATATATGAAATATGAAGCCTTCCGCATTTAATAAAAATGTAATATTTTAACCATTCTTGTATTTTTAAATAAAATAACCAGGGACTAAGAACGAAATGAGAACGAAAACGAAATAAAGAAATAAACCGAATTTTTTTATAAGAACGAATACGGAAACGAAAACGGAATATATTTTTTTCGTTCATGATTGAAAACGAAATAATTTATATCGGTTATCCACTGTCAAGTGTTAGTATTAAAAATTGATCATATTGAAGTAAAAAAAAAGTTCTTGGTAAGGAATATGAACATTATTAGGAGAAGGAACAGGAAGAATGAAAGTAAACCCAAAAAAATGATAGAAAAACAAACGTACTGTTCAGAGATTTATTGCGAACTGCTCGATTGCTCGTTACACGACTTTTTCATAACCCAACACGAACAAGACTATTGTACGTAACATAATAGTTAGGGTATATTCCAAAAATAACAAATTTTAACCATGGTTAACCGAAAGTGTTTCAAAAATATCAAAAAATGTAAATTGTGGATTAATGAAAAATGGTAACGGTTAAAGCGGTTGCAACCAGCGTAACCATTCTTTTAGCTCGGTTAAGCCGGTTACGTATATCTATCCTTTTCTAAAACATAAATAAATGTTGGGTTATATTTACGTATTTACCAAACACTTCTGTCACACCTGGTGGTCTTTTTTGTGTTTGTACACATTAATGCAATTGTTAGTTTATAAGAATGTGATTTTCGTTATATAAAGAATATATTTTCATTTTATATACATTTTATATGTATACAATATACAGAATTTATATTATTTTTGTATTAAATACCAAATTGCAAGTTGAAGCTGTAATTCGGCTTCTTTTTTTTGGTCCACCTCTTATAAAAACGGGAAATTTTAAATTGCCTCCAATGAAATTTAATAAACAATAAAGTGTTTCTATTCATCCGGAAATGTGATCGAAATGCCTCGTCACTGTTATTATGAATCACATTTTCAACGTATTCTTCTATCCTAGGTCTCTTCCCTAACAAAAACAAACACT
Organism: Harpalus rufipes; assembly: GCA_951394225.1. Lineage (NCBI taxonomy): Eukaryota > Metazoa > Arthropoda > Insecta > Coleoptera > Carabidae > Harpalus > Harpalus rufipes. The sequence continues at coordinate 12,062,860 of OX596285.1, forward strand.
AATTCAATAATATAATAGGTATTTCGCAAAATTAATGATTTTTAACTTACTTTTTATACACGGTAATAACTGTGTAACTATTTATTTTATTTCTTCGTCATCACTGCTTTCATCACTACTTGTTAAAAGTAATAAATTCATAAATAAAACGTTTTCGTTCATTGTCCGAAATATTTTAGAGTTGCCGCTACTATCATAAGATCTAGGTTTAGAGGTTATGTTATAATTTTGAGAACCGAATGAAACCGGTGTTTCATTAAAAATAGTCACATGTCTGCAACCAGTCTGTTACCAGAACCGTGGCTTCGGTTTTTATATTTTATTTTTGGAATATACCCTTAATATTAAATAAACGGTCATTCCTTAATAATTAATTAGTTCTAACATAATATTAAATAAGCGAATATTCTTCCTTAATTAATTAGTTCTAAAAACATATTTTCTTTGTTTTCAAAAGTATGGTGGATCATTACATGCTTTTGTAGGAAAATCATGTTTCCTTTGATGCAACAAATCTCGCATTGATAAATTTCTACGCTCGAAAAGCTATTGCCGTCAGCCATTTTTAAATTTGCTCTAAATTGAATCTGCGTGATCACTGAAAAAGGATGATTCAGAAAGGGAAGGTTGTCACGGCTTATGTTCGGTTCGACAACAAACATGTATGAACAGGGCCAGCAATTATCATTCAATGGAGCTTCAGTTATGCGTATGCTGACAGGTGAGTATGCGAGTTCCAGTCATTAATATAATTTCAATGGATAACATATGATTGTTTTTATATTATTCGACAGCAATTATCATTTAAGTTATAAATTTAAGTAAATGTGTGTGACGCCTTGTTACGTGCACAATATGATTTTACATATTATTTGAGAAACAAACAAATTTGTTTGCTTTATTTGAATATAATAATTAAACTACTGATCGGATTTGTCTGAATCTTTACCGTACGACATTTAACAGATAAAAGTAGGCAAAAATTATTGACATTTCAAACTAGACAAATGATTATTGGGACCATTTCTGAGTCAGGCCGAAAACTACCTTCATAATCCATTAAAATACTATTATTATTATTTAGAACACCAGATAGCAATGGCGGTTCGTGTCGTTTCAACCGGAGGGGCGCAGTAATTATAAAAAATAAGATGATTAGGTAATGCTTTCTTATTTTAGGTGGAAGGTGGTGTAAATCTTATATACCTTGCCTGGCCCAATTTGAATCCGTTTTTGTTTGTGCAGAATTGTAAAATAATATGCACGGAAAATGTAAATAAGTAGGCTCTTTTTAGTAACCATGGTATTGACGTACATATATAGATATGAAATGAAATGTCATATATAATAGATTTTGAAAAAATAAATAAATGGAAGATACTACATACATAATTGTGTATATTTATTTATACTTTAATAACAAAATATACAAGTTCGATACTTCATATTCACATATCCTACTATTTTAATTATTATAGATGTTCCTTTAAAAATGGCGAGTAAATATTTTTTCTGGGCTTTTCTCTCACTAACTTGTGTTAATTATAATATTTTATCAGGCAATGGGCTACTTATTTTTTTAATTTTTAATTTATCTTTAAAGAAAATCTATTAGTTTGTTTTTAACAGAACATCAACACTATTCACTGCCATAATAATTTTGTATCTCAAAACACAGGGCCATTCGGTGATATGGAGCAAAGGAGCAATCGCTCTAGGCGCCTTTTGTTAAAAGGCGCACACGGAATTAAAATGATAGATATATTCTAATTGATAAGCTCTTGATAATGACACAATTAAGCAGCTAGAGCCATTTCGTTCTATATTCTTCTGTATTGATCCAAATGAATGAAAACTTCACTCTTTTATAAATAAATATTGTTCTTAGGGCCAGTGCCGCTGCATGGGTAAAAGGCTGCCTTTGTGCAAAGTTATATTTCAGCGCCCCCCATAATGTATAATTTGCAAATTAACACACTATTTAAATTTTACGCTATATTTTTGATTCTTCGAAAAATACTAGATTTTAAATATTTGTCGATTCATTCTTGTAATCAAAGTTGTTTGTTGTAATCAACAATTTAAAGTTATAACATATCAGAAAATTATCCGTTTAGCAGGATATTTTTTTTTCTACTAAATTCATTGTTAGAGTGATTCTTGTAATCAATATTAACGAGCTAAAACCAAAATACCCATTGTTCTAATCAACAGCTTCACAATTATCAATTATTATATGAATATAACAATGCTAAACAATTATCCATTTGATAGGATAATTATTTAACTTAAACCTAATTAGAGCTCTAATGCAAAGAAAAAAAATCTGATGTGGCCAGCACAATACCTTCCGTCAATCCTGTGTATTATGTACAAATTCCATACATAATTTTTCTTGCAAAAGATTTCATGCAAATGGCACTTGACACTGACATTTTCTTCTTCTTTAGCTTTTCCCATTCGTTACGGGTCGCTAATTTTTATTTTTTTCGTCCATTCATTTGTTTTACTCATCCTCATGTCAAAATTTTTCATTAAAATTTCATTTTTTGGTATTTTATGATTCATTTTCTCGGCAACTGAATTTCACACCCCTGATAATAAATAAACCACATGAAATAAGAAAATCATGAAATTTTGAATGAAAAATTATGACATTTGTCAGTTATGGATGTAATTAATAGCTGTCATTTTGACACGAGTCCACATTCGTATCTGCTTGCCAAAGTCAGTAAAGTCACGTCACTGCACGCGCCCTACACATAAAAGATCCTATATTTCCAGTTAAATTATTTAATAAAACTATGCGAATTGCACTTGTCACTAACATCTTCTTTAGTTTTTCCCATTCTTTAGGGGATCGCTATTTTTTATTTTCTTTTTCCACTAATTTTTGTTTTGCGTGTCGTCCTCATTCAGTTCCTTTTCTCTTCTTTCATCTTATATTTGGTCTTTCTATGTTTCTTGCACCTTCTGTTATAAGCTATTCATTCTTCCAATATACTCATCTCTTCTCATGACATGTTCAAACCAATGTAATCTCTCTTATATCTTTCTAGAAACTTTCAACACTACAGTTATTTCCCTTATTCTTTCATACATTTACTATTTATTGATACTGACATCTGTCAATTTGAATTACCTGAATATATTAGCAGTTTCCATGGTTAAGTTAGCATAGGTGGCTGAATTATAAAATTTATTATTTTTATAATTCTTTAACTCTATATCTGTTGAATATGAAATATAAAATGCAATCAAATCGTATAGAGAATAATATATTCTTTAAGTTATAATAACATTTAACTGAGTTTTTCAAGAAAAACTGTTAAAATCTTTAAATGAGGGTACTTCCGGTTGACCAATTATAACCAAAATCTAATCAAGTCTGCATATGGTTGTAAAGAAGAGGAATACGCAAGAATTGTAATTTTTGGAATTCTAGTATTGGAGATATCGTACACGAAACGGCGGTCCACACACACACACACACACACACACACACACACACACACACACACACACACACGAACACACACACACACACACACACGAACACACACACACACACACACACACACACACACATACAGACATCATCGTAAAAATAGTAAAATCGTATTGGAAAGACCCTAAAACGTGCTTATTCAATGAAAACTTACCACCGAATTTTTTGACCAAAGACAATACCTTCCTTACCTATAGGTGACGGAAGGTAAAAATAAAAAAAATATTGTTTACTCGTATCACCTTACTATGTAAGTTGTATAGGCATTTTTTTTCTTTTCGAATGAGTTTGTAAAAAAAAACCATTATTTACTGTCATGAAATGGCGCCTTTCACGGAGCGGCCCTGCTTCGGGCGCCAAATTGAATATTATGTGCTCCAGGCACCAAAATACCACCGCACGGCGCTGTCAAAACAACGCCCTACAACAAGGAATTCATTTGAAAATTGAGCTGGAGACGCACAGCGCTTACAAGACATGACTAGCCACAGGCCACAGTGCTAAATCTCGCTCTCTATTTTCAATCTTTTATATTTAACTGTTAACTACTTTACGTTACAGTTACATTGGCCGCTATTATGAACATGTGATTAAGGGTGATTAGCAAGTACTTGACTACCATTGTTATATCTCTGTCAATTGTTTATGGATTATTTTAGAGAAAAATACTTCAAATAAAAGTTGTAGAAAAATTAATTGCACACTTCTTTTGTTTGAAGTATTTTTCTCTAAAATAATCTATAAACGATTGACAGAGACAAAACAATGCTAGTCAAATGCTCGCTAATCACCCTTAATCACTGTCCATACTAGCGGCCTTTATGTTTTACTATATGATTAAATTATATTGATGATATATTGTACCAAATAAAAAGTTATTTTTATTGTTTTCTGCTAGGAGGCGTCCCTGTCAGAAAATCTACATTTCATCGGATGCATATAATCAAAGCATAAATTAAAAAAAATGTATCTTAATATCTACAAGATAAAGAATATAAACAATTACAAACTTTATAGTTCAACGTTTACGTCATTCGATTTTTAAATATTTTTTAATACATTTAATCACGGCTAATATAATTACGTACGTAGATAGTACGTCCTTCCGGTATTATATTTCCTAGTATAACAGAAAATACGTCAGGTGTTCAAACCGTGTAGGATCATATTTACGACTATCTATTACTGATTAGCTATTGAAAGCAAACAAATTAAAAATATTAGCCATTATTATATTTCTGAAAGTTAATATTCTCGGTATTAATTTATCAAAAACTTATAAATCCAATTAAGTATAAAAAGTGTCGTAAAGATAAATATTGAAATTATAAATTGAAAATATTAACCATTAGCATTATTAAGAATAACAAAAACATTTTCGGTAAGATCACAGGGCTTCTAAAAAGCTTATATGGTGACTGGATTTGTGCAAGTCAACTCAATTACGCAAATAACAAATTAATTAGAGAACTACAAATAATTACTTGTAGATCTAAAAAAGTTCTACACTTCTATATTTTCAATCTCATTTACACAAAAAATCTTGAAGCTATTTTATAATGAAACAGATATATTGTCGCTGACGCAGAGAAAACAAAAATAAATTATGTTCACAACGGAAGACTATATAAACGGAACTTTGTAAAAAGAATGAAATTCATTTTACAACCAATATACCTTTGGAAGTTACGTTTTCTTCATTCAGAATTTTTACTGTAAATGTACTGTATTGTTATGTATTAAATACTAATCTTTATTATTTTATATTAATTAGTTTATTTAAATATGTTAATTATATTTTGACATTAAAATTATTATTTTTATAAAACAATATCTATCAATATATTTTTTATATATGATCACGACTGTTGTTCTTCTGGATATTGTGATCCTACATGTACTAAATAGGTGCAAACAAACAAATGAAGCAATAAAACATACCATGTTGAAAGCACAAATGCAATGTTGGGAATCGAATCTGAAACTGTCTACAACATTACTGAATACATAATATGTATATGTTACGGTAAATTTGATTAATCCGGTGATTGCGTATAATCACAGGGTTTAGTGTTGGGGAATTTAAATAAAGTGAATATACTGGGTCAAAAATTAATAAGTATAACAATAATATCACCTAAAGCACAAAATTCGCCTATAATTTTCCAAAAGTGATTTTGTGTGTTATGTGAGGTTAATCATAATAGTCGGTAATTATGCATTTTCACTGGTTTATCGTATTATCCGAAACATACAAGGTGATCACGCGAGAATGACCAAGCAATTATATTCGTTATTAAACGAGATAGCGATTATCTTCAAATAAACAAATTTACTGTAGACAATATGGGCAATAAGATTTTGTATAAAGAAGCGTTCTGTTACTTCTAGTTTCGGAGTTTGTGATACCAACTTTGAAATTTCAAATGGAACATACTATATTTTTTTTATTTTTTGAAAAGTACATAAAATTTGCTATACAATGGTAGTAAATTAGTAGTACGTTGTATTATTAAAAAATAAAATGGCGGACATTTGAAATATGAAAGTGTGTGAGATTTAATTGTTTTTTGTTCATAGATGATGATATTTTTTGAGATAAATTAATTTATATGACGTAACCTAGGCAACAAATCTAATAAAACAAAATTCCACACTTTCTGGACTTATTTTGTAGGATATTTCAAACGTCCGCCATTTTACTTTTTAATAATACAACGCCCTACTTGTTTACTATCATTGTAAAGTAAATTTTGTGTACTTTTCAAAAATATAAAAAAAATATAGTATGTTCCATTTGAAATTTCATAGTTGGTATTACGTACTTTGGAACCGGAAGTAATAGAACTTTTTTTGATACGACATCATATTGCCCATATTGCCTATAGTAAATTGTTTTATTTGAAGATAGTCGCTATCTTGCTTAATAACGGAGATAATTGCTGGTTCATTCTCGCGTGATCACTATAATATGTATTACTTTTCAGTTTTTTAAACACATATTTTATTTATTCGTACGTGTAACATAGTATTTTCTTAAATACATTATTTTCAAATTATAATTATTTGTGATCCACCCTAAATGTTTAAATCGTAGAAATGGGCTGTATCAGATCGAGGAGAAGTTAAATAAACGAAGAAAGAAATAGTGAAACTTCATGGACCTCGCTGAGATATAAACCCAGGGCCTTCCTATAAAAGACTTGTGAAATATTCATTGACTTCGATAGGAACTCGTAGCTCAAATGGTTAGAGCATCCTCTAGATATAGGAAGGCCCTAGGTTCAAATACCAGCGAGGTCCATGAATTTGTCACAATTTTTTCTTCGTTTATTTAACTTAAGTTTTTTTAAATTCTCCACAGGTTTGTGTTAATACTTTTTTGTATATATTTTGTGGATAAATTTCTAAAATTATCTATAATTTTAATCCCGGAGCCTACGCTTTCAACACAACCCCATGGTTACAAAGTTCAGATCTCAAATGTTTGTAACCGAGAGATATATGTCACTGTCAACAAACTAATCATTTCAAATAATAATAGTAACGTTTTAAAAAGAAAATAGTAAATGGAACAGTAATTATATGGAAAACAACTTAATACAGTTTCTAGCATAAGTAAATATGTAGAAATATAGATAAGATAATAAAAATATATAATATATCATCATGGCATATTACCCATTGCTGGGTGAGCCAATCCGCTTTGTACGCAGATGTCGGTAATAATGATTACATATTTGTACCGTGCGGGCGTTTATCAGGCGTCTCTTCGCGCAAATCTGGGGAACAGGGTTCGATTCCGACCGACATCAAATATTTTAGAATTTTAAATGGCACAAAATTGACCCCTCTGGTGCACTCTCCACGCCAGCAATAAATTTAGGTAAGTATAAAATAAATATACCATCACGGCATATTATTACCCATTGCTGGGTCTGCTAATCTGCTTTGTATACAGATTTCGGTAACGAAGATTACGTATTTGTACCCTGCGGGCGTTTACCAGATGTTACTTAACGAGCACTTATTGCTGGCGTGGATAGTGCATGACAGGGGTCATTTTTGTGCTATTTGAAATTCAAAATATTTGGCGTCGAACGGGATGGAACCCAATATTTAAATTTAATTTTAAGTATTTACATGAATAAAAATGAAATTAAACGGGAGGTATTGTGTTGGACACATCAGATTTTTTTTTTATTAAAATAGTATATTCGTATTTGGAAATATCTACTTTTCAGTTTAGTTACAAATTTTAATATATTTGTTTTTTTGCAGCCCGTAATACGCTGGTGTATTTTTGTATATAGTGAATAGGCGTCTTGATTAATTCTTAGTAAGTGATGTAGTGCTGACGTCATGTGTGTTTATGTACTTTATACATTACAAATACCGCTATAAATACCTACTTCCTTCCATTCATACTCCGCAATGTTTATGTTTTCACATATTTATTGGTACTTTGCATTAACCATTTACAAAAAAATACTATTATTGTTTTAATATTTGTCGGAGAAATGATTACTGCTTTTGAAATTTTAATATATATACCGTGTGTCCCAAGCAAACCTTGTCATAGGCGTTTAACATGGGAAAAGACAATAAAAAGTGTCCGGCAGAAAATTAAGCCATGCTATTTAATATGATAATGGTATATTACCTCCTGTACGTTATTTAATACTAATTACTTTATTATCATTGCATAAATTGAAGAAAACTATAAATAAATGTCAATAAATATTTGTTTCAATATTTTATTATGTAATATAAAAGTATTTTTAAATGTCATTGTAGCTAAATGGTTATGGTTAGCATGTCTGTCTGTGGACTAAAAGAATTTTTATAGGTTGGGGTTCAAAATCTCCATCAAGCTAAACTTTTCATTATTTTTTACATTCCGTCACCTTTAGGTAAGGAAGGTATTGTGTTTGATCAAAAAATTTAATGATGAGTTTTTACTGAATAAGCATGTTTTAGGGTCCCTATAATACGATTTTGTATGTATGTATGTATGTGTGTCTGTGTATGTGTGTGTCTGTGTGTGTGTGTCTGTGTGTGTGTGTGTGTGACAAAAGTTCCGGATCCCATAACTTCAATACCACGATTCCAAAAATTATAATTTTTCCGTATTCCTCCAGTTTACATCCAGAAGAACAAGTGATTAGATTTTAGTTATAATTGGTGAACCGGAAGTAGCCTCATTTGAAGATTTAACAGGAATTAATTATAATACGAACGGAAAGAGAAACATTTCATACCAAAGTACGTTTGTAATTTGTGTATGTTCGTAAAGAACAAACTTTACATTAGCAATAAATCATCTTAAATTGTAGATGTGACCATAAAAAAATTAAAAATAAATAATTCTTATTACTTACTATTTTTAATAAAAAAAACCGTATGTTTTTTATATGTTTCCTTGAAGATTGCTTAATTTATTTTAGGTGTAAACAATTTAATTTATATTTCACACGTAAATAATTTTTCTAAAAAAAATAGTGTTCGTATTTCCTTGTTCTGTTATATTTCAATTAATTTTATTTTTAGTTTTAGAAAAGTAAATACTTTGATGTTTGTAACGGTAACGTAAACTATATAAGTAATTTTTAAGAATTTTCCTCATTCTTCTCTTTGAAGTTATAAAATCATATACATATATATATATATATATATATATATATATATATATATATATATATATATATATATATATATTTATTAACAATATAAAAAAAAAAACATTAATTGAGTAATATGATTGATGATAAACTGTAAAATAGTATATTGTAGATTGTAGTTGATATGTTAACGTAACCACATTAGAAAATTAGTAGCTGCTTAATATTTTATTAATTTTTCACAAAATATACAGAATGTTCATAAAATAGAGGTTACGAATTTAAAGGTAGATAATACATCTCAAAAGAATAAAAAAAGTTCATATAAACATATATCCGGAAAATCCTAGTTTCAGAGCTATAGCGATTTTAATATTTTATTTCTGACATTAAACTACTCATATTTTTAACATTACAATAAAATCATAGTGGCCGCTTACAATGGAAAACAATTGAAGATAGTCTTTTGTTTTTCCTTGGTATTGTTTGTTACAAACACAATTTTATCATGAATAATTTCACTATGATTTTATTGTAATGTTACAAGTATGAGTTGTATATGTCAGAAATAAAATATTAAAATCGCTATAGCTCTGAAGCTAGACATTTCCGGATATATGTTTATATGAACTTTTTTTATTGTTTTCAGATGTATTATCCACCTTTAAATCCGTGACCTATATTTTTTGAACACCCTGTATAATTAGAACATATGTACCGATATCTGCGTATAGACACAACAGATTGATATACCCAGCAATGAGTAATGGGCCAGGATGATATATTTATTTATTTAAAGTATAAGTGACTATATCATTCATTAAGCTATAAACCAATAAGAATGTGTGATTTTCCTTAGTTACCACGTATTACAGCGGTTATTATTGAGTAACCATGGTGAAGGAATATACGAACTTTGGTATATTCGAATATACCAACATTCGTATATTCACTTATAGCTGCGTTTGGTTATTTTGTTCTATGTACTCAGAACTGTCAATGTCATTTTTAATTATATTTACGGAGCATAAAGAATGAACTTTTACTTCGAACACAGTATCGAGTATATAAATGAATCTGTAGTTAGACTTTGAGGAGAAAAATCGTACTTTGTATGGCTTTAAGTAGACATCTAAAATGATACAGACAGCTCCAAATGCACCGAAACATATAATTGAACGCACGTATTATTTGACAGTAAGATTATTGAAGTAAAAATTTGACAAGTAAATAAATTATTTTGATTACAAATCTAGAAACTAAACTGTTGCTAGTTTATTTGAAATACGGGCATTTATTTTGCAATTCGAGCATTTCAATGCGATATTACATACTACTACAGCTATATTTACAAAGATAGGTTACGTGGCATACAGTTTGGCGTTTCTGTCAAAAGAAAATAGACTACAGGCCTACATTAAATTTACTATTTACTTTTTAATTTATTTTTTATTTATGATATAATCTACCTGTATACAACTCGACAATAGAAAATTCTCGATATACTCAACGAGTTGCCTAATAGAAATACCACTCGACCTTCGATCTCGTGGTGTTTCCAGGCAACACGTTTTGTATAATTGAGAATTTTCAATCGTCTTGTTGTACAATATATGAATATATCAGTATAACAGACAATTTTCATCGTAACATTTTTCTGGGCAATTTATAGTTTAGAAGTTATTAGTTATTACTTCCTTGTACGTAAGTAAAGGAAATATTGTAATCGCGAAAAATTTCGGTTTTCAGATTTCAGCGGAAATATCCATTTTGATCATCCCTGAATCCATTTTGACTAATTTCGTCGTGACGTCTGTACGTACGTACGTACGTATCTCGCATAACTCAAAAACGGTAAGCCGTAGAAAGTTGAAATTTTGTATTTAGGACTCCTATAACATCTAGTTGTGCACCTCCCTTTCTGGTTATTACACAATTTCCAGAAGTGGCACTTTACATGAAGCCTAAAATAGATTTTAATGAAAAACTGTTTTAAAACATAATCCAAAACTTTTCATATTTGGTATACAAGACTTTTATGTCAATCGAAATAACATAATAGATTTTGGTTAAAATAGGCTAACCGGAAGTGGTACATTACTTGAAGTTGTTAACAGTTTTTCTTGAATAAAATGATTTTATTTTGATTTTAGAAATAAATGCTTGAAATAAAAGTTTTAGAGAATTAATTTCTGCGTCTAGCACATCAAGTATTATTAAATTAGCCCTTTGTATAAGCGAGATATGTAAATTTAAAAATTATATACTTTTTTGTTTTTGTAATGAAGCTTGCTATGGATTAGCACAAAAACATAAAAAAAATGTTCATGTCAAATTACGTTAAATACGTGGAATTTTATGATTCGTACAATAACAAATATATTTTTATTGTGAAATTAGTCATATTCATTGTTGTAATCAAATATTTCATTGTTGTAATCAAAACTCTCTTTAAAAAGAACTGGGTTAGATTATGGTCGCTATATATCTTACTGTTTTGAAGTTAAAATTAATATTTTGTAATTTATTCATTAAAAAAATATGTATAGGTTAATAATCGTACAAGGAAGTCGTGTGGTGTCCACATCAGATTTTTTTTTTTATTAAAATATAAAAATAAATTAAATTTCATGGTATAACTCATTACATTTGTTTGTCTTTTTGTTTTAATGCCTATAGTACTATTAATTTTTGAAATTTTTATATCTAAATTCCGCAGTAACAAAACACGAAATGAATATTTTTTACTGGTTTTTATGTATAATTTTATGGTTTACAACTTTAATTTGAATTTTTTTCTAAAATAATTTGGAAAGCAATGTGCGAAAAAACTGTTTTCTCATGCTAAACGTCTAGGGTTCGCAATTCGTGAAGTAATGCAGGCTGTATTACTTGGTATTTTTTTATTTTGGTTTTTACTGCCAACAACGATTACTGCCTTTTATCTAATTCGATATGTTATCATGCAAAGGCTGGACTATTTACATAATGATAAATTACAAATATATAAAAAAAATACCGTATGTTGATTTTTGTACTTATCAGGTTGTAAACAAAAGTAATAATATATTAAAGAACGAATGACATAATTATTGTCATTTTATTTTGTGAGAAGGAAGTTTGGCTCACGACGCAGAGCAAATAACAAAATATCACCAAAAATTGGTAAATATAATGGTAGTAACAATGAAACAAATAAAGAATATAATTATAGATTATATTGGATGTAATGCAAATTTCCTACTTTCATTTTGAATATATCTTATTTTTAAATGAATATCGTACGCAAGGCATATTCAAAATGAAATTTGAAAAATGTTTCATTATTGAGTAAATCAAAAATATGAATGAAAATGAAGAAAATAAACCTGATACCAAACGTTGATAATAATTAATTGATAGTTTTATTAATTTCATTTGTGAATGATTTTTTGAAGTGTACGATGACCTAAACCAACGGCTTTTGCTCGCGTTCTTGTACATATTTAGAAGAAATATAGGTTTCCTCCGTTTTAAAGTTTGAAACGTTTCCAACAAGAACTCTACTCTGCGAACTTAAAACTTTGTTCTTTAATTTTAAGATGAAACTGAAAGGCATTTTCAACGTATTTATTTTTGTTAATAGTAAATAGTTTGACACCGTTCATCTGTGTATTCGAACTCTGATGTAAACTCCGTTTCAAATTGCCAGGGGCGGGAGGGAATGAGTGACGTCATGTTGTCGGGTGAAATTGGGCAAAATAGTCTGATCCGTAGTAGTCATATAAATCAAAACTGAAAACTGACAGTATACAGTATAACTTATACCGTGTGAATATTATTAGTTATCAAAATTCGAAGTAAGACATTTATTTCACAATAATAAACTAATTGAATAATTATGATGCAATGTCAAAACTGACAGTATTATAATAAATATATTGTGTCAGTTTTGTTATTCATCTAAATTCGAAGTATAATAGTATTTAGCAAAATTAACGAATTGAATAAATACGATAAGTATAATAGATGAAATATAGATACCTCTTTTTATTGTCCAAAAGCAATATGTTGCAATAATTGTCGGCAATCTTAGAAACACCGTCTTTGCAATAGCAAAATGCACTATAAAATACTAAGTATTAACAAAAGTACCAACACACAACGAAACACAAATTATCGATGCCAAAATCAAAAAATCATCTTTATCACATGACTGACAAAATGACATGAATATTTAAATAATTCAAATGTTTGAAAATTACATTTGTTACCGCGGTTACATTACAGTTTCTTTTTCATTTTTTACCGTCGATTGGACGGAGATAGCGTATACCCCTCCGAAATGCCGACGATAATGAGATAGCGAATAAAAGTCTCATATATGTCATGTGTGTACGATAAAGATGCTAGATAAAAGTTTAGTATTTCTTGCATCAGAAATTAATGACGTGGGGATCAACTCGGAAATACAGAGTGCAATTTTTAATTTATTTCAGTTAACGAAGTAAATGCCACACATATCCATGTTTGTCGTGTCACTAATATTCGTTAAATAATGAATAATTTCACATTATCATTTAAAATAGTTAAAGTCGAAATATGTGTTTATGTGTAGTTTATGAGTTCACAGAAGAGTATTCGTAAATTATTCAAAACTTTTGTAAAAAAAAATCTGATGTGGGCCAGCACATTACCTTCCATCAATTATACGTATTTCGTACAAATTCCACACAATTTTTTTTTTGTAAACTATTCTTTTCTTTTAGGGGAGAAATGAATTGATCTTACCTCGTACTAAACTGAACTGAACTACTCCTAAAAAGAACAGTATGTTATTTAAAATAAGAAGTACAAAATAAAAACTAATATATATATATATATATATATATATATATATATATATATATATATATATATATATATATATATATATATAGCATTATATTTATACCATAATAATCTGCTGAATTGGCTTGTGGCTATAATCTACTGTATTATCTTATGTGATTTGTTTTTACCACATTAAATTATTTTACATTTTTATATTTCAAATAAAATCGTTTCACAATGACATTATGTAAATTTTATTTGACACTGACATCTGTTAATTAGAAATAAGTATTTAAATATTCTGTTTCCATGGTGCAGCTAAATTCATTGAATATGAAGAAAAAAATATTAAATCGAATAGAGAATAAAATATTCTTCAAAATAAAATAAATAAATATTTCATCACGGCATATTACCCATTGCTGGGTGTGCCAACCTGCTTCGTACACAGATATCGGTAATGATGGAATATTTGTACCGTGCGGGCGCTTACTAGGCGTCACCTCACGAGCACTCATTGCTGGCGTGGAGAGTGCGCCACAGGGGTCAATTTTGTGCCATTAAAATTCGATGTAATTTTTGGCGTCGGTCGGGATCGAACTCGGGTTCCCAGATTCGCGACCAGACACTCTGGCACACGGCCACGAGACCCCATAATATTCTTTAATATTTATAATAACAAAAGGTCAACAAAACATAATATTTAACAGCGTTTTTTCAAGAAAAACTGTTAAAATCTCCAAATTAAGGTACTTCCGGTTAACCGATCGTAAAAAAAATCCAATCAACAAATGGATGTACGAAAGAGGAATATGAAAGAATTATAATTTTTGAAATTGTAGTATTGGAGTGTTATCGAAGGAGAATTTTTTGTCATACACACAAACACACACACACACACACTTACACATACACACCCATATACAGACATCATCGTAAAAACAGAAAATTCGTATTCTATACGGGCTCTAAAACGTGCTTATTCATTAAAAACTCGCCAACGATTTTTTTGACCAAACACATTACCTTCCTTACCTATAGGTGACGGAATATAAAAAATGATTTACAATGTGAAACAGTTAACGTCTTTTTTGATGTACATGGAACAAATGCGAGTTTCTTAAATGAAAAACTTTCTCATTATGCACGCTACGGAAAATTGATATGTCTTTACGGGCCAACTTTTTGAGACAGTTTTAATAGGCACCACATGAAATTTCTTTCGTCTTTCGTTTTTGAGCTACAGGCTAAAACGTGATTTTCGCTCATTTTGAAAAAACCACGTGTCTTGCTTATTATGAAAGATAATGAAAACATGTTTAAATAATTTTTATATGGTTTTTTACGTAGAATATCGTAGTGTGATGAGAAATTTTTTGAATTTTAATAATTCTCGAGATATACAATATGTTTGAAAAAGTGGACATACACCTGCATGTTATTGCAGATACACATATTATTGATAGGACATGTTTTAATCAGTGCAATATTTGTGATTGAAATGTGTAAAAATTGTAATTGTAGAACTTCCGGTATAACTAGAAGTGACATCAACTTTGTAAAGTTAAATACAACCTATACTATTTTTTTTATAAATTTGGATTGTATTTTTTTGTTCTCTTTCCGACAATACTAAATTTATTAGTGTTAACGTTATTGATTTGTTAAAAATAATGATTTTCTTTTGCACGATTTTTATCGTTGAGATGTAATTTAATACTTTACATATGTAATGTGAGAGTGCTGACAGTATAAAATAAATATATCATCACGGCATATTACCCATTACTGGGTGTGCCAATCTGCTTTGTACACAGATTTCGGTAACATATTTGACATATTTGTACCGTGTGGGCGTTTCCCAGGTGTCACCTCACGAGTAGTTATTGCTGGCGTGGAGAGTGCACCACAGTGGTAATATTTGTGCCATTTAAAATTCGAAATATTTGGCGTCGGTCGGGATCGAACCCGGTGTTTAAATTTAATTTAATTTAAAGTATTTACAAGAATAAAAATCTTTTGTGGCCAGCACAATACCTCTCGTCACTTCCTTTTTCGGTTACATAAGTATAGGGCGCGAATAGTGATGTTACATTGTTGGCCTTGACAAGCAGATGTAGGGGCCCGTTTCAGAATGCTAATTAGTAATTATGTACATAAATGTCAAATGTCCGAATTTTCCATTAAAATTTTCAAGATTTTCAAGTGCACGTAGTTAATTTGTCACCAGGAGTGTGGAATTTACTTGTCGGGGAAAATAAACCACATGGAATTGGAAAATCACTATATTTACATTGAGAAATTATGATATTTGACATCTATATACATAATTACTAGCTATCATTCTGACGTGGGCCCCCATATCTGCTTGTCAAGGCCAACAAAGTCACATAACTGCTCGCGCCCTAATGTATTTAACATTTCTTTTACTTTACACCTAAACTTCTTATCTTAAACTTGTATCTATTCTTTATATTTAGATTTTTTAAATTTAAATTCATTCTATGAAGAAATTTTGTCCTACTCTTCTAATTTTTCGAGATGTTTCCAATTCATTGTCGGGAGTAACAGTATTTCTGAAGGGTATGTGTAATATACCTATAATATTAAATATTTAGCTACTAATACATTAAGAAATAATATAATGATTATAATGTATGTATACTTGCCAGAAAGTCTTCAGTAATGTCTTCGGATTTCTGTCACTGACATCTGTCAGTTACAAACAATTTAAATTTTCAACTATTTTCCATGGCATTCTTTCGGCTGTAAAATTTATTACAACAGATTATTTTATATATTATATTTCTTTTATCTCTAAATCTATAGAATATATAATAAAATATTTAAATGTATCAGATAGAGAATTTAATTTTCTTTAATATTACCACGAAAAAATTTCAAAAAATAATATTAGAAGATTTTTTTTCAAGAATCTTCTACTTTCGGTTGTCGAATTGTTACCAAAACCTTTTCAGATCTTCCCATGAATGTCCGATTGGGAAATACGTAGTTAAACAATTATAAAGTCTTATAATTTTTGAGTAATCGTCCTTCCAACATCCCACACACATACACACATACGCACACATACATCCACACACACACAGACATCGTCGTAAAAACGTTAAAATCGGATTGTAGGGATCTTAACACGTGCTTATTCAATAAAATCTGGATATGCCATTTTTAACATGAATCTAATACCTCTTTTAGCGAGAGGTAAAAATTAAACGGGAGGTATTTATTATGTTGGTCACATCAGATTTTTTGGCTCAGTTCATAATCGTGTTTAATTGACATTAACAAGTTATAGATTAAGATCGACGCAATACAACAAAAATAGGTGTACAGTAAAATTTGTGAAAGATGTCCGATCAAGGTCATTTGTATCATGAACGAATTAACAAATTGGTATACATTTATCTATTTCCTCTGCAAAGGCTGTAAGCGTGTGCGATAAGGATGGATATAACACGCTTGTCTTTCAAAAATTCATATTGTTGCGACTAAGTTAAGACATTCCACTTTAAAACGATGCTCGTTATTGATAATACTTTCGCTGTACGTTATTTTCTGTCAGTGTCACTGACACTAACATTGTGTCATTATATTATTTTTCACATATTTGGTTTTACATTTGCTAATAAACTTACCAGTTGACTTATTTTTGAATTTTGAATGCTTTTATTGTGACATATATTTTTATAATGATAAAATAACAGTAGTATCTTATGTACCCTCATGAAAACTAAGCAAACGACACTACTGAATTTGTCAGAATGCAAAAATCTGAATATCGTCGATAACTTTGATTGGACATCTTTTAAAATTTTTACTGTACGTGATTTTTTTGCAAGCCAGTGTACAAGGATGTAAAAATATTAATGTGAATAATTTCTCTCGTTATCATTTACTATTATGGCCAGCTTCCGTTTATATAAATGACTAACATAGATAGTAACCATCACTTACGCAGACGTTTATGAGAATATATAAATATGTGATGAAATTATAAGTTAGCTATACATTTTTATGTGTATCTATAAATATTTAGGAAACTAAAACCTCAACTTTTCCTGCTAGCGGTTTGTGAGTATTCCATTTGGATTGGTTAGCTCTGTATAATCAAAATAGATTATATATGAGTGTATAAAATGAAACTGCTACCTGATCTCGATTTTACTTATTTCCAATAGAGATTTCGTGCTTCATGTTAGTTACTTCACCTATCAAAAGAGTGCGCTGTCATCGTTGAGCGTTGTATGTGTTTGTATTTGTATATTTTACTGTCTATATACAAACTTGTGTTGTTAGATAATTATTGTAAAAATGAAACTGTTTATTTTCTCTATCTTATTCGTACTGATATCCTGTCAAAACTTGCCGTGCGATAAAAGGTTAACTGTGGACATAACAAAAGGAACAAAAACCATAAACAATGAAATAACTTACAACAATATAACATACCCTGAAGGACAATATTATTCGTATGTAGTGAACAAAACTGGAAAAACTAAAACTCGTGGGTGTTTGTGCAATTTCAAAACTTGTGTGAGAAAGTGCTGCAAACTTGGCAAAGGACTTGACATAGGTTGTGTGGAAACAAACACAACCTTAAATTTTACACTCCCAGTATATGACAAAATAAAGTTATTTGAATCAGATTATGCGTTTAATTATGTGATTGGTGCGTCTTGTCTAAATTCCAGTTCGTATATGTTACAACCAGATATACGTAATGAAGATATATTTTATATACAAAAAAATGGACATCTTTTCTTGCCTATGCAGAAATCTATTAAACCGCAACAAGATTATTGTGTGGATTATAATGCGACAAGGTATAGACAGTTGGTGATAATGGTGTGTACAGTTCCGGAGTCTGAGGCGGATATATACATGTTTATGTATGGTATGGTTTCCAATTTATTTTATTAATATTAATGCATATGCACATAACTCTTAAGAATGACACAAAAACAAATAATGAAACAATACCTAAGGAGGCATATTAATGACTTAGTACTCTCGTCATATGCGAGTAAAAAAGTGATCACTAGCCAGAGCAGGGCAAATTACTTTCAAAAAGTAATTGAATACAATTGCAATTACTTTAACCAAAATATACTCAAATTACATTTAAAAATAATTACTGTTACTGTTAGAGAAATGTAATTAAATTACCAATTACTTTTGCATTGTAATTGACATTTTAATTACTTTTTCAATTACTTGAATAAAAAAAAATCTTTCACCTCACATTAAAAAAAAAACCAAAAAATAACACTACATTGTTTAATATGAAATACAACATAAATAAAACTAATAAAAGTTATAAAGAATTGCCGACTGTAAAATTTTGACGTAGTTGTAACTACCTTTTTGGATTGAAATTATATGCAACTTAGGGTAGGAAAACCTGCCTCACTGCCAGGTAGACACGAAAGTGACCCTTCATATAGTGGGATGCAAATGTTTTAAAGTGATTTGGAATTTCCGTAACACAAGTTACCTATATACAGGCTGAGTCAGGGAAGATGCTTGTATATAAAAAATATGAAAAAAAAAGATTACTTGTAATAAATATGTTGAAAGTGTGGGCATCTTCGCAGACTCACCCTGTATATATGTGTATATGGTTATTAAAAATACTTTATACTGATTTATATGAAACCGAGTATGAAACCCTATATAAAGACATTGCAATTTCCTTGAAAAGTACATGATTACTATTAGGATTCAGAAAAAATAATCAATTATAACTTAAGTAAAAGTCCAAAGTACGTCGTACGTCCCAACGCGCATGACAAGTTGCATTTGTAACCTGTTGTTACACCCACAACGTAGATAAACTACGATACGCCCGTATCCCGGGGATTCCCTTACTTGTTGGTTCAAATAGTTATTAATATTTGAAAAACCAAATTTTCAAAAGTAATTGAGTACAATTATTTTTGTTACATAGTAATTAATTACAAATTACAAATTGGGAAGAAGTAATTTAATTGGTAATTAATTACCAAAAGTAATTAATTACTGCCCAGCTCCGTCACTAGCACAAATGCTCCTGCTGATGTCCTTTTTCCAATTTTTGTTGTACTGTACGAACCGAAATAAATAGTGTTTCTCTCCATTACAATATTTTATATGCTGACGTTGACGTATTTGAGTATTCCAAGACATCCATTATTTGGAGAAAAATTGTGCTGTACTTTCATGATTTTCTCTGATAATATTTGAAATATTAAAGAAAAATAAAAACAATAAAGAGCGGAGTGAAAAGAACGACTTAAGTTTAACACATTTCGAGGAGCAAAAATATGAACAAAGGTTTAATAATCCGTACCATCCGTACATCATCAAATTTTAAACAAAACAAAATATTAAAAATTTCTTTTTGTACAAAAAGTAACAAAACAACAAAAATAAATCTGATGTGGTCAGCACATTACCTTCCGTGAATCCTTTGTATTATGTACAAATTTCATACATAAATTTTCTTGCAAAAGATTCTAAATTTCCAGTAAAATTATTTCATAAACAAACTATGCAAATTGCACTTGACACTAACATATTCTTCTTTAACTTTTCCTATTCGTTAAGGGTCGCTATTTTTTATTTTCTTCTTCCAATAATTTCTGTTTTGCGTGTCGTCCTCATTATAGTCTTCCGAAATACAGTCCTTCCATCTTATCTTTGATCTTCCTATGTTTCTTGCACCTTCTATTACTAAGCTATTCATTCTTCTTCCAATATATTCTTCATCTCTCCTTATGACATGTTCAAACCAATGTATCTTTCTACAAACTTCTAACACTCGTTATTTCCCTTATTCTTTTATTCCTTACCGTATTTTTCCTTGTTTTCCCCAACATCTGTCTCAACATCCTCATCACTGCCACAGTCATTTATTTTTCATTAATATTGACAGCTGTCAATTTGAATTATCTAAATATATTTAGTAGTTTCCATGGTTAGCATAGGTGGCTGTTGTATGCAATTTAATATCTTTATAATTCTTTAACTCTATACCTATTGAATATGAAGTAAACTCTTCAATTACATCGTATAGAAAATAGCGTATTCTTTAAAATTTGTAAACATTATAATAAATGATATTTAACTGCGTTTTTCAAGAAAAACTGTTAAAAGTTGCAAATGAGGGTACTTTCGGTGGACCAATTATAACCAAAATCTAATCACGTCTGCATAAGCATCTAAACTCGGGGAATACGAAAAAATTGTAATTTTTGTAATCATGGTATTGAAGTTATGCGATCCAGAACGATCGTCACATACACACACACATACACACACACACACACACACACACATACACACACACACACACACACACACACACACACACACACACATCGTGAACATAGTAAATTCGTATTCTAGGTACCCCAAAACGTGCTTATTCATTAGGAACTCACTATTGAATTTTTTGACCAAAGACAATACCTTCCTTGCCTGAAGGTGACGGAAGGTAAAAAAAAATATCTGACAATTAATAAAATTCAATTTCCAAGCCTCGATTGGAGCTAATTAAGTCTAAAACTCATCATTTCACAATTCGTCCAGTCATTTTCAAAATGAAGCGTTTTATAAAATGACTGTTTTCACTATTCGTCTGTTTACGACATAAGTTTTGACAAGTAAAATTTGTACAGTGTAAATCCGTGTCCGGAAATTAACCATTAACGAATCGGCTGGATATGTAACCTAGCGTAGGTCACAGGCGCGGGTAGTTATAGTAGTCAGTACTTCATTCATTTGTAAAACTAATGGCTGTATTACACGTAACGATAAATCGCCCGATTTATTGATCAAGTGCGACCTTCAATTTATCGGTGTGTGTAATACAGGAAAATCGATCGATTTATTTACGAAAATAAATTGAACAATAAATTGATGAAATAGAACGAGTTCTATTTTCCGTCGATTTTTTGGGGAATATTTGGTTACTTTTCTAGTGCCAACTCTATAACATTTGACATTTCAAACTATGTTTGACGTATGCAGGTTATAAGTTTTCATTTCTGTTTTTTATACAAAAATGACAAGATCAGTGCTTAGCACGTAGAAGAAGAATTGAAAATCTAAAAAGGATAACGTTTGCGTTGATGGTTATTCTATATGTGAAAAACAAAAAATGTAGGAGATGGTGGGTGAGACCATGGTTTGATAAAATCAGGGACGTAGCCAGGATATTTTTGTAGGGTGGGCCAGCGGTGGGCCAAAATTTTTTTAGGTGGGCCACTAAGAAAAGTTTTGTACTTAGGGTGACCAGATTTATAAATTGCAAAACTGGGAGATTTTTTAATGGATTGTAAAACCAGTGGCGGTTTATGTACCAAAACTTTGGTGAGGCGAGGTATCCAGGAGAATAAGCGCCGCAGGCGAAATTTTTTTTTCATTCAAGGTCAAATGCCTTATAATTGAAAGTTACAATTTTTCAAGGGATGTGAAGCTGCATGTTTTCCCATTTCTTTTTTATATTCGTTTTCTTTATAAACACACTTTCTTTTTGGCATTTTGAAATTCGATAAATAAATGAAGCCGTTTCTGTAAAAATGTGTTTAAAAAATAAAAATAATACTTATACATATAATTTAACATGTACTTACTCATAAATTAAAGTAAAAACATACTTTATTATACGGATCTATAACAATTTTGCTAGGTTAACGGGCAACCCCTACATAAACATTTCCAACCCGCGGGGTGAAGTGAAATATATTATTTCCCACCCAAGAGGTTGTCATTGCAGATAGGAGTGACGTATTTCCCAACCTCTAAAAGGTTAGGAATCGACATATAACTATAATGATTGTGAATAAAATAATATTACTGTTTCTTTACCATAAATGCCATTATTGTTTTGGAATGAGAAATGCAGTTCAAATAATGTGCGTGAACTGTTTTCTCTCATTTGACTTTTAAACGGGTGGGCCAATGGGTGGGCCAGAGTTTTTGCAGGGTGGGCCTGGAACAAAGAAAATATGTTACATAAAAAATTTGTTTTAAGTAAATATACATCATATATTACCAAGAACTTTTTTTTTACTTCTATATAATGCATTTTTAATGTGTTGACTATAACACTTGACAGTAGATTATTAAATAAAATAAAATAAATAAATATTTCATCACGGCATATTACCCATTGCTGGGTGTGCCAATCTGCTTCATACACACAGATGTCGGTAATGATGGAATATTTGTACCGTGCGGGCGCTTACCAGGCGTCACCTCACGGGCACTCATTGCTGGCGTGGAGAGTGCGCCACAGGGGTCAATTTTGTGCCATTAAAATGCGATGTAATTTTTGGCGTCGGTCGGGATCGAACCTGGGTCCCCTAGATTCGCGACCAGACACTCAGGCACACGGCCACGAGACCCCATTATTTATAAAATAAATAGCCATTTGTGTATTAAGAGCGCAAAATAGGACATTGTCAGGTTGTTGCCGCGCTCCTGCGTCGCGCGGCATTCTCTCGAAATCGACAATGTCCATTTCTCTCGAAACACACACAAGATTTTTTCTACAATCGCTACCATAACAAAAAATAATAAAATGTACACTTTGTACTTACACTACTACTCAATTAATAAGGATTAACATAAAGAAAAGAAGTCTTTTACATTTAATTTTAATTTATCGTTATTTCCCATTCTTCTTGACCTACTGCTTCAATCTAATCTAAACATTTTATACTTTCGATTTTGTAAATGAATGCCTTATTTTTTTTACAATACTGCGGCATTTTTTTATTTTTTTTATTTATGTAACATACCGACAGACCAGTTATATGTCAGATTGATTTGTAAAGGTGGTAAATGTGTCACTACAGTGCCATTAGTTCCCGACTAAACGTTTCCATTAAGAAGTGACATTTCTCAATATTGTATAGTTAGAAATTTGGACAGCGAGCGTTTTTTCTACTTTGTCGCGCTAGAGCGACAAAGTGGCATTTTGCGTTGACAAAAGAAAGCGCAAATGGCTACTTTCTATGTAGACTGTAGTAAAATAAATTAGTTTGCATTGGTCTGCATATGATATTTGACGTTAGATGGTGTTTATATTATTTAAGTTGCTTTCTTGATATAATATTTAAATCATGATTCAAAAGGGTCACGATTAAACTAATAAGGATTCACAAAATCACAATCACAGCCCGAAGGAACACGGCTATTTTTTGTTAGTCTCACTCTCAAACAAGTTTTAAAACCTATTTGAATATCGTATCGTATCGTATCGAGAATATGTTTTAAACTTATCAAAATATTAAAAATACAATCAAATAACTTGAGAGCCAATTAAAAAATATATTTAATACGTACAAATACTACATCTTGTCAATATAGGATATTAATTAAAGTTGCCGTATTGTAAACAAACTACATGCATAAATACACATTCCGCCATCGATAATTTCACCGATATCCTGTAATCATTAATTAACGCATTACCGTAACTCTTTAATTATTTTACCACACAATGGATAATGGAGGAAGTAAAATTTATAAAAAAGGAAGGAAAGAAAAATAGTAATGACGTAAATTGTTAAAAAATACGTTAATGTGGTAATTCTACCTCAACTTTAAGTTGTATAGATAAGAAGATAATATCATGTAATTAATATCATGTAATGATCACTCATGCTCGTATGCATAAAAGTCAATATAACGCTACGTTACAAAACACCGTAATCATTTTACGATCGTTAAATTTAACAGAGTATTCATAAAAATGAAAAACAAAATATAACGTTTCGTTCTGAAACGACAGATTGTGATAGTTCCTAGTGATATTTCAGTGATAATTTCAGGTCACACAAATATTTTTTTTAAATGTGTCAGATTGAGAATTTAATTATCTTTATTATTTGTAGTAACAAATTTTCAAAAAATAATATTTAGAATTTTTTTTTTTAGAAACTACCACTTCCGGTTGTCCAATTGTTACCAGAATCTATTCAACTCTTCCCATTACTGTTAGATTGAGGAATCCGCAGTCAAACAGGTCTTTAGTCGTATAGAAATCGTGTCTCCAACAACCTCACACACACACACACACACACATCCACACACACACACACACACACACACACACACACACACACACACACACACACACACAGACATCATTGTAAAAATGTTAAAATCGGATTCTATGGACCTTAAATCGTGCTTATTCAATAAAATCTGGATATGCGATTTTTAGCATGAATCCAATACCTCTCTTAGCGAGAGGTAAAAACTGGTAATCCCATAAAACGTCAAAATTAAATAATAGAAACAAACACACGTAAAACAAACACGTGAAAAAACATGCTAGAGTGATTAGTTCACTCGAAAATTTTCTTGGCGCTTTGCGGGGTTAGGAACGAGGTAACTGGGTAGATGGTAGATAAGAATAGTCTGCCCCATTTAAAAATGATCAACGACGTGGAAGATAAGTGCTGCACAGTGCTACACCCATATGTAAAAGAAAAGCGCCAATAATTGACAATATGAAAACTGATACAGGAAATGGGAAACAGTAAAATGATCCTTGGGGAAAAAATACACCAAAAATCAATGCTGTAAAATAGTTATTTATTATATAAGTGGGAAAAGAGATATTTTATTTTATGAGAAGGCAGTTTGGAACACGACGCGAGGCGGAGTGGTTCAAACTTGCGCACAAAATAGTCACTTTATCATGCACTATTTTTTCTACAAATACTATTTTTACCACCCGCTACCCTTGGTAAAGGAAGGTATAGGAATCGTACTAAAAATCTCATATCGAGATTTTAACATTTTTCACGTTGATGTTTGTATAGTTGTGTGTGTGTGTACGTATGTGCTCTAATTCAAATACTATCATTCTGAAAATTTTGTAACCGTATATTCATACTCTACTTTAATATGGAAAGAAGCCATTCGATTTTGGTATAAATCAGATAACCGGAAATGGCACTCAAAACAGTTTTTCTTCGAAAAATACATTTAAATTATATTTTTCGCAATTTGTGTTTTTATAAAAATCTGATGTGGCCAACATAATACCTTCCGTTTAATTTAATTTTTATTCATGTAAATACTTAAAATTAAATTAAATTTAAATACCGGGTTCGATCCCGACCGACACCAAATATTTAGAATTTTAAATGGCACAAAAATGTAGTTTTCGTAAGAAGTTAGGTTAGGTAAAATACACTATAAAAAATCTGATGTGGCCAGCACAATTCCTTCCGTCAATCCTCTGTATTATGTATAAATATCATACATAAATTTTCTTGCAAAAGATTCTAAATTTCCAGTAAAATTATTTCATAAACAAACTATGCAAATTGCACTTGACACTGACATATTCTTCTTCTTCTTTAGCTTTTCCCATTCGTTACGGGCCGCTATTTTTTATTTTCTTCTTCCACTCATTTCTGTTTTGCGTGTCGTTCTTATTCAGTTCCTTTTCTCTCAAGTCTTCCGCAATACAGTCCTTCCAATTTATCTTTGGTCTTCCTCTGTTTCATCAACCTTCTATTTCTAAGCTATTCATTCTTTTTCCAATGTATTCTCCATCTCTCCTCATGACATGTTCAAACCAATGTAATCGTTGTTCTTGTATCTTTCTAGAAACATCTAACACTAGAGCAATTTCCCTTATTCTTTCAGTCCTTACCGTATCTTTCCGTATCTTCCCCAACATCTATCTCATCATCCTCATCTCTGCCACATTCATTTACTTTTCATTAGGTGCGTTCTATAAGCCCCAGGAAAACAAATAATCGGAATTAAAAATGTTCAAACCAATGTAATCGTCGTTCTTGTATCATTCTAGAAACATCTAACACTAGAGTAATTTCCCTTATTCTTTCATTCCTTACCGTCTTTTTTATTATCTTCCCCAACATCTATCTCATCATCCTCATCTCTGCCACATTCATTTACTTTTCATTAGGTGCGTTCTATAAGTCCCAGGAAAACAAATAATCGGAATTAAAAATTGTTGAACAACTTTGCTAGCCAAGCATTTGCTTGATTTGCTAGCAAGCATGCCACGCGCCAAATTTTTCGCTTGTCTTGCTAACTTATGAAATATAATGGCGGGAAATGCAAATTATACATACATGAATTTAACTTGTACTGTTTCTATCTCATATTATTTTGTGTTTATATCAATTACATGTCAAAAAGGATTTGAAAGTTTTGTGATGAATATTCATAATATTGTTAAATTTGAAATATTTTCTTACACTTTAAAAAATGTTTAAAATTAATTCCACTATCTGCAAATAACTGTACCTACCTATAAATTCATGTTGTATAACTTTCCAGACCAATATAAGGGATATGAGAGATACACATGTTATATTTGGCAACTGTATAAATTTCTCGATGACATTTCTTAATGTCTGTTCGTCATATGCTACAAAATCTTTCAGTGTACTCAGCAACAAGTCTCGTTTGCTTACCTAGCATTTGCTTGCACTGCTTACTTCATTGAATTTGTATTATCTGAATATATTAGCAGTTTCCATGGTTAGCATATCTGGCTAATTTATGAAATTTAATATCTTTATAATTCTTTAACTCTATATCCATTGAATATGAAATATAGCACACACAGACACACACACATACATACATACATACATACATACATACATACAAACATCATCGTAAAAATGGTAAAATCGTATTATATGGACCCTTAAACGTACCTATTCACTAAAAACTCATCATTGAATTTTTTGACCAAAGACAATACCTTCCTGCCCTGAAGGTGACGGAAGGTAAAAAATGGCTAATATAAAAGTTTTATTATTTTAAATATACTATTTTACTGCAGAAGTATACATATATTTTTATAAAGTCAGGTTTACAAGATACGAGTATCAACTTTTATATTTTGAATAGCAACCTATAATTATTTTACTAACATATAAACCGCTATCTTTTTTCTCTTTTTAACGTTGCATTAGTGGTATTTGAAAAATTCGAGAAAAATAAGATAGTTGAAATATATGGGAAATAATTTTTATTCAAATATTAGGTGGCTATGTGTAAATAAACAAAATAATGATACATTTATTTGTTACTTATTTATTATTACTTACTTATTTATCTGTTTATTTATTATATATTTTCACATAGTCAGCTAAAATATTTGAATAAAAATTATTTCTCGTATATCTCGATTATCTTATTTTTCTCGAGTTTTTTCTAATACGTTAATAAAAACTAAAACAACGTTGAAAAGACAAAAAAATGGCGATTTATTTTTTAGTAAAATGTTGCTATTTAAAAAATAACAGTTGATAATTAAATTTTGTAAACCTGACTTTCTAAATATCGATATCTGCCATTAAATAGTATATTTAAAATAATAAAACTTTTATATGAACATTTTTTTTCTATTAGATATAATAAAAAATCTGATGTGGCCAGCACAATACCTTCCGTCAATCCTGTGTATTATGTACAAATTCCATAGTACATAAATTTTCTTGCAAAAGATTCTAAATTTTTGGTATTATGTGATTCCCTTTCTCGGCAACTGAATTCCATACTCCTGATAACAAACAAACCACATGAAATAAGAAAATTATGAAATTTTGAATGGAAAATTATAACACTTGTCAGTTATGGACATAATTAATTGCTGTCATTTTGACACGGGTCCCCATAACTGCTTGCCAAAGTCAGCAAAGTCATGTTACTGCACGCGCCCCATACTTAAATTTTCTTGCAAAAGATCCTATATTTCCAGTAAAGTTATTTCATAAACAAACTATGCACATTGCACTTGACACTGACATTTTCTTCTTCTTCTTTAGTTTTTTCCATTCGTTAGGGGGTCGCTATTTTTTATTTTCTTCTTCCACTCATTTTTGTTTTGCGTGTCGTCCTCATTCAGTTCCTTTTCTCTCCAGTCTTCTGCAATACAGTCTTTTCATCTTATATTTGGTCTTCCTATGTTTCTTCCACCTTCTATTAATATATTCATCTCTCCTCATGATATGTTCAAACCAATGTAATCGTCTCTCTCTAGAAACTTCTAACACTAGAGTTATTTCCCTTATTCTTTCATTGATTTACATTTTATTGATACTGATATCTGTCAATTTGAATTACCTGAATATATTAGCAGTTTCCATGGTTAAGTTAGCATAGCTCGCTGAATTATGAAATTTATATAAAATTTATTATTTTTATTCTTCTTTAACTCATATCTGTTGAATATCAAATATAAAATGCAATCAAATCGTATAGACAATAATATATTCTTTAAGTTATAATAACATTTAACTGAATTTTTCAAGAAAAACTGTAAAAATCTTCAAATGAGGGTACTACCAAAATCTAATCAAGTCTGCATATGGTTGTAAGGAAGAGGAATACGCAAAAATTGTAATTTTTGGAATTCTAGTATTGGAGATATCGTTGACGAAACCGCGGTCACACACACACACACATACACACACACGCACACACGAACACACACACGTACAGACATCATCGTAAAAATAGTAAAATCGTATTGTAAAGACCCTAAAACGTGCTTATTCAATGAAAACTCACCACCGAATTTTTTGACCAAAGACAATACCTTCTTTACCTAGAGGTGAGGGAAGGTAAAAAGTTAAAAGGGGAAGGCGTCTCATTCTGTATATAAATTGAAAGAAATTTTATATATAGCAACTTACACAATATATCTTCATTTCGGGTTGCATAAATTTATGTATTAATATAGCTATGTTCCAGTTCCAGTACAGTAGACTATTGTTAATTCGCTAATCTAATTATTGCAGAGGGTAATCGGATTAGTGATAATTTTGATGTACAAATTTTTGTTGAACTCTGGTTAAAAATTTAATGTCTAGGACCTACAGAATTCGTTGGCACGCCTTTTATGGTCCGTAGTGGAACAAGTCAGATTTATTTAAATTTCGACTTTCTGACAAAAAAATGTTAACTCAACCCGTTTTTTGAATTTATTTAGTCGATTCAAGAAACATAGTTCAAGGACGACAAGTAATAAATTCGGGATTAATTGGAATATGGAAATGCAGTCTGTTTTAATAACTGTTTTACATAATGTATACTCTGCACAATATTAAAATGGACAAATAAAGGAATAGCAGTGAAACTACTCATTTAAATTTTATTTATCAATATTGTCATTGCTATTTATCAATTAGAATTATTTAGAACGGAAATTAAATAGAACATTATTTATAAACATATTAACAAATAATTGTTTCGTTTTAATTTAAGCTCATTTTTTTATATAGCTCCTCCTGAGAAATAACTATAAAAATCAAATTTATTTAAATTTTAATTCAATGTTTTTCCATATTTTTATTATGTAAGGATATAAAATGAATGAACATGAACAATGTATGTACACCATCCCATTTTTAAAAAATCTGATGTGGCCAACACAATACCTCCTGTTTAATTTAATTTTTATTCATGTAAATACTTAAAATTAAATTTAAATACCGGGTCCCGACCGACAATAAATGTTTCGGATTTTAAATGGCACAAAAATTACCCTTGTGTTGCAATATGTGTTCGTAAGGTAACACCTGGTAAACGCTCGCACGGTACAAATATATTATCATCGTTACCGAAATCTGTGTACACAGCAGTTTGACAGACCCAGCAATGGGTAATATGCCGTGATGATATATTTATTTTATTTATTTATATACTTACCTATATTCATTGCTAGCGTGGAGAGTGCACCACAGGGGTCAATTTTGTTCCATTTAAAATTCTAAAATATTTGCCGTCGGTCGGAATCGAACCCGGTTCCCTATATTCGCGTGAAGTGACGCCGGGTAAACGCCTGCACGGTACAGATATGTCATCATTATTACTGACATCTGTGTACAAAGCAGATTGGCTTACACAGCAATGGGCAATATACCGTGATGATATATATTTTTATTACCTTACCTATATTCCTACATATTTAGTTATGCTGGAAACTGTATTAAGTTCCTTTTACTATTTTCTTTTTAAAACGTTAATGCTATTATTTGAAATGATTAGTTTATAACTTTATAAAAAGTGTTCTATTTGATTTCCTTCCCAAATAATTCAAATTGACATTGTGACAGTTTTTGTATATATAAATTATTTTTTTTCAATAATTGAATGTCGCGATTTTAGTCGAACGATTTTCTTCTATTTCCAATAATTAAGAAAATAATCGAACTTATAACTTTTCTTGAAACACTGTATACAGAATGTTAAAAAAAGGGTAAGAGTAAAATTTTTTGAGGTCATGTAGTACTGATCAAAATGAGTATAAAAGCTTAATCAACATGGATCCGATCTTCAATAGTTTCCGAGATATAAGGCAGGGAAAAATGAGTTTTTACGGGGCTTCCCCTGCTATTTCGAAAACTATAAGAGTTCGACTTCGATTAAATAAGACTTTTTGTTTACTTTTCAGAGGTCATCTTGGATGTGCTTTTGTTTAAAAAATAATAATTGTAGTCAGTTTTTCTTCGATTTGAAAACAAAATGGCCTTTTTCTCGGAAATAATTGAAGGTCAGAACTATGTTGATGAAGCTTTTTTCACTCATTTTGGTCAATACTATATACTTTAAATTTTTTAAATCTTTTTTTTATACACTGTATATATATATACAGGGTGTTTATTAAACATACGGCAAAAATTCAAGGGGTTATTCCCTGGACTATTCTAAGAATATTTTGTCCTTTGATGATTTTTGAAAAGCCGCTTTGTTTCGAAGATAGAGGGCGAAAAAAAAATTATTAATCCAGTAATAGCAGGCAAGTTATGTGTCAAATTTGTTGAGACTTTTTGGAACATACTCTACCTCAGTTTCTGGAGGATGTACCATTGGCAACAAGAAATGCAATGTGGTTTATGCAAGATGGTGCACCAGCGCATTTTAGTGTGGTTGCTCGTGATTTTTTAACAGTAACATACGGAGATCGCTGGATTGGTCGAGGTGGACCTCACTTATAGCCTGTTCGATCCCCGGACTTAAACCACCTGGATTTTTTCCTATGGGGCCATCTAAAGTCATTAGTTTATTCTACTCCATTGGATAATTGCTGGGTGTAACTCCATAAGAAATGACCCTGGTGTTTTTGTTCGGCAATCAATGAGAAGATTGGATTCTTGCATCGTAGCTGGAGGTAGTCATTTTCAACAGTTCTTGTAGATTAAGAAACTTTACATATAATTTTTGGTATTAAATGTTGTTATTGTCGAAAAAAGTTTCGCCCTGTATCTTCGAAACAAAGCGGCTTTTCAAAAATCATCAAAGGACAAAATATTCTTAGAATAGTCCAGGGAATAACCCCTTGAATTTTTGCCGTATGTTTAATAAACACACTGTATATTTAAATTTCTAATTTCAAATTTCTTGCGTGAGATGTGCATACAGGAAAGCTAATCACAGTATAACGTTATTTACGTTTAGTTATATGCTATAAATTACACATAAATTGATTAGCAATTTACCTTGTTTTAAATTCGCAGATATAAAGACAGAAAATATGATGATATTTTTCATACAAATCATTTGTCGTACTCCACAAATAATGGTAGGTTAGAAAATTATTTTTAAGCAAATATTTTTTAGTGTTAAATAATTTATTTATTTATTATTAAACATTGTATCAATTCATTGTTCTAATCAATATTTTGATTTTTATAATCAATTCGCGACACTCTTGTTCTTCTAATCAATTATTTAAAAGAAGTTTTCTTTACGTTCATCATGCGTTTAATTTAATAACATATTATTTATAATATTCTATTAAGCTGTGAAGAGTCCTCTATCATACTTACTTATAGAAGACTAGATATTTTTTTAGGTACAAACACATTCTCAATTTATAGCAAAATTTCTTGTATGTTAAAAAAAATTACAAAAAAAATAATTAAATACTTATTATTTAACATATTTATCACCTATTGTTTTTAACTTGTACTCGTATACCTATTTGATTATCGCAAATATTTCATTTCAAGTAGGGTTTGAATGAGTTTGGATTTTGGCAAAGTTTGCAACAATTCTAACCATACTGTATACCGACAAGTATTATTAGTCAATTTATTTGTGCGTAACATTTTTTTACAAATTATTTTATTTAATTAATAAATACAAAACTGACGCCCCCTCCCTGCGAGGATCGGCTCGTGGGGCTGTAGCCCTGTTGTTTTCTTCTTTCGATTGGTATAACGGTTATTAAAATTTATCTGCAAATTTTTCTATTTTTTATGATTTTTTTTTAAAAAGTTAGCAAATTACAAGAATACACGTTTTCCTAGCCAAAAAATTAAGAATTCAACAAAATGGTATCGTGGTCGGGTTTCTGGCAGGTTCGGGCCCTGAGACCTACCCCATGCACCTCATGGTTAATAATGATACGACAACCATTGTTGTCAGTTTGCAAAAAAAAAAA
Organism: Harpalus rufipes; assembly: GCA_951394225.1. Taxonomy (NCBI): domain Eukaryota; kingdom Metazoa; phylum Arthropoda; class Insecta; order Coleoptera; family Carabidae; genus Harpalus; species Harpalus rufipes. Next base: position 12,096,263 of record OX596285.1, read on the forward strand.
TGATTTCTCATCTTAATCTCCTATGTAGGTACACCTTAAAAAAAATCTGTTGTGGCCAGCACAATACCTGCCGTCAATCCTATATAATATGTATAAATTCCATACATAATTTTTCTTACAAAAGATTCTAAATTTCCAGTAAAATTATTTCATAAACAAACTATGCAAATTGTACTTGACACTGACGTCTTCTTCTTCTTTAGCTTTTCCCATTCGTTAGGGGTCGCTATTTTTTATTTTCTTCTTCCACTTATTTTTGTTTCGCGTATCGTCCTCATTCAGTTACTTTTCTCTCAATGCAGTCCTTTCATGTTATATTTGGTCTTCCTATATTTCTTCCACCTTCTATTATTAAGCTATTCATTCTTCCAATATATTCATCTCTCCTCATCATGACATGTTCAAACCAGTGTAATCGTCTCTCTTATATCTTTCTAGAAACGTTTAACACTAGTTATTTCCCTTATTCTTTCATTTATTTACTTTTTATTTATACTGACAACTGTCAATTTGAATTATCTGAATATATTAGCAATTTTCATGGTTAGCATAGCTGGCTGATTTATGAAATTTGATATCTTTATAATTCCTTAACTCTATATCTATTGAATATGAAGTATAAATGCAATCAAATCGTATAGAGAATAATATATTCTTTACGTTATAATAACGTTAAATGTCAGTAAATCATATTTAACTGTTAAATCTTGAAATGAGGCAACTTCCGGTTCACCAATTATAACCAAAATCTAATCAGTTGTTCTTCTGGATGTAAACTCGAGGAATACGAGAAAATTATAATTTTTGGAATCGTGGTATTGAAGTTATGTGATCCGAAACTTTCGTCACACACACACACACACACACACACACACACACACACACACACACACACACACACACACACACACACACACACACACACATACATACAGACATCATCGTAAAAATGGTAAAATCATATTATAGGGACCCTAAGACATGCTTGTTCACTAAAAACTCATCATTGAATTTTTTCACCAAAGACAATACCTTCCTTACCTAAAGGTGACGGAAGGTAAAAAATTGTTTGTGACTTATAGCAAACAATTTTTGACGTTTCTCGCAGGAAAAAACGGACTACAGAGCTACATTAAATTTACTGTTTACTTTTTAATTTATTTTTATTCATGATATATACCTGTATACCACTTGACAATCTAAAATTCTCAAAATACTCGACGTGTTGCCTATAGGAAATATCACTCGACTTTCGGTCTCGTGGTGTTTCGAAGAACACGTTTCATATAATCGAGAATTTTCAATCTTCTTGTTGTATAATATGTATGAGTATATTGTATTTTACATTCTATATCTACTCTGTTAACTTAATATAGATAAAGAAAAAGATCAACGTTATCAGCATATATATTACCACAATTTATCATATATCTTTTTTTAAAGATATGTGTAACGGAAATGTGAGGGCAAAAAGTGGCGGAAATTTAATAGTTCACACTTTAAATGTTAAAATATCAGATACATATTTAGTGCAGAAAACCTCAATTTTCCGGCCTATTGGTTTTCCCAGAATCCATCTTTAAAATATTAACTAGTTATGGTTTTGGTGGTAATCTGATCTCATATGTTAATCAGCTTTTGTTGGTATATGTAGTTTTTTTGATAAAAATAAATAAATAACTTCGTCAAAAGTGTATCATTATTGTGCAGTAACAATGAAAGTGATAATTTTTTGTGTTTTCTTGACATTTACATCGGTTGTAAGTGTACCTTGTGTCAAACAATTATCAGTAGATATAACAAAAGGTATCAAATCTAACAACAATGAAATTACTTTTAACAATGTGACATACCCTATACATCAATACTACGAAGAAAACAGCAATGGAATTATTAAAATTTTTGGTTGTGTGTGTAATATTAAAACTTGTGTTCGCAAATGTTGCCCGTTTGGTTACGGCCATGATGATATGCATTGCACTAATGACAGTTACGTAGATACAATTCCATCTTTAACACTGCCTGTGTATGCACAAGATAAACTGATTGATAAAAACTATAAGTTTGAATACGTAATTGGGAAATATTGTGAACATGGATCGTTTATGTTGGACCCAATTGGTTTTCCAGAAGATTTATCTTTTTTGCAAACAAATGGACAACTTTTTATACGTGAGTTAGCAATCACAAAGCAACAACAAGATTTTTGCGTGGACTATGATGTGCTGAAAAACTATACGGAAAAGATGATACTGTTATGTTTTAGTCCGGAGGCTGATGAGGTTAATGTCAGTGAAGAGGTGTACAAATATGGTAAATATACTCACAGAACTATTTATAAACTATTAGCTTAGACCTTAGAGGATCTATTAGTATATTATGAAAATTATGGAAGCGTATTTTGGTATAGGTATAAGGAAAACATTTTTGAAGAAAGCTTGTATTAGTATTAATTACACTAATGTAGGCTATCTGTCTTACAAACAAGAACTAAATGGATGATGAAGCTTCTTGACTGGATGGGTATATGGTAGTGGTGGGATCCGGATCCGGATAGTTTCGGTTTCGGATCCAAAATTATCCGGATAATTGAATATTGAACTATCCGGATCTCGGATCCAAATCTCAGTATCGGATTTTGGATCCGGATCTGAGTATCGGATTTTGGATCCGGATCTGAGTATCGGATTTTGGATCCGGATCTGAGTATGGGATTTTGGATCCGGATCTGAGTATCGGATTTTGGATCCGGATCTCAGTATCGGATTTTGGATCCGAATCTGAGTATTGGAGTTTGAATCCGAATCTGAGTATCGGATCTTGAATCCGGATCCGAATATCGAATCTTGGAAACGGATTTGAGTATCGGATCTTATATTCGAATATGAGTATGATATGGAATTCCAGTATCCGGATCGGCACTCGGATTCGAATATTCTCAATATTGAACCTTACATTTCAATATTAGCATCGGGTCTTATCAAAACCAAAACCAAATAAATCTGATGATAGTCCACAATACATTTTTGTTTGATGTAGTTAATTAATAGTTGGCAGATATAAATTTCTGTTGGACAACTTTTAGCATCCGCTAAGAAGGAACTTCTTCGATTCCACAGAACTATAAGTAACAAAAACAACCCCTTTTGTGTGAAACACGTGCACGATAGGTATTTCGCTATACCTGCAACGAACCTATGGCCATTGTTTCTCAAATTTCTTTTTTCTTTACATTTGCACATACTACCTGGTTATTTTAGAGGGGTATTATAAAATGTATTACTGTTTGTGTACTGGTTTGAATTTGAACACAATTCCAGATGTTAGACTTCACATTCAAAATGACAAATCGGATCCAGAATTAAAATTTAGATCCGGATCCGCAGACAAAACATCGAATTCGGATCCGGATCCGTAAACAAAATTTCGAATCCGGATCCAAATTCGAATTAAATTTTTGGATATCCGCTTCAATATCCGAATGTCGGATATCCGAGGATCCGGATATTTTGAAATCCGGGTTCTCGGATACAATTTTTGTCGGATCCTCACAGCACTAGTATATGGAAATAATGAATTACTGGATTGCAGTCAAAAATTTATTTAAATTTCAGGCCTCAACCGGTTTCGGCATCTCCTATGCCTCCTTCAGGAGCTACAATCTACAATTGATACAATTGTCTTATAAAACCTTTTTTTAAAAACATAATCTTTTTATATAAAACTTACGTGAATTTTTTTTCATATTTGTATTTACACATTCAAAGAACACATTAAAAAAATAACTACTACGTGTTGTTATGTATTTTGTTATTTTCTAATGTGTTCTTTTAATGTGTAAATACAAATATAAAAAAAAAATCATGTAAGTTTTATATAAAAAGATTATGTTTTTAAAAAAAGGTTTTTATAAGAAAATTCTATCAATTGTACTTCCTGAAGAAGGCATAGGAGATGCCGAATCCGGTAGAGGCCTGAAATTTAAATAAATTTTTGACTGCAATCCAGTAATTCATTATTTCCAAGAACTAAATGATTATTCAAAATCTAGATAAAAAAATATTCGGTAAATTTTTGTCATCTTACCACATCAGTTATGCACAATCAGTATATTTGAATCGGCGTATTATTTCGTAGACTGTGCAGGATGATTAACACTTATTACACTTTATCTATTCCTCAGATGGAGGATCATAATAAGATACCTCGCCACCAAGACCTCAAATGTTTGTTTTGTTGAAATAATTAGTATTTTACATGAAACCGTTTCCTGTAAAACATTCCTTTTTATTGTTAGTCATTTTTTTTTTCACTTTTTCTCATCCTTTTTCTTCAACGTACATATGTAGGTACATAAAGTCGCGCTTATCCCACATGGTCACGAATTCGTCATTTTGCCACTATCAATTTGCCTCACGGGTAACCTTAAAATCGTCACCGTTAAGACAAAAGTCCAAAATTTTTAATTTTACCTCCCGCTACCCCTGGTAAGGGAGGTATAGGGATCGTGCTAAAAATCGCACATCGAGATTTTGGTAAATGACCACGTTTTAAAGTCCCTAGAATCCAATTTTAACATTTTCACGATGATGTCTGTGTGTATGTGTGTATGTATGTGTGTGGATCCTCTTTACGCTCTAACTCAAATACTATCGTTCAGAAAATTTTGATACCTTGTATTTCTACCTTACTCTTATATGGAAAGATGGCATTAGATTTTGGAGTAAATCAGATAACCGGAAATGGCATTTTACTAGTAGCTCAAAATAGTTTTTCTTCGAAAATACCTTTAATTGTTATTTTTTCGAGATTTATGTTATATAAAATTTAAAGATTATTAAATTTTCTACATGTTTGTATTAATACTTGTTCTATATATTTTATGGATAAATTTATAAAACTATCTATAATTTTAATCCCGAAACCTACGTGTTAAATACAACAAACATGGTTACACAATTCAGATCTCAAATGTTTGTAACTGACAGATATATGTCACTGTCAACGAACTAATCATTTCAAATAATAATATTAACGTTTTATAAAGAAAATAGTAAATGGAGCAATAATTATAGGGAAAGGAACTTAATAGTTTCCAGCATAAGTAAATATGTAAAAATATAGGTAAGATAATAAAAACATATATCATGGCATATTACCCATTGATGGGTGAACCAATCTGCTTTGTACGCAGATGTTAGTAATAATGATGACATATTTGTTCCGTGCAGGCGTTTACCAGGCGTCATTTCACGCGTATCTTGGGAACGTCTTTGATTCCGACCGACGCCAAGTATTTTAGAATTTTAAATGGCACAAAATTGACCCCTGCTGTGGTGCATTCTCCACGCCAGCAATGAATATAGATAAGTATATAAATAAATATATCATCACGGCATATTACCCATTGCTGGGTCTGCCAATCTGCTTTGTACACAGATTTCAGTAACGATGATGACATATTTGTACCGTGCGGGCGTTTACCAGGTGTGGAGAGTGTGTGAATGCCAGCACTATTAGCAAGATAGTACGTGTGGTTTTTGAACTTCGGGAGAGTGGAGAAACGAAAAGTATATTATGCGAAAAGTGATTGAGCGAGGGTAGTCTGCTAAGTACGTAGTTGTGCTATGCGCAAAATGGTGGTACTAGTGTCAGTTCCAAAGGGACTAGGAAGGAGCAAAGATATTTTTTCACATGAAGTGTTACAAAAAAATGAAAATTTTGGACTTAGTGACTTCTGCCTTACGGTGACGATATATTCTTTTGTTTTAATTATGAATTTTTAATTAAGGGTTTAATGTAAACAATTTCTTAATGCGTACCTACTGAAAAACTGTGCCGGTCCGGTATATACGAGTATCAAAGAACAGAAATTCATAAAACGAACAAAGATTACCACTTCTATCAAACTCGTTCAGCTTCCTTATTATGTAAAAAAAACAACTATATTTTGATTTATACTGTGTGTCTGTAAGGTAAGAGAAATGGCTCCAGTGATTTAGTTACTAGAAAGATATAAGAGAGACGATTACACTGGTTTGAACATGTCATGAGGAAAGATGAGGAATATATTGGAAGAAGAATGAATAGCTTAGTAAAAGAAGCTGAGGAAGATCAAAGATAAGATGAAAGGACTGTATTGCGGAACTGAATGAGGACGACACGCAAAACAGAAATGAGTGAAAGAAGAAAATAAAATACAGCGACCCATAGCGAATGAGAAAAGCTAAAGAAGAAAATGTCAGTGTCAAGTGCAATTTGCATAGTTTGTTTATGAAATGGATCTTTTCTTTTGCCAGAATATTTATGTATGGAATTTGTACATAATACACAAGATAGACGGAAGGTAATATAAGTAAAATCAAGATTAACGGTGAAAATCCTGCGAAAAAAATCCTATTAAAAAGAGTTATTGTCCACCAAAATAAATGCGACGTCACGAATATGAATTGTCACCTCAAACTATTTTCTTCATAGAGCTAAATATTTTTGAAGAATATGGTATTCGTAAATTATATTTATAAAAAATAAATTAGTATTACACACTTTATAAATGCAAGTGTATTTAAATTATGAACTTTAATACAAGACACATATTTATATTCAAATAAGAAATGTTTGATAATTACAGTGCTCCAGCGATGGCCGTTGTTCAGCTATTTGAAATTCTTTACTTCCGTTGGTCGAAACTCCTCCTAAAATTTATGAAATTACCCTGTTCGTGACTGCCGCTATAACAAACATACCTATATTAAACATATACTTTCTCTTTTTTTTACCAATTTCTCTTAATTCGATTGAGCTGGAATGGCGTAAATATTCAAGTGTTGTCAAAGTTACAAACTGTTAACTGAACTTTGTGCAACTGGAGCCGTGTTCCTTCGGGCTGTGGTTGTGATTTTGTTAATCCTGATTAGTTTAATAGTGATCCTTTTGAATCTAGATTTAACAATTATATCAAGAAAACAACTTGAATAATATAAACACCATCTAGCGGCAAATGCCATATATAAACCAATGTAAACTAATTTATTTTATAAATAATCTACTGTCAAGTGTTACAGTCACACATTAAAAATGGATCATACATAGAAGTAAAAAAATCTGATGTGGACACCACACGACTTCCTTGTACAATTATTAAACTATACATATTTTTTTAATAAATAAATTACAAAATATTAATTTTAACTTCAAAACAGTAAGATATATAGCGACCATAAAGGGAGATTTTAAAGAGAGTTTTGATTACAACAAAGAAATATTTGATTACAACAATGAATATGACTACTTTCACAATAAAAATATAATATTTGTTATTGTACGAATCATAAAATTGCACGTATTTAACATAATTTGACATGAACATTTTTTTTTTGTTTTTGGCCTAATCCATAGCAAGCTTTATTACAAAAACAAAAAAGTATAATTTTTAAATTTACATATCTCGCTTATACAAAGGGCTAATTTAATAATACTTGATGTGCTAGATGCAGAAATTATTACTCTATTTATTTGAAGCATTTATTTCTAAAATCAAAATAAAATCATTTTATTCAAGAAAAACTGTTAACAACTTCATGTAATGTACCATTTCCGGTTAGCCTATTTTAACCAAAATCTATTATGTTATTTAGATTGACATAAAAGTCTTGTATACTAAATTTGAAAAGTTTTGGATTATATTTTAAAACAGTTTTTCATTAAAATCTATTATAGGCTACATGTAAAGTGCCACTTCTGGAAATTGTGTAATAACCAGAAAGGGAGGTGCACAACTAGATGTTATAGCAGTCCTAAATACAAAATTTCAACTTTCTACGGCTTACCATTTTTGAGTTATGCGAGATACCTACGTACGTACAGACGTCACGACGAAATTAGTCAAAATGGATTCAGGGCTGATCAAAATGGATATTTCCGCTGAAATCTGAAAACCGAAATTTTTCGCGATTACAATACTTCCTTTACTTACGTACAAGGAAGTAAAAAATGTTCTTGGTAACATATAAAGTATGTTTACTTAAAAAAACGGGCCATTTTTTTTTTTAATTATATCCCTCCTTTAGTTTGTATAATTATGTATTATTTTTAATTAGAGTATGGAAAAGTATAATTCGCATTATTAAAAGATAGTTTTAGGTATCTAAACGTTGTTTATTATCAAAAAACACAAATTTAGGCCAAATTTACAATTTTAATTCTTTAAATAATGTGTTGAATAATAATGAATAAAGACATAATAAATGTTAAAATTACAAACTAATAACGCGTATTGCCCCCGCGAACCTGTATAACCTCAGTTATTTGTCGAGGTATACTACAGATGAGCTGCCTAATGTCCTCTTGAGGAATATCATTCCACTCTTGTAAAAGTGCTTTCTGAAGTTGTTACAAGATGCTGGGAGCAGGCACACGATTCCGATTTTTTCTGCCGAGTATATCCCACAAATGTTCAGTTGGATTCAGATCCGGACTCCGCGCTGGCCATACCTTACGATGGATGTTAACGTCATTTAAGTAGTCGTTCACGATTGCAGTGGCATGTGGACGCGCATTATCATGCAATAGTATGAAATTATCACCTATAAAAGGAGCATATGGGACTACATATTCGTCTAGAATTTCTCTAATGTACCTATCGGCGGCCAGTGATCCCCTAGGTACAATGTATAAATCCGTTCAGGACTCAATAGATATCCCAGCCCACACCATAACTGATCCTCCTTGGAAACTAACCGTGTTGCTGAAAGTACACGGTGCGTAACGTTCTCCACTTCGTCGCCACACTCTTTCACGTCCATCTGAAGACCTCAAGCAAAATCTTGACCCGTCCGTAAATAATAATCGACTCCAATCGCCTTCATACCAATTTATGTGATCTCTAGCAAATTGCAATCGAGCTACTCGGTGTTGTCGGAGGACTTCTGGTCCCTTAGCGAGCCGCCTTGCTCGAAGTCCTGCTTCTTCCAATCTTCTTCGAATATTACGTTCACTTATATTGACATTTCGTACTTCTTGTAGTGTGTTTCGGGTCTCCACAGCAGTTGCATGGCGATTTCGGAGTGTTGTCGAAACAATAAAACGGTCGTCTCGATTAGTGGTGCGTCTTCGAGGACCTTATCCAGGTCTTCTACAGTACAATCCAGTTTCCAAAAAACGCGAGTAAACGCGCTGAACAGTACTTCGTGCTACGTTGTATGTGTTAGCAACGTAATGTTGATTTCTTCCATCTTCAAGTAATGCGACAATAGAAGCTACAGTTTCTGCGCTTAATGACATTTCGAACGCATTAAAATGACAAACAAGTAATAAAACAAATGATTGAAGCAAATAAAACCAGTATAAGCGCCAATTACGCATTTTATGAATTTCATTATTTCGTTGTGATACGGAAATAATAGGAATATTTGAGTAAATTACTAATGTTTGTAATAGTTTGTAATGGATGTGACTTCAAGGAAGCCTAATAAACATATAGCAATGGTAACATTTTGTAATACGTACTCAAATAAAATGAAATTAGCATTTATTTCTTAAAAATAAAATGGCCCGTTTTCCGTGCCGGTCAGTGTATTTTCTTTATTTTCAAAAGTATGGTGTTTCATTACATGCTTTTGTACGAAAATCATATTTCCTTTGATGCAACAAACTTCACTTTGATAAATTTCTACGCTTGAAAACCTATTGTCTTCAGCCATTTTTACCTCCCGCTACCCTTGGTAAGGGAGGTATAGGGATCGTGCTAAAAATCGCATATCGAGATTTTGGTAAATGACCACGTTTTAAGGTCCCTACAATCCAATTTTAACATTTCCACGATGATGTGTGTGTGTGTGTGTGCGTGTGTGAGTGTGTGTGCGTGTGGGCGGGCGTGCGTGCGTGCGTGTGTGTATGTGTGTGTGTGCGTGTGCTCAAATACTATCATTCAGAAAGTTTTGAAATCATGTACTTCTACCTTATTCTAATATGGAAAGAAGACATTAGATTTAGGTGGCAATCGGATAACCGGAAATGGCAGTTTACTTGAAGCTCAAGATAGTTTTCTTCAAAAAATACCTTTAAATGTAATTTTTTCGCAATTTGTTATTATAAAAATTAAAGATTATTCCATTTTCTACTGGTTTGCTTTAATACTTTTTCTATATATTTTATGCATAAATTTATAAAGTAATACAAAATTTATATCTCGAAGCTTATGCTTTAAACACATCTCCATGGTTACATAGTTCAGTTCAAAAGTATGTAACTGACAGATAAATGTCTGTCAAAAAAATAAACATTTCAAATTAATAATAATAATAATTTTTTAAAAGGAAAATTGTAAATCGAACAATAATTTTATGGAAAGGAACTTAATATACATAATTTGTAGCATTAGTAAATATGTAGGTATGTATTTCTTCGTATGTCAATTCTGGGGCCACTATTCTTCTTATTGTATGTCGCAGATTTACCTGCCGAACTAAAATATTGCGATGTTCACTCATATGCTGATGACACGCAAATATTAGCATCATGCCATCCGCCAGATGTGTCCAGTGTTGTTAATAATATTAATTCTGATCTTAATAATGTAGTTCGGTGGGTTAAAGATAATGGTCTCAGAATTAATCCAAACAAATCAACGATGTTAGTTATAGGAAACTGCGAACTACCTATGATAAAGCTTGACGGAATTCAACTTCACCCTGATACATTCTGCAAAAGTCTGGGTGTATATTTTGATCCAGACTTTAATTTCAAGTTCCATTTATAGGCTAAAATGAAAGCAGCTGTAATTAAATTAAAGCACTTGTATCAGTTTCGTGACATCTTAACGTCTGATGTAAAACTACGCCTAATAAATTCGCTTGTACCTACTTCCACTATTTGATTATTGCGCATGTGTGTATGTGCCTAATTTATCGCAGGCAGATAAGCACAGAATTCAACTTTTTCAAAATTCATGTGTACGGTTTGTCTACAATGTGCGTAAATTTGACCACATATAAAACTATAGAAAGTTAGCAAAAATGGATAATATTGAATCTCGTACGAGAAAAATGTATTTAACATTAATTCATAAAATTTTAATAACCAGAACTCCTCGTTATCTGCACGATAACCTTGTTCCTAAATTTTATAATTATACTCTACGTATTAGGAATTTATATATTGTGTCATCATTTAAAAAACAAAACTTCAAGTGCTCATTTTCCTATTTAGCCCCTACATTATACAACACTTTATCAGACAGTATGAAATCTTTTTCTGTAAATTCTTTTAAATATTACTTACGGAAATGTGAAGATTTATGTGTGCAATAATAATTAAATATTGTCCTGTGATATTACCTGCGAAGATTTGCTAGTGGTGTAAAATATTTGTTGTCTATGCTATATTAATCCTTATTTTTCTTTGTATTATGTCTTTAAGTTATAATCATATCGGCGTTCATTATTGTTTATTTGTATTATGTATGTATTGGGTGGGTTTAAAAGCAGCCTTTGGCTAAACCCCGCCCTTGACTGATGTCAATAAAGTCTATTATTATTATTATTATTATTATTATTATTATTATTATTATTATTTCCGCTCTTTTGTTTAAATAAAGAAATAAATAAATATATTATCCATTGCTGGGTGTGCTAATCTGATTTGTACATACATTTTGGTAATGATGATGACATATTTGTACTGTGTGGGAGTTTACCACAAGGGTTAATTTTATGCCATTTAAAATTCGAATTATTTGGCGTTGCTCGGGATCGAATCGGATTCCCCAGATTCGCGACCAGACATCAGGCACGCGGAAACGAGACCCTATATGTAAATGGCGGGAGGTATTGTGTTGGTCACATGAGATTTTTAAATTTGCTCTGAAATGAATCCGTGTGATCACTCAAAAAGGATGTTTCAGAAGGGAAAGGGGAAGGTTGTCTTGTGATCACAAAATGAGAAAATGAGGATAACGAATAGGAAACAAAAAAACATACTTCTTTTTAATCATGATCACTTTGATGATATAGATTGCGAATCACAGTCTGAAGGAACACGGCTTGTCTAATGCAAGTACGCAATGGCGGTAAATTTAAATTTATCAACCTAACCTTTGTAATTTTGTATTGATAAATATCAACCAAATCAAGATAGCATAACCACAGTTTCTCATTTTTAGACAAAAGAACATCCATTATTATGGGAAATTCCAATATATTTTTTGTAATGTTTATACTTTTTTTCTGTAGTCATTAAAAACCAGCTTTGGTTGCGACTATTTAACAAACGTTAGCACGTGTTGATCACAGTTACCAGTTTTCGATAAAAGTAATATGTATCTTGGTCTTTTCTAACTCAACAATGAAGGTGTTGTTTGTTTGTTTATTCGTTCTTACATCAGTTGCAAGTAAAGACTTGCCATGTATTGCACAATTATCAGTGGATATAACTAATGGAACAAGAACTAATGACAATGAAATATATTTCAACAATGTGACATATCCTAAAACTCAATATTACGAAGAATACAACAATGGAACTATAACAATTTACGGTTGTTTGTGTAATATTAAACCATGTGTTCGGAAATGTTGCCCATTTGGTTACGGACATTCTGACAGCGGCAGTCCAGACGACGATTGTGTTAAACTAAATCAAACTTTCGATCCACGTCCTTCCCTGCTTATATATGAGGAGTATGCCGAACTTCATATTGACCCAAAATTTGAATTCGTATTTGGAAAATATTGTGATCGTGACGCGGTTGTATTAAATCCAACCCTATATGAAGAAGATAGTTATTATATACAAAAAAGTGGACATCTCTTCATGCCTGAACATGAATCAACTGTGTCAAGTTTGAGACCGCCTCAAGATTTTTGTGTAGACTACAATGCAACAGCTGGAAATGGAGATGTTATGATACTTTTATGTAATGGACCTAACGAGTTTGATCCAAATGCGTATATGTACGGACCTGGTAAATATTTTTACAATTTTTTAATGTATTCAGTACTCAGTAAGACTAAAAGTTAAGGCAATTTTTCAAGATGCTTATAAAGGTTAAGAGTTAGAATCGTATTAGAATTTTCCAATATTTAATTTAGCGTAGGTGTTATTATACTTAGCTGTGATGGTCGAGATTAAATTTGCCCAAAATCATTGCTGCACTAGAATCATTGAGAATAAGAAAAACAGGTGAAAAACAAAATAGGATTCAATATTTTAAACAGTTGAAACTAATTTGACAATTTTTGGGTTAGTTGCATAAAACGTTGTTAGCTGATCATGCATTTAACTACACATTCAGATAGGGCCGTGCGGTTTAATGGAGCAAAGGAGCAACCGCTCCATTCGCCTTTTGTTAAAAGGCGCACACAGAATTGAAATGATAGATATATTCTGATTCTGATTTACTTAACCTTAATTAGAGCTCTAATGCAAATAAATTAAAAAAATATATTGTTCACTTCTGTCACCTTACTATGTAAGTTGTATAGGAATTTTTTTCTTTACGTATAAGAGTAGTTTGCAAAAAAAAATCTGTTGTGGCCAGCACAATACCTCTCGCCATTTTCATTTTATGTTGCATAGGGCACGAGCAGTCATGTGACTTTGTTGACCTCGGCAAGTAGATTTGGGGGGCCCGTGTTAGATGCCAGCTATTAATAATGTACATAGGTGTCAAGTATCATAATTTTTCATTTAAAACATCATACCATTGATGACATATAAACATCAGAATATTTTGAAATTTTGAATGAAAAATTATGACAATTGTGACATCTATGTAAATAACTACTAGCCGTCATTCTGACACGGATCCTCATCTGCTTGCCAAGGCTAACAAAGTCACATGACTGCTCGCGCCCTATAATTAACGAACTTATCATTTCTTGTACACTGGCTTGCATAAAAATCGCGTACACCTATTATTTGCTGTATTAAGTCGGTCTTGATTTTGAATTTGTCAATGTCACTAGTGTCAATGAATATGTCAAATGAATGAGTTTCATTTTTACTTATCATAATCTATTTCAAATACATACTTGGTTGTTTTTTTAATTTTTCTAGAATATATTTGTAATTTAATAGTAAATTATACACAATTTAGAACTTCCCCACAAATAATAAAATAGTGACATTACAGTGACAAATATATTGACAGTTTTTTCGTATTTACATAGCTGAAAAATAGTAACAACTATGCTACTTGATTTTTACGGTGTACGCGATATTTTTGCAAGTCAGTGTACACACAAATAATTGAAATTGTATCTCTCCTTTCGTTCTATGAGGAATTTTGTCCTATTCTTCTAATATGTTCAAAATTCTTCAAATTCATTGACAGTATTAGCCATATTTCTTAAGGATATATGTAATATTAACATACCTATAACTTAAATACATATTTAATTAATAATACAATAATATATATTAAATGTACTCGTATCTCCCTGAAAAATCTGATTTTTGACAATGACATTGTACATTTCTCTGTCAATTACAAACATTTAAATATCTCGACTGTTTTTTACGCAACAAGATTTATTACAACAGATTATTCTATATTATTATATACTATATCTCCAAACCTATACGAGATATAATAAAAAAATTAAATGTGTCAGATTGAGATTATAATTTTCTTTAATATTACCAAGAAAAATTTTCAAAAAATAATATTTAGAAGATTTTTTTTCAAGAATCTGCTACTTCCGGTTGTCCAATTGTTACCAAAACCTTTTCAGATCTTCCCAGTAATGACCGATTGGAAAATATGTAGTTAAACAAATATTAAGTCTTATAGTTTTTGAGTAATCGTCCTTCCAACGTCCCACACACACACACACAGACATCATTGTAAAAATGTTAAAATTGGATTGTAGGGACCTTAAAACGTGCTTATCCAATAAAATCTGGATATGCGATTTTTAGCATGAATCCAAGACCTCTCTAAGCGAGAGGTAAAAATACTATTATTTACTGTGATGAAATCGCGCCCCTCATCGTCAGGCGCCTTTGTGCGGGGCGTAACTGTCCACCCGCCCGGAGCGGCCCTGCTTAGGGCGCCAAATTGAATATTATGTGCTCCAGGCGCCAAATACCACCGCACGGCGCTGCATTCAGAACTGGGCAAAATCACTAATGAAAGAAATTAATTCGCAAATCAATGATTTTTTTTTTCGGATAATTCACAATTCCATTTCATTTTCGAAGTGATTTAATTAATAAATTAACTGTGATTTAGGTAGGTAAAATATAAATCATAAGCCTTCTTGTGAATGGGGTTTTTACAAATTACAAAATAATCTAAAAATATCAAAATTTTATTTTTGTAGCAATCTTGCAATTTACTTTGGCGCTAAAAAGGCATCACGTGGTCTGTGACGTACGGGGGACGGATGGCATTTGCAAAACTACGCTATTGACACGTTATCAACTGTCTCATTTGTGTTAGTTTTATTAAGTTTTATATTATTACAAGTTTTCTATTTCTATAATATTTCTAAATGTCATCAGTATTTAAAAATTCATATCTCACTCAAATTAAATAAAAAATCTGCTGTATCCAGCACATTACCTTCCGTCAAATCTATGTATTTTGTACAAATTCCATAGAGAAAGCTTTATGTTGTCCATAATCATTTCCACATTCTTAATCAGTATCATCAAAAAAACGTTCATAACTTGCGAACAGTACACATGTTAACAGTTCTTTATTATTTTCCGTTTTTATTCTGCCGCAAATTAATAAATGTCAAAATGGCAGCTAAACGCTCTATTCGTTCGGTTATTCAAGCTACAGATCGGAAATCGCAGATGAATCTGTCACGTGATCAGATGCTCAGAGTGCTCGACAGATTTAAATACCCTTTACGAAATTTAATTTATTTAACTCTAAATCCATTGAACATGAGGCATAAGTAATTGGCATAGTAATTATAATAACATTAAATGTGAAACAATGAAATTTAACAGCTTTTTTATCAAGAAAAATTAGGGTTGCTAACGCATTACACTAGTGTCATACTGGTGGCCTGTATTAAGTATTATGTAGAAAGTACGATGATGTTAGTCTCCATAAATTATTTTTATTATGTATCATTATTATTATTATACAATGAATGTAATTAGAAGATATGTTTAAGTTCAGGTTGTCATCAGATAAAAATTATTTATTTATTGTCCCGGGACTGTGTGCCTGAGTGTCTGGTTGCGAATCTGGGAAACCGGTATCGATTCCGATCGACCATAAAATTACTTCGAATTTTTAATAGCACAAAAGTACCTCTGTGGTCCTCTCTCCACGCCAGAAATGAGTACCCGTGAGGTGACGCCTGGTAAACGCCTGCATGGTACGACTATATTATTATCATTACCGATATCTGCGTATAAAGTAGTTTTCCAGATAACCAATGAGGTTATATTCATCATTCTTAAAATCGTCGCTATTAATTATGGTATCAAACACCAGTACTAGTTTGTCTTTATTTCCGTGAACTGTAAACACAGAACGCGATGTTCCGACTTCCACAAATTTCATTTAAAACATTGATGCGCTTTGTAGATTTAGAAAAGAACAGCGCGAAAGCGGACAAATTCGAGAAAAAAAATCAGCAGTCTTTATTGTTACATGCTTTGCTTAGAACTAAATTAAGTGCATGGGCATGGCAGTGCGTAAAAAGACCATCAGGTGCAACTAATTTTATTTTACTCTGTAAATCGTTTAAATGACCAGCCATAACTGCCGCCCCATTATATGTTTGTGCAAGTAATTTATTTTTAAAACCGTATTTATCGCATTCTTTTAATAAAAGGTTAAACAGATCTTCAGCAGTTCGACCAGACTAAACATTATGAAATCCCAAAAACTATCCATTGTTTCATCGACCTGCCACGCGAAAAAAAAATGCATCTTGAATTTTTCGTTCTATATGTTCTTTTAAAATGAACGACACGGAATCAATTAAATCATTCTGGATTGTTTTTGAAGTGCCGGAAAAAACATTACTTAAAAAATATTTAAACTTGAGTCGTATTTACTGAATAATGAAAGAAATTCTTTGTGTTTTCCGCGATTAAACGACTGAGCAGTTTCATCATGTCCACGAAATGTCAAATCCTGAGGAACTAAAATTTTGTGACCGATTAATTTTTTCAAATTGGAACGATTTTCATCTGATTTTTATATGAAAAGATCGCATCCCGTCGAGCACTATCAAAACATGGCAATATTTTGTTATTGCTTACAAAAAAGTTTACGTTTACAGGACGCTGCAATATGCTCTTTAGATTTTGAATGTCGTTCAACAGATCACGGCATTTGTTTTACCTCTCGCTAAGAGAGGTATTGGTTTAATGCTAAAAATCGCATATCCAGATTTTATTGAATAAGCACGATTTAAGGTCTATAGAATCCGATTTTAACATTTTTACAATGATGTCTGTGTGTGTGTGTGTGTGTGTGTGTGTGTGTGTGTGGATGTGTGTGTGTGTGAGGTTGTTGGAGACACGATTTCTCAAATTCTATAAGACTAAAGACCTGTCTGACTACGGATTCTTCAATCTAACATTAATGGGAAGAGTTGGATATGTTTTGGTACCAATTGGAAAACCGGAAGTAGTGGTATCTTAAAAAATAATTCTAAATATTATTTTTTGATTTTTTTTGTTATTAGCATTAAAGAACATAAAATTCTATATTCGATACATTTTAAAATTTTATTATATCTCCTATAGGTTTGGAGATATAGTATATAATAATATAAAATAATCTGTTGTAATAAATTTCAGAGCCTAAACAACACTATAGTAACCATCAGATGTTTGTTTAATGACAGAAAAATGTCATTGTCAAAAACCAACAGTAGTTCATAAACCTGTTTGGGCGGTATTGGCAGCTCAATTCTAAAATTGTCTATTTCAACTAAACACATGGCAGTGAATAAGAACCGATTCAGAATTTGCCATATGGTTTTATATAGATTTTAGCTGAAAATAAATCTTACATATTCTTTTTTGGCAACATAACAGTAAAACGTCAAATTACGCTTTTACGTTAAATGAAGAAGTTTAACTGACATTATTGAAGAATTTTTCTGAGATATTGGTAAGTTTACTATTTCTTGTTGTATAACAATAATAACAATTAAATATTTAAAATTATAGCTATATACATATACCCATCTGAAATCCCGTCAAGAAATTGGAAGAAATTCGAACATTTAGAAGTATAGGAGAAAACTAAACATAAAGAAAAGACATGAGAAATTTATAGGGCGCGAGCAGTCATGTGACTTTGTTGGACTGGACAAGCAAATATGGGAGCCCGAGTTAGAATGACAGCTGGTAATTATGTACATACATGTCAAATGTCAATAATCCATCCAAAATTTCATGATATTCCAATTCCATGTGGTTTTTTTCCTCGACAAGTAAATTCCATATTCCTGGTGACAAATTAACCACGTGAAAAATTACGACATTTGACATTTATGTAAATAATTTCTAACTGTCATTTTGACAAGGGCGTCCTTATCTGCTTGTCTAAGTCAAGTATTTAGAAAATCTTGAATTTTTTGATGAAAAAATCTAACATTTCACATTTATGTACAAAATTACTAATTGTCATTTTGACAGAACCCCCATATCTGCTTGTCAAGGCTAACAATGTCACATGACTGCTCGCGCCCTATATTTATGTAACCAAAAACGGAAGTGGCGAGAGGTATTGTGCTGGCCACAACAGATTTTTAAATCAGCGAAACCAATTTTAGACCACGAAGTGTATTCAGTTTGTGTAGAAAACAACAAACAAGGCAATAGAATAATTTTACTAGAGCCACTCAACCACTTGCATTTGTCGTACTAATATTTTTATTCATGTCAAAATAAAATTGCTATTATGTTGAATAGTGATCTCAAAAACCCGTCATATTACAGTTTTTTGCAGGGCATCAAACCCGCCAGAAACTGGATTCGGTTCAGGTTCAGGTTAATTCGTTTTTTGAAAAATGGGTTTGTGTGCGGTTTTGGTTCAAACATTAATAAAATTTGCGGTTTTGTTCCGGGTTCAGGTTCGGTTCGACCTAATTAAACTTGAATTAATGTTTTTTGAATAACAATTTTTATATAGAAATAATTTAAAATGCGTGCCGGAATTATTGCAACGCAAGACAAGAAGATGAACACATTGTTCAAGAAACAATCAACACATACAGCAACGCAAACGCAGAAGGCGTCGATCGTCGATTACGTTTATATTTCGAACTGAAATTGAACTTAAACCGGAGCTGAACCCTGAACCAAAATTTTGAAACCCGGTTCGGTTCCGACTCGGTTTCAATTGAAAAATATATCTGAGGTTCGGTTCTGGGTTCGCTAAAATGTTACGGTTTGGTTTCGGTTTTGATTCGGTTCAGATTCGGGTTCGATCTAGCATAGCCTACAACAAGAAGAAAGAGTTCGACAGCTGACAGGTTGACAGCAGACTCCCACCAGAACTAATCTAACATAGTAGTTTTGTGAGTGATATTGAATTATTTTAGATATTTCATTTAAAATTATAATTTGATTTTAGGAAATAAAGTTCTTAACCCGATCCCAAGGTTATTATTTTTCAAAATGTGTTACAGAATACGGATACGAAGATAACGATTATCGTTAAGTAGAAATATTTTACAGGATAGGTCTATAAGTCTTATTAAAACCTCCCGTGACGAGCCGCCACTGTATCTTAATATCTAAATAAATTTAATGATTTGGTAAATGGTTTGATTTAAATAAATGATTGTTTTGTAAATAGTTCTATTTAATAATTTATTTATGAACACAACAACGTATAAAATATTAAAAACAAAAGGAGTGTGCATGCCGCTTCGTCGACTGCTAGAGAGAGAGTTGTGCGCGCACTTGGCAGCTTGGACGCTGGAGTGGGGAAGGTCTTAATCGCCAAGACTGAATTCCTTAGAGGATCATCCTCCGATAAGAAGTTAACTTCAAAAAAATTGTACGTCTCAACGAATAACAATTAAGACTTTCTAGAATTACAAATAGCTTGCAATTTAGATATTAAAAAAATCTGATGTGGCCAGCACATAACCTCTCGCCGTATATTTTACCTGGCTGTATGCATAAAGCAAAGAATATTTTTATAAATACAAATAATATATTCATATAAATCTATGACGTATAAACTTCTTTATTATTCAATACTAGCATGTCTCAACATGAAGATATTTTACCATAAATTATGTTACAATAAATTACAAAGTAGAGTTTACCATATATAAATATTAGGCTGGTAACTGCAATTTTCAATTCGAACAACGTTGTTTACTTTCTCTTCATATTCTTCTAGTAAAAACATTAATTTTGGGCGGTCTAAAATGTATATATGGATTGTGCATCTATTCTTACATATCTTCTTTTACATTTTATTTTTTCATACATGTTATATCTAAATAACACTAATTCCCTTTAATAAAGTGACGGATAGATTGCACTCCGATTATTCTTATATCGATGTGTAATTTTGTCAATATTTACAACTTACTTGAGAAGAATTTGATAGCTTTTTCGCAATTCAAAGTTACTCTAGTCTATAGTACTGGTGTACATTGTCCCATAATGTTTGAAACAAATTTAAGTCCTTCAACCTAGACTTGTCATCTCCATAATAGTCACAGATCAAGAACTAAGGGATTCTCCAAGAACATTTTTCTTTCATTACTCATTATTTCTGACACTGATATTTATCTGTCAGTTACAAATAATTTAAATTATCAACTATTTTTCATGGCATTCTTTCGGCTGTCAAATTTATTACAACAGATTATTTTATATATTATACTTCTTTTATTTCTAAATCTATGGAATATATAATAAAATATTTAAATGTATCAGATAGAGAATTTAATTTTCTTTAATATTACCACGAAAAATTTTCAAAAAATAATATTTAGAAGATTTTTTTTCAAGAATCTTCTACTTCCGGTTGTCCAATTATTACCAAAACCTTTTCAGATCTTCCCATGAATGTCCGATTGGGAAATACGTTGTTAAACAAATTTTAAGTCTTATAGTTTTTGAGTAACCGTCCTTCCAACATCCCACACACACACACACATCCACACACACACACACACAGACATCATCGTAAAAATGTTAAAATCGGATTGTAGGGACCTTAAAACGTGCTTATTCAATAAAATCTGGATATGCGATTTTTAGCATGAATGCAATACCTCTCTTAGCGAGAGGTAAAAATATATTAAAGAATATATGTAGTGGAGGACCCTACTCGGCATCCAGTAGTGAAAGATATACCACAGGCATAAATGCGAATTTGTTGATTAACCAAAACAAGATAGTGTATCTACAATTTGTCTTTTTACCTTGCTTCATAATGTATAATCCAAATAAAGGTCCGCAAACGATATCTTGCGGAAAAATAGATATTTTTTTAAAATGAGTTTTGTTATGGTTAGTTTTACCAATTTATACCTCAATTTCCTGTCTATGGCTTTTCCATATTTTAATATTATATAGTTATTTTTACTTAATTATATCATTCGGTTTCTAGTTGTGATAATATAAAAAACGAAATCGTCTATTTAGTATTTACCAGTTTTTGATCAAAGTAACATCATGATCTCGCGTGGCGCAACAATGAAAGTGATTATTGTTTGTTTCCTCGCTCTTACATCAGTTACAAGTCAAGACCTGCCATGTATTAAAGAATTATCAGAGGATATAACTAATGGAACAAGAACTAAAAACAATGAAATAGTTTTCAACAATGTGACATACCCTGAACATCAATATTATGAGGAAGACAACAATGGAACTGTTACAATCTACGGTTGTCTGTGTAATATTAAAACTTGTATACGAAAATGTTGCCCATTTGGTTACGGACATTCTGATAGTGGCAGTGAAGAGGACGATTGTGTGAAATTAAATCAAACTTTTAATCAACGTCCTTCTCTACTTGTTTATGATGGGTACGATGAGCTTGATACTGATATCAGTTTTGAATTCGTAATAGGAAAATATTGTGATCTTGAAGGATATATCATGAATCCAAATTTGTACGAACAAGATGATAATTATCTACAAAAGAATGGGAGTCTGTTCATGCCTATGCCTGAACCATATGCGCCAAGTTTGAGACCGCCGCAAGATTTTTGTGTGGACTATAATGCAACAGCAAGAAATGGAGAAAAATTGATACTGATGTGTTATGCTCCACCGCCGTTTGATTCAAATACGTATATGACCGGACCGGGTAAATATATATTTTTATATTTATTTTGTCTTGTTCTACGTTCTGATCGGGTCCTATCTGAAAGTGTAGAATGAGCTAAGAACTTTCGTGCAAACGCCATTTTAAAAATTTACTTAATAAGCGAGAATTTGGTATTTGACGTAGCTGGTCCTCACCAGTGGTCTACTAACTGTTAGTTCTAGAGGGTACAAATTTTTCATGTGTGCATAGCTGAAATATTTTTATATATAAACTTGTATGTTATATTCCTGAAGAAATTATTATTTTTGCGCGATTGATCTTTTTTATCAACTTACCATGCCTGTTTCCACGACAGTAAGTTATGTTTACTGGTTGCTAGGACTAACACGACGGTAAGTGATTTACTTACCGTTCACTGAACGGTAAGTAAAGTATATAAATTAAATAATCTATTTAAATAATAATAGTTCTACCGGCATTCAAAGGGGGTTTGATTACATCAAAGAAATGCTTGATTACAATAAATACACGCAGTGTCAGTATTTTATTTTTTACATATTTGGTTTTACAATAATTACAACAGAGCTGAGCAAAGTACCAAATAAAAATACTCGAGTAACGAGTAAACGTATTCAATGCTCAGATGTACTTTTAAAGTAAAGGTAAAGTACTAGTACATTTTTTGGGAAAAGTACAGAGTACTTTTTAATTACTTTAAAGTACTTTGTAAAGTACTTCTATACGTAATATAAAAATTATGGTACGAATCGCTTGTAGATTGTTTTTAAGAGACAGTTATATATAAAAATATAATTGTATGGTAAAAATATGGATACTTCATATAAAATTAAATATTTTAAAATAGAATACCAATGCTTAGCTTTTTAAAAATATGTCACCACGTTGTTACTAATAAATATTTAAAGGAATATCATTAATTTGTTTTCACTTTAAAAGACTTAATTATTTAAATGTAAAACGTATATGATCTTCTAAATATCAAGCAATAATATAATAGCTATTTGTTTGTGCAGTAAGAAAAATACTTTTCCTATACTGCACAAAAGATTTTTTCTATTACCTATTATTATTTATTATTATTATTATTACTATTATTATTATTATTATATTACTATTATCTAAGATGTATTTTTCAAATAAAAAAATTAAATTTGACATTTTTTTGTTATCTGTCAGTTTGACGTTTTGAAAAGCTTAGGGAATCGTAGCTATCGTATTCGTAACCAGAATACTGATAAGAAAATAAATAAAGTAATCTTGGTTATTTATATTTCCGCACTTGTGTGGAAATTTACAACATTACTCAAATCAAACGATTATGGAAATCAAAGATATTTCCAAACGATAGTAGAAAGATATATAAACTTATTTTTACCTCTCGCTAAGAGAGGTATTGGATTCATGCTAAAAATCGCATATCCAGATTTTATTGAATAAGCACGTTTTAAGGTCCCTACAATCGGATTTTAACATTTTTACGATGATGTCTGTGTGTGTGTGTGTGTGTGTGTGTGTGGATGTGTGTGTGTGGGATGTTGGAAGGACGGTTACTCAAAAACTAAGATTTAAAATTTGTTTAACAACGTATTTCCCAATCGGACATTCATGGGAAGATCTGAAAAGGTTTTGGTAACAATTGGACAACCGGAAGTAGAAGATTCTTGAAAAAAAATCTTCTAAATATTATTTTTTGAAAATTTTTCTTGATAATATTAAAGAAAAATAAATTCTCTTTCTGATACATTTAAATATTTTTATACATATTTTATAGATTTAGAGATAAAAGGAATATAATATATAAAATAATGTTGTAATTAATTTTACAACCGAAAGGATGCCATGAAAAATAGTTGCAAATTTAAATTATTTGTAACTGACAGATAAATGATAGTGTCAGAAATAATGAGTAATGAAAGAAATATGTATTTGGAGAATCCCTTAATTCTTGATCTGTGACTATTATGGAAATGACAAGTCTAGGTTGAAGGACTTAAATTTGTTTCAAACATTATGGGACAATGTATACCAGTACTGTAGACTAGAGTAACTTTGAATTGCGAAAAAGCTATCAAATTCTTCTCAAGTAAGTTGTAAATATTGACAAAATTACACGTCGATATAAGAATAATCGGAGTGCAATCTATCCGTCACTTTATTAAAGGGAATTAAGGTTATTTAGATATAACAAGTATGAAAAAATAAAATGTAAAAGAAGATATATAAGAATAGATGCACAATCCAGATATATACATTTTAGACCGCCCAAAATTAATGTTTTTACTAGAAGAATATGAAGAGAAAGTAAACAAAGTTGTTCGAATTGAAAATTGCTGTTACCAGCCTAATATTTATATATGGTAAACTCTACTTTGTAATTTATTGTAACATAATTTATGGTAAATATCTTTATGTTGAGACATGCTATTATTGAATAATAAAGAAGTTTATACGTCATAGATTTATATGAATATATTATTTGTATTTATAAAAATAATCTTTGCTTTATGCATACAGCCAGGTAAAATATACGGCGAGAGGTTATGTGCTGGCCACATCAGATTTTTTTTTTGCATTTGGTAATAGAATGTTTATGACGAACCTATAAAGATCTATGGAACACAGATTTGATCTTTTATGAACGATTAATTGGTATAAGACAATAAAACTAATCGTACCTATTGCGTGTACGAATATACTGCAGACTGCAGCCACGCACAGGGTTGCGATTGAGAAAATTTCTATTGTACCAACAGTTTAACTCAAATTGTACTAAAATCACTAACTCTGTACTAAAAAAAAAAATTCCGCCACATATTTAAAATAATCATAATAGTACCTATAGGTACTTTCAAACATTTTTATTGATAAACTAATAAATAAAAAATAAACAAATACATTTTTGTGCAACCACCCGCGAACTAAACATTTCGCAGACGCAATACAGTCCATTTCGCGGCCGTTGATATGGCACGTCGGCGATATTGAGCCCTTCCGACATTACCTACTACTTTAAATAAATTGTACTAAACTTAGAAAAGAGGTACTGACGTACTAGAAAATTGTTAATTGTACTAAATCTAGTACAATTGTGCTGACTGCGATAGTCAGACTATCGCATCGCTGGCCACGCAGTGGAAAACAAACGTGCACAAGCATTTCGTTGTTCTCGTAGACGTAAAATAATACTTTAAAATATTAATTTCAAGTACTCTAATGCCTAGTGCACACGGAGAAACTTTTAGTAAAGTTTCCTGAAATTTGTTTCCCGAAGAAGAAGAAGTTTTGGAGAAACTTTTGCATCAACGTACCGTGTGTTCACACGAGAAAAATTAAAGTTTCCTCAAAACTGGTAATTTTTCTCTAAATCTATAGACTCTTGGAGAATTATTTTTTCGAAACAGAACAAGAAGTATAGGAAATTACATGTAGGAATTAAATTTAACTAAAATTAAATGGAGAAATAAACTGAACTGTATATACTTAGAACTAAGAATTCCAACAAAACTAAATTTATGAAGTAAACTAAACTACATAAGATTTCTGAATAAACTACACTAAAATAAACCAATTTTTATAAACAAGAATTGTTATAACGACGCCAAAAATCAATGTTTTTGTGATCCTAACCTCTTTTTCTTTACAAATATCATAATAGATGAGAAGTTAGGTGCACGTTAAAAAGTTGCCATAACCTCTCGAGTTTTAACGGCGCCGTTAACTTTCAGGCAACTTTTCATACTTCTTCTTCTTGGGAAACATATTTCCGGAAACTTAGCTAAAAGTTTCTCCGTGTGCACTAGGCATTAGTATTCGGATATACTTACGCGTATTTATATGTACTCGGAGTATATATCGTTTACTCTGAGTACTCTTTAGAGCAGGGCTGCACAACATACGGCCCGCGGGCCGCATGCGGCCCGTTGCGACTCTCAAGTCTCATTATGGCCCGCGGAACGTAAATATCTGGGACGATATTTGAAGAATGATTAATTCCATTTTTTTTTCTTGCGTTTTCTATAATTTTTTAGTAGAATATTTTATGAAAAATAAATCTAGATGTTATTTAAAACTAAATTGATTAACAGTTTAACTTCTTATAAATGGAGTGTTTGTGAAAGCTAACCGTAGATGGCAGCTCTATACTTTTAAACGAGTGTGTGGTCCCAGTCGGAGTGTTAAAAGTTATTAAAGGGTGTTGAAAATAAGAAAAATTGTCAAGTTACTGTACCATTGTGTCTATGTCCTAAATCTTACATATCTGTATTTATTGCATCCTTGTAGAATTGACATTGTTAACACATTTTTGATTCCAGAAGCTAGGAATTTTATTGCATAAAATAAATACCCTTTCTTAAAAGTTTTAAGACGAACATACCACTGTACTTTTCTGTTTTTTCTTGCCTGTGCATGCCTGGTAAAGTGCGAGTTATAATTGTTAATATTCAATTCAGGGTGACCAGAAATAATGGGTGGCAATAATCGTAAGCGAAAAATTGTCTCAGAAAGCAAGAGTATTTAATACGGAGTGGGCAAATAAGTACTTGTTTATATTGTACAATGGTAAAGTATTTTGTTTGGTTTGCCGCGAATCAATCGCGGTTCTAAAAGAATATAATATACGACGTCATTTTGAATCCAAACATAGAGATTGAAAATTCTACTGCGGCCCGCGTTTTAATTTCAGGGTTTTGTTTTGGCCCCGGATTACTTTTGAGCTGTGCAGGCCTGCTTTAGAGTATTGAGTACGAGTATTTAGATGAAACACCGCAAATACAAGTAAAAGTAACAGATTTTAAAATGTACTCGAGTACGAGTACAGAGTACAAAACTTGGACTTTAAACAGTACTTTCGAGTAAATGTACTCGAGTACGTCCAGCTCTGAATTACAATTATTTTACAAATATTATTTATGTATGTTAATACTAAATGTACAATTAGAACAATTATTAATACTAATGCTTCATTCAAAAATTTTGTCATGTCTTCCTTAGTGAAAATACTACATTTTTTCTATTAAGAAAAGCAATAAGAATACCAAATTTTGAAATATCAATAGATTCATAAAGAAAAATTGTGCTCTTTACCATTGATTACTCAGCCCATAACCTACCAGGTGCTTTTAGTTGCTGAGATCTCTGAACCATATATGCTAGCATAACTTTTTCGTTCATACCAACATTTTTTGCACTGCACCATTCTTTGAAAAATTTGTAAGTATTTTCATATCGCAGTTTGGATTTTTCTGGTATTACTGCCGATTCTTCTATATTTAAATTCTCATTCTCAGAGTCACTCATTTTAATTATTTTTCTTTGTTGAATAGTTTAAATTAAGTTTAAATAACACCTTGACTTCTTGGCATTCAAACGCATAAACAAACAATGACACCATAAAAAAAATCTGATGTGGCCAGCACAATACCTGTGTATTATGTACAAATTCCATACATAAATTTTCTTGCAAAAGATTCTAAATTTTCAGTAATACTATTTCGTGCAAAAGGCACTTGGCACTGACATCTTCTTCTTCTTTAGCTTTTTCCATTCGTTAGGGGTCGCTGTTTTTTATTTTCTTTTTCCATTCATTTCTGTTTTGCGGGTCATCCTCACGTCAAAATTTTTCATTCAAAATTTCATTTTTCGGCAACTGAATTCCACACCCCTGATAATAAATAAACCACATGAAATAAGAAAATCATGAAATTTTGAATGAAAAATTATGACATTTGTCAGTTATGGACATAATTAATAGCTGTCATTTTGACATGGGTCCACATATCTGCTTGCCAAAGTCAGTAAAGTCACGTCACTGCACGCGGCCTACACATATTTTTTTTGCAAAAGATCCTATATTTCAAGTTAAATTATTTCATAAACAAACTATGCGAATTGCACTTTACACTAACATCTTCTTCTTCTTTAGATTTTCCCATTCGTTAGGGGGTCATTATTTTTTATTTTCTTCTTCCACTAATTGGTAGTGGGCGAAGCTTCGCCTATTTTTTCGACGGACTCCGCTACCGCCTCAATTTCGTCATGAAAATTGTCAATAATGTTTTCCGTCTCGTCCTCGTCGTTGCTGTCCTGTACTCTAATTTCTACATTCAAACGCACCTCACCAAATTTATGCACATCGTTGAGCACTTTAATCCAGCCTTTCTGCATTCACATGCTCCTTGACATCCTTTTTACTTCCTTGTACGTAAGTAAAGGAAGTATTGTAATCGCGAAAAATTTCGGTTTCCAGATTTCAGCGGAAATATCCATTTTGATCATCCCTGAATCCATTTTGACTAATTTCGTCGTGACGTCTGTACGTACGTTCGTACGTACGTACGTACGTCCGTACGTACGTATCTCGCATAACTCAAAAACGGTAAGCCGTAGAAAGTTAAAATTTTGTATTTAGGACTCCTATAACATCTAGTTGTGCACCTCCCTTTCTGGTTATTACACAATTTCCAGAAGTGGCACTTTACATGAAGCCTATAATAGATTTTAATGAAAAACTGTTTTTAAATATAATCCAAAACTTTTCAAATTTGGTATATACGACTTTTATGTCAATCGAAATAACATAATAGATTTTGGTTAAAATAGGCTAACCGGAAGTGGTACATTACTTGAAGTTGTTAACAGTGTTTCTTGAATAAAATGATTTTATTTTGATTTTAGAAATAAATGCTTCAAATAAAAGTTTTAGAGAATTAATTACTGCGTCTAGCACATCAAGTATTATTAAATTAGCCCTTTGTATAAGCGAGATATGTAAATTTAAAAATTATATACTTTTTTTGTTTTTGTAATAAAGCTTGTTATGGATTAAGACAAAAACATAAAAAAAATGTTCATGTCAAATTACGTTAAATACGTGCAATTTTATGATTCGTACAATAACAAATATTATATTTTTATTGTGAAATTAGTCATATTTATTGTTGTAATCAAATATTTCTTTGTTGCAATCAAAACTCTCTTTAAAAACTCTCTTTATGGTCGCTATATATCTTACTGTTTTGAAGTTAAAATTAATATTTTATAATTTATTTATTAAAAAAATACGTATAGTTAAATAATCGTACAAGGAAGTCGTGTGGTGTCTACATCAGATTTTTACATTTGCAAGAAATGAGTTTTAATACAGTTTCCTGAGTAGAAGGCTGGAGTGTGGTGACAAGAATCAGTCCGTTGATGCTTTTTACTTCCTTGTACGTAAGTAAAGGAAGTATTGTAATCGCGAAAAAAAACGGTTTTCAGATTTCAGCGGAAATATCCATTTTGATCATCCCTGAATCCATTTTGACTAATTTCGTCGTGACGTCTGTACGTACGTACGTATCTCGCATAACTCAAAAACGGTAAGCCGTAGAAAGTTGAAATTTTGTATTTAGGACTGCTATAACATCTAGTTGTGCACCTCCCTTTCTGGTTATTACACAATTTCCAGAAGTGGCACTTTACATGAAGCCTATAATAGATTTTAATAAAAAACTGTTTTAAAATAAAATCCAAAACTTTTCAAATTTGGTATACAAGACTTTTATGTCAATCGAAATAACATAATACATTTTGGTTAAAATAGGCTAACCGAAAGTGGTACATTACTTAAAGTTGTTAACAGTTTTTCTTGAGTAAAATGATTTTATTTTGATTTTAGAAATAAATGCTTCGAATAAAAGTTTTAGAGAATTAATTTCTGCGTCTAGCACATCAAGTATTATTAAATTAGCCCTTTGTATAAGCGAGATATGTAAATTTAAAAATTATATACTTTTTTGTTTTTGTAATAAAGCTTGCTATGGATTAGGACAAAAAAATTAAAAAAAATGTTCATGTCAAATTATGTTAAATACGTGCAATTTTATGATTCGTACAATAACAAATATTATATTTTTATTGTGAAATTAGTCATATTCATTGTTGTAATCAAATATTTCTTTGTTGTAATCAAAACTCTCTTTAAAAACTTCCTGGTCGCTATATATCTTACTGTTTTGAAGTTAAAATTAATATTTTGTAATTTAGTTATTAAAAAAATATGTATAGTTTAATAATCGTACAAGGAAGTCGTGTGGTGTCCACATCAGATTTTTGTTTCTGTCATTGGTCAGAAATTTCGACAATTAGTCCAATATTTAAATATTAGTATTTTATTTACAATTCTGAAATCCTGGTAAGATAATTTTATTTTTCTTTTCTGCGGATAGTGATTTTCCCTGATTTACTGTTAAAGTTTAGTAGAAAAAAAGTAAAAGATCTTGCCAAACGGATAATTTTCTAGCATTGTTATGATGTTATGTTGATTGTTCATTACAACAAACGATTTTGATAACCTAATAATATTGATTACAAGAATGAATCTAACAAAGAAAATTCCATCAATATTTAAAACTAGCATTTTTCGAAGGATCAATAGTATAGTTTAAACATTAAGGCGTGTGCTAATTTGAAAATTATGCATTATGTCGGGCACTGGCATATAATTTTGCACAAAGGCGCGTTTTACCCACGGAGCGACACTGCGGTCTGTATATAACGCGTAGCGGAATGTTTTCTACCAATGCATGTGTTGCGGTTTACGGTTCAATGGGCTACTTGCATACAAGAGGATTTTGAAAACTATTATATTTTTCAAGTTTAGTTTACTCAACTACATTATTTACATTATAAATTTTTCAAATACATTGTGTTATTTATTTAATAAATTTAACATAAATGTAACCCTCCAATTTTGATGACGACACAATCACTAGCATTTGATGAATGGGAGAGGTGAAGGGAAGATCGAGGATCAGACAACGTTCTACTATCTCCGTCTCTGTCTTCCCAAACTACAGAACTAGGACGTATGTCATCCGTGATTGTGACGCCATAAAAAGAAAATATTTATTTTTAGCCGTAAGTGACAAAATTTTGAAAAAAGAAAAAATAGGGGGTCTTTTATTTTATATAGGTATATATTTCAAAAAAAAAATCTTAATATCATACAAGTAGCACATTCGCAACGCTCGTACGCCGAAACTATTCGTCTGACAAAAAATAAGACATCAACTATTGGAAATTTTCTGTAGAACATTTTTATATGCACATAACTATTTTTGGTAAAAAATCAACCGGTAAGGACATATTTTCAAAAAATCTGATGTGTACACAACACGACTTCCTTGTACGATTATTAAACTATACATATTTTTTTAATAATTAAATTACAAAATATTGACAGGCTTAAGCCAAGCCCGAGAAATATTTTGATATAGAACAAAAAATAATTCATGTACTACTATCATTTTTAAATTAACATTAATCTAACCCGGTTCTTTCTAAAGAGAGTTGATTACAACAAAGAAATATTTGATTACAACAATGAATATGACTAATTTCACAATAAAAATATAATATTTGTTCTTGTACGACTCATAAAATTGCACGTATTTAACGTAATTTGACATGAACTTTTTTTTTGTCCTAATCCATAGCAAGCTTTATTGTATAAACAAAAAAGTACATAATTTTTATATTTACATATCTCGCTTTATACATAAGGCTAATTTAATAATACTTGATGTGCTAGACGCAGAAATTAATTCTCTAAAACTTTTATTTGAAGCATTTATTTCTAAAAACAAAATAAAATCATATTATTCAAGAAAAACTGTTAACAACTTCAAGTAATGTATCACTTCCGGTTAGCCTATTTTAACCAAAATCTGTTATGTTATTTCGATTGACATAAAAGTCTTGTATATCAAATTTGAAAAGTATTGGATTATATTTTAAAACAGTTTTTCATTAAAATCTATTATAGGCTTCATGTAAAGTACCACTTCTGGAAATTGTGTAATAACCAGAAAGGGAGGTGCACAACTAGATGTTATAGGAGTCCTAAATACAAAATTTCAACTTTCTACGGCTTACCGTTTTTGAGTTATGCGAGATACGTACGTACGTACAGACGTCACGACGAAATTAGTCAAAATGGATTCAGGGATGATCAAAATGGATATTTCCGCTGAAATCTGAAAACCGAAATTTTTCGCGATTACAATACTTCCTTTACTTACGTACAAGGAAGTAAAAAGCGGTTTTTGGTGTCAGTTTACCCAAAATGGCGCTATTTCTCTTGCCGGTACAAGGTCGCAAAGTAAAATTCAGTTAGAGCACCTCAATATCTATAAGACTACCAATTTTCAAAACTTCCGCTAAACTTTCCAGCTAAAACCACCAAATGACTGTACTAGCTGTACTATTGCGCGGTTAGTCGCGTGTAGGAAATCCTACCTTTATTCTTTATTATTAGTTATACGAGTACATATAGAAATTATAGAATAGGGTCCTAAACCAATTTTTTTTCTGGGAGAACAGGATAAACTAAGAATTTTAGTGCTAACGTGACTTAAAAATTGTACGTAATAACCGAAAGACGAATTTTTAAATTTAAGAATTTGGTGCGTGACGTGGCAGTGGTCACTAAAGAGTACAAATGTTTCATGTCGCATAGCTGAAATATATTTGTATAGAACCTTATACGTTATATTCGTGAAGAAATTATTACTAAGCCTAAAGAACATAAATAAAATGCATGTTTTTCCTAATAAATAGTAGAATATTGAAACACTGTGACTTGTTTGACAATATTGTGATACAAACTATGGCGGCGGATGGTGCTAGTGTTTTTCCAATGGTGTTTCATGGTAGGAGGGCGAAATAAGCGTGTGAGTCTTCGCTGTTAAAACCTGGCGACCAATCAAATTGTAAAGACCTGATACGTCATCCTAATTATAAATCAACTTCAATCACTTATAGTTTGCGAATTAATTAGCATTTAAACAGAATTCTTTCACTAATACTCATTAATTTACGTATATTTTCACATTCTTATCTAAGATAGTTAAAACTATGACTATGGTATTGTACCCCATTAGAGAACACACAAGTATTTGCACAAATTCTATTCTCCTTGAAAACACATACAAACATGATAATAAATATAAAGTTGTTGATAATTTCAAGAAAATATTGCAATGTATTTTTGTCTGCTGATAATTCCAGACCTTTTTTACAAGGTGACAATATATTGAGACAGTAAAAAAACTAAGTACAAAATAAAAATGATATATTGCTGGTAAAAAAAATTGTTTAAAGGAACTTATTCGAATTGTTATTTTAATATTCCTAGTATAGTTTTTTTCTTACTTTCTATAAAATATGGAGTTACATATCAGAAATTAGATAAATTGCGTAAACACAGCTTATATATGTATATATATATATTTGCTTATATATTTTTATGACATATTCTTATGTATTTAGTCCTATTTTAACGGATATAAATTTATTAGCAAGTCCAGTTCGTACGAGATTTATGAAGACGGATTCATGCACTATAACGTCCTGCATTTAACTGTAGTTTGGTTCACGAAAGATGACAATTCAAGGTCATTTATTAACCGTATGGTGTAATATTACTTACAGATAACTTCACTGCATTTCGTATACATAGACGTGCAACTTGAAATATTTATTGATACATTTTAACTGAAAAAAATAAGTGTAATTTATTAGAAAATTATGTTTCTTTTTAAATAATACCTTTCTCAAAGATTTATGCTTTTCACCTATGTTTCTGTAAAACACAATAACCTAGAATTGACAAAAACCATGGAATAATAATTTTATTTAAATGTCAACGTCACTGGATAAATATTAGTATAGACAGCAGTGTAATAGATAATTAGATATTTGTTACTCTACGACATACGTCATTAATATTTGTAACGTGTTAGAAAGTAATGTTAACATAAACGTATATCTGTCACATAACATAAACTACATAGACATACGTAAAGTAATTCTTCTCTTTCTAACATGAAATGTTGCTAAGTACTACTGTATTAAATGTTGTGTATTCTTTCCTCGAACAAGTGACCTTGAATTGTCATCTTTCGTGAACCAAAGTATAATAGCTGTATTACACTTCACAATAAATTGTACAATTTTGCGACCTTCAATTTATTGGCAAGTGTAATACAGCAAAATTGTACAATTTCTTTTGAAAATAAATTGCACAATAAATTGTGAAAATTAGAACGTGTTCTATTTTTCCACAATTTTTTGGTTACTTCACCGCAGTGCCAACTGAATAATATTTGACATATTGAACTATTTCTATTTGACTATTTCGATGTTTGACTACGCGTCACACAACGGGCGTAGAAGGAAAATCGAAAATTTAAAACAAGTAATATTTGCTTGATGCAAACACGGAACAAAGCACGAAATCTAAAAACATACAACAAAAGGTTAACCTCAAAACGAAGCGATTGGTAGCCCTGCTCCCAACAACAATAAATTGGCAGAAACTTGTGACGTGTAAAATGCTCATATTTTCAAAATAAATTGTGCAATTTATTGTACAATAAATTGTGCAATTTATTGTTAAGTGTAATACGGGCATAACATATAATTGGTCGCGATGCAAACTTCATTCTCATGAGTAGGTAATACCATACATTACATGTTCATTAATCAAAAATAGGATACTGCTTATTAAGTTTGAAATATAAATATTTTACAAATTTACGTTGGATAGATTCAATTAAATCATTATATTTATTATAAATTGGATTCCAAACTTGAAGACAATATTCTAATTTTGATCGTACGTAAGCAAAATACAACTTATCTTTATCTTAGATATTTTAGTAAATGTTTGAGAACAGCGCATTACAAGACCCAGGTTTTTATATGCAGATCGCACTGCAGTACATATGTGCTCGTTAAAATTTAGTTTTGAGTCAAATAGAACACCTAAATCTTTAAAGTTATCAACTCTTTCCAAAACATAATCTCCAATTTTATACTGAGCAGTGTAAACAAATTTCCTGACAAAGTAACTCATTATTTTACACTTACTTTTAAATTTACATATATCGCTTATACAAAGGGCTAATTTAATAATACTTGATGTGCTAGACGCAGATATTAATTCTCTAAAACTATTATTTGAAGCATTTATTTCTAAAATCAAAATAAAATCATTTTATTCAAGAAAAACTATTAACAACTTCAAGTAATGTACCACTTTCGGTTAGCCTATTTTAACCAAAATCTATTATGTTATTTCGATTGACATAAAAGTCTTGTATACTAAATTTGAAAAGTTTTGGATTATTTTTTAAAACAGTTTTTCATTAAAATCTATTATAGGCTTCATGTAAAGTGCCACTTCTGGAAATTGTGTAATAACCAGAAAGGGAGGTGCACAACTAGATGTTGTAGCAGTCCTAAATACAAAATTTTAACTTTCTACGGCTTACCGTTTTTGAGTTATGCGAGATACGTACGTACAGACGTCACGACGAAATTAGTCAAAATGGATTCAGGGATGATCAAAATGGATATTTCCGCTGAAATCTGAAAACCGAAATTTTTCGCGATTACAATACTTCCTTTACTTACGTACAAGGAAGTTTAAAATCATTATTTAAGAAAGGTGCAAAATTCTCAATAGATTCGTATATAAAATTAAGTTGTGCAAGAGTTACAGGTGGAGGACAATAGACAACAATAATGTAAATAAATGTGTTAACAATTACACGAAAGTTCAATATTTCGTCGCCGTTAAGGCACAAGTCATTAAGTCCAAAACGTAAATTGTTGAGAAAAATGGTTTAATAGTTGGACTTAAATGCGTTAAAAACAAAAATATGTAAATTTTGGACTTAGTGACTCCTGCCTTACGGTGACGATATATTCTTTTGCTTTAATCATGAATTATTACAAGTGCAAACTGCAAAAAGCAAATTGCGAATTTCTCACCTAAACTGGAGCCGTGTTCCTTCGGGCTGTGATTATGATTTTGTTAATCCTGATTAGTTTAATCGTGATCCTTATGAATCAAGATTTAAAAATTATATCAAGAAAACAACTTGAATAATATATGTAGACCAATGTAAACTAATTTATTTTATAAATAATCTACTGTCAAGTATTATAGTCAGCACATTAAAAATGGATCATATAAAGTAAAAAAAATGTTCTTGGTAACATATGAAGTATGTTTACTTAAAACAAATGTTTTATGTAACATAGTTTCTTTATTTTCATAAGTATGGTGGGTCATTACATGCTTTTGTAGGAAAATCATATTTCCTTTTATGCAACAAACTACAGATTGATAAATTTCTACGCTCGACAACCTAGTGTCTGCAGCCATTTTTAAATTTGCTCTGAAATGAATCCGTGTGATCACTCAAAAAGGATGTTTCAGAAGGGAAAGGGGAAGGTTGTCTAGTAATCACAAAATGAGAAAGTGGGGATAACGAATAGGAAACAAAAAAAAAACATACTTCTTCTTAATCATGATCACTTTGATGATATAGATTGCGAATCGCAGTCCGAAGGAACACGGCTTGGGTCTTATGCAAGTAGTTCTTAAGATAGCAATGGCGGTAAACTTAAATTTAACACCCTGTATAAATCTAACCTTTTTAATTTTGTATTGATAAATATCAACCAAATCAAGATAGCATAACCACAGTTTATCATTTTTAGACAAAAGAACATCCATTATTATGGGAAATTCCAATATATTTTTTTGTAATGTTTATACTTTTTTTTCTGTAGTCATTAAAAACCAGCTTTGGTTGCGACTATTTAACAAACGTTAGCACGTGTTGATCACAGTTACCAGTTTTCGATAAAAGTAATATCTTGGTCTTTTCTAACAACAATGAAGACGTTGTTTGTTTATTTATTCGTTCTTACATCAGTTGCAAGTAAAGACTTGCCATGTATTGAATAAGAACCAATAACAATGAAATATATTTCAACAATGTGACATATCCTAAAACTCAATATTACAAAGAAGACAACAATGGAACTATAACAATTTACGGTTGTTTGTGTAATCTTAAACCATGTTGCCCATTTGGTTACGGACATTCTGACAGCGGCAGTCCAGATGACGATTGTGTTAAACTAAATCAAACTTTCGATCCACGTCCTTCTCGTATTTGGAAAATATTGTGTTCGTGACGCGGTTGTATTCAATGGCGGATTTACGATTTTGCCGCCGGTAGGCTGAAATATTTTCCGCCTATTCTCAGGGGCGGATTTAAACTCTTTTGGGCCCTAGGCAAATTCTTTCTTTTGGGCACCT
This sequence comes from Harpalus rufipes, assembly GCA_951394225.1. Lineage (NCBI taxonomy): Eukaryota > Metazoa > Arthropoda > Insecta > Coleoptera > Carabidae > Harpalus > Harpalus rufipes. The sequence continues at coordinate 12,133,678 of OX596285.1, forward strand.
ACGTAAAAACAAAATATATTTAATACATGTATATAAATAGTTCGAATCAATTGCCTCTTTAGCCTAGGTCAGAGTTCGCCCCTGCCTATTCTTGTCAAAAGGGTAAGATTTTGGCACATTTTTGAGCCTTTCTAGAAGTCGTGTATTTTGTAATTCTCCTGTTACCTACTAATATTTACTTAGGTAAAGCATCTGAAATAAATCTAAAATTTGATACAAAACACAGCAAACAGAAAGTAAAAAAAATTAAACTTTATTAAAATTATAAAAGACAATAACATATGAAATAAAATAAAGAAACAAACTGCCGAATTCACCATTCCTTAATCAAGGCTTGATCCACTGATTAACTTAGAAGTACAAATCGTCAAGAAATCTTCTGGTTTAGACACGTACGTGGACGATCGCTTATGGTAGATAGAATCATAGAATTTTAATTTAAATCAACGTATCGCACCCGCAACATGAGTGGTCCATGAGCACATGTGCACACGTGCGCGTGCAAATAGCAGAGGGTATTCAACCCAGAGAAATAAAGTTTCCCGTCTAAATAAAAATTCATAAAAGCCTCAAAGTCGAAATTAGGTATCCGTTGAAAAATTGCCGCCGTAGGCTTCTTCAGCCTACTTAGCCTAATAGGAAATCCACCACTGGTTGTATTAAATCCAACCCTATATGAAGAAGATAGTTATTATATACAAAAAAATGACATCTCTTCATGCCTGAACATGAATCAACTGTGTCAAGTTTGAGACCGCCTCAAGATTTTTGTGTGGACTACAATGCAACAGCTGGAAATGGAGATGTTATGATACTTTTATGTAATGGACCTAACGAGTTTGATCCAAATGCGTATATGTACGGACCTGGTAAATATTTTTACAATTTTTTAATGTATTCAGTACTCAGTAAGACTAAAAGTTAGGCAATTTTTCAAGATGCTTATAAAGGTTGAGAGATAGAACCGTATTAGAATATTCCAATATTTAATTTAGCGTAGGTGTTATTATACTTAGCTGTGATGGTCGAGATTAAATTTGCCCAAAATCATTGCTGCACTAGAATCATTGAGAATAAGAAAAACAGGTAGGCCGTGAAAAACAAAATAGGATTCAATATTTTAAACAGTTGAAACTAACTTGACAGTTTTTGAGTGAGTTGCGTAAAACGTTGGTAGCTGATCATGTATTTAACTACACATTCAGACAGGGCCGTGCGGTGATATGGGGCAAAGGAACAATAACTCCAGGTGTCTTTTGTTAAAAGGCGCACACAGAATTGAAATGATATATATTCTGATTGATACGCTCTTGATAATCACTCAGTTAAGTAACTAGAACTCTTTTATAAATAAAAATATTGTTCTTAGGGCCATTACTGCTCCGTGGATAAAAGGCGCCTTTGTGCAAAGTTATATTTCAGCACCCCCCCCCCCCCCTCATAATGTATAATTTGCAAATTAATACACTTTAAATTTTAAACTATATTTTTGATTCTACGAATAATTCTGGATTTAAAATATTGATGAAATATCATTTGTTCGATTCATTCTTGTAAGCAAAATTGTTTGTTGTGATCAACATTTTTACAGTTATATCAATATCAAAAAATTATCCGTTTAACAGGATATTCATTTTTTTTCTACTAAATTCATTGTTGCAATCAATATTAAAGAGCTATAACCAAAATATTCATTGTTGTAATCAACAGCTTCACAATTATTATTTGAATATAACAATGCTATAAAAATATCCGTTTGATAGGATAATTATTTTACTTAAACTTAATTAGAGCTCTAATGCAAACAAATTAATAAAAAATATTGTTCACTTCTGTCACCTTACTATGTAAGTTGTATATTTTGATTCACGAAAGATGACTATTCATGGTCACTTGTTCGAAATAAGAATACACAGCACTTTATACAGTAGTAACTTAGCAACATTTCATCTTAAAAAGAGAAAGATTATTTGACGTATGTCTATACAGTTTATGTTGGTGACATTACTTTCCAACACATTACAAATAATAATGACGTATGTCGTAGGATTACAGATATCTAATTATCTACTGCACTGCCCTCAGTCCTAATAGTTACCCAGTGACGTTGACATTTAAATCAAATTATTATTCCATGGTTTTTGTCTAGTCTATGTTTTTGGGTTTTGCAAATACATAGGTGAAGAGCATAAATATTTGAGAAAGGCATTATTTAAAAAGAAACATAATTTTCATATAAATTACACTTATTTTTTTCAGTTAAAATGTATCCATAAATATTTCATGTTGCACGTTGTATACGAAATGCAGTGAAGTTATTTGCAAGTAATATTATACCATACGGTTAACAAATGACCTTGAATTGCCATGTTTCGTCAACCAAACTATATAGGCATTTTTTTCTTTACGTATAAGAGTAGTTTGCAAAAAAAATACTATTATTTACTGTCATGAAATGGCGCCCCTCATGGTCAGGCGCCTTTGTGCTGGGCGCAACTGCCCACCCGCACGGAGCGGCCCTGCTTAGGGCGCCAAATTGAATATTATGTGCTCCGGGAGCCAAAATACCACCGCACGGCGCTGCATTCAGAACTGGACAAAATCGCGAATGAAAGAAATTAATTCACAAAACAATGATTTTTTTTTTCGGATAATTCACAATTCCATTTCACTTTCGAAGTGGTTTAATTAATAAATTAACTGTGATAGGTAAAATATAAATCATAAGCCTTCTTGTGAATGGGGTTTTCTAATGTAATCAAATTTAAAATTGTAGATTGTGTTCAAAAATTACAAAATAATCTAAAAATATCAAAATTTAATTTTTGTAACAATCTTGCAATTTATTTTGGCGCTAAAAAGACATCACGTGGTCTGTGACGTACGGGGGACTGATGGCATTTGCAAAACTACAACATTGACGCGTTATCAACTGTCTCATTTGTGTTAGTTTTATTAAGTATTATGTTACAAGTTTTTTTATTTCTAAATGTCATCAGCTCTTCCTACATCACGTTCGGTGAAATTCAATTTTTCAAGTAATATTTAAAAATTCATATCTCACTCAAATTAAATAAAAAATGTATCCAGCACATTACCTTCCGTCAAATCTATGTATTTTGTACAAATACCATAGAGAAAGCTTTATGTTGTCCATAATCATTTCCACATTCTTAATCAGTATCATCAAAAAACCGTTCATAACTCACGCATAGTACACATGTTAACAGTTCTTTATTATTTTCCATTTTTATTCTGCCGCAAATTAATAAATGTCAAAATGGCAGCTAAACTCTCTATCCGTTCGGTTATTCAAGCTACAGATCGGAAATCGCAGATGAATCTATCACGTGATCAGATTGCTCAGAGTGCTCGACAGATTTAAATACCCTTTATGAAATTTAGACTTAACTTTAGATCCATTGAACATGAGGCATAAAATGCAATCAAATCGTATAGAGAATAAAATATTTTTTAATAATTATAATAACATTAAATGTGAAACAATGAAATTTAACAGCTTTTTACCTCTCGCTAAGAGAGGTATTGCATTCATGCTAAAAATCGCATATCCAGATTTTATTGAATAAGCACGTTTTAAGGTCCCTACAATCCGATTTTAACATTTTTACGATGATGTCTGTGTGTGTGTGTGTGTGTGTGTGTGTGTGTGTGTGTGGATGTGTGTGTGTGGGATGTTGGAAGGACGGTTACTCAAAAACTATAAGACTTAAAATTTGTTTAACAACGTATTTCCCAATCGGACATTCATGGGAAGATCTGAAAAGGTTTTGGTAATAATTGGACAACCGGAAGTAGAAGATTCTTGAAAAAAAATCTTCTAAATATTATTTTTTGAAAATTTTTCGTGGTAATATTAAAGAAAATTAAATTCTCTATCTGATACATTTAAATATTTTATTATATATTCCATAGATTTAGAGATAAAAGAAGTATAATATATAAAATAATCTGTTGTAATAAATTTGACAGCCGAAAGAATGCCATGAAAAATAGTTGATAATTTAAATTATTTGTAACTGACAGATAAATGTCAGTGTCAGAAATAATGAGTAATGAATTAAAAATGTACTTGGAGAATCCCTTAGTTCTTGATCTGTGACTATTATGGAGATGACAAGTCTAGGTTGAAGGACTTAAATTTGTTTCAAACATTATGGGACAATGTACACCAGTACTGTAGACTAGAGTAACTTTGAATTGCGAAAAAGCTATCAAATTCTTCTCAAGTAAGTTGTAAATATTGACAAAATCGGAGTGCAATCTATCCGTCACTTTATTAAAGGGAATTAAGGTTATTTAGATATAACAAGTATGAAAAAAAAAAATGTAAAAGAAGATATATAAGAATAGATGCACAATCCAGATATATACATTTTAGACCGCCCAAAATTAATGTTTTTACTAGAAGAATATGAAGAGAAAGTAAACAAAGTTGTTCGAATTGAAAATTGCTGTTACCAGCCTAATATTTATATATGGTAAACTCTACTTTGTAATATATTGTAACATAATTTATGGTAAAATATCTTCATGTTGAGACATGCTATTATTGAATAATAAAGAAGTTTATACGTCATAGATTTATATGAATATATTATTTGTATTTATAAAAATAATCTTTGCTTTATGCATACAGCCAGGTAAAATATACGGCGAGAGGTTATGTGCTGGCCACATCAGATTTTTTATCAAGAAAAATTAGTGTTGGTAACGCATTACACTAGTGTCATACTGGTGGCCTGTATTAAGTATTATGTAGAAAGTACGATGATGTTAGTCTCCATAAATTATTTTTATTATGTATCATTATTATTATTATACAATGAATGTAATTAGAAGATATGTTTAAGTTCAGGTTGTCATCAGATAAAAATTATTTATTTATTGTCCCGGGGCTGTGTGCAGAGTGTCTGGTTGCGAATCTGAGAAACCGGTATCGATTCCGATCGACCATAAAATTACTTCGAATTTTTAATAGCACAAAAGTACCTCTGTGGTCCTCTCTCCACGCCAGAAATGAGTACCCGTGAGGTGACGCCTGGTAAACGCCTGCATGGTACGACTATATTATTATCATTACCGATATCTGCGTATAAAGCAGATTGGCACACCCAGCAATGGGTGATGATATTTTATTTATTTATTTTGAAAAAAGCTGTCCATCAACGAGTTTACACAACGTTTGTTTTAAAACTATTTAATAATATTTTACAAAATTTGGTATCCAAGTGTTTTTCGACATATCCATTTCAACTCAAATATTTTCAAAGTAGTGGCAATTTCGGTGAAAATAATCTCTAATCTTCTTATTTTAAATAGAATACTAATAGAATAAAATAATATTTTTAATGGTATCATTAAATTCAGCAAAATAATATACATATGAAACAATAAAAAGAAAAAATAACAAAGCAACGAAAGTAAAACAAATAACACTTGTTTCAATTTATAATGTCACTCCAGATAGATACCATGTGTGTTTGTATGAGAGTGAAAGATGAAAGAATGACAGGCTGCCAGTGGCAATGAAAACTTGGATTACAATGTGCATAGTTATTTTTTATTAATTATTCTATTAAACTGCTTATTATCTACGCATATTTCCTACTATTGACCACAAAAGTTATTGGAAACATATATTTTAATATAAATATATTTTTGTCTTGAAATAGATCAATAGACATTTTCAATTAAGAGAAAAAAATGTGCGCAATGGGATTTGCGTATATTAAGCCTACGAATGGCGGGGATCATGGTTACGTGCTTGACATATGGGACCCATGGTGTTCGTTTTTTCAATATTTAGAATGTAAAATGTGGGGAAAATCTTTGGCTCCAATTATTAGCGAAATCCACTGTTTGAGAAAAAAATACATAAGCTTAATATCTATGTTGAAAAATATTTTTAAAAAACTCTGTTGTGGCCTGCACAATACCTACCTCTCGCCATTTCCATTTTATGTTATGAGTATCGTATTTAACATTACACACATTGACGGGATTGGCGATATTTCTTAGGGATATATGATATATGTAATATTAATATGCCTATAATTTTAAAGAGTACTTCCCAGAAAAACATTTGGATTTGTCAACTGGTCTCTTTTATGTAGTTTGCACTGTGAAATTTATTACAACAGATAATTTTATATACTATATTTTTTATCTCTAAATCTATAAAAGATATAATAATTTTTTTAAATGTATCGGATAAGGAATTTTATGTTCTTTAATATTTGTAATAACATAAATTTCAAAAAATAATATTTAGTAAATTTTTTTTTAGATACTGCTACTTCCGGTTGTCCAATTGTTATCAAAATCTTTTCAGCCTTTTCCATTAATGTCAGATTAAGCAATACGTAGTTATACAGATGTTAAATTTTTAAGAAATCGTCCTTCCAACATACACACACACACATCCACACACACACACATACACTCACATTCACACACACCCTCTCACACACGCACACACAGTAACTCACACGAACATACGCACGCACGCACACACTCACACACACGAATACACGCACGATCGCACACACACATACACATACACACACACTCACACACACGCACGCCCGCACACTCACACATATACCTACATATTACACATACACAAACATAGATATCATCGTGAAAATGTTAAAAACTGATTACAGGGACTTTAAAACGATTTATTCACTAAAATCTGGAATGTCTTTTTTTGCATGCATGCAATACCTCTTTTAGTGAAAGGTAAAAAAGTGTGCGTCTCGACACACCAGATAGAAGTGATAACTTTGTCCCGATTATTTTAAATTAAAATAATTTTATCGTTTAAGTATTAATAAAATAAATTGAATGATTTGGTAAAAGGTTTGAATTAAATAAATAATTGTTTTGTAAATAGTTCTATTTAATAATCTATTTATGAACACAACAACTTATAAAATATTAAAAACAAAAGGAGTATGTGTGTCACTTCATTGACTGCAAGAAAGAACGATAGTTGCGCGCGCACTTGCTTGTCATCTCTCAGCGGCAGCTTTGGACACTTCAAAACAAATAAACAAATAACAATGGGGTAGTTACCATATGTTAAAATTTAATGAAATTCTTATTTGTTTACAATATATGACTCATAATAAGATATACAGGGTGTATCAAGATAATGGAACTGTGCCTTTTATTCATGTATATGAAAAGTTACACAAAAAATCTGATGTGGCCAGCACATAACCTCTCGCCGTATATTTTACCTGGCTGTATGCATAAAGCAAAGATTATTTTTATAAATACAAATAATATATTCATATAAATCTATGACGTATAAACTTCTTTATTATTCAATAATAGCATGTCTCAACATAAAGATATTTACCATAAATTATGTTACAATAAATTACAAAGTAGAGTTTACCATATATAAATATTAGGCTGGTAACAGCAATTTTCAATTCGAACAACCTTGTTTACTTTCTCTTCATATTCTTCTAGTAAAAACATTAATTTTGGGCGGTCTAAAATATATATATCTGGATTGTGCATCTATTCTTATATATCTTCTTTTACATTTTATTTTTTCATACTTGTTATATCTAAATAACCTTAATTCCCTTTAATAAAGTGACGGATAGATTGCACTCCGATTATTCTTATATCGATGTGTAATTTTGTCAATATTTACAACTTACTTGAGACGAATTTGATAGCTTTTTCGCAATTCAAAGTTACTCTAGTCTACAGTACTGGTGTACATTGTCCCATAATGTTTGAAACAAATTTAAGTCCTTCAACCTAGACTTGTCATCTCCATAATAGTCACAGATCAAGAATTAAGGGATTCTCCAAATACATTTTTCTTTCATTACTCATTATTTCTGACACTGACATTTATCTGTCAGTTACAAATAATTTAAATTTGCAACTATTTTTCATGGCATCCTTTCGGTTGTAAAATTAATTACATTATTTTATATATTATATTCCTTTTATCTCTAAATCTATAAAATATGTATAAAAATATTTAAATGTATCAGAAAGAGAATTTATTTTTCTTTAATATTATCAAGAAAAATTTTCAAAAAATAATATTTAGAAGATTTTTTTTCAAGAATCTTCTACTTCCGGTTGTCCAATTGTTACCAAAACCTTTTCAGATCTTCCCATGAATGTCCGATTGGGAAATACGTTGTTAAACAAATTTTAAGTCTTATAGTTTTTGAGTAACCGTCCTTCCAACATCCCACACACACACATCCACACACACACACACACACACACACACACATCATCGTAAAAATGTTAAAATCGGATTGTAGGGACCTTAAAACGTGCTTATTCAATAAAATCTGGATATGCGATTTTTAGCATGAATCCAATACCTCTCTTAGCGAGAGGTAAAAAGTGATATATAATATTTTGTAAGGCATAGAGGGGGACATATTTTGACATAACCATTATTATTTTAAAGCCAGTGGTACTCAACTTATGGATCAATGTTACATTTTTACCTCTCGCTAAGAGAGGTATTGCATTCATGCTAAAAATCGCATATCCAGATTTTATTGAATAAGCACGGTTTAAGGTCCCTACAATCCGATTTTATCATTTTTACGATGATGTCTGTGTGTGTGTGTGTGTGTGGATGTGTGTGTGTATGTGTGTGTGTGTGTGGGATGTTGGAAGGACGGTTACTCAAAAACTATAAGACTTTAAATTTTTTTAACTACGTATTTCCCAATCGGACATTCATGGGAAGATCTGAAAAGGTTTTGGTAACAATTGGACAACCGGAAGTAGAAGATTCTTGAAAAAAAATCTTTTAAATAATATTTTTTGAAATTTTTTCTTGATAATATTAAAGAAAAATAAATTCTCTTTCTGATACATTTAAATATTTTACAATATATTCTATAGATTTAGAGATAGAAGAAATATAATATGTAAAATAATCTGTTATAATAAATTTTACAGCCGAAAGAATGGCCATGGAAAATAGTTGAAAATTTAATTTGTTTGTAACTGACAGATAATGTCAGTGTCAGAAATCCGAAGACATTACTGAAGACTTTTTCTGGGAAGTACATACATTATATTATTTCTTAATGTATTAATAGAATTGGAAACATTTCGAAAAATTAGAAGAGGACAAAATTTCTTCATCAAAAATGAATTTAAAATTAAACAATCTAAATATATATGGAATAGATATATGCGTAAGTAGAATTTTTGGTGTAGAGTGTAGGTATACAAGAAATGTTAAATACAATAGGGAGCGAGCAGTCATATGATTTTGTTGGCCTTGACAAGCAGATATGGGGGCCCATGTCAGAATGATAGCTAGTAATTATGTATATAGATGTCAAATATCATAATTTCTCATTCTAAATTTAGTGATTTTCCAATTCCATGTGGAGCAGAATTAAATGTTAAATATCTAAGGCATACAAGTAAACTTTAAACTCCTGGTGATAAATTAACTACGTAAATTTAGAAAATCTTGAAATTTTTAATGAAAAATTCTAACATTTGACATCTATGTACATAATTACTAATTATCATTCTGAAACGGGCCCACACATTTGCTTGTCAAGCCCAAAAATGTAACATTACCGTTCGCGCCCTATACTTATGTAACCAAAAAAAGGAAGTGGCGAGAGGTATTGTGCTGGCCACAACAGATTTTTTTAAATGGCACTATATATTTTTTATTAACTCATTAAATAGAGAATTTTCTTCTGAATTCAACGATATAATAATTATCTGTCATTTTCGTATTTCATTGTTATCCATTATTATAATTACGTTGCCTTTATAATAATTAATTTAATAATGACAGCAGATTCAATAAATACTGATTTTATTTATTGATAAAAGACCCATCAAAATGTATTCCTAGCATGCAATTTAGTTGCAGAAAGTTATCCTAATTACTCAAGACTAATACCCGGTTGCAGAAACGATCATCAACGCCTTGTTCGGTTAGCGGTTCATCAAAAGAACAAATTCGAATCATTCGGCTTGTTCTTATTACATTTAAATCATTACTGTAAAAAAATCGCGTTGCATTTGTTCGATTTTATGAACCGCTAACCGAACAAGGCATTGATGAAAGTTTCTGCAACCGGGCATTAATAGTAATTACGCGAAATAAAAAAAATAACGAAATTTGGAAAATTTGGAAACAATAATATAATATGTAACAATGACATACAAAATTTTCTTTTGTTTTAATAGTTGTATGTTTACTTAGCCTACTTAAAAAAAATTAAATACTAACTTTGAATTAATTTTTATCAATTTTTTCGCAATGTAAGGGTATGATATTATTATATCGTTGAATTCAGCAGAAAATTCTCTATTTAGTGAGTTAATAAAAAATATATACAGCCATTTAAAAAGATATAACATTGATTCATAAGTTGTGTACCATTAGCTCTAAAATAATATACACTCTGTATACTGTAATAAAATTCGCCAGTTATTATGCAAATATTTCAAAAAAGTTATTTAAAATATTAATTATTCAAATCGACCTCTTCTCTGTGACGTCACGCTTACATATTTAAAGGCGCAAATGTCGCTAGTGTCGTTTTACAGCGATGGGATATGACATGTCAAAGTGACAGTTGATGGTAATATTGACGTCGTGGACATAACCTTGTTTCTATTTATCAAACAAAAATAAAAAGTAAAAATACGTGCTAACTTGACAGCAATCTAAACTAACAAACAAGTTCCCCTTATCCCGCAAGGTATACGTCGCAAAATATCTTTGTCATACTTCGAGCAGCACGTCGGAACTAAGTTGCAACGGAAACCGCAAGGGTAACGTCACAGTGGCGGGAATAGATATGTCCGGTATTTTCAATATTTTTTTCTCATTTAAAAACAAAAATTGTGCAAAATAAAAAAATATGGAAAATTTTAATTTAAAAATACTTGCTTCTAATAAGAAAATCAAAAAATCTGTTGTGGCCAGCACAATACCTTCCGTCAATCCTGTGTATTATGTATAAATTCCATATATAAATTTTCTTGCAAAATGATTCTAAATTTCCAGTAAAATTATTTCATAAACAAACTATGCAAATTGCACTTGACACTAACATCTTCTTCTTTAGCTTTTCCCATTCGTTAGGGGTCGCTATTTTTTTATTTTCTTCTTCCACTCATTTCTGTTTTACGTGTCGTTCTCATTCAGTTCCTTTTCTTTCAAGTCTTCCGCAATACAGTCCTTCCATCTTATCTTTGGTCTTCCTCTTTTTCTTCAACCTTCTATTACTAAGCTATTCGTTCTTCATCCAATATATTATTCATTTCTCCTCCTGATATTTTCAAACCAATGTAATCATCTCGCTTGTATCTTTCTAGAAACTTGTAACACTAGAGTTATTTCCTTACCTATCTTTCCGTGCCTTCCCCAACATCTACTTCAACATCCTCATCTCTGCCACATTAATTTACTTTTTATTGATACTGATATCTGTCAATTTGAATTATATGAATTATATGAGTAGTTTCCATGTTTAGCATAGCTGGCTGAATTATAAAATTTAATTTCCCTAAAAATTCTTTAACTCTGTATTGAATATGAAGTATAAAATGCAATCAAATCGTATAGATAATAATATATTCTTTAAGTTATAATAACGTTAAATGTAAATAAATCACATTTAACTGTTAAATTTTCAAATGAGGCTACTTCCGGTTCACCAATTATAACCAAAATCTAATCACTTGTTCTTCTGGATGTAAACTTGAGGATTACGAAAAAATTTTAATTTTTGGAATCGTGGTATTGAAGTTATGCGATCCGGAACTTTTGTCTCACACACACACACAAACCTACATACATACATACAGACATTATCGTAAAAATGGTAAAATCGTATTGTAGGGACCCTAAAACATGCTTATTCGCTAAAAACTTATCATTGAATTTTTTGACCAAAGACAATACTTTCCTTACCTAAAGGTGACGGAAGGTAATAAAGCGAAACTACCGTATTAAGACTTTCTAGAATTACAAATAGCTTTCAATTTAGATGAAGTAAAAAAAAAAAAAAAGAATATATGTAATGGAGGACCCTATTATCTCATCCAATTGGCATCCATTAATGAAAAACATACATATCCGCCAGACATAAATGCGAATTTGTTGATTAACCAAAACAAGATAGTGTATCTACAATTTGTCGTTTTATCTTGCCTCATAATGTATAATCCAAATAAAGGTCCGCAAACGATATCTTGCGGAAAAATATATATTTTTTAAAATGAGTTTAGTTATGGTTATTTTTACCAATTTAAACCTCATATTTCCTGTCTATGGTTTTTCCATATTTTAATATTATATAGTTTTTTTACTAAACTGTATCATTCGGTTTTTAGCTGCGATACTATAAAAAACGAAATCGTCTATTTAGTATTTACCAGTTTTTGATCAAACTAACATCATGATCTCGCGTGGCGCAACAATGAAAGTGATTATTGTTTGTTTCCTTGCTCTTACATCAGTTACAAGTCAAGACTTGCCATGTATTAAACATTTATCAGTGGATATAACTAATGGAACAAGAACTAAAAACAATGAAATAGTTTTCAACAATGTGACATACCCTGAACATCAATATTATGAGGAAGACAACAATGGAACTGTTACAATATTGGGTTGTTTGTGTAATATTAAAACTTGTCTACGAAAATGTTGCCCATTTGGTTACGGACATTCTGATAGTGGCAGTGAAGAGGACGATTGTGTGAAATTAAATCAAACTTTTAATCAACGTCCTTCTCTACTTGTTTATGATGGGTACGATGAGCTTGATACTGATATCAATTTTGAATTCGTAATAGGAAAATATTGTGATCTTGAGGGATATATCATAAATCCAACTTTGTACGAACAAGATGATAATTATCTACAAAAGAATGGGAGTCTGTTCATGCCTATGCCTCCTGAACCATATGTGCCATATTTGAGACCGCCGCAAGATTTTTGTGTGGACTATAATGCAACAGCAGGAAATGGAGAAAAATTGATACTGATGTGTAATTCTCCACTGCCGTTTGATTCAAATACGTATATGACCGGACCGGGTAAATATATATTTTTATATTTATTTTGACTTGTTCTACTTTGTGATCGGGTCCTATCTGAAAGTATAGAATGAGCTAAGAACTTTCGTGCAAACGCCATTTTGAAAATTTACTTAATAAGCGAGAATTTGGTATTTGACGTAGCTGGTCCTCACCAGTGGTCCATTAACTGTTAGTTCTAGAGGGTACAAATTTTTCATGTGTGCATAGCTGAAATATTTTTATATATAAACTTGTATGTTATATTCCTGAAGAAATTATTATTTTTGCGCGATTGATCTTTTTTATCAACTTACCATGCCTGTTTCCACGACAGTAAGTTATGTTTACTGGTTGCTAGGACTACCACGACGGTAAGTGATTTACTTCCCGTTCACTGAACGGTAAGTAAAGTATATAAATTAAATAATTTATAAATTTATTTAAATAATAATAGTTCTACCGGCATTCAAAGGGGGTTTGATTGCATCAAAGAAATGCAGTGTCAGTATTTTATTTTTTACATATTTGGTTTTACAATAATTACAATTATTTTACAAATATTATTTATGTATGTTAATACTAAATGTACAATTAGAACAATTATTAATACTAATGCCACTGGTTTGGTACTTCATTCAAAAATTTTGTCATGTCTTCCTTAGTGTATACTAAATTTTGAAATATCAATAGATTCATAAAGAAAAATTGTGCTCTTTAACATTGAATACTCAGCCCATAAGCTTCCTGGTGCTTTTAGTTGCTGAAATCTCTGAACCATATATGCTAGCATAACTTTTTCGTTTATACCAACATTTTTTGCACTGCACCATTGTTTGAAAATTTTGTATTTTCATATCGCAGTTTGGATTTTTCTGGTATTACTGCCGAACATCCGATACTCATTTTAATTATTTTTCTTTGTTGAATAGTTTAAATTAAGTTTAAATAACACCTTGACTTCTTGGCATTCAAACGCATAAACAAACAATGACACCATAACAAAACAATAAAGTCATAGCATACTGTAAAGCTACCTACTATATTCAGGTTCAATAATACTTACAATGAAAAAATTAAAAATTAAATAAAAAATATTTTTAGCGAACTCCAATCGCGCAAAAAATGTTACAAGCATCACGAACGTTAAGGAATTACCGATCTCAGACAAAATTAAGAACTTCGCTTCGCTCAGTCCCCAAACATTGTCTTCGATCGGTAAACTGTCTTTACCGTTCTTGATAAATATACTATAAGCATAAATAACATAAATAATAAGCATTTTTTCATAAATTATAGAATATTGAAATAGTTTGACCATTGTTTGACAATATTGTAATACAAACTATGGCGGCGATTGGCCTTAATATTTGTCCATTGATGAATTCACGATAGGCGGGTACAAAAGAAGTGCGAGTCCCGCTTTAAAAGTCAGGCAACCAATCAAATTGCAGGCATGATACATCATCCTACTTATTAATCGAATTCAATGACTTTTTAGTTTGCGAACTAATCAATATTTAAACAAAATTCTTTCACTAATACTCATTAATTTATGTATATTTTCGCATTATTATCCAAGACAGTTAAAATATGACTATGGCATTGGGGTATTTCACTACGTAGAGATGGCGTTGTGTACCAACGTCAAACTTTCAACAAGGGAGCACTTTTGTATAACTTCCATAAGCGTATCATTGCTGTCAATAGTTTTTCTTTGATTCTTCTTGTATTTTGACTTTTCTCTGTGTTTATTATTATGTTAGGTAGAGTATATTGCCTTGGAAACACACACATCGTCCTAATGTTCATACGTCGCCTTGTTCATTTCTTGTTTCGTTCAGTTTCATAACGTTTAAAACTTGACTATGAAGTTGGCGCAGATGAACTTGGCGCGCTCACAATTTAAAAAGTACATTCCGGGGTACAAAATGTACATGAAAATTATTATATTGAATTGGAGTAGGTAGAGTTATTGTTAGTATTTCTTTAAAATTTATATTGCGAAGTGTACTTTTTCTTGCAAGCGCGCGAAGTTCATCTGCGTCTGCGCTAACTTCGTGGTCAAGATTTGAACGTTATGAAACAGAACGAAACAAGAAATGAACAGAGCGATGTATAAACATTATGATGCTTCATTTCCTAGCCCATTTCCTTGTATCCTGTTTTATTAATTATACCGGTAGATTAATTATTATTTTTAATTTTAAATACTTTAGTTAGTATTTGTTAGGTTATGTACACAGTTTTGTTTCTTCTTAGGGACAGTTTTACAGTAAATATTAGATAATAGTAGTTTAATTTGTGGTATGATGGTTAATTTGTTCTTAAAACACAACGCACACACACATTTAACTACTTATATATTTATTTAGTATATTACAAATCAATTTTGTACATGTGTTAACGTTGCTATTACGTTGTAATGCAATTCAATGGCGTTGCTCTTGCTCTCTTGTTTCTGCTGCTTCGCGCGCAAACACACTTGGTCATGCGCACTGACCTGGCGTGCAGTGTGCGTTCAGCAGTCATACTACATTCTCCTCCCTTACGAAATTGTCGTCTCTGAATCGGGCTGGGGGGTCGTCGAATTCTATTCGGGTATCGTCTCGATGTAGAAGCAGTTGGGGTTGCTAGAGGCGGTTCCGCTGGCGTTCCCAGGTTTAGCACTTGCTGGGCTGCTTCTGTTTGCTGCTCGACTGGAGTAGTAGGCTGGGCTTCTGGTAACAAATTACTTTTAGTTAAGTATTCAGAGCTTACCTGTTCTTCGTGAGCTGCAGGGCTATTTGAGAATCGTGGTCGTAACTACTCAGCATGTTTTCTTCTGGTTAGGCCTTGAACATCTACCAAATAATATAGAGGTCCGGTTTGTTCGATTATATTTTCAGGAGTAGATCCTTTTCTTAGTGGATTGTTAACCCAAACTGGCTGATTCTTCACGAACTGTTGTTCTCTTACACTTTGATCATGTAGTCGTTTTTGATTTAGCTTCTCGGCTTCCATATTCCGTTGAAGGTCGGGCTTAAGTTGGTGGAATATGGTACGAAGAGGTCGACCAAACATTAGTTCACCCGGTGTTCGTTTAGTAGAGCGCTGCACAGTGGTACGATATGAGAATAAAATTTGTTGCAGTCGCGTGGTTTGATCTTTCTCTTTATCACTCGCGTTCATTCTTTCTTTATAAGTCTATACCATACGTTCCGCAATACCGTTTGATTTCGGATGATACGGGGTTACTTTTATATGCGTAATACTGAACGATTTACAAAAAAGTTCAAAGTCTGTGGAGGTCAGTTGTGGACCGTTATCCGACGAAAGAAATTTAGGGAGTCCGAACCTTGTAAATATTTCTTTCAGTGCATTTATTGTCGCTCTAATTGTAATATTGTCCATGGGTATCACTTCTAACCATCGCGAGTACGCGTTTATAATCACTAGCCACATTTTCCGCTCGTAAGGATCCGAACCGAAAAGTCAATATGAACACGATTCCACGGTTCTGGTGGTATTGTCCATGAATATAATGGAGTATTTATCTCATTTTGGCGTGAAGCTTGACATGTACAATTCTTCATTTGGCTAGCTATATCCTGGTCAATTTTCGGCCAATAAATATGTAGCTTAGCGATAGACTGCATTGCATTTATCCTTGGATGACCGTCATGAAGCATTTTTAGTATTTCCTCCTGTAATACTTTGGGTACACATATTCTCCCTTTCCACAGAAGAATTCCTTCTTCATATGACAATTCGTCCCTCTTTTCGAAATATGACATCAGGTTTTCCGGTAGTGTCAGGGCCGGCTCGCACATATTTGCCGCCTGAAGCGAGCGCTCAATTTGCCGCCCTTATATTTATTGTGTGTTTTATTATCACATAAAAATAACTTAAAAAATTAAATAACAAAATGAAGAAAAATAAAATATTTCAAGAATAATGAATGTATAAATTTAAAAAATATAAATGAACATATTTATGTTTATATACATTACGAGTCTAACTTTTCTAGCTTTTTCTTTAGCCAAATCATCAATTATATCATCATAATTAATTAATTTTGCTTTGTTCAATTGATAATACTGTCAAATCTATGAGCCTTTCTTGGGACATTGACGAACGTAAATATTTTTTAATCAGTTTCTACTTGGAAAATGAACGACAGTTATAGGCAGCGTTATTAGAATTCTTAAAGAAATAAACAAATTAGGAATTTTTTCTGTCAAAGAATGTTTATCTATATAATTTAAAACATCTAAAGGCGTCATTTCACCTCTTAAAATGTTTCTTATAATTAAAAATTCATTATACAAATTTAAAGGTTCAATATCATTTGTTAAATGAACATGCAAATCTTGACAATTTTTAAAAATATCATCCAATTCTTTGTTAACAAGGGATGGTATGTTATATAAAAACTCAAAAATATTGCTGTGATTTTCTAGTTGTGAAAAACGTTCCTCAATTGAATTTGTAGAGACGTCAATAATTACATTGAAAAATTCAATTTTAAATTTCTTAAGAGGATCTTCTATAGGTGTATCTCTGCCCTCATACGTAAATTACTTTAATTTGCGACGAATTATAATCGGACGTATTTGTTCAATTTCTGTCTCAATTTCCAATTCTGTCGCAATTTCTTTTAATGAACGTAACATTTGTTTAAAATCGTTTAAACAATAATCTTTCAAAAAAGAATGAATGTTTCTCAAAATTTTGACACATTCTGATAAAATTAAAGATTTATTTTGTAATATTTTTGATCCTACGTTAATTTGCGACAGAATATCATGCCAAACTATAACACTACAAATAAACTTAAATTTTGAATATTTGTTGGCCAAACATTTGCTTTTATATTTAGTATCACAATATGTATATTTATTTAAGGAAAGTTCTGTCAGTGCATCGTATATTTCTCCGATTTGATACCTGAGATAGCTTCTATACGGCTTTCCCATCGCGTTGCACAAACGTTATCTTACAATAAAAACACATTTTGAAATTTAAGACATTTTATTATTGGGTTGTATAATGTAAACTGTAACGAGCAACATGATATAAAAATATTTTTCATCTCAAATGCCGCCCTAAAAAATATGCCGCCTGAAACATTCGCTTCACTGTTTAACCCCACGCGCCGGCCCTGGGTAGTGTCGTCTTATCCGGCCAATAATTTTGGACGTACTTGATGATTGTACTTAGTTCAGTATCTACTTCGGTTTTGTTTCTCAATTTCCGTTTTGTGATGGGTAAATGGTGCAATCTTAGGTGTAAAAGTTGCGCTCGATACGGTTTTCCAACTTCTTCAGTTGATGTCAATTTGTTGGGAGAATGCATCCGCTGCTGCATTTTCTTTCCCTGGCGGATATTCTATTTTGTAGCTATAACTATTTAAAATCATCGGCCATCGTATCGTAACAGACGATTGCTCGCTATTTTGGGTGTTTCACGATTTTCGCCAAAAATGCGTTCAAGTGGTTTATGGTTTGTTAAAAGCGTGAAATTTCGCCCATAAATATAATGGTGGAATTTCGTAATGGCATAAACTATGCCCAGAGCTTCCTTATCGATTGCAGAGTATCGGGTTTCAACTTCATTGAAAGTTCTTGAAGCAAATGCAATAGGGCGGAGTGTTCCGTTCAGATATTTATGAGACAATCCTGCGCCGGCACCTTTGTCAGACGCATCGCTCGATATATAAATGGGTAAATCAGGTTTATAATGAACCAGAGTATCATTAGATGTTAAAATGTTTTTCAACTTACTGACAATTTGGTTATCATTTAAAGTCCACTCCCAAATTTGTCCTTTCTTGAGTAACCGGTGCAGTGGAGCACAAATTACATGTAGGTTTGGTATAAATCGTCCGTAGTGTGTTATGAACCCTAAAAATGAGCGCAGTGCTGTCGTGTTGTAGGAGTTGGCATGTCTCGTATTGCTTCTATATGTTTGTTGGTAGGATGTAGCCCTTCTTTATCTATTCGGTGTCCCAAAAATGTAAGACTTGGTTGCAGCTAAAAGCATTTGTCGACTTGTGTTTTTATGCCAGCTGATTTCAGCCTTTGGAAAACTTCTCGAAGTGTTTCCAAATGTGTTACCTCATCAGGTGCTATTATTAAGATATCGTCCAGGAAACAGACTACTCTATCAATGCCTGATAGAATGTTGTTCATGGTTCTCTGAAAATAAGCAGGAGCGAAAGAAATTCCGAAAGGTAAACGTTTGTACTGAAAATATCCACAATGTGTGACTATTACCAGATACGTCTGAGAATCATGATGTACTGGCATTTGTAAATAAGCGTCTTTTAAATCGATTCGTGAAAATACTTTTCCTCCTGTGACTTTGGCCATATCTTCGAACTTAGGCAATGGATAGTGGTCTAACTGGACATGGGGGTTGATAGTTACTCGGAAGTCGCCACAGAGTCGTATGTTTTTATTTGATTTGACTGTAACTACTACTGGTGTTGCCCACTCGATTGGTGTGTTCGCTACGTCAACTGGTTCTAAAATATCGTTTCGTACTAAAAGATTTATTTCGGCTGTGACATTATCTTGTAATGCCAAATGGAACTGGCTTTGGTTTAAAAACTTTTGGTGTGACATCTTGTTGGATGTTTATCTTCACTTCATGGCCCCCAACAGTTCCTAAACTACCGTCAAATAATTCCTGAAACTCTTTTAATAGTGATTGCATATCTGATGTTTCTCTTACATGAGTTGTTTGTCTGTTGGTTGGTTGATTGCTGCTGGTTCTGTTAGCTACGCCCGTTTGTTTTGTTTCACTTATTTTACATACTTTGGCACCAGGTGGCAAGAGTAATTCGAATGCCAAAACCCAATCTAATCCAAATAGCGGAATGTCGTTTTGGCCCACCGCTGGCCCACCCTACAAAAATATCCTGGCTACGTCCCTGGGCAGTACTGTCGTGCGGCTAGTCGCATGTAGGAAATCCTACCTTTATTCTCTACAATACTGAATGGGGTCATTTAAAAAAATAATCGTTTTTTTTATAAAATCGTGAAATCCGTCTCATTTAATAAATATAGTAATATAAAATAACATGCAGTATGCGACTTTTCATTCATAAATTTGCTAATAAACTTTTGCGGCTATAAAATTCGTGACGTCACGGCTTGTTACACAAAGACATTCCTCTCAAATACATTTACGGTCCACGTGATTTCCCTTTGCTGTTGTAAACAACCTAACCTAAAATTGTGACAGGTGACAGTAAAGTTAAGAGTAAAGGTATGTAAATAAAACATTTATTAATATAAATACCAAAAGTTGTATGAAATATGTTTTTCGTTAACAATATGTTGCTGTCACAAAATCAAACTGACAAGTGATAACCCAAACAATCATAGTTCCAAACACAACCGGTAGAGAGCTACTGACGCATCCGCCAAGCAGTGACGTATAGCCGTGATGTCAGCGTCCAAATATTTGAAATTATAGACATTTAAAAACTTATATCTCTGATTCTAAAGACTTGTAAGGTGTAAAACATACACCTACATATTTAATTTGACCTATTCTTTCAAGAAAAAATAAATTAGAAAATGTGAAATGGCCCCATTGGCAAAGGTACGGTTTCCTAGAGGCGACTAGTCGCGCAACACCTCTGCTGATAGGCAAATTATTCGGCGCGACCTCGACTGCCGCGGCGACAGATGAATGACTGGTATAGTAAGGAGTACTCCGCGGCAATCGCC
Organism: Harpalus rufipes; assembly: GCA_951394225.1. Classification (NCBI taxonomy): domain Eukaryota; kingdom Metazoa; phylum Arthropoda; class Insecta; order Coleoptera; family Carabidae; genus Harpalus; species Harpalus rufipes. The sequence continues at coordinate 12,154,491 of OX596285.1, forward strand.
GGCGGCAGTGCGGCAGGATGGCGAAATTAGCAGATGATGAGAAATTAGTTGAAGAAGTTCGAGAAAATAATGTTTTGTATGATAGTAGCAATGATAAGTATAAAGATATAATATATAAAGACGAAATATGGAAGGAGATTGCAGAGAAAATAAGAAAATCAGGTAAATGTAAATGATATAATATAAAAAATTTAATGCTGTTATAAATTGATTTACATTTGTAAAATGTAATTATTTTGTAAAATAATTCGCTTCATTTCGAACTGCAGCTGTCGCGTCTAGGAAAACAGTAGTGCTCTGCGACAAGCGATCAGAGTAAAGTCGCGGCTTGTCGCGTCTAGGAAACCGTACCTTTAGGTGGAACATTGTATAGCAAAACTCAGTTATGGTAATTCGTTTCTTAACGACGAATTATTAGTTATACGAGTATATATATATATATATATATATATATATATATATATATATATATATATATATATATATATATATTCATCAGTCTAACAACCGAACGTCCGTACATTGCCAGATACCCAACAATTTGACGTCCTTCGTAAAGTGACGTCCGAATATGGACGTCAAATTACAAATCAGTTTTTCTCACATTTTTAGCATCTACGTGATGTAGGGGGTCTACCTGCAAATTTTCATTTTGGACGTCAAATGACTGTTTTGTTGTTAACAGCCGTATATTTAGTTCATCGAAATTCCGTGTGTGGCGCTGTCGTCGCATCATAATATACGCCGGCGTATATTAAAAATCGAAAATCACCGCCAATTTGACGTCCATACACTTGGCAACATGGCATGTGTAACTCGTGCGTTTAGTTTTAAGTATTTCTTCACTTTAAATGTTTAAAGAGTATGAACCTGAATTGGTTATGATAGCATAATCAAATATTATGTTGAGAAATTATTATTTTTAAAGAATTTAGTCAACACTGAGTAAAATTATAAAGATTTCTATTATTTTCCATATTATTTTGTTTATTTTATAAAGATAATTTGCAGAAATAATGTACTTTTATAATATAATTATTTTTTGAGAACTCGAAGGTTAAGAACGTATTTTCTCAATTAAAAAAAACCTTTTCCACATATAAACACGAACGGAAGTACCCAATTTTTTATTATAAACATTAAAGAATATTATATTACATGGTTACAATTTTTCATTATATTTGCTGTAGTTGGAAGAGAAAAATAATTATAAAGAAATTAAGTTTCATAAATCTTGCAGTCTATGCAGCATCACAATGGAAACAATTTGGATATTCAAATTATACTAATTGACAGATGTCAGGGTCAAAATATGTTCGTGAAATAATTTTACTAAAAATATAATATTTCGCAAGAAGAATTTAAAAATATATAAAATTGACGGCAGGTAATGTGTTGGCCACATTGGATTTTCTTCATTCAGTATATGAAACTTTGTAAACGCGAAATAGGAAATTATTTTTGGATCTTAAAAATACGAAATAATTTAAACAATTTTTAATTAATTTTCATTATGCTGGAAAGTAATTTCGAGTTTTTCAGTTTAACGGTTGTAAAATAATTATTAGACTGATTAAATTATTGTCCAAATTCGAAAATCAGGTATAAATATGCAGGTATAAGAAAATAGCGTATAATATACGGGCATAAGTTCTTACAAAGCATAAATGACGTAAAAAACACACTACGCTTCGTGTCGTGCTTTTAAGCTCGTCACACGTAGGTACTTTAAATACCAAATCATCATAGCCAGGTAGCTTTGCTTTCTTTGTTGCTATGGTAGATTAATTGAAAAAATGAAAATAGTAAGTATGGAGTCTCGTGGCCGTGTGCCTGAGTGTCTGGTCGCGAATCTGGGGACCCGGGTTCGATCCCGACCGACGCCAAAAATTACATCGATTTTTAATGGCACAAAATTGACCCCTGTGGTGCACTCTCCACGCCATCTATGAGTGCCCGTGAGGTGACGCCTGGTAAGCGCCCGCACGGTACAAATATTCCATCATTACCGATATCTGTATACAAAGCAGATTGGCACACCCAGCAATGGGTAATATGCCGTGATGAAATATTTATTTATTTATTTATGTAAGTATTGTCAATTGAAACAAAATTCTTGAAAATACTTTATTTTTATAATCGTCTAAAAAATATCTCGCTCGAAAGTAATATCGTATTGCTCGTGCATTCCCATTCGCACGTTATTATACTGTTATAAGTATTTTGTGAATGCGTGACTTGTAAAATTTAAAATTATTTTTTATTACATATTATGTATTAAAATACATCTATACCTGCTACTACAATGATTTTATAAATATCTCGATAAACATTTATAAAAAATAATCATAAGCATTTATTACTGATAAAGAAAAACCTCGCCCAAATTTTTTTATATATTATTATGAACCTGAGTGAAGAAAAATTATTGATATTACATCAACGTTTCTGTCATTACAATAACCATCTTCAAGATTAATCAATGTCTCTTTAGGATGTCATTACATAGAAAACACAATATATTAAATTATATATAAAACATTCCTCAGAATTGAATAGAAGAATAAATGAGATAAAATAAATAATGACATACAATTAGGTTAAAATAAATTTAAAATAGACAAGAATATAAAAAATGGTTAACAACTTTAGAACACTATCGGATAAAAACTGAAAATTACTTAAATATAAAAATTTAAAACACGGTATTTATAGTTTCGGGGACATTATTGGAAGCGCGGCCCCCCGGCCGACTTATCTCTGCAAAATGTTATAAGAACTCGGTTAAATAAAACTTTTGGAGGTAAAGTCAATATTGCTCCTAGGTGAAGCCAAGGTATATCACTAGTTTTATACTATGTAGAGATGTGTATAGCACTGCGCAACATTATTCCTGCTTAAATTTTATTGGTGCATCGTGTATAATGAAATAAAAAGTTCAGTATTTTAAAAATTTAAAATCAGTATTGTAATTTGTATTAAAAATAAACTTGAAAATTTATTTCTGTCTTTTGAACTGCGATCATATAAGTTAAGGTGTAGCAAAAACAGCATTAAATATTACATGTGATACACATATACATTTCATTAAAAAATACTGTTATTATAGGATAGACAAACTTAATTTGACAAAACAAATATTTAATATGATCAAAATGCTTGAAATTTGGATGGTAGTTTTCTTACTTGCAAATGAAACATATATGTATCTATGTGAATAATGTTTTTGAGATATGGAACAAAAAAAATATTTCTTTTATATCTTATACGCTGAGGTGCATATAAACAAGTTTATGAAAGATGTGAGAAAACTAGTAGGTAATTATTAAATAAAAATAATGATTGTTATTCCGATCATCCAATTTTACAAGCGATTACTTACGAAAATATGCTAATATAATGTATAAGTACTTCAGTCTTCTTAGTTGGGTGCTCAGAGAGCCAGTCAATATTTTTAATTTATTAGAAAATCAATTTCATACTTTTTTGGTCTAGGCGTCAGATGTTGCGATACATATATTAAATAGTCCTTATATCATAATATTTATTTAATAATTCATGTACCTACGGTTAAACTTTGTTTCAAAAGGAACCTTGTAACTTGTATATATTTAGGAACACCTAAACTAAAAAATTTATTTGTGGCTGTAAAACAATCAAAAAATATGCTAAATCATCTAAACCCCAGTGCAAGTATGTTTACCTATTCTAAAAGCATTTGGTTACTTTAATTCAAATTTTCAATATGTCGGAAGCAGACATAAATTTGTATAAAATCTGATGTGGCCAACACATGACCTTCCGTCTTTTCTATGTGTTTTATATAAATTACTCACATATAAGGTAGTGTCCTGCAAAAGATTATATATTTCCAGTAAAATTATTTCACAAACTTTGCAAATTATACTTGACACAGACATCTGTCAATTACTAAAATATACTGTTTCTATATGATTTACATTGTGCTTACAGCAACGTAGGTTGCAAGATTTATGAATATTAATTTCTTTATAATTTTTCATCTCCAAATACTTTGAATATAAAGAAAAAAATAATCAAATCGTACAGAGAATAACATATATTTGTGATAACAAAATGTCAAAAAGAGATATTTAACATAAAAAAAAAACTGTTAAGAACTGCAAATAAGAGTACTTCCGGTGTACCAATTATAGTCAAAATTTAATTAATTAATTTATACGGACGTACAAAAGAATGAAAGAATTATAATTTTTGGAATTGTAGTTGTTGGAGTTATCGGAGAACTTTTCACACACACACACACACACAATCAAACACACACACACACACATAAACACACACACACACACACACACACACACACACACATAAACACACACACACACATAGAGTGAGAGATGCGCACACATACGTACGAGTATATACAGACATCATCGTAAAAATAGTAAAACGAAATTTTTGACCAAAGACAATACCTTCCTTACCTAAGGTAACGGAAGATAAAAAAACAAAATCACAGAGAGGAAGAACAAAATTATTTATTTTAATAAAATTACAAATAAATGTGACATTTACGTAGCAATGTTAAAATATTTTGCACATAAGGCATATAAATATACATATCTGCAGACCCATTTTATTAAACATGCAGAACGAATTTTGTTTTATTTGATTTAATTGAAGAATTGCATGTAAATCAAATTTAAACAAATAGTTTTCAAAATATTAGTAAAAAATATAATTTAAAAAAAATCATGATCCCATGTTAGACGATTATGTTCGTATTCCATGTTAGTGCTACAGTACATAATATTTGGCAACAGTGCAGGATGCCCGATTGATAGCTTTTTGTAAACGTATATTAATTTTGGATGCCAAATTGTCAGTAATACGTACAAAAATATACGCGGGACGGCAAAAACCCGTATAAAGTACGGAAGTCAAATATACGTGTATATTGTTTTCTTTAAATACGAATTTTTCGAAATATCCTTATGCTCACATTATTAGGTGGGGTGAAATATTCTATATACTCGAAGAAGTAGACGCCTAGGACCAGTATTTCCCATAGACGCCAAATGCATGTTTCTATGGACGGAAGTCAAATTGATAGAGAGATGTATATATATATATATATATATATATATATATATATATATATATATATATCAGCATATTCAAAACAAAAGAAACCGTTTGTTACCTGAGAGAGCAGAAAATCTAGTGTTTCTACATCATAATCTACCACTTACAGATTATAAATATGTGTAAAAAAATCTCATGTGGCCAGCACAATACCTTCCGTCAATCCTGTGTATTATGTACAAATTCCATACATAAATTTTCTTGCCAGAAGATTATAAATTTCCAGTAATATTATTTCATGCAAATGGCACTTGACACTGACATTTTCTTCTGTAGCTTTTCCCATTCGTTAGGGGTCGCTATTTTTTTTTCTTCCATTCATTTCTATTTTGCGGGTTATCCTCACATCAAAATTTCTTTTTTTGGTATTTTATGATACCTTTTCTCGGCAACTGAATTCCACATTCCTGATAATAAATAAACCACATGAAATAAGAAAATCATAAACTTTTTGATTTTGCTGACCTTGGCAATCACATATGGGGGCCCGTATCAGAATGGCAGCTATTAATTATGTCCATAACTGGCAAATGTCTTAATTTTTCATTCAAAATTTCATTTTTTGATGTTTTATGATTCCTTTTCTCGGCAACTGAATTCCATAATCCTGATAACAAATAAACCACTTGAAATAAGAAAATCATGATATTTTGAATGAAAAATTATGGCATTTGTAAGTTATGGACGTAATTAATAGCTGTCATTTTGACACGGGTCCAAATATCTGCTTGCCAAAGTCAGCAAAATCACGTCACTGCACGCGCCCTACACATAATTTTTTTTTGCAAAAGATCCTATATTTCCATTTAAATTATTTCATAAACAAACTATGCGAATTGCACTTGACACTAACATATTCTTCTTCTGTAGTTTTTCCATTCGTTAGGGGGTCGCTATTTTTTATTTTTTTCTTCCACTAATTTTTGTTTTGCGTGTCGTCCTCATTCAGTTCCTTTTCTCTTCTTTCATCTTATATTTGGTCTTTCTATGTTTCTTCTACCTTTTGTTATAAGCTATTCATTCTTCCATTATACTCATCTCTCCTCATGACATGTTCAAACCAATGTAATCGTCTCTTTCTAGAAACGCCCAACACTAGAGTTATTTCCCTTATTTTTTCATCATTTACTTTTTATTGATATTGACATCTGTCAATTTGAATTACCTGAATATATTAGCAGTTTCTATGGTTAAGTTAGCACAGCTGGCTGATATATGAAATTTTATAATTATTACAATCTTTATAATTCTTTATCTCTATATCTGTTGAATATGAAATATAAAATGCAATCAAATCGTATAGAGAATAATACATTCTTTAAGTTATAATAAAATTTAACTGAGTTTTTCAAGAAAAACTGTTAAAATTTTCAAATGAGGATACTTCCGGTTGACCAATTATAACCAAAATCTAAACAAGTCTGCATATGGTTGTAAGGAAGAGGAATACGCAAGAATTGTAATTTTTGGAATTCTAGTATTGGAGATATCGTTGACGAAAAAGGGTCACACACACACACATACACATACACACACACGCACACACGAACACACACACACACATACAGACATCATCGTAAAAATAGTAAAATCGTATTGTAAAGACCCTAAAACGTGCTTATTCAATGAAAACTCACCACCGAATTTTTTGACCAAAGACAATACCTTCCTTACCTATAGGTGACGGAAGGTAAAAACATAACATGTTTCTTATATTTTTGTATGACTTAAATGCCATTTTTGTTACTTTATTATTTTAATATAATGTTTTTGTCTACTTTCTATAAATAAATGTATGAACGAATTTGTGTTTTTTGATTAATGGCTAATTAATCTAAATTAAATAATCAATCCTCCAATAATATCAGTAGATTTACACTAAATGTTAAAAAGTAATACATAGAAATACATAATAGATATTTATACACCAAGTGAGCTAAGATAATGTTTAATCATGAGAAGAACGTTTAGCTCACGAGCCCGAAGGGCGAGTGTGTTAATTTCTTCGAATGAATAAACATTCTTAGCTCGTGGTTTATACAATATTTTATTCAATTTTGACGAAATAATAATAAAAACCATTATAATGTTTCATTTTGACAAAATAAAAAACGAATCAATTATTATTATTATTATTATTATTATTATTATGACAATCGTCGTTGACAGACGTCAAGTCGTTGAGTTAGAAATTATAAACAAGCTTTATTTCGTGTCATTTGTGTCGTAAAAAATAATTAAAATGGCTGATTTGTCTCATATAGACTGTGGTGAGTGTTAATTTTGTGCCTGGCGATATTTTAAATGTATTATTTGTTGCAGAATGAAATAAAATTGTGTGAAAGTGATTTAATTTTTTTTGAAATCACTAGCAAATAAACTGTTACTTATAGTTGTTGCTATGGAGTTAATAATTACAGTTTAAAACGTCAAAATTGAATAAAATAACATACCTTTTATTTAAATATATCAATTATTTTTATATAATATGATAAAAAAACGTGTAATATATATTTTTTTAGAACCAAATATTCGGTATTAAAATCAAATATTCGGCCGAATACCGAATAGCAAAAAGATGACCGAATAGGCCGAATACCGAATAATTATTCGGCTTCGGTCCCATCTCTAATATTTTCTCATTCTTATGTAAGAGAGTTAAAATATGACTATGGTATTGTACCCCATTAGAGAACACACAAGTATTTGCACAAATTCTATTCTCCTTGAAAACACATACAAACATTATAATAAATATAAAGTTGTTGATAATTTCAAGAAAATATTGCAATGTATTTTTGTCTGCTGATAATTCGAGACCTTTTTTTTACAAGGTGATAATATATTGAGACAGTAAAAAAATAAAGTACAAAATAAAAATGATATATTGCTGGTAAAATAATTTGTTTAAAGGAACTTATTCGAATTGTTATTTTAATATTCCTAGGTTAGTTTTTTTCTTACTTTCTATAAAATATGAAGGGAGTTACATATCAGAAATTAGATAAATTGCGTACGTATTAAAATTTATTAGCAAGTGCAATTTATACGAGATTTATGAAGACGGATTCATGCACTATATCGTCCTGCATAGGAATTTGTTTCATTCGAGAAACGATTGTTCTTAACCTATAAATTTAATAATTGTTGCATTTCTGCTATAATTTTTAAAATGGGCCATAGGACTATTACACAGAAAAACAGATTTTAGCTGCCAAAAGTTTCAATATTAATTTATAGAAAATAAAAAAAAATGTTTGTTACCAGGCACGTTACATAAAGCCACAAAATAAATATAAAAAATTGCAAAATTAAGAAAAAATCTTATTAACCATAAAACTGACAATAACAAAACATAGTCATTTTTACTAACATGAAGAAAAACCAAAATAATAATAATTATAACAAATAAAATGCAAATAATACTCGTAGTAAAGAACGAATATCATAACATTTTATGTTGTGAGAAGGAAGTTTTGGTCGCTATGTAAATTTCATTCTCATGTGTAATAGCATACATTACATGTTCATTGGATAATATTCTATTACGTCCAAAATCAGATAAATTTGACTGGTGTTATATTACTTTTATATTTATTTTTTTCTTCTCTCTTCTAACTAACTTAACTTTCGCAACGTAATTTCCAATGACAGAAAAATAACATTTAAAAAAATCTGTTGTGGCCAGCACAATACCTTCCGTCATTCTCGTGTATAATGTATAAATTCCATAATTTTTCTTACAAAAGATTCTAAATTTCCAGTAAAATTATTTCATAAACAAACTATTCAAATTGCACTTGACACTGGCATCTTCTTCTTCTTTAGCTTTTTCCATTCATTAGGGGTCGCTATTTTTGCATGTCGTTCTCATTCAGTTCCTTTTCTCTCAAATCTTCCGCAATACAGTCCTTCCATCTTATCTTTGGTCTTCCTCTGTTTCTTTAACGTCCTATTACTAAACTATTCATTCTTGTTCCAATATAATTCTTCATTTCTCCTCATGATATGTTCAAACCAATGTAATCGTCTTTCTTGTATCTTTCTAAAAACTTGTAACACTAGAGTTATTTTCTTACCGTATCTTTCCGTGTATTCCCCAATATCTACTTCAACATCCTCATATCTGCCACATTAATTTACTTTTTATTGATACTGACATCTGTCAATTTGAATTATATGAATATATTACTAGTTCCCAAGTTTGGCATAGCTGGCTGAATTATAAAATTTAATTTCTTTAAAATTCTATATCTATTGAATATGAAGTATAAATTGTAATCAAATCGTATAGAGAATAATATATTCTTTAAGTTATAATAACGTTAAATGTCAATAAATCAAATTTAACTGTTAAATCTTCAAATGAGACTACTTCCGGTTGATCAATTATAACCAAAATCTAATCAGTTGTTCTTCTGGATGTAAACTTGAGGAATACGAAAAAATTATAATTTTTGGAATCGTGGTATTGAAGTTATGGAATCCGGAAATTTTGTTACACACACACAGACACACAGACACACAGACACGCAGACACACAGACACACATACATACAGACATCATCGTAAAAATGGTAAAATCGTATTATTATTCAGTAAAAACTCATCATTGAATTTTTTGACCAAAGACAATACCTTCCTTACCTAAAGGTGACGGAAGGTAAAAATTGTTTTTCACTGCTTAGCTGATTTTCTTATTATTAATCAGATATATTTTACAGTTGACATTAAGATTTTTTTTTATTAAAATGCATAAACAATTATTTTTCATCTATCTCTTCCTCTGTCTCTTTCTCTCTGTCTCTCTCTTTCTCTCCCTCTATTGTATTCAGTGGATTTTACGGATATTTCTATATTAAAGACGTTAATATTATTTAATTTTTTTTAATTCTCATAATTTTTACGCAAAATTATAGAAAAATATTAAATTCTAAAAATAAGATCATGATAGATAATAGATTCCGTAACCTCTCTAAAAATGTTTTTTTCAGAACTTTAAAACACAACTGTTCGATTCGCGGAAACTTTTTTCAGGATCATGACTATTTTTAAGATTCTAAATACAATTTCAGTAAATACATATAGATTTTGTCGCCTACATCACAAACACCTATAATGTTTTTGAAATTAATTAATTACTTAGGGGAATTGTGCCCGTAAATGATATACTCAGTACAAATTAAGTCCTGAATGTTTTACAAAAAAGGTGCAATATAATGAAACATAGCTTGCCATTTACATTTACATAATTGTGTTCAACAATACATTGAGTAATTTATGGATGTAAGACGGAAAAATGATTACCTTTTGGGCAGTTTTAAGATCTATTTCATGCATTTTTCTGTCTGATTGTATTGTATCTTATTTGTTGTTATTAGACACTGACCTGTTTTTACTATTTACACCATAAAAAACATCAGAAATATATTTACAACAAATTTAATTTATGGAACTATTAATGTCAACCATACGATATCATATAATTTGTTCTTGCAAGAAATGTGTATTTTAATTTCGGAAATACCACAGAAAGAAAGTTACATGTAAATAAATTGTTAAAAGAGGTTGTTTCAAAATGATAAATGTTAAAATGGAAATTCCCTATCTTTGGGTTTCTGATGAACATTAGAACATTCTTCATATTATCATATGCGTTTTTATCACTGACCAATTAATCAAAATAATCTAACCTTACCAAACCTAACCTAACAGCTGTATTATTTTTGGGATATTTTTGTTCAGTTCAGTTGATAAGTGAGTTGAAATGAACTGAGCTGAGATCTGAGATGTGTATGAAAAGAAGAACAGTTCAGGAAAAAGTAATTCTTACTCAAATATCATTATCGTATATATGGCATTTTTGTTTCAAAACGACGGCTCAATCTACAAATTATTTCATCTAATAATATTTCCTTTTCTTCTGAACTGTATGGCTTACATTATTTTAAGTTTATTTCACGGCTGATGCAAGTGACTAGTTTAAAATATAGATTTTAAGCTTAGCAAACCGAATTTCTGTTATTCAAGTATTCCGCCATTTAATATTAGGTTATATCGCCTTTATTAGTAATATCAGCTTTAATTCTATTAGGCATTGTATCCCTAAGTCCTGCACATTCTTCTGTGAGTATTGTCCTATATGTCTTGCAAGGTAGGTTTTACTGTGCGCACTGGATTTTTACGAAGTTGTATTTTATTGTGCCAAATCTGAATTAGAAGATGATCCTTAAAATGACGAACGAACTATTATCACCAGTCATTTGGCCTACAGTATTTTAAAGTTTTAAGTCTATATTTGAAGATGCTGAAAGAATTTTGTAGAAATTTATAACAATTGGTGTAGATTTTATAATTTTTTCAAATGTAAACTAGCCGAATTATTATAAGTTTGGGCCCGTATATCAATTGCACGATTATAGCATAGCTGGTTGCTTTATCAAATTTAATTTATTTATAATTCTTTAACTCTAAATCGATTGAATATGAAGTATAAAATACAATGAAATTGTACAGAGAATAAAATAATCTTTAATATTTATAATAGCATTAAATGTGAAAATAGTATATTAAAGAACGAATGTCATAATTGTCATTTTATTTTGTGAGAAGGAAGTTTGGGTAACGACGCGTAGCGGAGTTGCCCAAACCTTCGAACAAAATAATCGATAATTATGACATGAGTTCTTTATACTATTTTTTCTATTTTGCGCTTTTTATGATCTTTTTAAATAAAAAATCGTAAATTCAAAATTTAGGGAATTTTGTGTTAGTTGGTAATAATGTGACATTTGAAAATTCAATTGTTTGAATTTAAAATTGTTTCGTGTTGTGTACAATCAAATTCATATCAAATTAAAAATGAATACAGACGATTTTTGTGTACTCCACCTGAAATACGTGAAATTACGGAAAATACATTTTATAATTTCAAAAACAAACAATGAAAAAAGTCAGGTTATAACCAAATGTAAAATTTTTACAAGTTACTTACATTTTATTGTATAGAATTAACTGAAAAGGATGTGAAAAGTGTAAAACTATATAATTATACACATCTTATATTTAAAACACTATTTTCTTATAAATAAACACTTAATTCTTGTTGACATTTCTCCTAAGCCGCCATTTTGCTTTTGCTTACACAACCTCTCGAACTAATTTACCGACAGAGTTCATAAATAAATAAAAATAAATTACATATTTTAAATATCAACAATTAATAGTGTTTTGAACTATTTATGCCCTAAATATATATAAATAAAAATAAAAACCTTAATTAGTATCGTTTATTCAGTAAGGTTTGACATTTGATATTTTTTGACATAACGTTTCAGCTATGCTACCAACTTTATAAAAATAAATTGTACTAGGCTGTTACAACACTCAAACGAGCTATTAACGAACTCCTTTGGGTGCTGTTATAGCTTTGTTACAGATGCAAAATAGAAAAAATTATATTTAATAGCGTTTTTCAAGAAAACTGTTAACATCTTCAAATTAGGGTTCTTCCGGTTGATCAGTTATAACAAAATCTAATCACGTCTGCATATGAACGAAAGAAACAGGAATATGAAAAAATTGAATTTTTTTGAATTGTTGTATTGGAGTTATTGGATCCGAAAGCGAAGACGGAAATAAATACATTGTGGTTGTCATGGACTACTTCACCAAAATAAATTCAGGAAATTATCGACTGTCACTTCATCAAGAGTTGTAAATGTACCAAGCGGAATACATGTAGATTTCGTTGTAAGAACTGTTCCGGGACAAAACAGTCTTAAGGAGGGGGGCAGTGTAGCGCGCGCATGTTCTCGAGCGATGACGTAATCCCCGTCGGGGGAAAACCCATACGCGTTTAGACTGGTTACTTACATCCGATGGTGTGATCCTTTGTATTCGATGATGGTAGCGTCGAAAAGTTCCAGAAAGACACTGGGCTGTATAAATACCGTCCGAAGGACAGCGGAGACATAGTCTGACTTATAGAAGCAACGAGCAATGAAGTTGGTGATATAAATAAACAGTCTACAAGTTGTGAACATAAATAAATGTAATTATATAAATAAATATAGTGATATAAATATTGTTTAAATAAATAATCTTAATGTTTAAGTATTTAATAATATTCTTAGTCTTAAATTAGTGTTAATAATTGTTTAATCATAGTGTTAGTTATTTTTAATATCTTTTTAATATTTATCCTTAGTTATTCATTGTTTAATAAACGTATTATTTTAATTAATAATAATTCTATGATTTATACACTTCACCCATATAAATAAACGTTACACTACATTACTATATACAAATATGTCCATGGATATTCAAACATTTTTTATCTTAGGGCATGTTAAAAGAATCCTAATAAACATTGTTCACCAGACTGCAACTCCAATTATTTACCTTTAATCTTTTACAACATACCAACAGTCAAGGAATTACCCAAGAAATTATTTTTTATCTCATTTACTAACAACGCGTGTTATTCTTTCGAGTTCATCTTGATATTCCTTTATGCGAGCCACAACATTCAAAATACAATGAATTTATACATTTTGATTGTTCAATTCTGTTTTGTGCAACTCACTTTTCAACTACTCCACAAAGCTCTATTGGGGCGAGTTAATATGTGGCATTGTATATCACTTATATAAACAATCAATAATAACTGACACTGTAACCCAAAAACAAATAAAAATCAGATTACACCTTTTCGGTTTTTTAGCTATATGTAATAATACTAGTACACTCCCGAAATTTGGCACTCTCCTCTCGACTCATCCTACATAAACACATAGCAACACAAGACAAATTAGGGCCGATATGTCGTAAACAAACTCTATCACCGCTATCGGTAACTACATTCGCCTATTGCTAATATTGACAATTTCAAGACTACACATTGCGTCCAATATCATATTTTGGAATTTTATATTTAGGATTTAGGTCGCATAAATATAACTCTGAATGGCGCACATGTGTTTGTGTACAAAATAATATTTTAAAACATAAAAATGCATTAAACAATTCGATTCAATTTAATATTGCGTAAAATAGAATCCAAGAAGCTTTTCTTCGACAAAAGGGTATTCTACTGTATTTTTTAAATATTTTTTTGCTCATAATATATAAAAATATAGTATTGGTGAAATGTCTCATATTATCTCTGACGGCACGGGACCGAGTTTATTATGCTGCTCAAACAGTTAATTCTAGGGGTATCTGTATTTTCTGTATTAGGCAAACATTTAATTTATTTTTAGTAAAACTTCGTCCCCCTATCAAATTAATTAGTAATGACTAGAGAAATAAAGAAAAATATTTTGATCTAGTTCCTAACATTTTGTCATTTTGAGAATGTTGCGAGGATAGCACTACTGTTGCTAAGATGCCTACATTTGAATTCAAACAAAAAAAATCTGATGTGGCCAGCACAATACCTTCCGTCAATCCTGTGTATTATGTACAAATTCCATACATAAATTTTCTTGCAAAAGATTCTAAATTTTTGGTATTTTATGATTCCCTTTCTCGGCAACGGAATTCCATACTCCTGATAACAAACAAATCACATGAAATAAGAAAATCATGAAATTTTGAATGAAAAATTATGACACTTGTCAGTTATGGACATAATTAATTGCTGTCATTTTGATACGGGTCCCCATATCTGCTTGCCAAAGGCAGCAAAGTCATGTCACTGTGTAATAATAGCAATTTTATACTCTAATAAGTCCGAGCGGTTTTGACTTACTGTATTCCGAGCGGTAATATTCTTCAGAAGCTTTTGAGTTCAAAAGGTGTGAATAACATGAATTAAATGATTTTTAAAAGTTTAACAAAATATATTTACAACGATAAAAATTAGATACAAAATAAAATTATATTTATGAAACAAATTAATATATATTAAATTTTGAAGAGTCAAATACAAAATACAAAAAGCATATTTGAATAACAAATTAGAATGACAAATTACAATGACAAATTAGTGAGTTCAATCCAAAAATCATAACAAATATAAATTTCAAGAAAAATTACATACCTTAACTTGGTTTAATTATCTCGGGAATAACAACTATTTCATTAAATAATAACACAAAATTACTTCATAGTATTTCGAATTTAGCCTCCATACATCTTTCCTGAATGACGAACCAACACCCAATACCTATCGTTTCGCTCTCCGCGTCATTCTCTCATACATGCTGATTTAGCATAATCGTTCGTCTCATCTCGTAAGGCTAAAGCAAAACTAATACAAATACAATTTCAATTTCGTTTACAATTTAACCTACATAAGAAATATACATATTTTACTCTAATTACGAATATTAGAAGTAACCTTTGCAATCATTACAACTGCACGCGCCCTATACATAATTTTTTTGCAAAAGATCCTATATTTCCAGTAAAGTTATTTCATAAACAAACTATGCAAATTGCACTTGACACTGACATCTTCTTCTTCTTTAGTTTTCCCATTCGTTAGGGGGTCGCTATTTTTTATTTTCTTCTTCCACTAATTTTTGTTTTGCGTGTCGTCCTCATTCAGTTCCTTTTCTCTCAAGTCTTCTGCAATACAGTCTTTTCATCTTATATTTGGTCTTCCTATGTTTCTTCCACCTTCTATTAATTTATTCATCTCTCCTTATGACATGTTCAAACCAATGTAATCGTCTCTATTATATCTAAAAACTTCTAACACTAGAATTACTTCCCTTATTTTTTCATTCAATTACTTGCTTTTTATTGATACTGACATCTGTCAATTTGAATTACCTGAATATATTAGCAGTTTCCATGGTTATATTAGCATAGCTGGCTGAATTATGAAATTTATACGAATTTTTTATCTTTATTATTCTTTAACTCTATATCTGTTGAATATGAAATATAAAATGCAATCAAATCGTATAGAGAATAATATATTCTTTAAGTTATAATAACATTTAACTGAGTTTTTTAAGAAAAACTGTTAAAATCTTCAAATGAGGGTACTTCCGGTTGACCAATTATAACCAAAATCTAAACATGTCTGCATATGGTTGTAAGGAAGAGGAATTGTAATTTTTGGAATTCTAGTATTGGAGATATCGTGACAAAAAAGCGGTCACATACACACACACACACACACACACACATACACACACACACACGCACATACGAACACACACACACACATACAGACATCATCGTAAAAATAGTAAAATCGTATTGTAAAGACCCTAAAACGTGCTTATTCAATGAAAACTCACCACAGAATTTTTTGACCAAAGAAAATACCTTCCTTACCTATATATAGGTGACGGAAGGTAACAACGAATAGCAGATGTAGCTCACCCAAATTTATCCGAAATTTTACGATAATAATCGATTCGGGCTCGCGACGTTGCGTTTATAATAATTATTAGTATATTATTCAATGAGCATGTAATGTATGCTATTACTCATAAGAATGAAGTTTGCATCACTTTTCATACTATATTTTATCCACAATTGTCAAATAATAACATATCAGTGACATATTTGTATTGAAAATTAAGATGTTTTTCACTGAAAAATACAAAAAAATATTTTTCTACTCCTGTAAAAATATATCCCTATTATTTCAATTTTTTCGATTACTTATAGTAGCCATAATTCACTGGCGTGATTCAAAATTCACACTTCTCGGCCAATCACAGAACCAGAAATTAATTAATTCCGTTTATTTTAATTCTGCCCGTGATCACCCGTCTTATGGCCGTTCGACAGTTGACAGTTTTGTCATTGTCAGTCACTTGTCATATTATATTTTTGTGTTTACGTTTTCCAACCGATTTCTGTCGTTTTGAATAGTGCTGAACTACGTTAAAATGGATACTGAGAACGACGAGGAGAACTACACCCTGCTAGAAATACTTCATTGAGAATTTAACAGTGGATATTATTACCTCGTTTCTTGAATCTTATGAATTGTACAAATTTTACAATACATCTTCACGTCAACCGTTAAAGTAGTTCGTTAATAAATATTTATTCAAGTTATTTCCAAATTTACAGGAGTATATTCGGGATTATAGGCTTTATATTCACTCAGATTTGCATATCTTCGTGAATAATGACTACCATAATCCCTCATACAGAGAGTTTTTTTTTTATCAGTAAACATAGAATAGTTTCATTACCGTAGTTACAAAATGACAGCAATGTATTGAAGTGTTTATTTTATGAGTAAACATAGGGAACAGTTATTAGACTTGTCAAACTGTTATATTTCAAAGTAATTTTTTATACAATTCAAGAAAAAGTGCAGGTTATAATATGGTATAATTCAAATAATCTAGTTTAACTTCTACATTAATAATCGGTCCAGAGCCAGCCAGAATTCGAAAAATCTATAATAATTATAGCTTTTATTTTGGGAACACTTAAAAAATGTATACAATGGTGAAAGAATAAACATTGAACAATTAAAAAACAGAATTAGTACAGCTTCACAAAAGCGAAAACAAATAAATTCTTTTTATAATCGTTTAGAACGTTGTTTAGAAGTTAATGGTGCCAATTTTGAGTATTTGATACGTTAAAGTTAAAATTAAAATTCCTCACTAGTTTAATGTAGTTCTTATGTTCTAGTGCAATTTTGTCTTTTTCTGGAGAAATAATTTCTTATTAAAAGTAATATTGTTTGTACTCTATGAGAGGTAGGATTATTCAATTAGCAACAGTAACGAAGGTTATCAATTGATACAAATCGGTTGAATTATGGGTGTATTATTTGAAAGTTGTCGATAAATATTTTCATTACAACCAAATTGATAATTTTCTTATACCTATAATAGAATACCCCATTAGACATGAAGCACAAATTTACTACCGCGCGTAATTTGTTTATTTAATGCCTATCAATTTCAAGGCGTAATGTGCTTCTACCTAACCTTGAAATCTAATTTTTATATCTTTAATTAAAATAATGATGACATTTAGTGCACATGGATTTAGGATTTAGCCATGAGGATGATAAAATTACAAATTCTGGCACAGACGGTCAGTAGATTCCAATCGAAATTATCCCAAATTCAATAAGAACATGGGGTCTCGTGGTCGTGTGCCTGTGTGTCTGGTCGTGAATCTGGGGACCTGAGATCGATCCCGACCGACGCCAAAAATTACTTCGAATTTTAATGACACTTAATTGACCGTGTGGTGAACTCTCCACTCCAGCATTGAGTGTCCGTGAGGTAACGTCTGGTAAGTTCCCGCACGGTACAAATATTTCATCATTACCGATATGTACAAAGCAGGACTGGCACACCCAGCAATGTGTAATATGCCGTGATGATTTATTTGTTTATTTCTACAATAATAATATACAATGTTCCAGGCTGGTGGTATCGGCAAAAAAAAACTAACAGTTGTTATTTAGTTTTAAAATATGCTAATTTATACGAATATGTTAACGAAGTCATTATAGACACAATTGCTTTATTATTTGAAATACTTTCCTTTCTGTACTGAACATGTTATTTTACATTTTTACCTCTCGCTAAGAGAGGTATTGGATTCATGCTAAAAATCGCATATCCAGCACGTTTTAAGGTCCCTACAATCCGATTTTAACATTTTTACGATGATGTCTGTGTGTGTGTGTGTGTGTGTGTGTGTGTGTGTGTGTGTGTGTGTGTGCGTGCGTGTGTGTGTGTGTGTGTGTGTGTGTGTGGATGTATGTATGTGTGTATGCGTGTATGTGGGATGTTGGAAGGACGATTACTCAAAAACTATAAGACTTTATATTTGTTTAACTACGTATTTCCCAATCGGACATTCATGGGAAGATCTGTAAAGGTTTTGGTAACAATTGGACAACCAGAAGTAGAAGATTCTTGAAAACAAATCTTCTAAATAATATTTTTTGAAATTTTTTCTTGGCAATATTAAAGAAAATTAAATTTTCTATCTGATACATTTAAATATTTTATTATATATTCTATACATTTAGAGATAAAAGCAATATAATATATAAAATAATCTGTTATAATAAATTTTACAGCCGAAAGAATGCCATGGAAAATAGTTGAAAATTTAAATTATTTGTAACTGACAGATAAATGTCAATGTCAGAAATCCGGAGACATTACTGAAGACTTTTTCTGGGAAGTACATACATTATATTATAGGTATATTACACATACCCTTCAGAAATACTGTTACTCCCGACAATGAATTGGAAACATCTCGCAAAATTAGAAGAGTAGGACAAAATTTCTTCATAGAATGAATTTAAATTTAAAAAATCTAAATATAAGGAATAGATATAAGTAGAATTTTTGGTGTAGATGTAGAGTGTAGGTATACAAGAAATGTTAAATACATTAGGGCGCGAGCAGTCATGTGACTTTGTTGGCCTTGACAAGCAGATATGGGGGCCCATGTCAGAATGATAGCTATTAATTATGTATATAAATGTCAAATATCATAATTTCTCATTCTAAATTTAGTGCTTTTCCAATTCCATGTGGTTTATTTTCCTTGACAAGTAAATTCCACACTCTGGTGACAAACTAACTACGTGAATTTAGAAAATCCTGAAATCTTTAATGAAAAATTCTGACATTTGACATCTATGTACATAATTACTAATTATTATTCCGAAACGGGCCCCCACATCAGTAGAATTAAATGTAATTATGTTTACGAATCATTTGTACATTAATTAACACTTTTTCCTTCTGGCCTTGGTGGCCTTCTACATACCTATGTGAAAATTAAAAAAAAACAGATTTAGATAAATATTTAATAAGAAATATATGTCATCATTTATCACTTTATCATTTATAGTTATTTGTGTTTAGTTAATATTTACATTTGAATTTTAAATTATTGTATATAATTTATCAGATCACGTATGTATGGTTTATTTCGACAAAGCATGGTGAGCCTACCACAATTTTAGAAAAATATGGTAACTCACGAAAAAATGTCACTACTTAAACCGCATAATTCATTAAACAATTTTAAGCAAATAAGTTCTAATAAACATATGCCTGATTTCTTCTTCTACAGGAGTACCACTGTCTTGAAGAGGTCCCAAGAGAGTGTACTTTCATCTCTAGTTTGAAAACGAATAGAACTGTGAATCTTGGTATATTTGCTACGTCATATAAGAATATTATTTCATAAATTTTGTCAGATTTTCCGCACTGAAGAATGGTGGGGGCATTTTTAAAAGAAGAAAAAAAAGTACTAGTATTAAGTAATGTATACATTAATGATATTCACAATTATTTCTAAGTAAATCATTCCTTTTACGGAATATACAATTATTTGACACAACATGGCCATTCTCAGTAGTGCTAACGTATGGTACGAAAATAAATTACAATTATTTCAAATAATTTTATATTCCGTAAAAGGAATAACGATTGACGTTGAAATAATTGTAAATATCATTAATATATAAATTACTTAATACGAGTACTTTTTTTCTTCTTTTAAAAATAAATAACACCCAATAATTACTACAAGTTATATTTCATTTTACAATGTTTTTTCAGCTTGATGACACGAGTCTTCTGCTCAGTCGTTTTCACTATATGAGTTTAGACTCGTAGTATGTTTGTGTTATAATTTTACTGGAAATATAGAATCTTTTGTAAGAAACTTTGTGTATATGGAATTTGTATAAAATACATAGAATTGACGGAAGGTCACATGATATTTTTTTGTACTTAGTGACATTGTTTATCTCCAATTTTCTAAATGTCTGAAAGTAAAAATATATTGCAACTAAAATTTAATTTTATATATTTGTAAAACAAATTCAGATAAGATAGCCACAAGAATGTATTTTATTTATAAAAGAAGATGCCAATTTTTTTACGTATCATACATAAATCTATAAAAAATTATCTTTAGCAAAGCCTCAACTTTCCAAACAGTGGTTTACATAAAACCCATTCGCTCTATTTACATTTCCAAATTCTATGATTGGTTGTTGGTTGACCGTGAGCTGAGTCAACTGCTCTCTGGGAAACCTTACCTGTTTTCATTTTCACTTCTTTCCGCTAGAGGCGCGTTAGTCGATTTTGCGCCAGTGTAGCGAATGTATCAAAAACTTACCTTACTTAACTCTCAACTTTTCTGTGTTGTATTTAGCGCATCAACAATGAAAGTGATTATTGTTTTTGTGTTTCTAAAACTTACATTAGTTATGAGTGAAGATTTACCGTGTAATAAACATTTAACAGTAGACATAACCAAAGGAAAAAGAACTGTCAACAATGAAATAGTGTTTAACAATGTGACATACCCTAAAAGTGATTATTACGAGGAAAACAACAATGGGATATTAACAATATATGGTTGTTTGTGTAATATTCTTGCTTGTGTGAGAAAATGTTGCCCTTTTGGTTACGGCCATACCGGTAGCGGGTGTACAAAGACAGATAAATTTACAGAAACAAATTTTACTTTACCGGTTTATGAAGATAAAGAAATAATTAGTTCGAACTACAAATTTAATTATGTAGTAGGGAATTCGTGTCATCATAATGGGTATATTTTATTCCCTGAAAAATATAACAGCGATTTTCATTTTTTACAACAAGATGGAACTCTTTACATGCCTATACATGAATCAACTGTGGCAACTTATAGACCGCCTGAAGAATTTTGTATGGATTATAATGTGACAAGTGAAAAGAATCAAATAGTGACATTGGTTTGTTTTGGTCCACAGACTCTAGATGCAACATCGATGTATAAATATGGTAAATATTCTTAAAATTCTGTAAACCATAACCTAGATTTTGTAGTATTAATAGCATCAAAACTTTTATTTTTTATAATACAGAGATCAGTGTTCTACATATTTAATCAGCTAACAGTAGTAACAGTGTTAAGTAATGAATATAAAGTGGAATGCGTTTTATTTTTTCTCGGTCGTTAAAATCTCTGGAGACTTGAGATTGTTTGGCCTTGAACTGACGTATTCTGTCAATATTGTTTCATTTTACGGCGCGTAGTAATATTAATGCTAATCATTCAATTAAAATAATACTTGGTTTTATAGTTTTACATATTTTTTTGTAGCCTCGTAAATTTACATAGAAAATGAGTAGTTGTTCTGGGAAATGGGATATTTTTATAAATATTTAGTCTATGTCAGAGTGAACATAAATATTTTCTGTCACTAAAAATATACTCATAAGCCTGTTAAATTCTGACAATAATATTAACTATACAATATTTTCTTCGAACAATTAGTATTTGTACATTTTTAAAATTATTGGATATAAGAAATTTTAATTAATTTAATAATATGTGTAATTGTTTTTCACATTGTCTTAAAATATAATAGTTACTTTATATAACATGTAATCAATTTAACAATGAGAAATTCTATTCTTATTTCTATAGTAAGTAGTTCGAACAAATGGTAGACTGTGAAAAAACCAGGATACGCAGAAAAGTTTTTATCTATACTTCTTATAATTAACTATTGATTCATGGTACGATATCGTATGGCATATCTAGTAAAAATTATACATAGCTATTTACAATAAAGGCAATATAAATTTATATTTGTCGTAGTAATGTTTGCGTATATTATTCGACGGTCACGGTAAAATTATTGAGAAGAAAATCATTTAAAAAAAATCGGTTGTGGCTAGCACAATACCTCTCGCCACTTCCGTTTTTGGTTACATAAATATAGGACGCGAACAGTTATGTGATATTGTTTAATAATTATGTACATATATGTCAAATGTCTGAATTTTTCATTAAAAATTTCAAGATTTTATAAATTCACGTTGTTAATTTGTCACCAGGAGTGTGGAAATTACTTATCGAGGAAAATAAACCATATGCAATTGGATAATCACTAAATTTAGAATGAAAAATTATGATATTTGACATTATGTACATAATTACTTGCTATCATTCTGACACGGGCCCCCATATCTGATTGTCAAGACCAACAAAGTCACATGTATTTAACATTTCTTGTACCTACAATCTACACCAAAAATTCTACTTATATCTATGATTTTTTATTTTTAAATTCATTCTATGAAGAAATTTTGTCCTACTCTTCTAATTTTTCGAGATGTTTCCAATTTATTGTCGGAATTGACAGTATATTTGAAGGATATATGTTATGTAATATATGTACCTATAATTTTAAATATTTAACTATTAATATAATAAGAAATAATATAATGTATGTACTTCCCAGAAAAAATGATAACTAATGGCTCTGGATTTTTGACACTGACATTTATCTGTCAGTTACAAACATTTTCATTTTTCAATTGGTTTCCATGATATTATTTCGGCTGTGAGATTTATTACAACAGATCATTATATACCTTATATTTCTTTATTTCTAAATCTATAAAAGAAATAATAAAATATTTATATGTATCAGATAGAGAATTAATTCTTCTTTAATACAAGGAAGAACAAAATGTCCGATTGAGAAATGCGTAGTTAAACCGATATTAAGTATTGTGGTTTTTGAGAAATCGTCCTTCCAACATCTCCACACACACACACACACACACACACACACACACACACACACACACACACACACACACACACACACACACACATACACACACACACGCACACGCACACGCGCACGCACACACACACACACACACAAATGAATCTTCATCAGGGATAGTTAATGTTTCATTTGGAATCGAAACGTCGGAATGTTAAATAGATCCTAATAAACATTTTTCACCATTCTGCAACTCCAATTATTTATCTATAACCTTTACATCATACCAACAGTCAAGAAATACCCAAGAAATGTACATTTAATATTTATTATCTAATCTACAAGTAATAGAAGTACGCCTTAATATTCGAGAAGGTTGTAATAGGGAAATATTAAGATCCATCGTCAAGGATAGTAAACAAATGTTATTTATAGACCACTTACGTTACATGTTTAGTAACTATGAATGAAATACATAGTTACAATATAATCGCCCCAATTTTGTATGAAAGTTATTAAGTCTTAGCAACATTGCTATAACAAATAACGAATAATAATTGCAAACACTGAATAAAATAAAAAAATGATAAGCTTTACATTTGTTTCTATTAGTTACAATTTTTAGCAACGTTGCTAAGACTTAACAACTTGCTTACAGAATTGGGGTAATTGACTCGTAAGTATCACGAAAAATACATACATATTCAATAAAACATTGCTAATTTAATAAATTAATAAAACTTTTAATACATTTGCAATATCATTTTAAATCTTAAAGCAGTATCGCCTGGCGATTGCATGACGTAAAAATGACGTCACTCTAACATTTCGGTACTGCCTGCCGTATCAGTTCGGTTTTCGTTCAGGCAAAAATAACGATTTTCTTTAGTTTTCGATTCAGTTCCGAGCAGAGACAAAAACGAAAAATATTTCGTACAGTTCTTATTCGAACGAAACCGAAAAATTTCGTTTCCGTTCTTAATCTTCCTACCTAAATCTTTTCGTTTTCGTTCACAAGAGTTAAATACCGGTTAATACCGGTTATAACTATTAATGAGTAACAATTGATGAAAATATAGAAATATATATTTTTTTTATTAAACATGAAAATAAAACATACATATAAAGAAAAGATAATACATATATAAAAATAAGAAGAAAAGCTTATGCTATGGCCTGATTTTTTTACAATAAAGAATAAAACATTAATTACATTTTATTTCATCAAACTAATAGTACGTTTTCAAGCAAATATTCCTTTATGTTAGTTCTCTTATATAAGTAACAAATACCGCCAGTGTGTGCAAATGAAAACTATCGCAGTCAGTGTTCAATAGATGAACTGTTTAACACGTAACAGGGTTAGCCACGGGAGAGTTACTTTGAAAATCTGCTTGTTTGCAACTCAAATATCTGAAAATTCAATAATATTTGAGTGTAAAATAAAATTAAATATTAAATAAAATAACGGTTAAAACCAGTAACCGATATTAATTATTTTATTTTCAATCATGAACGAAAAAAATATATTGCGTTTTCGTTCTTATAAAAATTTCGGGTTATTTCGTTTTCGTTCTCATTTCGTTTTTAGTCCCTGGTTCCGAGTGATTAATTATTATTAAAATCAAAACAAATTCTCTTTGGCGTAAGACGAGTTGCGACTACGCTACGAGACACCGATAACTAAAGTGGAGAATAAGTTTGTGATAACGTGCGTGTTTAACCATATACCGAATCGAAATAAACCAGATTTTATCGGTTCAGCTCCAGTTCTCCTTCCGACAAAAATAACGGTTTTTTCGGTTTCCAGTTTAGTTCCGGTTCGAAACCCTGTTTAAAACAGTTATTTATCTGCAGAGGCGGATTTAGGTCTTTTTTATAGTGGCCTGAGCCACTGTGAAAATTTTCTGAGCCGCTGTAATTTTTTTCAATAATATTAGTTTCATTTGCTTAATATTATTTTTTATTTATTTGTGATTGAATTAGTACATAATGATATGCATTAGTGAAATGTTTACTTATAAATAATATATATATTACCCATTGCTGAGTGTGCCAATCTGCTTTATACACAGATATCGATAATGATAAATTATTTGTATCGTGCGGGCGCTTACCAGGCGTCATCTCACGGGCACTAAATGTTGGCGTGAAGAGTGAACCACAGGGGTCTTCTCTTTAAAAGTCACACTTCACGTACTGTGATTAATGTCTGTAGCTACCACTTTACGACTTGGAGTAGAAAAATTGTTTACTTATTTAATTCTATAATATTGATGAGCACGCAAATAAGTTTAAAATTACTTCTTGATTTATCTTTATTTACGTCTTCTACTATTCGATTCAAACTGTAGATAGCGAAAATTTTAATAACTAACAATAATTGCTCAAACCTGTGTTGACAGTAGTGAAAACACACAGCAGTCTGTCCTTGCGCATGCGTGAAGTATTTAGTATTTAAAGTACTTAAGTTACTTTCAATACGTTTGGATACTTTAAGTACCAAAAAGTACTTTAATGAAAAGAAAAAACTATTTTAAGTACATTACTAAGTACTAATTTTCGAAAGTATTTTAAGTAAGGTATTGTAAATACTGGGTGTATTTAAAGTAATACTTCTAGTACTTTTACTTTAACTAGTTCCCAGCTCTGACGAAGTAGAAGTTTTTTGTCTGCAAATCATAATTAATTTGGAAACATACCAAAAGAAGATTGGTTGGGAACTTTTAAGAAGTGGCAGGAAAGAAGGTGTATTATTATTATTATTATTATTATTATTGAAGTGAACTACTTTGAAATATTTAAAATAATGTAAATTATGGGTCTTATTCTCAAGAATTCTAGTGTACTCGAGTGTGATCCTTGTGTTTCAACTTTTAAAATTCCCAAGCTAAATTTTAATTGAATTACGTTACGTATTACTGGGAAGGAGTTTATAAAAACTTATTTCATTCTTTCTTGCATATCATCAGATTATAAATTAATCATTTTCAATTATCGGTTAGTCAACCATTCTTTATTTGCAAGAAGGAATGAACCGGATTTGACAACGTTATAGTCTAAGAAAGTAAGGTACGTCAAACTCCTTAGACAATGCGGTTTTAGCTGGAACGTCTAGAAGGAAATATAAATTTTCCACACGATAGGATCGTTCGCATTTATAAATGTGAATATTTGAATAAATTACACAATATTACTAATACGTAATTACATTTAAGTTCTTAAAATATTATAGATATAGTTGTATGAAGCGATATATGTAACTCATTATAGAATCTAACAATTGCCTGCTAACAAGTTTTATGGGACTTGCTGTAAAGGTTCCTTCAGCCAGATAGTTTCTTCTGTCATGGACCGTACCCGAAATTTGTACAACTGTACTATGTACTCTGTGTTAAAGCGATAGTGATGCTGTGTTTAATAATATGTAATATAGTAGAATACAAATATAAATTTAATAAAAATAATAATAATAATAATGATATAATATCAATGAGGTTGTATACTATACTATATAGTATAGAACTTCATTGTATAATATGGTGTCAGGTCAGTAGCCAGGCCACTGCGACTCGTCAGTGATGGGAGCGGTCAGGTTCTGTAAATAAAACCCTCCGTGAATATAATTGAGTAGTACAGACGTGGTTAATTTACTATATCTCAAATATAATTAATTAAATGGTGGTTAGCAACTGATCCAAAATCCCTCGATGCACTAGGGAGCACCGCAATTCTCCCACGTTGTACCTCAACAGGAGACCCGAGCCGAGATAGGGTAATACACGAATCTATCTCGATCCCTACGATGGGCCAGGGAGCACCGCAACTGACCTTTATACTCCTTAATACGGTACCACACATTTTTTCATCATCAATCATACAGATATTTATACTATTGAACTTAATAGAAAAATGCATTATAATTAAAGAAAATATAAGCCACTACGGTACCACTCAACTTTTTATTCAACATTCCTCTGTCACAGAATCACACACCAGATAACAAACACTCGACACAAATGTTAACCACATAATGAAGAATATTACCTCTGCAGTCTGCTTCTCAGCCAAATCTTATCGCTTCACCCTAACAAATATATATACAAAGGACAGCGCTCTAATATCTTTGTTTACGCTTCGATCTGATGAAAACTAATCTCATGCGTACGTGCTGTATTTGTAAACTAAATATTTGGAAATTAAAATATTCTACTCTGACATCTGTAATAAATCTATTTGACTATATGTTGTTTATTTGTAATATGTAAATATTTTTCGTAGTTAATAAACTAAAATTTTGTATTTACCGCGTCTTATTTCTTAATTATATATTTTCAATTTACAAAATTTATATAAAAATCCAGTATGTTTTTTTTTATACGGCCCATTTCTCACCGACCATGTGAAAGGTTGTAAACCCTCATATACCATTTCATACAACTATGTATACGCAAATATTTGAATATTAAGACTAGCATTTGAAGCAACAAAGTACAGCAGGCATTATGTCGTCAAATATTCACACCAATCAGGAAGTAGCCAAATTTGAACCAGATGCAAAACCGAAACAAGTACCTAAATGAAATGACATTCCGAAAATATGTTCATTAAAAGCAAAACCAATTGTTATTCAAATGGATATTTCATTAAGAATGCGAACCTGGTGGTAAAATTTGGAACTAAAACAAAGGAGAAATTTTATTTCATTCGTAAGTTTTTACATAGGCGCGTACAGTTTATATAGTGAAAAATAGATAATAGAACTAATATTTATAATTAATGAATCTACTATTATCTAATATTTATTGTAAAACTGTTTCTAAGCAAAAACAAAACTGTGTTCGTCTCTTGTTTCTAATTTCATGGCTAATACTATTAAATAGTAATTCTGTGAATTTTCAAATTTTATTTCTTCAGTTATGAAGTAGCTAAAATGATTTTTTTTGATTCGGATGTATAAATTTTTCCTTTACAACATCAATTTGAAACTTTTTGTCTAAAATAGTTAGGGGAGCAATGCGCACGGAAAAACTGATTTCCCTGTTAAACGTCTATATTTCACTTTCCGTGATACACCCTGTATAATTAATAATGAAATTAATATATTTTTAAATTTATTAAATACTGGAAGAGTTCTCCATCGGCGACTTGATTTTTTTCTTTTCTTGTGCTATTTTATTTTTACACAATTTACACTTGCGGCAGCTATTATTTTATTCCGGCGTTGAATAAGTCAAAAATCTTCAGCATTCATGTTGACAGTTGTCATCAAAGTCAAATATAAAAATAACCTTACACATGCGCATACAAAGTTATGCATAAGCGTAAAAGTTTGGAGGTCGCAAACATTCGTGTTTACGCTTACGCATATGCGTTTGCACTAATTTATAGCAGTGAATGGACGCATTACCATCTATCAAAATTTTTCTACGTTATGCGTTAGCATTATTTATTAGCATTACGTACTAAAACAATAGCTGTGAATGAAGCTTTAGACAAAAATAAACTATTTTACATATACTTTAATAATTATTTGTATCAGATTGCATTTATCGTTACATCGAATTAAATAAATTATCGACGATTTTGTGGTTTATAGATTTCCATGCATCCGTCGTACTTTTAAATAATTGCTTGGAATTATTAATATTATTTCTTGCAATATTTGTCAATGGTTTCCAATAGATTTTCAATTGTATTAAAGATTATGTGACTATAAACACATTCAAATCGACTCATTACTCTTTTTTCATTCTCCTCTCTCAGATGGTTGAAAATAGGATAACGCGGTTTCAAAATATGAATTAAGCATGAAAATCTCTTTTTTATTATGTATTACACGATTTTAGCGAATGAGTGGGTCACGAATAAAATATAACTTCAATTCTAAAGAACTTTTATTAATATTTTGAACAGTTTCAAATCGACAAATTTCTCAAATTTCTTTCATTAGTCCGACACTGTTAAAGACATAACGCGGTTTGAATTCAACATGAATTTTTCTTTCCTATCATGTATTTACACGATTGTTGTTGAGGAGTGGTTAGATTTGAAGATGTTCAGTATATTGGGTGCGTTCGGTATTTAAATCTGTCGAGCACTCTGAGTAATCTGATCACGTGACAGATTTATCTGCGTTTAGCTGCCATTTTGACACATTAATTTGAGCCAGAATAAAAACGGAAAATAATAAATAACTGTTAATATGTGTACTTGCGCGAGTTATGAACGTTTTTTTGATGATACTGATTAAGAATGTGGAAAAATGATTATGGACAACTTAAAGTTGAAAATTATGTAGAAAAATATTTCTCAAAATGACTATACATTTCAAACACTTTTGATTGATATACGAAAACGACAACATTCATTCATAGAATTGCTGGCGACAAACATTTTAAATATGCGCTTAAATACGCATGCGCCAGACAACTGCTCAAAATGCTCCATGGTTAGAGAACGAGCGAACAGATTGGGCTCTGTGCGCTCCGTGAGCTAATATCCGAACGTAGAGCTGAGCAAAAAGATCGCTCAGGTGTAATTACCGAACGGCATCGCGCGCTCAGAGCGTAAAACCGAACGCAGCCATTATACATATTTGCGAAACACTCTTTCACTAAAATCGTGTAATACATAATAAGGAAGAGAATTTCATGCTGAATTCATATTTTGAAACCGAGTTGTCGTATTTTTGACTATGTGAGAGTGGTGAATGAAAAAAAAAATTGAATATGTGTCTATAACTCGCAAATAGTCACCCAATCTTTAATACAATTGAAAATCTTTTGAAAACCATTGACAAAAATATTGCAAGGAATAATATTAATAATTTCAAGCAATTATTAAAAATTATAACGGAAGTATGCAAATCTACAAACCACAAAATCATCGATAATGTACTTAATTCGATGCCACGACGAATGCAATCTATTATAAATAATTATTAAAATATTAAATATGTAACAATATTTTTTGACTAATTTAAGTTTCATAAATTGTTATTCTGGTTATTTTTTTACCTTCCATCACCTATAGTCCCTACAATACGAATTTAGTGTTTTAACTATGATGTCTGTGTGTGTGTGTGTGTGTGTGTGTGTGTGTATGTGTGTGTGTGTGTGTGTGTGTGTGTGTGTGTGTGTGTGTGTGTGTGATAAAAATTTCTCCTCCGATTACTCTAATACTACAATTCCATAAGTTTTAATTTTTTCATATTCTTCTTTCGTACGTACATATGAAGAGTTAATTACATTTTGGTTATGATTGGTTAACCGGAAGTACCATAATTTGAAGACTTTAACAGTTTTTCTTGCAAAACGCTGGTAAATATCATTTTTTGACCTTTTATGTTATTATAAATAAAAGAATATTTATTCTCTAGCCGATTTAGTTATGTTTTTTTCTTCATAGTCAATGAATTTAGAGATGAAGAACTATAAAGAAATAACTTGCAAGGTAATGCTGCTAAAATTTACATAATATCTTTGTGAAAAGATTTTACTGGAAATATAAAAATGTAAAATAAATTAAGGTGGCAAAAGCAAATCATATAACAGATTATAGCCATAAACTAATTCAGCAGATTATTATAATGCTATATATGTTTTTATTTTCTACTTCTTATTTTAAGAAATGTACTGTTCTTTTTTGGAGTAGTTCAGTTCAGTTCAGTACGAGGTAAGATCAGTTCATTTCTCCCTTAAAAAGAGTATATATATATATATATATATATATATATATATATATATATATATATATATATATATATATATATATATATATATAATAATAATAATAATAATAATAATAATAATTATTAAAATATGAAGGAGTATTTTTATTGGTTCCTACGGAGTTGCTCTATTTATGTCCGATATTCTAAGTTACGACAACGCGTTGTTAACCCATACTACTAAAAGAAATATTGTCGATAAAAACAGGAAAGTTTACAAATTTTCAAAATTAACATGTCAGGAAATATTTTAATAAGTAAATATAATTAATATAGTAGAAAAACAAATATATCTAAATATATGCGCTCCTTAAGTAACAAAAAATGTACTGTTTGTTCTAAAAATATAAAAAACCCGGAAAATTGTTGCGTTATGTTGAGAAATTTATGCCTAATTTCAAGATAAATATTTCACTATCTAAATAATTGTTGAAAATGTCAGCATATAAATTATGGTAATTGATATGTCAAAGCTGAAATATACGAGTGTTTTATTTGCAATCTTATACTCAATAATGATAAATAAAAATAAATAAATATTTCATCACGGCATATTACCATTGCTGGGTGTGCCAATCTGCTTCATACACAGATATCGGTAATGATGGAATATTTGTACCGTGCGGGCGCTTACCAGGCGTCACCTCACGGGCACTCATTGCTGGCGTGGAGAGTGTGCCACAGGGGTCAATTTTGTGCCATTAAAATGCGATGTAATTTTTGGCGTCGGTCGGGATCCGCCAGATTCACATGTCATGCTATAAAAATTGTTTAGGTGATCTGGTAGATTAATGATATTCATATATCGATGTATAATCTAGATAATTTCATTAGTAGAACACAACATGGTTGAAATGATCTTGATTACAGATAGCTCTTGAATACTAAACTAGGCGCGTTATTTTCATCTCTGGTTAAATTATTTATTTACTGTCAGTTAAACGAAAAATATAGTATGAACATTATAGCATAACTTGTAAATATTATATACATGTTACATTTTTTCGATCCGATTTTTTTCTTTTTAACTGACAGTTTAAATACCGGAACTAAAATTATTTATTATTGTATTATACTAAATGAAAGATGAAAATTTAAACTTTCTTTTTGAGCAAAAGTAGGTAATTAATTGATCATAGGAGTATTATTTAGATAGAACAAGATATCTGACTTCTGATTTAGTTAAAATGCGAGCGGATTTCATACGAACGAAAGAGATAGTTAGAAATATCATCGCTAATATTAATTTACAATAAATCATTACATTTTATTTTATATTGGCAATTTTATTGTTCATGAATATACTTTAATTTTTATAAAAAATATAATTAGGGACCTGAAATATTTGGAAGTATTTTCATAAGTAAATGGTTTAAACTTAATAGCTGATAATAAATTATCACCTCCGGTATGTTGATTGTCAATAAAATTTTATGAGTTCTTTCCACTTTAGTGGAAAGTCTAAATACCAATTTCCAAATATATCTTATCTAGGGTAACGGAATATAAAAACAAACTACCTTATTTTATGTATAGAGTGTTCATTTTAAATGGGTCACCATTGCTATCTTGAGAACCATAAGAGCTACAAAGACGGTTAAATGGAAAACAATTTCTATTTCACAAGAAAAATTTAAAGCAAAGAAAAATTAATTTTTTTCGGCAATAAAAATGTGTAACTTTTTCATTTGAAACATTTTTCTCGGTTACTGTTAGTTTAGAAGTAATTTCAAAATGAAAAATCAACCAAATTCAGTTTCCCGCTATTTTATAGTAACCTATGAAATTTTTTAGCAAAACAAAAGCATATCTAAAATGGGTTCCAAAGGTGCACCACATATCCCATATAACCGAAGTCGTATCTCTAATAGTTTCAGAGATCCCAATGATGGCCTTCAAAATCCGAACAACCTGTATATTTACTTATATTATTGTTCAATAGTAGGTCTTCTAAAAATGATATTTTACTTTGAAATGGCAATTATCTAAAAATTTAGTTACCAACCTAACAAAAATTAGGTTTTTAAGAAGTACTTTATGACTCGAAAACTGCAAAAGCTACGAGTTTTGTGCGTTTTTTCAGATCTACTTAGTTTTTTCAGAGGTTACTAGATAATGACGAAAAATTAATTCTTGTGTACTCTTTCCAGTAAATTTTTAATTATTAATTATCGAGAAAATGTTTCTTATATAAAGTTTTGGAGAAAATCGCCCCTATTCTGTACCTCAATCGATAATAGTTATTGATCGATAATAATTTTTGACAAATAGAAACAAATGTGTCACCATTTTTTATTCGGTGTCTTCTCTAATTATTGGCTACAATTTATTATCGATCGATAAAAGTTATCGATTGAGTTGCAGAATTGGGGTGAATATCTGCATTGTGCTTGTTCTGTTAAACTTCATGTTTACAATAGTAAGAAAAATGAAATGTTATTAATATTTCATTAATTACATGTGGTAGGTCATGATAGTCATAATTTTTTTAGGTGGGTAATTTATTTATTAATTCTCAATTTATATAATATATGAAGTGCTGATAACAAGTGTTTTCCTATACCACATGGCAGTTTAGATAATGTATGTTTGCTTTTTTATTATTTGTTAATTGTGATAACGAAACTAAATTATTTACTACCTTTTTAAATATACCTATTGAAAATATTTTACGGAAATATACTCGTATGTACATAAGTACAATTAAATTAGAAGAATTATAATTTTTTGAATTGCAGTGTTTGAGTTATGGTCTATGAACGAATCGTCACACGCACACACATGCGTACATACAGATATCATCATAAAAATAATAAAATCGTATTATCGCCTAAAACGTCCTTATTCACTTTACTTCACCATCGATTTTTTTTACCAAAGACAATACCTTCCATACTTGAAGGTAATAGAAGGTAAAAAAAAATAGAAAACTACTTACTACTGTGACTTAATTTTACTTTATACGACGTATTTTTTATATGGGATGTTTTTACCTCCCGCTACCCTTGGTAAGGGAGTATAGGGATCGTGCTAAAGATCTCATATCGAGATTTTGGTAAATGACCACATTTTAAGGTCCTTAGAATCCAATTTTAACATTTTCACGATGATGTCTGTGGGTGTGTGTATGTGTGTGTGTGTGTTTGTATGTGTGTGTGTGTTATGTGTATGTGTGTGTGAGTGTGGATCCTCTGGGCGGTCTAACTCAAATACTATCATTCAGAAAATTTTGAAAATAAGTATTTCTATCTTATTCTAATATGGAAAGAAGCCATTAGATTTTGGTGTAAATCGGATAAACGAAAATGGCACTTTGCTTGAAGCTCAAAATAGTTTTTCTTTTTTTTTGAAATTTATATTAGTATAAAAATTAAAGATTATTAAATTTTCTACAGGTTTGCATTAATACTTTTTCAATATATTTTATGGATAAATTTATAAAATAATCTATAATTAAATCCCGGAGTCTTTGCTTTAAACACAACTCCTTGGTTATAAAGTTTAGCTCAAATATATGTAACTGACAGATAAATGTCACTGTCAAAAAAATAATCGTTTCAAATTATTAATAGTAACATTTTAAGAAGAAAATTGTAAAAAAAACAATAGTTATATGGAAAGAAACTTAATATAATTTCCAGCATTAGTAAATATGTAGGTACGTAATTAAATTAATAAAAATTAAATGGCGGGAGGTATTTATAGTTTCCAGCATTAGTAAATATGTAAGTACATAGTTAAATTAATAAAAATTAAATTGCTGGAGGTTTGGTGTTGGCCGCATCAAATTTTTTGATAATTTTCTGAATTTCGTCATTGTTCCCGGAACTCTTATGGAGCTTCCACGGAATCTTTAGATTCCGCGGAAGACACTTCAATCGCTGCAATAGGTTTATTAAGGTTGGTGGTCGGTACTACATTTGAAAAGACTGCGTTGGTCGAGGTGATAGAGACATTGTTGAAGATGGTGTAGTATTGCCTTGTTTTCCCCTTTCTTGAATTGTCGGAATGTAAACATACTAATAAAACTGCTGCTTTGCTACCACAGTACTTAAGTCATTGTGACGAATGTATAGTGACCAGGATGTCCTCAAGATCCTTGAGGATTGTCTGGTCGCCAACTTTACTAGTTGTTCGTTTTATATACAGGCTGTTTCAAAAAATGTGCCTTGCATAAGGATCTCGGGAACTATAAGAGATATGAAGTCGGTTAAATTAGATAAAAGTTGCCGTATTAGAAAGTCATTTTAATGGTGTAGGCAAAAAATGTAAATTTTACAGTTTGTTATTTTTGTGAATAAATTCCAAATGTAAAATAATATTCGTTTGCAATTCTTTAGGGCACTTTATCTTTTTACCTTCCGCCATACTGTAGGCCGTAGTTAAAGGAGGTAATGTTTTCGGTCCAAAAATTCGATAGTAAGTTTTCAGTGAATAAGCACGAATTAGGGTACCCACAACACGTTTTTACTATTTTTACAATGATTTCCGTATTTAAGCTTACTCAAGTCATATAAAGAGTTGATTAGATTTCGGGTAATATTGGATAACCGGAAAAGATACTTTACTTGAAGCCCATAACAGTTTTTAATGAAAAACTATATTAAAATATAAATTAAAACTTTTCAATTTTAGTATTTAAGACTGTTATATCAAGGGGAACAACATATTAGATTTTGGCTAAAGTTGATAAACCGGAAGTGATACTTTACTTGATGCTCTGGACAGATTTTCGTGAAAAATATATTATGATATAATCCAAACCTTTTCAAATTTGGTGTTTAATACTTTTGTATTAATGAGAACGACATATTAGATTTTTTCTAAAATTGAAAAACCGGAAGTGTTATTTCACTGGAAGCGCTAGACAGATTTTCTTGAAAAAATATATTAAAATATGATCCAAAACTTCTCAAATTTGGTATGTAAAACTCAAAAAACATATTAGATTTGGACTATATATGATAAACCGGAAGAGGATTTTCGAGGAAAAACAATATGTAATCCAAATTTTGTTTTACAGACTTTTCTATTTAATTGAACAACAAATTAGATTTTGTTTACAAACGATTAACCGGAAGTGATACTTTACTTAAAGCTCATTGCTATTTTACACATGGAATTAGCGGGAAGTCATGTACTGGCCACATCAGATTTTTTTGGAATGCGGTGCTCAATTTTTATCACTGTTGAATTTTAAATTATGATGCCCAGTTTTATTTTTTATATGGGCGCCATATTAGAAAGTTACACCATTGAAAACAGAATTTTTATTAGCTTTTCAACTAGTATATTTTATCTCATTGTGTTTCAGTTAATTTTAATATTTTTATATTGCATTATACTGCAAAAGACATTTCAAATTAAATTATTATCTGGCCATTTTGAAAACTAAGAGGCGTATTATAAAAGACGGATTTTACAATCTGCCTCCTATAACATAAATAATAATTATACAGGATGGTAGCGATTAGGGGTGAACATTGGAATTTAACATGGGATGTGTGAGTGTGTGTGACAAAAATTTCTCCTGCGATAACTCCAATATACTACATTTCCAAAAAATATAATTCCTTCATATTCCCTTTTTGTATGTCCGTATAAAGGGTTGATTAGATTTTGGTTACGATTGGTTAACCGGAAGTACCCTAATTTGAAGATATTAACAGTTTTTCTTGAAAAAACGCTGTTAAATATCATATTTTGACATTTTATATTATTATAAATATTAAAGAATATTTTATTCTCTATTCTAAAACCATTAAGTTCGCCCAAAAAAGCGCTGGTTGTTTTAAAGGAAACACCTGTATATTGCTTATTTTTATCTTCCTCCTTAAATGTTATTTTTGTAACGAGATTTCAGTGGATAAAGTGTCGTGTTATAAATTGGTGATGAAATGATGAAAAAAATAATTGTCTTGTTACGTGTACATATGTACTTGTCAGGGGAACTCATATTTGGCAAGTCTCATAGACTGGTATCGCCATCTCTGATAGCAAATATACACTTCAACACATACAGGATGTAATACCAAAAGCGGGCCATAGGCGTTTAACATGAGAAAACAATTTTTCCTTGGCCAAAAGTGGCCTATTAATTTTAGACAAAAATGCTTCAAATAATATTGTAGAGAATTAAATTCTACATCCAACTGAATATTCAAATTTTATTTTGCATGTTTAGTAACCGAGAAAATCAAATTTAAAATTTTACAAAAGTTACTTCTTTATAGTGTTAGCCATGTCATTAAACGAAATCAAACTAATGTAATGACGTTTTACCTGTCAGAAACGCTCTGTTTCTTAAAGACATAAGACTTTAAGTGCCCCCATAAAAAGAAGTCACACGGATTTAAATCCGGTGACCTAGCTGGCCAGTTTACTGGACCTCCTCGACCTATCCAGCTGTCTGGAAAAGCACCATCCAGATAATTTATAATCTCCCTCGTACTATGTGCAGGACAACCATCGTACTGGAACTACACATGATCATTATTTAAGTTTGTTCTTTCTGGCCCAACTGATTCCCTTAATAAGTCCAAATATGTTTTCGAATTTAACTGTGCAATAAAAAAAGGACCAATAATTTGATTGTCTAAAATTCCTGACCAACATTTACTGATTGCCGATACTGTGTTCTTGATTGTATCACACTATGCGGATTTCTTTGAGACCAGCAACGAAAATTATTTTTGTTTGGATCGCCATTCAGTGTAAATGTGCACTCATTGGTGAATAACATATTTTTTAAAAACCTCCTATCCTGATTAGCTTTTTCCATAATTATTTCGCAGAATATTGCGCGTCGTTCAAATTCTTGTTCAAGAATTTCCTGGTGATTTTGTATTTTAAAAGGGTGATATGTTGTTTTAATATTCTAAAAACGGTCATAAAATTGATTCCTATTTCATTTGAAATTTCTCTGCCACTGAGATTTGAATCAATTTCAATTAACGCTAGAATATCTTCTTCGTTGTTGTAATTTGTATTATGGTCTCCTCGCAAAAGTGCCAGTTCTTACTTATTGTAACGTTTTTATTTATATGGGTGAAGTGTAAAACATAGACAAATATTATTAACTAAAAGAATACGTTTATTAAACGATGAATAATTACGACTAAATTAAAAGATAATAAAAAGAACTAACACTATGATTAAATAATTATAAACACTAAGAATATTATTAAATGCTTAAACACTACGATTATTTATCTAACTAACATTTATATCACTATACTTATTTATATAACTACATTTATTTATGTTAACAACTTGTAAACTGTTTATTTATATCACTGAGTTCATTTCTGGTTGCTTGTATATATGAGACTGTCCCTCCGCTTTCTTTCGGCCGGTATTTATACCGCTTATAACATTCTAGAAGACTCGGAAGCGACAATGACCTGTATACAAAGGAATGAGGTCACGGCGTAATTAGCCTCTAGCCGCTAGCGGCGCCGGAGATTGCGTCATCGCTCTGGAACGTTCTGTCAGTGGCGGCGTTGTATACTCTTCTCCCAGGGGCGCACGTCACATTATTAAATGTGCCGGTCGACTCTAATTTTGAAATAAATCTTTGAATTGTTGTTTTACTAGGAATATTATGATGATGCCAAAAAATCCCGATTTTTTTCGAAAACTTTCCCCAGAATAATGCCACTTAATAATTTGTAACTTTTCTTCATTTTCAATAATTATATTTCTTGACTTAAACAGAGCATTTCTGACAGGTAAAACGTTATTACTTTTGTTGGATTTCGTTTCAGTGTCACGGCTAACACTATAAAGAAGTAACTTTTGTAAAAAATTAAATTCGATTTGTTCGGTTACTAAACAAGCAAAATAAAATGTGAATACTTAATTGGATGCAGAATTTAATTATCTACAACATTTATTTGAAGCATTTTTGTCTAACATTAATAGGCCACTTTTGGCCAAGGAAAAACTGTTTTCCCATTTTAAACATCTATGGCCCGTTTTTCGTGTTACAACCTGTATATGTAAAGGTAATGTCATCAAAATTCAGACAGTGTGTGTAATGCTCTGTTAATAGTAATAATATATTTTTCATTCGCGTCCTGTTAAGATCGGTGTTTTACATTGTTTGCTGTTCGTTCCCTGATCCCTCACAGTGCAAAATATCATATATTATTCTTTCTAAAATGTATATAATCGTATAAATTTTAAGCAATTTTAATATCATAATCATAAATTATATATGTTTCTCAACACTCAATAGATAAGCTAAAAATTATGCATAAATTTTACGCGTGAATCCCCAATATTACTTAACATAACAATAAATAAATTCTTATATAACAGGTTTATATATACTGACCGATTCATTAATAATCAACTTGAACTTGAATTGTTATCAAAAATGTACAAATAAAAAACTAATACGTAACTACTTCGTACTACATTTGACATACAGGACGAATGTATCAAAAATCTTTGTTAAATAAATTACTTTGTGCACAACCGGTTAGTAATATACAGTGGCTCACAAAATTATTCATAAACTTTATTTTTATCAGTAAAATGTAAAATAAAAAGGGTTTCAAACAGAGAAATTCAGTAAAAAAAAATAATTACAGTATTCTTTCGATATTTCAGAGGTTTACTTGACATTCGTTAATATTTTGCCGCTAGGTGGTAAAACGTCGATGTTTGGTATTAACAATGATGATAGTTCACAAAACACGTGAGAGAATGTGCGTCCAGCGTACGAACATAACTTAAAATGACAAATATTGTTGAGATGAAGACAGAATAAAAAACCTGATGTGGCCAACACATTACCTTCCGTCAATCTTGTGTATTATGTGTAAATTCCATACATAAATTTTCTTGCAAAAGATTCTAAATTTCCAGTCAAATTATTTCATAAACAAACTATGCAAATTGTACTTGACACTGACATATTCTTCTGTAGTTTTTCCCCGCTTTTCCATTCGTTAGGGGTCGCTATTTTTTATTTTCTTCTTCCACTCATTTCTGTTTTGCGTGGCGTCCTCATTCAGTTCCTTTTTTCAAGTCTTCCGCAATACAATCCTTCCATCTTATTTTTGGTCTTCCTCTGTTTCTTCTACCTTCTACTACTACTACTATACTACTAAGCGATTCATTCTTCTTCCAATATTTTCTTCATCTCTCCTCATGGCATGTTCAAACCAATGTAATCGTCTCTCTGGAATCTTTCTAGAAACTTCTAACACTAGAGTTATTTCCCTTATTCTGTCATTACTTACCGTATCTTTTCATGTCTTCCTCAACATCTATTTGGTCTTCCAATGTTTCTACCAGTTGGTATGTTCAAATAAAAAAATTTAGTCCCCAATAAATCTGAAATATCAAATTCCTTGTCGACTCTTAACATACTGCCATTCTTCCGTAAGGTATACAGATATTGATCCACCATATAAATCAGATACAAATATTACAAATTCATGTTCTGTATATACT
Organism: Harpalus rufipes; assembly: GCA_951394225.1. Classification (NCBI taxonomy): domain Eukaryota; kingdom Metazoa; phylum Arthropoda; class Insecta; order Coleoptera; family Carabidae; genus Harpalus; species Harpalus rufipes. Next base: position 12,195,314 of record OX596285.1, read on the forward strand.
ACTAAAATTTTAAAAGTATTTATACTTTTATATTTCAAAAATGTAGCTTGTTGAATCAAAGGATCACAGCTTTTTTCTACAGAAATTTTTGTGCTATTAATTATTACATCATAATCAGTTCTTTAAAATTCCAAAAATCTACAGTTTTTAATTTATCATACATGTAATTACCAAAAAAATCAAAAACTTTTGTTACAATACGTTGGTCAATATCAAATAATAAAGCTAAAGTTTGTAATAAGAATTGTGCGGAAGTTGAATTAAAATAACAGCAGTTACCTGAATTGAAAAAGGTAAACTGTGACCGAAAAAAAGGTAAATTATTATAACCACATTTTCTTTGTTTTTTATCAACTGGAAATTTGTGAAACATTAAACTCGTATTTATTGTTTTGGATGAACATTGTGGTACACAGCAGTTATATGGAATTATGTTTATTTAGAGTCAAATTACTAATACAATTATTTAATTGTCTACTTTTATACTCGCGCCGAGCTTCACGCTAACACTTGATACCAAACTGCGACTGCAGGGCCATCTACATGTAAACCTCATATTGTGCTGAAAACAAATTATATTGGGATATTTCACTACGTAGAGATGGCGTTGTGCATCAACGTCAAACCCAGTGTTGTCAGATTTGGCGACTTATCGCCATTTGGGGGACTTTTTACAATGTTCTGCGACAAAATTTTTATTTTGGCGACTGGCGGTTAAATTCTCGACTAACTGGAAATAATTGGCGATTTTTGGCGATAATGAGAAGGAAAACTATGGTTACTTTAATTTTCATTGTTTTAATATTGGGACTTTCCCAGTTTTCGATCTATATTTCGTTGCGTATTGCATAGTAAATAGTTATTTTTGATCCTGATATATTTGCGCACTACTTAGGCCAATGCAATCTATCATCAATTGCCGATCAAATAAACTGTTCATAGTCCATGTTCTCCCGTTTTTGTTTTGCGTAAACCAATATTAATAACAGTTTTCAAGTTAAAAGTTATGAGTATTAAAAATAATTAAAGTTATGTTATAACTTTTGTGACACTTCTTTCGTATTATTATCCGTCAGGAATTCTATATTCTATTCGTTGAGACGAGAGAATGTGGAACTAATTCTTGAACAAATAAAATTGCTCCTTTGTTTTAGTTCCAAATTTCGCCACCAGGTTCGCAATGTTCGCATTCTTACACATATATTAATTTATATCCAGTAGCTTAGGCATTGATTTTATTAAATTAAATTATATGGAAGGTTGAATTTTTGCCCATTCTTCAGTCAGGTTCATCCGGAGTTGGTAAATAGTGGAAAATGTTATTTTGCAGGATCGCCTATCTATTTCCGTCCATAAATTCTCAATAGGTTTGAAATCAGGAGACTGGAGAGGTGTTTTAAGTTGTTTCGGTATGTTGTGGAACAGCCATTCCTTAACAATAACTGCTGTATGTCTACAAAGTTGTTTACAAACAATATAATTTACAGCGCAATAATAATTAGTATATCTAAATTTCAATTTTATGCAATTTACCTAATTAAATTTGTAAAAGAGAGGATTGTAATATTTTAAATAGAACATATGATACAGATAACAATTACGCAATTAATTTCATATATCTCATCAACAGTATGTTTTGAAACAGTAACAGAAGCACATCAAAATAACAAGCATTAAATATTTAAACTATTTTCTTTTGTGGAAGAAATCATGAAAGCTACATATTATAAAGTGTTATTAATTATTTATGTGTTTCCTACAATTTTATCTGTTGGGAGATGTTATAAATTAAAATTAGTCAAATTACCTTGTCATACAAGTTTGTCAATTGATATAAGCCAAGGAGAAAAAATATTAAATAGTAGTGAACAAATTATTGTTTACAAAAATATTACATATCATCCAAACAATTACTATGAAATGAAAAATAAAATTTATGGTTGTTTGTGTAACATTAAAACTTGTGTGAGAAAATGTTGTCCGTTTGGTTACGAAAACACCGGATATGGTTGTGTAAAAGCAGAAAAATTTACAAATTCACGAAATTTTACACTACCAGTTTATATTGGCAAAAAACTGATTGATCCTTATTACAAATTTACGTACATCATTGCAAATTATTGTTCCGCTGATGCATATCTACTACAGCCAGATGTTTTCGACGAAGATGAGTTTTATGTGCAAAAAGATGGTCGTTTGTATTTACCTGCTGGAGAAATATTTAACTCGAGATCTCAAGAACATTTCTGTGTGGATAAGAAAGCTGGAGGAAAACCTAAACAAATAGTGATTTTGGCGTGCAATCCTGAATCAGATATTGGAAGAATATTTACGTATTTATGTGGTAATAATATATAGAGAGAGCGACCATTTTATCTGTTCCCGCCTGAAAATTTAAGAATAGGCAACACAGAATACATTACACATACATTACAGTAGGTAAGATAAATAGTTATTTGTATATCAAGGCCGCGAAATCACTCTTTAGCGTACCGAGAGAAAAATTGTCGCCGAGGCCGCTTGCGGCCGAGGTAAGACAATCTCGAGGACGCTAAAGGATTTCGCGGACAAGGTGTACACAATATTTTTTGTGCAACCGTAAAAAATATTACACAATATTTTTTGTGCAACCGTAAAAAATATGTAATTACAAATTTTATTAATTTTAAAGTTTCACTGTAAATTGAAAGTTGGCTTTCAAGGTAGCTATGGAATTGACATTTGATAAACAAAACACTTGTCATAGTGATTGTTTACTCAATTTCGCGGCCGCTACCATGATAGCGGCCGTTGCCATAACAACAACCGCGAAATTCAATTTCGTGGCCTATATTACGGCTGCGAAATGCCTATTTCGCGGCCGGTTGCACAAAAATAATATTAAAAACCAGATCACGTGTGAAAATTAAAAATGGTTGCCTATTTATAAATTTTCAGGCGGGAACAAATAAATAATAAAAATCTGATGTGGCCAACACAATACCTACCGTTTAATGTAATTTTTCTTCATGTAAATACTTAAAATTAAATTAAATATAAATACCGGGTTCGATCCCGACCGACACCAAATATTTCCAACATCTGTGTACAAAGCAAATTGGCTCACCCAGCAATGGGTAATATGCCGTGATGATATATATTTTTATTATCTTACCTATATATTCCTACATATTTACTTATATATGTCAGTTACATACATTTGAGATCTGAACTGTGTAGCTATGGAGTTGTGTTTAAAGCGTAGGCTCCCGGATTAAAATTATAATTTTAGAAATTTATCCATAAAATATATACAAAAAGTATTAACGCAAACCTGTAGAAAATTTAAAAAACTTTAATTTTTATAATAACAAATCTCGAAAAAATAACATATAAAGGTATATTTCGAAGAAAAACTATTTTGAGCTTCCAGTACAGTGTCATTTCCGGTTATCTGCTTTACTCCAAAGTCTAATGGCATCTTTCCAGATAAGAGTAAGGTAGAAATACAAGGTTTCAAATTTTTCTGAACGATAGTCTTTGAGTTGAGCGTAAAAAGGATCCACACACACACACACGCACACGCGCACACGCACACGCGCACACACACACACACACACACACAATAGCGTTTTTCAAAAATGAGTGGTACAAAAACTAGTTAATTATTAATTTCTTTTTTGGATTTGTCCACATAGTTTCTTAACTTTTATTTTGATTCTACATACAACATATTTTTCTTATTATTAGGAATAATACGAGCCCAACCCCAAATGTATTTGTATCCTCTGAAATAAATATATTAACAGCAATAAAAAATATTTTTTAGGCTACAATAGTTAAGACTATATTTGGGCATTTTTTTATTTTACGTATTAATAAAGTGTGCTGGATTTAAATACAATGTTATTAACTAAATTTCTTATTTAAACAATAATGTACGGGCAAATATATGACAAAAGACAACATTTTCCGTTCCAACAGTAAATAATACAATATTTATCTTAGTATTATCTAAAAAACTGAGGGTAAAGGTAACTGATAATATACTCAATTAATTGCCGTCTTAAATTTTATTACTTTAATAAAAATTATTTGCGAATTATTAAAGACGAAAACATTTGTCACATGCAAATAAATTATTATTAAACCTAAGATATTTTATTATAAGCAATGTATTCAAGTTCTATACACTATTAATATACCATATCAAAATTTGTTGAGTTGGAGTAATAATCATAGCATCCAGAAGTTTATTTATTTTTGTTTTTAATATAATTGTAGACGGTACTTTAATAAATAAATATCACTTTGCAAATAATTGTACTAAAAAAATAAAATTTAATATAGTAATTAATTGAATATATTGTCAATTTCCTTTACCTTCCATTTTACAAATAATACTAACATAAAATACTGCATTATTTACTATTGGAATTAAAAAAAATAGCACGTGTCTATTGTCATGTATTTGCCCGTAGATTATTGTTAAAATGATAAATTTAGGTAATAACATTATATTTAAATCCAGTACACTTTATTAATACATAAAATAAAAAGTTCCCCAAATATAGTTTTAACTATTGTATCTAAAAATTTATTTCTTCTTGCTGTTAATATATTTTTTTCAGAAAGTACGAATACATTTGGGGTTGGGCTCGTAGCTATAAACAGATTTTGTTTTTATTTCATTTTGTTCTATTTTCTAAGGCTTAATTAAGTCTCACATTAATGTAAAACTTTTCAGAGACACTAAATAATATTTCATCTGCTAAAAAATAACTGTGCGTCTAGTGCTGCCCTCTCTATATTAGGCTGCGAGCTTTTAAATCTACCCTTGTACATCTTGAGAATAGGCACTTTTCTGGAAAAAGCACAATTTTCCAAAGTGGCCGTAAACAAATACCATAATAAAAACGACCTACATTTTCCCATTGCCAACTCTTCATTTTTTCATCAATACGAAATTTGTAGGACACGACAAAAATTCATTAGGATTCAATTACTATCAAATCAACAATCAACAGTGTTCGCAGTCAATGTCAATCCGATTAATCCGAGTTGATTACATTTATATTATCTTTATTTATCAGCAACCCGCAATACACCAGTGGATGTGTGTCACATATCAGCAGGGGATTTATAGTCTAATATTTGCTGGGAATTAAGTGCTTTTCATTAAATGTATTTAGGCTAAATCTAATTAGATTACGGCAGACACACCCTGCATGTTTTTTTTTTTCATTCTGGAATTAATTATTTCATGCAGTGTCCCATGGGTGGGTCAGTGTTATTCCGTACGTCATCCGGTTCGCGTCAAAAAAAAATTCTGCTTAAATACTTGTAAATATAAAAACAAGATATACAAATTTAAGTGTTTTCCATTAGAATTAATTTTTCGATTTGCATTTTCCGGGTGCAATTTTAACCAGAACATATAATTTATATTTATGTACTCAATATAAATACAGTTTTTTCCTTAGTTTTAATTTATTGTTAGTTTATTTATGTCAGAAATATTTACTGTGTTCTATTCGCTGCTTTTATAGATTTATTATTATTATGTGAGAAAATATTTAAGATATACGTGCTTACGATATAAGTGTAGGTTTTCGAAACGCACAAAAAAGTACCTTAGTGGTAGACCAATTGTGGTAAATGAGAAACTTAAAATTGTTTAGGTAAATGTGAAATGCTGACGCCATATTATTCTGGTTTAAATTAAATGAACAATAAAAGTGTTATTTGATAGTAAGAACTTCGTTCTATGCATATTCTCTGTTTGTAGTTTTCTACTTTAAAAAATACAGTAGATAATAATTATATTTTATCGACGAGCGGAAAGTTTAATTCACGAGTGAATTATTTTTCGCGAGGCGATAATTTAATTTTATCGTCGTGTATAAAACTATTTTTTTCTAAAACAGTTATTAAAGAAAAAAAAATACCAACTACAAATAAATACAATGGGGTATTCTAATGTAGTAAAATTATTTATGGTAAAAAATGTTATAACATTGTGGATTATGCTAAAAAAATAATAGAATAATGTATAAAAATCAAAATTTAATTTTTGTAACATGAGTTTGCTTGTAATTCATTTTGGCGCTAAAAATACATCACGTGGTCTTTGACGTACGAGGGACTGATGACATTTCTAACAAATTTTGTATATAAAACTACACCATTAGCAAGAAACACTTTTTCTACCATTCATGCGTTATCAATTGTCTTGTTTGTCTTAGTTTTATTATGTTTTACGTTGTTACAAATTTTATTTTTCTATAATATTTCTAAATGTCATCAGTACCTCGTACGTCACATCCAGTAAAATTCAAATTTTCAAGTATTACTTAAAAATTCAGATCTCACTCAAATTAAATAAAAAAGAACTCAAAATTTTAAATTTGTAATACAAATATGTATGTGAGTTTCAGAATTTTTTTTTAAAAATGTATTAGAATACTCCATTTTAAAATCCTAGTATGTACCCATGTAGGTTATTATGGATTTTGTATGTAAATAAATAAGAATTAAAGTATTTTATTTATCCTTGCTATTAAAATGCTACTTTATCTACCTTTGCGGTTAAAATGCTACTTTACCTACTATTTTCAGTAGATAAAACCACACTTTAACACCAGCTATAAAAAAAATTAGTTTAGTTCATAAAAAAATCATTTTGGGGTCTTGTGGCCGTGTGCCTGAGGACCCGGGTTCGATCTCGACCGATGCCAAAAATTATTTCGAATTTTAATGGCACAAATTGACCCCTGTAGTGCACTCTCCATGCCAGAAATGTTTATTTATACTTTCTTTTTATTTCAAAATACTTTATTTTTGTTAAATGATAAAATCTTTATTTTTTTATTGAAATCAAGTAGTTTTTCATTCATTTATATCTTTAAACGTACGGGGTAAAAGTAAAACATGGTTTTGGGTAAAAATGAAACACAAAAATGAGAATATAATTATTTTAAATTTAAACTAAGCTTTTAATTATTCTTTTTAAACTTAACGTTTTTGTTCATTTATACTTTTTAAGTACTTTTCTTAATGTACAGATTTAAACAAAAATTTACAAGTATATTTAAAGTACAAATATATTTAAATTTTAAATAACTTTTCTATATAACTTTTTATGTACGTTCTAAAATTATTATTGGTTCTTTTCTTTAAAGTGAAAATACAAACAACCACATTCGGATCATTCTATATCCAAGAAATTATATCTGGACACCTTTCGTAGTTTGAAAATATGTACATTGAAAAAAAGAAATAAAAATATGTAAAGAGTAAGCTTCTCAAGTATACCCGTACGTAACATGAATCAGATATACGAGTACAAAAGTGTAATACTCGATATGAATCTGATTAAACATTTTCAGCACTTTTCATATTTACCTCGATATTTAATTTTTCCAGTGGTATTTCATTCAAAATTTGATTAAATTTATAATATGATTTTTTCTGTTCATATGAACTACAATTTTAATTAATTTACGAGTATGTATAATATTTATAGATTGAAGGACAATTTTAAAACACATTATTCTGATATATCGCAATGATACATATGTAGTTAATACTTTTTATATAAAATTTTATTTTTGTTGTATTTTACCCTAGTTAACCTACATATGCCGCAATAGGTGTGAGTGGTTGTGCCTTATAAATAACCCTCTGTTGTACAAATATATTCATTACTGAAATTTACATTTGGCATATTGGCAGACCTTGCAGTTTGTAAAAAAAATTATGATATATTTAAATTTATTTATTTACTTTTGAATTTTTTAATTATTCGTATAAATTAGATAATTATCTAAAACATTCACTATGTTTTCATTGATTTTGCATTGCATTTTGAATTCAAGAATGTTTTAAGGTCGAATGCATTGGCATGAAATACTTATTTATTATTTATTTATAAAGTCTATTTTGGATTATTAATTTTACTAGTGAAAATAACAAATTTGTGAAGACATATTTATGACCGTTTAAAAATATTTTGAAACTAGTCATAAATTTAATAATAAATAATAAATTACATTTTATTGTTTAACAAAGTAATAAATATATTATTATATTTGTATTTATATTTTACTATTGCTTTTATAACCAAAATGTCATCTGCTTCTACAGTGAAAGCTGTCTTTGAAAAATATAGACACTACTAATATACTAATGTTATATTAGTTATTCGAAATAGATGTAATCAAAATGTAACATCATACTTTTTCAGTGTTGTGTAATATTCTATAAATCCTTCGTAATAAATATGTTAATTCCACACGTTAATAATCTTCCGACCTTCGAAAACAGACTTTTTTACATTTACACACATGACTAATTATTTTTTTTAAGAGAATCATATGTCTTTATATTCACATTAAAATATTTAAATGTATATAAATATCTTTTTTGTACTGCGTATTATTTAAAGAAGGGTTGACAAAAATCATCGATTTTTAAAAATATGTATATAAAAAAAGTGTTTAAACGTTTAAAAGTGCTTAAACTAAAATTTTGAATATGTAATTCAAATCAAATATGAAATAGATTTGCTTCAAAGAATTATATCGTGGAAACTGGAATACCAAAGTCACATAAATTTAATTTTTCATTACCAAAGCCTATGAATATTTAAGCCAACATATTTTTAATACACTAAAAATTAATGTATAATGTTTATATTAACATTAACATACAATTATTAAAAAAATAATAACATTCAACTCAATAAAATATTGCTAAACTCAATATTACCCAATAAATTTATAACTGGGCCGGTTATTTAAAACCTGTATTTTTGCCAGACCTATATGGTAGGAAATAAATTTCTTTGTCTTATTGTCGCTAGTAAATCTATAAATAAATCATTTCTACAAAACAATAACTTTATAAAATTTTATTTAAATTACTGATTTTAATACAAAAATTACTACTTCGTTTAAACCATGATTTAAATTAAATGATTTGTTGTACATACCGGATGTCCCAAGAATTCTTGACATCGGCAGAAAATTAATTGGACATGATAATAGTACATTACCTCCTGTACGTTATTTATCATTAATTTTTTCATGATTATTGTACAAATTAGAAAAAAATATAAAAATTTATAAATAAATATTTCTTGCAATATTTAATAATGTAATATGAAAAGATTTTCAAATGCTTTCCGTGGCGCAATGGTTAGCGTTTTAGAATGTTAAATTTTATAGATTTGGGTTCGATTCTTCAGCCGGACATTTTTTTTTACAAAAAAATATTGAATTTTTAATAATTTATCTGTTATTTCCGATTACAAGCATTTAGAAATAATAATACCTTTGTAAGAAATAAAGAGAAAATAACGAAAATTAATTACAACAATGAAAACAGTGATAAAATACAAATGCATTTTATTTTATTTTCTTGTTAATAAAAAAATAACTGAAATGCATGTATTGCATTTTTACTGCATTTATAAAAAACAAAGTTATGTCTCATTAATATTAAAGTAAATATAATGTATTTTTATTATAGGTATCACTCTTTTGATTGTTGTAATCAATTTTTGTTAATTATTTTCCCTTTATTTATTATAAAGTTATTATTATTTCTAAATGATTGTGATAGGAAATAAGAGACAGGTTTTTAGTTCAAAAATTTCTTTGTAAAAGATAAAAAAAAAATTCTGCTGGAGAATCGAACCCAAATCAATAAAATTGAATATTCCAAAAGCAGCTATGTTAACCATTGTGCTACGAAAGACATTTGCAAATCTTTTTATGTTACATCATAAAAAATTGCAACAATTATTTATTTATTTTTGTATTTTATTTTCAATTTATGCAATATTAATAAAGTAATTAATAATAAATAATACACCATAGGTAATGAATGTACTATTATCATTTCCAATATTATGGCTTAATTTTCTGTCGGACACTTTTTATTAACAAAATACTGTTTTCCCATGTTAAACGCCTATGTCAAGGATTGCTTGGGACACCCGGTATATGATTATAAGCATATTTAATTAATTTAAATACCTACAGATTTCAAATAAATGAAATATTTTAAAATTTAATACCTATAATTTCATCCTGAGCATTAAAAATTAAACTATTGTTGCCATCATTTTATGATTAGTTCCAAAAATTAAAGTTAAAATAGTTATTTATGATATAAATGTTAAAAGTGACATTTTATTGTGTGAGAAGGAAGTTCGAACAAAATAATATCACTTTTAACATGTATATCATACGCTATTCTTTTCTATGAACACTATTTTTACCTTCCGTCACCTATAGGTAAGGAAGGTATTGTCTTTGGTCAAAAAAATCGGTGGTGAGTTTCCATTGAATAAGCACGTTTTAGGGTCTTTACAATACGATTTTACTATTTTTACGATGATGTCTGTATGTGTGTGTGTGTGTTCGTATGTGCGTGTGTGTGTGTGTATGTGTGTATATGTGTGTGTGTGTATGTGACCGTTTTTTCCTGCACGATATCTCCAATACTAGAATTCCAAAAATTACAATTCTTGCGTATTCCTCTTCCTTACAACCATATGCAGACTTGATTAGATTTTGGTTATAATTGGTCAACCGGAAGTACCCTCATTTGAAGATTTTAACAGTTTTTCTTGAAAAACTCAGTTAAATGTTATTATAACTTAAAGAATATATTATTCTCTATACGATTTGATTGCATTGTATATTTCATATTTAACAGATATAGGATTAAAGAATAATAAAGATAAAAAAATTCATATAAATTTCATAATTCAGCCAGCTATGCTAACTTAACCATGGAAACTGCTAATATGTTCAGGTAATTCAAATTGACAGATGTCAGTATCAATAAAATGTAAATCAATGACAGAATAAGGGAAGTAACTCTAGTGTTAGAAGTTTCTGGATATAAGAAAGACGATTACATTGGTTTGAACATGTCATGAGAAGCGATGAATATATTAATAGAAGGTGGAAGAAACATAGGAAGACCAAATATAAGATGAAAAGATTGTATTGCAGAAGACTTGAGAGAAAAGGAACTGAATGAGGAAGACACGCAAAACAAAAATGAGTGGAAGAAGAAAATAAAAAATAGCGACCCCCTAACGAATGGGAAAAACTAAAGAAGAAGAAGTAGATGTCAGTGTCAAGTGCAATTTGCATAGTTTGTTTATGAAATAACTTTACTGGAAATATAGCATCTTTTGCAAAAAAAAATATGTATAGGGCGCGTGCCTTTGGCAAGCAGATATGGGGACCCGTATCAAAATGACAGCAATTAATTATGTCCATAACTGACAAGTGTCATAATTTTTCATTCAAAATTTCATGATTTTCTTATTTCATGTGGTTTGTTTGTTATCAGGAGAATGGAATTCAGTTGCTGAGAAAGGGAATCATAAAATACCAAAAAATTAGAATCTTTTAGAAGAAAATTTATGTATGGAATTTGTACATAATACACAGGATTGACGGAAGGTATTGTGCTGGCCACAACAGATTTTTTCGTATAAATTTGTATTTCTTATAATTTTTCCACATATGCCTAAAATGTCGATTTGTTGTTCCATTCGTCATTAAGTAACAATGATCTGTCTGTTTTTAACACTGGTGTCATAAAATGACATTTTTAACCGTAACAACAAACATTTAAAAGCCTACTTTTAATAGATTTGTAAAAAAAATATGTCCTTTAAAATTAGTTTCAAAATGTTAGAAACAATAACGTTCCAAATATTTATTTGGTTTGTCTATAATAATAAACTTTGAACTTATATCAAATTACTATAACATATGAACACAACCGTATTAATTTACATACTTAATGTTAATAGGTCACATTTATAAATAGTCTTTGAAATACATAAATATAAGGAAGTATCGAGAAAAGCTATTAGCTAAAACGGATGTTATTCGTTTTCGTACATTATCGTTTTTTTTCTATGCATATACGCTAATGGTGTTAATTTATCATCAAATTATTGTACTTTTATCTTCAGTTTTATGAAATTTTGTGCGGTTTTTGGTTAATTGCGTCATTTGTACCAATTTTATTCAATTGTTACATTTTATTATCAGTTGAAGTAACATTTACTTATTATTATTACATATATACATAATATGTATTCTCTTTTAGTCTTTCCACTCGAAAACTTTCTCATTCTAATTTAACACACCATTTAAAACATCCAGCCAACTTACATACTGGACGTTCACGTAAGGGCACACCGTCAATCAAACATATAATGTAGAATCCTTCTTATTTTGTCCTGACGGGAATGAGATTATGACCGGTTGGCGAATGGCGATATCCGATAAATTCGAAAATTGCGCTGTTCTTAACAGCAGGGCTGACAAAAACCCGGATTTAAGGAAAACGGCTCAGTGGCTTTTATTGTTTTTTTTTATTTGTTGGGTAATATTGTCTTTTTTCACTTTTATTGAAAAATAACTATAAAAACAAAATTGTTTAAATTTCAATCGAATTTGATTACATTGAGAAGAAAATACGCTATTGAATAGATATAAAAATATGTATAATCCCATTTGAAAAAATCTGATGTAACCAACACAGTACCTCCCACCATTTACCTATGTATATAATTTTTATATTACTTTATAAATTTATCCATACAATATATAGAAAAAGTATTAAAGCAAACTTGTAGAAAATGGAATAATCTTTAATTTTTATAATAACAAATTGAGAAAAAAATACGTTTAAAGGCATTTTTTGATAAATGACCACGGTATAAGGTCCCTAGAATCCATTTTTAACATGTGTATATATGTATGTTTGTATGTATGTGTGTGTGTGTGTGTGTGGATCCTTTATACTCTCTAACTCAAATACTATCATTCAGAAAGTTTTGAAATCATGTATTTCTATCTTATTCTTATATGGAAATATCTGATTAGATTTCGGTAGCAATCGGATAACCGGAAATGGCAGTTTACTTGAAGCTAAAGATAGTTTTTCTTCAAAAAATACCTTTAAATGTAATTTTTTCTCAATTTGTTATTATAAAAATTAAAGATTATTCCATTTTCTACAAGTTTGCTTCAATACTTTTTCTATATATTGTATGGATAAATTTATAAAGTAATATAAAAATTATATACATAGGTAAATGGCGGGAGGTACTGTGTTGGTCACATCAGATTTTTTATTTAAGCCATAATTATTATATATATTTTTAAATATTGTATATTAATGGGAAATATTTTTGGTTTAATTATGAAATAGAATATCTCGCAAGTGGTGGCCATTTTCTGCTTCGCACATTCATGCTCTTTCCAAAACATTTTTCATAACCTTTCGCTAAATTTCAGGTGTTATAACCGAGTCGGTTTAATTACGAATGTAGTTTTTTAATTGGAGAATGGTTCTTGGCTTATTAAAGTACACTCATTCTTTCAAATATCCCCAAAGAAAACAGCCAGAAGCGGTTAAATCTGGTGAACGCGGATGCCAATTGAAATTGCTTCTGCGCGAAATAATGCGTTTGCTAAAGATATTCCTTAACAGAGCCCTTGCAGTGTGCGCTGAGGCTCAATCTTGTTGGAACCACAGAGTTGGATGGTTTTCCACAGCTGGCCTTAATTTTTTTTTCCAATATCGTCCGATATTGAGCACTATTGATGGGAACTGCGGAGCCATATTTATTTTTAAAGCAATATGGGCCAATTATCCTTTCGGACGATACACCGCACCAAACACTACAATAAGCAAGTGGGTGTAATTGTTGCTGATGAACTGCTCTTGGATTCTCCGTAGCCCATATCCTGCAGTTTTGCTTGTTTACGAAACCATTTAATTGAAAATGAGCTTCATCGCTCATTATCAAATTGTGAATCAAATCTGGATTTTCTTCTACTTTTTACCAGAAATAAATGGCATAATCAAGCTGTTGCTCGTAGTCTGTCGGCTTCAATTCTTGAACAAGCTGAACTTTATATGAGAACATGTGTAATGTACCCAAAATTCTCTGTAGCGACCTTCGTGATAGTCCAAGTTTTGTCTAACGTCACCTTGTTTTCCGGCACCAGGAAGGTTTCTTATTGTCCCTTGTCGAAAATTTGCAACCAGACGGTTTATTGTTGGCTCTGAAGGTCCAATCCGCGCATTAAAATATTGACGATATGCACGCTGAGTCAAAAGCATGGAGTGTTGAGTTTCAAAATAAAGTTCAATGTATTTGGTTCGTTGTTCAATTATGTATTGTTCCATTTCAAATTCCCCGAGTCTTCTTTACAAAACACTCAAATAAAATAAAATTTAAAAATCTGTTGTGGCCAGCATAAACCTTCCGTCAATCCTGTGTATTATGTATAAATTCCATACATAAATTTTCTTGCAAAAGATTCTAAAATTCCAGTAAAATTATTTCATAAACAAACTATGGCAAATTGCACTTGACACTAACATCTCCTTCTTCTTTAGCTTTCCTCATTCGTTAGGGGTCGCTATTTTTATATTCTTCTTCCATTCATTTCTGTTTTACGTGTCGTTCTCATTCAGTTCCTTTTCTCTCAAGTCTTCCACAATACAGTCCTTCCATCTTATCTTTGATCTTCCTCTGTTTCTTCAAACTTCTATTACTAAGCTAATCATTCTTCATCCAATATATTCTTCATTTCTCCTCATGACATTTTCAAACCAATGTAATCATCTCTCTTGTATCTTTCTAGAAACTTGTAAGACTGGAGTTATTTCCTTGCCAATCTTTCCGTGTCTTCCCCAACATCTATTTCAACATCCTCATCTCTGACACATTAATTTACTTTTTATTGATACTAACATTTGTTAATTTGGATTATATCAATATATTAGTAGTTTCCATGTTTAGCATAGCTGGCTTATTTATAAAATTTAATTTCTTTAAAATTCTTTAACTCTATATCTATTGAATATGAAGTATAAAATGCAATCAAAACGTATAGAGAATAATATATTCTTTAAGTTATAATGTTAAATGTCAATAAATGAAATTTAACTGTTAAATTTTCAAATAAGGCTACTTCCGGTTCACCAATTATAACCAAAATCTAATCAGTTGTTCTTCTGGATGTAAACTTGAGGAATACGAAAAAAAAATATAATTTTTGGAATCGTGGTATTGAAGTTATGTGATCCGAAACTTTCGTCACACACACACAGACACACATACATACATACAGACATCATCGTAAAAATGGTAAAATTGTATTATAGGGACCCTAAAACATGCTTATTCACTAAAAACCCATCATTGAATTTTTTGACCAAAGACAATACCTTCCTTACTAAAGGTGACGGAAGGTGAAAATTGAAATAAAAAAGTTATTAGGAATTCAAGCCACAACGTTCATTTTGCGATAGCCTGTATAACCGTCAAAATATTTTGTTTGGAAATGTATGGTAAGGAAGTATACGCCAACGAAGTGTTTTATAATTTTGTAATGTTTAAATATTTATGCAAATTCGCTTCCTTCTTCATTTTTTGTACTATCAGTATCAAAAACTTATGTCAAACAATTGTTAAGTAATAACATATCAGTCATATATTTTTATTGTGAAAATAACTAGGATTTTTTCACTGACAAATGCAAAAAAAAATGTTTACCTAGATAAATCTAGTTATCGTTGGTGTTGAAACAAAATTATGAAGTGATTTGACATTTAACATAAAATCTTAAAACCAACTATTCCACTACAGTTTAAGTTTAGAAGAAAATAAACGTATGAAAAATGACAAAACTAATGTAACTTTGGCTTCGTATGTAGAAGGAATTACTTATTAAAAGTAATTTTGTTTGTACTCTTTGAATGGTAAGATTTGAATTTGACAACGATTGAATATATATTATTCCAACGCTGTCAATATTATTCAATTAGCAACAGTAACGAAGGTCATTAATTAATAACAATCGGTTGAATTATGGGTATATTATTTGACAGTTGTGGATAAATACCTTTTCATACTGTTTTCTACATACAACTAATAATAGTATTGTGTTTATATTTAAAATTGAAAATACCTATTTCTCGTTTTGAAAAAAGTGATATATATGGTTTTTCTTTGCACTTTTCATATGTACTAGGATGAAACTAGTTTGCCTTCTAGCCAAAAAAGGTTCTGTAGAACTTAACCAAAAGTATATTATAAAGTCTAAGGTATATTTGAAGTTCATGGGTTGTTTTCTACGAAAAATTTTGATGATGTAATAAGTATTTTTATTATTTACGAACAAATACCTACATGTTATGTTAATAAACTTGTCTTATGGATGCTATTTATTTAATATACATTTTCATTGCCATTTGCTGTGACGGCTGTGACTAAAATCAAATAAATTATTTATTCATAACAAGAGAGCCTAACCCTGTGCAATGTAAATGAAACCAATGACAGCATTTACATTTTGATTTATGCTAGTTACAGTTTTAAGCGTCTTTGTATTTGTAACTACGAGGCGTTTTTATTATTTTATATGTCAATCCTTTGAGTTTTGTTGAAATGAAATATAACTGGCGTCACTGAACAGATTCATAGCTGTTATCTGTTTTGATGAGTATTTCAGATGGATTACTTTTGTGCGGTTTGAAAATAGCCCGAAGTCTTTTTGACTTTTTATATTTTATTAAAAATGTAAAAATAGAATGGCTGCAAAACTTCTTGACTGGAAAGGTTGGGAAGAAGAAGTTACTTGATATCAGTCAGATAAATTAGATACATACATATCTAATTCATCTGACGACTACATGAGTTTTTTAATGTATTTACTTTTTTTTTAAATTTTGACGACAATTGTATGTAAATTCTGTTATTTATTAATTGTTATTTATCAATATTAATTAAATTCTACATGTTCACCTCCTGAAGATGACACATGAGGTGTCGAAACCGGTAGCAGCGGAAATAAATAATAATTGATTGATATCCAGTAATGTCTTCTTCCCAATTCCCGTAAAAATAGAAATTCCCATTTTTTTATTTCTAAAAAAAATACTTCATAATGTATTCGATCATATGTTTAACTGAAATATATACATATAGTGATCCAATTTTGAACTGCCAGACTGCTATGACAATATTGTTTTAAGTTGTTTTTATTTTTTAATTTGTTGTTCTAGCCTAGCATGTTAAGTTGTATAACAATGTTATATTTTGTTTATTTTCACATAGCCACCTAGAATTATCTTATTTTTCTAGAATTTTTCAAATAAAAAATAATACATGGTTAAAAAACAAAGAAATGGCGGTATACATTTTAGTAAAATAATTATAGATTGCTATTTAAAAAATAAAAGTAGATGCTGATAGTCGTATCTTGTAAATCTGACTTAAACACGAGCCCAACCACAAATGTATTCATACCCTCTGAAATCAATATATTAACAGCAATAAAAAATATTTTTTTAAGTTACAATAGTTAAGACTATATTTGGGCATTTTTTATTTTATGTTTTAATAAAGTATACTGGATTTAAATACAATGTTATTAACTAAATTTCTCATTTAAACAATAATGAACGGGCAACTATATGACAAAAGACAATTCCCAACATTTTTCGTTGCAACAATAAATAATACAATATTTATGTTAGTATTATCTATAAAACTGAGGGAAAAGATAACTGACAATATACTCAACTAATTGCCATGTTCAATTTTATTACTTTAATAAAAAATATTTGCGAATTATTAAAGACGAAAACATTTGTTACATGCAGGCAATAGTTTATTTGCAAATAAATTATTATAAAACCTAAGAAATTTTATTATAAGCAATGTATTCAAGTTCTATACACTCTATTAATACACCATATCAAAATTTATTGAATTGGAGTAATAATCATAGCATCCAGAAGTTTATTTATTCTTGCTTTTAATATAATAATTGTAGGTGGTACTTTAATAAGTAAATCACTTTGCAAATCATTTTACTTAAAAATTTAAAATTAATATAGTAATTTATTGAATATATTGTCAGTTTCCTTGCCCTTCAGTTTTATAAATAAGACTAGCATAAATATTGTATTATTTACTGTTGGAACTAAAAAAAATAGCACTTGTCTATGGTCATATATTTGCCCATAGATTATTGTTAAAATGATAAATTTAGGTAAAAACATATTTAAATCCAGTACACTTTATTAATACATAAAATAAAAAACTTCCCAAATATAGTCTTAACAATTGTAATCTAAAAATTTATTTCTTCTTGCTGTTAATATTTTTTTTCTCAGAGGGTACGAATACATGTGGGGTTGGGCTCGTATTTACCATTTTTTTTTGTATTACTAATAATAAAAAGGTTAAAAGGATAATCATCTTCTCAGACTCACCCTGTATATTGAAAATATTTTTCGTGTTTATTTATTTGTTATTGTTTAAAATATTTTCATTATAAATTGTGTATCTGCAATCTTTCAGATAGTACCTAATTAACTTATAAGATGTCGACTCCATAAATCTATTTATATCTTACTGCGAATATGAACACATAAATATTTTGACCATCTTTTTTTTACAGTTTACAATTAAAATTATCTACCTGAGTATTGATATGTTTGTTTAGCAGGCACTTATCAGTACTAAAAACCAAGTAAAATGTTTATTCTTTATCTAATCTAAAAATACGTACAGTAAGGATTTGTTCGAGGAAAATTGTTCTCAGTGCTTTAGTCATCTGTTTCCCGTCCAACCACAATGATCGAGAAACGCGCTCTGCTGTTCGCGATTGTTTTCGCGGTGCCGTCTTATGTTCTTGGGGTTGATTTTCTACTTTGCTGCCCTTATGGCCATGAATATATCACTGAGAATAAATCGTGTGTGCCTGTGCCATCCGATAGTAGGCATAGAATGACAACTTTGACTCTTTACAACGGGATGGTGCAAAGTCGAAGTATAAAACCGAAAGTTTTTAATATTATTACGGACCCGTGGTGTCGTACTCCGGAAGGCGTTCGGGAAATTGTCGCAATGGACGAGGAATTTTACGCGCAAGAAAATAATACGTTGGTAATACCTGAGCATGAGTTGACGTTGAAAAGAAGTGCATTTTGTTTTGGAGTGCTACCTGAAATGAGAAAATATACGCCGATTGTGTGTGCTATAAATACTACAGATGTTGGTGGGGTACATCAGGTGAAGACAATTGGTAAATAGTTTTTTTTATCTATTTATGTTATATAATGCATTTATTATATTTAATATCTGGATAATTAATATCATATCAAACGAGAGTCACGCTAGAATTATTGAGAAAAAGACACATGGGTCATATTTTTTATAAATTTATTTTAAATATATTCATACAGTTCTCTTCAATAATAAAACACTTCATTATTCTTTCCTTTCACTTTTTAAGGAGGTTGTAGCAGAACTAATGAGTCAAAATAACATTCATATTTTTTTGTTTTAACTCTAAATTAATTGCAAAAATATAATTTTAATTAATTAAAGTATATTGAGCCTATAAATACATAATTAATTTGTATTTAATAAAAAAAATACTGTAATGACTTCAGTAGGATTTTGTTCAGAAAAAGGTGACTTTATTTTTCTCGAAAAGCGCTTTTTCCAACCGTCGAAGCACTTCTGATACGCGCTTTTTAGTATGGTTTTAAGCTCTTCCAGCGATGCGGTCTTTATCTCCTCAATCGTGGCATAACGCCGCCCTCTCATGGGTCTTTTCAGTTTTGGGAACAGGAAAAAGTCGCAGAGGGCCAAGTCCAGTGAATACGGTGGCTGAGGCGTGATTACGGTGTTGGTTTTGGCCAAAAAAATCACGAACAAGCAACGATGTGTGAGCAGGTGTATTATCGTGATGCAAAAGCCATGAATTGTTTTGCCACAAATCCGGGCGTTTTCTTCGTATTGCTTGACGCAAACGGCGCATAACTTGAAGATAATATTCCTTATTGTACCGTACGACCGTTTGACAAGAACTCATGATGCACCACGCCATTGTAATCGAAGAAAACATTGAGCAAATTCTTCACATTTGACCGAACGGCGGGCATCGTCATTAACATCTTCTCGGCCTTCTGTGAAGAGCTTGTACCACTTAAAAACAGTTTTTTTGCTCAAAATAGATTCGTCAAATGCCACAGTCAACATTTCAAGTGCGTTGGAGCATTTAATTTTATTTTTCACAAGATTTACTACAGATTCTTTGATCCATTTATTTAGATTCCAAAAAAATCGCCAAGCACACCAAAATACGTCTAACCTATATATCTGTCAAAAACAAACTACAAATGCAAAATGGCTGATCATTGGGAACATTTGTACCAACGTAACAAACAAAAAAATCGAGAATCTAATATACGTAGCCCGCGAAATTTGAAAAGTCACCTTTTTTTAACAAACCTCGTATATGGTTGAAGAAAGTTATGTAGCCACAGCGCGTCTTGTAGAATTATAATATTAAATTTATCTATCAATTACAGTAATCAAAATTTCTGAAACGCGCAAAAATGATCTGTTCTGCTACCATTGAACGTAAATGAAAAAGATTTTTTGAACATTAATTTTAGGTTAATTTGAATGATAAGAAGGCATTATAAAAACATCTTATACTATGGGTCTTCAGTTTTATTATACTTGTTTTTTTTTTCATCAAAGTTGGAAAGATCGATGTAAAACAAACAAAAAAGTATCTACGGAAATGGTTCTTATGTATTAGAACGTTGAAAACGTCTTATAAGCGTTTTTCTAAGAAACTAGACGGTGGAGTGTTTTTTAATTTATAAAATAGTTTGATAAGACATCCTTCTTGATGATTACAAAATTTAAACCATAAAAATTTTACACGAGATTCCCTCAAACCTACTTAAAAGCTCCCATTCAATCTTCTTTTGCGATACTAATTTCTGGGAGATATATCCCTCCAGAACACGTATAAAATTTTGACACACAAGGACACAAGGTCACGCACCAGTCTGAGGTACCATTCGGCTAAAATATGAGGTACGTTGCCATATCGACAAAATAAGTCGCAGTAATTGGTTAAAGTATTATAAATTAACTCTAAATTATTATACATTATTTTTAAATCACACTTGAGATTACAGAAATAATAGAATTTTTAACTGTTGTTGGTACCTGACACCGAGTGCATGTGCTGAAGGGTTAAAAATTGTCATATTAACTTCTGGTGACTAAGAATCTATAAAATCTGTAAAATTAATTATTGGAGGACTTAAAAACTGTCAAATTCATTTCAGGGTTATTTAAAAACTGTTAAATTATTTATAAATCATGATTCGAACATGCTCTGTGGTTAATTCCATATTTTCATTCAAATTAAAAAAATTAATTAACTAACAATAAGTTCTGACTAACTTAACTTTCGCCACTTAATTTCAAATGAGAGATAAATAACTACATATCTTAAATATTTAGAAAATGTAAATTCTTTTTCACGGCTTGCTTGATTTCCTTATTCTCAATTATTCTAGCGTGACTCTTGTATTACATTTATTTTGAAATATAAAAATTTGCGCATCTATTCAGATCGAAAAATACATTCTATCGAAAAGTTGCAGAAACAGCAATTCTTGCGGCCCTCATCGCGTAAACGTTTCTATTATTTGAGAAATTTCAATTTCAAAAACAAGTGCGATGTCAAAACAATCTAAATAAAATATTACTTTACATTCAATTGTTTTCCTTCATGGTTAGCTACATAACATCCTAAATCACCCGCGTATAAATTAAATTTAGTTTTATTCTGATTTTTTTTTTTTGAGGGGGCCACGAAATTTTTTTTTCTATTCCCGCGCTTACCAGGGCCGACCTTGGTGTTAGTCATAGAACCGACATATCCATATCTTGTGTAGATAATTAAATATATCTTACGATTAAAAGTAACAAGTTCGGCAAAGGTGCGTATTTACGTAAAGAAAAATGATAAATATGCAAAAATAAAACTTTTGTAAGGTAAAGATAAAGAGTAATTATGATCAGTTTACATAAACTTTTCAACAATGTTGTCGATTCACCAAAATTATTATCACCATTTCATCTCAGAGTACCCAATTATGGTACTAGAACAAGAAATTTATTCAGTCATTCTTTCTGCCGTACTAATTCTATCCTGAATTCTCCCATCATTAGAATATCACACTGGTACAACTTCAATATGCCAGATTTATTTTCACAAGTTTACAATGTTTCAAACGCTCACTTAAATTTTATTAGTTATATTCCTTAAATATGTTTTGCTCTTTGATATTTTGTTCTAAACATTTGCTTATTAGTTTTTATGTATATGTCATATTATGATCATGTGTACTGTATCTAATTGTAACACTTGAGCTTCTCTTTAATTGGGAAATTTTCCTGTTGAGAAGCCAAACACTTATATATAAATAAATAAATAAATATGTTGGTAATACGGAAAAACACTATAAACATTTCATCAACAGTTAAGATCGATTGACAAACAAAAATTAACATGTTTTACTTTCCATGACATTGAATCAGTGTAATCATAATATAACCATTTATTGACAGTTAATAAATAGAAAAATTTTAAACATTACTCCAAGCTTTAATTTATATAACAAATATAAATTACATAATAGTACATTAAGATACAAGTTTCATAAGACATGATTTTAGCGCACGCGTCTTTGTTAGAAACGAGCGGCTTGCCGCGAGTTTTCTAACGGGACAAGTGCGCTGAAATGTCTTATGAAACGTGTATTTTATACTATTTTCTTCTATTTTGGTCCTTTTGTCAAAAAAATATTTACAAATATACGTGATTTCATTTTTAGGAATATTTTAATTTTTATTTGATTGTTGGTAACCATATTTACCACGAAACTGATTATAATAATTAAAAACTTATTTGCATCCGAAGTTCCTACTGTCATCTGCGAAAAGGTTATGTTTACAGGATAGTATAAACCATTCTTATTTAAAATACAATATTAATATATTTAAAATATAACAAAATAATTATTAATATATTTACTTATATGTATTATTACTTCATACTTCTAGGCTAGAAATAATATTTACTTTCAAATGACAAATGTCTAGAAATGTAGGTACTACGTACCAACCTAACAGAAATTAGGTTTGAGTTCTTTTAAGAAGTACTTTATGACATCCAAATGGGTTTCATAAAGTACATATTAAAGAACCAAAATAGAAAAAATAAAATTATAAAAGTCAATGTAAATTTTAATGTGAAAATTCATACAAAAATTTCAAAATAGTTAAGTACGTATCTAATGTGTCAATAACGGAAAAAATGTTTAACTGAGATGAAAGATCTTAAATTTAAATATTTTGCTCTGTAAAAATTATATAAATACTATAAAATCAAAATATGTAGGTCTGAATGTAGAAATGATCACCTGGCTTATAGATTGCCTATTTATTATATTAAAATAAACTTAATGTAATAACCTAAACAAAATTTCTATTTTTAAATGGCATAAAGCAAAGGTTGTCAAATTCTCGTTGGTTTAATATTACGGGTCTAATAACAGCATGTGAATGAACTTATTTATCTCCTCAGCTGATTTTGAAATACCCAGGTATGAAAAAGGGGTCGGTCATTTTTATCTCTTTCTATATATTTTTATCTTAATCCCCTTTCTCTTATGTATGATAAGGAATAGGAATTTCATTTTTTTTCCTTTTTTGTGCTATTACTGTCTTATAGGAACCGTACTAAAATATTCTTACTTAGATATTTTTAAATAGGCACGTTCTAAAAGTCTAGAGTTTCAGATTATATCTTTTTTTACCATGCTGTTTAACTTAATGTGTGTTTGTTGATTCTATAGTCACGTTTTCTCAAATTCCTTGAAACTACGAGTATATTAGATTTGTACAGATAATAATAGCTCTATTTGATAAGAAGTAATATTTAACATCTCTTTTTCGGCAATTTACATTAGGTAAATATTATAATAGCTATTTATGTCATGTGTTTAGTTGTAAAATGGTGTTTTTCGTACTAGACGTGAAGATTGCCGAACGAACGAAGTACTGTGCACTATTTTTTTTACCTAATATTTTAAAATATAATCTGAAGTAGATTCAGTAATAAAAATCTGATGTGGCCAGCGCAAGACCTTCCGTCAATCCTGTGTATTATGTATAAATTCCATACATAAATTTTCTTGCAAAAGATTCTAAATTTCCAGTCAAATTATTTCATAAATAAACTATGCAAATTGCTCTTGACACTGACATTTTCTTCTTCTTCTTTAGCTTTTCCCATTCGTTAGGGGTCACTATTTTTTATTTTTCTTCTTCCACTCATTTCTGTTTTACGTGTCGTTCTCATTCAGTTCTTTTTCTCTCAAATCTTCCGCTATACAGTCCTTCCATCTTATCTTTGGTCTTCCTCTGTTTCTTCCATCTGCTATTACTAAACTACTCATTCTTCATCCAATATGTATATTCTTCATTTCTCTTCATGACATTTTCAAACCAATGTAATCATCTCGCTTGTATCTTTCTAGAAACTTGTAACACTAGAGTTATTTCCTTACCTATCTTTCCATGTCTTCCCCAACATCTACTTCAATATTCTCATCTCTGCCATATTAATTTACTTTTTATTTATACTGACATCTGTCAATTTGAATTATATGAATATATTAGTAGTTTCCATGTTTAGCATAGCTGGCTGATTTATAAAATTTAATTTCTTTAAAATTCCTTAACTCTATATCTATTGAATATGAAGTATAAAATGCAATCAAATCGTATAGGGAATAATATATTCTTTAAGTTATAATAACGTTAAATGTCAATAAATCAAATTTAACTGTTAAATCTTCAAATAAGGCTACTTCCGGTTCACCAATTATAACCAAAATCTAATCAGTTGTTCTTCTGGATGTAAACTTGAGGAATACGAAAAAAATATAATAACATACATACATACAGACATCATAGTAAATATGGTAAAATCGTATTATAGCGACCCTAAAACATGCTTATTCACTAAAAACTCATCATTGAATTTTTTGACCATACCTTCCTTACTTAAAGTTAAAAAATAGGTATACAGACAATAATTTTAATGGAAATATTTTTCTGTTCCAAGAAGCAATGATATTTATATACAGGATGTTAAAAAAGGTGAAAAATGAGGGTATGAATGTTACGAGCAATATGATAAATCGCTGATTATCGTAATTACCGGTTATTATGTATAATCCCCAGTAATATTGGAGAATGTGCAAACATACCGGATATTATGAATAATCTCCAAACTTACTGCTAAAAAAATACCAATAATAATCTCACCTAACGCACATAATTCGGGCCGAGTTTTGTGCGTTAGGTGATGGTATTGTTATATTTTTTTTTCATTTTTTACCCATTATTTTCACATTATGCAAATTACCCAAGATTGGAGGCGACTATCTATAACAGCCGGTAATTATGCATAATCACCGGATTAATCAAAATTACCGTAATATATACATTTCGATGTGCTGATTCTCAAACAAAAAGAATTTTTTTCAAAATACGGTAAATTATTTCTTATTTTTCATTTAATTATTTATTAGTGCACCACTGCCCACATGATAATTTTATTAAAAATAATGAATTATCACGTAACAGACGTTGAATAGGAAATAAATTAATTCGCAATTACTCATTAGGATAATTCATGAAGATAATTAAAACTTTACGATATCTCCTCGTAAATTGAAAAAATATACGAACTATATCGATAACTTTTATTTTCATTGACAAACACTGTTTTTCATATGGTAAATATACAATACCAGGGAAATTTAAAAGTTTTTAGCTAAAAACTTATCAATACCCTCTCGTTCTTCAGAAGGTTGCCTATGTCAACTAGATGTGCTACAAATTATAAAACCTGGTCCTGGTTTCACTTTTTGACGCACAGTGCACCGCACTACCGTACATATTATATATCGCAGCTGAAACATATCGTCTGTTAATATATGTGATTGTTCCTTAATTTTAGTTACTTTCAAGGAAAATCTAAATCAGTAAACTTTCTGAGTAATGGCTAATGAATGGTAATTAAGAAATTTATATTCATATCATGATCGATAAAACTGCTTTCTATGAATGTATACTTGAAGTAATGAAATTCTAAAAAAGTTAATGCAGTGAATCTGCTAATGACATCATAATTATACATAAGAAAAATGAAATATTTGTGCCAAATGTTGTTGGAAACACGCCCTAGTTATGATAAAAACACTGACATCTTCTTCTTTAGCTTTTCCCATTCGTTACGGGTCGGTATTTTTTTTTTATTTTGTTCCACTCATTTCTGTTTTGTGTGTCGTTCTCATTCAGTTCTTTTCTCCCAAGTCTTTCGCAATACAATCCTTCCATCTTATCATTGGTCTTCCTCTGTTTCTTCAACCATATATTACTAAGCTATTCTTCTTCTAATATATTCATCTCTCCTCATGACATGTTCAAACCAATATAATCGTTTGTCTTGTATCTTTCTAGAAACTTCTAAAACTAGAGCATATCCCTTATTCTTTCATTCCTTACCGTATATTTTCGTGTCTTCCCCAACATCTATCTCAACATCCTCATCTCTGCCACATTCATTTACTTTTCATGAGGTGCGTTCAATAAGCCCCAGGAAAACAAGCAATCGGAAGTAAAATTTGTTGAACTACTTTTCTAGCCTAGCATTTGCTTGATGTACTCACTAGCAATCCAAGCGCAAATTTCTCGCTTGTATTGCTAACTTATGAAATAAAATGTAGGGAAATGCAAATTATACATACATGAATTTAACTTGTACTGTTTCTATCTCATTTTATGGTGTGTTTATATCAATTACATGTCAAAAAGGCTTTCAAAGTTTTGTGATGAATGTTTATAACATTGTTAAATTTGAAATATTTTCTTAGACCTAAAAAAATGTTCAAAATTAATTCCACTATCTGCAAATAACTGTATCTATCTATAAATTTTGTATAACTTTCCAGACTAATAAAAGGGATATGAGATTTACACATGTTATATTTGACAACTGTATAACTTTTAGATGACATTTGTGAATATCAGTTCGTCATACAGCTAGCAAATCTTTCAGTGTACTAAGCAACATGTCACGTTTGCTTACCTAGCATTTGCTTGAACTGCTTACTTCA
This sequence comes from Harpalus rufipes, assembly GCA_951394225.1. NCBI lineage: Eukaryota > Metazoa > Arthropoda > Insecta > Coleoptera > Carabidae > Harpalus > Harpalus rufipes. The sequence continues at coordinate 12,222,431 of OX596285.1, forward strand.
TTGAACGCACCTATTGATACTGACATCTGTCAATTTGCATTATCTGAATATATTAGCAGTTTCCATTGTTAGCATACCTGGCTAATTTATGAAATTTAATATCTTTATAATTCTTTAACTCTATATCTATTAAATATAAAGTATAAAATACGATCAAATCGTATAGAGAATAATATATTCTTCAGGTTATAATAACGTTAAATGTCAATAAATGATATTTAACTGCGTTTTTTCAAGAAAAACTGTTAAAATCTTCAAATGAGGGTACTTCCGGTTGACCATTTATAACCAAAATCTAATCACTTGTTCTTCTGGATGTAAACTTAAGGAATATGAAAAGAATATAATTTTCGGAATCGTGGTATTAAAGTTATGCGATCCGAAACTTTCGTCTCACACACACACACATACACACACATATACATACATAAGACATCATCGTAAAAGTGGTAAAATCGTATTATATGGACTCTAAAACGTACTTATTCACAAAAAACTCACCACCGAATTTTTTGACCAAAGACAATACCTTCTTTACCTAAAGGTGACGGAAGGTAAAAATATAATTAAAAGCTAAACGTCAACTTTTATTTTTACAGGCAAGCACTATTGGTTGCCTATTTATTTAGAACTAATGGATATTTTTTCTATTATTAATTTTATACTTATTATTTAAATTACAAAGTTGTGGGCGAACTTAAATGCCACTTTTTGGTGCGACCTTTCCTTCTGGTTTCGCCGGAGGCGAATTCATAGATGTCAGATGATGTATACATTTTTATATTTTCTGAAAGTAATTTAAATTAGTTTATAATAACATTGCCAAAAATTTGCATTTTTATAAAAAATAATTTAGTTACTAATTTTCCAAAATTATCAATTTGTAATGATGTAGTTATTCTTGATTATTTCCAAAGTGTTTAAGATTCAACGATTCAACAATAATAAACATTATTAATTTTATATATATATATATATATATATATATATATATATATATATATATATATATATATATATATATATATATACAGGGTGAGTCACCGAAATCGCCGTCTTCGATATCTCCCTTGTCGTTAGAAATACAGCATAAGTTTATTAACAGAATTTATTCGTCTACTCAAGGAGCATAACGTAAAATTATTTTCACATATACAGGATGTTGCATTACGGCTCGACGAGAGTTGTTTGTCTTTTTTTAAATGGAACAGCCTATATATTTTTATATATTTTGAATTGTATTTTATTCGCCTATACGAACATATGAATTTTGTTTTAGTTTTCCACGGCGTTGCCAAGTTATTCCGTTTTTTCTCTAAAAAAGACCGAATACACGCATTGCTTTATAAAGACTTACTGAAGTTATTTTAATAGTAAGAATTAAGAATTTTCTTTTCTGTATAACTGTAATTATACTCTATGTTCTGACATATTTTTTTTTAAATGTAATTATACAGGCTGTTTAATAAAGCGAATCAAATGTGCTCAATTTCAAATGACTATAACTCGTCATTTTCAAATGGAACAGCCTATATTTTATTATTCAGTTGTGTGTATTTTTGTATTATCTTCATATGTTATTAAGGGTATCCCATGCCTAAAACCAATAATTTTGGAGATTTTCACCATTTTTCTCTAAATTTATATATTTAACTAAAAATTAAATCTAGTATACCATGGATATTGTTTTTTGAATAAGAAACAATTGCAGTAATGATAGTATTTTCATTAGCCAGGTTGTTATTAATAACAGAAGGATTAAGTAAATTAATTTATTAATATGAGTCTCTCACAAGATAAACTTACGAATATGGTGTACGCACTTAGAGAAGCGGAAAGAAACCCTCTTTTGTCGTACAGAACGTGACCAGTTCTTTCAAACCTTTCCCTTAGTTTTTCAAAAGAACGCGGATTTGGATGTCGTCTTCCCGGAAACCGTTGTGCATAAATTCTTGATGCCAAAAGAGGGTTTGTTTCCGCTGCTTCAAGTGCGTACACCATATTCGTAAGTTCTTCTTGCGCACTCTCCACGCCAGCATTGAGTGCCCGTGAGATGACGCCTAGCCTGACCAGCATACACCATATTCGTAAGTTCATCTTGTGAGAGACTCATATTAATAAAATAATTTACTTAATCCCTCTGTTATTAATAACAACCTGGCTAATGAAAATACTATCATTACTGCAATTGTTTCTTATTCAAAAAACAATATCCATGGTATACTAGATTTAATTTTTAGTTAAATATATAAATTTAGAGAAAAATGGTGAAAATCTCCAAAATTATTGGTTTTAGGCATGGGATACCCTTAATAACATATGAAGATAATACAAAAATACACACAACTGAATAATAAAATATAGGCTGTTCCATTTGAAAATGACGAGTTATAGTCATTTGAAATTGAGCACATTTGATTCGCTTTATTAAACAGCCTGTATAATTACATTTAAAAAAAAATATGTCAGAACATAGAGTATAATTACAGTTATACAGAAAAGAAAATTCTTAATTCTTACTATTAAAATAACTTCAGTAAGTCTTTATAAAGCAATGCGTGTATTCGGTCTTTTTTAGAGAAAAAACGGAATAACTTGGCAACGCCGTGGAAAACTAAAACAAAATTCATATGTTCGTATAGGCGAATAAAATACAATTCAAAATATATAAAAATATATAGGCTGTTCCATTTAAAAAAAGACAAACAACTCTCGTCGAGCCGTAATGCAACATCCTGTATATGTGAAAATAATTTTACATTATGCTCCTTGAGTAGACGAATAAATTCTGTTAATAAACTTATGCTGTATTTCTAACGACAAGGGAGATATCGAAGACGGCGATTTCGGTGACTCACCCTGTATATATACAGGATGTCCCTTAACTTGGTGCACAAACTTTAAGGGCATATAATACTGATCAAAATGAGTAAAAAAAAGCTCAGTCAAAATGTGTCCGATCTTTAATAGTTTCCCAGATATAACGCAGTGAAAAATGAGTTTTTACGAGATTTACCTTTGCTATCTCGAAAACTATAAGAATTACGATTTTGATTAATTGAGACTTTTTGTTTACCTTTGAGAGGTAATCTTAGATGGCCTTTTGTTATTTTATAAAAATCAAAAGTGAAATGTTGTGGCGACCTTGGTCAATATTTAATTTTCATATAACTACGTAACTATAAGAAATTGAGAAAAATGTTTCATATAAAATTTTATTGTTTTTTATAGTCTTTTTACTGACATAGACAAAATTTTATTCGATCGCTATCTTTGTCAGTTTTTCTTAGATTTTTCGCTTTTCTCGGAAACAGTTGAAGATCATTCCTATGTTGATGAAGCTTTTTTATTCATTTTGGTCAGTACTATATGCCCTTAAAGTTTTTGCTCGAAGTTAAGGGACACCCTGTATATATATATATATATATATATATATATATATATATATATATATATATATATATATTTATTAGCAATCAGAATTACATCATATTCTATAAGCTAATGTGCTGTCTTAAGAAATACTTGGTCCTTGATTGGTTTGTAAAGGACTTCTCCAATGACAAGTCCTCTCTATCCTTCTTTCAGGTCCGCTGGCCAACTTCTTTTCATTATTAAATTTAAATACAAATTTTATTTTCATTCCTTAACAATTTAAAATCAAAAACATGTGATAAATATTACAACATTTACTGAAAGTAGGAAGAAATAAATGTTACTGCAAGCTGATATTGTATCATTACGCCGATATAAAGCAATTAATGGACAGGCCAACTCTGTTATTTTCACATTGGCCATGTGGCTTTAAAAAAAATTCGTAGACATAATATTTTGACATTTTGGAATATCTTCTGATTTTTTTTTCTCCTGTCATATTGTAGTATATTGTGTTATTAGGAGTAAAAGTAATACTTTGTGTGGCGAGCGTGGAAGTTTAAACGACGAGCCAAGCGAGTCGGATAAATGCACGCGAGGCACACAAAGACACTTTTACTCCGAATGACACATTATATTTTTTTTTCAAACGTAGATATTTAAAGAAAAATATCTACTACTGACGTTACATTTTACGTAAATTACGTTTGCTATTTCAATTGCCCTGTAGCTATAGATACTTATTTGTTCACTTTTTGTTATAAACATTGAAATGAAAAATTTCACGTTTTGACGGTTTAAATAAAAACTGTGCAATTTTATATGCTCCTTGTGTGCAATTATGTCGGAATTTGAAGTATTATAATGTACGCCCCCTGAAGTTGTTCAATTGGATGAAAATCTAACAGTGTGGCTGAAAGATATGTCCAGGAATCACTGCAAAACAATATAAACTTTTCTTATCACTTTAATTCTAAGTATTCGTATGCTCATTACCGTCCCTGTAATTGTAATCTGTAAGTCTGCTATTCTTTAATAATGTTATTTCCTCAAAAGTAAACTCTGTTTATATTTCAATTCACAGGTTATATATTTAAATTTGACAGCTATTGATGGTATTTAGTAACTTTATTCTTAGGTTACCTAGCGTGTTATAGTGACTTTTAGGGCGATATTACAGGTTTCTTTTATTAAAGTTACTTCTTATTCGTTGATCTGTTTAGTTTCTATGGATATTTATTTATTTTATTTCTACGCCAGAAATTAGCTACTTCTACTCTGGCGGCGTAGAAATTAAACTTCTACCTTGTGAATCAAGTCACAAAAGATGCTAATTTTATGACGTTTGAAGAAAAACATTTTTTTTTTGTTTTTCATAAATCTTAACAACCGGCGGTCGTTAAGGACACCTTTTAAGTTATAGTTATGTTAAATGTTAAATCATAGTAACGGTATGGTATTACGAAAAAAATAAAATAAACGAAGCTATGGCTTACAGTGAATCCGGAAATAAAACTTATGTTCGGCACCAACTTTATAATTTAAACCACATATCTAAAATAAATAATAAAGAAATAACCATTTGTCCCTATTTTTTCAAACACTGATGTAAATTTCAATAATGAATTTATGAAAACGAGTGTGTTGTGCGTACCAGCATACCTGCTGGCTATTCTTCAAACATCAGTAGCCTGGCGAGTAAGAACCTGCTGTTGACCTTTAGGTCGCTGGGAACCCCCGATCGAGTCCCGCTAAAGCATTAATGTTTGTAATGTTTCCACTCTCTCTAATTAGATTGCAAAATGATATGAAAAAATTTTTAATTACTGTTTTTACAGTGCTAGACTTTCTCTGAATAAAAAAAATGAAACTATATTTTTTTAAGATAAAAACATAAAAACAGTTAGCAAATAACTGTATGTACAGTAACCTGGTTTTGTATAAAAATAAAATAAGTAATATGTTATGTAGACACGCAAAAATATTCGAAAATAGTTATTTACTAGAGGCACTAAAATACTAGATTTACAGCAGAGGCTGCTTCGCTTCGGTAATGAGTGCTGCCGAAGCTGTAAAGCTGTGTTTAGTGCCGTGTTGAACAAATTCAGAATTAATATCAATTTAAATATTATTTTTAATACCTATTTTCAAAGTTATCGCCATCAAATTATGTTGCTATACGTTTGTTGAACGGTTGCTATGCCTTTGTTGAGCAGTTGCTATGTAAATAGCAATATTAGGCAGGAAAAGTGATATTTTACAGACTATTAGCTGTCGAAAAAATCGCACTTTTACCGTCAATTGGCAAAAAATATGTTTATTTAACCGCTAACATAATTCACTACAAATTATATTTTCTATTATACTTGGACAAGTCGCAAGTAATCAATAAATCAATCTTCTTTTATCCAGAACTAAATTAATATGTCCATCTTCATTTCCTTTCCTATTTTTTCAGGTCTCTCTTTATTAATTTATCCTTCATTTTCTTATTTTCCTATAATAATTTTTATTTTTATCCTATTTCATCATTTTATCGAATATAATTATCCTGTTAGCCATTCCTGTTTACCACTGGTACTTGTATTTTCAAAATCATTAAATTGTATTTCTGTCATACTGTCAACGGAATAAATAAATCATGATGCGAAAATCGTTACATTCCAAAATAAAAAGTGTTCGTAAGTAGTAAATATTATTATCAGTCTTATGAAAAACCTGAATTTCTGGTAATTTGCCCAGCCTATCGGTATTTTTCTGAAAAAACCCAAACCAACTCTGGGTTTTTGAAATAGAGTAAGTTTTATTTGATGCACCATAATCTTACAAATTGTAATAATTCATGTACACAAAATAAATTCGTACAAAACATTCATTTAATTTATTAAAAATCGTATCAAAATATTCAAAGAGCATACACACATCCATTTGCTCTAAAAAACGACAACCGAATAATATGGAAAATAGCCGGAAATATCCTATGTAAGGATTTTGGTGACATCATTAATAATAAATTCAATGAATGTTTTGTACGAATTTATTTTGTGTACATGAATTGTAACAATTTGCAACATGTTACTGTAAGTGTGATAATGCCCATTTTATTTTGTATGTATTACATTTTTATTGTATAATTGTTGTAGATGTAGACCCTGAAGAAGGTGCAAGGGTGCACCGAAACGTTGATAGTAAGAATAAATGCTATTTGACTGAACATTCGCGTAATTTTTAACACTTATATTTATTGTTTGAACCGTACATACATATGTGTGTTGCAATTAGTTTTATTATTCTAGTAGAAGTACTTTGTGCAGATTATAATATACTGTTTTTTGTAGGATATTAACTATTTTAACCTTATATGTGTAGATGACTGGATACACTATGTTGAAATTGTAGTTTACAAATTTAAGCTTTGCTAGTGAGATTGGATTTTGGATTTATGGCTGTATTTGATAATACGGGATTCTTTTTACGTTGCTTATTTCTTTATACTGAAAGTTCTCTTTCATGATTTTTGATATAAATTATTCATTTTCTAATGACATATGGAGATTTACTGGGTCGCCCTCTTTTGCTGCTTCTTTGCTAATACATCAACAATGTCATTTCCGAATGCTAATTTTATGTTTATTTTAATACTTACAGAATTTGTTGATTTTATTTATATGTCAACATTTTAAATGCGCTGGTCGGGTTTTTTGAGGTGGGATTTTTTTCGGAAAACATTCCACTGTTATTATTATTCGAAGTGGTTAAAATTACAACAACCCTGACGATTACTAATTTATTTATTATAGAATAACAAATTAAATGACAAACACAGAATTGTTAAAATGAATTCGAATTAAAAGTAACACAAATACAGTGATATGTAACGTTGACTTAATTAATTATGTTAAATATTTCATCCCTTAAAATAATCTAGTTTTTCCCTTAATTAATTAAGTTAAAAACTTTTGTTATATACACCGCATAAAAACATTATTTCCGTTGTTATCAGTGTTTTATATTTCTACAACCACACCTAACATTTACTATATTATGTTCCAAATGTTAACAAAAAAATCCTTGAAATAAAAAACTAATGCGGTTTTATTATCTGTATGTAGGAAAGGGTGCATCCTACGTCCTCATTTTAATGTTTCCTATTACGCATTAATAAACTCATTATATGAATGACATACACATATTAATTATCTATGAAAATATAGTTAAACTTAAACATATTATAAATTGTTTTTATCCACGACTGTCAAATAATATACCCATAATTCAACTGTTTTTTATCAATTAATGACCTTCGTTACTGTTGCTAATTGAATAATATTGACAGTTCGATGGAATAATATTATTCAAACGTTATGTCAAATTCAAATCTTACCATTCAAAGAGTACAAACAAATTACTTTTAATAAGTAATTTTATCTGCAAAAAAAGCTAAAATTACACTAGTTTTCTCATTTTTCATAGTTTTATTTTCTTCTTAAGCTTAAAATATAGCTAAATAATCGGTTTAAAATTTTCTGCTAAATGTCAAATCACTTTTTTTCACGACATGCACAGAAAGCTCAACTTTCTTCTCCCAAAATAGTGAGGAAAATATGATTTTCCTCTCTAGAGACGAAAATATAGAAGTGTTACCAACATGAATGTTATTTACAAAAAATATACTGTAAAAATTATAAATAAATTCTTAATTTTATTGAAAATCTTTATTTTAGTGATATACACACTTTAAATTATCTTACAATTGTCTTATATTTTTCTTCTTCTCGTTTAAATCACAATTTGACAACTTTAATTTAGATTTAAGATTGGTTCATTGGCAACACTGTTACACCGCCTTGCGTCTGATAACCTAACTTTTGACGTGTCAGTTGTGTGTTGTGTTGTCAAAATGTAAATATAAATTATAAATAAATAAATAAATAAATAAATATTTCATCACGGCATATTACCCATTGCTGGGTGTGCCAATCTGCTTCATACGCAGATGTCGGTAATGATGGAATATTTGTACCGTGCGGGCGCTTACCAGGCGTCACCTCACGGGCACTCATTGCTGGCGTGGAGAGTGCGCCACAGGGGTCAATTTTGTGCCATTAAAATGCGATGTAATTTTTGGCGTCGGTCGGGATCGAACCCGGGTCCCCTAGATTCGCGACCAGACACTCAGGCACACGGCCACGAGACCCCATTAATTATAAATAATATTGATTCAAATAAATAAAATATTACCCTTATTCTACTACTCATGTCAATATAAACTATTTTGATTCAAATAAACAAAATATTACCCTTATTCTACTAATCTTTTCTTAAAGTGTATTTAAGGTCCGAGCAAATCGTTTTTAGAAACACGAGAAGAAAGCGCTTTTTCCACTCTCGCTCGAATTGCCTCATAAGTGTAGCGAGTCTAAAAAAGAAGCGCTTTCCTCTCTAGTTTGACAAATAACTATATTGCAACAAATAATCAATTCTAACTATATTTATGTTTGTAAACAAAAAAAAAAAAAAATATTAGGTTATTTCTGATTTTATAATAGTACAGTATGTTATTATTTGACAGCTGGGGATAAAGTGTAGTATTCTATTCGCATATAATGGATATTACTCACTCGAATGATTTACTTCACTAGCCTTCCGGCTCGTGATGCTAACTTCATTCTCATGTGTAATAGTATACATTACATGCTCATTGAATAATATACTATTATTCAGTTATTGTAACATTCAGAACTGTGAACGATTCAAGTATGTATTAAATGCCGAAGAAAGAGTTTCATGAAAAAGTCATGGACTTCGCCGTAAGTTGAATTGTCTAGAAATTTTTTTAACTGTAAAATATTTTTTGTATTTATATTATTCCTTATAAATTAATACCACTATAACTTCTGCTGTCGTATGCAACCTTCAAGCGTTTATCTGCTACCAACTGAAGATAAATAAATAAATAAATAAATAAATAAAGTAACACTTTAATGGACTCTTGACAATGTTTGTTTACATTTTTACTCCTTCGTGTCCTATTTCAATTATTATTCTATTTTCTGCAGTTAGTCCTAAAAATTTCTTATTTTATCCAATAAATCCCGCTACAATTATTGCGAATAAGACACCATTCTTTTCTTGGAATGTTTCAAAATACTCATCTTCAAACGAAAACCTTCTACCCCGTAAATTTTAAATAAGTCCAAAAATAATTAAAAGTTGTACATTGCCAAACCAGGCGAGTATGGCTAGTTTCCAACTACTTTTATTTTTTTTCAAAAACTGAAGTAAAATTCTTTCTGATTTCTGATTAATTCCATATTTTCACTCACAACGAATCTTTGTAGAAGTGATTAACTATGTAAGTTGCAACTAACTTAACTTTCGCAAGTTAATCTCAAATGATAGAAAAAAAACTGTTTAAAATAATAGTACATACTTCGTTTTTCACTGCCTACTGGAATTTCTTATTTTTAATAATTCTAGCGTGACCCTCGTACACCTTTTACAACAAAATTACTTAATTTTTCTTACATACATTTCTGAGAAGTATACAAATAGTACACTGATAGATAAGCTGATGATAAAATATATAAAATACTTCACAGAAATATTAGCGAATTACGTTTTATACTTAGTAAATATGAGTCATTGTCAAATACAGCGGATATTAATCATTCGAGAACGATTACATTTTTACCAAAAATAAATTGATTTTCAAATTTAGAGAATAATTTAAAATTTAACACTATTATTATTAACTAATGCATGTTATTTTACCACTGAGTGTTATACAACGACCATTTTTTAAACAAAGTTCTGTAATTTTGTTAAAAAATTGTTATCATCCGATTTTTTGGTTATATTTTTGTTTATTTTGGGATTTATTTCTTTATTTTATATAAAATATCAGAACTTACCCCTATTTCACACGATCACAATTTATAATGAAAATTCCCATGGAATACAATACTCCATTAGTTTCATAATATTCGTTTTCAATTAAACAAAAATGTTAACAAATTTGATGGCTTTAACCTAAAACCAAAAAGTTTGTTATCTTATTTAAAACAATGAGTTCTGAACGATAATTTAATAACGTATAGTTCATTCGCTGCGTTGTTTCTTTTACTTTAAATCAGTATTTCTTGCTCCGCGGACGCCTTTTTTCCTCAAATTTGACGGTGGACCCCCTCTTGACTTGGATTTCAAAAGTGCATACAGAGTATGCCGTAAATTTAATTTTAAATTACATCAAAAACAAAAAATGTCAATTAAAAAAAAATCTATTATTTTTTAAGCAAAAGCAGTTTAATATATATTTTAATAATCTATATGGCGCTTTTCCTACAAGTCTGCGGATTCCCAAGGAACAGGTTGCGAACCCCTGGAGGTTCGCGGACCACAGTTTGGGAAATCATTATATACTTTGTATATAGGTTACCTACATAAGCGAAGTGTGATATTGGTTGCATAGATGTATATGTTTATTTATGTTTCTGAGCTGTCTGTTTTGTAGGGTGGGGAGTATTATTAATAATTAATAAGTGCATTTCTTTTTTGCACATTTATATCTTTACCTTTTATGACTTATAGGTAAACAAGGTATTGTCTTCGGTGAAAGTTTTTAATGGATATATCGTTTTAGTGTCCTTAGATTTCAATTTTACTATTTTTACGATGATGTTTGTATGTGCGTGTGAATGTGTGTGACGAGTTTCTCGGCTCGATGTGTATAATTTCAAAAATTAACTTTTATTTAAATTGACTGTTAAGAGTCAAATATTGTAATTCAATGTTGACCTATTGCCACATATTCGATCAACTTGAAACTTTGCACACATATTTGTCCGATGTTAATATGTACAATAGAGTCTTCATAGAATAGCAACAAATTCGAATATATGTACATACAGAAAACATTATGATAATGGCTTTTAAAGTTTAAGAAAGTTATTAATTTTTAAAATATTGAAGTTTTTAATGCCATCAGATAATCTCGCCTTAACATGTACGTTATCTATTATATTCTAAATTCTTATTACTTTCAAGCCTTTATTATCGTATTTTTGAAATCCGGAAATCCGCAATTAGCGCATATTCGCCTTCCGCCGAGTAGTGTTCGTTCAATTGGCAACCATAGTCGAGCATACAGTACAGACATGCGTAGTTTCCCGTGCATTAGTTCGTTGTGGGAACGACGAATATTCGCCCTCAAATCACTGGTGGACTAAGTCGCACCATTACAAAAATATATAATGAAAACTACGAGTAAAATACATAAATAAATATAAGAATTAATATAAAAAAAAATATAACCTATAACTAAAGATTAATAAAATATAACTATTAGTTATTATAAATATGTGTATTTCATATACAGTGGAAAACATTTGTGTCATCGCTATAAACCATATCTACAGTAAATACTAATTAAAAACCAAAATTAACAAATATGTACAAATATATACCCTAGAAATATGTAGATTGCTTTAATTCAAATGCGTCGTATATGTGGATCGGGTTCTATTGCGCAGTTAGGCGAATATTCGTTCACTTTGACCGAATATTCGCGGCGAGCAGCCCATCCACACATTCGACATTTGGCAAAAAATGTTTGCTCGGGATTCGCCGAACGCCGAATGTGTAGTGTAGTACCGGCTTTACGAAATACGGCAGTACACGGTGATAATGTGGCCAAAGAGGGAATTCTTGTAATCGTTTTACTCGAACAGGTACCATACACTGAAATATATTAATGACTTTAACTCGCATACTATACCTATTAGTGTATGCTGAATCTCAAGGTCCAATGAATTATAATTGCTGGCCCTGTTCGCGCATGTTCGTATCGAACCGAATATAGCCGAATAGTTGTACAATCTTACTATTCACTTATGACCATAACCACTAAACGCCGCACTAGACGAAGTAATTTTTTTCAACTCACGAATTGTCCCGATGTTTGCTGATTCCTCCAGCAGCTGGCATTCAATAGGCATTTACTATTATAGTACGTATGCACATATAATAATATATTTCATTGGTTCCATAATAGAAATAAGTGCTCAATAACAAAAAGTACTGCATTACGGCTCAACATTCCCTACTACAATACATCTAAAAGCATAAAGAAAAGAGTTTGTAAATTATGATCACTGAAATGACTAAGAAAAAGTAAATTCGGGCTTATAAAATTTTATTACACTTTACTTAGATGTAAGAGAAACTTATTGAAAAATTCTGAGTACGCCTCTGAATTATAAGTTTCCAGTGTATTACGTAAGTGGGAGTGAGACTACAGGTGGAATCTCATTGTCGTCTCTGTCTATGAAAATATGTACATATGTCCAAGCAGTTTCACTCTGTTGAAATTAAGGTGTATTGATTTTTTTTTTTTGTTTACAAATCTATTCAATAAGATAATTCTTACACAAAGTAAAATTATTTTATGTAATAATAAGGAAATATTATACCTAAATATTTTAATTTTTGCCCACAATTGATAAATAAATTATTTATTGAAATTTCGTAATAGGAAATTCTTTTGCGTTTTACGCCATAATCTCGTACTAATAATGTATGTATGTACCATTACAATCTTTATTATATTTTTTAATTGTATTTCGTAATTGAGAAATTTGAAATAATAATGCAAATTCATTTATTTAAAGTTTTAACAATACATGTCGTAATACGAGGGTCACGCTAGAATTATTATTCCAAAAATAGCCAGAAATGAATTTGCACATTATCAAATCAAGTGAGTATGGCGGGTATGCTATTATGTTTATATATATATATATATATATATATATATATATATATATATATATATATATATATATAGATGTCCCAAATTTTGTGGTATACCATTGGGATCTCGGAAACTATAAGAGCTGCGAGGTCGGTTAAATGGGCAGTGTTGTGCAGTAAGGGCTTATTCAGATTTCGCTGAGAAATATTTATAATTTGAAACAGTTTGAAAGTTATTCAAAAAAACTGAAAATCGCGATTTTTTAAAATGTCAAATAACTCCGTAATTATAAGAGATATAAAAGAAATGTTTCATATAAAAGTTACATAATTTGATAAGGCAAACTTAAAAGTGATGTCAGAATAAAATTCAAGATGGCGGTTTCCAAGATATTAATAGTAACTTTCTTATTTTAAATGGGCGTCATATTGGATTTTTACTTTAAAAAATTCTATTTTTTTTTCCAATATATTATGTTTTACCACTAAAATCTTAGATTTTTCATTATTTTTCATCAAAATTTCTTATTTTTTTGAAAGTATTTATAATATTTACATGACATATATTTTTATTAAATAAATTATTTTATTGTGACTAAAAATATTATGGTCAATAAAAATCATCTGTTTCAAGTTTTTTTTATATCGGTTGCGGTACACATAAGTTAAATTAAAAATGGGGAAACCAAAATAAATTATGAGCACGATATGTATGGAATAGGTTGCTAAGGAAAATAAAATACTATTTTGAAAAAATACTTAAATTTTTGACATAAAAATAATAAATTTATTGAAAAATAACAAAAAAATTAAGATTTTAGTGGTAAAACAATATTAAAACACAATAACCCTTACAGCAGTCGAAAGAGAAAAAAATAAGTACTTTATTAAAATAAAAATCCAATATGGCGCCTATAAGAAAGTTGCTAGTAATATCTTGGAAATCGCCATCTTGAATTTTATTCTTTTATCAATTTTAAGTTTATCTTTTGAAATCATGTAACTTTCACATGAGACATTTTTTTATATCTTTTATAATTATGGAGTTATTTGCCTTTTTTTTAAATCGCGTTTTTCAGTTTTTTTTTTAAATAATTTTCAAACTGTTTTAAATTTTTCTTAGTGTAATCTGAATCAGCAATTAAAATGCACACCGACCTCGTGGCTCTTATAGTTTCCGAGATCCCAATGGTATACCACTTAATTTGGGACACCTGTATATATATATATATATATATATATATATATATATATATATATATATATATATATATAAGGCTGATATTGCTAAAATCTGAAGAAAATTCTCTTTGGTTAATTCCATATTTTCACTCACAACAACACTAAAAAAAATTGTTAAACTAAGTTTTAGCTAAATTAACTTTCGCATCTTAATTGCACAATTTTTATTTTTAAATGAAAAAAAAATTACTAAAAATACCGGACATATCTATTCCCGCCACTGTGACGTTACTCTTGCGGTTTCCAGTGCTAGTTAGTTCCAACGTGCTACTCGAAGTATGACACAGATATTTTGCGACGTATGCCTTGCGGGGTAAGGGAACTTTTTTGTTAGGTTAGATTGCTGTCAAGTTAGCACGTATGTTTACTTATTTAATGTCCGACGGTTACGATATTGTTATCATAACAACCCTGCTTTCAGGGTTGTTATATACCAAATAACACCCTAGGGTGTGTTATAAATTTGACGTTGTTGCTATTGGGTACAGAATACAGAAACTCTGGGGAGGATACAAACAAGAATATCGCGTTACCTAGTTACAGCGTTTGCAAGCAAATAGATTAATATCTCTAACAAAAATCACAATGATAGGACAAAAATCTTTAATAAAATAATATATCGGTCGGACATTAACCGTTGAACGTACCACGGGCGTTAAACGGACAATAATGCCTTCGGTCAATGTACACATCTCGGGCCGGAGGCCCTCGGAAAGCACACTGTTGACCTCAGGCGTTATTGTCCTTATAACACCCTTGATACATTAATTACTATATTTTTGTTTGAGCAAGTTTGTAACGACGTTTTGTATTACAGTTGATAAATAGAAACAAGGTTATGTCCACGGCGTCAGTATGTGGTCAGTGTCACCATCAACTGTCACTTTGACTTGTCACATCCCATCGCTGCAAAACGACACTAGCCACATTTGCGGCTTTAAATATGTAAGCGTGACGTCACAGAGAAAAGGTCGATTTGAATTATTAATATTTTAAATAACTTTTTTAAATATTTACATAATAAATGGCAAATTTTATTGCAGTATATATCTTATTATGAGTCATATATTGTAAACAAATAAAAAATTCATTATATTTTAACATATGGTAACTACCTCATTGTACAATATGATGTTAACTTCTAGAAACGTAATTATCTATAGATCGGAATTTTACGCAACTATCGTAAATTTTACGAAGCTGACATTTTAATAGGTAAATAATAAAGAAAAATCGAGACAAGTTTTATTAACAAAAACTAATACATTTTATATAACAATTATCGGAAAAAAATGTAGTTACTAGTCGTATACTGTTGAAATACTTTAGTTATAAAATACAGCTCTTTCTGTGGTTAAATTTATATACCTTTTAAATTTAATGCTTTTTAATAATCAATAAATACAAACTAATACAATCCTGTGCAGTGGTATTAGTCTTAAAATACTTATAACAGAAATAAAAATAGAAATACAATGTCAGTAAACTTGGTTTGAATTTAAATTTATGTAAGTTTTTCGTAAATTGAAATATTCATGTCACATTTCATTACATCATTTTCTATACATATATGAATATTTCAATTTATATTGCATTATAAATTGTTAATGTTAATTAATACACACATAAACTTTGATATATTTGTACTTTATGTACGATTGCGCAACACTGATCATAATGTGACTTATAAGTTGTTCAGAGATGAGATGCACTGATGCACATATGTACATACAGGATTCGAACAGTACCCTTAGATCACGAAGTTGCATTGTTGCCCCATAGCATTCATAATTACTTCTTATTACACCTAAAGGTTTAAATCCGAAAATGAACAAAAATTGGTAATCTAAACAATATTTTTAATTTGACTAAAACAAAATCTACACAATTACACTTTGTGGCTTTTTGTGTATTTTTTTAAATTAAAGGTATTTCACTTCGAGATTACGCAACTTTTATTTCAAAAACTATCTATTTTATGTTATAAAATTTTGGTATGTAGGTAAGGGTTTTCCGACGTACTCATTTCAACTAAAATATTTTCAAAGCAGTGGCACTTTGGGTTTAACCGGAAGTAGTCTCTAACTTTCTTATTTTAAAAGGAATCCTATACAAATTTCTTATTTTTACCATTGAATTCAGGAGAAAATTTTACATAAGAAAATATTTCATTTAAAAAATTGGATTTTTTAAATCTTAAAAAAAATGAATACAAATATATTACAGTGTACTTAAACAAAAGTTTTCTTTATAAAAATGTTTTTACAGATTGTACAATTTCGATTTTATTCAGGAATATATTGAGGGCAAAAGATGTGGCTGTTTTTAGACAAGATCAAAATAGTTAAATTAAATATTGTGCTGAATTAAATGGTAAAATAAAAAAATTACCATACTATTTAAATTAAGAAAGATAGAAACAAATATCGGTTAAATTGGAAGTGTTACTGTTTAACGATATTTTAGTTGAAATAGAAAACTAGACACCAAAATTTGTAAAGAAAATTAGAAATATAGTTTTAAAAAAAAATCGCTTATGATTATTGTGGGATACCTGTACATTGTAGAAATTATATTTACGCATTTTTGTTGTTAACAAGACGCCCAGAAAGAAAAATATGGAGCGTATTTTTTGTCAGATTAATAATAATAATAAAATCCATATGATGCAAATGCAATTAAAATGAGTCACACTGTATTAACATTAGATGTTTAAACAAGTACCTACAGTATTTTTTTATGCTCGATCAAGGTCATCTGTATCATGAACGAATAAACAAATTGGCATACATTTATCTCACTCCTTTGCAAAGACTACAAGCGTAAGCGATAAAGGTGAATATAACACGCTTGTCTTTCAAAAATTCATATTGTTTCGTCTAAGTTAGGACATACTTTCGCTGTAACGTAAGTTTATTTATTAATTCAGATATATTACCTTGATTTATAGCCGAGGGGTAAGTCACTCTTACAATCGGTGTACAAATCGCCTACAATCACATAACAGTCATTTACAATCTTTGTACTATCCATACAGTCAGTTTACAGTCAACCGTACAATCTTACAATCACCATACAGTCCTAACAGTCAGTATACAGTCGCTACAGTCACGCTTACAATCTCTGCAGTCACACTTACAGTCTCGGTAGTCACACTTACAATCAGTACAATCGTACTTATACAATCATCGCAAGTCAGTCTCACCCGGTCTCATCGCAGATCGTTTTGTTGATTTTAGTAATACTAAAAGCAATACACTGGTGATTTGTGTTTATGATTATATTCAATATAAAGTGAAGTGCATAGTATCAGAGGCTCGGATAAAGCTGTGTTCTTTATTTTAATTATGTATTTACTTATGTGAACATTATGTCTTCTTGAAAAAAAAAAAATTAAATGTTAAGAAGTTACGAACATTGAAACAAGGATTGATACTAATTTTTATTTTGAGTTTGGTGGCGATTTAAATTGGGCATATCGTGTATTAAGAAAGCTTGGGCATGTATTTTACTAA
This sequence comes from Harpalus rufipes, assembly GCA_951394225.1. NCBI lineage: Eukaryota > Metazoa > Arthropoda > Insecta > Coleoptera > Carabidae > Harpalus > Harpalus rufipes. The sequence goes on from OX596285.1 coordinate 12,240,313, forward strand.
ATCAGATGATAGCTGGTTAAAAGTGACTATAAAAGAAGGATCATCTTCATCTCCAATTAAGGAAACCACGGATACCTCGTTGGATCCACTTCTACCTCATTCTGATATTGAATCTGATGAAGATTTAGGTAAATATTATGTCAATTTGTTATGTTCAGACCCGGGATAAAATGCACGATTCCCAGCAAAGTTTATTATAATTATTTTAAAAATTATTAATTAGGTATCATTTTTTATGCAGAATCACAATGAAGAGAGAAGTGAAAACTCGAAAGAAAGCTATCAATGAATATTGAAGGTTTGTAATTAAAAGACTATGCCAAGAATGTTCCTGAGGGCATTATAAAGGAAAACGATCCTTTCGTAAAAAATGATTTGTTTGATTGAAAAAAAAAAAATATTTAAAATCCACACTATGTTGGTTTTTATCTACTAAAGATCAAGATTAAGTACTGATCGCATCCACATATTGAAAAGAAGCAATACAAATATATCTGCTTCAACAAAAAATAATTTAAATAAGAAAAACATTAAAAAACAGCAAGATTTAGAAAAAAAATTGCTAGTTCAAAAGACAGTGACTCTGATATTTCTCTGGGAAGTGAAACATTGACCAAAGATTTCGTGAGTACAGATACAGAGCGAAATTGTTTAAATTTTGAAATGGAAAAATATTTCGCTGTTTATTATTTTGAAACCTGGTATATTGGACGAATTATTAAAATAGAAAAAACTAAGCTTACAATAATTTTTTTGAAAAATAATTTAGATGATGAAAATTGATAATATCCAGACAGTTTCCAAAAAGTATGTATTTTATGGACCTGTATGTTTAATTGGCAATGCGCCATTTAAATTAAAAACAAGTGATTTATTTATTAAATATAAGAAAGTATAAAAAACTTAAACAAAAATTTAAATTAATTTATTATTTTATTATATGTATATGGGTGGTATATAATTATTGTTTTTTATTTGAATTATGAATAAAAATAAATAAAATTTAATATTTACTTGTTTCAATTGTAGCTTACAATACAGTCCTTACAGTCACATATAAAATTGTATAAAATCAAACAATCACTTACAGTCGTGTGATTGCACAGTCAGGTGTACAAAATATGCGTAGTGATTTACCCCTCGTTTATAGCCGTACAAATAACATTATTTTCTGTCAGAGTTATTGATACTAACATCGTGTCATTATCTTATTTTTCACATATTTGGTTTTACATTTGCTAATAAACTTACCAGTTGACTTATTTTTGAATTTTGAATGCTTTGATTGGAACATATATTTTATAACAATAAAATAACAGTAGTATCTTATGTACCATCATAAAAAACTAAGCACACGACACTACTGAATTTGTCAGAATGGGCGGAGCTAAAATCTTAGTTCATACAATTCGTAGATGTCCTTGATCGGACATCTTTCAAAAAAATTACTGTACAAACACCATATCTAAGAAATATTACAAAACAAACTTCAAACGTTCATGTTTAGAGTGTAGTTCCTAGAAGTGCCCAGCCGTGCAAGGGCTGTTTTTCTATTACCTCTTCTGGATTCTATCAGAACAAAACATGCCCTTTTCAAGGGTTTTACTTTGGTGTCGAATTTCATGCATCGACGCATCCTAGTGTAGGCTGCATCTTTTAGTTTTAGTTTTACTCTCGTCGAAATCACGCGTGTTCTTGTTCATAATTTTTATATTAATAGCTCGATTGCGTTGAGTGAATACCGTAAAATGTTGTGCTCTTAATTTATCGTGTTATAAGTGTATGCCACGAGAAAACTACAAAACATATTTAATAGATAACAATTTTCGTCTAAAATTTGTTATTAATGGCAGAATAGGGCTGTTGCAAAAAAATTATGATTTCTAAGTGCTAAATTGTAAAAGGTGTTGTTCTTTAAAGAGCCTGAAATTTGGAAATATCACGAAATATCCATTAGATATTTTACAATTAATTATTGAAATTTGTGTAATATTTTGAAAGTCACGTGATCTGTAACAGAATGTGACATCAGAATACATACAATTTAACATGTGACAAACTACCGCCTACTTTTATTTATATAAATAGTGTAGGTGATGGACAAACTGTTTTCCTATTGGCTATTAATGACGTGCTGTATGTACTCCGACGTCACAGGAGTGGGGGGTTGTTTTTGTGGCACCAATTTGTCTATTTAATTATTTACGAAAATAACAATAAATTATTGTTTTATTACTATGAAAAATATTGCATAAACTTTCATTTAAAATACATTTTAAAAAATTTGAAACCGGTTAATTATAAACTACGACTAAGAGTTTGCCTTTGTTAATCGTTAATACAATGTTTGCCGCATGGATTAAGAACTACCCTAAATAATGAAATAGGAATAATACAAATACTATCATTTTTTTATTAATGTGAAGTCGTAATATTTCTTTTAATATTCTGTGACATATAGATGTTGAGCTTATTTTGTTCGCAAAGAATGGAGTTCGCCAATAAACGAAGTCAAAAATAATTGATCTATTTCAACACTTATAAAAATATGTTTGTTTAAAATAACAGGTCTATAATTCGAAATATGTTTGCATAATAAACAATTTAATATAATAATTAATGAAAAAAACTACGTATAATGTAGTTCAAATTTTTATTGCCACAAATTCTATCTCTGGAGTGGCATTCTGCATTCAAACAAGTATTATTCTGTTTCGGTTTGCTGTCGCTGTTTCGTTTATTTTTATTTTCATCATTCATTACGCAATTAGATATTAATGAAGTACAGGTATTAAGATAATTGTTATCTTATGACTAAAATATTACTTGTAATTTTCTAGATACATAGATATGATAAGCTTAATGACAAAACTGATAACCTGTTCCCAAATTAGGGAATTTAGGTATGACTTCCAAGAATTCACTAACATTATTTTTGCCCTACGTTAAAACAAAAGTTAATTTCCATTATTCAAATTACCCAAAGAATCCCCTGTTACTAAACAATCAGAATTTTAACCGCACACTTATCGGAGGAAGTGATGAAGTGAATAAAACAAATGACTGACCGCGTCTCGCGTTAGTCACTTATTTGATCACAAGAAAGCAACACACACGGTTACTCAGTCAGTGCTATGTTGTGAAGTGCGTTACAGTACAAGTTGCGCGCCTACTTCAGTGTGTTTACAAGTTTGACGTTTAGTGATTCAAAATGAAAGTAGTGCAAGTGTTGTTATATACAGTTAGTGTGTTTTCAATTGTTATTTGTCAACATATAAAGAATTTACCGAAACCATGTCATTTACAACTAACAATTGATATTAGTAATGGTACTAAAGTAGGAAAGAGTATTATCCATAACAACATTACATACAGTCCACAAAATTATTACACAGAAGACGGTACAATTCTTGGTTGTATATGTAATGTAGAAAGATGTATAAGAAAATGTTGCCCATATGGTGAAGCACATAACGGCACAGAATGTGTGAAATCATCTAACCCCTTGTCCTTTAACTTTTCTGTCAACATACACATGCAGAAAGATAAAATGGATACTCCAGGTACTTTCAAACATATAATAGGAAAGTTCTGTCAAAATGAAGCGTATGTACTCGATACGCAACACTACATTGAAGATGAAAACTATTTACAACATGATGGAACCCTATATATGCCTACCCATCAAGATGACGTTCAAGATTACAGGTTACAACATGAATTTTGTATGGATGTAAATGCGAGCTCAACTGAAAATGACTTCTTAACACTTTTATGTTTTCCGACACCGGCAATGGATCCTCAGAAAGTTTATTCTATAGGTAAATAGATGAAGAAGTGTTAAACTCAATATTTATACAAAACAAATACACGTATATTTGACTTATTATTAGGTTTTTAAGTAAACAATTATTTGGAAATTTTATTACTTCATAAAATACTAATTGAGAATGACAGAACATTATTTACAAAAAGATGTGATTTGAAAAAAGTTTATTTCTTTATCCAGCATAGGAATCTCCAAAAGAAAAAGTCGTCCTTGAATATATAATATCGGCATTTATAAAACTTACATATACATATTATGTTTTGTTTACTGAGTTTTTACTAGAAAAATAAAATTATCTGATTTTTATGTGAATACAAATAATAATAATTACTTATTTATACTATGAATATGAATCGTATCGTAATGAGCTTATGAAGTATAAAAACATTACTGAATATACTTATACATTATAAATTATCACTTATGAAAATAAAAATAATAACTCCTTATTTTACAATTTATAAACAAATTAAATTTATATAATAAATAGGGGAGGGTGATTGAAAAATACTACTGGCTATTTTTTTTATTATTAATTTTTGACCTATAGTTTAAATTAAGAAATTAGCGAAACGTTAAATACCGATTTTTGGTGTGAAAAGGTTCTGAATTTTACTTCCGGTTTCGCCGGAAGCGAAATAATCGTTGATTTTTTAAATGGAATTTTGAATATAATTTATATTTTCGGAAAATGGCAAATACAAACTTGTTTTTTCATTAAAAAATAACAGATTAATTTTTCAAAATAAAGATATTTTAATGTATTTTCAGTTTGCCATAATATTCGCATCTTCTTATTTGAAGATATATTTTGACGTTTACCTGATATATCATTTGTTTTTGATTATTTTGAACTACCAATTAATTAAGAAAAAAATATTTGTATCGAAATTTAATTTAATAATTTTACTGTTCATTGAATATTAGACAGTTAGATGAGTTAGATGTTCGAAATAAACAAAAGCAAGTGATATGTCAGTTATAAATGTCTTGAAAACTGATTTCATAATTTTGGAAACATTTTGAAACTAGGTTAATTTTTGATGAAAATGTAAGTATTTGGCATTACTACAAATCTAATTTAAATCATTCTCATTAAATATATAAATATGTAAACGTATTCTATTTCAAAAAATCATTGATGATATCGCTTCCATTGAAACTGGAAGTAGAATTCGGGATCTTTTCACAACAAAAAATGGCTTTAAGTTTGCCACCAACTTTATAATTTAAACTATAGGAGGTCTAAAATTATTAATAAAGAAAATAGCTGTTTGTTTCTTTTTATATTAATATATTTAATTAGGGAATATAATTAATTTTTGTAACACATTGTGTTTGCTGCTAACCTAACTTTTGATATACATATTCATATTGTATTAAAACATGGAACTTACGAGATTTATTTAATATTTCGGAGTTTGAATTATTGTTATTACTTATTTTTATACTCAAAATTAACTGTCAATGTCGTAAATAACAAATCCCTTAGTAACGACTATAAATACGGTGATAATTTCTTTGTTTTTTATCATCGCTGTGATAGACATGTAACTAAGGAGATTCTGAATGTTGATTGACTGAAAACATGTCACATAACTAATGAATTATATTTTCTTCAGAATAAAACTAACACTTTTTTAACGCAAATCGGTGAAAATTGAAACGCTGTATACACGTTTTCTCACGGTTTTATTATAGACGAAACGTAGTAAAAATTGTGTAAATACATGTGTTTTTGCTCGAAGAATATTCTTTTCTGTAAAAAAAGTTACATTTTACTCACTAGTAACGATAATCGTACAAATCGCTTTTAGAATTGGCGAAAGAATATATAAATTATCGTCAATTTTATTGTACGTATTTTGTTATCTAAAATTTACCACGAAACTATTAGAATGAAATAAAGCAGATAATTTTTGTTTATTACGTATGATTTTTTAATTTATTTTTTGTTTGGTTCAGTAATGAACACAGAACTTTCTACAAATTAAATATTTAGCAATGATTATAAAATTCATAATACTGCGTAATTTGTAGTAATTATGCATAACATTTATGTAAAAACATATATGTGCATTTTTTATTATCTCGGAATACAAATGTATCTACTCAGATTTGTTATATCCTGTATAAAATGAATAGGAACAATTACGATAAATTTATTTATTATGATTTAATTGGTACAAATATTTTCATTAAAAGAGTATTGAAAAAGATCATCTTAAGCTCATTTTTATTTGAATGTAATTAATATCATAACAGATACCTACAATTTTCTACAGATGTCTTAATTTTTACCTCCCGCTACCCTTGGTAAGGGAGGTTTAGTGATCGTGCTAAAAATCGCATATCGAGATTTTGGTAAATGACCACGTTTTAAGGTCCCTAGAATCCATTTTTAACATTTTCACGATGATGTCTGTGTGTATGTATATGTGTGTGTGTGGATCCTCTACGCTCTAACTCAAATACTATCATTCAGAAAGTTTTGAAACCATGTATTTCTACTTTATTCTAATATGGAAAGAACACATTAGATTTTGGTGGCAATCGGATAACCGGAAATGGCAGTTTACTTGAAGCTCAAGATAGTTTTTCTTCAAAATATACCTTTAAATGTAATTTTCTCTCAATTTGTTATTACAAAAATTAAATATTATTCCATTTTCTACAAGTTTGCTTTAATACTTTTTCTATAGGTATATTGTATGGATAAATTTATATACATAGGTAAATGGCGGGAGGTACTGTGTTGGTCACATCAGATTTTTTTATAGGTTATTTTGTGAAAATATCTTCATTTCTTATTAACGTTAAATAGATATTTATACACCAAGTGAGTTAAGATAATATTTATTCATGAAAATAAAGTTTAAGATTAAATTCTTTGACTGAATAAACATTCTTAACTCACGTGGTTAATACAATATTTTATTCAATATAGACGAAATGATAATAAAAACTATTATATTTTATTCTATTTTGACTTTTTAAATTGTCATTATTAACTCCATAGCAACAACTATAAGAAACTGTTTGCTAGTGAAAAAAAAAAAATTAAATCACTCTCACAGAATTTTAACTCACTCTGCACAAATAATGCATTTAAAATACCACCTGGCACGAAAATACACAGTCTTCATAAGAAATATTATGATGGTTTTTAATATTATTTCGTCAAAATTTGATAAAATGTTGTATAAACCATGTTAGTTAAGAATGTTTATTAACTCAAAGAAATTAACCCACTCGCCCTACGGGTTCATGGCCTAAACTTTCATTTCGTAAATAAACATTATCTTAGCTCACTTGGTATATAAATATCTATTTTGACAAAATAAAAAATTAATCAATTAATAGACTATACATGGCAATCGTCGTTGATAGACTTTAAGTCGTTCATTTATAAATTATAAAGAAACTTTATTTTCTGTTATTTGTGTCGTGAAAAATAATGAAAATGGCTAATCTGTCTTATAAAGACAGTGGTGAAAGCGAGGGTGAAAGTGCTATTTTCGTGCCTGATGTGTTAAATGCATTTTTGTTGCAGTGTGAGTTAAAATTCTTTGACAGCGACTTATTTTTTTAATTTGTTACTCATTTGTAAACTTTATTTATTGATACAACTTACGAATTTTGAAAATTAATCTTCACTAGTTATTAACTTGTAAAATTGACAACAAAACTTGTTAAAATGGACAACAAACTTGTTAAAATTTTACAAGTTAGTTACCTCCTTAGTAACGTTGTTGACATGAGAAAATTGTGTTTTGTTATTGTCATATATATATTGAAAATAAGTGTCAATTGCACTGACAGTTTTTGGTTATATTTTTAAATTTGATTTACTAGTGTGTAAGAAATAAAATGTAGTACAAACACACCAGGTATCTATTTTACTGCCTCAAGGTGGTGACAGGCTCGCCTACTCGGCTCGTCAGTCATTTCCTTCTTTCAGTAGTAAAAGCCGTTTTACCTGGCTTTGTAATGTAAAATACTATAATTTAATAGTAAATAAACAGTTACTTATAGTTGTTAATAATGACAGTTTAAAACGTCAAAATTGAATAAAATATATGTATTCCAAAATTAAACTACCAAAATTAAAATTTAAATAAAGGACCTAAAAGTAAGAGGACAAACTCATGTAAACAAAATTTCACAAATGCTGCGTTTCAGAGATATTTACATAAGAAAGTAATTTGACCGTACCGTAACTGATACGCAGTGCAAATAATTTTAGTTAGAATAATATAGTTATTTGTTTAATTAATACAAAAATTGCACGAAACCACCGAAACGTCGGCAATAGAATAAACACATGAAACAACTGCTTTACTGCATTTCACGTAAAAAAATAATAGATGGCGCTTAAGGCTCTTAAGCGCCATCTACTACGGCTCGCCCGGTTTTAAATACATTAAATAAATAATTTAAATTCGTGAAACTAAACTTTGTCAATAATAAATATTTTTATCTGCAAAAATGTACAAGACCTAAATATTAAAAATTACAACAAAACATTGTTAAGCATCACTTAATTCTGTAGATTTTATTTGATAACTGACAGTTGATATTTTTTTCGTTTTTGTGAACTAGGTTTGCATTCTGACCAATCAAAGGGCAGATTTTATATTCTTATAACGGGCGATTTTTTAAGAGCTATAGGAAAGTTTTTTTAAAAAAAACACATAAAATTCAGAAAAATTAATGAAATCTTTATTGAAATCGATAGTACGGTCCATATAATTTAATGTTTGAAGATTATTTCATGCAGATGTTGACCGTGACTGCGCCTCAAATGGTCCATCCGCTTAGTCCAATTTTGGCATACTCTTTCCAACATTTCGGCCGGTATCTCACGAATAAATGCCTCAATGTTGTCTTCCAATTCGTCAGTTGAAGCGGGCTTGGCTGTATAGACATGAGCTTTAACATAGCCCCACAAAAAATAGTCTAAAGGCGTTAAATCGCACGATCTAGGCGGCCAATTGACCGGTCCCGAACGTGAAATAAAATGTTCACCGAACTCGCCTCTCAATAAGTCCATTGTTACGCGTGCTGTGTGGCATGTGGCACCGTCTTGTTGAAACCACATGTCATGCAAGTCAAGCTCTTGCATTTTGGGCAAAAAAAAGTTGGATATCATCTCACGGTAGCGCTCACCATTCACAGTTACGTTACGATTCGCATCATCTTTGAAGAAGTACGGTCCAATGATGCCACCGGCCCATAAACCGCACCAAACTGTGACTTTTTCTGGATGAATTGGTAGCTCCTGGAATTCTCCTGGCTGATCTTCACTCCAAAATCGACAATTCTGCTTATTTACGTACCCATTGAGCCAAAAATGAGCTTCGTCGCTGAACACAATTTTTCGATAAAAAAGTGGATCTTCGGCCAACTTTCCAAGAGCCCACTCACCAAAAATTCTACGTTGCGGTAGGTCGTTCGGCTTCAATTCTTGCACCAGCTGTATTTTGAAAGGCTTCACACCTAAATCCTTCCGCAAAATTTTCCACGTCGTTGAGTAACAGAGGCCCAAATGCTGCGAACGGCGACGAATCGATAATTGATGGTCATCATTAACACTGGCCGATACAGCTGCGATATTTTCTTCAGTTCGCACTCTACGTAAGCGTGTTGGTGGTTTAATGTCCAACAATGTAAATTTGGTGCGAAATTTAGTCACAATAGCTCGAATAGCCGCTTCAGTGGGTCGACTAAACTGACCATAAAATGGAAGAAGCGCGCGATGAACTTTCCTAACAGAGCACGCATTTTGATAATAAAATTCAATAATTTGCAAGCGTTGTTCGTTTGTAAGACGATTCATGGTTAAATTATAGACCAAAGTGAAGATGTTTGACAGTAAAACAAAACACGAAATGTGCGTCAGCTGTTGAAACCAGTGTTGCCAAAAAGATAATAGCTAAAAAATCACCCATAATAAACCAACGTTATTTTCTTACATGAAATGCAGTATAGTCCGATTATTTTCAAACCCATCCAGTTGATCATCGCTTCAAGAAACTAAAATAATGATATATTGATGCCCAGTTACTCCAGCAAGACTTAAATTTTAAGCTATGTTTAAGCAAAAATTGCAAATCGAAATTTTGACAGTAATATATTATAATTCATTTGACATATCATTTCGATGCAATATTGTCAATGCGTAAGCCGTAACGTACCGTGCCGTGGCGTATTGTGATGTATCGTAACGCGTGATTTTTCTAAGCTATGTATTATATGTCCATAATTTCCATTTAATATAATAATTTAAACTTTAGACACTTGACACATGCCATTCATGACAGTCACAGTCACACAAAATAGACTATTCGTAATGCAGTATTTTTTATATTTACTTCCATTTAATATATTAGCTAAACTTTGAAACATATTAGCCACCAAAAACAGACTATAGCGTAGGACAGTAATAATTTTCGTAATATCGCAACAAACCTTAACCTGTCGTAACGTAGAAAGATAAAAGTTTTTGATCTTTGTATTTTTGACGTTACGGCACGGTACATCACGTTACGGCTTACGTCTGTATAAATTGTCACATACGTTTGCATTGTTTTATTCGTTACGTTACAGCACGTTACGTTACGGCTTACGCTGTGTAAATCCAGCATAAATTACGTTGGTGCATTAATATTAATTCAGGTTTATAAAGTTATAAGTAATGTAATTGCAATTGTAATGGAGCAATGCTATGCTTGTCGACTGGTTCAAGGACATCATTTTGAACAAATTTTGTAATTGTAAGTAATTGTAATCTAAGAGTAAAACTGTTTATACTTCGCCAGTTACGCCTTCTCAGTTCTTTATTTCAGTTTTAAGTCTAGTTGTTTAATGTTGGAACATCCTATAGAGATATATGGCCATTAAAAATTAAAAACTTTTTTCTCAGATCTGTTGAAATGTACTAACATTGGACTTCTTTTATTCTAGTAATATTCATACAAGTATACAAAAAGTATTATGAATGAGATATTTAAAATACCATTAAAATTCTCAAGACTCTGACCTACTGATAATATTAAAAGCTTCAAAATTTATAATATTCTAATAAATGGGAAAAACCCATTTGGAAATGAGTCTCTAAATAGTTTTATTGCTTTTCATTACGTTTGTTTTCGTCTGTTTTTGAATACGCTCAATATTAAGAGTATGAAAATAACTTCATCATGCTGTACCTCACTTGTTTATTTGTTTTTATTGTATGAAATTACATATATCGTTTTAAAATGGAGAAACAATTAATTTCAACAGCGTTTAAAACAGGTTCCATAATTTATTATAGATGCTATATAATTTTTTTGGTTGATTTTATGCACTTTAGTTCCGTTTACCATTTTTTTAACCTCCTTTCAGTATAAGTAACACTAAATTGTCCAGAAAAACTTTGTTACCCGTAAAAATGAGAGATTTTTATGAATTTCTGACTATTTTCAACACAAGAATTAGGAAAATGTTGACAAATATTAGGATTACATCGTTAATTGTAAAAATGAACATATTTTAAGCAAAATGTAATTATATTAGAATGAAAAATTGATAAAAAAAATTGTTGTGGCCAGCACAATACCTCTCGCCACTTCCTTTTTTGGTTACATAAATATTGGGCGCGAACAGTCATGTTACATTATTGGCCTTGACAAGTAGATGTGGGGGCCCGTTTCAGAATGATAATTAGTAATTTTTCATTAAAAAATTCAAGATTTTCTAATTTCACGTAGTTAATTTGTCACCAGGACTGTGGAATTTACTTGTCTATGAAAATAAACCATATGCAATTGGAAAATCACGAAATTTAGAACGAAAAATTATGTTATTTGCCATCTATGTACATAAGTACTAGATATCATTCTGACATGGGCCCCCATATCTGCTTGTCAAGATCAACAAAGTCACATGACTGCTCGCGCCCTAATGTATTTAACATTATACCTACACTCTACACCAAAAAATCTACTTATATCTATTCTTTATATTTAAATATTTTAAAATTAAATTCATTCTATAAAGAAATTTTGTCCTACTCTTCTAAATTTTCGAGATGTTTCCAATTCATTGTCGAAAGTAACAGTATTTCTGAAGGGTATGTGCAATATACCTATAATATTAAATATTTAACTATTAATACATTAAGAAATAATATAATGTATGTACTTTCCAGAAAAAGTCTTCAGTAATGTCTCCGGATTTCTAACACTGACATTTATCTGTCACAAACATTTTAAATTTTCAACTATTTTCCATGGCATTCTTTCGGCTCTAAAATTTACAGATTATTTTATATATATTATATTTCTTTCATATGTAATTGTATAGAATATATAATAAAATATTTAAATGTATCAGATAGAGAATTTAATTTTCTTTAATATTACCACGAAAAATTTTCAAAAAATAATATTTAGAAGATTTTTTTTCAAGAATCTTCTACTTCCGGTTGTCCAATTGTTACCAAAACCTTTTCAGATCTTCCCATGAATGTCCGATTCGGAAATACGTAGTTAAACAAATATAAAGTCTTATACTTTTGAGTAATCGTCCTTCCAATATCCCACATACATACACACATACATACACACACACAGACATCATCGTATAAATATTAAAATCTGTATATGCGATTTTTAGCATGAATCCAATACCTCCCTTAGCGAGTGGTAAAAAGTGATTTATCAGATTTAGTGATGCATGTGAGACGAGATGTAAAATATCGATCTCGTCTCGATTTTGGATCCGTAATATCATTTTCGTTCCTGCCTTGCATAACGCTACGAGACGAGACAAGATGCGAGAGATTTCTTGTCATGCATCTATAATAATGCACGCGAGGCGAGTGTTGAGATATCTTTGTCTTTCAAAATTTGATTAGTTTGTTGTTATTTTGATATATTTTTGAAGTAGGGGTCGAATGTTTTTGTTTTTCTTTTTAATATCAATCATGTCAATGTGTCATTGAATTGACGTGTCTTTTTATTTAAGTTAAATAGTTTTTCTCATAACATGAGACAGTATATTTTCTTTGAGCTTCCTAATCCAGGATATAATACATCCTCGTAATAGCGAGAAATGTAAAATATCGATCTCGTCTCGATTTCGGATACGTTATCTCGTTTTCGTTCCCGTCTTGCATAACGCTACGAGACGAAACGAGAGGCGAGAGATTTCTCGCCTCATGCATCTATAATAATGCATACACGGGGCAAGAAATATAAAATATCGGTCTCCTCTTATTTTCGCATAACGCTACGAGACGAGATGAGATGCGAGAGTACTCTCGTCTCGTCGTGCATCACTAATCAGGTTATGTTTATAAATCTATGTCATTTGAAATTCAAATCTCGCCACGTAAAAAAAGCCTAGAATTAATATTTAATCAATAAATCAAATTTATTTAATACTGAATAATATGGGAAAGTCGACACAAAAATCTTGTGTATTAAATGTTCAAAAACTGCTCTGCGAGTATATGTATAGCGTATATAAAAAATACTCACTCTGGCAAAAGTGCAGTTTCTGTAGACTACTAGAGTAATGAATGATACAAATAACTACATTAACATACAATAAAGTTAAACTGGTACATGAGTATATCATAATTAGAGCATTAATCTACTTTTATTAGAAAAAATTATATCTTAAATGAGATACCTTCATTTTTTAAACTTTAATTGATTTTGCAACTACATATTAAATATTTAATCAAACTTGTACAGATAATAATTAAAACCATTCTATTCTTATTTTTTTTATCAATATATCTATCAAAAGTAAATAAAAAGTAAGCACTTCATTTGTTTCTAATGAGAAAATATTTCAAAATCCAATAATGAATTGTGGTTATTGCGTTAATAACTGGAATTTTTGTAAATGAGAAATTACTCAGCTTTCCTCGAAAAACCAAATACCGAAAAAATATTTTTTCCATTTTAGTTGGAACGTGAGAACTTTGCGCTTTATACTTTTCATTTAAAAAAAAATGTTCCTTCGTAGATCTAAAATTTTGCAAATGTCAAAATATTTTTTACGTGCTGATGGAACAAATATATTTATACTACACTCTACTCACAATAGCCAGTGCATAATTTTGGAGCCGAACCAATAGAATGACTTGTCTCTGTTCAAGAATCACAATTCATTATTTATATCTACATCGACAATAAAAATTAGAATTTTGCTTTTGCGATGCACACTACCTTATGTTTCATTACATTAGAATATTTCAGAAAAATAATAAAAACCCATTAATTGTCATTATTACTACTATGATTATATGGAAGATTCTCAACCTTTTAATTAATTCAAAGTGTATATAAATTGTAATTATGTAAATAACTAATAAATATTAACTTGAAATTACAAAAAAATGTAATATGTATGATAATGTACGAGTACGAGTATATAATTACTCATATACAATAATTGTAATTTATATAAAAAAATATTGGTTTCTTTTGCTATACTCAAGGACGAAGTTACAGCATTATAAAAAAATCTGATGTGGCCAGCACAATATCTTCCGTCAATCCTATGTATTATGTACAAATTCCATACATAAATTTTCTTGCAAAAGTGCCTTTATTTCCAGTAAAATTATTTCATAAACAAACTATGAAAATTGCACTTGACACTGACATCTTCTTCTTTAGCTTTTCCCATTTGTTAGGGGTCGCAACGTTTTATTTTCTTCCACTCATTTTTGTTTTGCGTGTCGTCCTCATTTAGTTCCTTTTCTCTCAAACTTTCGCAATACAATCTTTCCATCTTATCTTTGATCTTCCTCTGTTTCGTCTACCTTCTATTACTATGCTATTCATTCTTCCAATATATTCTTCATCTCTCCTCTTGACATGCTCAAATCAATGTAATCATCTCTCTTATATCTTTGTATAACCTTCTATCAATCGAGCCATTCCCCTAATTCTTTCATTCCTTATCCTATCTTTCCGTGTCTTCCCAATATCTATCTCAACATCCTCATCTCTGCCACATTCATTTTCTTTTCATCTGTCAGTTAGAATTTTCTTAATATAGTAACTGTTTCCATGATTATAGCATAGCTGGCTGATTTATAAAATTTTATTTCTTTATAATTCTTTAACTCTATATTCATTGAATATGAAATATAAAGTGGAATCAATTCGTATAGATAAGAATATTCTTTAATATTTATAATAACATTAAATGTCAAAAAATAATATTTAACAGCGTTTTTTCAAGAAAAACTGTTAAAATCGTCAAATGGGGGTACTTTTAGTTGGCCAGTTGTAACCAAAATCTAATCATGTGTGCATATGGATGTAAGGAAGAGGAATACGTAAAAGTTGTAATTTTTGGAATTCTAGTATTGGAGATATCGCTGCCGAAATTATAGTCACACACGCACACACAACACACACACACACACACACACGCACACATACACATACATACACATACACAGACATCATCGTAAAAATAGTAAAATCGTATTGTGAACGTGTTTATTCATTGAAAACTCACCACCGAATTTTTTGACCAAAGACAATACCTTCTTTACCTAGAGGTGACGGAAGGTAAAAACCAGAAAGAATATTTACAATAAATTACTGAATTTTAATCATTTAATCTCAACAGTACGATATCAAACACCTATAGTTTTACAAGAAATGTTTGTTTTTTTACTTTCGAAATATCACAGAAAAATATCTTATGTGAATGAATACCTAATTCGTTAAAACAGATTGTCTAAATAATAAACTTTAAAATCGAACTCTATGTCTTTTATTCGATACCTTTTTTAACAGAAAATGGTACAACTTTTACCAAAAAAAAAAGTAAAAATAAAACATGAAAATCTGCACAAGAATAATGTACTATTAAATAAATCTATGAAATAGTCAATGCACAAAATACTCTGTTTATCTGCAACTGCTGGAAGTTAACAGTTTATATATAGACGTCATAATAAGTTTGCTAAGACAACACTGCTTTCTAATAACTCATCACCATAATGAAATAATTAAAGTCTAAGGTTAGGTTAGGTCAGTTTAACATTGTCTCCGTTAAGTTAGGTTGGGTTAGGTCAGGTTAGATTTGTCATATGCCGAGATATCCCGAAGTTGACTCGATTAATACCGACATATACGTACAATAATGAAGCATTGTCGTTAGAGAACAATAAATCAAAATCGGCAATAAATTAACTATTGACATTTATTATTATAGTATACATAACATAAAAGTTTATTTATCATTTGTTATTTAAAACAAATCATAAAATGTTTATAAGTATAACTTCATGTTGTTCTGATACTATAATTTGAGTCTTTTTGAAATTTTAAGGCGTTCTCCATTTTTTTAAATAGAAATGTATTTTTTTTTAAATAAAAAAAATGAATTTAACAGATATGACGTAGTTTTCCTTGTTGACATTTATAAACGCGTATAGACCGCTATATCTACTCGTATAAGTTAAGACCCTAAGTATATAATATTACATTAGACAGTTACGTAGTAGATAGTTAAAGGAAAATTTGCAGACAGTTGATATAACTTAATATTTGTTAGTTAATAATAAGAATACAAAAAGTTACAGTATGTTGTAAAAGGTAAAAGTGAAAACAATATCAATTAAATCCTACCTTGGGATTTTGTGCAAATCTCGCAGGTGTAAAGCTACATTATACAAAGACAAAATGGTTGTATGGCGATATTTTTATGAATTTGGTGATATGAATTATTACAACTTACCGGGGGCAAATTGTATAGTTAAAGTCGAAGTATCAGATGTCTACTTGTATATTCAAAATAATTTTGATTTTGATTGTATTAATAATATTAGCAACGTTAAAAATGAATTAATCTTTATTCTTGTCTAATTCTAAACGTTTTTCTGCAGGTATGCTAATCTCCATGCCCTTCTTGTTGGTGACACTGTTGGTATACGCATGTGTACCGGACTTACAAAACATCCACGGCAAGTGTCTCATCTGTTACGTAATCAGTCTGCTCACGGCCTATCTCTTCCTCGTCAGCGTTCAACTGGACACGAGCAAGACCGACTCCAATTTTTGCCACACTGCACGTAAGTATTAACAACTTCAGATTCAGATGATGTAAGAGAGAGAGAAAGTGGAAGAATTATAAATAAGAGAAATTATGTGATGATTATAGTCAACAATGTACGCTCATACAAAAGTCGCTTTCTTTTGGATCGGAAAAATCGGATTAAGCAATCCAAATCGGATCGTACACGCGTATCACATATCTCCCACCACAATTCGGGATTGCGATCCGAATTTTCGAATCGCTTTAAAACACCGATTACTTCTATCTTCTATCGGATTGCTTTGATTGCTAGTTACAGGAAGGACAGTTGGTATTACTGTTTGTGTTTTGTGTTTGTACTGTAAACAAAACAATATAAAAAGTTTTGTTTTGTTTGGGATATAATTTTACCTATTGGGATATTTCAACAAGAATGCGAACATGATGGCGAAATTTAGAACTAAACTAAAACAAAGGAGCAATTTTATTTTATTCGTATACTTTTACATAGACGCGTATAGTTAATATAGTGGAAAACAGATAATAGGACTAATGTTTACAACTAATTAAACTATTATTGAATATTTATTGTAAAACTGGGCATAAGAAAATACTGAACTGTACATATACCCCTCGATATAACCTAAAAACTACTAACTAAAGTATTTAAAATTAAAAATAATAATTAATCTACTGCTACAATTAATAAAACAGGAAATACGGGAATATACTCTACCTAAAATAATAATAAACACTGAAAGGAAAGTCAAAATACAAGAAGAATCAAAGAAAAACTACTTACAATAATGATACGGATTAGGTAAGGTAAACAAATGTGTTCCCTTGTCGAAGGTTTGACGTTGATGCACAACACCATCTCGCAATAATGGAAAATACCGAGGAAAACCAGTATACTCGTACAGTCGTATATTGTTAATTTATGTTGACAATAATAATTTAATTAAGCAATAAATTTAATAAAAAAAATATCCAATTTTGTAAATTCATTTTTGTTCCCAGACAGGTTGACAGTTGTCAGAAAATTGACAGTTTCAAAATACGTTATGATTGCAATCATTATTCGGTTAGTTCTTTTGAGTCATGATTGTGACGTCATGTGATATGATATGTTTAATCAGATCAGATTGGATCGCTTAGCGAAAGAAAACGGCTAAAGAGACAATGTGAGGTTTATTGCAAACCTTTTGTTAGTTTTGTCAACTACAAAAAAAATCGAACTTCGAACGATTTTTAATTGTTGATATTTGCTGTTATATCCAAATCTGATCATTTCTTCGTTTAAGGAGAAGATCGACATAACTCAAAAATATGTCAATATTTTTATGTGAAAGTGTCAGAAGTTGCAACTCATATACATATAGAAAGTGATAGCAAAATTTCATTCCATAAAATAATCAAGTAAATATTTTTTTACGTACACTTTTTTGATTAAAATGGGTTTATAAAGTATGTCTTTTTTAACACAGACGGATGGAAAAATGAAACGCTGACACTTTTTTCACAATTTTATTGTAGACGTCAAACTTACCTATTCGTGAAATAAGACTATACTTTTTACTAGTGTTGCATAAATAACTATTATTCAGAGAAAACTGCCACATATTTCAATAAGTAGTTGCAAGTGAAGATAAGTACAAAAATTTTAATGTTACACTCTCCCATGGAGTCGCTTATTATTATTATTATTATTATTATTATTATTATTATTATTATTATTATTACATATACCTGTCGAAATATTCTAGATTTTATTATTATACGAGCAGTGTTTCTAGAGGATGTTAAAAAATGGGTAACATTTTTTGAGGACATATACTTTTCAATATGTTGATTCTAAATGCTTTTCTCTACAGTCTCTAGCGCGACAAAGTAGAAAAAACGCTCGCTGTCCAAATTTCTAACTATACAATGGTGAGAAATGTCACTTGTCTACATTCTTAATGGACACGTTTAGTCATGGAACTAATGGCACTGTAGTGACACGTTTACCACCTTTACAAATTAATCTGACATATAACTGCTCTGTTGGTATGTTACATAACCAAAAAAAATGCCGCACTATTGTGAAAATAAAATAGGGCATTCATTTACAAAAACAAAAGTATAAAATGTTTAGATTAGATTGAAGCAATCGGTCGAGAAGATGGGAAATAACGATAAATTAAAATTAAATATAAAAGACGTTTTTTCTTTATATTAATCCTTATTAATTGAGTAGTAGTATAAGTACAAAGTGTACATTTTATTATTTTTTGTTATGGTGGAGGACCCCACCGTGGCGACTGTAGCAAAAATCTTGTGTGTGTTTCGAGCACAAATGTACATTGTCGATTTCGAGAGAATGCCGTGCGACGCAGGAGCGCAGCAACAACCTCTCAATCGACAATGTCCTATTTTGCGCCCTAATACACAAATAGCTATTTCTGATAATTTATTAATTTTGAATTGTGACGGTTTGTTTCTAAACCGTCAAATAAGCTCACTTTTAATATTTTGCCCCTGCATGTAGGTGTCATATCTTAATTATTTATTTCTAATTTTTCTCGGTATTTTCCAGTAAATAAAACAGTTTTAGTAAGAGATACTTCAACGGTTATGGTATGGTATTGTTGACGACAAAAATACCAAAATAAAATTTATTGTGAAAAATTTTGATTTTTCTGGGAGTTTTATAATATAAAATATAAATTTTATGTTTTTCATTTACTCCTACTATCTTTTTCTTTTGCTAATAATTTTATAAATACATATAAAATATTCATGATACGCCCACATATGTCAGAATATTTTGGTACTGGTTTACCTTTTACATACACTACCATTGATTCCATGAGGAACACACACATCGTCTTAATGTTCATACATCGCCCCGTTCATTTCTTGTGTCGTTCAGTTTCCTAACGTTCAAATCTTGACCATGAAGTTGGTGTTGGCGCAGATGAACTTGGCGCGGTCACAATTTAAAAAGTACACTCCGCAGTACAAAATGTACATGAAAATTATTTATTGAAACGGAGTAGGTAGAGTTATTGTTAGTATTTTTTTTTAAATTGTACTGCGGAACGAGTTACCTTCGTTCAAAAGTATTTCAGACGTTAAGTTGTCGCTATAGCTTATCCCATTTTGCAAAAAATTGTCTTTGCCTAGCTTCTTTTTCGATTTTGGGCATAGGCAGCTATTATGATAAAAGCAACGTTTGCACCACCAGCAGTAGTCGGATCCATTTTTACTGCAAAATTGAATTTGGTTTAGAGGGGCTATTGGTTTTGATTCAGATGCGCATCTCGTAACACTGTTCACTACACCCAGAAACAAGTTGATGTACCGGACAGAGATATTTCCCATATTTATCAACTTGTTGACAACATTTTCTTGGCCGGCCTGTACAGGTGTAATAATTTCTACTACAGGCTAAAACTTGATTATGAAAAAATATTATATGGTTTTTTACGTCGTGGTCTAATTAGATTTTTTCAAAACTTAATAATTTTCGAGATATAACACAAACATAATATTCTTTAAATGGAAACATATATTGAAAATAATCTCATTATTTTCCTTATTTTATAAGCTTTTCAACGATGTATAATAAATCTATATTCTTTTGCTTCAAACATGAATAAAAGATAAGTTATTAATTTATTGGGGGTGAACAAATGGAAATCTATTAAGAAATAATAATTTTAAGAATTTAATTAATAGATATAGAATCAAAATAAAGAAATGATGATCTATAATTGATTTCTTGCGTTTGTTTCTTAATAATTTTCAATATTTACACCCCATTAAATTATATATATATATATATATATATATATATATATATATATATATATATATATATATATATATATATATATATATATATTCTCATTTAAAAAAATATTATTGTAACATTTATTTATTTGGGTGGTGCAAAAATCAGAGAAATTTTATTAATTAAAATAAAAGTTTATTAAACGATAAATAATGAAGATAAAGAGAATCAAAATTACTAACACTATAATTACACAAATATAAACACTAATTTAAGACTAAGATATTATTAAATTTTTAAACACAGATAATTTTTTAAACAATATTTATTTCACTATATTTATTTATGTTCACAACTCGCAGACTATTTATTTATATCACCAACTGTTCATTGCTCAACTCGTGTCTATATCAGAATGTGTCGGCTGTCCTCCCTGACGGTATTTATACAGTCCAGTGTCCCTCTGCAACATTCGACTCGATGATAACAACAGGTCTAGACTGGTGTGTTTACCCCGCTGACGATTACGTTATCGCTCAGGTTAGACGCCGTTCTAACAACGTTCGACCAGTGGCGGCAGTCGCGTTCTCCTAAAGTCAGTGGCACATTACAATATGTTTGTGTTATATCTCGAGAATTATTATGTTTTGAACAAAATCCAATTACACCATATTCTATTTAAAAAACCATATAATAATTATCGAAACATTTTTTTTTTATTTCTTATAATAACCGAAGTATGAAGTATTTTCAAAATAAGCAAATATCAAATTTAAGCCTGTAGCTTATAAACAAAAGATGATCGAAAATTCCCGTGGAGCCTATTAAAATTGTCTCAAAAAGTTGGCCCACAAAGACCTACATTAATTTTCTTGTAGCGCTTATAATATGAAAATTTTTCTTATAAGCAACTCGAAATTTGTTCCACCCTGAATTCATTAATTTGTATTCAAAAACTCATTTGTGGAATGTAAATTATGTAACAAATCGTGTAAATATTAATTAATAGAATAATTACAATAATGTAATAAAAACAAGTTTAAGGTGAGTTATGTTAAATATGAAATGAATTTGCAAACAAGGTACCTAATAAATTTTATTATTTTATGTACAATGTAATTTCTTTCCTTGATTATTACTCGTTATTTTCAATTATTTGTTAGAATTTTCCTGATGACATAACATAATATTAACGTGAGAAAATTATGTTTATTATAGTCTCAAAATAGTATTGAAATCAATACGACGTAAAATGATTTCAATCAGACATATTTTCTCAAGTATTACGAAGAAAATTAGAATTAACAATGAATCATGCAATTCTAGTATAACATTATTGTTACAACATTCAAATAGGTAATATTAAAATTAACTTTTAGTCTATTTTTTTTTATAGCAGGAATGTCGGGAATTCTCACAGGAATCGTGCTAAAAATCACGTTTTACGGTTCCTATCCCTAGAAACGGATTTCATCATTTTTACGATGATGCGTTGTGTGACACGATTTCTCAAATATAAATGGGATGGAATAATAATTACGAAACATTTTTTTTTCTTCAAGTGTTTTTAACGCTATTTAAATAAATATATATTTTATATATCATGTTCTCATGTATTCCTAGTTTTACAATAATCTTGAAATAATGAATAATCATTTAAATTTTATTTATTTAATTTATTCCATTTTTTTAATCTACGTCATAATTAGGTTAGTAGATTTGGAACTGCATTTGACGTTTAATTATTATCTTCAACCGTTGACAGCAAGAAGTTGTTTTGCCCCTCTTGTCTTTTATTATTAATTTATAATATGTATATACTTTTTAAAACAGGAACCACCTGTTGCAAGCTTAACACCACTTTCAAAATTGTGAGATGTTGGTTATAAGACAGATAGTTCTGACTTGAATACTCACAGGCTGTATTACACTTCACAATAAATTGTACAATTTTGAGACCTTCAATTAATTGACAATTTATCGGCAACTGTTAATTGTACAATTTCTTTTGAAAATAATTTGCACAATAAATTGTGAAAATTAGAACATGTTCTATTTTCTCACAATTTTTTGGTTACTTTACCAGTGCCAACTGTATAATATTTGACATATTGAACTATTTTTGTCTGACGTTTTGTGTATCACGGAAGTTTATTATTCTTGTGAAATGTCACGATTTCGATGTTTGACGCGTAGAAGGAGAATCTCGAAAATTTAAAACGAGTAATATTTGCTTTGATGCAAACACACGCAACAAAACAGGAACAGTAAATACATACAACAAAAGGATAACCTCAAAACGAAACGCAAACACAACATACAAAACAAAAAAGATTAACCTTGGCGGTTGGTAGCCCTGCTCCCAAGAACAATAAATTGATAGAATATCGTGAAGTGTAAAATGCTTATACATATTTTCAAAATAAATTGTGGGATTTATTGTACAATAAATTGTGCAAGTGTAGTACGGCATTTACACTTTCAAGGTTATTGACAATTTGAAAAACAGTTGCATGTTGTAACTTATAGTATTTTCAGTTTTGTTTATAAATAATTATTATTCAAATAAATAATTTGAAATAAGATGGCTTGCAATTAATGTGTAGTGACGTCACATATATAGTTAATTTTTTGATAACATACATTGCTTGCTTGTCTGATTTCATTATTTGTGTATAAAAATATGACGTAGGACAGTAGTGCGCAAGTGGTGGCCCTTTTAAGATTTTTGAGTGGCCTTTTATGAAATTAAAAAAATATATAATTGTTCTAATTATAAAATCTATTTCTATATCTAACTATACACATACTATATCGATCAAAAATAGAAAACTACAATTTTAATTATTTTTTATGTTTACAAGAGAGCGTTTATTTATATTACCTTAAACATATTTTTTTTGTTTAATTACGACGTATAAAGAAAAAAAATACTGAAACAAGAATTTGATTATCGCTTCTCTGAATTTGCAGCTGAAGAGAAGGATGTAGCACTCTTTACTAATCCGTTTTCATTAACTGAACAGCAAATAGTATATTGTGTTATTAGGAGTAAAAGTGAGATTTTGTGTGACGAGCGTGGTAGTTTAAACGACGAGCGAGGATAAATGCACGCGAGGCACACAAAGACACTTTTACTCCGAATGACACATTATATTTTTTCTTCAAACGTAGATATTTAAAGAAAAATATCTACTACTGACGTTACATTTTACGTAAATTACGTTTGCGACACGTTTGCGATTTCAATTGCCCTGTAGCTATGGATACTTATTTGTTCCCTTTTGGTTATAAACATTGAAATGATTTTTTTCACGTTTTGACGTTTAAATAAAAACTGCAATTTTATATCCTCCTTGTGTGCAATTATGTCGGAAATTGTAGGATTATAATGTAATGTAAGTCGCCTGAAGTTCAATTTGATGGAAATCTAATAGTGTGGCTGAAAGATATGTCCACGATTCCACTGCAAATCAATATAATCTTTTCTTATCACTTTAATTCTAAGTATTATTATGCTGATTACCGTCCCTGTAATTGTAATCTGTAAGTCTGCTATTCTTTAATAATGTTATTTCCTCAAAATAAACTCTGTTTATATTTCAATTCACAGGTTATATATTTAAATTTGACAGCTATGAATCGTATTTAGTAACTTTATTCTTAGGTTACCTAGCGTGTTATAGTGACATTTAGGGCGATATTACAGGTTTCTTTTATTGAGACTACTTATTCGTTGATTCTGTATAGTTTCTATGGATATTTATTTATTTTATTTCTACGCCGGCGGCGTAGAAATTAGCTATTTCTACTCTGGCGGCGTAGAAATTAAACTTCTACCTTGTGAATCAAGTCACAAAAGATGCTACTTTTATGACGTTTGAAGAAAAAACAAATTGATACTGACTTGCAGTTATAAATAATGGATATTAAAGTTAATGCTGCACTAAAAAATAAATACAATGAATTTTGTAATTTATTAAATTATGGTGAAATTATAAATTTTTGAAAATTATTGCCACCAAAGTTTTCCAAGGACAATTTGCACAACGATATGTCTGTCGGTTTGCCAGCACATATATTTGCGAACAAGCGTTTTCTTCAATGAAAATTATAAAAAATAAACAGGTCTTGATTAACAGATGGCAATTAAAAAAATCTGATGTGGCCAGCACATAACCTCTCGCCGTATATTTTACCTGGCTATATGCAAAAAGCAAAGAATATTTTTATAAATACAAATAATATATTCATATAAATCTATGACGTATAAACTTCTTTATTATTCAATAATAGCATGTCTCAACATAAAGATATTTTACCATAAATTATGTTACAATAAATTACAAAGTAGAGTTTACCATATATAAAATATTAGGCTGGTAACAGCAATTTTCAATTCGAACAACTTTGTTTACTTTCTCTTCATATTCTTCTAGTAAAAACATTAATTTTGGGCGGTCTAAAATGTATATATCTGGATTGTGCATCTATTCTTAAATATCTTCTTTTACATTTTATTTTTTCATACTTATTATATCTAAATAACCTTAATTCCCTTTAATAAAGTGACGGATAGATTGCACTCCGATTATTCTTATATCGATGTGTAATTTTGTCAATATTTACAACTTACTTGAGAAGAATTTGATAGCTTTTTCGCAATTCAAAGTTACTCTAGTCTACAGTACTGGTGTACATTGTCCCATAATGTTTGAAACAAATTTAAGTCCTTCAACCTAGACTTGTCATCTTCATAATAGTCACAGATCAAGAATTAAGGGATTCTCCAAATACATTTTTCTTTCATTACTCATTATTTCTGACACTGACATTCATCTGTCAGTTACAAATAATTTAAATTTGCAACTATTTTTCATGGCACCCTTTCGGTTGTAAAATTAATTACAACATTATTTTATATATTATATTCCTTTTATCTCTAAATCTATAAAATATGTATAAAAATATTTAAATGTATCAGAAAGAGAATTTATTTTTCTTTAATATTATCAAGAAAAATTTTCAAAAAATAATATTTAGAAGATTTTTTTTCAAGAATCTTCTACTTCCGGTTGTCCAATTGTTACCAAAACCTTTTCAGATCTTCCCATGAATGTCCGATTGGGAAATACGTTGTTAAACAAATTTTAAGTCTTATAGTTTTTGAGTAACCGTCCTTCCAACATCCCACACACACACATCCACACACACACACACACACACACACACACACACACACACACACACACACAGACATCATCGTAAAAATGTTAAAATCGGATTGTAGGGACCTTAAAACGTGCTTATTCAATAAAATCTGGATATGCGATTTTTAGCATGAATCCAATACCTCTCTTAGCGAGAGGTAAAAATATTTTGCTTCTTGCGACTACTAACATCAATCCTGATTCAGTCAGTTAGCTTCGAATATAATATAAGACTGTTTAATTTATTTTTTTAAATATTTAAATCAATATTTTTATTACCTATTCCTATGTTATTATAATTATAATAAATATTATTATTAATTATGTATCAGTACACTTATTTTTACAATTTCGAATACAATTTTTTTGCAATATTATCTAAGTGGCCCTTTGGAAAAATGAATTTATTTTTTTGGCCCGCGAATTAAAAAGATTACACACCACTAACGTAGGACATAACAAATCAGATTCTCGAAAGTTTATGAACGAAATTATGAATGAAAAATATAATAATTTAATTTTTTTTTATGTATACACGAGGTTTGCATAATATGAGGTAAATTTTTGATTTATGAAAAAAAAATCAATAATTTTTCGGATGATTTCATTGATTAAATTAACAAAATACGTTTAAAATTATTTTTTGCAAATATAATATACTCGTATATATATATATGTATGTATATATTTTGTAAAATTTTCTTTATTTTTTCTATATCTACATTGAATTTAAAGGTATATAGCACTTTTAATTAATACTTATATAAATGTTATTTTTAAAAAACAGTTGACATTTTAAAATAATTTTAATGGAAACATAAATATTCAAGTAATCATACAGAAATTACATATGATAAAATTGTAAATGTCTAGAGATGTGTTGATTTATTCTGATTATTTAAACTAATTTAAAGTTAATATTTATGTAAAAAATTGTGGAAAAAAAACAATTATTTTTAACTGATGAAAATATTTTGATGTGTGTAGTATACGGGGAATCCATAGATTTTATTTTAGGTTATGTATATTATTGTTAATGTAAATTATATAATCAGAATTGTAAATGAATGTCGATGTTATTGCTTAGTGAATGTCTGTGTTGATGTTTTACGGAAGTTTAACTGTTTACATTTAGTACAACTGTCATGTCGTAAAATCATTTATTGCACTTACTATTTACTATAACTATTGTAGTGGCAAGGTGAAATATTCATTCTTTGTATGAATGTTTTTGTTAAGAAACTTTAGTAAAACTAATATATTGTATAGGTGGGAAACTACGATATTTTTAATATGATTTTAATAGATTCTTACTAGTGGGAACTACTTGGAATATTATTACTGGAATACTATCAAACTTAAAATCAATTATTTTTTTCTTCGTAATTTATTCTGCATGTTCAGAGAGGATTGTTTTTATAAAAAAAATATCTTTATTCATCGATAATTTCGTATTTATATTTAAAAAAATATCGTAAAGTATTTGTAAAGCTATATTTTTTTCTATCCGTGCCATTCATTCAAATTTATCTCATTTACAACTAAAAACAGTTAATTTCTTAATATAATTTTATCCATTTCCTTATATTTCTCACTTTTTTTCTATTTAAGAAAAAATAAATATATCATTATAAATTTTACGTATTGGAAATATGTATATAATTAACATAACTTACGCATGTCGATTAATGTTTAATAATTAAAACGTTAATTTACGTATAAACGTAGGTACCTACGTATCAAACCACAACATAAAAAAAATCATAGATTATTATTTAATTTTCCTCTATTAGTACAAAAACATTTTACCTTGATAATAATTTAAGTTATCCCGGATATAGTTGCATATAGGATTCTTTATAAAAATAATATTATTTTTAATTGGTAATCCAATTACTAGAAGGTACAGAACATTTTCAATCATAAGTACTTATATGAATGTAAACACGAAGAACATGGTAGGTATGTAATTTTTTGCCTATATGGTTTCATATAACGTTTTATTATGACAAAACATGGTCTGAATTTTACAGACGTCCAAATTTTTTAAGCTAGTTGTCACTCGAGTGTACCTATTCAAAAACTTGTTCTATGTTCAAAATAAAAATTAAGCTAATGCAGTTTATATTTGCAATAACTTATATTTTCTAACATTATATTATATACACAGATTGCATCAAAACAGTTAAAAGCTAATATCAAACACTGTAACAGATGAATTTTCTTTATTTTTCCGTAGAAAAGTTTTTTTTTTAACTGTACCACTCGCACTAACACATACACAAGTGTCGTATTTCAATGTTGACGAATAACCGTGGCATCGTCGCACCTAGACATTTATTTGTACATTCGGGTATAAAAGTAATAAGATATTTTAAGATATAATACTAATTCTAAACTACAAATAGAAACTGCAAAACAAATTGTTTAAAGTTTTCATGCCAATTTAAAAAATATTTCCTTCGAATGTACGTCTGAAATTCCTTTAACCAAAGATCACCTCTTATTCGCTAATACCAAGCGGGTGTTAACTTGACTGATACTCAATCTGAAACGCTTGTACATGGTTGTCAAGTATAATTCTACCTATTTATCGTATCTTCAGATTATAATTTTCTAGAGGCAATAAAATTAAATCTGGGTGGTAAATAATTTTCTATTTTTTACATAAAATCCGTTAATTAGTTTACTATAACATACTAGTTTTTCGATTAAATGTCATTATGGATATAAAAGTTATAATTTAAAATGTTGTGTTTATTTTGCCATTTCCTATTCTTCACGTGTTAAAAAGGCCAAATTTAATTGTAAATATCTCATGTATCGCGTGGTCAATTGTTTTAAAACTTGGAGAGCAGGTAGATTATACTTCAGTTGAGATTAAAATTTCAATTAATTATAATGGTTTCACGATATAACTACCTTAATACAATAATCGAAAACTGTAAAATATTCAACTTCGGTTAAATAGGACATCTTGTACCTACACATTTGAGATTGAGAGGCCAGCTGACATAGGTTTCATTTAAAATAATATACGTTTGTGTTATATCTCGAAAATTGACTAATAAAGAAATTATTTTCGTAGGTATTGGCTATAAAATAAAAATAAAAAACTTTTACTATTTAATACATTTTTGTTCTATTAAGAATTATTTGATAATGAATATTTCAAACAAAATCAGTTTTTCGTATATCCAGTAACCTATCAGAATTTTTTAGCAAAGCAAAAACACGCAAAGTCGCACCAGGGGGGCCAAATTTGTAACTAGAAAGCGATAGCGAATACAATTCATACTGAATAAGATAATCCCCACTACTTTTTGTCAGTCATGTTACCTTATTCCGACTGAATACGTATTCAGCTGGTCCGGACCTCATGAATACGGTATTCGCTTATGAATAAGCATAAGTTATCGGCTAATTTATTTTACCTAGTGTGTAGTTTGTTATTAATTGTATTATTATTTAATTTTTAGTACTTTTTATTTATTACTATTTTTTATTTATTTTGTTATATAACAAATTAATTAAAATATTCATCTAAAAACATGTGTATGATGCATAAAGGAAATATAATCACAAAATAAGTATGATACAACTTCAAATAGCACTACTTTTCAAATGAACTAAAATTTTCCCTACGAGAGAAATTTGAACAAATGTCAGTCTAGTACTGAATATGTATAGTGTACACGATACGATAGAAATCAGTCATATGAATAGCAAATAATGGCGCTTATTCAGTGACCCGCCATATTGCATTCGATTAAATATCGCTTTCTAGTTACAAAATTGGCCCCCTGATGTCCCTTTTATCCGAATTTATATTTCATATTGTTTTGAAATCCTATTGGTGTCAATCGAAATTCGGTCATTTTGTATTGAATAGCACAAATTATAATTCATTTTTTTATTAATTAAAGGTTTATATTAAAACCAAACTGAAATTAAAGGAGTTCTCTTATGAACATTGTAAAAGTATAGAAACAAGGAATAGCCTGACTCGTTTGATATTTTTTATTTGTTATTCTTTCGACTTCCGCAATTCATATTCGATTATCTCAATGTTAAATTGAGGATATTGCGGTTATTTTTATGTTAATATTTAGGATGTTACAGACATAAATAAAAAACAAATATATGATTCAAATGAAAATATAAAATATAAATTCTACATTTAAAGATACAGAAATTTGGTGCAAAACTAAATGATGGAAAAATGTAGGTTATAAAATTTATGTATACTCCCATATTAATACGTTCGCTGTCTATGACACGAAAATTTTTTCGCTGGTCATTATAAAGTGAGCCAAACAGTCAGGTAGAGAGAGGGTATTGCTCTATTTATTCAATTATAATTGCATTATCAGAAGGTATTGTATTTTTTTTTTTCATTTGAAATATCACCTATATAAACATTATGTAAAATCCAAAAACAATTTGTGATTTTGGCGTTAAGTACGAGTTTACCGGTTCATACTGGTATGAGCAACGAACCAATGAAATATCAATGTTCCGGTGTTGGATGAACATATTGTAACGTTTTATTTATATGGGTGAAGTGGAAAACAGACAAATATTATTAATTAAAATAATACGTTTATTAAACGATAAATAAATATTATAAAGATAATTAAAAGATAATAAATTTAACTAACACTATGATAAATAACTATTAACACTAATTTAAAGACTAAGAATATTATAAGACACTTAAATACTAAGATTATTTATTTAAACAATTAACACTACTATTTATGTCACTAACTACATTTATTTATGTTCACTTCTTGTCGACTGTTTGTTTATATCACCAACTATTCATAACACGAAGCTTATTTATATCAGACTATCTGCTGCCTTTCTCGACGGTACTTATATTCCCGGCGACTTTTGTTCCAGAAACGACTAGAACATTCGCGAGATAAAAACATCGTGCACAATAGATCACGTCACCGCAATAAATAAACAAGTTCGAACATGTCTGTTACGCGCGGAGATTCGGGCGCGACACGGCGGCGCCGGCTATGGCGCGGCGGCGGCGGCGACATTACAATATTGTGTATGGACAATAATATGTCATTGGTAACACATTCAGTCAGTAAGTAAGATACTGTTCTTTCATGAACAACATCAACAAAACATAATAGTTATTACTGTTTTAAAATTATTCGAAACGCACTAAAATCTTACAGTACATTTTAGGCATAATGGGATCCTATACCAATTTTTGTATATTTTTTTCTAAAAGAACAATATGAAATAAGAATTTTAGTACAAACGCGACTTAAACATTTTACCTGATAAGCGAGATATGAACTTTTAAAGTTCAGATTTTGGTACATGACGAGCAGAGCTTCAGCAATGGTTGACAAACTGTTAGTTCTAGAGAGTAGAGAGTATGAATATTTCAAGTTCGCATAGCTGAAATATTTTTATATATAAACTTAGTTATATTCATGAAGAAAATATTATTAAACATAAATAAAATGCATTTTTTTCCTAATAAATTATAGATCATTGAAATTGTGTGACAATATTGTGTTTCAAACTATAGCGGCGGATGGCGCTAGTGTTTGTCCATTGATCATTTCACGATGGGCGGCTACAAGAGGCGCCCACTTTTAAAATCAGGCAACCAATCAAATTGCAAAAACATGATCCGTCATCCTAATTTTATCTACTTCAATCACTTATAGTTTGCGAACTAATTAACATTTAAACAAAATTCTTTCACTAAGGGCCAATCTTACAATCTCTAGTTAAAATTTTAACTGTCAGTTAAATAAACAAAACCGAAACGAAATGGACGGTTAAATGACAAATTTATAATTGCTGTCAATAATCCGATTTAATATTGTGTATTTAACTGGCAGTAAAAATTTTAACCGGAGATTGTAAGATTGGGCCTAATACACATTAATTCACGTATATTTTCACATTATCTAAGATAGTTAAAAATTTATTATGGTATTCCATAATTAGTACTCCATTGCCTTAACTGAAGAAAATTGAAATGTATTAACGTCACGGTCATCATCCATCACTTGTAAAGAACTTAATAATGTTTAACCTTACAAAATAATACAAATATGTAGTTAAATGAAAATACAGGGTGTTTCCTTTAAAACAACCAGCGTTTTTTTGGGCGAATTAATGACTTTAGACAAAAATGTTTTATACAAAAAAGTGATCAATAATAAGGGGCTAATTTATCAGTAGTAACAAACTGAAAATTCAACAAGTGGTTCTCAAACGGTAGAACAATTTTTTTTAAATGGTACCCTATAATTTTTTTTAGCTCATTAGATAGAGTTTTTTTCTGATTTGAACGATATAAATATTGTAGAGAGTTGTATAACAATGATTTCGAGAAAAATGATATTAAAAATTAAAAATAATATTACAATATTGCAATTGGCTATGCTATACACAGGTATTGATAATGATACGTGTGTTGCCTAGGTTACACTAGTAATAAAGCCATTTTTTATTACATTACTTAATTTTGAATACGATTTTTCTTAAAATAATTGTTATTCAACCATGTACAATATTTATATCGTTGATACCAGAAAAAATATCTATAT
The DNA here is from genome assembly GCA_951394225.1 of Harpalus rufipes. NCBI lineage: Eukaryota > Metazoa > Arthropoda > Insecta > Coleoptera > Carabidae > Harpalus > Harpalus rufipes. The sequence continues at coordinate 12,272,782 of OX596285.1, forward strand.
AATGGGCTAAAAATTATATAGGGTATCATTTAAAATTATATAATTTTGTTCTACCGTTAGAGAACAACTGCTTGAATATTCGATTTGTTATTACTGACAAATTAGCCCCTTATTCTTCATCATTTTTTGTATATAACCTTTTTCTCTAAAACCATTAGTTCGCCTAAAAAGCGCTGGTTGTTTTAAAGGAAACATTCTGTATAAGTTAAACTTATTACATCTTAATCGTCTTATATAAGCGTAGATAGAAGCAAATATAATACGGTCCGGACTCGGGTCCGGATGAGAAATTAACATGTATTCGCGACTAAAATTAAAGAGATATCTGGTCCCGAATTTTAAATTTCCGTAAAACGTATACGTAATTAATCTGCGAAAACTTCAGTGGCTAAAATTTTTCAATAGTTTCTATACAATAAATATTGATAAAGATAGTGCATTACAATTTATTAGTAATTAGTGTACATTGTCAGTCACCATTTTGATAACAATCGCAGCGAATCCTATGATAGCTTCATTGTTGAATACAAACAAATTATATGCAATATGTAATACCACTTACAAATGTATTATGTGTATATCAGTACTTAATTGAAATTGAATGAATGAAATAGCCTTTTAGCTGAATCCAACTGTATATATTTTCAAGAACATTAATACTAATTCATTTAATTTTTCAGCATTCATCATCTACTTTGCTTTCATGGCATCCTTCATGTGGCTTCACGTTATGTGCTTGGACATCTGGTGGACTTTCAGGTAACTACATTTACTCGATTTTTATTTCTTTCCGTTTTTGTTTTACATCTAGAGTTTCTGTCAAGGGATGTTTACGTTCTAGTCTAAAAATATCCTACCGGTTAGTCCAGTTTACATGAACGTAAACTGTTAACACAATCTTGAGTGATGTATTATTTCACCTCGCTATAAATTAAGTGGAATTTGTTAGAGGTTACTTGTGGGTGAAAAATGTTACAATTTTAATGGTGTAAAAGAAACGAATGACTAATTTACATTTTTAGTACAATATAAACATTTTCTTGAATTTATTTGTTTCTTTAAAACACTTCAATCAAAAACTATGACAATAGGGTAGTTGCGAATAAAATAAATGTTATTTTTTCCAATTAATTATGAAATATAAACTAATTTTAAACATATTTATGTAAAAAATATTAGAAAATATAAAACTTTTCATTCATAATTTCCATAAATAAAGTTCGCGGTGGATTTTTTGTGACGTAGATTATTAATAATTATGTAGTCTGTACAACTGCTTTTTGTAATACCACGACACAGCGAAGAAGAATTTTGCCACCAGGTGGCTACGAGTTTAGTTTCTCGTTTTTCACATATTTGGTTTTACATTTGCTAATAAACCAGTTTACTTAGTTTTGAATTATGATTGCTTTTACGGTAACATATATTTTTATAATAATAAAATAACAGTAGGTAGTATCTTATGTACCCTCATAAAAACTAAGTAAACGACACTATTGAATTTGACAGAATGGGTGAAGCTTAAAATATTAATTCATACATTCCGTAGATGACCTTGATCGGACATCTTTTAAAAATAATAATAAAAAATCTGTTGTGGCCAGCACAATACCTTCCGTCAATCCTGTGTATTATGTACAAATTCCATACATAAATTTTCTTCTAAAAGATTCTAATTTTTTGGTATTTTATGATTCCCTTTCTCGGCAACTGAATTCCATTCTCCTGATAACAAACAAACCACATGAAATAAGAAAATCATGAAATTTTGAATGAAAAATTATGACACTTGTCAGTTATGGACATAATTAATTGCTGTCATTTTGATACGGGTTCCCATATCTGCTTGCCAAAGGCACGCGCCCTGTACATATTTTTTTTTGCAAAAGATGCTATATTTCCAGTAAAGTTATTTCATAAACAAACTATGCAAATTGCACTTGACACTGACATCTACTTCTTCTTCTTTAGTTTTTCCCATTCGTTAGGGGGTCGCTATTTTTTATTTTCTTCTTCCACTCATTTTTGTTTTGCGTGTCTTCCTCGTTCAGTTCCTTTTCTCTCAAGTCTTCTGCAATACAATCTTTTCATCTTATATTTGGTCTTCCTATGTTTCTTCCACCTTCTATTAATATATTCATCGCTTCTCATGACATGTTCAAACCAATGTAATCGTCTTTTTTATATCCAGAAACTTCTAACACTAGAGTTACTTCCCTTATTCTGTCATTGATTTACATTTTATTGATACTGACATCTGTCAATTTGAATTACCTGAATATATTAGCAGTTTCCATGGTTAAGTTAGCATAGCTGGCTGAATTATGAAATTTATATGAATTTTTTTATCTTTATTATTCTTTAATCCTATATCTGTTAAATATGAAATATAAAATGCAATCAAATCGTATAGACAATAATATATTCTTTAAGTTATAATAACATTTAACTGAGTTTTTCAAGAAAAACTGTTAAAATCTTCAAATGAGGGTACTTCCGGTTGACCAATTATAACCAAAATCTAATCAAGTCTGCATATGGTTGTAAGGAAGAGGAATACGCAAGAATTGTAATTTTTGGAATTCTAGTATTGGAGATATCGTGCAGGAAAAAACGGTCACATACACACACACACACATACACACACACACGCACATACGAACACACACACACACATACAGACATCATCGTAAAAATAGTAAAATCGTATTGTAAAGACCCTAAAACGTGCTTATTCAATGGAAACTCACCACCGATTTTTTTGACCAAAGACAATACCTTCCTTACCTATAGGTGACGGAAGGTAAAAAAATAATTTAAAAGTAATTAATGTCAATTTGACACGAGATATTGTCAAAAATGTTATCTAATTAAATCAAAAAATAAGTTAGAAAACGGCGAATGCCAATATTCTGTTTCCTTCTTTATTATATTTTCTCCTTAATATTACATTTTAAGATCAATTTTGACAACTTGATTTTTCAATTGAATATTCTTATATATTATATATTCTTGAGCGTTCGTTATTTCGTTCGTATTCGCGTTCGTTTTCATGTTAGTCACAGTAGTCTGTGTTTCAAAAACAATATTGGATATGTCATTGTCTGTGTCAACTGTATTGCAGTATTTATTCACATCATTTACAAGTTAAAAAAAAAGTATTAATCTTAATAAATATATGATAAAAGTGAACTCTTAACTTGTAAGTGATCGGAATAAATGTGACTATATCATTCATTAAGTTATAAACCAATAAGAATGCGTAATTTTCCTTAGTTACCACGTATTTCAGCGGTTATTATTAAGTAACCATGGTGAACGAATATACGAACCTTTGTATATTCGAATATACCTACCTTCGTATATTCACTTATAGCTGCGTTTGATTATTTTGTTCTATGTACTCAGAATTGGCAATGCCATTTTTAGTTATATTTACGGACATGATCTTTTTCCTTCGAACACAGTATCGAGTGTATAAATGAATCTGTAGTTAGACTTTGAGGAGGAAAATCGTGCGATGTATGTTTTAAGTAGACATTTAAAATCACACTGACAGCTCCAAGTGCACCGAAACAAATAATTGAACGCATCTATTATTTGACAGCAAGGCATTATTGAAGTAAAAATTAGACAAGTAGACAAATAATTATTTGGATCACAAATCTAGAAACTGCACTATTGTTAGTTTATTTGAAATATAAGCATTTATTTTAAAATACGAGCAATTCAATGTAATATTACATACTATTACAACTATATTCAAAAAGATAGGTTATGTAGCATACAGTTTGACAATTCTGTCAAAATAAAATAAACCACAGGTCTACGTTACATTTACTATTTACTTTTTAATTTATTTTTTATTCATGATATAATCTACTTGTATACAACTCGACAATAGAAAATTCTCGAAATACTCAACGAGTTGCCTATTGGAAATACCACTCGACCTTTGGTCTCGTGATGTTTCCAGGCAACACGTTTCGTATAATCGAGAATTTTCAATCGTCTTGTTGTATAATATATGACAATACAATTGACACTGACAATGACATATATAATATTATTTTTGAAACAGACTACTATCACTACTAACTTGAAAACGAAAGCGAATACGAATGTAATTACGAACGCTCAAGAATAAGGGCCCAGACTATGTTTCCCTGTTCATAACCTACTCCTAGTTAGTCTTCTTTTTGAACTCTCGATATTTGGAAATAACCAGCTATACGTACACACTGTTTAATCATAAAACCATTTTCCTTTACATTTTTATGTCAAAACAAATTTCTATTAATTTCTTAAGAAGAAACAAATTAGAAATAATCTTAAACGAAAGCCGAAAGGAAGTGAGCTTATCATCGGGAACAAATGAACCACAAACGTGTGGTTTCCGTTTGTAAATAATTTCAGTTTGAGACAAAAAAAATCACCTAATTACTAACTTATGTGATGTGTAAATATTTTCAATGATGCTTGGGACAAGAAGTATACGGTATTTCCCTATAACTTTCACTACTTATTTATAATAACAATTAGTATTCACGTCAAAGTTTCAGAAAAAGATGGCTGTGAATCAAATAAGAACACTATTTTGTTAGTTTTTGTTGACTTGGCAGAATATTCGGCCTTGTATTGTTCTAATCAAGGTGTTCTTTAGAATAGAAATCATGTTCATCGTGACAGGAAGTGTTTAATGCTTTGTGATTTTAATTTTTATAAATTAATTATAATAAAATACAATTCTGAATGTCAGACCAGAGAGATATAGAATTATAATTAATAATAATTAAAACTTAGTATATTAGTACTTTGTATATTTTTTAAAATGTATGTGTAACTCATACTTTTTGTTAATGTACTCGAGCATTTTAAAAATACGACCACAATCATGTACAGTTACGTTCAAAAATATAGGTACACTTTCTGATTTGTAAAAATCAATTTACTCAAATTATTTTTCTCATATAACTTTAATATAAATTACAAAACACAATAAAACTGAACATTTTATTTTGTGAACTAATAATATAATATTAATGTTAAAACACTGAAATGAAAAGTCAAAATTTCATCAGTAAAGTACCACATCCGGTTAGCTGATAATAAGTTATTTGCAAGTTGTAAATTAAATAACCTTGTTAAAAGAAATTTAGACCACTATTTTCTATTTTTTATTTTTCCAACAAAATAATGCCCGAGAATAAAATTAATAAGGTTGTTGAAAACTGCTTGTGATGTAATGGCCCCAAGAAAAGAGATATGTATTATAATTTTCGCTGTGAGACAGAAGTAAGAATAACGAAAAATTAAAGTGAACACAACGTCAAGGTATACAGAGTGATTCGTCGGTTTGTTCTTTTTTAATAACTCGATTATTTTAAATATGGGAAAAAATTCAAACGGAGTTTATTTCATATTAAAATGTCTATAAATCTGCTGTATAGGTTTTTCTACAGGTGTTCCATTTTTACACAATGGTATGTAACTTTATATTTTCAAGTGGGACATCAATATATTTATTCAAATTTGAAAAGTACGTGAAATTTGCTATCCAATAGTATAAAAACATTCATATGTTATATTATTAAGAAATACATTGACGAATAATTAAAATATTATTTTTATTAAATACAGATGGCTTCGCATGTCATTATTTATACATTACACAATTTAAATTTAAAGAAAATTGAAATAAAACAATTTTTGTGGGATTCAACCACTTTAATTATTTTAGTCCGATATTTCATTATTATACCTTTTATTTAATATTATCAGATAAATTTAATACATTCGCCATGATATTAACAGTATAACAATGTATGTTTTTATACTGTTGGATAGCAAATTTCATGTACTTTTCAAATTTGAATAAATATACATTATGTTTCCTTTAAAACAGCCAGCGTTTTTTTGGGCAAACTAATGACTTTAGAGAAAAATCTTATATACAGAAAATGATCAAGAATAAGGAGCTAATTTAGCAAACTAAAAATTTAACAAGTGGCTGTCAAATAGTAGAGGAATATTATATTTTTTTAAATGGTACTCATATTTTTTAGCCCACTAGATAATTTTTTTTTTCTGATTTCAACGATATAAATTTTTTGAAGGGTTGTATAACAACTATTTCGAAAAAAATGGTATTAAAAATAATGCAATAGGCAATACACAGGTATTGATATGTCTGTTACCTAGGATACACTAGTAGTAAAGGCATTTTTTATTACATTACTTCTAATTTTGAATACGATTTTTCTTGAAATAATTGTTATTCAACCCTATACAATATTTATATCGTTGATATCAGAAAAAAAACCTCTATCTAATGGACTAAAAAATTAGATGAGGTACTATTTAAAAAAAATCTGATGTGGCCAGCACAATACCTTCCGTCAATCCTGTGTATTATGTACAAATTCCATACATAAATTTTCTTGCAAGAGATTATAAATTTTTGGTATTATGTGATTCCCTTTCTCGGCAACTGAATTCCATACTCCTGATAACAAACAAACCACATGAAATAAGAAAATTATGAAATTTTGATTGAAAAATTATAACACTTGTCAGTTATGGACATAATTAATTGCTGTCATTTTGACACGGGTCAAAGTCATGTTACTGCACGCGCCCCATACATAAATTTTCTTGCAAAAGATCCTATATTTCCAGTAAAGTTATTTCATTAACAAACTATGCAAATTGCACTTGACACTGACATCTTCTTCTTCTTTAGTTTTTCCCATTCGTTAGGGAGTCGCTATTTTTTATTTTCTTCTTCCACTCATTTTTGTTTTGCGTATCGTCCTCATTCAGTTCCTTTTCTCTCAAGTCTTCTACAATACAATCTTTTCATCTTATATTTGGTCTTCCTATGTTTCTTCCACCTTCTATTAATATATTCATCTCTCCTCATGACATGTTCAAACCAATATGTAATCGTCTCTCTTATATCTAGAAACTTCTAACACTAGAGTTACTTCCCTTATTCTTTCATTGATTTCATTTTATTGATACTGACATCTCTCAATTTGAATTACCTGAATATATTAGCAGTTTACATGGTTAAGTTAGCATAGCTGGCTGAATTATGAAATTTATATAAAATTTATTATCGTTATTCTTCTTTAACTCTATATCTGTTGAATATCAAATATAAAATGCAATCAAATCGTATAAACAATAATATATTCTTTAAGTTATAATAACATTTAACTGATTTTTTCAAGAAAAACTGTTAAAATCTTCAAATGAGGGTACTTCCGGTTGACCAATTATAACCAAAATCTAAACAGGTCTGCATATGGTTGTAAGGAAGAGGAATACGCAAGAATTGTAATTTTTGGAATTCTAGTATTGGAGATATCGTGCCCGAAAACGCGGTCACACACACACACATACACACACACATACACCCGCACGCACACACGAACACACACACACACACACATACAGACATCACCGTAAAAATAGTAAAATCGTATTGTAAAGACCCTAAAACGTGCTTATTCAATGAAAACTCACCACCGAATTTTTTGACCAAAGACAATACCTTCCTTACCTAGAGATGACGGAAGGTAAAAATATATAATTTTGTTCTAACGTTTGAGAACCACTGGTTGAATTTTCGGTTTGTTATTACCGATAAATTGGCCCCCTGTTTTTGATCATTTTTTGTATATAACATTTTTCTCTAAAGTCTGTAGTTCCAGATTATTTTTGATCAAGGTATAGGAGCTCATAAATTCAAACAAACGAAGATAAACATCATAACGTGACAACATTATTTTGAATATTTATAAATCCAGGCAGGATATATTTACATTTGGTATTGAAATTCACAAATCACTACATAAAAAATATATGATATTATGCTTTGTTAAGAATATATTTCATATAACTTAGTTTTTATTTTTCAATATTCGTATTTACAAAACACAGCTATTTCTATTCTACACGGTCATAAATCCTTCTCAACACATTTGTAAATTTGTCTTGCAAATAAATTTATGACCATATTAAATCAGCTTAAAATGAAAAACACTTCAATATTTTATTTTTTATAGGTGGATAGCGTGATTTATTTTGCGAATGTAATTTTGTTTTGAATTATTACATTATACATAAACAAATGTCTGTGTTTATATATTTTATATACTTTATCAGACTAGTAAATATTTAAACAAATTATTTTCGTGATAGCACAAAAAGTCATAACATTTAACGATATTAAAATGTAAATAAAAATAGTACACTTTTGGTTGAAATGTAAATGCAAATAATTTTTTTTTCCGATATAGCTAGGTAAATACATACATACATATCTTATATTTATACATGACAAATACATTATCTTGAAATTTTACCTTTTGCGGGGAGTGTCAGTTTGCTAACACATATTTTGATAATAACATTTGATCCAAAGAGGTCATTTACCAGATATTACCTCGGGCACAGGTACTAACATCTTTTATTTTGCATAATTTGATTTATATATGTAGTGATGTATGTATGGAAGGGCGATTTCTTAAAAACTACAATACTTAATATCGGTTTGACTACGTATTTCTCAATCGGACATTTTAATGGGAAGAGTTGAAAAGGTTTTGGTAGCAATTGGACAACCAGAAGTAACAGATACTTAAAATATTTTTGTAAATATTATTTTTTGAAAAATTCTGTTCTTGCAAATATTAATGAAAATTAAATTCTTTATCTGGTACATTTAAATATTTTATTATATCTTTTATTGATGTACGGATAAAAGAATATAATATATAAAATAATCTGTTGTAATAAATCTCACAGCCCAAAGAATGCCATGGAAACTAATTGAAAAATTAAAATGTTTGTAACTGACTAAATGTCAGTGTCAGAAATCCGGAGATTTTTTGGGAAGTACATACATATATTATTTCTTATTGTATTAATAGTTAAATATTTAAAATTATAGATATTACATATACCCTTCATAAATACTGCCAATCCCAACAATAAATTAGAAAAATCTCAAAAAAATAGAAATGAATATAGAATTAAAAAAATCTAAATATAAAGAACAGGTATAAGTAGAATTTTTGGTGTAGGTATACAAGAAATGTTATATACAAAGTTATGTAACCAAAAACGGAAGTAGCGAGAGGTATTGTGCTGGCCACAACAGATTTTTTTATTTTTGCGAATAACTTCCAAATGTGAAATAATATTGAATTTTTGTTTGCACCTAAGACACTTTTTATGCTATCTCGAATGGCGATGCTCTTTTTTTGTCACTATTAGATTTTGAGATTTTGAGTTATGATGCTAAAGTTTTAATTTTTATATGGACACCATATTGGAAAGTTTCACGATTGAAAAGATTATTTTTTTTTTTAGCTTTTGAACGGTTTATCTTGTCCATGTTCATTTATTTCAAACAGCAAAAATGCAACACTTATTGATAAGTTAATTTTTTTGTGGAAATGAAACAATTAAAAATCACATTTATGACCGGTTACACCAATATTTTAATATTGGGAATTAAACAAAAATTAAATTAAAATTAATTCTTATATAATAAATTTTTGTACGTATAAACTGTTGATTTACTTTAATTGTTCTTTAATTATTAATTAATTTAATTACTTTTGTTGCTAATTTCATAATTTAGTTCATTTTTATATGGACGTTATAGTAGGCAATGACGTTATTTAAATCGAGATCTGAAAAATGTTTCAAATGCTGATAATAAATGTGTTAAAAATATTAATGAAAACGTAAAATGTAAACTTGAAAAACAATAATTGATAACATCTTATTTACGATTTAATTTATTTCGTTGTCACAACAATAATTGTTTTTATACTATATATTTAATAATTATTGAATTTTTGCTCTTTGAAACAAACGATAAGTTAAACATCGCTGGAAAACTAAAAACAATCTCTTTTTATACTTGAAAATGTATTCCGGATTTTAAAAAGGCGATAGTTGTAAGAATTTGAAATAGAGTAGTGTCATGTAGATTTTAAGGGCATTAAAAATTCGAAAACCTATTTTAGAAACTAATAATTTTTTGTTAAATTTTCATAATCCTTATCTTATAGTTTTAAAGTCTAATTTTAATATAAATGACGGTTGCGGTGTTTCTGTGGTGGAGGACTCCACTTTGAATAATTCTTCATTTAAAACAAAATACTTTTTCATTAAAAAAATTGGTCAGAAAATATTTATTTTTAGTTTCATTTTTGTTTTATAAACTTAAAATTCGAGGAATAAATATATTTATACAATTTTGAAATAAACCTTTTAAAGAAATTAAAAACTCATTTAATAAATTAAACCTGAAATTCTTGACGTCAGATAAGGAAAATAAGAACCTTGGCAACCTCAAATTTTATTCCCATTTCGAAAGTATTTACGTACGTTCAAAAATTATAACAATTAAAGAAGAAAATTCTAATGACGTTAATAAATTTTTAAGTTTTATCACAAGTTAATTGAGAAATAATACCGACCATAAACTACCGTAAAAATTTGTAATACTTTCACTTTCACAAGAATTTCTTAAGATATTCATAAAAATTAATATATGTACATAAATTTTCATCTCGTAGATATGTTTACTCTCAATGACATTTTATATTATACTCGTATTATGTCAGATACGTTCCGTAATATTTATTTAACAAACAAATGATTCATATGAACTTCAGTACATAAATATTGACAAATATGTATATGTTAGATAACTAACCTTAATCAATTTGATAAATACAGGTACGTCAGGACGAAAGGGTCAAACTTCGAAAGTGAATACTACGCTTAAATATATGACAAAAAATCTGATGTGACCGACACAATACCTCCCGCCATTTACCTATGGGGTCTTGTTGCCGCGTGCCTGGTAGCGAATCTGGGAAATCCGATTCGATCCCGATCAACGTCAAATAATTCGAATTTTAAATGGCATAAAATTAACCCTTGTGGTAAACGCCCGCACAATACAAATATGTCATCGTCATTACCGAAATGTGTGTGCAAATTAGATTAGCACACCCAGCAATGGATAATATGCCGTGATAATATATTTATGTATTTCTTTATTTAAATACATACCTGTATATTTACTAATGCTAGAAATTATGTATATTAAGTTCCTTTCCATAAAACTATTGTTCTATTTACAATTTTCCTTTTAAAACGTTACTTTTATTAATTTCAGAATGACACACACACACACACAAATATGCTCGCCATACATAATTAAATTTAAACATTTAAAACACTGTTGTCCAATTGTAACAATAAGGCTTAAATTTTAAGTGACCCATACAAAAAAAAATCTGTTGTGGCCAGCACAATACCTTCCGTCAATCCTGTGTATTTTGTACAAATTCCATACATAAATTTTCTTGCAAAAGATTCTAAATTTCAAGTAAAATTATTTCATAAACAAACTATGCAAATGGCACTTGACACTAAAATCTTCTTCTTTAGCTTTTCCCATTCATTAGGGGTCGCTATTTTTTATTTTCTTCTTCCATTCATTTCTGTTTTGCGTGTCGTCCTCATTCAATTCCTTTTCTCTCAAGTCTTCCGCAATACAGTCCTTCCATCTTATATTTGGTCTTTCTATGTTTCTTCCACCTTCTATTATTAAGCTATTCATTTTTCTTCCAATATATTCTTCCTCATAACATGTTCAAAGCAATGTAATCGTCTCTCTTATATTTTTTTAGAAACTTCTAACATTAGAGTTATTTCCCTTATTCTTTCATTCATTTAATTTTTATTGATACTGACATCTCTCAATTTGAATTATTTGAATATATTAGCAGTTTCCAGGGTTAAGTTAGTATAGCTGGCTGATTTATGAAAATTAATATTTTTATAATTCTTAAACTCCATATCTATCTATTGAATATGAAATATAATATGCAATCAATTTGTATAGAGAATAATATATTCTTTAAGGTAAATAATATTTAACTCAATTTTTTCAAGAAAAACTGTTAAAATCTTCAAATGAGGGTACTTCGGGTTGACCAATTATAACCAAAATCTAATCAAGTCTGCATATGGTTGTAAGGAAGAGGAATACGTAAGAATTGTAATTTTTGGAATTATAGTATTGGAGATATCGCGGCCGAAACCGCGGTCACATACACACAAACACACACACACAAACTGTAACTTCAATCGTATTGGACACGGCGTGAAACTAGTTTCCACTAAACAAATGACTCATGATGGCTTTTTTTCAGTATATCTAAATAACTTAACTTAGTGTAGCTAAATTATTTGTTTGAAAGTAGATAAAAAAGAAAATAATTAATTAAGACAACAGTAATTTCAAATTTACACATGTATTAGGTTCGGTTCAATTTGATTGATAAAATGTTAAATGCTTTTATAATATTTCTTTTAGAATGCTATGTATATGTATAAATAGCCTCATAATTAAAATTATCATGCCTTGCGTACACTTTTCATTAAAGTAAATATGTAATTATGTGGTTAACCTATTTACTTCTAAAAAAAATTAAAAGCACATTATTTTATCTCTATAACATATGTATATATGTATAAATGACATTAATGAAGATAAAAACGGTTTTCCCAGAATTATGTTCCAATATTACTACATATAAAGAAACTTTCTTTTCTGTAGCAGTCTAAACAAGTTTTTCTTTTTATGCTGAGACTGTTTTAATAGTAATTTAAAATAGTTTTATACTTAATTAAAATTCAATTATATATAGCTGTAGTTCAACCTTAGTTAATTTTTGCAATCATTTTAATTATTCTTATAAATACCTAAGACAATACAAATTTTACTATTCGCGAGTGGAGAAGAGGTGAAGCTTAGCATGTGACGTAACAATATGGCCGGCCTAAGGTAGATGCTTCGTTTCCCACAACTGTGTATTCTCATACGTTGCGGCCTTTGAAGTTACTATATTAATAATATCGGTAATATTAAATAAAAATAATGTTTTTTAATGCGAACTCCTCCGTTTCTTCTAGAATTTATGTTTAGCATTCTTTCGAATTTACATTTTACATGATTAAAGTTTGTGCTTTCTTGTTTCTAGTCCTGGATTATTTACAGTCTTTGGAAGATTAATGGATGAATAATCATTACGATTTGATTGTCTGCTTTGTGCATGTCGTGCCGACAAGTTCAGATTTCATTACAAAGTATTTTAATAAAGGCATGTAGTAATTATTATCAATTTCTTGCAGTTATATCTGACAAAATATAATCTTGCTTCACAAAATGCAAGGAGCACACATCCATATTTTTGCTCGGTTCATTTCGCATTTTTATCAGATGAATCCATAACTTTCCTCATATTTGTCTATCAACTAATGCAAGTCTTATTTAATTTTTCCATAAAATTTTGGCTCATTTTCAGGAAATTATGTAAACTAATTTCTGAACTTGTGCGTGCTACTGACTCGTACATCAGTTTACAAAACAAAAGCGTGTTGAAGTTTTATATTTTGTTATTAGTGCTGGATATTTCACTCCACTCATGATTTATTTGTCAAAAAAGTGACAGAAATGTTGTGTTCGCCGCACGTTCGCCGCTACCTCGGCGTGGACATACTATCATGCACTACTTCATATTTTCGTCACTAGACGTCATGTTGCTCTATTTCAGTAGCGAATATCTTTACGAATAGTATTCAACATACTCGTAAAAGATAGTTCAAAGAATAAAATTGTATGATTTCATTATAGGTCGTATATGTTCTTTATTTAAATTTAAATAAACCCAGTGAAACTTATTTTCTACTTTTTGAAAAAAATGTGTATGTATACCGTTTCAGTATTTAACTATGTGTTTATTTACTGGACGATGACGTTATTATAAACCAAAGGTTTGTTCTAAACAGTACAATATTAACATAAAAAAATTATGTAAACAACTCTTCCGGCTATTTCTAAATATTTTATTATTTAATTTATAAATATTTACATTTAACATTTTCGTTAAACAAATAACACTTATTTTCTAAAATAGCATTACTGCTCGGGTATCTCATATGGGTATATTTGCTTCAAGAAAAGCACGTAATATAAATAATATTTAACAGCGTTTTTTCAAGAAAAACTGTTAAAATCTTCATATGAGGGTACTTCCGGTTGACTAATTATAACCAAAATCTAATCAAGTCCGCATATGGATGTAAGGAAGAGGAATACATAAAAATTGTAATTTTTGGAATTCTAGTATTGGAGATATCGCTGCCGAAATTATTGTCACACGCACACACACAGATAACATCATAAAAATAGTAAAATCGTATTGTAGGGACCTTAAAACGTGCTTATTCATTGAAAACTTACCACCGATTTTATTGAGCAAAGACAAACTTTCCTTACCTAGAGGTGACGGAAGGTAAAAACAGTTAAATTTGTTTATTTAAACTCAAAGTGTCGACTACTAGTGCTATGTCAACTACCGGTGCTTTTACCTTATGCAAATTATAAAATTAAATTAAAAATAATGTACCTACTAAGATATTAGAAAATCAAAATGAAGTAAATAAATGACTTATTTGTAGTGGATTACGAGGCTACAAGGGATCAGCGAAGAAGTCAGAACAGAAGAGATTCCTGTTGTACAACTTATATGCATGGGGTGTTCCTGTGGTCATGTTGTCGGTTACCCTGGCATTACAGTTTGCCAAGGATCTTCCAGATTGGGTTATCACGCCGCAGATTGCTGTCACCAAATGTTGGTTCCCGGGTGAGTTTACACACGATATATTTCTCTACTTTTTTTAAGCACTCTTAGGTCTTGGATATTATGGGACCAAACAAAAGTTTTTTTTTTGTTGTTGTTAATAATGAAACAAAATAATTCTAATGATCCACTTATCAGTCAATATGTCTCATAAATATAATACTTTACAGTAAAATTTTTGAAAGATGTCCGATTAAAGGCACCTGTATCACGAACGAATTAACAAATAGGCATACATTTATCTCTTTCTTTTGCAAAGGCTGTAAGAGTGTGTGATAAGGATGGATATAACACGCTTGTCTTTAAAAAAATCATATTTTTTCGACTAAGTTAGGACATTCCATTTATAAACGATGCTCGTTGTTGATAATACTTTCGCTACGTAAGTTTATTTATTAATACAGATACATTACCTGGATTCATAGCCGTATGTATAACGTTATATTGTCAGTCACTGTTCACTGACACTGACATTGTGTCAGTATCTTATTTTTAACATATTTGGTTTTACATTTGCTTATAAACTTACTTACTTACTTTCCTTTATACTTGTTAAGATTTTCAAACAATATAAGCTCGCCTCGTTAGGGGCAATCTTTCAATTACTGGTTAAAATTTTAATTGCTAGTTATATAAACAAAACTGAAACGAAATTAACTGTGAAATAACAAATTTATCATTACTGTCACTAATTCAATTAATATTGTTTATTTACCTGGAAGTTAAAATTTTAACTGGAAATTGTAAGATTTGTAAAAGTAACCATAAATATAATGGCATTGTAGCAATAAACATAGACCAAACGATGTTTTAATTAGTTAATTGATGACGTAAAATGACGCCTTGCATTCTTACTTTCTGTAAGTGTGACGTGCCTTAAAATGTTTTCGCAGATACAAATCAGGAAACCTGTCTACGTCACCGCATTCATACCTAAATTGTATTCATCATACATTACTTAGTAAATATTTTTCGTAAAAATAAAAAAAATGTTACAAGACTCTTCGTTCTATTTTTAATAATCGCGTTTTGATTTTTTGTTCTATTTTATTATACTTTCTATTATTTAGTTAACTAATATTCGTATGAAACTAAGTTGATATTTTGATGTTTCATATAAAAATACTGCGATCAATTGTGAGATTAGCAGGTAGTATAGTAAAATTTATTTTGACCTTACGGAAGGAAAAATTCAAAGCTAATTTAAATGACTTTCATATTTCAGAAAATATAAATACATTTCATTAAAAAAAAAAAACGCTGATATCGCTTTCGACATTTTCACAACAAAAAGTGGCATTTAAGTTTACTCTTAACATTATAATTTAAATTATAAGTCTAAAATTAATAATAAAGAAAATAGCTATTTGTCCCTATTTTTTCAATCATGTATGTTTTTCTTTTCCAAAAGTGTATACATATTTCAGATTCCTTTAAGCCGCGTACAGACCAAGTTCGTGAATAGCTCGCGAACAGCTCGCGAACCTCTGCAGAAGTCAGTCGTTACGTTCAATGAGGCCAGCAAAAGACAGCAAACCGGAAACAGTTCAAGTTGAACGCTTTACTGGTTTAGCTTTGCTGAATTTGCTGAGCAGCAAAACCAGCAAGAAAAATTACGCTGCTTTTGCTGTTATTGTGAAAAGTGCGGTAGAATACGAAATACTGTAAATATGAATAAAGTACTACTTTTAGAATTTTTTGATAATCATGAATATTATACTTTGTTGAAATGTATAAACGAGTTAAATAATTCTAATCTGTCACTAATACTAAATTTAATAACGAAATAGCCTAGTTTGTTGAAGGATTCCGCAAATTCTTGCCAAAATTTATTCTTATGCATTCTCTCTCTTAGTTTCTCCTTTTTATTCTATTAAGTCCAACATTAAGAGAATGGTAGCATGATCGAATTTAAATTTATCTTATTGTTGCTCCTCAGTCGAGTCTGTCAATTGCGATGATTGAACATAAAGTATATTTTCATCTAAAAATGATTTGGAATTAAATAATGAACTTTGTTGCAAAAATAATTATCATACCTTCATTTAACAAACTCTCGTCTACTGATAGTAAAATAAATGAATCTGAACCTTTATTGCACATAGTTTACGATAGTGAAGTAAACAAGAAAATTTAGATTAGATTTTTGATCGGTGGTTTCCCACCATAAAATGTGTCGTTCAACAGCTACCTCTCCTGCTGGTTTTGCTGGTTTTCTTTTGCTACTTTTGTCTCATTGAACGTACCCAGTGTGTTCCAGAGATCGCGAGCAGTTCGTGTTCGGGTTCGAGTTCGGCCAAAGTTCGCTACATGAGCGGTAACTTCAAAGAAAGTGTTAGCGAACAGCAGTTCTAGTGTGGACGTTCATGGGTGATGATCAGTGTTGTCTTTAGGCACGGGCCACCTGGGCCCAGGGCCCCGAGGTCCTGGGGGCCCCCAAAAGTTTGTGTGATTGAAAAAAAATTGTCACAACAAAAAATCATTGACGTTTTTTTCTTTTGGTCAAACATTAAACAAACAAAAGTTGTGAATACTTCTGCAAGGTTCTTGGGGGCCCCTGAAAAACAAGAAACGAACTGAGAGCCAACAGTAAACCCGAATACTTTCCAATAATTACAATTATTAGGGACTCGCAGAAAAAGTTTAAGGTGACACCTACGTAATACAATCAGCTATATGTCACAGCTAACATCAACGGATATTTTTGGGAGCTATTACATAACTTTTTAGGGGAGGATTTAAATGACGTATACCATGACCGTCTGGGGTGCCCCCTTTTGAAATATTGAATCCAACTTCTACAAAAATGCGAATTTATTATTTGTCGTATATATGTCTAATTCCGAGTTATCACTTTGATAACTGTCTAACAAGTTGACTTTATTGTGAAGTAATCTCAAAATAATAGTTCAAGTAATTTTAAAAAAAGTTGAATCAAATTATTTTCTACCGATGAAAACTTAATTTAACAATGTAAAAATGTAGACCCATTTTTGTAGAAGTTAGAGTAGACGTTGCAAATGCGGGCCCCCTGAAGGTACATGGTATATGTAATTTAAATCCCCTCAAAAGTTATGTAATGGCCCAAAAAATCATCATTCCTATCTACGATATGTATAAGCTTCTCAAAATTAACAATCTTGTTGAGACGTTTCCCAACATAGAAATTGCGTTTAAGATTTTCTTGTCTTTGATGATTACCAACGCCAGTGGCGAAAGATCATTTTCAAAGCTCAAGCTAATCAAAAATGAACTGCGGAACAGTATGAGTCAGGAGCGATTAAAATGTTTATCTCTGATGAGCTTCAATGATGTTTTGCAAAAAATTGATTTTAAAGATGTGATCGAAGATTTTGCGTTACAAAAGTCCCGAAGAAAACCTGTCTAATAATCTGTATGAAAAAGATAATAAACATATAAAATATCTGTTTTTGTTGAAAAAAAAAATTATAGGGGGGATGGGAGGGGCCCCCACGTACTAATGGCCCAGGACCCCGAAAATCTTAAAAACGGCACTGGTGATGATCGATCTTAAAAGTGTGGTTAGCTCTTTTAACAATGGAGTGGAGTGAAGAGAAAATTATTAATTTAATCGAACAATATGAAGTGCATCCAAATTTATGGAATCCAAAAAATCCCCATTACAAAAAGCGGAATATGAAGAAAGACTCGCTTCAAGAAATTTATATTTATTTATTTGTTATAATTAAGAGACCTGCACAAGCAACAATATTTTCTTCCTCGCTTGACGACGTGGACATTGTTTCTATATATTTTAAAATAATGAAAATGCAGGACGCGTAGCTTTATAGCGAACTTCTGACGAACTGCCTTCAAACTAAATGACGAACTCGAGTCACGATTCGAAAACAGTGGTGTGCTCTCGAACAGTTCGCGAACTGTTCGTGAAAGCTGATTTTGGTCTGTACGCGGCTTTACAGTTGGTATTTGGAAGTACATAATATGTAAATTCCTAATTTGACAACAATTTTTTTCTGGAATTCATTCCACAAATATTAGTATCGAACATCGTCACTGATTTCAACATGTTAAACATCTTATTTTTTATTATTAAACGCATAAAGTTTATATAATATTAATTATATAGTAATTTGAAAACAAATGTGAAGGTTAAATAGTGAACATTATGTCTATATATTTATTTCCGAAAGATAATTGTCTATTCACTAATAGTAAGAAATTAGTTGGGATTTTCTGCTATAAATATATTTTATCATCATTCCAGAATTGTAATCATTGTTGATATTTTTCTTGCAGATGATAAAACATTAGGAGCTTATTTCTACGGCCCAATCTTATTAATCATAGTAGCAAATCTAGTCCTTTTCGGCTACACAACGTACAAGATCTGGATCGTGCAGAGGACCACAGACCAAAGCATGAATAAGAACGAAAGTCAACGTCATGGAAATGAGAATGATAAACAAAGGTAACGAAATTTCCCATATATGCATGATGTAGCTATTTTTATTCTGTAAAAACCTGTAGTTATATGCTCACAGAATTTTAACAACCGCACAATTCTGCTTCACTGGGTTACTTGCATGCACTTTACCTCTTTCCATACACTGAAACTTGAGGAATCTATTCTTATTTCAAAATATTTTACATATTACGTAGTTTTTAATTTTAAAATTGAAATTTTGAACACAGAATTACAATAAATAAACAACTGATATTCACTAAGTAAAAATGACAATATTTCATATAAGAATAGAACAATATATAGGGTGCTTTAAATCAACCAATGCTTTTTTGGGCGAACCAATGACTTTGGAGAGAAATATTATATATAAAAAATGATCAAGAATAAGGGGCCAATTTATCTTTAGCTACCGACCTAATGACGTAAATAGCTAGTATAGGGTTGTGTAACAATTATTTCGAAAAAATGGTATTCAAAATTTGAAATAATATAATAAAAATCTGTTGTGGCCGTCACAAAACCTCTCGCCCTTTCCATTGTGTTATATAAGTATTGTATTTATCATTTCTTGTACACACAAAAAATTCTAATTACACCTAATCTTTATATTTACGTATTTTCTATAATTTTAAATTCATTCTATGAGCAAGTTTTCTCCATTTCTTCTAAATGTTCGAGGTTTTTCCAATTCATTAACGGGATTGGCGTTATTTCTGGAGTTCATGTAATATACCTATAATTTAATTTTATAATTAATAATACAATAAGAAATATTAAATATCGTTCCCAGAAAAAAGCCTTCAGTACTATCTCTGAATTTTTGACACTGGCATTAGTGACATTTATCTGTCAATTACAGACATTTTAATTTCTCTAGTAGTTACCATGGAGATGTTTGGGCTGTTAGCAGGCTGTGAGATTTACTACAACAGATTATTTTATAGACTATATCATTCATTAAGTTATAAACCAATAAGAATGCGTAATTTTCCTTAGTTACCACGTATTTCAGCGGTTATTATTAAGTAACCATGGTGAACGAATATACGAACCTCAACGAGTTGCCTATTGGAAATACCACTCGACCTTCGGTCTCGTGATGTTTCCAGGCAACACGTTTCGTATAATCGAGAATTTTCAATCGTCTTGTTGTATAATATATGATTATATATCTAATTTTGTTTTTTTAAATAAATTTTCAAAAAATAATATTTAGAAGATTTTTGTTAAAATACTACTACTTCCGGTTGTCCAATTGTTACCAGAATCTACTTAACTCTTCCCACTACTGTTAGATTGAGGAATCCGTAGTTACACAGGTCTTTAATCTTATAGAATTTGAGAAATCATACCTCCAACATCCTAACACACACACAGACATCATCGTAAAAATGTTATTATCGGATTCTAGGGACCTTAAAACGTGCTTATTCACTAAAATCTGGAAATAAGATTTTTAGCATGATTCCAATACCTCTCTTAGTGAGAGGTAAAAAGTGGCTTTACTACTAGTGTAACCTAGGCAAAAGACGTATACAATACGTGTATTGCATAGTCTCTTGTAATATTGTGACAAATTATTTTTAATACATTTTTTTCTCGAAATAATTGTTATACAAACCTATATAATATCCCTAATATGTATATCGTTGAAATAAGAAAAAAAATATCTATCTAATGGGCTAAAAAATTATATATGGTACCATTTAATATAATATAATTTTGCTCTGCCGTTTGGGAACCACTGATTGAATTTTCGGTTTGTTATTACTTACAAATTAGCCTCTTATTCTTGATCATTTTTTGTATACACTATGCCCCATTTGGAGTTGCCACCATTGGGATCTTGAGAACTATGAGATACAATGTCGGTTAAATGGAACTTTTTGTGCACCTATATGGGGCCATCTCAGATGTGCTTCTGTTTTTCCAAAAATTCTCAAAGCGCACTAGATAATGGCGACTATCAGAATTTTGTTGATTTTATTTTTCTTCAAATAACATCTATTAGTAATCTTTTCAATGATGTAAGGGTTATTGTATTTTGTATTTGTTTAACCCCCAAAAATTAATTTATCACGTTATTTTACTAAAATCTGATATGGGTTCCATTTAGAAAAATATAACTTTGTGTTATATCTTGGAAGTTTAAGGATATAAAAATTTAATCCGTACGCCACTGGTTAGGCAATAAAAATATCTGACTTCTTTATTTAAAACATTTTTCTCGAATACTAATAGTTTAGAAGTTATTTGAAAAAGAAAAGATCAACAAAATTCAGTTCTTCGTCATTATTTAGTGCCCTAGAGAATTTTTGGAAAAACAAAAGCATATCTGAAATGGCCCCCTATAGGTACACAAAAAGTTCCATTTAACCGACATTATATCTTATAGTTTTCGAGATCTCAATGGTGGCAGCTCTAAATGGGACATATTGTATAACTTTTTTCACTACTGTCATTAGTTCGCCCAAAAAAGCGCTGATTGTTTTAAAGTAAACACCCTGTATATTGTTTTATTCTTATATGAATTTTTACTTAATGAATATTAGTTGTTTATTTATTGTAAACCACAGATGTAAGATGTCTTAAAATTCTCGCTTTACATCTGCGGCAGTTTTGGTACTCATACCAATCATAGGTATGTTAATAACTATTACTTCCACGTGAAATATAATAATACCGGATTTGGTTTACATTTCTTTAGGACACCTTTATATGCTCTTTCGATTGGTGTGGCTTAATTTTTTTTTATCATTGTTAGATTTCAAGTTAAAGTTCTAATTTTTATATGGACGCCATATGGAAAATTATACTTACCATTGAAATAATAAATCGCTTGAATTATTTAAAAATTATCCATAAATTCATAATTTGATGTCAATTTTGACAATTGTATTAAAACAATCAACATCAAATTTTGTATGTAGTATATTCGCCGTCAAATAAGTATAGACTGATGTTCAACACTTCCCTTCTTCGCATCCTGTCCATGCGGTGTTGCCACTTCTTCATCACTTAGCATTTTCAACTTTGCCACTGAATTGATAACAGTGTAGAAATTTCCAGTACATACTTATTTGACGTCAAGTATAGTACTGCAAATATGAACTATCATTAGACTCAAAGATGAAAATTCAATTTTCTTGACGGTTTTGGGAAAAGAGTATTTTTTAGCTTTCCAACGATGTGTAAAACAAAATCCAATATTATTTCACACTTTGAAGTTATACGTAAAAAATAAAAAACTTCAAAATTTACATTTTCGCCTATATCTGGTGACTTACGAATTTTTTTAAAACAAAATTCACCAATATTTTTTTCTCCTATTGAGAACTTGTCTAAAATAAATTAAAAGACTTCGTATCTCATAGTTCTTAAGTAGAGCCCGTTTTTGTGGCACAGCCACCATTGCTATCTCGAGAACTATATTAGATACAAAGACGGTTAAATGGGCAAACAATTTCTATTTCACAAGACAAATTTAAAGAAGAGAAAAATTATTTTTCTAGTTTTATAGTTCTCAAAATACGGAACCTAACTTTTTTATTTTAAATGAGAACATATTTTTTATTTGCTCTTTCATTAGAGAGTTTAATTTTGAATTCAGTGATATAATATTTTTATACCCTTAAATAATGATTTTTTTTCGCAAAAATGCATGTAAAATTTTATATTAATTTGATTAAAATATGGCTATAATAAGAGTGTCATGAATGGAAAAAATGAATACGTGTTATTTTTTTTACATAGAATTAGAATGCCATGAAAGACACGTGAACATTTTATTTGTATTGACATTTATGATCAACTACAAGAACAAAATAGTCACTTCTTTTTCTCAGGGCATTTTAATTCCATGTAAACAAAATAACATGTATTCATTTTTTCCATTCGAGGCATTGTTATTATAGCCATATTTTAATCAAATTAACATAAAACTTTATATGCATTTTTCTCAAAAAATTCGTTATATAAGGGTATAAAAATATTATACCACAATTCAGAATTAAATTCTTTAACGAATGAACAAGTACAAAATATATATTCTCATTTAAAATAAAAATGTTTGGTCCCGTATTTTGAGAACCACTGGTCGAAAAAAATATTTTATCCACGACTGTCAAATAACATACCCATAATTCAACCGTTTTTTATCAATTAAAGACCTTCGTTACTGTTGCTAATTGAATAATATTGACAGTTCGATGGAATAATATTATTTAATCGTTATGTCAAATTCAAATCTTACCTTACAAAAAGTACAAACAAATTACTTTTAATAAGTATTTATTTCCACACAAAAAGCCAAAAGTATACTAGGTTTCTCTTTTTTATAGTTTTATTTTCTTCTTAAGCTTAAAATGTAACTGAATAGTCGGTTTAAAATTTTCTGCTAAATGTCAAATCATTTCATAGTTTTGTTAAAACAAATACCCAGTACTCAACGCTAACTATGTTTGTTTGTGAACAAACAATTTTCTAAAATTTGTTAGGATATTTTTGATTTTATAATAGTACAGTATGTTATTATTTGACAGTTGTGGATAAAGTATAGTATTCAATTCGCATGTAATGGCTATTATTCACTCGAATGATTTACATCACTCGCATTTCGGCTCGTGATGCAAACTTCATTCTCATGAGTAATAGCATACATTATATGCTCTTTGAATAATATACTATTTTCTGTTCTTTAAAGTTGTCTTATATAATAGAAATTGTTTGCCCATTTGATCGTCTTTGTAGCTCTTAAAATTCTCGAGATAGCAATGCTGGCCCATTTAAAATGAACACTTGTATTTTTAAAATTACGCAATTTTTTTTATTTATTTATCACTAAAATATTGAATGATGAAATTGAGAAATAAATCATTCTTTTTTTTGAAATTTAAAAAAAATAGAAAATATGCACATTAAAATATTCTTCCATTTTTACTTATGGTGAAAATAAGTTGTATTATACACAAGCTTTAAATTTTAACGCAAATATGCACATAAACTTTTGCACTCTCACAGTACAGACTAACTTATTCTTTTTCATTATTTTTTTTTTTAAATCTTATTATGCACTTATAAATAACAACAATCACAAAGTTTATAAAATAATTTTCCTTCACAACGATTGTTTATTTTAAAAGTGGATAATTAGTTTCCTTTCAATTTTACAAGACTCTCATGAAACTAATATATTTTATTAAATCATTTTAAATATCTTTATCAATGTCAAGCAAGTGCAAGTGCCCTTTCTGTGACCATATGCAGGAGATATGTAGCTTGCTTTTGAAACGTGCTGGCAAATTGTACATTTCGCGTTCTAACTTAGTTATAGTGAAACTGATTGGGCCATGACGTACCTTTTGGAGCTGGTGCATGAAACTGACATATCGTACGTATACAAACCTTCCATACACACGTCACTGTACGGTAACTGCTTCTAATCTCTCATTCGCTTCAGAATTGGTGGGTAATGTATATTTTCTTTGGGAATTCACTCTAACAAAGGAACCGGACATTCTAAATATAATAAGTATGAAATTATTTTAATTAGTCGATAGTAACAAATATATCCGTAAATTTTCCTTCAAAATCAATAAATACAGAAAAGTATGCTTGAAATTTTTGATTAGATGATATAATCTGTGCAAATTATACTATGGATTGTTCTGTAATTATTTTAAATAATGTAATTTCCTTTGAAAAATGATGTGTAATTTATTGTTTATTATACATCATTACTGAACTCTTCTTTTGTTGTGTAATAACAGAAAATTATTATCAATCATTTTATTCGTCTTTAGATTAAATTTTGCGTCACTAACATTATTTTTTCTTGAAAACTTATTTTACTTTCCCTTTAAAAATAAATTCAAGAATTTTTCCGTATTTCTTTTATAGTAAACGCTATAGCAAGTCCAAAATGTCAAGTACATATATCAACATCTCAACCAGTAAATGAGAAAGTTTACTGTAACTGAATTTACATATTAAAAGCATATAAAAATATTCGAATACGAAATCACAATTAACAGTGTAAATTATAACCACAAGGATGATCGTCGAGAGTCCGGCTCCAAGAATATTTCTTTTATTTTGAGAGATACAAAAGATGTTAATAAGCAAAGTTGAACTAGACAAAGGGCTCATAAAATGATCGTATTAACAATTTTGTATCACTTCCGGATTTAGTGGAAATGGATATAACTTTAAATCTAGCATAGATAATCGGTGTTTTTACATATATTTTCAGAATGTACACAAAATTAGCTGCACAACGATACCAAAATATTATGTTTAATTCAACCATTTCAAAATGGCGACGATTTATTTTCAAAATGTACAGAGTGTTCATTTTAAATGGACCACCATTGCTATCTTGAGAACTATAAGAGCTACAAATACGATTAAATAGGCAGTCAATTTCTATTACACGAGATAAATTTAAAGAAAAGAATTTTTGCACGACATGCATAGAAAGCTCAACTTTCTTCTCCCGAAATAGTGAGGAAAATGTGTTTACCTCTCTAGAGAGGAAAATATAGAAGTGTTACCAACATGAATGTTATTTACAAAAAATATATTGTAAAAATTATAAATAAATTCCTAATTTTATTGAAAATTCTTATTTTAGTGATATACATACTTTAAATTATATTACAATTATGTCATATTTTTCTTTTTCTAGATTAAATCACAATTTGACAACTTTCATTTAGATTTAAGATTAGCAACACTGTTACACCGCCTTGCGTCTGATAACCTAACTTTTGACGAGTCAATTGTGTGTTGTGTTGTCAAAGTGTAAATATAAATTATAAATAATAATATATTGATTCAAATACATAAAATATTACCCTTATTCTACTAGTCATGTCTATATTAACTATTTTGATTCAAATAAACCAAATATTACCCGTATCCTACTAATCTTTTCTTAAAGTGTATTTAAGGTTCGAGCAAATCGTTTTTAAAAACGTGTCGTGAAAAAAATGTGTCTAACACGAGTAGAAAGCGCTTTTTCCACTCTCGCTCGAATTGCCTCATTCGCTCGAGTGGGGAAAAGAAGCGCTTTCCTCTCTAGTTTGACAAATAACTATTTTTCCGATCAGTCGTTCTCAAAAAGCGGAACTTATTTTAATCAAATTAATATAAAATTGTACAGTATTTTTTTTAATGATGTCCGATCAAGGTTATCTGTATCATGAACGAATTAACAAATTGGCATACATTTATCTCTTTCCTTTGTAAAGGCTATAAGCGTGTACGATAAGGATGGATATAACACGCTTGTCTTTCACAAATTCATATTGCTTCGACTAAGTTAAGACATTCCATTTTAAAACGATACTCGTTATTGATAATACTTTCGCTGTAACGTAAGATTATTTATTAATTCAGATACATTACTTTGATTCATAGCCGTACAAATAATGTTATTTTCTGTCAGTGTCACTAACACTGACATTGTGTCAGTATCTTATTTTTCACTTATTTGGTTTTACATTTGCTAATAAACTTACCAGTTGACTTATTTTTGAATTTTGAATGCTTTTATTGTAACATATATTTTTATAAAAATAAACTAACAGTAGTATCTTATGTACCCTTATGAAAATTAAGCAAACGACACTACTGAATTTGTCAGAATGAGCGGAGCAAAAATCTGAATTCATACAATTCGTAGATAACCTTGATCGGACATCTTTCAAAAATTTTACTGTACATGCATTTTTCTCAAAAAAATCCTTATATAAAAATTTTATACTACTGAATTCAGAAATAAATGCTCCAACGAATGAGCAAATAAATACGAGTATATATTGACATTTAAAATAAAAAGTTAGGTTTCGTATTTTGAACTAGTCGAAAAAAAATATTTTCTTTTCTTTAAATTTGTTTGTGAAATAGAAATTGTTTGCATATTTAACCGTCTTTGTAGCTCGTATAGTTCTCGAGATATCAAATGATAACCCATTTAAAATGAATGCCCTGTATTGTTGTTTTTTAAAGAAATATTTCTAGCTCGAATAAAATCAATCTCAAAATTTATTGTTTTTTAAGGAAATAAAAATATAGAAAAACCCACTGATTCTATTAAACACACACGACTAAATTTCAAAGATTTACAATTCAAAGATCAAATAGCAATATAAATGATTCATTATGATGAGTAAGTGTGAAACCGCGTGATAAATGATAAGTTGTTGATAGTACTACGTGCAGCATTCAGCACATATGATACGTGTGTATCACCCTATATCATGTCAGCCTTGAAATTTGTTCATTCTCGGTTTTGCTTCCGGATATGTATTAATTATATTTTCTGACAATGGAAATATTGTACTTCACTTACTGTGGTTGAGTTTTTTGCATTGGTTACAAATGAAAAAAAATATTTTTTTTTTATGATTCAGTATAGGAGGTAGGGGGTATCACACGTATGCACGTATCTGCAACTTACGCATTTTGTGCGACTTGTCATGCGTAATAACGCGACGATTTTTGTGCAACTGTTTTTTTATAGCCCTCTCAAAAACTAGTTATAATCGCACTAATAGCCGACACAGACGACGAATGCTAATGGTAATCAAACTCTAATTCTTAATTTAACATTTCGTATGTCATTTCAATTATATTAATTATCATTATAAACGTAATTTCAATTGTAACGAACATTATATCAGTATGATCTTTTCAAAACGTAATCGTACTCGGCAATAATCGCCACATTGAAATTTGTCAAAATCTCATCATAATTTATTGTAACCTCAAATTTATCAAATGACATTTGATGACAACATTGAAGCAGAAAATGTGAAGCGCGATAACCTATAAAACCAACTATGGCGCAAATTTAAAGTAATCTGCGCATGTGCACCAAATTAAATTTATATATCGTCTGTCAAGTATTTTGCTAATTAAGAATTAAGGTAAATTACTAATTATACTAATTGTAGGAAAAAATTTCAACCACAAATTCAAATTAGCAGTAATACATAATTTTTAATAAAAGTAAATAATAATACATTTCTACAATTATTACAGACCGCTTTGAATTTAAATAAAGTTTCATAATTTATTTTAAAATTGTGGAGAATCTCATTACAAATTAAAGAAAAAGAAATATCGAAATGACAAAAAAATAATTCATGTAATATAAATACAAGATGTTATTTAAGTAAGTTTGTTTTTTTGTTTTACATGTTTTCTACAAGTACTGGAGCCCTTAAAACTTACCAATTACGTTGTAGTTCAACATTTTGTAAAAAAATTAAAAAAACGTTCTATTCTCTGAAAAAAAAAATCTGCGAGGATAACTCCAACACTACAATATTCTAAACATTATAATTTATAATTCTTTCTTATTCCTCTTCTTTAGATCCATATGAAGCTTATTAGATTTTGGTTATAATTGGTCAACCGGAAGTAACCTTATTTGAAGTTCTTAACAGTTTTTTCTTGAAAAAAACGCAATTAAATATCAGTTTTTGCAATTTGTTATTATAAATATGAAAGAATATTTTATTGTCTATACGGTTTGCTTACACATTTTCTTTCATATTCAAAATGAGTTAAAGAATTATAGAGATTAGCTTAAATATATTCAAATAATTCTAATTAACAGATGTTAGTGTCAAGTGCAATTTACATAGTACCGGAAGTTTTTTTTATCAGTAAACATGGGGTATATCATTACCATAGTTACAGTATAAAATGATTGACAGCAATATATTAAAGCGTTTATTTATTTATGTTTACACACTTACGAACTACATTAAGCTAGTGAAGAATTTTTATTTTACCTTATCAAAAACTCAAAATTGGCATCATTAACTTTTAAACAATATCCTAAACGATTATAAAAAGAATTAATGGTATTTGCTGGGGAGTAATATTTTGTGAAGTTGTACTAATTCTGTTTTTTAATTGTTCAATGTTCATTCTGCCACCATTGTACACATTTTTTAAGTATCCAAAGAAAAAAATCATTTGATGCAAGTTATAATTATAGATTTTTCGAATTATTGCTGGGCAGGGTCTGGGTCTCTTATTAAATGTATAGCAGCAAATACATCTGAAACTTGATTATTTGAATTATACCATGTTATAATCTGCACTTTTCCTTCAATTGTATAAAAAATCATTTTGAAATGTGACAGTTTGACGAGTCTGACAATTATTCCCTAAAAAAAAATTGTCTGTATATATGTTCGTGTTATAATTTTATTAGATATAATAGAATCTTTTCCAAGGATCTTTCGGTATGGAATTTGTAGAAAATAGTATATTTTCGTGTTTTAATTTTACTGAATATATAGATATTTTTTAAAGGAACTTGCGGTATGGAATTTGTACAAAATACATAGAATTGACGGAAGGTAATGTGCTGGCCACATCAGATTTTTTCATTTAAATTTGTATTTCTAATAATTTTTTAACATAATCAAAAAAAATGTCGATTTGTTATTTCATTCGTCATTACCTTTGGTAACTAATTCACTTTTAACATTAGAACCAAAAGTAACAATTATCTGTTACTTTTTAACACTGGTGTCATAAAATGACATTTTTAACCCAAAAAAAAACATATTGAAAAGCCCACTTTAAATAGATTTGTAGAAAAAATATATATTCTAATGGATTCTATTTTTTAACTCAGTATTTTATGTAAATAGTAACAAATAGAAACATAATAAAAATGTAACGTAACCTAAACTAATCTAATCATAACTTAACCCGAACTGAACAAAATATGCATACTTACTGACCATTTATTTTATAAAATAAATAGAAATATATTCTAACCTATAATGAGAATAAAGCAAATAATTGTTTAAATGTAATAATGCGGTCGCGTGGCATTAGATGACCGGTTTTGATTCGAACGACCTGGTTCGAATCCGATTGATCTCAAACTTGAAACTTAAAATTATATCCAATTTTCGACGGTACATATCCACATCATTACCGAAACCTGCGAATAAAAGCAGACTGGCACATGGCTCATCCAGAAAGAGATAGTAACCATAGTTGTTTATTCATTTAATGTAAATCATAAAAAAACTGATTAACTTGTATCCTTTCACCCAAAAATGTCGACATTTTAAAATAAAATCATTTCGGTAGGTATAAAAGAAAAAATAGCTTTCTCACTCGTTTGGAACCACAAAATAACCTGGAATTATTAACCATTATCTACGACGAGTACGACGCCATTCTCCAACGGAATTGATAACAAAAAAAAAAATAGATAACAATAATTGACACATGGAAAATTTTAAAATATAATTTTTCTAGAAATTTGTTAAAAGTAGGCTTTTTAATGTTTGTTTTTAGGATTAAAAATATCATTTTTTCTATTTTGGTTCTTTAATATGTACTTTATGAAACCCATTTGGATGTCATAAAGTACTTCTTAAAAGAACTCAAACCTAATTTGTGTTAGGTTGGTACGTAGTATCTACATTTCTAGACATTTGTCATTTGAAAGTAAATATTATTTAAATTGTAAACAATAACAATGAAACGTCATAGTTACGAATATCAATCACTGTTACTGTTACCAACAATCAAATAAAAATTAAAATATTCCTAAAAATGAAATCACGTATATTTGTAAATATTTTTTTGACAAAAGAAAATAGAAAAAATAGTATAAAATACACGTTTCATAAGACATTTCAGCGCACTTGTCCTGTTAGAAAACTCGCGGCAAGCCGCTCGTTTCTAACAAAGACGCGTGCGCTAAAATCATGTCTTATGAAACTTGTATCTTAATGTACTTATTATACGACAGGGTTAAAAAGTGACAGATCATTGTTACTTTTAACATTTTAACACTAGTATTGAAAGTGAAAATTACCTTGGTAATGACGAATAGAACAACAAATCGATATTTTTGACACATGTCAAAAAATTATTAGAAATACAAATTTAAATGAAAAATTAGTGTTTGTTGACCACTCCGCTTCGCGTCTCGTTCCAAATTTCCTTCTCACAAAATACAATGTCATTTTTACATCATAAATAACTATTATTTATGGCATGGCTCAGTTGGACGTAATTTTTTTAAAAAATATGCAAAGTAATTTTCTTTTTCTCGTGTTAGATCCATTTGTTAAATTATTTACATATGACCACAGATCAGTACATTAATTTGTGCTCTGTGATATGACGTAAATCGTATTAGATATTTATGATAAATACACAAATAAAAATTCCTTTTTTTACAAAAAAAAGTTTGATTCATTCATTCATTCTTTTGCGTCATTATACTCGTAATTATAATTTTTTTCTAATTATATTTTGTTTTATTTATATTTTTGTTAAAAAAGCAGGATCTTACACTCTTTCAGCTGAATATCAATGAGTCTATCTACGTATAACTTCTTGTGCAAGTTTAAAAATCTATTTATAGTTTATTGGGGATTCACTTGTATAAAATTACCATATTTTAATATTACAAAAAATTAGATACCTTTATAATTTACGATCACGATAAGTTTAATTGTCTTTTTCTTTAAATAGAATTATATTTTATATTATTTAGTAGTAGTTTTTGTAACAATAAATAATTTATGTGAAAGTCATTTTCGAAGACTTTAGACCTTATGGTGGGATTTAATGCGTATACAAAATAATCGAGTACAATGTAAAGTTTTTTACGAAAAAATAAAAACAAAAATTATTAATTCGTAAGTTGAAGCGTATAAAATAAAGATGATAAATATCTACAATGAAAATTTTACTCGTAAAAAAAAAAACGATTGATTGACATTATAGTTGTTCGTTTCAAACGTATAAAATAAACTTTCAACTACTTATATATGGAAATTAATTATTGTAATAATTTTTTTTATGAAACAGCTTTTTATGTTTCAACCTTAGTATTAAAACAACCTTTTTTGTACTAATGATTTGTTTTTGAATAAATCCATCAAAATATTTTAATATTTACGAAATGTATTTAAAAAAATCTGATGTGGCCAGCACAATACCTTCCGTCAATCCTGTGTATTATGTACAAATTACATACATAAATTTTCTTGCAAAAGATTCTAAATTTCAAGTAAAATTATTTCATAAATAAACTATGCAAATGACACTTGACACTGACATCTTCTTCTTCTTTAGCTTTTCCCATTCGTTCTGTTTTGCGGGTCGTCGCAATACAGTCCTTCCATCTTATCTTTGGTCTTCCTCTGTTACTTCAACCTTCTATTACTAAGCTATTCAATATATTCTTAATTTCTCCTCATGACATTTTCAAACCAATGTAATCATCTCTCTTGTATCTTTCTAGAAACTTGTAACACTAGAGTTATTTCCTTACCGTATCTTTCCGTGTCTTCCCCAACATCTACTTCAACATCCTCATTTCTGCCACATTAATTTACTTTTTATTTATACTGACATTTGTCAATTTGAATTATATGAATATATTAGTAAGTAGTTTCCACGTTTAGCGTAGCTGGCTGATTTATAAAATTTAATTTATTTAAAATCTTTTACTCTATATCTATTGAATATGAAGTACAAAATGCAATCAAATCGTATAGAGAATAATATATTCTTTAAGTTATAATAACGTTAAATGTCAATAAATAATATTTAACTGCTAAATCTTCAAATGAGGCTACTTCCGGTTCACCAATTATAACCAAAATCTAATCAGTTGTTCTTGTGGATGTAAACTGGAGGAATACGAAAAAAATATAATTTTTGGAATCGTGGTATTGAAGTTATGCGACACATACACACACATACACACCCACATACACACACACACACACATATACATACAGACATCATCGTAAAAATGGTAAAATCGTATTATAGGGACCCTAAAACAAGCTTATTCACTAAAAACTCATCATTGAATTTTTTGACCAAAGACAATACTTTCCTTACTTAAAGGTGACGGAAGGTAAAAAGCAAATAGTGACATTTTATGGCTTTGTCAAAATTACGATATTTATATGTTTACTGCTGGGCCCGACGAAGTTAATTTTTCTGACTATATCTATCCGGTGTGCATGGCATGGGCGCCGTTAACTCAAAATCCAAGGCGGACAAACATGAAATATTACAAAAATTTCCAAAAGAAATACATAGTCCTATTATGTTCAAAGCAAAACTGTTTATTTTGTACACTTGCATTTTACATAATAAATATTAAATTAAATATTCATATACCCCCTTTAATGACATACAAAATATAGAAAAAAGTAGAATTCATATGTAAGAGAGTTGACTTTGAGACTGTTATAAATCTGAAATTATTTCTGAAAAAAACAAATAGTGGTTGAATTTAACTTCCAGGGAGGGGCAAGTGACCCACCTTGACCCCCCACCCCCTAAACGACGCCCGTGTGATGTGGCATTATAAATTCAAATAAATGGTTTATACTCTGTATCTCCGAGTTGATCCCCACGTCATTAATTTCTGATGCAATAATTGCTAAACTTTTATCTAGCATCTTTATCGTAGACATAATATGAGACTTTTATTCGCTACCTCATTATCGTCGGTGTTTCGGAGGCGTATACGCTATCTCCGTCCAATCGATGGCAAAAAATGAAAAAGAAACTGTATTATAATCGCGGGAACAAATGTAATTTTCAAATATTTGAATAATTTGAATATTCATGTCATTCTGTTAGTCATATGATAAAGATGATTTTTTTGATTTTGGCATCGCTAATTTGTTTCGTTGTGTGTTGGTAGTTTTGTTAATTCTTGGTATTATATTGTGCATTTTGCTATTGCGAAGACGGTGTTTCTAAGATTTCCTCAAATTATTGCAACATATTGCGTTTGGACAATATAAAGAGATATCTATATTTCATCCATTATACTTATATCGTATTTATTCAATTCGTTTAGTATTGCTAAATAACTATTTATACTTCGAATTTTGATGAATAACAAAACTGACACAATATAGGTTATATTTATTATAATACTGTCAGTTTTCAGCTTTGATTTATATGAATACTACGGAAATCAGACGATTTCGCCCGATTAAACCCGACAACATGACGTCATCAATTCCCTCCCGCCCCTGGCGATTTGAATCATATGGTTACGATTGATGACGTGGGGATCAAGTCGTGGAAACAGAGTTTACTTTCGTTATTTTCTGTATTCACATTCATTTATTTGAAAATGGATTCCAGATTTCAAAAAGACAATTATATAGGCTTGAAAGTAGTAAGAATTTGAAATACTAGAATAGATGTGTCCCGTAGGTGTTAAGAGCACTAAAAACTAAAATATTTGCGAAGAACTAAATACTTTTTAAAAGTTTAATAGTCCGTTTCATACAATGTGTCTAGTTTAATATAAATGATCAATTTTCTCAATGGTTAGTATAAAGCCAATATTACAATAGTCAACTTCTGTTGTATTTGCCAGTGGATAGGAAAACCGGCAACCGTCAATCAAAGTTTAACAACAGTCAACTTCAGTAGCAAGTTGCCACCAATTCTGGAGTTGCATTACATAGTTGATAAATATAATATAGAAAATTCTCACTTTCTGCAATCATTTACATTGTAACTGCAGTATTTAGTCCGTGTTTTAAAATATAGTTTATTTAATTCTTTAAACGGTTTAGCTTTTAAAATTAAACATGGCAAAACGTAACTCACACAATATAAATTAATTTCTCGATATTTATAGAATATAAACCACAAATACAT
Organism: Harpalus rufipes; assembly: GCA_951394225.1. Taxonomy (NCBI): domain Eukaryota; kingdom Metazoa; phylum Arthropoda; class Insecta; order Coleoptera; family Carabidae; genus Harpalus; species Harpalus rufipes. The sequence goes on from OX596285.1 coordinate 12,307,678, forward strand.
ATAATGCAAATAAACTGAAAACTAACTGGTTCTAGATATAAGTTGACAAGTGTAATTAATTTTTGCAAAAAACTTAAGTTGCTTCAGCCAAGGATGCCAGTTTCTATCAACCAAAGTTGACTAATGTAATTTCGGCTAATGGAGAACCCCATTGCAATTATTAAAATTTGATTAGTTTCCCTGTAATATTTCGCTAATAATTGAAGAATTCTGAACTAAAAAATTCGATCTAGCACGTTTCATTCAACGCGACCAGTTCAGTGCGACTGCTTCGGCATGAAATATTTATTATATATTTTTATAATTAAATAAGAATTTATTTTCAGTTTTTGAATTTTCAGTATGTATAAAATTATTTATGAATAATAAAAAAGTGTAAAAATTATAAAACTTTTAAACCCGTCACCTAACTTACCTAACCAAAACTAATCTGTCATACTTATTCATCGCCGAAACGGTCACACCTAACATGCCATTCATCTTCTTAACACTTAATCTCATATATTTCAGCTTTTTGGCATTATAATTTAGTATATTTTTGATTCTAGATTCAAGCTCTACCTCAAGTTGATGTTCGTTTTCGGCGTAAACTGGCTAATGGAGATCATCTCCTGGTTGGCTCACGGCCCTCAGTGGTTGTGGTATGTGACGGACATGTGCAACGCCCTGTACGGAGTCTTCATCTTCTTCATTTTCGTGTGCAAGGCCAATGTGTGGAAGCTCGTTCGCAAGCGGTACGACGAAGTGCTCACAGCGCAACAGCCCGACAGGAAGAGCAGCTCTCCGCCCACAGGCGGTAATAGAGCAAAGAGATGTAGCAAACAGTGGTGGCGCCAAATTGTATATAGTGAATCAAAAATGTACAGAGGTGTCGGTTATATGTTACGAATAATTGTTTTAAACTCTTATATACTGGAATGACTTATCAAACAAGCCCTAGAAAATCAGAGATATAATTAAAGAAATCACTTCTTTCTTTTTTTTTACAAATGTTGGTAAATTTCTCGTCTTAGGTGTAAATTAGGTTAGGTTACTCGAAATCTGTCATACAGCATTTATTCTTACAATACCTATGTTTCGGTATACATTTATACATTCTTCAGTGTAAGATCTTTATAGATTTAGGTTAAGATTTCTTTAAAAATAAATGCTGTATGACTGACATTTCAAGAAACACCTAATTTATTTACAAATTTTCATCAACGCTTTGTTTAATTAAGGGATCATCGAAATGAACAAATTCGAGTCAGTTTCCTTGTTTTCTTCCTTCGTTTTAATAATCCGTTAATTAAACAAAGCGTTGATTAACATTTCTGCAACCGGGCAAGAGAGTCTTGACACATCAAAATTTACTATTCATATAGAGAAACTATTCATTCTAGTATATTGAAGAGTCTGCATGGTGATGGTACACAGAATGTGAATGGGTGTAGTGTGTAGAGCGAATGATCAATCATCAATCTCAACTCATACATCTTAATTTCAACTCAAGTTAAATCAACACGAAAAATTTAACCTTTCAGCAATAAATTATACATTGTTAAAATATTCCAAATAAAAAGTTGCTTATATTTTATTTTCTTATACATTTTTATCAACTTTCATTAAAATTTTAATTAATTGGCCATTAAACGATTATATAGTGAGATTTCTTTTGTTCGCAACATACGGGAAACTTATTATTAATTTGACAAAAAAATTGCCCTACATAATTTTTTTCTAATATTTTCAAACTACTAAAAATGAACAGATATTGTTTGTATAATATACGAGTACATAGTGACTAGAATGTCGATATTTCTATTTTAAGTTTCAAGTAGAATTACTTCAATTATAAAAATAAAAAGTTTATTTAGAAAACGTCTTTGTAAATTCAATTTAAACTTAAATTGTTATGATTGTTCATCTTTGGTAACATATATTTAAGAGCAAAGTAATTAAAAATAGATAAAAATATTACTTAAAAAAGTTGTAAATAATTACAATCTTAGGTTAAATATAAATTTTTACACAGAATGGTAATTGTTTAGAATTTAAACTTTAGATAAAAAAAAATAAAGATCTATCAAAGAATTGTCAATCTAGTAACATTCTAAAAAAATTGCACTAAGATTTTATTTTTTATAACTGTTCTAAATAACATTTTTTTCTACTCTTAATATTTACATATTTTTCTTATAAATAAATTATCTAATTTAACCAAAAATGAACAATTGACAATCTTCGTTTTTTAAATTTAAATTCTAAACAATTTTCCTATATAACTTTTTTATTTATTTTTAAAATTAAAAGTACTTTGTGAAAATTAAAATAAAAACATCGACAATCTAAACATTCTATATACAGATGTAAATTTTAAAACGGGTCATAGGCCTATAACATAGAAAAACAATTTGTTAGCTGCCAAAAGTATGTATATTAATTTATAGAAAAAAAATTGTTACATATTATAGAGAAAAAATATTAATTTTTGATACCAAATACGTTACATTTCTATTTCATATAAAGCCACAAAATAAATTTAAAAGTTTGAGAAATTAAGAAAGACTGTAACAAAATATTGTTATTTTTACGAACATGATAGTGGATAATAACTAAAGATTAAAGTTATTAATTTATAAAGTATAAGTAACAAATAACTGTTTTGTTTTGTTACTGTCAGTTTCATGGCTACTGAGATTTTTTCTTAATTTCGCAAATTTTTAAATTTATTTTGTGGATTTATATGAAACAGAAATGTAACGTGTTAGGTATTAAAAAATTCGATTTTTTTTGTCTATAATATGCACCTATTCTTTTTCTATAAATTAATATAAAAACCTTTGGGAGCTACAAAACTGTTTTTTCTATGTTTTAGCCACGTGTCTCATTTTATACATACATCATGTTAATATGTGTTTATTTTAATAGTTTGCAAACATCCAACATTTTTTTTTTGTCAAATATAAAAATTTTCATATGTTGCAAGCCAAAATCAATCAGACTATTATGGCCAAAACTGTAAACCTAAATCTGTAAAAAACTGACAAAAGCACATTTTATTTATCAATATAAAATTATACATTATTTACATATTTAATGCCCGTTTGCACCGTTTCTAGTTAAGTTGCACTTAGCAATAAGTGGCGCTTAAATTATTAAATACCTCTGCACCGTACCTTAAGTTCCACTTCATTTTTACTAAGTGATGCGTATATTAAGCCGTACTTCATCTACCGCTCAACTGCATCAAGTAACACTTATATCCATTGTTTCATTTCGTGCTATGTCAAACACATAAATGGTTTAAATGATATTGAATATGAATATAATACTGCTGAAGACGATGAATTGAATACAGTAAATTTAATAATCTATCAAATACCAAGGAAAGTGAATAGTAGATCAAATTTTTTTCACACAATGGATGACTTGAGATTGTAGCAAAGGTTTCGATGTGTTTTCGATTGACAAAGAAAAAAAGTTATTGCTATCTCCTATGAAACAATTCTCACAAGCTTGCGTTTTTATGCAACTCACAACTATTGATTAATATCCAAGTGTGACAAATGGCAGATTTTGCAGAAATGCACTATTCGACTATGTCGAATAATTGTGAGACTGCAGAAGCTATAGCATCACTCTGACAATAATTTATAAAATTTCATTGAATAAGAGATAAAGAACATACACAAAATATTATGTTTCCTAAAATAATAAGGACCATAGACAGCACACATATAAAAATTCAATACATTGTAATACTTACCTCAAAAATGTATTATCTTAAATAGATAATAGATACACAAGTTTCAGACAAATCTTAAAAAAAGTTTGTAATGACATTTTATAAATGAAATGTCACCACAAAAGAGAATATAAAAACAATAAAAAAGTTTTACTTATTTTTAAGATCTACTTGCTTAGGTGTAACTTATGTAGTGCAACGGTGTAAACGGGCATAAGACTTGCAGTTTAGACCATAATACGGCCTTTTACAGGGTGTTGACCGCGATATCGGAACATAGGACTGGAACATGTAAAATCATATTTTCCTGCTATCCTAATTATTTTAGGTAAAAGTGCTTGAAATAATAGTTCTATAGCTGAAAATTCTGCATCTGAATCAATAAGCAAAATTAATTTTAGATGCTTTCTAACGGCAGAAATTAGGTATGAAAATGTCGAAAATTACCCCAAAAATAGCGATTGCCATTGAATTGAAACATAAATTAACAAATGTTTGACGCTTTACCTGTCGAGTTAATATAATTTTATTATGTATTATTTGTAATACATATATCTGTTCCAGTGAACAATTATCCATTAATTTAAACAAATAAGTTTTCACTTAAACAGATATTACAAATAATAATAAAAATAAATTAACAGATAAACTCGCCGTAAAATAATTATGGACTGATGCTAAACTTTTCCCTTCACCGCACCCTGTCCCTTGTCCAACGGTGTTGCCGCTTCTTCATAATGCAGCATTTTCAACATGACCATAGAATTGGCAACAGTGTAGAAATTTCCAGTCCATACTTATTCGACGACAACTATAACATTTGTTAATTTTTACCTCCCGCTTCCTTGGTAAGGGAGGTATAGGGATCGTGGTAAAAATCGCATATCGAGATTTTGGTAAATGACCACGTTTTAAGGTCCTTTAGAATCCATTTTTAACATTTTCACGATGATGTCTGTGTGTATGTATGTATGTGTGTATGTGTGGATCCTGTATAGTGTATACGCTCTAACTCAAATAGTATCATTCAGAAAGTTTTGAAACCATGTATTTCTACCTTATTCTAATATGGAAATATCTGATTAGATTTTGGTGGCAATCGGATAACCGGAAATGGCAGTTTACTTGAAGCTCAAGATAGTTTTTCTTCAAAAAATACCTTTAAATGTATTTTTTTCTCAATTTGTTACTATAAAAATTAAAGATTATTTCATTTTCTACAAGTTTGCTTTAATACTTTTTCTATATATTGTATGGATAAATTTATAAAGTAATATAAAAATTATATACATAGGTAAATGGCGGGAGGTACTGTGTTGGTCACATCAGATTTTTAGTTTCGATTCCATGACATTGCTATTTTTGGGGTGATTTTCGACATTTTCATACATAATTTCTGCCATTGTAGAGCATGCAAAATTAATTTTGTTTATTGAAGCTTTTTTACCTAGAATAATTAGGGAAGCAGAAAATTACGAAAGTATGATTTACATGTTAAAAGTCTTATGTTCCGGTGTAGCGGTCAACAGCTTGTATGAGGTATATTGTTATTTAAAATTTTTGAAGAAAAAAAATTCAAAACGTATTCTTTCTCTAAGAAATAGTACCGAAATAGTATTTCAAATCGTTCACATCCTAATACATACGATAACACTGTCCGTGAGGTGATATTCAATAAATTTCAGCCATCCGAATTCTAAGTATATCGTGCGGATTCATAAGGTCATAGGTTATATTTGAAAATAAATTATTTTTTTTGTAAATAAATATTTCAAGAATTAAAAAATCATTGTCTGTAAATTCTAAAAGATTCGATTGTGAAATATGTATGTAACTATGTAATTTTGCGGGATCGTCATCCATTGTATTTAAAAGCATGTAATAGAACTATTTGATCATTTTAATTTTAGATCACAGTAAAATTATGTTCGGTTGTATTTTACTGTTTTGATTACACAAGAGACAAAATTAGATCGCTAAACATTATAACACAAAATAGAACATTGCACAATGAATTTTAGATCCCATTAAATTTCATTACAAATTTTTACGACTTAACAAACACAAACTTGAAAAATATTTTCCAAGAAACTTAACCTAATTGTATATTTGTGCTTTATAATGATTATTAATATGAAATAAATGCATTTGTATCGTCGACATAATCAAGGTATGAAATCTGGTATATTTTGTAAGTATGATGAATGTTTGCGTTTATTTGAAACACCTTCTATGTATATAAAAAACAAACTAAGTGTTTTTGATTCACTATTTACAATTTAATGAAAAATTGGTGACGCCACTGAATGTTTGGTTGACTGTTAGAGTAGGGTCTGGTCTATGCACGGGTACAAAATTAGTTCAGCCTGGTTGTTATTAACATGCTTTTTTATTAAAATTACTTTGGGAAGATGGTTTATTGTTGTACAGATAATAAACATTGTGAGTATTAATAACACATTTATTTTCCAAATTAAATACACACATAAATTTAAGAAAACGACGTAATACACGTAAATTGTTTTGAAAATAATTTCTTTGAATTTAAAATTCAAATGATTGTTAATTATAGTAAAATTGGTAGTTGCTCTATTTTAGACTTATTATTTATTTAAATTTTGACCGATTTTTAATTTTTGCACTTAGATTTTTACTAGTTGTAATATTTTTCATTTAATTTATATATTTAAAAAATAATTGAATACCTATTTAAAAACAAATAAAAAATAAATTGTACACATGTTCATCTATTTGTTTACGTTAACTGATCTATTTATTTTCCAAAAAAATTATATTGATAAATATTGTAGTATTTATTTATTTAACATTTATTGCTTTGACATAAAATCTAATTTATGTCTCACTAAAGTATTATGCACTGTTTATTGCTAGGATACGGTATATATAAACATATCCATTATGCCCCGGTTGTCTTGGATATGTTTATATACACCGTACCCGATCCTCGATGTTGATGTTTTAAAAATAAATAAACGTTGATAATAAATAAAACAATTAAACAACATCCTTAGCAACGCCAAAATTTGAGCATTATTGTAATCAAAATTATTATCAATTAAAACTTGTTTCAGATATTCTAGTGAGACATAAAATCTTGTATGTACCACGAGCGTTACTAGATGATAATGCCCATCGGACGACATCTATCCCTCGGGCTAGATCCTCGTCACCCTCCTGGCATTATGATCATAGTAACGCCCTTGGTACAGAAAATACTATTGTGCGATCAGTAGTAAACTATTAAAATCATTTGACATCAGTTTTATTATTTTTGGCATTGGGCCATTTTAATTCATTTAATAACATTTTATTATATTATTAAATAAGTAGTTTAATTCAGTAGTGTAGATTTTCTTTCTGAGAGCCCGAGTGCACGACTAAGGGCGTGTGTCTAACTCTAACATTTCAGCCTTAAGTCTCTAAGAACTAATGACTTATTGGTGCTCTTTCTGTTTCTGTTGCTGCATGCTGAGTATTTTTAGACATAAGTTTATAAATTCCGTAGTTCAACAAGACGGAACTGCGGAATTAGATTTAATAGTAGTAGTAGCTATGTATTATTTAACTTATTTATGTATTATGTAATATAAATGCATGAATAACTAGTTAGTTATTTGATTAAGGAAATCGTGAAACGGAACTGACATATTATGAAATCACAAATATAATTTATTTGATATAAAACTATAAATATGTTTTTATGCGTAATTAAATAAATCTGTGGTGAGATATTAGTAATTTACAAAAAAAATTAAACAGTAATAAATATTTTACTTCATATTTATCTAATTGCTGAAATTAAAGCATTTTGTTGTGGATTACAATTATTACAACTTCGAAGATTTGATATAGTAATATTTATATTTTAGCCGTGAAAGTGAAAAATGATATTTTACATCTTATTCATACATTTTAATTCAAATATTATGACATTCAAGTAATCACTGTTTTATATCAAGTAGAAGTATAATAAACAACCTCTGCAGTTTTTTTCCAGTTAAAGTATTATGTTCATGTAAATATTTATTATATTTAGCATTAATTTAAAAACAATAGAAATGTTAAAAGAAATTTACAAAAAAAAATACGGTAGCCAGTATTTTCGTCGTCTACAACTACAAGCCATCATATATCAGTTTGCGATTTAATATTGAACAATATATTTTTTTGCCGACTAGGAATAAAGTTTTCCTAAAAGTTACTTACATTACTGTAACAGAAAAAGTATGATTTTATTTCCGACTCAATAAAATCAACTTTTTGTACCTACAGTAGTAGGTAAAATGATAACATTTAAATCAGGATTTAAATATTGAAAATAATCAGAAACTTGATATTAATTCGAAACAATCGGCAAAAAAATTGTGTTCATTTCGGCAACAATACAAATTTACTGCCTTGGTTAAACGCCGCGGCAGTGAATTTGCCATTTTTTCCGTTAATTGTTTATTAATTGGTGTCATTAATATATAGAAAATCGTATATTAATGAATCTTTATAAAGAAAGATTTTTATTTTCTATTAATAAACGATTTTAGTGTAAGTAATCCTAAAAAAAATAATGTTAAATTTAAGGTCCAGTTTTTCATCTCTGGTTAAACTGTGAAAAATTGACATTTGTAATGTTTTCAGCTTTATGCTATAGTCGATTCGCTGAGACGAGAGAATGTGTAACTAATTCTTAAACAGAGAACAAGTCATTCTATTGGTCAAGAATTAGTTCCAAATTCTGTCGTCTCAGCGAATGGACTATATAATATCGATGCTATATTATTGTTTTAATTGACAGTAAAGTAGCAGTTTAACCAGAACTGAATACGGGGCATACGGGGCCTGTGTCAAACTTTACGAACCTAAAAAAAATGTAATGGAATAAAATTAGAAATTTTATTAATTTAATAAGATACGATCATCATTGGAAAAATTATTAAGAGCATTGTGCACTCCTGTTATAAAATATTAAATGAAAATTCAAATAAATTGTTCCTGTATTAGAACTATTAACATTTAAAAAAATAATTATTGAAATTTATTAATACAGGACTGATTTTAATGGGAAAACCAAAATTCAGTAGCATTTCTCGATTTCTATTAAAATCAGGCCATCGATGCCAAACCTGAACCGAACCAAAACCGGAACCAAACCGTATCACTTTAGCGAACCCGAACCCAGAACCGAACCTCAGATATATTTTTCTGTTGAACCCGAGTCGAAACCGAACCGGATATTAAAATTCGGGTTCAGGGTTCAGCTCCGGTTCAGATTCATTATTAGTTTGAAACGTAAACATAATCGTAATACAGCCGAATATCGACGCCTTCGGCATCCGCGTTGCTGCCTGTGTTGAATGTTCGTGAAAATTGTATTCGTGTTCGGATCTTAAATAAAGATTTGTTATTCAAAAAATATTAATTCAATTTTCATTAGGTCGAACCGAACTTGAACCCGGAACAAAACCGCAAATTTCACTAATGCTTGAACCATAACTGCACGCGAACCCATTTTTAAAACAACAAATTAAACTGAACCGAACCTAGTTTTTGGCGGGTTCGATGCCCTGACTAAAATCAAAGTCAAATACTAATAGATTTCAATAATACTGTTTTTTAAATGCGGGTTCTTATTAGAAATATGTTTGTTTAATGTTACATTTTTTAAAATGTTAATAGTTCTAGTACAGCAACAATTTATTTAAATTTTCGCTTCATATTTTAGTACAGGAATACAAAATGCCCCAAATATCAATTTGGAAGTCTCGATTATTATTCTTCTCAGGGCGTAATTCTTAATTAGTTCAATTTATAGATAAGGTTTTATACATATATTGTAACTTTAATAATTTTTTTCCTCCCATTTACAGCTACCACGTGATGATGGGCCGCCCTTACCACGCAAAGACTCTCGCTACTACCTCTTCGACTCGCTCCACCGGCGTTTCCTCCGCATCCACGGCTAACGTGCCTCGGGATAGCTTTGCGCTTTCCTCGTCCACGGCTTGAAATTCCAGCCTGGGGAGAAAGGTCACCTTCCCAATCAGTAGAGTTCAGACGGAGACTTCTCAAGACAGTGGCCTTTATAGATGATTTATCCAAAGAATCTCTTACAACTATCTGCAACAAAGCAAGAACAGTTTCGCAATAAAATTTGTGACGCACAATTATAACAGGCACAAGTTTGTTGAATTAGGTAATGAAAACGGCACAACGAGAAAATATCAATCAAAAAATGGCCTGTAATTTTTTGGATTGAAGATTCAAGGCAATCTTTGTTTATCGCACAAAATGATCTTTCTAAATGAACGAAACCGTACTGATTAAGATTGTAGAATCCCAAAAAAATGTTCGCAAGAAAATTGATCACGACAATTTGTCGTTCAAAAAATTTATTTCCAATAAATTGATAGCGAAGAAAATGTATCGCAAGGAAAATAGATCCTATAAAAATTTACCTCAAGAAAATTTGTTACTGAGAAGTTAATCCTGAAAAATATTGATCGTCTGGAAGTATGGATGTCTTAGGCAGATTGTAAAATCCATTTTTTTTTATAAAACACCTAATCGTTTTTTAAATGCATAAGTGAATGGACTGGTACAAGAATTTTTCCATGATTTCTAAGTACTAAATATTAAAAAATATTGTTCTTTAAAGAATTCCAAATGTGAAAATATCACGAAATATCCATTCGATATTTTACAATTGCTTATTGAAATTTGTGTAATATTTTCAAAAAGTCATGTGATGAGAATGTGATGTCGGAGTACATACAGTCTTTGAATATATAATACAATACAAGAACGGCAACGTAATGTATTTAGATTAAATATTTCGAGAGAAGGTGCCATCTATTCCTCCGTATACGAATTATTTCCGAGTTAGTTCAAAAAATGCATAATAGGTGGATGTTGCACAGTGTTGCCACGGAGCTAGAAGAACAAGATAAGATTTTAAAAAGGTTTTTAAGTTTGCTACTGTAAAACAAGTATACATGTACATTGAAGATTCAAAATATATTATCTGGATATTATGAAACAATATTTTTGAATTATTGATTATTGAATACCTCTAACAAATACTATTTGGCAATGCAGTAAGCACGATTTATCGTAGTTCACAGTTTTGTGGTAGGAGTCACTAGCTATCTATAATAATTTTGTGAATAAAAAGAGACAGATATAGTATCTTGCGTTGCCGTTCTTATATGTATTATATATTCAAAGATACAGTTTAACATGTGACAAACTATCGCCTACTTATATAACGTAGATGATGGGCAAACTGTTTTCGTATTAGAAATGACGTGCTGTATGTACTCCGATGTAAAAGGTGTGTGACTTTCGCACCAATCTTTTTATTTATTACGAAAATTACAACAAATTATGATTTTTCTTATTGCTATGGACAATATTACACAAACTTTTATTTAAATACTTTTTAAAAAAATGTGAAACCGGCCCATAAACATTTTCTCATATAATTTTTCTAAACATACCTTAACCTAACGCACAAAACTTGCGCCAGTAAAACTCGGGCCAAGAAACTATAAAATATTATACTTTATTTAATTTTTTTAAATAACTTGAATTTTGATAAAGTTTTGTCTAATTTCTTGTCTAATCTATCGATTAATCTTCCTTGAAATCAACTTATCGATTATTAAATTAACTTGGTAGAAATTTTCTGGCGACCAATTTTACCGCGATTAATTTGCCGGCGCAATTTTCCTCGCGATCATTTTTCCAATATCAATTTTCACGCGATAAACTTTTCGGGCACGCGAGATCGTAGTATTTTATAAAGTTCTAAATGTTAATTTATAAAGGGATGAACCCAATTTAAATATATATGTATGTAATAAATATTTCACTTCGTTCGTATCTTTATTATTATCGTCATCGGGGGTTATTTTAAACAATTTCTAGAGCTACATATGTTACATGGAGCATTTGGGAACACCGACGGTTCGGAAGATGTATAAATTCAAGTTTACTACATCCATACACAGACTATAAACAAACTGTGAAGCAAAAAACTCCGAAATATAGCGCAAAATATTAAAATTAGAACTGCACATTTGTATTTTAGACTTGTACATAACAAAATATCCTATAAATGCACTAAAATAACCCTGGATTATTTTGAAACCGTTCTTTCTTTAGTGTTCAGCCAATGAAATAGTTGTAAGAATAATAATGACATCAGACCTTTAGTACGTAACTAATTGTATTTATCTTGCATTTATTTTTATATGTTTATGTGAATAATGTACCTCTATATGTAATATTGTAATACATATTGTAATTCGATTTTGGAACTGGCATAATTTAGTTCCGAGATTAATGTTGTGATTATCTTCGTTGCCATTATTACATAGTATGCCAAAAATTTATCTACTTAATTTAAATATTACGTGTATATGTTTCATATTTTTGACAATTATAAATGTTTATATTTAATTATTTTGAATAAAAATATATGAAATAATATTTTATGGAGTATTTTTATAGTTAAGTCACTATTAAGTTTTTATGTCGGCGTATGCAGCTCGTTCATTTTAGCACTGCACTTGGATTGCGCAAAAGTCAAAAGATAGCACGATAACAAGAGAGATAATCATAGAATTCTAGAAAAATGATCATTTGTACAGATCGTGCAACAAGTTGAATGATTACTGACCTTGTAATATAATGGAATAGAACAAAACCTTATTCGTTTATACAGTGGCTTTAATATTAAATATATAACATAACAAAGAATATTGGTGGTGTTCTTTGGATTGTGAAATATAATTTCGCTTTCACTTTGCGAGCAACCTTAAGTGCGGTGCTGAAGTTGTCAAGCTGTAAAACATGCTCTGATTTCTGGAGAAACAGTAATACGAAAATATACATAAAAATTTCTTTTAATTTGAGTTAAAAGAGCCTTACTATAAATAACAAAATAACTAATTTCTAGTGTTAATAAAATAATTAAACTTTTGAAGTACCTACCTACAAAATACGTTTATATAATATTTTGTTTATGTATATTAAATAACCGATATTTACAGAATTTCATTCAATTAGTACTACACATTTACAAAAATAAGCATAAATTTTTATTTACTTACACTATTTGTAAATTTAAAGTTTGGTAAAATAAACTATGCAAACTGCATTTGACACTAAAATTTTCTTCTTTAGCTTTTCCCATTCGTTAGGGGTCGCTATTTTTTATTTTATTCTAAAACTGGAGTTATTTCCCTTATTTTTTCATTCCTTACCGTATCTTCCCCAACATCTATCTCAACAACGTCATCTCTACCACATTCTTTTGCTTTTCATTCGGAAGTTGTTGAACGACTTTGCTAGCCCAGCATTTGCTTGATTTGCTCGCAAGCAATCCAAGCGCCAAATTTATCGCTTGTCTTGCTAACTTATGAAATATAATGGCGGGAAATGCAAATTATACATAGATGAATTTAACTTGTACTATTTCTATCTCATTTTATGGTCTGTTTATATCAATTACATATCAAAAAGGCTTTCAAAGTTTTGTGATGAATGTTCATAACATTGTTAAATTTTAAATATTTTCTTAGACCTACAAAAATGTTCAAAATTAATTCCACTATCTGCAAAGAGCTGTACCTATCTATAAATTCATTTTCTATAACTTTCCAGAACAATAAAAGGGATATGAGAGATACACATGTTTTATTTGACAACTGTATAACTTTCTCGATGACATTTGTGAATATCAGTTCGCCATATAGCTAGCAAATCTTTCAGTGTACTAAGCAACAAGTCTCGTTTGCTTACCTAGCATTTGAACTTCTTACTTCAATCACAGAAAACAGCTTGCTGTTTGTCTGTGCTTCAATGAACGCACCTATTGATTTTAAATTTCCAGTAAAATTATTACATAAACAAATTATGCAAATTGCGCTTGACACTGACATTTTCAAACCAATGTAATCATCTCTCTTGTATCTTTCTAGAAACTTGTAACACTAGAGTTATTTTCTTACCGTATCTATCCGTGTCTTCCCCAACATCTACTTCAACATCCTCATCTCTGCTACATTCATTTACATTTTATTGATACTGACATCTGTCAATTTGAATTATCTGAATATATTAGCAATTTTCATAGTTAGCATCACAGTTAGCATTGGCATGTATTTTTTAGGGTACCTCTATATACAGGTATGGCCATGACGTGGCGCACGTTTCGTCCGCCATTTGCGGTCCACTGTCATATTCGTTGTTGTTGCGCAAATTATTATGTATTTTCCTGGTTATTTGTTTTATTTTAATGCAAAACACATTTAAATATACTTTTAATGTTTATTTAAAGTGTAAGTAATACTTTTATTTTATTTATGTGTTTTTCTTGAGATACTGACTACCAATTACCAATATTAAGCACAAACATTTAAATTTTTAAAAGGTAAGTTTAAAATATATACTTAGTATGTAAATAATAACTACAGTTATTAAATTTGATGTGTTAATAACAACATATATCCTATGCCCTACATAACCTCTAAATCCATGTCATAATAATAATTGTGTATCTCTTAAATAAATGAATTTTTATTACCTTTATAGATCCATAGTGTGATTATTTAATATTCCTGTATAATATAATATCACATTTCTTACAAATAAATAGGGAAATGAATTATCAGTATGTTTGACATTTGCCCGCTAATGGCGGCGATCTCGCCCCATGGCATTTAATAAGTTACTTATTAAATGCCCATGGCCATATCCTGTTTATAAAGGTACCCTACTTCGCGGATGCAGCAGCTCTCTACCGGTTGTGTTTGGAACTATGATTGTTTGGGTTATCGCTTGTCAGTTTGATTTTGTGACAGTACATATTGTTAACGAAAAATATATTTCATACAATTTTTTGGTACATATATATTTTAATAAATGTTTTATGTACATACCTTTACTCTTAATTCTGCTGTCAGCTGTCACAATTTTAGGTTAGTTTGTTTACAACAGCAAACGGAAACTACATGGACTGTTGTGTAGTGTATGTGAGAGAGGAATGTCTTTGTGTAACAAGCCGTGACGTGAGGTATATAATTTCTTGTAGGCTGTTTGGAAATATGCGTCCAGGCATGGACTTATTCGGTAAATTGCAGAAATAGAGGCCATGAAAAAGGGGGTGAAAATGTTAATGGCTCTCCCCTTACTGCCAGCCTATCAAATAGAGCCAGGTTTAATCAAAAATTGGTGTCGAGCACAAAATATATAAATAAATCCAATTTTCAGTTACATCAGAAGGTAATATTTTAATTTAATAAACACTTTCGATACCATGGTTATCTTTCTTATTATTAAGGAACAGAATTGGTTAAATGGGCAATGTTGTACAGTGTTGATTTATATTCCGGTTGAAAAATTAAATTAAAAAAAAATGATTATCGCATTTTTTTTTAAAATAGTATAATTATTAAAGAACGAATGTCATAATTGTCATTTTATTTTGTGAGAAGGAAGTTTGGGTAACGACGCGTAGCGGAGTTGCCCAAACCTTTGAACAAAATAATCGACAATTATGACATGAGTTCTTTATACTATTTTTTCTATTTTGCGCTTTTTATGATCTTTTTAAATAAAAAATCGTAAATTCAAAATTTAGGGAATTTTGTGTTAGTTGGTAATAATGTGACATTTGAAAATTCAATTGTTTGAATTTAAAATTGTCTCGTGTGTTTACAATCAAATTCATATCAAATTAAAAATGAATACAGACGACTTTTTGTGTACTCCACGTGAAATACGTGAAATTACAGAAAATACATTTTATAATTCCAAAAACAAACAATGAAAAAAGTCAGTCATAACCAAATATAAAATTTTTACAAGTTACTTATATTTTATTGTATAAAATTAACTGAAAATGATGTGGAAAGTGTAAAACTATATAATTATACACATCTTATATTTAAAACACTATTTTCTTATAAATAAACACTTAATTCTTGTTGATATTTCTCCTCCGCCGCCATTTGACTTTTGTCTGAACTACTACACAACCTGCGTAACTTTGGCTATGACATCAGCGCCGAAAAGCTCGAACTAATTTACCGACAGAGTTCACAAATAAATTACATATTTTAAATATCAACAATTAATATTGTTTTGAACTATTTATGCCCTAAATATATATAAACAAAAATAAAAACCTTAACAATCGTTAGTATCGTTTATTCAGTGAGGTTTGACATTTGATATTTTTTGACATAACATTTCAGCTATGCTACCAACTTTATAAAAATAAATTGTACTAGGCTGTTACAACGCTCAAACGAGCTATTAACGAACTCCTTTGGGTGCTGTAATAGCTTTGTTACAGATGCAAAATAGAAAAAAATCAATTGGACACTATATTGGATTTTTATTCAGTTTCCTATAAAAAAAGATTAAATTTACTGAAAAGTATTGACAACTGACAAGCTGCGACATGACATCTGGTGGGAAAAATATGAACTTTTCGATTTGGTACTATATTGTAACTGTATGCTTGAGTTACATGTGGTTTGATCATTTGATGCGAATAAAAATGGGAAAAAGTCGTACAAATTGTTGTGTATTCTGATGTCACTGAAGATCTGGTCGAGACACATGCATTGTGTTTTATAATTTTCCGAAACATGGCCAAAATAAAGTTAAAATTACGACAAGAGCAGGTGTTGAAATGGACATGGATCGACGAAAAGCATGGTAATATGCAATTCGGAGTGCAAAACAAATAACAAAACATATTAAAGTTTGTTCTCGTCATTTTTAATCGGATAATTACATATTTCCTGGTCTTTGTCCAGCTTTACACGTGCATTCTGCGCTAATAATTTTAAATTTTCTCTAAATGTATTTTGATTTCATGTGGCTTTGCAGAAATTGCACTGGTTTGCAGACAAAGTGCAAATATTACCCACGTTATACCGTCATTTTTTAATACTCCACATAATATTATGTGGTTAGCGTTTATAATTCGCTCACCTGCAATCATCAATTTCGATTGATTAAATATATATAAATATATAAAATTATAAATACATTTTAACATATCTTCTATAATACATCTAGAAGTAGCCGTTGCTTCCAGAAATCTAAAATGGTCTGTGATACCAAGTCCCATTTTAAGTGAAAAAATTGCTTTTGTTGTTTGTTTTCATATGTCACAACACTGCGAGTACCAATTCAGAAGCAGCTGATCGGTCCGATGGTGCTGCCGCCATCGGACATGTCAGTTCTCAATACAACTGGCAATTTGAGCGATTATTTAAATTTTGGTTTAATTTTTAATTCTAAAAAACTTTTTTAAATATCTTTTTTATATACGTACTTCTAACATGAAAAGTACCTTACTTGAAATTGGAAATAAGACCATCACTATTTTGACCAATCTGTAACAGGTGTGTCACTTTCGATGTTTTTTAAAAGATATTTCGGGTAATATTAACGATAGAGCAAAACCGTTTGCACATTTCATGGTCAACTTTTCGAGAAATGTTTAATAGTCGCCACCAGTCGCCACAGGAATTTTCGATCTTCCTTTGTTTTTGAGCTATAGGCAAAAACTCGTTTTTCGCTATTTCGAAAATATCGCATATTTATTATGATAGAGAAAAATTGTTTTTTTGCGTAGAATAAAACGGAGTAATTCGATTTTTTTAAAAAACGTAAGAATGTAGACTTGTTATATAACATTGAAAAGCTTATAAAATTAGCAAAAAGATGAGAATTAAATTTTCAAAAAAAAAATCTAGTTACGCCATTTTATTTTACGTAAAAAACGGTACAAAATTTGTCTAAATATTTTTTCTCTAACGATCATAATAAATAAGATATGAGACATTTTCGAAATTAGCGAAAAAGCAGTTTTTGGCTGTAGCTCGAAAACAAAAGAAGATCGAAAATTCCTGTGGCGACTATTAAACTTTTCTCGAAACGGTTTTACTATATCGTTAATATTACCCGAGGTAGGATAAAAAGAAAACATCGAAAATGAGACACCTGTATGAGCGGAACCAATATCCGCTTTAGTTAGCCAAGAAAGTTTCTAAAAGACAAAATTGAATACGGATGCTATGGTTAAAATTATACTGTTTTATAAATAAGTTATTAAAATTTGACATCAATAAGTTGAACGGTAACAAAACTATGAATTTTGAAACACATAATCTCACTATGCATGTATTTACAGATATTGGATTCAGTCGGTAAGACCGGTACACATAAGTGTATCCGGCTTACCAAGGAGGACAAATAATAACGTGGAGGCGTATAACAAAGTCCTCTTTAGGCGTACGGGGATACACCCCCATGTATTTCATTTCCTTGGTATTATTTCAGTTCGATTTGCAATACGTAGAAAACTGATTTTTTTATTTACAGAAATATTAATTAGCTTGACAAAACGAGCCTTCATCGAGTATCTAACTATAAATAACGGGTTACGTAATTCAAGAGGTACAAACAATAGATACAGCAAAAATTTTGAAAGATGTTTGATCAAGGTAATCTAAGAATTGTATGAATTCAGATACTACTGTTATTTTATTATTATAAAAATATATGTTACAATAAAAGCATTCAAATTTCAAAAATAAATCAACTGGTAGGTTTATTAACAAATGTAAAACTAAATATGTGAAAAATAAGATACTGACACAATGTCAGTGTCAGTGATACTGACAGAAAATAACTTTATTTGTACGGCTATGAATCAAGGTAATGTATCTGAATTAATATATAAGCTTACGTTACAGCGAAAGTATTATCAACAACGAGCATCGTTTTAAAGTGCAATATCCTAACTTACTCGAAACAATATGAATTTTTGAAAGACAACCGTGTTATATTCATCCTTATCGCACACGCTTATAGACTGCAAAGGAGAGAGATAAATGTATGCCAATTTGTTAATTCGTTCATGATACAAATAACCTTGATCGGACATCTTTAAATAATTTTACTGTACCTATTAAATAATGAACGCATACAACGTGTGCACTTTCATTTAATTAATGGAAACTATACAACTCTTCATTTTTTAGAAGTGTGCGCACACGTACTTGAAAATGTGGCGACAGATATGCGAGAGGTAACGAAAATAAAGTAGTAAAGAATTTTATTTTAAAATGTATATATATAAATATTTCGTTTCTAGGGAACTTGGTTGCCTCAGAGATGACGTAAGTACTTAATAAATAGGGAATTACCGGTTCAGTTAATATCTATTTTTTGGAAGTCAATGAACTAATAAGTATAGCATATACAAGCCCAAACAAATTATAAAAGCTACGCAAATGGTGAGAAATTTGTATAAATTTCATTGGAATGGTTTAAAATATGGATTTTAAACATACAATAACTGAATATGTTATTCAAGTATTCCGCCTTTTAATAATGGATTACATCGCCTTTATTAGTAATACCAGCTTTAATTCTAATAGGCATTGTATACTTAAGCCCTGCATATTTTTCTTAGTATTGTACCATATAACTTGCAAGGTAGGTTTTACTGTAAGCACTGAATTTGTCCCTTAAAATGCCGGTCGAAATATTATCATCAGTCATTTGGCTCACAGTTTTAAGTCTTTATTTTAGGGGGGCGGTTTCGAAAAAGCGACATGAAGTAATATCGGCCAGGCCATGAACTATTTTAATTTTTCTTATAAAATTAACCAACAGAGGGCAATTGGATGGTTCTGGTCCATACTTAGGTTCGTGCTTGAGATGAATGTAAACAGAAAGATAGAGACTCTTCAGGTCAACTTTTACCCAGAGCCTGTGGTTTTATAACTGGTAAATAAAAGCTTTTATAACCAGAGGCACAACAACAGCAAACCATTCATTTCTCTTGCATTTCACTTTTAATGTATGATTCCATAATATGCGTATATATATTAACAGAAAATGTAAAATTTATCCTTTTATAATACTGGGAATTTAATTTTATTAGTTAGTTAAGTAAGTACGTATATACATAGTATTTCTACGACATCAAACAATATACGTCATAATTAAGAAGTTACTAAATTTTATAGCTAATTTATATGAGACCGAATCTTTTTATGTAGAAATATCTAACCATTTGTCTGGATTTTCTAATTTGTTGAAAATGTAAACCGGCCGAAATATTATGAGTTTGGGGCTCATATATTGCATTAAAAAATTACCAGAATAATACAGAAAATACTATAAATTATTTTAACATATTATTAGGTTAAAATTATGTAGAACGCAAAAATTATAGACGTTTATTTCTCTTTCAAAGTTCTTCATTAATTTTGTACTGTTTTTATAGTATGTATAAAAGCTCCCACCATCACTCTTTTTTCTTCTTATCTTCGCTATTTTATTGGCACTCATAAAACTATTTATATATTTCATTTATCAGAAAAATATTGAAGATATTACACTGCTTTGTATTAAGAAAAATATATTTTATTTGATTTTAAGTGATATCTTGTTCTTTCCTAGGAAGAGAGAAATAATGAAGAATTAACAGAAACGGTAGATATGACAGAACCAATACCACAGGCACACGGTCATGAGCCACAAGAAGAAGTAATAAATTTGATAATAAATGATTTTGTAAATTATTTTAATAAAATTTCATTATTCACAGCCACATCATTGCAGTGTATGCCGCGACCAGCCACCAACACATGCAAGTGTTCCGTGTGGACATATGTGTTTGTGCGGAGGATGTTCGGCACTTCTGCCGAATTTTAATAATACCTGCCCAAATTGTAGAGCAAATATACAGGCAATTGTTCAGATATTTATGAATTAAATTCACACGTGCACACACACATATACGCACTCACACACACACATACGCACGCACTCACACACACACACACACACACACAAATCATTGTAAAACTAGTAAAATCGTATTGTATGTCAAACAATAATAACTATTGCCATGGTTTTAGAACCATTCATAGGTAGCACGATTAACCAATTATAATGCAAAATTAATCAGCTCTTCCTATTAATTCGTAACTCTTATATGTATACCAAATAGCATTTTTGGAGTTGTAATATTGGACTTACTGGAAGAAAAAATCGTTACATACACATGCAAACTTTATCGTAAAGTTAGTAACATCGTATTGTACGAACAAGGTTCGTCGAATATTTTGACCAAAATAACTACCGTATCTATAGGCACGGAAGTAAAAAGGGTTTATTAATTATTTTCCAAAGAAGGGACAATCATGTGAAATAAACTATTATGAAAATGACATCATCTGAGAATTATGTGGTATCACTTTTGTACTTACTGCCGAGGTTATATTCGTAACGAATAAAAGATAATTATAGAATGTTTGAAACGTATGTATTTGTCCTTTAACAAAAACAACCTTATTTGGTTGATAATTTGTTTGAATACAAACCAAAGGTTATCTGCTGTTTCTATAATAACGTCAGTAAAAAAATATCCGTTTGTTTTACTTGCCAATTCACGGGCAATTTTGAAAATGCTGAAGAAGCATCAGTCCATACTTATTTGATGTCGAATATAACATATGCGTATGGAAACATAATTTCTATTTTCAAAGGTGTTCATATTTTTTGACATTGCCCCGCTTATGGCGGCGATTTTGCCCCATGGCCATACCCTTTATATAAAGGTACCCTACAATACACGCCAATAGCTGGCTGATTTATGAAATTTAATATCTTTAACTCTATATCTATTGAATATGAAGTATAAAATGCAATTAAATCGTATAGAAAATAATATATTCTTTAAGTTATAATAACGTTAAATGTCAATAAATCTTATTTAACTATTAAATCTGCAAATGAGGCTACTTCCGGTTCACCAATTATAATCAAAATCTAATCACTTGTTCTTCTGGATGTAAACTTGAGGAATACGAAAAAATTATAATTTTTGGAATCATGGTATTGAAGTTATGCGATCCGAAACTTTCGTCACACACGCACATACATACAGACATCATCGTAAAAGTGGTAAAATCGTATTATAGGGACCCTAAAACATTCTTATTCACTAAAAACTCATCATTGATTTTTTTGGCCAAACCTTACATAAAGGTAACGGAAGGTAAAAACAATATAATTTTATATGAAGCATTTTTCTGAATTTCTAATAGTTACGAAATTATTTAAAATTAAATATTGGCCAAGGCCGCCACGACATTTAAACTAAAGCACATCTAAGATTACTTCTGAAAAGCAGACAAAAAATATCATTAATCGAAGTCGTAACTCTTATATTTTTCGAGATAGCAGAGCTAAACCCGATAAAAACTCATTTTTCACTGCCTTATATCGCGGACACTAATGAAGATCGGAGCTATTTTGATTAGGCCGTTTTTACTCATTTTGGTCAATACTGTTTGTATTATTGTCTTATTTGTGTTATATCAAAAATTTATAGATAGAAAAACTATTTTCGTGCGCCATTGGGTGAAGAATAAAAATATCTTTATTCGAAACATCTTTCTAAACTACTAATTCATTTTTTCATTATTATCTACATAGTTAGCCTATAACAATTTTTGGCAAAACAATTTCAAAACAAAATTACATCAAAGGTGGTCAGTACTCGTATATTGAAATTTTTCCCACTAGTCACAGAATTTGGCAAGGTGCATATTTTAGGCGTAAAATGTAAATAATTTTTTGTTGTCATTATGCGAAATCTAGTAAAATTTATCAAATAATTTTGGAGAAATATGTAGTTGTCTATATTAATGAGAAAAGGGGTAGAAATATTTCAATGTGAGCAAACAGCAACGTCACGGACCACAGCAACGTTAAGCGCAAAAAAGCAGTGCATTTTTTGTTAACGGCGCAAACATTTTTTTTTAATGATATGACCGTGGGCCGAAATTGCCGCCATTAACGGGCCACTGTCGAGACATACTAAGTATTAATTTCTCTGAAATAAAATCAATATTTGGGATTAGTTCTGTATAAATTTTATATAGTTCCTGTACATTGTTCTGGCATTTATAAGATTCCTTGCCAGTTTGGTAAAGTATATATTCGTCAAACGGGTAGAACTGTAGCAACAAGATTAAAAGAACGCGAACGACATATAAGATTAAATCAACCAGATAAATGTGCTGTTGCTGAACATGCTATTCAAGAATTACATGGAATTGATTTCAAAAACACGAAAATTTTAGTAAGAGAAAATAACTGGATGAGAAGACTAATTAGAGAAGCTATCGAAATCAAGAAATCCTCTAATAAAGTTAATTTAAATACAGGTTTTGAGCTTAATAAGTCTTGGTTACCTGTTATTCGTTCATAATTTTCTGTTTTATCTTTGTATGTTTTTTATGTAACTTATGATCTATGTTACCCTCTTTTTGTAAACTTGTTGTCTTGACAACATGTACTTTCTTATTTACCTGATGAAGACAGCACTTCGCTGTCGAAACATCGTTAAATAATAAAATTTATATAGAACTAATCCCAAATATTGTTTTTATTACATTATATTATGAGTTCTGAAAGCTTCTTTCAATATTTATTAATTTCTCTATATTATATTTGTAAAAAATGTGATATTATATAGTATTGTAACGATTTATTTATTTATGGGTGAAGTGTAAAAATAAGAGAAATAATATTAATTAAAATAAAAGTTTATTAAAGGATGAATAATTTAGGATAAATATTATAAAGATAATAAAAGTAATTAACACTATGATTAAATAATTATAAACACTAATTTAAGACTAAGAATATTATTAAATGCTTAAACACTAAGATTATTTATTTAAACAATATTTATATCACTATATTTATTTATATAACTACATTTATTTATGTTCACAACTCGTAGACTGCTTATTTATATCACCCCGTGTTCATTGCTCGTTGCTTCTATATAACAGACTATATCCCCACTGTCATTCGGACGGTATTTATACAGCCCAGCGTCCTTCTGGAACCCTCCGACGCCACAGTGATACCGAGCACAATCGATTTTGGTCATCTGTCATTAACACGTTTCAGCGAGTATGGGTTATTCCGTCGCCGGGATTACGTCATCGCTCGGGAACATTCCACCAGTAGCGGCGCCCGAATACTCTTCAGTCAGTGGCGTACGTTACAGTATAAAGGAATATTAAATAATCACACTATGAATCTATAAAGGTAATAAAAATTAATTTATTTAAGAGATACACAATTATTATTGTTATTGATTTAGGTTATGTAAAGATACGATTCAGGTTGTTATTATCACATCTAATTTAATATCTGTAGTTATTATTTACAAAATAAATATATATTCTAAACTGACCTTTTAGAAATTTAAATGTTTGTGCTTAATATTGGTACACATGTAAATTGAACAAAATATTACTTATACGTTAAATTAAAACTATATCTAAATGTGTTTTTCATTAAAATAAAACAAATAACCACGAAAATACATAATAATTTGCGCATCAACACCACATATAACAGTGGCCCGCAAATGGCGGACGAAACGTGAGCCACGTCATGGGGATACATCAAAGGTGCAAAGGTTCGTATATATACTGGCCACCAACCCTTGCGTTGGCTGCTCCAGTTTCCAACTGGGCGAATAATGCGATGGACGCTATGTCTGCAGGCGTATGACCTACAAATAGAGTACATACCCGGAAAACTCAACGTAGTAGCAGATACTCTGTCAAGACCAATATGTACAACACCAGCAGAGTACTAAGTTTGCACTGTGATGGTAGCCTTGCCAACGAGGACGGCCCCGGAAGACAATAGTGATTCCAACTATTCCCGAGGTACCAGACCCACCCGAGTCAAGAGTTCCCAGAAAAAGAAGGCCATCACGCTGCTACTGTTGAAGTATCACCGAGTCGGTTAGATATTTCCAAGCACATACCAAAAATACACTCTTCCAAGAGGGAGACTGTAACACAACTAGTTTCCCGCCTCTCCAGAGAGCAATATTAAGGTAGTTGTCACTCGAGTGTACCTATTCAAAAACTTGTTCTATGTTCAAAATAAAAATTTAGCTAATGCAGTTTATATTTACAATAACTTTTATTTTTTAACATTATATTATATACACAGATTGCATCAAAATAGTTAAAATCTAATATCAAACACAGTATCAGATGGATTTTCTTTATTTTTCCGTAGAAAAGTTTTTTTTTGAACTGTACCACTCGCACTAACGCATACACAAGTGTCGTATTTCAATATACTCACACTACAGTATGAATGTTGAAGAATAACTGAGGCAACGTCGCACCTAGACATTTATTGGTACATTCGGGTATAAAAGTAATAAGATATTTTGAGATATAATACTAATTCTAAACTACAAATGGAAACTGCAAAACAAATTAATATATTTCTTTCTTAAAATTACAAAAGTAGAATTATACTGTTTAAAGTTTTCATGCTTTTCACGTAAAATACTAATTTAAAAAATATTTCCTTCGAGTGTACGTCTGAAATTCCTTTAACCAAAGATCACCTCTTATTCGCTAATACAAAGCTGGAGTTGTTAACTGATACTCCATCTGGAACGCGTGTACATGGTTGTCAAGTATAATTCTACCTATTTATCGTATCTTCAGATTATAATTTTCTAGAGGCATTAAAATTAAGTCTGGATGGTAAATAATTTTCAAATTTTTACATAAAATCTGTTAACTAGTTTTCTATAACATACTAGTTTTCCTATTAAATATCGGTATGCATATAAAAGTTATAATTTAAAATGTTCTGTTTATTTTTCCATTTCCTATTCTTCACGTGTTAAAAAGGTCAAATTTAATTGCAAATATCTCAGGTATCGCGTGGTCAATTGTTTTAAAACTTGGAGAGCAGGTAGATTATATTGCAGTTGAGATATACTTAATTTCAATTAATTCTGGGTAAAGTGGTCTCACGATATAATTACCTTAACTATTTCTATTTGACTATTTCGATGTTTGACGCGTAGACCACTTGCGTAGAAGGAGAGATTTACTTAAAATTTCAATTAATTCTGGGTAAAATGTTTTCACGATATAACTATACCTTAACCTATTTAGGGACTTGAATATATGCCAAGTTCAAAGTAGTTTTTCCCGCTCAAGCCAACACACAAGAAACGTATAGCGATGTCATGTTAATTTTGTTTTAGTTTGATATAAATTCTTTTATATTGTAAAACTAATGTTAATTTTCGAAAATAAAATAATAAAACAGTGAAACTGTAACAGGATCTATTTATTTACTTAGATTTTATTTTCAGTAATCATTACAACCCACATAACTATTACATAGGTTCACATTTTCTTCTAGATTAAATATGGTTTAATCAGAGTATTCTGAAACAAATAAAATAAATATAAACATAAAGTAATATACATATTAAGATTAATGTTTACCTTCAATTTTAAAAGATAATCCATGTCTCGTATATTTTTCTGCATTGTGCCAAACTAACAACCAATAATTGAGAACATCACCTATATTGAGTTTAACACTTTTATCGATAAATCTCCATTGACCATCTTCAGCTACAGTGACACGGATAAAAATATTTCCTAAGTCCTTTTTATCTATGGCTTCATTTATGTTGGCGTGGAATTCATAAAATTTGATACCTTCTTCGTCTAAAAATGAATTAATTATTTTATATTATCCGTAAAAAAGACAAAAAATATAAGTAGTCATAATACAACAATAGTTATATGTAAAGGAACTTAATATAGTTTCCAGCATTAGTAAATATGTAGGTATGTATTTAAATGAATAAAAATTAAATGGCGGGAGGCATTAGATTTTGGTATTACCTTTGGTCAAAAAATTCAATGCTTAATAAATAAGCACGTTATAGGGTCCCTAGAATACGATTTTGCTATTTTTGTCTGAATGTTTGTATGTGTGTGTGACAAAAGTTTCTCCTTCGATAACTTCAATACTACAATACCAAAAATTATAATTCTTTCGTATTTCTCTTTCTTATACATCCATATGAAGATGTGATTAAATTTTGGTTATAATTGATCAACTGGAAGTGCTCTCATTTGAAGATTTGAACAGTTTTTCTTGAAAAATGCAGTTAAATATCATTTTTTGACATTTAATGTTTTTAAAAATATTAAAGAACATTTTAACCTTCATACGGTTTGATTGCATTTAATACTTGATATCCAATGGATATAGAGTTAAAAAATTATAAAGAAATTCAATTTCATAAATCAGTGAGCTATGCTATAACCATGGAAACAGTTTCTTTATTAAGATAATTCTGATTGGGAAGGAATTTTTCATGGTCATCTATCACAAGAAAATATTTATTTTCATTCATATTTAGTATAGATTTCGATTTTTGAAAACAATATAATGCCAGTTACAAATACACAGCAGCCTATTTGTCAAATTACTGTGACGTGCTCGGGAGGCAGTACAGTTCTGACAAGTTTGTGCAATCTGCACGACTACAAACGAAGATAGTGCTGACAACTTAGAACACACAAAGGAACATATTTTTCACAAAAATTACAAGTTCATGTAACCATAACGATACAAAAGAACAGACCTATTGTATACAACATTCATATAAGTAAAATTCGTTGCTAGCATGGGCGCCGACTTTTGAAAATTTCATGTGGGGCTCGACTTCAAGTTAAAATATATGAAAAGACGGGTGGGGGGGATTAAAGAAAACATTTTTACTTCCTTGTACGTAAGTAAAGGAAGTATTGTAATCGCGAAAAATTTCGGTTTTCAGATTTCAGCGGAAATATCCATTTTGATGATCCCTGAATCCATTTTGACTAATTTCGTCGTGACGTCTGTACGTACGTACGTACGTATCTCGCATAACTCAAAAACGGTAAGCCGTAGAAAGTTGAAATTTTGTATTTAGGACTCCTATAACATCTAGTTGTGCACCTCCCTTTCTGGTTATTACACAATATCCAGAAGTGGCACTTTACTTGAAGCCTATAATAGATTTTAATGAAAAACTGTTTTAAAATATAATCCAAAACTTTTCAAATTTGGTATAAAAGACTTTTATGTGCAATTTTATGATTCGTACAATAACAAATATTATATTTTTATTGTGAAATTAGTCATATTCATTATTGTAATCAAATATTTCTTTGTTGTAATCAAAACTCTCTTTAAAAACATGCTTTATGGTCGCTATATATCTTACTATTTTGAAGTTAAAATTAATATTTTGTAATTTATTTATTAAAAAAATATGTATAGTTTAATAATCGTACAAGGAAGTCGTGTGGTGTCCACATCAGATTTTTTTTTGTTATTATCATCAGAATAAAACAAAAATATTCCATATATTTCATGTAGTAAATTATACTGTCATGTATAGCTACTTTACAAGAATAAATAAAATAAATCATTATTCTGCAACAGTATAAAAAGAAATACTTCGGTGATTTCTTTTGAAATTTTATCTTTGTTTAAACATTTTCATTCTTATGAACGTGTTTCATTTGATGATTGTGAGACAAATGTTGTTTTTATTATTCCAATTGCTTTTACATGTACCGCAATTTTTGTTTATTATTTTTAAACAGGATAGTGGCGGATAGGGGTGAACATAGGAATTTAACACGGCATTTTTGTTTTATGCAATTTCCTGCTGTCCTATTCATTTTACGGCAAAAACTATAGAGTATAAAGTTGTACAGAACAAAACTGTTCTTACTTTAAAAAAGAAATTTCAAAAGTTCCGTTAATTAGTAGCGATAGCCTGATAGCCATAATTTATGACATTAGAAAACAATACTATTTTATACATATTCTATAATTTTTTTGTAAAAAGTAAATTAAAGAATGAATATTAAGGAATGCATCATTATTATAAAGAATTATTGTGGTGGAAATAGTTATCGAAGAATACGAGATTTATTTTCCATAAGTCAAAATGACGTTTGACATTTATTAATAATTTCTGAAAAACAGAAAAAAGAAAGAAAAATGTCATGGCTATTGCTACGAACTAACAGAAATTTTGAAATCCCTTTTACCTCCCGCTACCCTTGGTAAAGGAGGTATAGGGATCGTGCTAAAAATCGCATATCGAGATTTTGGTAAATGACCACGTTTTAAGGTCTATGGAATCCAATTTTAACATTTTCACGATGATGTCTGTGTGTATGTATGTGTGTGTCGCTTCTCTTCACGCTCTACCTAACTCAAATACTATCGTTCAGAAACTTTTGAAACCTTGTATTTCTACCTTACTCTTATATGGAAAGATGCCATTAGATTTTGGAGTATATCAGATAACCGGAAATGGCACTTTACTGGAAGCTCAAAATAGTTTTTCTTCGAAAAATACCTTTAAATGTTATTTTTTCGAGATTTATGTTATATAAAAATTAAAGATTATTAAATTTTCTACAGGTTTGTATTAATACTTTTTCTATATATTTTATGGATAAATTTATAAAACTTCTCTATAATTTTAATCCCGAAGCCTGCGCTTTAAATACAACTCATACACATGGTTACACAATTCAAATATCAAATGTTTGTATCTGACAGATATATGTCACTGTCAACAAACTAATCATTTCAAATAATAATATTAAAAAGAAAATAGTAACTGGAACAATAATTATAAGGAAAGGAACTTAATATAGTTTCCATATGTAAAAATATGGGTAAGATAATAAAAACATATATCATTACGGCATATTACCCATTGATGGGTGAGCAAATCTGCTTTGTACGTAGATGTCGGTAATAATGATGACATATTTGTTCCGTGCAGGCGTTTACCAGGCGTCACTTCACGCGTATCTTTCAATCTTGGAATGGGAACGGGTTCGATTCCGACCGACGCCAAATATTTAAAAAATTTCAATGGCACAAAATTGACCCCTGTGGTGCACTCTCCACGGCAGCAATAAATAAATAAAATAAATATATCATCACGGCATATTACCCATTGCTGGGTCTGCCAATCTGCTTTGTACACAGATTTCGATAACGATGATGACATATGTATGTGTACCGTGCGGGCGTTTACCAGGTGTCACCTCACGAGCGCTTATTGCTGGCGTGCAGAGTGCACCACAGGGGTCATTTTTGTGCCATTTCAAATTCGAAATATTTGGCGTCGGTCGGGATCGGACCCGGTATTTAAATTTAATATTAAGTATTTACATGAATAAAAATTAAATTAAACGGGAGGTATTGTGTTGGCCGCATCAGATTTTTAGAATAGTGAAGCAACTAGGAACAATAAAAAAATGTAAAACCAGTTTTACAAGCAACTTTTAATTCTGTACAACTTTGCACTTTACAGATTTTGGGTAAAATGAATAGGAGAGCAGGAAATTGCATAAAAAAAATCCCTATGTTCACCCCTAACCGCCACCATCCTGTATAATATCCATAGATATGTCAAGTTCCAACTAGATTGATATTTCCTGCTAGTTTTATCTTTATTGTCGCGATGGCAAGTCTTTTTATGTACATCTAAAGTAGTATTGTTATTTCCATTGTTATTTTCTAAATTTACTTTAGAGTTAAAAGAGGCCGGGTCTCGATTGTCGATTCACTATTATTAGTTTAGACAATGTGCCACTATTTAAAATTGAATTTTATGAATCATCAATAATTATTTTTTTTAAATTTAATCTATTATAAATTCCATATGGGGCTCAGCCCCATACGAAACTGTTCATGTGGGGCTCAAGCCTTTGAGCACCCATAAAGTCGGCGCTTATGGTTGCTAGGATACCGAAGCGTGCTGCAAAGAATCGCTTTTAGCATCAAAAGCAAACCAGAACATTGTATTTTCAGAGCAGGAGTAGAAAAAATTAATTTCGTATGCTTTGTAACGGCGGAAATTAGGTATGAAAATGTTGAAAATTACCCCAAAAATTGCGATAGCCATGGATTTGAAACAAAAATTAACAAATATTTAATGGTTTATCTGTTATCTACATACATATATTGTTTGATTAAAAAAATACATTATATTTAAAAAATAACGGCCGTAGCATGAACAAGTGATTAAGTGTGATTAGCAATAATCCATAAACAACTGACATAGATAAAACAGTGCTAGTCATCTGCTCGCTAATCACTTTTACCCACTTGTTCATGCAAGCAGCCAACTACTTTAAATAAATTAATTACAGATTTCATCATACCTGGTAATGAAACACGCAAACCCTGTGGTTTCAATGCTTCAATTTTAACATCTGGTACAGTGTAATTTGCTTGTATTTTCAAAACAACAAACGAAGAAATACAAACATATGCTAAACACTTCAAGGTTAACTGCATGTTTGCTTTTGGAATTACCCGATGATGATGTTTCACCTTCTGCAACAGAATAGCAAAAGAGATCTGTGTGAATATCATTTTATACCTATATTTTTATTAATCAAAGTGGGAAAATCTTTGCATACATAATCAACCTAATTGATGTAAGACGATATGAACATACATAATAACATGATTTATTTGCAATAGAGTCAACACAATATCCATGAAGTTAGAAGTGGTAAATCAGAATGATATCAGTTTTGCCACAATTTTAATCTGAGACCGCATAAAACCAATTTTGAAATCATACATTACATTGTTTTAGAATAGTAAACAGGTAGGTACCGTTATGTCAAATTAATTTCTGGTGACTTACAAACTGCCAAAACTATTAAATTAATTACTGGAGGACTTAACAACTGTCAAATTAATTTCACACTTACTTAAAAACTGCCAAAGCTTTTTGGTTAATTCCATATTTTTACTGAAAATGATACTTAAAAATAACTGTTTAGGAAAATGATAAGGCAAGTTTTGTTTTCCATGGCCTACCATTCTCGATAATTATAGCGTGACCCTCAACATTCATATTATGAAATTAATAAAGAATAAAATTCGAATTTTTACCAGACTACAAAAAATGACAATCAAAGTGATTTACGAAAGTGCAAAGGAATGGAATATGAGACCGTGATCAAATTTAGAAAAAATATTAATATACTTACATATTATTATATTAATAACACAGTCAAAATTAACATTCGCAATTTTTTAAAATATTAATAGAATTCCATTTATCTTTTATACAAAATTGTTCATTTGAGCAGCAAATACTATTTTTATAAGATACAAAAGGGTAATCAAAATATAGAATTAAATATTCTTTAAAAAATTTAATATCGAGAAGATTATCAAAAATCTGATGTGGCCAGCACATTACCTTTCGGTATTTCTGTGTATTATGTACAAATTCCATACATACAATCTAATAAAGTCTATGCATGTGGATGTAAGGAAGAGGAATATGTAAAAATTGTAATATTTGGTATTCTAATATTGGAGATATCGCAGCCAAAACACACACACGCACGCACGCTCAAACACACCACACACACACACATATACACACACACACACAAACATGCATATATATATATATATATATATATATATATATATATATATATATAAATCGTATTGTAGGACCCTAAAACCTGCTTATTCATTGAAAACTCACCACCGAATTTTTTTACCAAAGACCTTACTTAGAGGTGACGGAAGGTAAAAAATGATATTTAAAAGTATTTAAGTAAAACTGTGAAGAATATAAATGGTAAATAATAAATATAGCTTATTCACCATAATATTTACGTGAATAGATTTTATTAATTTTATTAAATAATGTCAATTTTTATTGCAGAATGATGAAATTCTTTATTTTTAATGTCGAGGAATTAGAATCTTGCGACATTGATTGCATAAGTTAGTTGAACAAATATTTCCATAAAATATGATAATGTGAATAACTTTAAAAACAAGTCACAAACTTTTTTGAATCTGATTTCCATAGAAAAATTAATCATTTTATATAAATTTACGTCAAGTATAATTTATACAGCGAAATATTCCTCTTTATATTTCTACTAAACAAATCACACAGGCTTTTGAGGAAATGCGAAATTATATACGTATAAAATTTGCTATCGTACAACTTAATACACTAATTTATAATGTATAATTTACTATTTGAATAATAAAAGAAAATTGTCATTATTTTTGAAGTCAGTTTATAAGAAAAAGAAAAAATGATTGCATAGAGGTAGTTCCATTCGGAGAGACACCTGCGCGAAGTACGCATTTGCGTCTTAGAAAGAGAGGCAAATATGAGTAACAAGGAATACTACGCTACTCTCTGTTCTGCGTAACATCAGTTTCAATTGTGTTGACATCGCTTGGATTCACATCGCGCTCAGTTCTAATATGCCCAGATCCACCCCCCCCCCCTTCCGGCCATTAACTTCTTAATTACAAGTAACAGAAAAAAAATACTCATATAAAAGTTTTATTTTTTATTTAAATATACTATTTGATAGCATATGTAGATATTTTTTATAAAACCACGTTTACAAGATACGACTATCAACTTTTATTTTTAAATAGCAACCTATAATTATTTTACTAAAATATAAACCGCCATCTTTTCTCTTTTCAACGAGGTAAATGTTTGTATATCAAAAATATGAAAAAAATCGAGATTACTTGTAATAAATATGTTGAAAGTGTGGACATCTTCCCAGACTCACCCTGTATATATGGTTATTAAAAATACTTTTTCTATTTTGGTGACATTTCAGCGCACTTGTCCCGTTAGAAAACTCGCGGCAAGCCGCTCGTTTCTAACAAAGACGCGTGCGCTAAAATCATGTCTTATGAAACGTGTATTTTATACTATATTTTCTATTTTGGTCCTTTTATGAAAAAATTATTTACAAATATACCTGATTTCATTTTTAGGAATATTTAAAGTTTTATTTGATTGTTGGTAACAGTAACAGTGATTGATATTCGTAACTATGACGTCTCGTTGTTATTGTTTACAATTTAAATAATATTTACTTTCAAATGACAAATGTCTAGGAATGTAGGTACTACGTACCAACCTAACAGAAATTAGGTTTGAGTTCTTTTAAGAAGTACTTTATGATATCCAAATGGGTTTCATAAAGTACATATTAAAGAACCAAAATAGAAAAAGTATTTTTAATAACCATATATACAGGGTGAGTCTGGGAAGATGTCCACACTTTCAACATATTTATTACAAGTAATCTCGATTTTTTTCATATTTTTGATATACAAACATTTACCTCGTTGAAAAGAGAAAAGATGGCGGTTTATATTTTAGTAAAATAATTATAGGTTGCTATTTAAAAATAAAAGTTGATAGTCGTATCTTGTAAACGTGGTTTTATAAAAAATATCTACATATGCTATCAAATAGTATATTTAAATAAAAAATCTGATGTGGACACCACACGACTTCCTTGTACGATTATTAAACTATACATATTTTTTTAATATATAAATTACAAAATATTAATTTTAACTTCAATATAGCGACCATAAAGATAGTTTTTAAAGAGAGTTTTGATTACAACAAAGAAATATTTGATTACAACAATGAATATGACTAATTTCACAATAAAAATATATTTGTTATTGTACGAATCATAAAATTGCACGTATTTAACGTAATTTGACATGAACATTTTTTTTTTTTTTGTCCTAATCCATAGCAAACTTTATTACAAAAAAATAATTTTTAAATTTACATATCTCGCTTATACAAAGGGCTAATTTAATAATACTTGATGTGCTACGCAGAAATTAATTCTCTAAAACTTTTGTTTGAAGCATTTATTTCTAAAATCAAAATAAAATCATTTTATTCAAGAAAAACTGTTAACAACTTCAAGTAATGTACCACTTCCGGTTAGCCTATTTTAACCAAAATCTATTATGTTATTTCGATTGACATAAAAGTCTTTTATACCAAATTTGAAAAGTTTTGGATTATATTTTAAAACGGTTTTTCATTAAAATCTATTATAGGCTTCAAGTAAAGTGCCACTTCTGGAAATTGTGTAATAACCAGAAAGGGAGGTGCACAACTAGATGTTATAGGAGTCCTAAATACAAAATTTCAACTTTCTACGGCTTACCGTTTTTGAGTTATGCGAGATACGTACGTACAGACGTCACGACGAAATTAGTCAAAATGGATTCAGGGATCATCAAAATGGATATTTCCGCTGAAATCTGAAAACCGAATTTTTTCGCGATTACAATACTTCCTTTACTTACGTACAAGGAAGTAAAGACGGAGTGTATGTTGTTGTACAAAATATATACAAGAATTGATTGTGATCAAGCATGTTTAATACTGTTGTTTTAATACAGAAATGTCATATACATCTTGTAGATATCTCACGAAAAGTGAAACAAAATTAAAAATTTTCATTGTGTTAACAAAGATAACTATGATAACAAATATAATTCATTATGAATAGTTGAACATTTTACAAAAATATAAATTTATAGATATTAAGGATACAAGTTTGATATAGTGTTTATAATGAAACACGTGTGATGTTAAATCATGTGGCGATGAGCCGAGTGCTTTATTCACGCAAGTTTCATTATGAGGCTATATCAAATGTGTATCCTCCAATATTTTATCTACGATTACTTTGATTACTTCTTCGAAATTAATCAGATATCAACTTCTATGCGGGAAATTTGAATCAACCAATAATATTCAAAGATATATTTTGAATATTAATGGTTTTATTTAATGCGATATTTATTAATGGCAGAGCTGGGCAGTAATTAATTAGTTTTGGTAATTAATTACTAATTAAATTACTTTCTCTCAAATTGTAATTTTTAATTAATTCCTTTGTAAAAAAAATCTGTTGTGGCCAGCACAATACCTTCCGTCATTCTCGTGTATAATGTATAGATTCCATAATTTTTCTTACAAAAGATTCTAAATTTCCAGTAAAACTATTTCATAAACAAACTATTCAAATTGCACTTGACACTGGCATCTTCTTCTTCTTTAGCTTTTCCCATTCGTTAGGGGTCGCTATTTTTGCATGTCGTTCTCATTCAGTTCCTTTTCTCTCAAATCTTCCGCAATACAGTCCTTCCATCTTATCTGGTCTTCCTCTGTTTCTTTAACGTCCTATTACTAAACTATTCATTCTTGTTCCAATATAATTCTTCATTTCTCCTCATGACATGTTCAAACCAATGTAATCGTCTTTCTTGTATCTTTCTAAAAACTTGTAACACTAGAGTTATTTTCTTACCGTATCTTTCCGTGTATTCCCCAATATCTACTTCAACATCCTCATATCTGCCACATTAATTTACTTTTTATTGATACTGACATCTGTCAATTTGAATTATATGAATATATTACTAGTTCCCAAATTTGGCATAGCTGGCTGAATTATAAAATTAAATTTCTTTAAAATTCTTTAACTCTGTATCTATTGAATATGAAGTATAAATTGTAATCAAATCGTATAGAGAATAATATATTCTTTAAGTTATAATAACGTTAAATGTCAATAAATCAAATTTAACTGTTAAATCTTCAAATGAGACTACTTCCGGTTGACCAATTATAACCAAAATCTAATCAGTTGTTCTTCTGGATGTAAACTTGAGGAATACGAAAAAATTATAATTTTTGGAATCGTGGTATTGAAGTTATGGAATCCGGAAGTTTTGTCATACACACACAGACACACATACATACAGACATCATCGTAAAAATGGTAAAATCGTATTATATGGACCCTAAAACGTGCTTATTCAGTAAAAACTCATCATTGAATTTTTTGACCAAAGACAATACCTTCCTTACCTAAAGGTGACGGAAGGTAAAAAGTAATTGTATTCAATTACTTTTGAAAATTTGGGTTTTCAAAAATTAATTACCAACTATTTTGAACCAAGTAAGGGAATCTCCGAGATTCGGGCGTAGCGTAGTTTATATCTGCGTTGTGGGTGTAACAACAGGTTACAAAAATCTGATGTGGACACCACATGACTTCCTTGTACGAGTATTACACTATACATATTTTTTTAATAAATAAATTACAAAATATTAATTTTAACTTCAAAACAGTAAGATAAATAGTGACCATAATCTAACCCGGTTCTTTTTTAAGGAGAGTTTTGATTATAACAATGAATATGACTAATTTCATAATAAAAATATAATATTTGTTATTGTACGAATTATAAAATTGCACGTATTTAACGTAATTTGACATGAACATTTTTTTATGTTTTTGTCCTAATCCATAGCATGCTTTATTACAAAAACAAAAAATATATAATTTTTAAATTTACATATCTCGCTTATGCAATGGGCTAATTTAATAATACTTGATGTGCTAGACGCAGAAATTAATTCTCTAAAACTTTTATTTGAAGCATTTATTTCTAAAATCGAAATAAAATCATTTTATTTAAGAAAAACTGTTAACAACTTCAAATAATGTACCACTTCCGGTTAGCCTATTTTAACCAAAATCTTTTATGTTATTTCGATTGACTTAAAAGTCTTGTATACCAAATTTGAAAAGTTTTGGATTATATTTTAAAACAGTTTTTCATTAGAATCTATTATAGGCTTCATGTAAAGTGCCACTTCTGGAAATTGTGTAATAACCAAAAAGGGAGGTGCACAACTAGATGTTATAGGAGTCCTAAATACAAAATTTCAACTTTCTACGACTTTTTTGAGTTATGCGAGATACGTACGTACGTACGTACAGACGTCACGACGAAATTAGTCAAAATGGATTCAGGGATGACCAAAATGGATATTTCCGCTGAAATCTGAAAACCGAAATTTTTCGCGATTACAATACTTCCTTTACTTATGTATACTCAAATCGGACATGCAGCCAATGCACGTCATCATTTAGGGGAAAAACCTGACTACATTAAAATCACTAATATGGAAAATTGAAATAAAATTTCAGTCATTTTTACCTCTCGCTAAGAGAGGTATTGCATTCATGCTAAAAATCACATATCCATATTTTATTGAATAAGCACGTTTTAAGGTCCCTACAATCCGATTTTAACATTTTTACGATGATGTCTGTGTGTGTGTGTGTGTGTGTGTGTGTGTGTGTGTGTGTGTGTGTGTGTGTGTGTGGATGTATGTGTGTATGTATGTAGGATGTTGGAAGGACGATTACTCAAAAACTATAAGACTTAAAAATTGTTTAATTACGTATTTTCCAATCGGACATTCATGGGAAGATCTGAAAAGGTTTTGGTAACAATTGGACAACCGGAAGTAGAAGATTCTTGAAAAAAAATCTTCTAAATAATATTTTTTGAAAATTTTTCTTGGTAATATTAAAAAAAATTAAATTCTCTATCTGATACATTTAAATATTTTATTATATATTCTATGGATTTAGAGATAAAAGAAATATAATAAATAAAATAACGTTATAATAAATTTTACAGCCGAAAGGATGCCATGGAAAATAGTTGACCAGTTGAACTGTTTGTAACTGACAGATAAATGTCAGTGTCAGAAATTCATAGATATTACTAAAGAGTTTTTCTGGGAAGTACATATACATTATATTATTTCTTAATGTATTAGTAGTTAAATATTTAAGATTATAGGTCTATTACATATATCCTTCAAAAATACAGTCAATCCTGACAATGAATTGGAAACATTTCGAAAAATTAGAAGGGGACAAAATTTCTTCATATAATGAATTTAAAATTAAACAATCTAAATATAAGGAATAGATATATGTAAGTACAATTTTTGGTGTAGAATGTAGGTATACAAGAAATGTTAAATACAATAGGGCGCCTTGACAAGCAGATATGGGGACTCATGTCAGAATGATAGCTAGTAATTATGTATATAGATGTATCATAATTTCTCATTCTAAATTTAGTGATTTTCCAATTCCATATGGTTTATTTTCCTCGACAAGTAAATTCCGCACTCCTGGTGACAAATTAACTACGTGTATTTAGAAAATCTTGAAATTCTGAATGAAACATACTGACTAATTATCATTCTGAAACGGGCCCCCACATCTGCTTGTCAAGGCCAACAATGTAACATGACTGTTCGCGCCCTATACTTATGTAACCAAAAAAGGAAGTGGCGAGAGGTATTGTGCTGGCCACAACAGATTTTTAATTGTTAAAATGTGTATGGCCTTATAGAATTATTATTAAGATGTATAGTAGAGTTCATTATTTATCGTATACGATATGAATAATATATAAATAATGTATATCTACCTTATTTTATTCATTTATTTTTTGCTACATTTGGCAACACTGATAATTTGTATGTTTATACTTTCAAAGGTTATTATTTAAGACTACCACAGTTTTTATTCATTCGGTTCAGTTTTATTTGAACTTGTGTAATTTTCATTTTTGTTCGTTTTTATTATAAATCAGTCTTTTGTAAGACTACCACAGTTTTTATTTATACGGTTCAGTTTTATGTGAACTTGTGTCTTTTTCATTTTTGTCAACAAAATGTCAAACAGTTCAGTTGGAAAATATTAAGGCGCGTATTCATCTGAGCACGAACAGGAACGTGGCAAAGCGAGGCCGAACGAGCATACGTATGTGTACGTATCATCGAGGCGCGGCAAATAGCATTCGGTTGTACGACGCATGGTCCGAGGCAGCTCGAATGCCATCCGATGGAAGTCGGTACTTAAAAGAAAAATTTGAATAGATGTGGACGGTATTTCCTCGTTTCAGCTGCCTCGCCTCACTTCTTGCCAGTTTCTGTCAGTGGACTTTTAAATAATAGAATAATAAAATAGAAATAAACGTTTTGTTCGCATAGCCGGATCGTTGTCTCGTACGTTGCCTCGACAGACTTCGTTCGGTCGCGTATTCTACCAAACAAATTGGGTACATACCGGAACTCAGAAGTCTTATAACTTCAATTTTTTAGAAGTTCGACAACGACGACAGCCGAACACGCTTCGTTTTCGGTCGGAGAAAGTTTTGAAATCCGTTTTACTCAACTAAAATTTTGTGACGACTATTGAATGTGAACATTTAAAATTGTTTTGTGAAATAAATTACAAAATATTTAATATGTTTCATATAATGAACACTATTATAAAAATTATTTAATGCCGTAAATAAGTAGGTGCATAT
This sequence comes from Harpalus rufipes, assembly GCA_951394225.1. Taxonomy (NCBI): domain Eukaryota; kingdom Metazoa; phylum Arthropoda; class Insecta; order Coleoptera; family Carabidae; genus Harpalus; species Harpalus rufipes. The sequence continues at coordinate 12,347,456 of OX596285.1, forward strand.
TGAAATATCATATAATTTGTAAAAATTAACTATCTTTTATATTAGGTTCTTGATATTGTAACAATACATTAAAAACAATGAAGGATATATTATAATAATAACAATCACAATAAACAAATAACATTGTCATATTATAAATGAGAAGATGACAAATATCGGAATATCTGCGTAAGTAATCAGGTGACAGCTGATGGATGTTGTGTTAGAATTTAAATTTTGAATAAATGACTCCTACTATACAGAAATTTGTTGATTGTTGCAGTCAATAGCCATTTTTTTTAATAAAAATAAGTTAATTTATTTATAAATCAATGTACAGCCACAAGTTTCTATGTTCTGTTTTAGCTCATTGGAGAAATTAACGTAAAGCAGGTTATTATTGATATCAGGTATTTAATTTAGGATTTTGTGTTTTGTAAAACTGATCTACTATACCGTAATACAGGTACAAAATCTGAATATTATTAACAATCACATTAAACAATTAAATAACAGTGTCATATTACAATTGAGAAGATGACAAGTATCGGAATATCTGCTAAAGTAATCAGCTGTTGGATGTTATGTTAGAATTTCATTTTCAATAAAGCGACTCCTACTGTACAGAATTTTATTGGATTATTCAGTCAACAGCGAAATTTTTGTAATAACAGATACATTAATTTATATGTATGTACATACAGTGTACAGCCACAAGTTTCTGATGTACTGATTTTAGCACATTGGAGAAATAAACGTAAGAGGTTATTTCAGCTATTTCGCATTTTTGGATATTCTGTTTTGTAAACTTAATAGCGTAAAACGAGTAAAAAACCTGTTACAGTATGTAATCATCTACAATTGATTTACTGCAAGCAAAACCTCAAGGTATTTTACACATCGATAACAATATAAGAAACGTAAATATCAGATAGTTTTGTTCCAGTTCTGCAGTATTCTTATCAATACACTGGATATCCTGATGCTCCTATTTACTAAAATTGTAGCTAATGATGTGTTGCTCACATCACTATTTAGAAACGAAAATTTTATTCAAATTTATACATTATTGAATGTTTCTGATTATTCAAAAAAATTACTTGGAAAATTGTATGAATTTTTGGTAGTATGTACATTTGCAAACTCGCAGGCCCGTGGAGAGCTGTTACGGGCCCTGAGGTAAAATCAAATTAGCGGGCCCCCGCAATGCTGGGACAAAGAAAAGAGTACTATACTTTTTAATTTTTTTATTTATCACATATGTAAATAAATCTTCACTTTCGACGAAACTGCAAACGAGTTTTCAGAGCCGAAACATGCAAAACCAAGAAATCAAACGCGAATAACTGATCTCAAAAACTTTTTACAAATTGGTGCATTGTATTTAAAATCTCTAAACTGTTATTTTAAATTTGCAAGTACTATATATTGATATGTAAAAGAAAGATAAGTATAATTTAAATTTCCTTCCATTTATAATCCAATATGACTTCCAATAAGAATTATTATCCGGCCCATCATATATTTTAAAATTTCGCATGTGGCCCGCCTCTCAAAAATGTTGGTGATTCCTGCTCTAATATATAAAAACAATATATAAATTTTAATCATGTTTAAACTTCCTTAACTTATTCTCCCACATGGCGCTCGCGCCGAGCGTTTAGTTTCAGTTGTAATTGGTGTTTATCAATCATTATATTGATGATACGTTGTGCCTCAATCGGCCCAACTCTGTTGATTTAACCTTATCTAGTTTATGCAGCACATCAACAGTTGGTTTCTTATTCTGATTTGACTGGTTTATGCATATGATTTATTGATTTAGATCTCCACAATTTAGCAATGTGACTTTGTGTGGCTCTTGAAAAACAAACATCTAACATGTTGCTCACCGCTACCATTTCCATTGCATCCCTAATCTTTACCTGAGCGAAAACTCGACCTATGATAATATTTTGTTCTTTTTATGTTTTATCTTTCTTTGCATATTGAAAATATGTTCAGAGCCAGTTAAGATCTGAAGTGTAGAACGAAAACTAATGGGCCCATAAACCATTTTCTTTTTTGTATGAAATATTGTACAAAGATATGGCCATTAATGAAAACTCGACATGAAAATTTCTTAATTAAGCAAGATATGATTTTTTTAAAGTTTTGCAATGAGTTTTACTACTTATTAGTCAGTAAGTATTTTGCGATTTTTATATAAATTTATATTAATAATATAATATAATATTGCACGAGAAAGATGGCTAAACCAAAACCAGCAGCTCTAAACTGTGTTATTTTCAAGAGAAGATGCGTCCACACCATCCTACTTAATGCTGGGCGATGTATTTAGGCCTAGTAAATTATATAATTACCAAATTGACTATTTTTATATTAGTACATTTTGTATAATCTATTTTTAATAACTGTGCATATATTGTTTGGATACGAGAATAATAATAATAAGTACTTTGAGTTATTTTGTTATGAATGTAAAATCAACATTAAATTTCTCCGCTATTTTCCTATAGAAAATTAATGTTTACGACTATGAATGTATGGTATTTAAAACGAGACTAAGAAGTTTAATTAAATTGTGTAAGTATATTATTTCTATATTTTAGTATATTTATTATATTCCTATTTTTTATATATTTTTTCTTGAAAGTATGAATATTGTTAATAAAAAAATAAATTATCCATAATTTTTTATTTTCCAATTTTAGTTTTGTATTTCCTAATCTTAAGAAATGAAATCTTTACAGAAAATGTAATGTTTTAACAAGGAATTTGTAAGTAATTGAAGTTAGATAGCTCCATACTATTCAAAATAGCATTATTAATTATAAAACTCATGCAACTATTACAATGTACACATAATTTTGATAATAATTAATAGATTCTAAATTCATAGTATATATCAATATTTTAGTAAATTACACATTTTTGACGTTTTTATTCTCAATGATATAACCAACTCATTTATATATTAAATATTTAATTCATATTTCATCATTACCGATATCTGTGTACAAAGTAGATTGGCACACCCAGCAATGGGTAATATGCCGTGATGATATATTTATTTATTTGTATTGAAATAATATGTAATTACATTTTAAAAATAATTTAAAACTTAGAATAGAATCTACTGCCCGGTCTTATATGGATTAAATAAAAATATAGTAGTAACCACAGACGCGTTTATAAAAACTAACTTTTATAAACACGTCTGTGGTTACTTGTTGTGCTGGCCGACTTCTGACGATGGCTTTATGGAAGCTGACTCAGAAGTTGTATCCTAGTGAAACTAGACGTAACTTTGTAATTTTTATTATAACATAACCATCATTATGAAAGCTATTCAAAGCATATGTATACGCGCGGTTTACACCTATATTTGTGCAATTGATTAATAAATGAACCTATACGTTGTTTAATTGGTTAGTATTTTAAAACTTATATGGTAAAGTTTATTTCAGAAAATAGAAAGAGGCATTGTGCGGAAAGCCTTTAGAAAAACAATGAAAATAGCATATGAATATTTCTAGTTTATTTATTAAGAGTGCATGATAACTCACTGCTTAGTCTCATATAGACGAAAATAAATAGTAAATCATTTTCTTTATCAAATAAAGCATACACATAATTTTGATTTACGCGGAGTATGCACCTATTATTTGTTTAATTGGTTAATAAATGAACCTGTTATTTAATTAGTTGTTAGTATCTGCTTGAATACTTTTATACAAAGTACTTATTATTGTATTGTATAATATGAACTACGAGTATACACACGTATTTAATATCACTCTCACAGCAAGGTATATGAATACTTAATGATAAACTTTAAACAAACATGTATTTGTATAATTGTATGTGTATTTATCAGTTTTTCAATATTTTGTTCATTTAACCTAAAAAAGGTCATATTTATATATGTACTGCAAATATTTGCCTATTTTACCATTTTATTTATTATTTAATTCTATATTACATTTTCATTCAATTCCAAAAGTATTTAAAATGTAGTAATCATTTTTAAATATCTGACAGATCGCTAGATAAATTTCTTTTAAGAGGTAAGAGACATCTATTCTCTTAATGTTGAACTTATCTTTCTACCGCATATATATTTTTTTCCCAATGTAAATCGAACTTTGTCGAGAGTACCCGATGTGCGTAGGACTTGTGGCAGTTTTTAGTCATGCGTTTCGGAACTATGAGACTTCGAGATTACGATGTGCTCCCAACAAATTTACAAACGAGGCATTCGTTCGACCTCGCCTTGCCTCGTTCCTGTTCGTGCTCAAATGAATACGCGCCTTTAATATGCATGATACCATATTGAACTAAATCACCCCCCTTTGGACAGACTTGAACTATTATATTCTAAATAAATGCTTTATATTAATGTTATCTTCATTTTACTTTTTTCTTAATAATATTACGGACATTTACTGACAATTTAGTTAATGTTTTATTTATTACAGTGTGAAACAAAATTATTTTCCGGAAATATCACGAAAGTTTGTAATACAATTGTATGCAACCTGTATAACTTTTTTTAATACGATTCTCAAACCTATGTAAACGTACCAGTTCATGACGTCACACATCTAGTTACTTTTATTAATGACGTGCATTGGCTGGATGTCCGATTTGAGTATACAAGGAAGTAAAAATGATTTTATTTTGATTTTAGAAATAAATGCTTCAAATAAAAGTTTTAGAGAATTAATTTCTGCGTCTAGCGTCTAGCACATCAAGTATTATTAAATTAGCCCTTTGTATAAGCGACATATGTAAATTTAAAAATTATATACTTTTTGTTTTTGTAATAGAGCTTGCTATGGATTAGGACAAAAAAAAAAAAAAAATTTCATGTCAAATACGTGCAATTTTATGATTCGTACAATAACAAATATTATATTTTTATTGTGAAATTAGTGATATTCATTGTTGTAATCAAATATTGCTTTGTTGTAATCAAAACTCTCTTTAAAAAGAACCGGGTTAGATTAATGTTAATTTAAGAATGATAGTAGTTAATGAATTATTTTTTGTTCTATATCAAAATATTTCTCGGGCTTGGCTTAAGCCTGTCAATATTTTGAAATTTAAATGTTAAAAAAATATGTATAGTTTAATAATCGTACAAGGAAGTCGTGTGATGTCCACATCAGATTTTTTTTTTTAGAGTAGGACGATTTATTTGAAAGAGGGGGGGGGGGACCAGTAGTGCTTAGGGCCCCTAAACGGTATTAGTCCGGCCCTGAGCTAGCACATTGTGAATACTCTTAATATAACTTTATTCAATTTATAATATCTGTATAAAATTGTCCTATTTCTATTTTCTAACATACGCAACTAAAATACTAAAACATAATCGCTACGTTCATTTACATTATAAAGACATATGTATTTTAGTTCAATATTATTTGTATGTATGTAATATGCATCGAAGTACTTAATAAATATCTATAATAAAGTACCTACAATATTATAATCATCCATATTTTACTTTCTTAAGGTTACGCGACCTTTTACATAAGAAGCAAAAACGTTATCATCGTGTTACGAGCTTCTTTTACAAATGTTAATAATTATTACTTTAAGTTTGTTATAATATTTTTTTAATTTTCTTTAATTATTCCTTATGTATGAGGTACACACTTAGACACAACGCGAACGTGAATCGCATCAGAAACGCCGCCCGCATGAAGTACCACATACTCGCGGAGAACCACCAGAGATTCGGCAAGACAAACCTACGACCGGACCTGGTACTAGTGAGAGGAAACTTCACCGTGGCATTTGAGAATCGTCTCACTGCTCTACAGGCCGCCCGGAACCAGAAAATTGACAAATACGAGCCGTTGGTAGAGAAACTTTCTGGAAGATACGACTTTATCGTAGTAAGCCCATGGTCGTCAGGTCACTTGGGACATGGCATCGCGATAATGATGCCTTCCTCAAAAAAGATATGTTATACTAGAAACTAGACGATACGGCAACATGCTGAGGAACATGACGAGTGACACAATCAAGTGATTACGAGACTTCTACGTCGAACATCTGACCGGTCATCGCCAGTGGACCATCCCCGACGCCGCCGGTCTAGACGACACATCCCCCCATGCTGCCGCCCCGCCACCTTGACCCCGCTACTGCCGTCACCGACCACAACACCACCCATCCTGTTGTGGTTTGACCCCAAGAAGCAGCAACATGAAATTCCATGTATTTAATTTATTTTAAATCCTTGACTTTTTATTATTTTAATGTGTTTGTATAATATGTTATTATGTTCTAAACTTTATCCTTATGACATTACTATTATATTATAATTGCATAAACATTTTTTTCGATAAAAAATGTTCTTATCAGCTTAATATCTGATATGTCCTGCACAGCAGGACCAGTATATTAAACTGATTTTTGGAAAATGACGGAGTGTTAGGGGCTTGCTCCACCTCCCGCCAGGATCGGTCCACTTTCATACAAACATAATTCCCTCCTGTTTTACAATCATTTGAAGAAATATTAAACCAAAATTGGTTTCAATTCTACGCTCATATATTACATCGTTTGTAAAACTTCAAAACCACTTTGCATATAATTTCCTATAAGGAACATTATATGTTGTTAGTAAATTTCTTGTAAACATATGTATAGTTCCTGCAACTTTCCTGCTTCTAAAGTTCGTAACGTTGCGTTAGCTCCATAAGATATAAATTATTCGTTCAAATTCTTTTCAAATGATGGACATGAATTTCATTTTATTTTTCATATTTTCACATTAATGAACATTTCACTACAAATTAACACTGAGTATGAAATTCCTGCTATTATTATTAAACCAGTTAAGAAGTAAAACACAATATTTCATATAAAGAACTAAATCAATATAGTCTCATGTATACATCTATTGATTCAATTTCTGAACACTTTCTTTTTGCTGCGGTTTAAGTTGTGCAGATGGCTCTGCATGTATTATGACTGTAGTCCAGCATTATATTTTAACTAAAAACAATCTAATATGTTTAAATGGCTGTTATTTATATTACAAATATGTGTAGAAATTATATATGATTTGATATCCAAAAACTATAATAAAATATTTGAAACGATATAGAAATAAAACGAAGAAAAGATATGTTAGCTCTACGAGTGTTTTGCCTGTACAGTTGTAGTGATAAGGGAGTGTAGAATGCGAGCAAAGCATACTTACCTGGCGTAGGGGTTACCGTGATCAACAAGGCGGTTCCCCCAGGGTGAGGCTCTTCCATTGCACTACGGTTGGGCTGACCCCTGCGATTATCCCTAATGCGGATAACTCGGGCGCGTAATTTTTGTTAGTCGGGACTGCGTACGCGCTGTCCCGGTCTTATAAAATAAAATACAAACATAATTCATACGTTATACGAGTATATACCCCTCCACCATCATTTTCACTATTCAATACTTCTTGTACTATTATGCCAAGTTGCACCAACAAGGCTTAAATTTTAAGCTAGGCTCAAACAAAAAAAATACAAATCAAAATTTTGACAGCAATAATTCATTTGACATAACACTTTGATGCAATATTGTCTATTTAAGAAACTCTAACATTTAAGATACGTTGATGCAACCGGCCATAAGAATAGGTTATGAGAATGTTGGGAACAAAGGTGAAAATTTTAGGTTTGGTAGTACTTTTTGTTTATATTAAAAGTCGACTTTTATTTTGTCGAAGTGTTAAATCACTCCGCTGCGTGTCGTGTCCAAATTCCATTCTCACAATATAAAATTACACTTTTAACACATATCAAAAATAGCTATTTGATCAAAAAGCTAAGATTTAAAATCGGCGCCATATTTTTTTATTTGGTTGGTATGTCTGAAACTTTAACATTTGTAATCTATCATTGTTCTAATTAGTAATGAACATTGCATTTTACTTTTTTGAAAGTGAGACTAGAATCGCTGTATCGGTAACTAGTTCTTGGTGTCACAAAACGATTACGGGGTTCATTTAACAGTAAGTGCTAAGAACCTAACCTCAGTGAAATGTGGTTCCAGCAGAACGGCGCGATGTGTCTTACTTAATGTCTATGCGATCAAGCCGAAAGCAATTCTCGAGTTGAAGACCGAAATTCAACGTAAATGAAATTGAGCTACATGTTTCCCAAAAAATCATTGTAAATTTCTATTTCATCCCAAAAAATTAATAATTTGTTTTAATCATGTTTAAAACTAAATAATGTAGACTTGTTATATATTATTGAAAAGCTTATAAAATAAGCAAAAAAGTGAGACTATTTTCAACATAGGTTTCCATTTAAAAAAAATCTGATGTGGCCAGCACATAACCTCTCGCCGTATATTTTACCTGGCTGTATGCATAAAGCAAAGAATATTTTTAGAAATACAAATACTATATTCATATAAGTCTATGACGTATAAGCTTCTTTATTATTCAATAAGAGCATGTCTCAACATAAAACAATTTTCACATATATTTACAAAATCTATAGGATATTTTGCCATAAATAATGTACAATAAATTATAAAGTAGAGTTTACCATATATAAATTTTAGGCTGGTAACAGGGATTTTCAATTCGAACAACGTTCTTGTTTACTTTCTCTTCATATTCTTCTACTAAAAACATTAACTTTGGGCGGTCTAAAATGTATATATCTGGATTGTGCATCTATTCTTACATACCTTCTTTAACAGTTTATTTTTTCATACATGTTGTATCTAAATAACACATTAATTCCCTTTAATAAAGTGATGGATAGATTGCACTCCGATTATTCTTATAACAATGTGTAATTTTGTCAATATTTACAACTTACTTGAGAAGAATTTGATAGCTTTTTCGCAGTGCAATGTTACTCTAGTCTACAGTGTTGGTGTACATTGTCCCATTATGTTTGAAACAAATTTAAGTTCTTTAACGTATACTTGTCACCTCCATAATAGTCACAGATCAAGAATTAAGAGATTCTCCAAGTAGATTTTTCTTTCAATACTCATTATTTCGATGAGATACAATTTTTCTGTATTTTACGTTGCAGAGTGGACACCATCTTCACTTTCATCTTGTGTTTATAACATTTAGATTTTTTATATATAAATTCATTCTATGAAGAATTTTTGTCCTACTCTTCTAATTTTTCTAGATGATTCCAATTCATTGTTGGCATTAACAAAGGGTATGTGTAATATACCTATAGTTTTAAATATTTAACTATTAATACAATAAGAAATAATATAATGTATGTAAAAAAACTCTTCAGTAATGTCCCTGGATTTCTGACACTGACATTTATCTGTCAGTTACAAACATTTGAAATTTTCAACTATTTTCCATGGCATTGTTTCGGCTGTAAAACTTATTACCACAGATTATTTTATATATTATATTTCTTTTATCTCTAAATCTATAGAATATATAATAAAATATTTAAATGTATCAGATAGAGAATTTATTTTTCTTTAATATTACCAAGAAAAAAATTCAAAAAATAATATTTACAAGATTTTTTTTTAAGAATCTTCTACTTCCGGTTGTTACCAAAACCTTTCAGATCCTCCCATAAATGTCCGATTGCGAAATACGTAGTTAAACAAATATAAAGTCTTATAGTTTTTGAGTAACCGTCCTTCCAACATCCCACACACATACACCACACACACATACATGCACACACACACACACACACACACACACACACACACACACACACACACACAGACATCATCGTAAAAATGTTAAAATCGGATGGTAGGGACCTTAAAACGTGCTTATTCAATAAAATCGGGATATGCAATTTTTAGCATGAATCCAATACCTCTCTTAGCGAGAGGTAAAAATATAAGTATGTGCCATATTATTCTATGTAAAAAATCTGATGTGGCCAGCACATAACCTCTCGCCGTATATTTTACCTGGCTGTATGCATAAAGCAAAGAATATTTTTATAAATACAAATAATATATTCATATAAATCTATGACGTATAAACTTCTTTATTATTCAATAATAGCATGTCTCAACATAAAGATATTTTACCATAAATTATGTTACAATAAATTACAAAGTAGAGTTTACCATATATAAATATTAGGCTGGTAACAGCAATTTTCAATTCGAACAACCTTGTTTACTTTCTCTTCATATTCTTCTAGTAAAAACATTAATTTTGGGCGGTCTAAAATGTATATATGGATTGTGCATCTATTCTTACATATCTTCTTTTACATTTTATTTTTTCATACTTGTTATATCTAAATAACCTTGATTCCCTTTAATAAAGTGACGGATAGATTGCACTCCGATTATTCTTATATCGATGTGTAATTTTGTCAATATTTACAACTTACTTGAGAAGAATTTGATAGCTTTTTCGTAATTCAAAGTTACTCTAGTCTACAGTACTGGTGTACATTGTCCCATAATGTTTGAAACAAATTTAAGTCCTTCAACCTAGACTTGTCATCTCCATAATAGTCACAGATCAAGAATTAAGGGATTCTCCAAATACATTTTTCTTTCATTACTCATTATTTCTGACACTGACATTTATCTGTCAGTTACAAATAATTTAAATTTGCAACTATTTTTCATGGCATCCTTTCGGTTGTAAAATTAATTACAACATTATTTTATATATTATATTCCTTTTATCTCTAAATCTATAAAATATGTATAAAAATATTTAAATGTATCAGAAAGAGAATTTATTTTTCTTTAATATTATCAAGAAAAATTTTCAAAAAATAATATTTAGAAGATTTTTTTTCAAGAATCTTCTACTTCCGGTTGTCCAATTGTTACCAAAACCTTTTCAGATCTTCCCATGAATGTCCGATTGGGAAATACGTTGTTAAACAAATTTTAAGTCTTATAGTTTTTGAGTAACCGTCCTTCCAACATCCCACACACACACATCCACACACACACACACACACACACACACACACAGACATCATCGTAAAAATGTTAAAATCGGATTGTAGGGACCTTAAAACGTGCTTATTCAATAAAATCTGGATATGCGATTTTTAGCATGAATCCAATACCTCTCTTAGCGAGAGGTAAAAAACGGTACAAAATTTGTCAAAACAATTTTTCTCTAACTAGGCGACTATTAAACTTTTCTCGAAAAGCTGACCCTGGAATGTGTAAACGGTTTTGCTCTATCGTTAATATTTACCTTAAAAAAAAATCGAAAATGAGCCATTTATACTCACTCACCTGACCTAGCGACATGTGAGTTTTTTCGATTCCGTGAATGAAGTAAAAGAAAAAACGACAGGCCTAACAAAAGACGACCTGCAGCATTGCTTCCAATCATGGAGGTAGGAATAATATGGAGGGAGTATTTGAAACCGTTTTCCCCTTTACAATGTGTCCTATGTCATTTTGGAATTACGAGGTTATTGCTGTCAATTATGCATTGTATGTTTTTGTACGAATACGTGTGTTGAGAAAGTGTTTGCCGTTTGCGACTTTTTCATATATTTCGTGTTTTATATTGTTTTTTCATTAGATGTTTCGCGAATCCCTACCATAATGTAATACAGTACCTGGGTCCTCACTGGGTTATATTCCCCTTGCCCATAGTTCAAGTACATGCTCTCTCCATAATATTCCGACCTCCGTGCATCCAATAATGGAATAATATTCGCATGGGGCGGGTGTAGTGTTTGGGGAATACATTGGAATAATATTTGCTTTTCTTTGAATAATAGATGTTATAAGATCAATCCGATTATTTTGAAGCCAGACCGCACACAACGTGCCACGTTCTGCTAGTTGTAGGGTGGGTGGAAAACATCGAAACTATGTTTGTATTTTATAAGACCGGGACAGCGCGTACGCAGTCCCGACTAACAAAAATTACGCGCCCGAGTTATCCGCATTAGGGATAATCGCAGGGGTCAGCCCAACCGTAGTGCAATGGAAGAGCCTCACCCTGGGGGAACCGCCTTGTTGATCACGGTAACCCCTACGCCAGGTAAGTATGCTTTGCTCACATTCTACACTCCCTTATCACTACAACTGTACAGGCAAAACACTCGTAGAGCTAACATATCTTTTCTTCGTTTTATTTCTATATCGTTTCAAATATTTTATTATAGTTTTTGGATATCAAATCATATATAATTTCTACACATATTTGTAATATAAATAACAGCCATTTAAACATATTAGATTGTTTTTAGTTAAAATATAATGCTGGACTACAGTCATAATACATGCAGAGCCATCTGTACAACTTAAACTGTAGTATAATAATGAGAATGCATGTATTGATTTAATTCGTTTGGTTTGTGAAATATTAGCAGTTGGATGATTAGCGAACAGTTGACTAGCATTGTTTTATCTCTGTCAACTGTTTATGGATTATTTTAGAAAAAAAAAATAATGGCAATTAATTTTTCTATAACTGATTTACTTTAAAACAATCTATTAACGACTGACAGAGATAAAACAATGCTGGTCAACTGCGCGCTAATCACTCTTCTGTTGTTCATACTAACGGCCATTGTCTTTTACTCTTAATATTAATGGGTTTAAAGCAAGAATTCCATATTTGGTGTTAATTTGTTCGAAAATGTATATCTTTGACTTTATATGACTACAAATTTTTATATTTTTTTATGGAATTCATATACATCAATTTGTTTTGGAAAATGATGAAAACGATCCAATAGTTAACGTTATAAAAAATTGAGCAGTAGGAAAGTTGCAGGAACAATTCGTTTGTTTGCAAGATATTTACTAACGAAGTATGTTCATTTAAAAATAACACGATTGTATTAATAATGTAAGTGGTTTTGGAACTCATTGAAAAATGGTGTTAATGGTATTGATTGATGTTATTACAAACATAAAATTGAAAATAATTCTTGTTTATATTTCAAATGTTTGTATTAATTGAAATAGAGATCTATGTTTGAATTAAATGAAAGTGGGCCGATCCTGGCGGTACTGCAATGCCAGGCCAACCCGTGACAGAGGTGGAGCAAGCCCCTAACACTCCGTCATTTTCCAAAAATCAGTTTAATATACTGGTCCTGCTGTGCAGGACATATCAGATATTAAGCTGATAAGAACAGATTTGTTTTATTTCAAAAATTTTCTGTTACAAACAATATAAAAACATAAAATAGGAAATACAAAACATAAATTACAAATACAAAACAATATTAAAACAATAATATAAATATATAAGAGATAGTATAACAAATATGTAAATGTGAAAAAAGTTTTTTTTTTTTTAAAAAAATTGTAAAAATATAGGTAGTCCTTCGTAAATGGATGCCAATTTAGGGGGAAGCTGCGTCGTCTCGACGAGAAGCAACCAACGAGGGGTCTGTGGCATCAAGGACTTGGGATGCAGAGATATCAACGGAAGAAGTCATAGCGGGAGCAATGCTATAGGGTAGATTAGGGATGGAAGAAGATGGATTAGTATTAGGAGTCAAAGGGATAATAGATGAAGCACCATCTTGAATGGTCCATTGTCGATGCCCAGTTAAATGCTCAACATAGATGTCACGAGACCATCTGATTGTATCACTGGTGATTAATTTTTTCATTAGTGTACCATATTTTTTGGTACAAATTTTTTTTATTTAATGCATCATTTGCACGATACCACGAACCTAAAGATCCGACGACAATTGGTTCGATTGATACATTATCGTATCTTCCTCGAAAGGTTTGTGCCAAAGGATTATATTTTATAATTTTGTTTTCTTTTGCTGTTTGAAATGCTTCTATACGATCTTCAAAAGTAACTGTTATATCAATAATTATTAAATTTTTCCCTCGAACTATAACCAAATCGGGTCTTAAATTTGATGTTCCAAAAGTTTGATTTTCAGCAAGTATGTGGTATTTTACTCGCGCTGCATTTTTTATTCTTGTAAGAATAGCGTTGTGACGTAGTTGATATGCATGAGAGTATCGCATACAATGATTTAAGACATGAGGTAGCGTTTCTTCCGGATAATGGCATCTTCGGCATCGATTATCATTTGCTGTGTTCCTGTATTTTGATACAGATACTACACTTTGATCTTAGCCATAGGCCGAGAAGCGATACCAATGCATACTTCCTGACGGTATATAAACATGCGACAATGGTAAACTGACAATAGAGATAACGACCAACCTCAAAATTCAAATTCAAATTACGTTTCAACGACAAAAACATTTCAAAATTACAATTTACAAACTTAAAATTTAATATGTTAATGTATAGCAGTAAATTTAATAGAGATTTAGTTTAACTGCAAATAATAAAATATGTCGAAAGAATTTTTAAAACGTACAGGGCAAATGGGATCGAATTCAGGCATCTGTCATGACATCTAGCAGTCTCCGAGTTTTGTCGATGATCCACGATTATTTAACTCAATACTGGCTCTATCCATTAATAAAATAAATGATTAAACAAGTATAAAAAAATATGTTACAATTAATATCATTGAATCCTAATTAATTATTTTTGTTTATGTACTTCATATACGAATATTACATGTAAAAGTATGACTATTTTGTGAGTATGTATAAAAAATACCCAATTAGCAGGAATAAATACTATAGCATTCTATCTGGAAAATATGCTTTAATTTCTTAATGAGAAATTGAAATTGTTTAGATATTAAGAACAAGTTAAAATTTACTCGTACAACATGTTTTTACCTTGATGAAAATTCTCCCATTAATTATTTAATGTTCAGTAGGTCCAGGTTGGTCGAATACGAATGATACGACACATGTCAGATTTTTAATTAATTCAAATAATAACATACATTTGTTGTTAAATGTCTTATTAGTATAAATTTTCTAGCCTTATTATAATAGTAAATACTTTTTGAATCATAATCACGTTCTATTTATTATTGTTTTTAATAAATTTTGAAAATGTTTTCTCTGAGCGATGAATTGGTTTAGTGCCGTCATATATTGGTGGCATAAATTTAGTAAGTAACCAAGTAGATAGTAATTCTTGTGATAGCGCTACAAGTGTCTAGACAACCAGACATCAATAAAATGTTCAAAAGAATTAATTTTTTTGATTCAAATATTACATTATGAAATAATCACTTCTACATTCATGAATTTGTCTTTTTCTAAATTAAATTACTTTAAATACTTATATAAAATGTGAAATAATATCTCTTTAAAACTAATAATAAAATTACTTCCCTCTATTGTCGTCATACCAGCATAAGATACCTTGAATAATGTTTTCATTTGTTACTCTGACCTTCCTTCTAAGCGAATAAATCTTTCGCTTTTTACTAAAGATTCAAAGATACTCAAATGAGTCTTTACTAATTTTTCATTGCCCGGCGCAAGCTGGGCTAATAAATAAATCTAAACATAGTTGGTTTTTAATAAATCGTCTACGTTCCGGTTTGTAAATATGATTTGATTTATGGTATACACACATAAAAATCCTGTTCAAAATTATCGCACCACTTCTACTTTCGAGAATTATTTTAAAACAGAATGATATATATGATTTCCTTAGGATGCAGTTAATGAAAATAATAAAAAATAAAGAATCAATTCTTGTTTATACAGCTATTTTATAGTTTTCCTGTCTTCACACAGCTGTAATAAGGAAAAAGTATAGATTAGTTTGAAAGTGTTTTTACGTATAATTTAAATTTAATATAATGTTTTTGTATTTTACTACAAAATTAACATAATAAAGTGGGAATAAAGAATAGAGGTTGATATTTTGTCCGAATTTTAAATTATTGGGGCATTATCTCTATTGAATGGAGGCTATGGTGAAATACATATGACCAGGGACCTTGGAGTTAATCGTAATACTATAGGACAATCTTTACGGAGATTTGAAGAAACACGGATAAGATCGTTCAAGATCAATCACAGCGACAGATTTCTAACTCTAGAAACTCAGAAAAAATGACAAATTACACGTGAAATGCTAAAATAGTATATTGTGTTATTAGGAGTAGAAGTGAGACTTTGTGTGACGAGCGTGGAAGTTTAAACGACGAGCGAAGCGAGTCGGATAAATGCACGCGAGGCACACAAAGACACTTTTACTCCGAATGACACATTATATTTTTTCTTCAAACGTAGATATTTAAAGAAAAATATCTACTACTGACGTTACATTTTACGTAAATTAAGTTTGCGATTTCAATTGCCCTGTAGCTATGGATACTTATTTGCTCCCTTTTGGTTATAAACATTGAAATGAAAATTTTCACGTTTTGACGTTTAAATAAAAACTGTGCAATTTTATATCCTCCTTGTGTGCAACTATGTCGGAATTTGAAGGATTATAATGTACGCCCCCTGAAGTTGTTCGATTGGATGGAAATCTAATAGTGTGGCTGAAAGATATGTCCAGAAATCTCTGCAAAACAATATATTCTTTTCTTATCACTTTAATTCTAAGTATACTTATGCTCATTACCGTCCCTGTAATTGTAATCTGTAAGTCTGCTATTCTTTAATAATGTTATTTCCTCAAAAGTAAACTCTGTTTATATTTCAAATCACAGGTTATATATTTAAATTTGACAGCTATGGATCGTATTTAGTAACTTTATTCTTAGGTTACCTAGCGTGTTATAGTGACATTTAGGGCGATATTACAGGTTTCTTTAATTAAGGCTATTTCTTATTCGTTGATTTTGTATAGTTTCTATGGATATTTATTTATTTTATTTCTACGCCGGCGGCGTAGAAATTAGCTATTTCTACTCCGGCGGCGTAGAAATTAAACTTCTACCTTGAGAATCAAGTCACAAAAGATGCTACTTTTATGACGTTTGAAGAAAAAATCACATTCTTAAAGTTCGGGTTGTGGCGTTTTCTAGCCGTACAGTAAGAAGATTTGAGGAAGCAGGATTGGTCAGTAGACGTACAGCTAGAGGACCGTGCCGCACCAGAACTCATGGAGTAACTCGTTTAGAATTAGCAAAATAACATATCCCCTGGAATCCGACTGATTAGAACCGTGTTTTGTTTTTTTTCCAAACGGAAGGGATCATACCTGGAGGAGACCTGGTGAGCGATATGTTGAGTGTAATATTTTTCCGCGAGAACCTATTTTCGGTGGTTCAATAATTTTCTGGGGAAGTACATATTTATTTTGGTAGGAGCACAGAGTTAATGATGCTTCGTACGAGATCAATAAATATACAGAGATAAGCAGAAGAGGTCATACAAGACCATGCCATTCTCTTCGCGCCGGTAATTCGAGACAATTTAATTTTTATGTATGATAATGCAAGACCTCACCGACGGACGTAAATCAATATCTAAATATAGTAGGAATAAACAACAGGGAATGACTACCTACCTACAAGTCCAGGCTTAAATGCAATGGAGAACGTATGGAATATGCTGAAAAGTAGCGTCTCGTACCCGGCCCACGCACTCTAATGAGCTAAAGGAAGCTGTGCTATACAAGAGTGAGAAAACGTACCTCGCCAAGCGATTCGAAATTTAATTTGAAGCATGGAACAAATAGTGCATGTCATTATTACTGTAAGGTGTGGTAATACCAAGTAATAATTTTTTTTTTTCATTAAATTTTATTTTATTTACAAATATTCATATTGTGTTCATTATGTATAATATTGTATTTATTATTATAAAGGGTACATTATGTTGTGTTATTTTCTACAAATTTTTAATTACCTGTAAAATACTAATTAAGAAAAAATTGATTTGGTCAGCACAATACCTTCTGTCAATCCTGTGTATTATCTACAAATTCCATACATAAATTTTCTTGCAAAGGATTTTATATTTCCAGTAAAATTATTTTTATAAACAAACTATTCAAATGGCACTTGACATGGACATCTTCTTCTTTAGCTTTTCTCATTCGTTAGGGGTCGCTATTTTTTATTTTCTTCTTCCATTCATTTCTGTTTTGCGGGTCGTCCTCATTCGGTTGCTTTTATCTGAAGTCTTCCGCAATACAGTCCTTCTGTCTTATCTTTGGTCTTCCTCTGGTTTTTCCACATTCTATTACTAAGCTATCCATTCTTCTTCCAATATATTCTTTATCTCTCCTCAAGATATGTTTAAACCAATGTAATCGTCTTTTTTGTTTTCTAGAAACTTTTAATATTCGTTATTTCCCTTATTCTTTCATTGCTTACCGTATCTTTCCGTCTCTTCCCCATCATCTATCTCAACATCCTCATCTCTGCCACATTAATTTTCTTTTCATTAACACTGACATCTGTCCACCATCTGTCAGTTAGAATTTTCTTAATATAGTAGCTTTTCCCATGGTTATAGCATAGCTGGCTGATTTATGAAATTTAATTTCTTTAGCACAAAATGGTAATTTAAACGTATAAAAAAAGTATTAGACTATGGTATTAGAATCAGAAAAATGACCGCGTATTATACGTCTTATAAACAATATCTCATATGTTTAATAAACATTCCAATATACGTTTAATATATATTTCTTCAGTTCGCAATTAAACGTTTATAACTAACATATATTACACGTAATTTGAAAACGGTTTTTAAATGTATTTATTATACATTCATAAAACGTTTATATAAACGTTTAAAAAGATAAACATGGTGTGCTATATTAAACGTATGAAGTATTATATTATTAGTATAAGAATAAGAAAAATGACCGTGTGTTATACGTCTTATAAACAATTTCTTATATATTTAATAAACATTCCAATATACGTTTAATATATTTCTTCAGCTCGCAATTAAACGTTTATAATTAACATATATTACACGTATTTTGAAAACGGTTTTTACACGTATTTATTATACATTTATAAAACGTTTACATAAACGTTTAAAAAGATAAACAAGGTGTGCTAAATTAAATGTGTTAAAAGTGACATTTTACTTTGTGAGAAGGAAATTTGGAACACGACGAGAGGCGGAGTGGTCCAAACCTTCGAACAGAATCAAATCACTTTTAAGACGTATATTATACACTATTTTTACTACAAACTATATTTTTTTCATTAAAATTTGTATTTCTAATAATTTTTTGACATGTCAAAAATTATTGCAAACATGATAAAGTGACGTAAAATACATAAAGGTATATTAAATGTAGATATAACGCCTTTTTCGCCTTATTGCGCAATGTTTTTTTTTAGTGTAATATTGTTGATTTTTTCAGCACATTTCTATAATTTACTCTACAATATGCTTCAACAAGTATACTAGAAAATTGCCAGCTACCATAGGTTATAATAATTTGACTACGTATTCTAAGGAGTGTAAATTCTCGTAATCACATAGCCGTATTAAAATCATAAATATAACATATTTAGTAAAAATAAAAAAATCTCCTACGTATGTAGACCACGGAAAGTAATAACACTACACACGTTGAAAATCAGCCATTACTATTATACCTACACGTAAAACACCTATATGTATATTAAACGTAAAAAAAAACGTTTCTATGCGTTTATTGTGCAATCTTTCATTTGTGCAATATTCTTTTCAGATTATTTGTTTAATTTACAGCATAATAATTTTAAAATTTGAGGACTTCATTATATACCGGAAAAATACATACGACCATTATATTCTGGTTTAATTTGGTGAAAAATTAAACATATATGTAGCTAGCAGGTTTTACGTTGGAACAGCATTGTTCATGAGATGCAGATTGACACATTAACATAAATTATACAAATATAACATATAGATTATACATACTTTCGGCAATAAAGATTTTACACTAATAAAATATGCATGAAGGTACATACGTTACGTAGATGGCGAACACCAAACGGAACACCAACTATTATTTCCATGGAGGTAAGAATAAACATGGAGGGAGCATAAACTTGAACTTAGGACAAGGGGAATGCAGGCCTGTGGGGACGGACGCAGGTACTGCTGCAGTCACATTGTGGTGGGAATTCACGCGGCAAATATAAAATTAAATATTTGAAATTAAGATTTCTTATTTCTAGTAATATCAATAAACAAATATTTTTTAGCAAATATGTACTTAGAAGAAATTACAATATAGAAAAATTATAAATAATTAAAATTCCACTTACCTGTTACCGATACGATTATCTTTTACAATATTTATTTAAATCGATAGATCTAGGCTAGGTATTTATACGAAATTACAATTGTTTAATACACTCATTAGATTTTTTAATTGTTTATTGTTAAATAATATAAAAATAAAACTTTCCTCTTGACTTATTGGAGTACCCCACAACACAACAAGTCACCAAGTTACAAACAATCTGCAAATAATTACCTATGTTAAATGAAACATACAATATTATTGCAAGAAAACTTACATATTGTAGTGCAAGAGTCAACTAGTCCAAATAATGTTTGTTCTGTTAAATTGCTATAAACACGAAATATACGTTGAGTAACAGTTTTAAAATAAAACAATATTTCATAACTCACATGAATAAAAAATCTTAATTTTCACCAAATGTTACGAAGCACTTAAAGAAAAGTCAATATAAACCACGATATACATATATTAAAAAGTCATAAACGGTAAACACTTCTCCAAAACACGTACACGTTTAAAAACAAACAATGCTCAATGACAGCAACAACCTTGTAAGTTCAAACTGACAGCGGTCACAATGTAGAAGGGGAAGCAACTTCACTAGCGATTGCAAATACTCCCTCCATATATATTCCTACCTCCATGATTATTTCACTATACTATCTACGTTCAGTACAAAAACCAGTGTGACTTGATGGTTGATTTGATACTCAGCCATTCATATCTACTGCGCGTGTGTAACGCGAGATACTGGCGGCAAAATTTAACTGTGATCTTATTACGGTATATAATAGTAATTCAAATTCACATTACACTTAAGTTTATTTAGCAATACTTAAACAAGATATACTCGTAAAGAGTACCGTGCAGAAACTACATATATTTATACCAATATATCTTTATTTTTAACAGTCATTGGATTACTCAACGTAAATTCAACTCCAGTCTTACCTTTGCATATCCAAAACAGTTTCATATTAACATTAAACATATATTTACCAATACTTTAAGCACGGTATACAGTATACGGTACTGCAGCAACTACATTTAAACCAATATGTATATCAGTATGCTTAGCTGTTATACGATTATCGAACGTAAATTTAATTGTAGTCGTACTATTGTATATCCAAAACAGTTGTATATTAATATTAAACGTATATTTAGCAATAATTTAATCGCCGTATATAGAATGCCGTACTGTAGTAATTATATTTATACAAATATATCATTATTCTTATCCGATATACGATTATCAAACGTATATTTAACTGTAGTCGTAATATGGTATATCCAAAACAGTTTTACATTAACATTAAACTTATATGTAGCAATAATTTAATCACGATATACAGGGTGATACATCGGTCTGTCCTCTCTTTATAACTCTTTTATTTTAAGTCAGATAGAAAAACTCTTCAAATATAATTTATGTAATATATTATTGTCTATCTACGTACTATATGCATTTGTATACAGGATGCTCCGTTGAAGCGCAACAATATAAAACTTTATATTTCTTAATGGAACATCCTATATATATTTATTTATTTTGATAGTAAATTAGATTCCCTTTAAAAAACTATTAAGTAATAAGGGGTCTAAAATTATAAATTAAGAAGTTATTTACGTTCATAAAAAATAGTAGTTCATAGTGGAAAAAACCATAATATAATACAATATTTTGATTCTTTTTTATTAATACTTATTTTAAACATTACACTAATTACAAAGAGGCTATTAAAATTTAGTGACAGACTAAATAATGCAAAATTATAACAAATGCTCGAAAACTTGTCCTTCAACTTCAATACATTTTTCTATTCTTTTTATAAAATTAGTTTGTACAGAACGCACCATATCAGGCGAAATGCTTAAAAATCCTTCGCGGATTCTGTGTTTCATATTTTCATCTTTACTAAAATTTGTATTATTCATTTTCACATCAACATCAACGATGATAAACTAAGAGTATTTTGACAACTTGCTTGTTTAAATTCGAAACAATTGATCAAATTATCCATAGCTTACTTAATAATAACATGATACAAAAAAATCATTCAACGGATAAAGGTAAATAACTTCGTAATTTATAATTTTAGACTCCTTATTACTTAATACTTTTTTAAAGGAAATCTAATTTACTATTAAAATAAATAAATATATATAGGGTGTTCCATTAAGAAATATAAAGTTACATATTGTTGCGCTTCAACAGAGCACCCTGTATACAAGTGCATATAGTACGTAGATAGACAATAATATATCATATAAATTTTATCTGAAGAGTTTTTCTATCTGACTTAAAATAAAAGAGTTATTAAGAGAGGACAGACCGATGAATCACCCTGTATAGTATACCGTACTGTAGTAATTATATTTATACCAATATATCACTATTCCTAACTGTTATACGATTACCAAACGTAAATTTAATTGTAGTTGTAATATGGTATATCCAAAACAGTTTCATATTAAGATTAAACGTATATTTAGCAATAATTTAATCACGGTATATAGTATACCGTATTGTAGCAACTACATTTATTCCAACATATCATTATTCATAACCGACATATGATTACTAAACGTATATTTATCTGTAGTCGTAATATGGTATATCCAAAGCAGTTCTACATTAACATTAAACGTATATGTAGCAATAATTTAATCACGGTATATAGTACGTATACCGTACTGTAGCAACTATATTTTTACCAATATATCATTACTCTTAACTGTTATACGATTACCAAACGTAAATTTAATTGTAGTTGTAATATGATATATCCAAAACAGTTTCATATTAAGATTAAACGTATATTTAGCAATAATTTAATCACGATATACCGTATTGTAGCAACTATATTTATACCAACATATGATTATTATTAACCGACATACGATTACCAAACGTATATTTAACTGTAGTCGTAATATGGTATATCCAAAACAGTTTCATATTAACATTAATAGTTATTTAACTATCAAGTGTGTTAATGAGGGCGATTAATGATCGAGACATTTTAACGCGTTCGCTACGCTCACGCGTTAATTGTTGAGATCATTAATCGCCAATTAACACACGTGTTAGTTACAATATTTTTTCGTTGACCGTATCTTACTTAAATGGAAAATCTAATTTTATTCCATGACAAATTTTTTTAGGTTAGTAATGGTTGACCGAACGTCAAATTTTACGTCAGAAAATCAATAAGTTTTGTCATCAATTGTTTTCAGTGGGTGCGTTCAGTTTACTTAATGCTAGACAACACAAGATGTTATTTATGTTATTTGAGGAATTTCATTCTATCAAATTCATTTTAAAGGTATGCTACGTGAATATACTTAGCTAGTAAGTGTCAAAAGCATGATTTTTAATTCTGTCTACCTTTTTGCTACAACTTCGCGTTAGCAATACATGCTGTGTTCCATGTGGTGAACGCACCCAATAAATCGTTTATTAATAAAAATCATGCATTAATAGGGGTCATTAATGAATGATTTTCTATACATTAAGATAGCCTATTAATAAACGGTCGACGGAAAACGTATATTTAGCAACAATTTAATTACGGTATATAGTACAGCGTACTGTAGCAACTATAAATATACCAACATATTATTATTTAATTATTAATTACCAAACGTATATTTAACTGTAGTTGTAATATGGTATATCCAAAACAGTTTTATATTAACCTTAAACGTATATTTAGCAATAATTTAATTACGGTATATAGTATACCGTACTGTAGCAACTATAAATATACCAACATATTATTATTTTTAATCGATATACGATTACCAAACGTATATTTAACTGTAGTTGTAATATGGTATATCGAAAACAGTTTTATATTAACGTTAAACGTATATTTAGCAATAATTTAATTACGGTATATAGTACACCGTACTGCAGCAACTATATTTATACCAATATATCATTATTCTTAATCGATATACGATTACCAAAGGTATGTTTAACTGTAGTCGTAATATGGTATATCCAAAACAGTTTTATATTAACATTAAACGTATATTTAGCAATAATTTAATCACGGTATATATTATACCGTACTGTAGCAACTATAAATATACCAACATATTATTATTTTTAATCGATATACGATTACCAAACGTATATTTAACTGCAGTTGTAATATGGTATATCCAAAACAGTTTTATATTAACATTAAACGTATATTTAGCAATAATTTAATCACGGTATATATTATACCGTACTGTAGCAACTATAAATATACCAACATATTATTATTTTTAATCGATATACGATTACCAAACGTATATTTAACTGTAGTTGTAATATGGTATATCCAAAACAGTTTTATATTAACATTAAAGGTTAGCAATATTTTAATTACGGTATATAGTACACCGTACTGTAGCAACTATATTTATACCAACATATTATTATTCTTAATCGATATACGATTACCAAACGTATGTTTAACTGTAGTCGTAATATGGTATATCCAAACCAGTTTTATATTAACATTAAACGTATATTTAGCAATAATTTAATCACGGTATATATTATACCGTACTGTAGCAACTATAAATATACCAACATATTATTATTTTTAATCGATATACGATTACTAAACGTATATTTAACTGTAGTTGTAATATGGTATATCCAAAACAGTTTTATATTAACATTAAAGGTTAGCAATATTTTAATTACGGTATATAGTACACCGTACTGTAGCAACTATATTTATACCAACATATTATTATTCTTAATCGATATACGATTACCAAACGTATGTTTAACTGTAGTCGTAATATGGTATATCCAAACCAGTTTTATATTAACATTAAACGTATATTTAGCAATAATTTAATCACGGTATATATTATACCGTACTGTAGCAACTATAAATATACCAACATATTATTATTTTTAATCGATATACGATTACTAAACGTATATTTAACTGTAGTTGTAATATGGTATATCCAAAACAGTTTTATATTAACATTAAACGTATATTTAGCAATAATTTAATCACGGTATATTGTACACCGT
The DNA here is from genome assembly GCA_951394225.1 of Harpalus rufipes. Lineage (NCBI taxonomy): Eukaryota > Metazoa > Arthropoda > Insecta > Coleoptera > Carabidae > Harpalus > Harpalus rufipes. The sequence continues at coordinate 12,372,541 of OX596285.1, forward strand.
ACTGTAGCAACTATATTTATACCAACATATCATTATTCTTAATCGATATACGATTACCAAACGTATATTTAACTGTAGTCGTAATATGGTATATCCAAAACAGTTTTATATTAACATTAAACGTATATTTAGCAATAATTTAATCACGCTATTTAGTATACCGTACTTTAGCAACTATATTTATACCAATATATCATTATTCTAAACTCGCATACTTTTAATAAACGTAAATTTAATAGTAATTTTACAACGTTATAGACCGAATCTTTTTATATGTATATTAAACGTATATGTATATCACAATGATATAATATCGGCATATATTATACTGCAGTGTACCTACTATATTCACTGTAATATACGTTTTTAAAATGTAATTTTTGATGTAATATTATTACGGTGTAGATCGAATCAAATTATATTTAAACTATACGTTTATTTACCAGTCATTTAATTACGATATATATTATACCGTATTATACTAACCATATTTATAGTAATATACTAGTTTTCAACCACTCATACGTTTATTAAACGTATATACCGTTGAAGTGTGCTTACCGGGTCTATATCCATTGAATATGAAGAATAAAATCCAATTAATTCGTATGGATAATAAAATATTCTATAATATTTACAATAACATTAAATGTGTAAATAATATTTAACAGTGTTTAACAGTAAAAATCTTCAAATGAGGGTATTTCCGGTTGACCAATTATAACCAAAGTCTAATCAAGTCTGCGTATGGATGTAAGGAAGACGAATATGTAAGAATTGTATTTTTTTTAATTCTAGTACTGGAGATATCGCGGCCGAAACCACGGTCACACACACACGCACATACACACATACCACACACACACACTAACTAAATAAATGAAAAATTAAAAGCGGCGAGATCATTTTGAACAGGAGTTTAGATGCCATCTATTAGATGGACAACGACAATACATAATTTATTATTAGTAGAAGCTGAGAATAATGTACAAAGTACAATAATTATTTTTTACTAGAACAAAATATCATTTTGGAACTAATTCGCGAACAGAGACAAATCATTGTATTGGTTCGGTTCGAAAATCAGCCTCTTCCAACCAATAGAATGATTTGTCTCTATGTTTGTGAATTAGTTTCAAATTCTCTCGTAATTGAGAATGGACTATAGTTTAATTTTACCAGTTCAAATGTGACTGTTTTTGGTTGTTATTGTAACGGGAAACATTTTTTTTTTCTTATTAATCAGAGGCAAAACAAATACTCCATAATTTTTTTTTTTTGGATGTCTTCAAATTACTTATTAAAAACGTTTCTATTATCAGTTTCAAGTAAAGTACATGCAATTTTAAAAATACATATTTTTTTTTAAATTTAAATTTAACTTCAAATACACTTTCGCGTTTCGCGAACTGAGTGGTCACTAATAATCGAAGAGCGGTTACTCCTGACCGCTGTGCATACAACAATTTGAACGGTAGACATCCTGACCAATGATGTATTTATACTCTCACTGTGCACTTAAGACACATGGACCGTTCTGGTCCTGCTGAGCAGTAGAGCTAGTCATGTTTTTAAATTTAAATGTAGGCTCAAATTAAAAAAAAATCTGATGTGGCCAACACAATATCTCCCGTTTACTTTAATTTTTATTCATGTAAATACTTAAAATTAAATTAAATTTAAATACCGGGTTCGATCCCGACCGACACCAAATATTTCGAATTTTAAATGGCACAAAAATGACCCCTGTGGTGCATTCTCCATGCCAGCAATAAGTGCTCGTGAGGTGACACCTTGTAAACGCCCGCACGGTACAAATATGTCATCATCTTTACCGAAGAAATCTGTGTACAAAGCAGACCCAGCAATGCTTAATATGCCGTGATGATAAATTTATTTTATTTATTTATGTACTTACCTATATTCATTACTGGCGTGGAGAGTGCACCACAGGGATCAATTTTGTGCCATTTCAAATTCTAAAATATTTGGCGTCGGGCGGAACCGAACCCGTTCCCAAGATTCGCGTGAAGTGACGCCTGGTAAACGCCTGCACGGAACAAATATGTCATCATTATTACCGACATCTGCGTACAAAGCAGATTGACTCACCCATCAATGGGTAATATGCCGTGATGATATATGTTTTTATTACCTTACCTATATTTTTACTTATTTACTTACGCTGGAAACTGTATTAAGTTCCTTTCCATATAATTATTGTTCCATTTAGTCGCCGCAAAATGGTGCTGTTTTTCTATAACCTTGTTGTATCATAAAAGACGACTTTTGTAATTATGTTTCAAAATATTTATTTCACAACGTAATTTTTTTACGAAGTTATATTTTCTGATGATGGGTGGGTTTTACACCCGAAACGTCCAATTATACTGACTTCATTTTCAATTAAATATGTGAACCTAAAAGCCTAAATAAATTTTTATATTTTAAAAACGTTAACATTATTATTTGAAATGATTAGTTCGTTGACAGTGATATATATATGTCAGTTACAAACATTTGAGATCTGAATTGCGTAACCATGTGAATGAGTTGTGTTTAAAACGTAGGCTCCGGGATTAAAATTATAGATAGTTTTATAAATTTATCCATAAAATATATAGAAAAAGTATTAATGCAAACCTGTAGAAAATTTAATAATCTTTAATTTTTATATAACATAAATCTCGATAAAATAACATTTAAAGACATTTTTCGAAGAAAAACTATTTTGAGCTTCCAGTAAAGTGCCATTTTCGGTTATGTGATTTACTCCAAAATCTAATGGGATATTTCCATATAAGAGTAAGGTAGAAATACAAGGTTTCAAAATTTTCTGAACGATAGTATTTGTGTTGGTTAGAACGTAAAGAGGACCCACACACACACCCACACATACATACATACACACAGACATCATCGTGAAAATGTTAAAAATGGATTCTAGGGACCTTAAAACGTGTTCATTTACCAAAATCTCGATATGCGATTTTTAGCACGATCCCTATACCTCCCTTACCAAGGGTAGCGGGAGGTAAAAAAAACTGTTCAGATTATCACTTATTATCTAAAACTAAACGATCAAAATTTAACTAAAAATGAACTATTAAAAGATGGGTAAGGAAATAACTCTAGTGTTACAAGTTTCTAGAAAGATACAAGCGAGATGATTACATTGGTTTGAAAATTTCATGAGGAGAAACAGAAATGAGTGGAAGAAAATAAAAAATAGCGACCCCTAACGAATGGGGAAAGCTAAAGAAGAAGATGTTAGTGTCAAGTGCAATTTGCATAGTTTGTTTATGAAATAATTTTACTGGAAAATTAGAATGTTTTGCAAGAAAATTTATGTATGGAACTTATACATAATACACACGATTGACGGAAGGTATTGTGCTGGCCACAACAGATTTTTTACCTCCCGCTAACGTGCTAAAAACCGCATATCGAGATTTTGGTAAATGACTACGTTTTAAGGTCCTTAGAATCCAATTTTAACATTTTCACGATAATGCCGATGATGCCTGTGTGTGTGTGTGTTTTTTAACATCTGTATATTTATGGAAAGAGCATTGTTTCTTATTATCCTTTATTTAATATACAGATATGTTAAAAACCTGGCCATAGGTGTTTAACATAGGAAATCAGTTTTTTCTTGCGCAAAAGTTTCCAAATTATTTTAGACAAAAATACTTCAAATACATGTAGTAGAGAATTAAATTTTGCGTCCAAATTAGCAATAAGATTTTATTTTTGACGTTTCATAACCGAGAAAATTCATCTCAAAGTTTTTTGAAGATTGCTGATTTATGACGATAGCCATGGAACTTAAACAAAATTCCGAACAATTATACATCCAGATTCCAGAGTAACACCATTTTATAATCTGAAGCTTTTCTTCATGAGAAAACTGTTTCATACTTTCAAAGTAATATGTTATTGAATGAAAATCACAAAACACAAACTTTTTTTGACAGTTAAGATATACAAGTGTTCGTAATTTTGATTGAATTCCATGGCTATCACTATAAATCAGCAATCTTCAAGAAACTGTGAAATTGATTTTCTCGATTATGAAATGTCAAAAATAAAATATTCCTAATTTGGATGCAGAATTAGCTCTCTATACAATACTTACTTGAAGTATTTTTGTCTAAAATAAATTGAGAACTTTTGCGCAAAGAAAAACTGGTTTCCCATGTAAAACGCCTATGGCCAGGTTTTTAATTAACACCCTGTATATATATACATATATAATAATAAATTAATTGTATATTTGATATTAGTTGGACGCTAGAAAAACTTGATTTTATGTTTAAAAGAAGACTTGAATTCGCTAATTCTAAAACAAATTGTTTTGTGTTGAAAAGGACACATATTTCAGATAATACAACACAGGAAACGTTTTTAAAACTTCACAATGGTTGCCATTTTACTTATGTCGGTATTGATATTGATATAAATTATGTATGAAAAGTTACAATAAGTAGATTAAAATATAAAACATAAGTACGAAATTTTATATTACTTATTGTCACTAACAATGCCGAAAGGTTTTCAAGGAACTGAACGAATTGCATACTTGCAAATCGGATGACGCATCACAGGCAACTGAAGTAAAGAATTTTGTTATTGTAAATTGTAATAATATCACGATCATGTGTTGCGATAATCTGGCTTTCGAAATTCATTTAAAATTATCAATCTCAGATTAACCCATTTTTCCCGGTGTTCCAAAATTGGAATACAAGGTTTTCTCCCAAATTATAAAGAAATATCTATTAATAGTAGTTTATATATCAAGGGAGTAAAGTCCGTAATTATTTGTCGAGAGGGAATATTGAATCCTGATGGCGTAGCCCGAGGGATGTAATCGCTTGAGGCAAATAATGACACTTTACTCCCGTGTTATATACAATATTTCATATACAAACGAAAAAAAAAAATGTCATTTAGCTTACAAAAGAGCCTAACAGCATGTGAAACTAGTAAAAAATTAAGCAAATTCCTATAAACGAAAAATCTATTTTTTTTTTAAATTTTTCACAAAAACAATTATATTTTTTTTCAAAATAATTATAATCGATAATATTCTACATATTTACATGTAAATATCAATTAAGAATTGAACACTAAGAAAATAAAATTATTCCTAAGTGACACGGTCAATGGCCTTGAATCACTTTATTTCCCTAGGGAGTACTTGTCATTTTTATTTCCCTCGGGAAATAATGAAGCACATTAATTAATGATTCTGATAAGAATAAAGTTAACTTTATTTACCGGTTGTATATAAAAAGTATTATCACATAGAATATGATCTTCCTCAGACATCTTTAAAAAAAATAACTACGACAGTGCGCTTAATATATAATTAGTACACTAATTTGAAAATCAGTGCCTTAAACCACTCAAACGTAATAATACCGTAGGCTACGAATGAACATTTCAATGTTACTCATTATGTCAAAAATTAAACGAAAAATATATTTTATACCCGGACGTATCATAATTTGACATTTATACACGATTTCTTTTGATATAAACGTGCTTTTATAGCCCGCGGACCTCATTATAGCCCGCCGGGCTATAATGAAACGTCAAATAATACTATTAGCTATAAAGCTTAAATTACTGTATACTATTTTCTCATATTCCTGTTCTAGATATTTTGCCCGGTTTCTTCAGATTTTTATAATATATAATTATGCAGCATTTATTAATTACGTACATTCTGTATTATAAATGAGAGGTTGACACGTGACAAACAAAAATGTATAAGTATAACCAGGGCAAGAAACCGTAAACAATATGGGTTAATGGTTAACCAAAATCGGGAACTTAATTTTTAAAATGGTTTTCGTTCAAAAACCGGTTTACTATTTACTTAACCGGTTTTTATATTGGTTAGGTAAACCGGTTATATTAACCGGTTAAGTAAACCGGTTAGATAAACTGGTTATATAAACCGGTTTATTAACCGCTTACTAAACCAGTTATATTAAGCGATTAATGAAAGCATGCAGGAAACAAATATCATATTAATTACCTATATACGTTAAAAACGTATTTTTTTAACTGATTTTTTTATTTAAAACAGTTTTTACTGATTAACAATAGGTAAATAAAAAGAGTGATAAAACAGCATCCGGCTAAATCGTGATTTATAATTAAAATTCCCTCCTTTTCAGAAACGGTTTAAAAAACCGGTTTTATTAATTTTGTTTACAGTTACCGGTTTTTTTAGTAATTAAAAATATCGGTTTCGGTTTCGGTTAAAAATCAAAATTTTAGACCCAAAATACCGGTTAACCGGTTTTTTAAATCGGTTAAAAAAACCGGTTTCGTGCCCTGAGTATAACCTAGAATGACAAAAAAAAGAAAATGTTAAAACTTAAAAACTTTATCAATTACATATAATGGCATTGTAAGTTAAAATTAATCGATGAAAATAAATAATACAAAACAAAATAGGTAGTTGCACAAACGTTAATATAACCACATGAAGTACGAAAATCGGACGAAACTCTGATGAAAATGAGTAATTTCATTATACTAGAAATAACCATAAATTCTCGAACGAGAATTTAGACAAAAATAATATAATGTTCTTAATGCAAGCAATTTAAACACGGAAAATGAAATAAAAACATTTTATTTGTACTTCTAGATAAACTAATAAATTCGTTGAACTAATTTCACACTAATTTATTTGACACTGTACACACGTTTACTTTTTCTGTACATGTTAAGGTAGTTATATAGTGAAATCATTTTCAACAGAATTAATTGAAATTTTAAGTACATCTCATCTGCAGTATAATCTACCTGCTGTCCAAGTTTTAAAACAATTGACCAAGCGGTACCTGAGATATTTGCAATTAAATTTGGCCTTTTTAACACGTGAAGAATAGGAAATGGCAAAATAAACACAACATTTTAAATTATAACTTTTATATCAATTATGACATTTAATCGAAAAACTAGTATGTTATAGATAACCAATTAACGGATTTTATGTAAAAATTTGAAAATTATTTACCACCCAGATTTAATATTATTGCCTCTAGAAAATTATAATCTGAAGATACGATAAATCGGTAGAATTATACTTGACAACCATATACAATTTCTCCAGATGAAGTGTCAGTTAACAACGCCTACTGTGGTATTAGTGAATAAGATGTGTTCTGTGGTTACAGGAATTTCAAACGTACATTCGAAGGAAATATTTTTTATATGGGTATTTTACGTGAAAAGCATGAAAAGTTCAAACAGTATAATACTACTTTCGTAATTTTAAGAAAGAAATATATTAATTTGTTTTGCAGTTCCGATTTGTAGTTTAGAACTAGTATTATATCTCAAAACATCTGATTACTTTTATGCCTGAATGTACCAATAAATGTGGGAAAACTTCAAAATTCAAATTAGCTTTTAAGCGTTTGTGTAGAAAAAGATAAAATTGTTTTTGGTTATACGTGGTTTCGTGTTACCGGTTACAATTTCTGATAAAAATTGAATTACACCTTTTCTTTCATTTTCTGTATATATTCTACTTAGTGTTTCAAAATGTTTTTTGTTATTATACCTCTGAAAACCGTATACGGTTCGACATTTTCACATATGTCAAAATTAAAATTCAAGCTCTGAAACCAAACCAAATATTTCTGTCCTTGTCTAAGTGCGACAGTGCGACGTTGCCACAGTTATTTTTCAACACTCGTGCTGTTGTGTGAGTAAATTGGAATACGACACTTTTGTATGTGTTAGTGCGAGTGGTACAGTTAAAAAAAAAACTTTTCTACGGAAAAATAAAGAAAATTCGTCTGTTACAGTCTTTGATATAAGCTTTTAACAATTTTTACACAATCTATGTATATAATATAATGTTAAAAAATATTGATTATTGCAAATATAAACTGCATTAGCTTAATTTTTATTTTGAACATAGAACAAGTTTTTAATAGGTACACTCGAGTGACAACTACCTTAAAAGTCCCTAGATTAGTTTGCTTTCACATTTCTTACATTATATTATAGCGCCATCTATTATGATATTAATGCTTAACGCCTTTTTACAAAACATTGTAGTGACATCTATTATCTTTTATACCTAACAAAAATGCTTTTTCTAATTCTCATAATCATAAAATCTTCGACCGTGCATAAAATTATGTATGTACCACGGGCGTAACTTGCTTTTATGGCCTTTGACGTGTTTTTATCCCTCGGCTGACGCCTCGGGCTCAAAATCCCGCCACAGGCCATAAAAGCTTCATTACGCCCTTAATACATAAATAACTATTTCGTAGATAAAATATAGACGGATACACATTTGATTATAGACGCATGATGAAAGCTTGCGTGATTTAACATCAGACGCGTTTCATTATGCACGCTATATCAATTTGTATCCTTAATAACCTATAATAAACTGCAGATGTACACAAATTCATATTCGATATGACTATGTTTGATTTAGCTTAAAATTTGTATTTCCTCATTTGATGAAGGAAAGCCGGGCCCCCGGCAAAAAACACATTTCACCCGTTGCCGGGGATAGCGGGCTTTCACCCATAATGGTTAGGTTAGATACCTACCGCAACAGAGCACGGTAGGGGTACAGAACGAGTCTGTACAACTTGAACATTCGCAACATGACCTTATAATCATGTTCGTGCTGGTAAATGGACATGTAGTAGTAACTAGAACAATTTTAATTTATCTTAAATATTTGTGCATATAAATTCAAATATATTTTTTTAATAATGAATAAAAATTACTGTTATTAAATCTGTAGAAGAAAATTATAAACATTTGGTAGATTAATTTTTAGAAAAAAAATATTAAATTTGTATTAATGGTTTACATAACGAAACATTTTAATTATTTTGTTTCTATAATGTTTTTTCTGAGGTTCCAAAAATGGACCACTAGGCCTACTAAGAGTTGTCATTGACAATAAAAGCAATTAAATTACAAATGAAAAGCATATTCAAAATATCGAAAAGTAAATATAGCTATTATCATTATTAAATTATTAGTTTATTTTTATTACAAAACATAAAATAACTTAAAACATCATATAAATTTCACGCATTTTTTAATGGTTATTTTTGCAAATGGCACACTTGTTTTATCAAATTTCATTCCGAATGGAACACGCGTTTTTATTGCCTTGTGTCTTGGAGAAGTTAGGCCATACTTGTAGTCATACCGTGTATATATGTCGTGAGCAAATTTTAAAATTTGTCTTTTTATAAAATGCCTAGTCATTTTGGTAAATTATAAAGTGAATGATATGTCGATAAAAATTACAAGCCAAAATGTCAAAATATTCATTCTATAATTCGGCTAGTAATTTTGAATACGACTAGGCTTTATAAAAAGACGGATTTTACAATCTGCTGACAATAGGGTAGCTTAGTAATTACGTCACATATGACGCGCTTCATTTAAATTACTGTGCTAATGGTAAACACACCTTTCAAAATGAATCTTATTGCCACAGCAAATAAGAACTATAATTTTAAGTAGTTCATTTCGTCGTAAATATATGACTTAATTAAGAAAAGTTAGCTGTTTACACTCTCACACAGTTTGATTATTACCCTTTTAATTAAACAAAACATATTATCCTAATTTGTAATAACAATTATTCTATTCAAGTTTGCAAAAAAATTGCATGGAATAAATGTTCGTCAATCTCGAACATGTTCGTGAAACATTGCGTGAAACGGTCGAAAGTGTCCGTTTGAAAGTCAAGTGCACCATGCAATAAAATAATAAAATGTAGAGAGACAGGGTTATTTACGCACTTTAAATTTAAAAAGAAGAAATCTAAAGCTCTGAAACGAACTGATTTTACGAAAACACGACGAGAAAACAAATACCGTGTCTGTCGTAAAGGTGTACATAGGAGATTAACAAGGGAAATTAGTTTTTTGCAATTCCCTGCTCACCTAATTATTTTAAGCAAAAACGCGTCAAATAAAAGTTTTGTGCATAAAATTCTGCATCTAAATCAATAAACAGAATTAACTTTACATGCTTTATTTATTATTCTGTTTATTGATACAGAATTTTATGCCCTAAAACTTTTATTTGACGCGTTTTTGCTTAAAATAGTTAGGTGAGCAGGGAATTACAAAAAACTGATTTCCCATGTTAATCTCCTATGTACACCTTTAAGATAGACACACGGTATAATAAAATCTCAGTCGATAAAGTCGGAAATGTTTGAAGCTGCGCAACCTGCGCAAACTTGATACTTTGTAATTCAACATGTGTCATGTGTAGAGTTGATTTCAATTTGAAATAAAACCTTTATTTATTTATGTGTATATTGTATTGCGAAGTAATAAGAAAGTGTTTATAATTTGTTGTTATTAATATCACAAAGTTAACTTCTTCGTAATAACAATAACATCAGCATCTATTTACAAACCTTTAAATTCTGACCCTTAAATGTTCTGTCAATAGTCTATTTTGAAAGTATAGATTTCCTTTGAGACAGTACTTCATATTCCGCGCTATGCTTTGACGTCACACAATTCAATTAAATCATTGTATTAGTATTTAAACATAATTCCGTATAACTGCTGTGTACCACAATGTTCATCCAAAACAATAAATAAGAGTTTAATGTTGCACAAATTTCCAACTGATACCAACAAAGAAAATGTGGTTCAATAATTAACTTTTTTCTTCGGTCCAGCTTATCTTTTTCACTTCTAAATGATAATCAGCTGACACATTTTAGTGAATTTGATCGACTAAATTTTAGTGTGGTCTAGACATATATCTATTAACTAATATATGCTCCTATCCTTTACGTAGAGACTAGCTGAAGCCTGAGGCCTGAGAGATAGGAATATTATTGCTCCATAAGTCTATCTCTTTCAATTTCTCTTTCTTGATTATGTACATGCACGTAATATTTGAATTCTATTGGCGACTGCCAGGGGTGCGTTCCAAAATCATACCATGGAGTACGGAGTAGAGTATTAAGAGTTACTAAGTATGTTACTCCAGGGTTTTGTATAGTTCTGGAACGACATAGTGTAGGAATTTAGTGATATAACAATATAACCTCATTTATTTAGATCATTTTCATACCTATCGCATTTAAAACTTATTTACACTTCAAATGAAAATTTTACCCTTTTACCACGGATTCATATAAAAGTAGACATCTGGTATAATAATAATAATATTTTATTTGCTTGAGAAAAAAACTCATACAAAGGATTGGTAACATTGTTATACATATTTAGCGTAGTTATAAATATTAGTACATTAATTTGGGCTTAAATATTTTGTGCAAAGGCTCTTAATTTGAGTGTAGTAGTTGTAAAATTAAATATATCATATACTTTACATTTCGTTAGTTCGGCTAGCAAGGATTTATTATAATGAGTGGGGTCGACATTGTTTAAGTACTTCCTTATAAATGCATTCCTTGGTTCTGTATAGAAGGGACAGGTGAACAGTAGATGGTCTAGGTCGTCTTGATGCTGGGTATTGCATCTGGTATAAATATACTCAAATGTTTCTTTTTGTTCATTACTTGATTGATGTTGAAATGAAAACCATTCTCATTCAATATTTTAGTAATGGATTTCCAACATCATTTTTTACCTTCGTGATATTAGATATTAGTATTAGCATCGACGAAAAAGTATCGATACTGTCAAATATCGATCTTAAACATATATCTTATTGCAGGACAAATGTAATAGGCAATGTGTATTTAAAATGATTTAGGGCCAATTGTATCAACAAAACTGAAATTCTAAACTTAGTTTAAATATACAAATTTGAATGAAATATTTGACATTCATACAAAAGCACATCGAAATTATGTTATAAATCAGGTATGACTTTCCATTTCGAAATGCTTTTTTCGTTAAACACGCAATTCGATGAAAGCGCTGCAGGATGTTTTGGAACTACGTGTGTTCCAAACAAAGGTACCAACCGAGTAAAGAGAATACTATAATAAGAATTTATTTATCAACATTAAAATAAAATTCGGGATCGATAATATATCAAAGTAGGTATCGACACCTATGAAATATCGATTAAACTGTATCGATGCCAAAATATCGAAGAATCGAAACAAAAGTATCGATACCTCGATACTATCGAGGTATCGGATAACATCCCTAGCCAAGTGTAATTTAAATATTATAGGTATATAAAATAAACATTAATGAATGATATAACTTAATTTCTATAAACAAAACATACTTTTATTTTTAAAAAGTTTTCTTTTTCTGCAAATAGATATATTATTACTAAAAAATATATGTAATTAGATATTATGATTATTATAACGTGAACAAAAAATGAATAATGTTAGAATTGTAATGTTTGGCGCCAGAGTACGTGTGTACCCTCCTATTTTGCAGAGTACGAAAGAGTATGCTCTATGAGTAAACTCTCATAGTTTCGGAACACTTCAGAGTTTCATCTGGAGTAATACTCTTAACTTTTGGAACGGTTTAGAGCATACTCTTTACTCTGGAGTAGGTTTTGGAACGCACCCCAGCGAGCACATCGTTAGTTTCATTGTTCCATTTTCTGTTTGCACTTTGAGTCAGTCTTCGTAAAAAATAATTTAGAGTTTTATTAACCTTTAAATTAAGCCAAGACTCTAGAAACTTAAATATTTCATTGTTGTTATTTATTATTACTAATATTTATGTTCAAGAATTTACACTCAAAATAAATAGTAGGTACATTACTTAATTTCTTACATTTAAATTTAAAGTTTGCGCTAGTCTTCGATAATTAGAACTTAGATATCATCGTTAGCCAATAGAATTCAAATATTACATGCATGCGCATAATCAAGAAATCATAAATTGAGAGAGATAGACTTATGCGGCAATGATATTCCTATCTTTCAGTCTAGGCTTCACGGAGAGCGAGGGATCCGCAATATAAAGGGTTTTCCAATAAGAGGTGTTATTTTGAATAGCCCGCTATTTCGGTAGATGTCGCTTTTGAAGCTGTCATTTTTTGACATTTGACAAGTAGAAACTACGCCATTAATAAAAATGGAACGATACACGCTTCAACAACGCATTGAAATTATTAAAATTCACTATAAAAATGGTGAAAATTTGGCAGAGACGGTTCGTAAAACTCGACAATTTTTGGGTCGTCGTGAAGCACCTTGTCGGACCGCAATACAGAAATTGGTGGAAAAATTCGAGCTGTTGGGACAAGTTAGTGATGTGAAGAATAAAACCCGTGCACGTCGCTCAAGAACAGCCGAGAATATTGCTGCTGTAGCCGAAAGTGTTGAAGAAAACCCAGGTTTGTCCATTCCTCGTCGTTCTTTGGAATTAGGCATTCCACAAACGTCATTACACCGTATTTTGCATAAAGATTTGGGTCTTAAGGCTTATAAAGTCCAGTTAACACAAGAACTCAAGCCGGCCGATCATCAACAACGTCGTGTCTTTGCTGATTGGGTCGTTGAAATGCATGAAAATGATCCGGAATTCCATCGAAAAATCATCTTGAGTGATGAGGCCCATTTCCACCTCGGTGGCTTCGTCAACAAACAAAATTGTCGCATCTGGGGCTCAGAAAACCCAAGAGTTATTGTTGAAAAGCCTCTCTATCCTCATCGTGTGACTGTTTGGTGCGGTTTATGGTCCGGCGGAGTCATTGGACCTTACTTTTTCGAAAATGAGGCTGGAGCAACAGTTACGGTGAATGGATTGCGCTATCGAGAGATGATTAACGATTTTTTATGGCCGGAATTGGATGGTATTGATCTGGACAACGTTTACTTTCAACAAGACGCCGCTACGTGCCACACAAGCAACGAAACCATTGATCTTTTACGGGAAAAGTTTCCGGACCGTGTTATCTCTCGAAGAGGTGATCACAATTGGCCACCGAGATCTTGTGATTTAACACCTTGCGACTTCTTTCTTTGGGGCCACGTGAAAGAGAAGGTCTACGCCAACTGCCCAGCGTCGACTCAAGACCTCAAAGATGGAATTCGTGAGGCTATCGAGGACATAGGACAGCCACTTTGCGATTTGGTTATGGAAAATTTCATGAAAAGGATATTGTCCTGTCAGCGTGGTCGTGGTGGTCATTTGCCTGATGTTATTCTCCACTATTAACGGCATACCTTCCTCTTTATAATGAAATAAACATCCGATCATTTATATTAAAAAATGGCATTTTTCTTTGAATATCAAAATAACACCTCTTATTGGAAAACCCTTTATTAGTTAATAAGTATTATGGGTCTAAAATGGTAGCAGGCGGGCAAAGCTCAACGTAAATTGCAGCATGCTAGCCTTGTAATGTTGCCGCCGATAATTTTGAATGACTTCAATGGCAGTGACAATTTTTTTATTGTATATCTGTCCTAAAAGTACAATTAAAGTCAAATCCACATGAAACAATTTTAATTATTGTAATTTTTACCTGTTGTATAACTAAAAAATCATTTTTCTCGAAATGATCTGCACAAACAATTGTTTTGTATTTATACTTAAATATTATTCTTTTCTTCTTTCATCTTTTGCTAAAATATGAAGATTACTTACACTTTTGCATATACCTAAAACAAGAACGCATTTTTTTAAAGAAGAAACCAAATAACAAACTATATCTGTCATTTTTAATGTCGGATTCTCCAGTTCTAGAAAATACAATGCTAGTGTGGCGCCATAGTTACACTATATCACCGCCGCCTACTCCCATTGAAGAGTCGGAGCAGGCGGGCAAAGCTCAACGCTCAACCATTGATTGCTCAACGTAGATGTCAGCATCCTATCCTAGATATGTACTGTTGCCTCAAGGTTGCCTCCGATTCCGATAATTTGAATGACTCTTCACTGACAGTTGTTTTGTTTTGATCGTACAGAGTAGCAGCTATGAATTGTTTATAATTTATTAGGTATGTAAATTACAATAGTTGAAAAATTAATTGAGAAGAAGGGGTGCAAGTGTTCGAGGGAAAAAGAAAGAACTTGTAGAACACATTAAACATTTATGCAAATAAATATACATTCTATTTTTTTTTTTAGATTAATCGACTACGACAGAAATGATAATTTCAATTTAATAATTGAAAATGAGGATGACAATTTTAATATTATTAAATTCCTACATACTTTTGTTTTTTGTAATGTCGGGATTGCATACCTTTTTAATTTTTTACCTTCCGTCGCACCTTTAGGTAAGGAAGGTATTGTCTGGTCAAAAAATTCAATAATGTTTTTAGTGAATAAGCACGTATTATGGTCCCTATAATACGATTTTACCATTATTTCCGATGATGTCTGTATGTATGTGTGACTATGACGAAAGTTTTGGATCGCGTAACTTCAATACCACGATTCCAAAAATTATATATTTTTTGTATTCCTCAAGTTTACGTCTAGAAGAACAAGTGATTAGATTCATATATTAAGAGAAGAATGAATAGCTTAGTAATAGAAGGTTCAAGAAATAGAGGAAGACCAAAGAAAAGATGGAAGGGCTGTATTGCGGAAGACAAGAGAGAAACGAACTGAATAAGAACGACACGCAAAACAGAAATGAGTGGAAGAAGAAAATAAAAAATAGCGACCCCTAACGAATGGGAGAAGCTAAAGAAGAAGAAGAAGATGTCAGTGTCAAGTGCAATTTGCATAGTTTGTTGGAAGGACGATTTCTCAAAAACTATAATACGTGAAATGATACCCCAGCCCGCGAAATTCAAAATTAGTGGAAGGATTTTTCATTTTTTATTTAAAATTGTGTAATGTAAACTGATTTCTTTATATATAATAATAAAAAGGAAACAATTTGTCATGAAAATAAAATAGTTTCAAAAACAATCATTTAAATATTATTTTTTAAATATCTTCAGTTCTAAACGAACGATTTTAATTAAACTTGCATGAAATATTTATAACAGGACAGGGAACAAAATATGTGAAAATTAAAAAAAATAAACTTCGAGAACAATTTTAAAAATACAAAAAACCTACTTTTTTTGTACATTTTAATGTTTTTCTTCTATACGAAACGAACAAATTTGTTTAAACTTTAATATGTTTTGAAGAATAATGTTATACATATAAAAAAAATCAAAAATTAAACTTCGAGAATACACTTAAAAAAATAAAATGTTTAATTTTTTTTTCTCAAGTGTGAAGTTTTATTTTTAAACTTTGTTTAGTGTGAGATACTTACTATATGCATTTCTATATTTCTCAGGTAAGTACTTTAAATATTTATCGTTTAATATAGAAGATATTCGTAATTATAACAAATTCGGTAAGAATTTTTGTTTTCGAGTTTTTCTTTCAATATAAGATGTTATAAGATCAATCCGGTTATTTTGAAGCCAACCGCACACCACTAGTTGTGGGGTGGGTCGAAAACATTGAAACTATGAGCTAGTTTACACCCATCGTTTAGGCCGCGTCCTATACTCTATATTCGACCTATACCTTATAGGACGCCATGCTGTAAACACTTAGTAGGCCACCTGACCTAGCTTAGGTCAGGTCTCTTTTTCATGTGACCTGACCCAGTTTAGGCCACGTTTCAAACTGCGTGTAAACGCTTTGGAGACCTAAAGTGTTAGATGAAAACCCTGTAGGTGGCGGTTAACCCGTATTGTGATTTTGTTGACATCACATTTTGTAGGTTGTGTAAGTTAAATTAGTTGAATTATTACGAAAAAAAAAAAAAAACATGTTCCGAAGCTGAATCTCTTGATCCTTGTGAAGTTCACAATGATACAAACGAAGAAAGTCAATAAGAGCACATATTTCACTAGTGACATCGCGTTAAGAGCATTGTGTACATCTGCCGTGAACGTTGAAAACATGGTGTACGCGAACCCATTTTACACAAAACATATAATAAATAAAATAATAAACCAAAGCGTAATTAAAAGATAAAGGTTGGCTCCATGTTATTTCAATAATATAATTTTGAATTATTAATTTTTTGCAATATTATAATCAATTCAATTTGTGCATATTTAATGTGCATTTCTGCACAATTTGTGAACTTTTTTTAGAAAAATAACATAACATTAACATAAAATGAACCTTCGTCAACATGTACATGTATTTGAAAAATTGATTAATGCTTTCAGTTTCAAAAAATTAATGGTACAACGAATGTCCTACATGGCGTAAATTGGAAAGATTTTTGTCTCGTGCACTACTGCCCCTAGCGGAGTGTTTGAGAAACATTGAGCTGTCCTTGAGAATTACAGTGGATCAAATAAATTGATGTGTATCAAATATGCATGTTTTGTGCGACAGTGGCTTCTCGCAGTCGCAACAATGGGTAAACGTTTCGAACTAAAAAGCGTATGCAATTAAGTGCAAAACGCACATGTCCCACTTAGTTAGCAAAAACCCGAAAATACTAACAACATCTACCTCATACAACAAATCTTCACTCTCAACATATTAAAGTGACCGATTTTCGGTAATTTACATGTGTCTAGGTATTTATTAAAGTTAATTTTATAATGTATAATCTTTTTTTTTCTTAGATGTAGAAAACTGAATTTACCACATATTAAAAAAGCTCTTGGAATATTTTATCTTCAAATATTCCTCAAGAAATTTCATTTCAGGATACGAATATAGGGTAAATTGATATATATTTAAAAATATATATTTTAAATATATATTTTTAATAAACTTTATATAAGTAATGCATTCATTTAAAAACTAGCTATTACGAATAATTCGGCAACTAAAATTACATAAGATTAGAGCAAAAACAAGTCAAATTTAATTTCGGGTGGAAAATTTTTATTGTTACATTTTTTTTGTTGCTCTATATTTTTTGACACCAAAAGCTAAAATATTCCTTTTACTCGAAATGAAACAGTTGAGGGCATGGTTGAGGAAAGTACAGCAGAATGCAATATTTTGAGTATTCGAAATTATACAATGAAGGCGAAGGCATGGTTTAGGGAAGTACTACAGAATGCAATATTTTGAGTATTCAAAATTACATTGAAGGCGAAGGCATGGTTGAGGAAAGTATTGCAGAATGCAATACTTTTGAGTATTCGAAATTACAATGAAGGCGAAGACTGCAAAACATATGTAGATAATGAACTAGTTTTTTGTTTTTATTAATTTCTTCCGCCATATATTCGGCAGTATATACATACATACATACTTAATTTTGCAAGAAAATGTAGCCGAAATGAATATACAAACATCAAATAGTGATTTTAAATTTGAGATTTGCGGTAGAAAAATTGTAAATTTAAACTACATATGTTACAAAAACTTTATAAAATATCAAATCATGCTCCACAATTTGGTTGTTCGCTAACAAACATAAAAACGAAGATGATTTCTGGAATGAAATAGTTCCAAAACTAGGTTTTTTTTATATGAATTGTTTACTTCCCGAATTAGTTTACCCAAGACATACAAGATCTTTGTCTGTACGTGAACCAAAATATATATTAGATACCATCGAGAAAAAAAAAATTGCGCAAGAAAATTGTTTTATGTAACCGTTTCCTTATTGTTTTTAAAAGATTTGTTTTTTTAGTTTAACTCATGACAGGTATTTGAAATATGCCTTAAGATAGGCTGAAATAGTAGGCTTTGCAATAACAAAATAGTAAAATCCCATACAAATATATAAAAAATACTTGTTTTATTTTTATATTAAACTTTCCTTAGAATGACTTTCCTTAAATTAGAAATGACAGTTTTAACTTTTCTTAAAATTGTAATAACAGTATAATAACAGTAGCTTAACTATTATTATTTATTTTTTTTACATGACCTACTATTTTAGCGTTCTTCGAACCATTATGTCAAATGCCTGCCATTTTTTTATTATTTAAATATGGATTGTTTTTTGTTTAGTAGCATCATTGGAATGTAAATTTTGCTTATTTTTCAAATTTATGAAAAAATAGTAAGTTACATTTTTTGAAATTACAAAGTTGCTATTAATTACTCTACAACCGACATTGATATCATAAAATAGCAACCACAATTATTTAATATCTGTTTTTGTATAAATCAAGTTATGTAAATAAATGGATAAATAAGCGAGATATTAATTGGTTCTTTTAAGATAGGACACCTGCATATTTTTTATAAGTTCTTCTTTATTTGTTTTTATGAACTCTAAAAACATCTTATATCACTGGATATACAATAAAAATGTTTAACTTTTCCACCGAAAAGAAAAGGGTGATGAATATTGTATTTTTACTGTACTTTTCATTTCTTGATTAACTATTTTTCTTCATATTTCGATGTAGCAGAAATTTATTATGTTACTTTCTAGCCTTAGTTATTTTCCCAACCTCGAGAGGATATTTCGACGACTTTCGAGCGCTTCACTCTGTTTCTAAACGGGCACTTTTGGTATGTGAACGGAACGCTCAATGCTCTGAAACATATGGAATATTTGACTGTGCTATTTGTTTCATTTCCATAATAGGCCACGCCTAATGTGTCCACGCGGTCTACCCCTCTCGTACCGCTCGTACCTAACCGATGAGCGCAGTACTAGAGCAAAGTGTACACAATGCTCTTAACATACCAATAAAACAAATTAAAGATTGCATGATATTTGATGATGCTTACATTACCTGAAATACTTTTATCAACCTGGCATATAAAATTGCAGTTTAAAAAAATTAAGTGCGATTGTAATTCAACAGATGGCAGACTCGTTACACCTATATTAGACCTAAATTTATCATAGGTCCCCATGGTGTAAACGATTTGTAGAAGACCTATTATAGGATAAGGTATAGGCCAGGTCGCATAAATAGGATTGGGTGTAAACTAGCTCTATGTTTGTATTTTATAAGACCGGGACAGCGCGTACGCAGTCCCGACTAACAAAAATTACGCGCCCGAGTTATCCGCATTAGGGATAATCGCAGGGGTCAGCCCAACCGTAGTGCAATGGAAGAGCCTCACCCTGGGGGAACCGCCTTGTTGATCACGGTAACCCCTACGCCAGGTAAGTATGCTTTGCTCACATTCTACACTCCCTTATCACTACAACTGTACAGGCAAAACACACGTAGAGCTAACACATCTTTTCTTCGTTTTATTTCTATATCGTTTCAAATATTTTATTATAGTTTTTGGATATCAAATCATATATACTTTCTACACATATTTGTAATATGCATAGCAACCATTTAAACATATTAGATTGTTTTTAGTTACAATATAATGCTAGACTACAGTCATAATACATGCAGAGCCATCTGTACAACTTAAACCGTAGTTTAATAATGAGAATGCATGTATTGATTTAATTCTTTTGGTTTGTGAAATATTAGCAGTTTGGTGATTAGCGAGCAGTTGACTAGCATTATTTTATCTGTCAACTGTTTATGGATTATTTTAGAAAAAAAAAATTGCAATTATTTTTTCTATAACTTATTTACTTTAAAATAATCTATTAACGACTGACAGATAAAACAATGCTAATCGCTCTTCAGTTGTTCATACTAACGGCGATTGTCTTTTACTATTAATATAAATGGGTTTAAAGCAAGAATTCCATATTTGGTGTTAATTTGTTCGAAAATATATATCTTTGATTTTATATCACTACAAATTTTTATATTTTTTATGGAATTCATATACATCAATTTGTTTTGGAAAATGATGAAAACGATCCAATTGTTAATGTTATAAAAAATTGAGCAGCAGGAAAGTTGCAGGAACAATTCGTTTGTTTGCAAGAAATTTACTAACGAAGTATGTTCATTTAAAAATAACACGATTGTATTAATAATGTAAGTGGTTTTGGAACTCATTGAAATATGGTGTTAATGGTTATTGATTGGTGTACCTATTCAAACATAAAATTGAAAATAATTCTTGTTTATATTTCAAATGTTTGTATTAATTGAAATAGAGATCTATGTTTGAATTAAATGAAAGTGGGCCGATCCTGGCGGTACTGCAATGCCAGGCCAACCCGTGACAGAGGTGGAGCAAGCCCCTAACACTCCGTCATTTTCCAAAAATCAGTTTAATATACTGGTCCTGCTGTGCAGGACATATCAGATATTAAGCTGATAAGAACAGATACTACACTTTGATCTTAGCCATAGGCCGAGAAGCGATACCAATACATACTTCTCGACGGTATATAAACATGCGACAATGGTAAACTGACAATAGAGATAACGACCAACCTCAAAATTCCAATTCAAATTATGCTTAAACGACAAAAACATTTCAAAATTACAATTTACAGACTTAAAATTTAATATTTTAACGTATAGTAGTAAATTTAATAGAGATTTATTTTAATTCTAAATAATAAAATATGCCAAAGGAATTTTCAAAACGTACAGGGCTAATGGGATCGGATTTAGGCAACTATCATGACATCTAGCAGTCTCCGAGTTTTGTCGATGATACACGATAAA
Organism: Harpalus rufipes; assembly: GCA_951394225.1. Classification (NCBI taxonomy): domain Eukaryota; kingdom Metazoa; phylum Arthropoda; class Insecta; order Coleoptera; family Carabidae; genus Harpalus; species Harpalus rufipes. The sequence continues at coordinate 12,393,983 of OX596285.1, forward strand.
TTAACGATGTTAACTCAATACTGGCTCTATCATTAATAAAATAAATGATAAAACAAGTATAAAAAAATATGTTACAATTAATTTCATTGTATCCTAATTAATTATTTTTGTGTTTATGTACTTCATATACGAATATTACATATAAAAGTATAACTATTTTTTGAGTATGTATAAAAAATATCTAATTAGCAGGAATAAATAATAACCATTCTAGCTGGAAAATATGTTTCACTTTCTTAATGACTTCGCAGAATTTATTTGAAAATATTAATAATTGTAGTAAAATATATAAGAAATTGAAATTGTTTAGATATTAAGAATAAGAAGGTCCAGGTAAGTCGAATACAAATAATACGACACATGTGACATCAGATTTATAATTAATTCAAAGAATAACATACATTTGTTCTTAAAAGTCTTATTAGTATAAATATTCTAGCCTTACTATAGTAAATACTTTTTGAATTATAATCAAGTTCCATTTATTTTTGTTTCTAATAAAATTTGAATGTTTTCTTTGAGCGACGAATTGGTTTAGTGCTGTCATCTATTGGTGGCATAAATTCAGTAATTAACCAAGTAGATAGTAATTCTTGTAACAGATGGCGCTACAAGTATTTAGACAACCAGACATCAATAAAATGTACAAAAGAATTATTTTTTTTAATTCAATAATACATTATGAAATAATCACTTCTACATTCATGAATTTGTCTTTTTCTTAATTACATTACTTTAAATATTTATATAAAATGTACAATATATTTCTTTAAAACTAATAATAAAGTTACTTCCGTCTATTGTCATCATACCAGCATAAGTTAGTACAATACCTTGAATAATGTTTTCATTTGTTACTCTGACCTTCCTTCTAAGCGAATAAATCTTTCGCCTTTTACTAAAGATTTCCGTGGAGGAGGGTAACTCAAATGCACGGACCACCCCTCTCCAGACGGGACACTATGGGTTATTTCCGGCAACCCAAGTTACTAGCGACATCTAGCGATGCTCGGACGAACTAAATTTACAGCGCCTATTTGATCCAATTATATACTTTTATTTGTTTTATAATTATATATTTATTTTTTATTTTATAAATGAAGACAACATTTATCGCAATTATTTTTATTATGTGTATAAATATTACAATATGTATTTAATAATACAATGATGACATTTTGAACAATAATCATTTTTCTTGGCGATAGTTTTCTCTCATAACGGCAAGTTTCTTCAGATGTAATTATATGGTTAATACTAGAAACAAAATGTTTTAAAATTTTATTACAAAAAAAACCCTAAAAGAATATTAAAAGTACAAAAACCTACATTTTTACAGAATGTGTTTAAAATGAATCAACTACATTGTTGTAATCAATCATTTTCTTTGTATTAATCAAACAATTTTTGTTGTAATCAATTCTTAAACATCTTTATTTAAACGTTTTTTTTAATAGAGAAGCATTAAAGAATATCTGCAAACCTAATTAACTTTCAATTTTCCATGATACTGGTAAAATGAATGATAGTTTAAACTTCTACATGTTTATATATATTTTAATGAGACCGTATGTAAATCATGAGAATATTTAATTTCAATAAAATTAATACTTAATTACGAAAAAAAATACAAAGCTATTACAAAGAATTTCTTTGATTACAACAAAGAAAATGTTAAATTGTTTGATTGCATATTCGAAGTGTTGTAAATTTTACAATATATCAGAAAAGTATAAAAATCACTAAACAAGAAATTTATTTTGAAACTGCATTTTCTAATTTGTACTAAACTCTCGACTAAACTTTAAGATATTATTGACAGTAATGCAAAGGTTGCAAAATTTACCTTGATGCGTTATTTCCTTTATAACTAGTTGAAGTTCTGGTTGAGGAATACATGTACTACTTGTACGTGTAGGTTCTAGAAATTGTATTTGGAATTTAATATTTAAAACATACATGAAATTTAACTTATAATTACGTACATTCCTCAGAGATCAGAAGTCACTCCACAAATGATTGGGAAATACAGATTGCCAGATTGCGGTATTTGACTAAAATTTAGTTCCTTTTTTATGCCGTTTGCAACTGCGGTTAATAACTGTCTGTCTTAGTTATTCGGGAAACAAAACTGCCTTTTATGAAGAATTTCTGTAAAATTAAAGAAGTTTATTTAATTGAATAAGTACGAGTTACAAATATCTATTATTGTAGGTTATAACATATATATGTATTTTTGCTTACCGTTTGTATAATATTTAAATGAAATATATATTCACTTAACGACGAAAATAAGAGTTTGTCCGTGGAAAAAAATAAGATGATGATTATTCTCGCAGATTGTAATTATTTACTCCAACTCTAAATAAAATGGATGACAAGCAAAGCGTGATTTTTAAACATAACAACGCAAAACAACCATAAATTCAAAGCCTGCTTTGATCCCAAAAATGAAAAAATGTCGTACGCAGCGCCTCTAACAGCGCTCGGACGTACTAATATTGAGGAAAGCGCGCGCTGATTGGACTGTCAGGGCCCTGCTCAAATGAGTCTTTACAAATTTTTCATTGCCCGGCGCAAGCTGGGCTACTAAATAAATCTAAACATAGTTGGTTGTTAATAAATCATCCACGTTCCGGTTTGTAAATATGGCTTGATTTATGGTATACACACACAATAGTATACTGTATAACTAGTGCTGAAAGTTGAATATTTCACACTAGTGTGAAGTTTGAGCCACGAGCCGAAGACGAGTTTCAGCACGTGGTTGTACACGATACTTTTCCGACGACCACAATTTGTTGAATTGACATTGACTTTATTCAGGATGTTTTCTTTAAAACAACCAGCGGTTTTTTGGGTGAACTAGACTTAAGAGAAAAAGGTTACATTCAAAAAGTAATCAAGAATAAGGGGCTAATAAAACAGTAATACAGACAGACAGACAGAGACAGACGGGGACAGACAGAGAGAGAGGCAGACAAACCGAGACAGACAGACATCTGCAACAGTGGCGGCTTGTCAGGGTAGGCAGGTGAGGCAGTGCCTCACCGGAAAAGAAATAAAGCTGTAAATAATATAAAGTAGTATGTAAATTACAATTTAACTTATTCCGCTAATGCTTGTCTTTATAAATATCAAAAGAATTTAAGCCACCACCATAACTAATATGTAATGCAATTCACCTAATTAAAATCATATCACACAGTTGCGGACGCATCTGCATTGCTAGTGATGTGCAATGACCAACTTTCAGTAATAGTTTAGCGTGTGAATCTATGTACTTTTCGTAGTGGTCATATATGTACATATATGTATCTATGTGAATAATATATTTGAGATATGGAACAAAAAAAATATTTCTTTTATATCTTATATGCTGAGGTACATATAAACAAGTTTATGGAAGATGTGAGAAAACTAGTAGGTAATTATTAAATAAAAATAATAAATGTTATTCCGATCATCCAATTTTACAAGCGATTACTTACGCAAATATGCTAATATAATATATAAGTACTTCAGTCTTCTTAATTGGGTGCTCAGAATGCCAGTCAATATTTTTAATTTATTAGAAAATCAATTTAATATTTTTTTCGTCTAGGCGTCAGACGTTGCGATACATATATTAAATAGTACTTATCAGTGGTGGCTCGTGCACTAAAATTTTTTTCATTCAAGGTCAAATGCCTTATAATTGAAAGTTACATTTTTCAAGGGGTGCAAATGCGTATTTTTCCCCTTTCATGTACAAAAATAAATTGCCTGATCACAGAACATTTTAGGAAAGAGCGTCCGGCGCTTACGTCAAAAAACCTATGAATCTTTCTACCACATTCACATTACCGGAATTTACATTTACTTAACGTAAAATTACTGATAATTGTAATTTACAACTAATATCGGTGGTTTCGTTTACTTGCCAAGAAATAAAAGGGGATTTAATAATTTCGTAGTCTATTTTTTTATTTATAACAAAATGAATGCAATCTATTAAATCATTTTGAATAGTTTTGGAGGTTCCACAAAATACCGATTTATTATTGATATTTTTCTTCAAAAATATTTTTTATTTATCATCTCGTTTAGTCATTAGTAAAACTAATTCTTTAAAATGACCTTTATTACAAGATTCTTCGATTTCATTATGACCTTTAATGGTAATTCTTGTGTACATAAAAAAATTGAAATATCAATTAATCTTTTCAGAATTTCCCTATTTTCTTCCACTTTCAAATTTAAATTTTGAATTTCAATTTTTCTTGCACTATCAATAGCGGTAGAAATATTTTGCTTCATATAATTTATCTTCGTACGATAATTTACTAAATGGATTTTTGTGAATTAAAAAGTTAATGTCATCGGCATGCCTTATATTATCAGTATCAGAAGTTCCAGTCAAAGTTGAAGCCATTTTATTTGTTTTAAATAAAATTTAAAATACAAAAACACTACGTACGAAAAACATAAAAACAACGAAAAAAACAAAAGAATTAAATACTTACTGCAATGCAAGTTGTTTGTTTATTGTTGAATTTCAATTCACAATGCAGTAAATAATAATAGTATTAATTATTATTCAGTCTTATTTGCAAGAATATTATAGAATATACAATTAATTAATGATAGATGTCTTGAACGTATGGTAACGGCCTGCCTCTATAGGATCGCGTGGAAATTAAGTGGCTATCTTTTATCCTTTACGCACTCATTGCATTTCTCATTTAGGCATGCCGCAAAACCAGCTCTTTCTCTAGCACACGTATTTCTTATCGGAATTACTAACTGGATCAAAAACATTAGGCGGTATACTATCATATCGAGAAGCACTTTATAGGGTGTAAATTAGGTGAACTGCATTACATATTAGTTATGGTGGTGGCTTAAATTCTTTTGATATTTATAAAGACAAGCATTAGCGGAATAAGTTAAATTGTAATTTACATACTACTTTACATTATTTACAGCTTTATTTCTTTTCCGGTGAGGCACTGCCTCACCTGCCTACCCTGACAAGCCGCCACTGTTGCAGATGTCTGTCTGTCTCGGTTTGTCTGCCTCTCTCTCTGTCTGTCCCCGTCTGTCTCTGTCTGTCTGTCTGTATTACTGTTTTATTAGCCCCTTATTCTTGATTACTTTTTGAATGTAACCTTTTTCTCTTAAGTCTAGTTCACCCAAAAAACCGCTGGTTGTTTTAAAGAAAACATCCTGAATAAAGTCAATGTCAATTCAACAAATTGTGGTCGTCGGAAAAGTATCGTGTACAACCACGTGCTGAAACTCGTCTTCGGCTCGTGGCTCAAACTTCACACTAGTGTGAAATATTCAACTTTCAGCACTAGTTATACAGTATACTATTGTGTGTGTATACCATAAATCAAGCCATATTTACAAACCGGAACGTGGATGATTTATTAACAACCAACTATGTTTAGATTTATTTAGTAGCCCAGCTTGCGCCGGGCAATGAAAAATTTGTAAAGACTCATTTGAGTTACCCTCCTCCACGGAAATCTTTAGTAAAAGGCGAAAGATTTATTCGCTTAGAAGGAAGGTCAGAGTAACAAATGAAAACATTATTCAAGGTATTGTACTAACTTATGGTGGTATGATGACAATAGACGGAAGTAACTTTATTATTAGTTTTAAAGAAATATATTGTACATTTTATATAAGTATTTAAAGTAATGTAATTAAGAAAAAGACAAATTCATGAATGTAGAAGTGATTATTTCATAATGTATTATTGAATTAAAAAAAATAATTCTTTTGTACATTTTATTGATGTCTGGTTGTCTAAATACTTGTAGCGCCATCTGTTACAAGAATTACTATCTACTTGGTTAATTACTGAATTTATGCCACCAATAGATGACAGCACTAAACCAATTCGTCGCTCAAAGAAAACATTCAAATTTTATTAGAAACAAAAATAAATGGAACTTGATTATAATTCAAAAAGTATTTACTATAGTAAGGCTAGAATATTTATACTAATAAGACTTTTAAGAACAAATGTATGTTATTCTTTGAATTAATTATAAATCTGATGTCACATGTGTCGTATTATTTGTATTCGACTTACCTGGACCTTCTTATTCTTAATATCTAAACAATTTCAATTTCTTATATATTTTACTACAATTATTAATATTTTCAAATAAATTCTGCGAAGTCATTAAGAAAGTGAAACATATTTTCCAGCTAGAATGGTTATTATTTATTCCTGCTAATTAGATATTTTTTATACATACTCAAAAAATAGTTATACTTTTATATGTAATATTCGTATATGAAGTACATAAACACAAAAATAATTAATTAGGATACAATGAAATTAATTGTAACATATTTTTTTATACTTGTTTTATCATTTATTTTATTAATGATAGAGCCAGTATTGAGTTAACATCGTTAATTTATCGTGTATCATCGACAAAACTCGGAGACTGCTAGATGTCATGATAGTTGCCTAAATCCGATCCCATTAGCCCTGTACGTTTTGAAAATTCCTTTGGCATATTTTATTATTTAGAATTAAAATAAATCTCTATTAAATTTACTACTATACGTTAAAATATTAAATTTTAAGTCTGTAAATTGTAATTTTGAAATGTTTTTGTCGTTTAAGCATAATTTGAATTGGAATTTTGAGGTTGGTCGTTATCTCTATTGTCAGTTTACCATTGTCGCATGTTTATATACCGTCGAGAAGTATGTATTGGTATCGCTTCTCGGCCTATGGCTAAGATCAAAGTGTAGTATCTGTTCTTATCAGCTTAATATCTGATATGTCCTGCACAGCAGGACCAGTATATTAAACTGATTTTTGGAAAATGACGGAGTGTTAGGGGCTTGCTCCACCTCTGTCACGGGTTGGCCTGGCATTGCAGTACCGCCAGGATCGGCCCACTTTCATTTAATTCAAACATAGATCTCTATTTCAATTAATACAAACATTTGAAATATAAACAAGAATTATTTTCAATTTTATGTTTGAATAGGTACACCAATCAATAACCATTAACACCATATTTCAATGAGTTCCAAAACCACTTACATTATTAATACAATCGTGTTATTTTTAAATGAACATACTTCGTTAGTAAATTTCTTGCAAACAAACGAATTGTTCCTGCAACTTTCCTGCTGCTCAATTTTTTATAACATTAACAATTGGATCGTTTTCATCATTTTCCAAAACAAATTGATGTATATGAATTCCATAAAAAATATAAAAATTTGTAGTGATATAAAATCAAAGATATATATTTTCGAACAAATTAACACCAAATATGGAATTCTTGCTTTAAACCCATTTATATTAATAGTAAAAGACAATCGCCGTTAGTATGAACAACTGAAGAGTGATTAGCATTGTTTTATCTGTCAGTCGTTAATAGATTATTTTAAAGTAAATAAGTTATAGAAAAAATAATTGCAATTTTTTTTTTCTAAAATAATCCATAAACAGTTGACAGATAAAATAATGCTAGTCAACTGCTCGCTAATCACCAAACTGCTAATATTTCACAAACCAAAAGAATTAAATCAATACATGCATTCTCATTATTAAACTACGGTCTAAGTTGTACAGATGGCTCTGCATGTATTATGACTGTAGTCTAGCATTATATTGTAACTAAAAACAATCTAATATGTTTAAATGGTTGCTATGCATATTACAAATATGTGTAGAAAGTATATATGATTTGATATCCAAAAACTATAATAAAATATTTGAAACGATATAGAAATAAAACGAAGAAAAGATGTGTTAGCTCTACGTGTGTTTTGCCTGTACAGTTGTAGTGATAAGGGAGTGTAGAATGTGAGCAAAGCATACTTACCTGGCGTAGGGGTTACCGTGATCAACAAGGCGGTTCCCCCAGGGTGAGGCTCTTCCATTGCACTACGGTTGGGCTGACCCCTGCGATTATCCCTAATGCGGATAACTCGGGCGCGTAATTTTTGTTAGTCGGGACTGCGTACGCGCTGTCCCGGTCTTATAAAATACAAACATAGTTTCAATGTTTTCGACCCACCCCACAACTAGTGGTGTACGGTTGGCTTCAAAATAACCGGATTGATCTTATAACATCTGATATTGAAAGAAAAACTCGAAAACAAAAATTCTTACCGAATTTGTTATAATTACGAATATCTTCTATATTAAACGATAAATATTTATAATACTTACCTGAGAAATATAGAAATGCATATAGTAAGTATCTCACACTAAACAAAGTTTAAAAATAAAACTTCACACTTGAGAAAAAAAAATTAAACATTTTATTTTTTTAAGTGTGTTCTCGAAGTTTAATTTTTGATTTTTTTTATATGTATAACATTATTCTTCAAAACATATTAAAGTTTAAACAAATTTGTTCGTTTCGTATAGAAGAAATCATTAAAATGTACAAAAAAGTAGGTTTTTTGTATTTTTTACCTCTCGCTAAGAGAGGTATTGGATTCATGCTAAAAATCGCATATCCAGATTTTATTGAATAAGCACGTTTTAAGGTCCCTACAATCCGATTTTAACATTTTTACGATGATGTCTGTCTGTGTGTGTGTGTGTGTGTGTGTGTGTGTGTGTGTGTGGATGTGTGTGTGTGTGTGGGATGTTGGAAGGACGGTTACTCAAAAACTATAAGACTTAAAATTTGTTTAACAACGTATTTCCCAATCGGACATTCATGGGAAGATCTGAAAAGGTTTTGGTAATAATTGGACAACCGGAAGTAGAAGATTCTTGAAAAAAAATCTTCTAAATATTATTTTTTGAAAATTTTTCGTGGTAATATTAAAGAAAATTAAATTCTCTATCTGATACATTTAAATATTTTATTATATATTCCATAGATTTAGAGATAAAAGAAGTATAATATATAAAATAATCTGTTGTAATAAATTTGACAGCCGAAAGAATGCCATGAAAAATAGTTGATAATTTAAATTATTTGTAACTGAGAGATAAATGTCAGTGTCAGAAATAATGAGTAATGAATTAAAAATGTACTTGGAGAATCCCTTAGTTCTTGATCTGTGACTATTATGGAGATGACAAGTCTAGGTTGAAGGACTTAAATTTGTTTCAAACATTATGGGACAATGTACACCAGTACTGTAGACTAGAGTAACTTTGAATTGCGAAAAAGCTATCAAATTCTTCTCAAGTAAGTTGTAAATATTGACAAAATCGGAGTGCAATCTATCCGTCACTTTATTAAAGGGAATTAAGGTTATTTAGATATAACAAGTATGAAAAAATAAAATGTAAAAGAAGATATATAAGAATAGATGCACAATCCAGATATATACATTTTAGACCGCCCAAAATTAATGTTTTTACTAGAAGAATATGAAGAGAAAGTAAACAAAGTTGTTCGAATTGAAAATTGCTGTTACCAGCCTAATATTTATATATGGTAAACTCTACTTTGTAATTTATTGTAACATAATTTATGGTAAAATATCTTCATGTTGAGACATGCTATTATTGAATAATAAAGAAGTTTATACGTCATAGATTTATATGAATATATTATTTGTATTTATAAAAATAATCTTTGCTTTATGCATACAGCCAGGTAAAATATACGGCGAGAGGTTATGTGCTGGCCACATCAGATTTTTAAAATTGTTCTCGAAGTTTATTTTTTTTAATTTTCACATATTTTGTTCCCTGTCCTGTTATAAATATTTCATGCAAGTTTAATTGAAATCGTTCGTTTAGAACTGAAGATATTTAAAAAATAATATTTAAATGATTGTTTTTGAAACTATTTTATTTTCATGACAAATTGTTTCCTTTTTATTATTATATATAAAGAAATCAGTTTACATTACACAATTTTAAATAAAAAATGAAAAATCCTTCCACTAATTTTGAATTTCGCGGGCTGGGGTATCATTTCACGTATTATAGTTTTTGAGAAATCGTCCTTCCAACAAACTATGCAAATTGCACTTGACACTGACATCTTCTTCTTCTTTAGCTTCTCCCATTCGTTAGGGGTCGCTATTTTTTATTTTCTTCTTCCACTCATTTCTGTTTTGCGTGTCGTTCTTATTCAGTTCGTTTCTCCCTTGTCTTCCGCAATACAGCCCTTCCATCTTTTCTTTGGTCTTCCTCTATTTCTTGAACCTTCTATTACTAAGCTATTCATTCTTCTCTTAATATATGAATCTAATCACTTGTTCTTCTAGACGTAAACTTGAGGAATACAAAAAATATATAATTTTTGGAATCGTGGTATTGAAGTTACGCGATCCAAAACTTTCGTCATAGTCACACATACATACAGACATCATCGGAAATAATGGTAAAATCGTATTATAGGGACCATAATACGTGCTTATTCACTAAAAACATTATTGAATTTTTTGACCAGACAATACCTTCCTTACCTAAAGGTGCGACGGAAGGTAAAAAATTAAAAAGGTATGCAATCCCGACATTACAAAAAACAAAAGTATGTAGGAATTTAATAATATTAAAATTGTCATCCTCATTTTCAATTATTAAATTGAAATTATCATTTCTGTCGTAGTCGATTAATCTAAAAAAAAAAATAGAATGTATATTTATTTGCATAAATGTTTAATGTGTACTACAAGTTCTTTCTTTTTCCCTCGAACCACTTGCATCCCTTCTTCTCAATTAATTTTTCAACTACTGTAATTTACATACCTAATAAATTATAAACAATTCATAGCTGCTACTCTGTACCACCGATCAAAACAAAACAACTGTCAGTGAAGAGTCATTCAAATTATCGGAATCGGAGGCAACCTTGAGGCAACAGTACATATCTAGGATAGGATGCTGACATCTACGTTGAACAATCAATGGTTGAGCGTTGAGCTTTGCCCGCCTGCTCCGACTCTTCAATGGGAGTAGGCGGTGGTGATAAAGTGTAACTATGGCGCCACAACTAGCATTGTATTTTCTAGAACTATGTAATAAAATTTGTGCGCTTTAGAAGGTGCGCGCTAGCACAAAGTTCTCATAACTGGAGAATCCGACATTAAAAATAACAGATATAGTTTGTTATTTGGTTTCTTCTTTAAAAAAATGCGTTCTTGTTTTAGGTATATGCAAAAGTGTAAGTAATCTTTATATTTTAGCAAAAGATGAAAGAAGAAAAGAATAATATTTAAGTATAAATACAAAACAATTGTTTGTGCAGATCATTTCGAGAAAAATGAATTTTTAGTTATACAACAGGTAAAAATTACAATAATTAAAATTGTTTCATGTGGATTTGACTTGAATTGTACTTTCAGGACAGATATACAATAAAAAAATTGTCACTGCCATTGAAGTCATTCAAAATTATCGGCGGCAACATTACAAGGCTAGCATGCTGCAATTTACGTTGAGCTTTGCCCGCCTGCTACCATTTTAGACCCATAATACTTATTAACTAATATATTGCGCTCTCCGTGAAGCCTAGACTGAAAGATAGGAATATCATTGCCGCATAAGTCTATCTCTCTCAATTTCTGATTTCTTGATTATGCGCATGCATGTAATATTTGAATTCTATTGGCTAACGATGATATCTAAGTTCTAATTATCGAAGACTAGCGCAAACTTTAAATTTAAATGTAAGAAATTAAGTAATGTACCTACTATTTATTTTGAGTGTAAATTCTTGAACATAAATATTAGTAATAATAAATAACAACAATGAAATATTTAAGTTTCTAGAGTCTTGGCTTAATTTAAAGGTTAATAAAACTCTAAATTATTTTTTACGAAGATTGACTCAAAGTGCAAACAGAAAATGGAACAAAACTAACCATGTGCTCGCTGGGGTGCGTTCCAAAACCTACTCCAGAGTAAAGAGTATGCTCTAAACCGTTCCAAAAGTTAAGAGTATTACTCCAAGTGAAACTCTGAAGTGTTCCGAAACTTTGAGAGTTTACTCATAGAGCATACTCTTTCGTACTCTGCAAAATAGGAGGGTACACACGTACTCTGGCGCCAAACATTACACTTCTAACATTATTCATTTTTTGTTCACGTTATAATAATCATAATATCTAATTACATATATTTTTTTGTAATAATATACCTATTTGCAGAAAAAGAAAACTTTTTTAAAATAAAAGTATGTTTTGTTTATAGAAATTAAGTTATATCATTCATTAATGTTTATTTTATATATAATATTTAAATTACACTTGGCTAGGGATGTTATCCGATACCTCGATAGTATCGAGGTATCGATACTTTTGTTTCGATACTTCGATATTTTGGCATCGATACAGTTTAATCGATATTTCATAGGTATCGATACCTACTTTGATATATTATCGATCCCGAATTTTATTTTAATGTTGATAAATAAATTCTTATTATAGTATTCTCTTTTCTCGGTTGGTACCTTTGTTTGGAACACACGTAGTTCCAAAACATCCTGCAGCGCTTTCATCGAATTGCGTGTTTAACGAAAAAAGCATTTCGAAATGGAAAGTCATACCTGATTTATAACATAATTTCAATGTGCTTTTGTATGAATGTCAAATATTTCATTCAAATTTGTATATTTAAACTAAGTTTAGAATTTCAGTTTTGTTGATACAACTGCCATAAATCATTTTAAAAACACATTGCCTATTACATTTGTCCTGCAATAAGATATATGTTTAAGTTCGATATTTGACAGTATCGATACTTTTTCGTCGTTGCTAATACTAATATCGATACCAAATATCGATACTTTCATTAAAAATGGCAACCATACACTTGGCATGTTTCACAAGATAGTCTGAATCAACCTCTCGGTCATTTATCAGAGACTGGCCCACTCAACCAGAACCACAGACGCGTATCACTCTTATTGGAGCTCATCATTGTGGTGTACTGAAGCCTCTATGGGGCACTGAAAAGGTTGAGCGGACGGATGATAAACATCCCACAAAGATATGAAGCCTGCAGAGGTAACTAACCTAGGGTACCTTTATATACAAGGTATGGCCATGGGGCAAGATCGCCGCCATAAGCGAGCCAATGTCAAACATATTGATAATTCATTTCCACATTTATTTGTAAGAAATGTGATATTATTTTATACAGGAATATTACATAATCACACTATGAATCTATAAAGGTAATAAAAATTCATTTATTTAAGAGATACACAATTATTATTATGACATAGATTTAGAGGTTATGTATAGCATATGATATAGGTTGCACCCCGGTGCAACTTGTATTGGGAAACTGGCAGCAAACAGTAGGCAGTGAGAGTAGTGTACCCAATGTAACAGAGATGTCACTAAACGGTTCATGTCGCTGCTATAGTTTGAAATGAATTAAGTAATCTATGAAATAAAAAATAAAAATTTATAAACTTATTTGTCAACAGTAAAAAATATTATTCGAAGATATTGTAATTGCTGCATTGTCAAGTATAAGTCGCTGGTTTAATGGCTTATGATAAGTAAATAATTTAATAATTTTATTTTAGTTTATTTCTTCTAATCTAACTGACATTTTCAGCTTTAATCGTCGTTATAAATTTAAATGTCGACATCCCAACTGCGAGAATAAATATATGAATGTTGTAAGTGATTCACAGAATAAACACTTCTATAGATTTCCTTTAAAAAATACGGCGCGATGTGATATATGGTTTTTTTTTTTGTAATATTAACTCAGATGAAAATTTGTCATATTCCTTCATTTGTGAAGATCATTTGTATATAATCTTCCTTTAAATAGTAATCATGGTTGCGTTAATTTTGTTAGCTTACTATAAATTCGTTAACCTTTATATTTAATTAATGTTATTGTAGGATGTTCATCATAATATGCATACTCAACAAACTTATTTTACAAATGAAGAATATTTTTTTTATTAGTTTTCTTTGACTTTCTTCATTTTTATAATGTTAATGGTTTTAAACGGTTCATGTAATTTACATTTTTTATGAATAAGTATATAAAAGTTAAAATTGATGAGCTTTTGGGCACAAACAACCATACTCCAAATATTGTAAATTTGAATTATCTAGAGCTACATCTACATTCAAGGATGCCAAACAGTTTGGTAAAACTGTTTCTCGCAAAAAGTAGCTTAGTTTCAAATAATTTACATTTAGGTTTAAGTGTTTCTATAAAAATGTACTATAAAAATGACTTATGTAATTGCTCGCCAACGTTTATTTTTCTATTACTTAACACCTAGTAATAATTTTTGAATACATGATCCTGAGTTAAATTAAAATACAGAAATTTTAAACAGTAAGAAAGGTAGAATTTTTTTATTTGATTATCTCAAATTCAAGAAAATGGAATATGGTTGCTTTTGCAAAAGCTTCTCAATTGTAAATATCCGTTTATGTTGGCCTAAAAGTTTCAAGAATCGTAATAGAACTTAAACAGACTGAGAGTTCGCCAGAATTAATTATTGGTGCCCCATTATGTATTAGACGATGTTTTATTTATTATTTAAAGAACTTGGCAAAATAATATTCACTTATTAGAGTATGATGATTTTTATCTCTATTAATATTATGATTTTTCCCCCGAATACATTGAGCGCAATGTCTTTAAGGAATCTATAAATGCATTTATCTTTGTGATGTATGTTTCTGTGCGTATTTGTATGTGTATGTATGGTCGCAGTTGGGTTTTGCTATTTGGTTTGATTTTGAAGAAGTGAGATTCAGAGTGCAGTGCAGCAGTAATAACAGAGTTAGTTATTTATATTATATATATATTTAATTATAAACATTACAAATATAAATTATGACAGTTTTGACATTAGGTCAAATTATTAATTCCTGTTACCTAGCAACAGATTATAGTGATGTGCAAATTTAAAGTCAAAGGTTGCTTATTTCAACACTCCTCCTCAATCTGACAATTTAAATTTGCTTTAGAATATATAACAGTTATACAACACATTTTACAAAAGAATGAATAACAAATTTACAATTTTACATTACAATGTATTAATCCTAAACTCTGCCTCAGTCTTTCAAAAGTTCCTTTACTCATCCCTTTGTTTAGAATATCAGCCTTCTGCTTTTCCGTCGGTATGTATCTCACTTCTATCTCGCGTGTTGTGTGAAGATCTCTGATATAGTTGTATTTGATGTCTATATGTTTCAATCTGCTGTGTTGCCATCTCTGGAGTAGATGAATACAGGCTTGGTTATCTTCCCAGATTGTCACTGGTTTATTACAATCAATTCCCAGTTCCTGTAGGAGTCCTTTGAGCCAAACAAACTCTGTTCCAGCAGTGGCAAGAGCTACATACTCTGCCTCTGTCGAGGACAATGCAACTGTCGATTGTTTCTTGGTTGTCCAGCTAACAGTGGCACCCAAAACTTCGAAGAGAAAACCAGAAATTGATTTACGGTCTTTCTCACCTGCCCAGTCAGAGTCTGCATAGCCGACTAATGGGGTTGAATAACCCTTCGGGTAAAATAATCCAATATCCTTGGTTTCTTGGATATATCTGAGTATTCGTTTCAAACCTATCCATTGGGCTTCTGTGGCGTTGCTTTGAAATCTGCTGAAGAAGTTTACCGATGCGCTCAGGTCTGGTCTTGTGGTCAGCATGACGTACATCAGGCACCCTACGAGTTCCCTATATGGTTTATTTTCAATTATACACATTGAATTTGTGTCTGAAGGTGGCTTTGCTTCCATCGGTGTTTTACTTCCTTTACAGTCTTCCATGTTGAAGCGTTCTAATAATTTTTGAAGATAATTTTGTTGACTAAGTATCATTCCCTGTCTTGTCCTTTCTATTTTTATTCCAAGAAAGTTACAAAGAGTTCCAAGGTCCTTCATTCGAAATTCTTTTTCCAGGTAAATTTTAGTCTCATTTAACAAAGTTTCATTGCTACTTGCCATAAGTATGTCATCTACGTATAGCAGGAGATAGATTTTCGATCTTCCGTTGGATTTTTGATATAAGCATTTGTCATATTGTGATTGACAAAATCCAAGATTCTTGACATACTTATCAAATTTCAAATTCCAAGCACGGGGGGCTTGTTTTAGACCATAAAGCGATTTCTTGAGTTTGCATACTAAATTGGAATCACCTGTGAAACCTTCAGGCAGTGTCATGTAAATTTCCTCTTCCAGGTCGCCATGGAGAAATGCATTTTTGACGTCCATTTGTTTTGTCTTAAGGTCTTGATTATTTATGACAGCTAGAAGTGTTCTCAGAGTATTCATCCTAGCTACTGGAGCATAAACTTCATCGTAATCAAACCCTTTTTGCTGTGAACATCCTTTAGCAACTAATCTCGCTTTATATTTGACTTTTCCGCTTCCGTCTTGTTTAATCTTAAATACCCACTTGTTATTTATAGCTTTCTTTCCTGATGGTAGTTTGCTTATAGTCCAAGTATTATTTTCCTTCAGTGCTGATATTTCTTCTTGTACTGCGGCATACCAGTCTTTTGAATCATCTCGACCTTCTATTTCTTTGTATGTGCTAGGAACATCATTTACATATGTTTCAGCATTTAAAGCCAGTACTACGTAATCTTGAAAATATTTTGGTGTTGATTTTATCCTGGTACTTCTTGTTACTTCTACATTTTCGTTTTCTCTTTCCGCTGAATCTTGTATTTCACCATCTTGTGCTTCAATTATTCTTGATTTCTCTTCGTGTTCCTTTTCCTGAAGATCTTCTCTTTGGTCGCTTTCTCCTCCTTTTTCAGATATCCCAGATTCGCCTCCGTGACCATAGAAATCCGCTGAGTAATCACTCGATTGGATTCTTTGGGGACTTTCATCGAAGATAACATCTCTTCCTGAATATACTTTGTTCTCTTCGGGTACCCAGAGTCGATATCCGTTATTGCAATATCCAAGCATATAACATTCTTTAGTTCTAGAATTAAACTTTCCTCCAACGAGTGTTTTTGGTATATGCAGATATGCTTTGCAACCAAAAACTTTCAGTTTCTTCATATCTGGTTTCATGCCATACCATTCTTCTGCCGGGACTTTATCTTTAAGCGCATTGGTTGGGCATCTATTTATCAAATAAACAGCTGCTAGAACTGCTTCAGTCCACATTTGTTTCTCTAATTTTGATTCAAGCAGCATACATCGTGCTTTTTCGGTAATCGTCCTATTCATTCTCTCCGCAACACCATTTTGTTGTGGGGTATGACGAATTGTGAATTCATATTGAATACCGCGTTCTTCAAAATAATCTTTCATATGATTTGAGAGATATTCGCGTCCATTGTCGCATCTAAATCTTGTGATTTTCAAATTGAAGTGTGTTGTAGCCATTGCTTCATAAATTTTAAAATATCGAAATACTTCATGTTTGCCTGTTAAAGGATAAGCCACAGTGAAATGAGTATAATCGTCTATGAATGTGAGTATGTATTTCTTCTTATCATAGGATTCTGGAGTAACCGGACCAAACAAATCACTGTGAACTAGTTGGAGAGGCCTTCTAGCACGAGGGCGTTCTTGTTGATGTGGTAACTTTGTTTGTTTTCCTTTTACACATATTGGGCATATTTGTGTTTCATTTTCCGAAAAATTCGTGTCCAAACCATTTACTATCTTCTTTAGTTTCTGTAATGAACTTATCCCAATATGTCCTAGTCGACGGTGCCACAGCTCGGCCCCTTTTGTTATTTCACATATATTGGCGTAATCTTCTTTCCAGCCAAATTGAAGTTCATACAATTTGTGTTTTCTATGGGCTACTGCAATTACTTTATTATTTTTATAAATAATTCCTTTTCCACATTCAAATACAATTGAAAAACCATTTCTTTCTAAAACTTATACAAACAGTAAATTAAATAATAGGCCAGGTACATAAAGTACATCCTTGATTTTTATGTTCTTTGGATTACCATTTACAAATGATTTTATATGGATTTCACCAATTTTCTTTGCTTTCATGGAGGAACCCGTTTTAGCACTTTTTATACAAATTGGTTGTTCAAGATCTCTTCCATTCAATAAATATTTGTCAGAACTTACCAGATGTTCGGATGCGCCTGAATCTAGGTACCAATTTATTGTTTCAGTCTTATCTTTTCCGGATAAGAAACAGATATTTTCTTCATCCGTGTTTTGTGCAAGATGTGCATTATTTCCATTTTTATAATTTTGCTGCCAATTGGACTGTTTTCTGCATTCCGAACGAAAATGACCAAATTTTCCACAGTTATGACATCTGTGTGTTTTTCTGTTTGCGGTCTTGTTTTTGTTGTTCGAAGAACTGTACTTTTTCTGTTGTTGAGAGGGCGCCGGAAAAGCTACCGGAGGTTGAGTTTCTATATTTGGTTTTGACCCTTGTCGTTTGGCTTGTTCGTCTAGCAAACGATTTTTTACGAAACTTAATTTTAGTTGCTCATTCGAAAGCGTCTCTATAGCTGTCACTACAACGTCATATTCAGCTGGCATTGTCAGCAGTAAATGACAGACTATATCTGTTTCTTCTAGTGTAGCACCAGTAGAGCGTAAATCTCTAATCAATTTATCAAAATTTAAAAAATGAGATTCCATTGTACTTTCAGTAGGGTTGAACTTCATACTGAGTAATGTTTTTCTAATCAATAATTGGCTAGCTATTCCTTTCCGAGCAAACGTATTTCTCAATGTTTTCCATATGTCATAAGAAGTAGTTTGGTCTTTGACATATTCAAGGTGTGAATCAGAAATTCTTTGAATGATAGCGGACTTGCATTTTTTGTCCCTTTTGACCAGTATAGCCTTTTTCTGATCACTTTGAATTTTATCCAATTCTTTTGCATCCACCGCAGTTTTTAAATCTTCCAGTGGGGTATTAATGTATTCTAGGAGTTCATGTTCGTCCAAATACGTTTCAATACGAAATTTCCAATTGTCATAATTAGTACCGTTGAATAATGGAATTTTGTAATGTTCTTCCTCTGCCATTACCTCAAAATTTTCGGGACTCAGTTCAATTCAATAAATTCCAGTAATATATACTGTACCTGGGCCCATAACCTGAAGAAGTGAGATTCAGAGTGCAGTGCAGCAGTAATAACAGAGTTAGTTATTTATATTATATATATATTTAATTATAAACATTACAAATATAAATTATGACAGTTTTGACATTAGGTCAAATTATTAATTCCTGTTACCTAGCAACAGATTATAGTGATGTGCAAATTTAAAGTCAAAGGTTGCTTATTTCAACAGATTTTAATTGTTAAAAAAATCAACAAAAAGGCCATTTGTTACCAATTGGACCTACGGCCGTTATGGAAGAGACAAGCTTACGTTAAAGGATTCTTTCAAGGAATCTCTTCACGGACATAGACAACAGGAAGAATACAAAATTTCAAGGATTTATCCTAATGTTCTTGTGAATAATATTGGAACAACAGGTATAGATCTGTTGTAATTGTGTTAGTCCCTATGATCTTCGTCCAAATAATAAGAAAACCGAGAACTTCGAAACTAATTTCAACGTCGACTTTTGATGGTGAACATGTGTGATATAAAATGATGGTCAATCACTAAATTTGCTGAGCGTCGCTTCCACGGGGTCATCTTCTTGCTAACTATAAGCAACAACATGATCAATGAAAAAATGTGAGAAAAGCAACTCGAGTGGTACAGTACGTATTCCGTATTGCATTTGTCTTAGAAGTCAACGTCACGGCGGAAGACCAAAGTACTGCTGGCAAGACAAAATCAGAGCAGGTAGAAAATAGAAGAACCTATATCCCGAAAATGCATACGATCATTTGAAAAATCCACGCAGAACAACGTTCATAAGGAGACCATGTTGAAATAATGGGTAATCAATATGAACAAGAACACACCCGGCTATTCCAAGTAATCAAGAATGAGAAGAAAATGTTTTTATTATAAAATATTGAATTTAAATAATGTAATTTTTACATATAATAAAATTAGTGAAAATAAATAATTTTTTATTTGAATATACCGAAATTATAAAAATTAAGTAATCACTGTATATTAAACAAATGAACGTTGACAGGTTCATATGACATATAATTGACATTTACTTGACATGTATTTGACATATGTCAAAAGTAGTGTACCCAATGACACCCAGGGGGCAATAGTTCCGTGCTGCCCACTTGATACATTGACTTGCACTTCTCGTTTACCTTATTGTTTTGTGATAGGTTGTTATTATCACATCAAATTTAATAACTGTGGTTATTATTTACATAATAAGTATATATTTTAAACTTACCTTTTAAAAAATTAAATGTTTGTGCTTAATATTGGTCATTTTTATGTATTTTCAATATTGCCAGTCATCGTTGTCAGTATCTCAAGAAAATACACAAATAAATAAAATAAAAGTATTACTTACACTATAAATAAATATTAGAAGTATATTTAAATGTGTTTTGCATTAAAATAAAACAAGTAGCCACGAAAATACAGAATAATTTACGCAACAACAACGAATATGACAGTGGCCCTCTAATGGCGGACGAAACGCGAGCCACGTCATGGCCATACCCTGAGTATAAAGGTACCCTAAACTAACCATACATGCAGAGCCATCTATCGAGAAAACTTTGTACAATTTTATTTTTTTATTTTATATATTTAATTACAGAAACTAAAAATGTTATACAAAATCCTGTATTCTAGAATTCGAGATACGAATAAAAAACAAATGAATTTCCTCCATTTCTAGATAAAAGAAAATTTTGGAGTGACTGAGCTATAAAACTCATATTTTTTCAACATATTTAGTAAAAACGAAGAAGATTTTAAAGACACGAAGGTAAAAAATGATGTTGGAAATTCATTACTAAAATATTGAATGAGAATGGTTTTCATTTCAATATCAATCAAGTAATGAACAAAAAGAAACATTTGAGTATATTTATACCAGATGCAATACCCAGCATCAAGACGACCTAGACCATCTACTGTTCACCTGTCCCTTCTACACAGAACCAAGGAATACATTTATAAGGAAGTACTTAAACAATGTCGACCCCACTCATTATAATAAATCCTTGCTAGCCGAACTAACGAAATGTAAAGTATATGATATATTTAATTTTACAACTACTACACTCAAATTAAGAGCCTTTGCACAAAATATTTAAGCCCAAATTAATGACAATAATAGGAGGAGTCTAAGGTTAAAAATATATAGAAAACTAAAACAATTACCCCTTAACCTTAAATAATAATATAAGCTAAAAGCTAAATACGTATTTCGAGAACTAAGTTCTCATCATCAGTAGAACAAAACAAGTTTAAGCAGAGAAGTTAAGATTACTCAACATGTAAACCATGTCAGAGGTCTAACAACTCTGAGCAAACAAGGGAGAGAACTGGGATTATATAGGGATAGGAGTCACAGGTGAATGAATACCAATTAAAACTAAGATTTAACGTCCAATGAAATTTAAGATTTAAAATGTCCTATTAAATTTAAGTTTCTATTAAATCGAATAATTTAGAATTTGGTATGGGACCGAAATCTGCGTTCATCAAGTTATTTTTAAATTTATTTATTATTAAGCTCTCGTATGCATCTAAATATCTATCATTATTAATATTCTTTAAAAGTTTAATGTTAGAATTGTTAATTTTGTGATTATTAATGAACATATGTTGAGCCACGCTAGATTTTTCGGGATTACCGCTTTTTAGATGATAAAAATGTTCTTTAAACCGAGTGTCAATTTGCCTTTTAGTTTGCCCGATGTAAACTTTATTACAATCATTACAGCTAATTTTATATATACCGGATTTTTTGTTAGTGTCAATTTTATCTTTAGGATTACCTAATAGAGATTTAATAGTATTACTTGATTTGTAAGTCACGGTTAAATTTTGATTTTGAAAAATTTTATTTAAATTTTTAGAAGCGTGATCGTACGGTAGTGTTATGTATTTATTATTATTTTTATTATTAAATGGTGTTAATGTTGTAAAATTAGAAACGGATTGGCGATGTTTAAATTTATGAACTAATTTATCTATAGTTTTAACCGGGAAACCGTTATATTTAGCTATTTCTTTAATATAGTTTAGTTCAATATTAAATCTTTTTTTGTTTAAAGGAAATTTTGTTAATCTGTTTATTAAAAAATTGAATGATGCTAATTTATGTTGCCAGAAATGATTGGAGTCAGCAGTTATAAATCTGTTAGTATTAGTGGATTTTCTGTGAATATCGAACTCTAGTTTATTTTTATTTCGAATAACCAGTACGTCCAGAAATGGTAGTTGTTTATTAGTTTCTTGTTCAATAGTAAATTTAATTGATGGGAAAACTGAATTTAAATTGTCTAGAAAAGTTTTCAAATCGCAATTTTTGATATTAACTATGGCAAAAATATCATCTACATATCTAATCCAAACTCTAGGAAAATATTTGTTGTTTTTCTTAAATTCAATTTCGAAATTACTCATGAATAAATTAGCCAAAAATGGTGATAAACTATTTCCCATAACTGTCAAAATCAAAATTTAACCGTGACTTACAAATCAAGTAATACTATTAAATCTCTATTAGGTAATCCTAAAGATAAAATTGACACTAACAAAAAATCCGGTATATATAAAATTAGCTGTAATGATTGTAATAAAGTTTACATCGGGCAAACTAAAAGGCAAATTGACACTCGGTTTAAAGAACATTTTTATCATCTAAAAAGCGGTAATCCCGAAAAATCTAGCGTGGCTCAACATATGTTCATTAATAATCACAAAATTAACAATTCTAACATTAAACTTTTAAAGAATATTAATAATGATAGATATTTAGATGCATACGAGAGCTTAATAATAAATAAATTTAAAAATAACTTGATGAACGCAGATTTCGGTCCCATACCAAATTCTAAATTATTCGATTTAATAGAAACTTAAATTTAATAGGATATTTTAAATCTTAAATTTCATTGGACGTTAAATCTTAGTTTTAATTGGTATTCATTCAACTGTGACTCCTATCCCTATATAATCCCAGTTCTCTCCCTTGTTTGCTCAGAGTTGTTAGACCTCTGACATGGTTTACATGTTGAGTAATCTTAACTTCTCTGCTTAAACTTGTTTTGTTCTACTGATGATGAGAACTTAGTTCTCGAAATACGTATTTAGCTTTTAGCTTATATTATTATTTAAGGTTAAGGGGTAATTGTTTTAGTTTTCTATACCCAAATTAATGTACTAATATTTATAACTACGCTAAATATGTATAACAATGTTACCAATCCTTTGTATGCGTTTTTTTCTCAAGCAAATAAAATATTATTATTATTATACCAGATGTCTACTTTTATATGAATCCGTGGTAAAAGGGTAAAATTTTCATTTGAAGTGTAAATAAGTTTTAAATGCGATAGGTATGAAAATGATCTAAATAAATGAGGTTATATTGTTATATCACTAAATTCCTACACTATGTCGTTCCAGAACTATACAAAACCCTGGAGTAACATACTTAGTAACTCTTAATACTCTACTCCGTACTCCATGGTATGATTTTGGAACGCACCCCTGGCAGTCGCCAATAGAATTCAAATATTACGTGCATGTACATAATCAAGAAAGAGAAATTGAAAGAGATAGACTTATGGAGCAATAATATTCCTATCTCTCAGGCCTCAGGCTTCAGCTAGTCTCTACGTAAAGGATAGGAGCATGTATTAGTTAATAGATATATGTCTAGACCACACTAAAACTTGGTCGATCAAATTCACTAAAATGTGTCAGCTGATTATCATTTAAAAATGATAAGCTGTGACCGAAGAAAAAGGTTAATTATTGAACCACATTTTCTTTGTTTGTATTAGTTGAAAATTTGTGCAACATTAAACTCTTATTTATTGTTTTGGATGAACATTGTGATACACAGCAGTTATACGGAATTATGTTTAAATACTTATACAATGATTTAATTGAATTGTGTGATGTGAAAGCATAGCGCGGAATATGAAGTACTGTGTCAAAAAAAACTATACTTTCAAAATAGACTATTGACAGAACATTTAAGGGTCAGAATTTAAAGGTTTGTAAATAGATGCTGATGTTATTGTTATTACAAAGAAGTTCACTTTGTGATATTGATAAAAACAACTTATAAACACTTTTCTATTACTTCGCAATACAATATATACACATTAATAAATAAAGGTTTTATTTCAAATTGAAATCAACTCGACACATGTTGAACTACAGAGTATCAAGTTTGCGCGGTTGCGCAGCTTCAAACATTTCCGACTTTATCGACTGAGTTTTTGTTTGTTGGTGTTTTGATTATACATATTTGTTTTTTCGTCGTGTTTTCGTAAAATCATTTCGTTTTAGAGCTTTAGCTTTCTTCTTTTTAAATTTAAAGTGCGTAAATAACCCTGTCTCTCCACATTTTATTATTTTATTGCTTGGTGCGCTTGTTTTACAAACGGGCACTTTCGACCGCTTCACGCGATGTTTCATGAACATGTTTGAGATTGACGAACATTTAGTTCCATGCAATTTTTTTGCAAATATGAATAGAATAATTGTTATTACAAATTAGGATAATATGTTTTGTTTAATTAAAAGGGTAATATTCAAACTGTGTGAGAGTGTACGACGAAATGAACTACTTAAAATTAAAGTTCTTATTTGCTGTGGCAATAAGGTTCATTTTGAGAGGCGTGTTTATCATTAGCACAGTAATTTAAATGAAGCACGTCATATGTGACGTAATTACTGAACGACCCTGAGTGCGGTCCGAATCACGCTGTAAGTACCAACAGCGCGCTAATAGTTGGTCCGAATTAAACTCACAACGTTTAAAGTTTGCGCCGTGAGGTGTATGACGTCAGAGGTGACGTCAACATTTAATGCTCACAGTGCTCACGTCGAAGAGCATAGGCAGTGTAAGCACTGTAAGCACGCTTGTTATATTTGACGCCATTACGCGCCGAATAACGAAGTATGTACTCGTAATATTTATTATTCTACGGATAAATCCCAATAACAATAATTTTACATATAACTGGAACAGGTACAGGTTGTACATATGTAGTATTTATAACGAGTATATTATAAACATTATTATACCTAGATAACAACTTACATAATACTTAATAATAAACAAAGAATAATAATAATAATAATAATAATAATGAAGCAGTAGAAAAAGACACAAAATCTAAAATAAACCATCGTAATATTACAAATTATTAATAAATGAATAAAGTTTGTTTTTCAGCGCTTACAAAATTTAATGCAAGACACATTGAATTTAGAGGTAAATTATAACTTAAAGCAGTTCTAGCAAACTTATATAAAAATGTTGATGTATTTCGGACATTACATGATTTTAAATAGAAATTTAAGCTTGCTAAGAGAGTAGAATCATCAACCAAGTTGTTTACAATTTTGTACAAAAACATAATTTGGTGACCAGCGCAACGAGTTTGTAGCTATTCTAAATTAAAGGTAATTAATAATTCTTTATAATCCAAATTAGGCCATACTTGTTTTATTCTGTGGTAAGATATTTTGAAATCTTTTTTAAACATTTCTATTAATTGTATTTGATATACATGGTATGGATTTCAAAAATGCAACCATATTCGAGTTTACTGCGTACAATTGCGGAAAACAGAGATTGTAAATTATTCTTATTGCGAAAATTATATGTGTTACGCAATACAAAACCCATACTTTTAGAGGCCTCAGATAACATCCTTTCAATATGTTACTGAAGTTACTCGATGCAGATACACCATTAATTACCCATAACTTGACATTATTCTCATTAAAATACAATTTATTTTTGAAAGACCATTGAAGAACGTTATTAATATCAGACTGCAATTTGATACATGGAAGTTGTTAGCGAAGTAAAGATCTTCGCTCCAGTTCATCTCTCCTATTTCCCAGAACAAGAGCAACATATAAGATTCTTTCATCATCTTCGTCACTACTTGAACTCGAAGATGAGGACGAAAAATCAATAAATATTTCTGAATCACAATCATCGCTCTCTCAAATAAGGGAAACTGTTTTCATCAGAACTATTTTTTCTTGGTTAATCATTGTGCAGAGGTTATATATGTCACAAATGACAAGTAAGATGTAAGCGCGCTTACGAACGGTCCGAATCCGAATCGTTAACGTCTTCACAGTCGTCAGCGCGCTCAATCATATCGGACCAGCTGTGAGCGGTCTGAGCACTGTAAGCTATGATAGCACGATTCGGACCGCACCCCCTATTGTCAGCAGATTGTAAAATCCGTCTTTTTATAAAGCCTAGTCGTATTCAAAATTACTAGCCGAATTATAGAATGAATATTTAGACATTTTCGCATGTAATTTTTCTCGACATATCATTCATTTTATAATTTACCAAAATGACTAGGCGTTTAATAAAAACAAATTTTAAAATTTGCTCACGACATATATACACAATATGGCCTAACTTCTCCAAGACACAAGGCAATAAAAACGCGTGTTCCATTCGGAATGAAATTTGATAAAACAGGTGTGCCATTTGCAAAAACAACCACTAAAAAATATGTAAATTTATATGATGTTTTAAGTTATTTTATGCTTTGTAATAAAAATAAAGTAATAATTTAATAATGATAATAGCTATATATACTTTTCGATATTTTGAATATGCTTTTCATTTGAAATTTAATCGTTTTATTGTCAATGACAACTCTTAGTAGGCCTAGTGCTCCATTTTTGGAACATCATAAAAAACATTATAGAAACAAAATAATTAAAATGTTTCGTTATGTAATACCATTAATACAAATTTAATATTTTTTTTCTAAAAATTAATCTACCAAATGTTTATAATTTTCTTCTACAGATTTAATAACAGTAATTTTTATTCATTATTAAAAAAATATATTTGAATTTATATGCACAAATATTTGAGATAAATTAAAATTGTTCTAGTTACTACTACATGTCCATTTACCAGCACGAACGTGATTATAAGGTTATGTTGCGAATGTGCAAATTGTACAGATTCGTTCTGTACCCCTACCGTGCTCTGTTGCGGTAGGCATAGAGTTAAGAATATAATACATAGAGGGAGCGTAAAGTACGATTGTAGACAATGACCTTGATGCCTAGTGACGGAAGGGGAATGAAGCGTCAGCCATATTGTGCCGCCCCATTTTAGCGCGTTATTCAAATCTGTCCATTTTACATCTATTTGTAAAATAAAGTTATATTGGAGTAATAAAACAATAGTAATAGTGTAATTTACTTGAATAAATCCAACGTAGGAAATAAATAATATCAACCGTAATAAAATGTTTTTATTTATACAAGATAATTCTGTAACTAAAATAAAATACATAATTATTTTTAAAATTTAAAGAAATACAATAAATATAAATATCTGAAACTAGTAACCTTCGAACAGAATTAATTTGTTATATTGTTGTCGTCGACTTTGTGATGAATCTTATATTTTTTGCAATGTAGTATAGTCGTATGGAAATATATTTTTCTGAAATAGCTTTAATTAAATAAATAATATGGTTTTCCATTGGATTCAATATTTCCTTATTAGGATTCGATATATTTTTCAAAACAATCAGGTGATCTTCTTGTAAAAAATTTTGATTCTTTAAAGCACGAAGTACTGACGACATAGTGGCAATTTTTTAATATTTCTTCGATTTCTCTGCTGGAGCAGTTTTATTTTCATTTTGTAACGTTGATCTAGTGCCTTATTTTATTTAATAAAGCAGATTTTATGGAGATATTTCACGTGTTATTCTTCGTAATGGTGAAAATGATGTTGTACGTGATATTGTTCGAATATATTTCTACTTTGATTGAGATAAAACAGAAGTTCTGAGTTTTTTAGAAGGAACTGTGTCAGTACCTAATTGATCTCTCTGCTGATTATTCGACGACGATTCTGTATAACTTTCAGCTATTGTCATCAGTGTATCTTGCAGCTGGTTATTAGTTGCATCTTGATCTCTCTTCTGGTTATTGGACAATTCTGCAAAACTCCCAGCTATTGCTATCAATGTATCTTGCTGCTGGTTACTAGATCCAGCTTGATCTCTTTGCAGGTTATTGGACGACGATTCTGTAGAACTTCTAGCTATAGCTATCGGTGTATGTAGCTGCTGGTTACTAGATACAGCTTGAAAGGAGGTCCGGCAATTCTTATTGGACTAATTCCAATTACTTTTACTGAAT
Organism: Harpalus rufipes; assembly: GCA_951394225.1. Classification (NCBI taxonomy): domain Eukaryota; kingdom Metazoa; phylum Arthropoda; class Insecta; order Coleoptera; family Carabidae; genus Harpalus; species Harpalus rufipes. The sequence goes on from OX596285.1 coordinate 12,422,160, forward strand.
GTTGAATTCCAGAATCCTTCAAATATAAAAATCGCTTGTTACATATTAGCTTACGTGAAAAAAGTTTGAAAACTTACCGTGTAATAGTAGGAATAGCATATTCACATAATCATACATAAACTAAGGAAGTACGATCGAAACTATCTTCTGGAAAATGTTCTGAACAAAACACGCTCCCTCTTGACGGATTCCATCCAATTCTTTGTATCGCTTTTAACCAAGCATTTCTTTTTTCGGAAATCTTAATACAAAAATTGAAAAATAACAGGGAACTACTTATTTCGAAAGAACACTTTATTATAAAAATACTTACGCATGAAAGGTTATCTTTCTTTTCCTTTTAATAACTTTTTGCGCAGTTGATTTCCTCGCAGTACGATTAATGCAACCCAACACAGAGCACGATGGCATATTTATAAATAAAATTTAATAAATATATCCAGAAAAGTTCAAACAAATTTGAAATAGCACCAGTTAACGCAAACAAAAGCAAACAACGAAACCAGAGTGATTCTAGCGGCCAATTCTAGCGGCCACTTCTGTAATACAACCTATTGTGAACAAACATTATACATTGCATTACCATGACCTAATAGATATACCAGTGCTAATTATTATAGAAATTAAGGAATAAATGACAATAAAGTATATATTAAACGAAAGAATAAATAAAAATAATACATATAAAATTATCAGAAGCAGGTAATTTATTAATTTTGATGATACTAACCACATAAACTTTATAGGTTATGGCAGTATATAATCAACAAATGTATTTATTCCCTAAATATCTTGAGAGTGCCGCATCGAAATTATTATAAATAAATAGTATGTATTATAACAAATATACTCATATATATTTTGTAATAGAACCACCCGTAGGGAATTTGTAAAAAAATAATAAAGTTTACGTTATCTATCCTATGTGCATATTTTTTTAGATATCTCCTATATAATGCCGCGTGCTGCCTTGAAATTAATATAAATAAATAGTATGCATTATAACAAATTATATAATATATATTTTAATATAGCAGCACCCGTAGGAGGGTGTGAAAAAAATTCATAAAGAAAGTGTGACCCGTCCTTCATTTTTATGTAATCTTAGATATCTCCTATATAAGTTCGCGTGCCGCCTTTAAATTACTATAAATAAATAATATATATTATAGCAAATTAATCAATATATATTTTAATGTGGCACCACCCGTAGGAGGGTGCAAAAAAAATCATAAAGATTGTGCGACTCGACTTATAATTTCGTATAATCTTAGATATCTCCTATATAAGTCCGCGTGCCGCCATGAAATTATTATAAATAAATAGTATATATTATAACAACTTATTTAATATACATTTCAATATGGCGCCACCCGTAGAGGGGTGTGAAAAAAATTCATAAAGATTTTATGACTCGCCTTGCATTTTTGTATAATCTTAGATATCTCCTATATAAGTTCGCGTGCCGCCATGAACTTATTATAAATAAATAATATATATTATAACAACATATTTAATATACATTTCAATATGGCGCCACCCGTAGAGGGGTGTGAAAAAAAATCATAAAGATTTTATGACTCGCCTTGCATTTTCGTATATTCTTAGATATCTCCTATATAAGTTCGCGTGCCGCCATAAACTTATTATAAATAAATAATATATATTATAACAACTTATTTAATATACATTTCAATATGGTGCCACCCGTAGAGGGGTGTGAAAAAAAATCATAAAGATTTTACGAGTCGACTTATATTTTTCATATATTCTTAAATATCTCCTATATACGTTCGCGTGCCGCCATGAACTTATTATAAATAAATAATATATATTATAACAACTTATTTAATATACATTTCAATATGGCGCCACCCGTAGAGGGGTGTGAAAAAAAATCATAAAGATTCTATGACTCGCCTTGCATTTTCGTATATTCTTAGATATCTCCTATATAAGTTCGCGTGCCGCCATAAACTTATTATACATAAATAATATATATTATAACAACTTATTTAATATACATTTCAATATGGTGCCACCCGTAGAGGGGTGTGAAAAAAAATCATAAAGATTTTACGAGTCGACTTGCATTTTCGTATATTCTTAGATATCTCCTATATAAGTTCGCGTGCCGCCATAAACTTATTATAAATAAATAATATATATTATAACAACTTATTTAATATACATTTCAATATGGTGCCACCCGTAGAGGGGTGTGAAAAAAAATCATAAAGATTTTACGAGTCGATTTATATTTTTCGTATATTCTTAAATATCTCCTATATACGTTCGCGTGCCGCCATGAACTTATTATAAATAAATAATATATATTATAACAACTTATTTAATATACATTTCAATATGGCGCCACCCGTAGAGGGGTGTGAAAAAAAATCATAAAGATTTTATGACTCGACTTATAATTTCGTATAATCTTAGATATCTCCTATATAAGTCCGCGTGCCGCCATGAAATTATTATAAATAAATAGTATATATTATAACAACTTATTTAATATACATTTCAATATGGCGCCACCCGTAGAAAGGTGTGAAAAAAATTCATAAAGATTTTATGACTCGCCTTGCATTTTTGTATAATCTTAGATATCTCCTATATAAGTTCGCGTGCCGCCATGAACTTATTATAAATAAATAATATATATTATAACAACTTATTTACTATACATTTCAATATGGCGCCACCCGTAGAGGGGTGTGAAAAAAATTCATAAAGATTTTATGACTCGCCTTGCATTTTTGTATAATCTTAGATATCTCCTATATAAGTTCGCGTGCCGCCATGAACTTATTATAAATAAATAATATATATTATAACAACTTATTTAATATACATTTCAATATGGCGCCACCCGTAGAGGGGTGTGAAAAAAAATCATAAAGATTCTATGACTCGCCTTGCATTTTCGTATATTCTTAGATATCTCCTATATAAGTTCGCGTGCCGCCATAAACTTATTATAAATAAATAATATATATTATAACAACTTATTTAATATACATTTCAATATGGTGCCACCCGTAGAGGGGTGTGAAAAAAAATCATAAAGATTTTACGAGTCGACTTATATTTTTCGTATATTCTTAAATATCTCCTATATACGTTCGCGTGCCGTCATGAACTTATTATAAATAAATAATATATATTATAACAACTTATTTAATATACATTTCAATATGGCGCCACCCGTAGAGGGGTGTGAAAAAAAATCATAAAGATTTTATGACTCGACTTATAATTTCGTATAATCTTAGATATCTCCTATATAAGTCCGCGTGCCGCCATGAAATTATTATAAATAAATAGTATATATTATAACAACTTATTTAATATACATTTCAATATGGCGCCACCCGTAGAGGGGTGTGAAAAAAATTCATAAAGATTTTATGACTCGCCTTGCATTTTTGTATAATCTTAGATATCTCCTATATAAGTTCGCGTGCCGCCATGAACTTATTATAAATAAATAATATATATTATAACAACTTATTTAATATACATTTCAATATGGCGCCACCCGTAGAGGGGTGTGAAAAAAATTCATAAAGATTTTATGACTCGCCTTGCATTTTTGTATAATCTTAGATATCTCCTATATAAGTTCGCGTGCCGCCATGAACTTATTATAAATAAATAATATATATTATAACAACTTATTTAATATACATTTCAATATGGCGCCACCCGTAGAGGGGTGTGAAAAAAAATCATAAAGATTTTATGACTCGCCTTGCATTTTCGTATATTCTTAGATATCTCCTATATAAGTTCGCGTGCCGTCATGAACTTATTATAAATAAATAATATATATTATAACAACTTATTTAATATACATTTCAATATGGCGCCACCCGTAGAGGGGTGTGAAAAAAAATCATAAAGATTTTATGACTCGACTTATAATTTCGTATAATCTTAGATATCTCCTATATAAGTCCGCGTGCCGCCATGAAATTATTATAAATAAATAGTATATATTATAACAACTTATTTAATATACATTTCAATATGGCGCCACCCGTAGAGGGGTGTGAAAAAAATTCATAAAGATTTTATGACTCGCCTTGCATTTTTGTATAATCTTAGATATCTCCTATATAAGTTCGCGTGCCGCCATGAACTTATTATAAATAAATAATATATATTATAACAACTTATTTAATATACATTTCAATATGGCGCCACCCGTAGAGGGGTGTGAAAAAAATTCATAAAGATTTTATGACTCGCCTTGCATTTTTGTATAATCTTAGATATCTCCTATATAAGTTCGCGTGCCGCCATGAACTTATTATAAATAAATAATATATATTATAACAACTTATTTAATATACATTTCAATATGGCGCCACCCGTAGAGGGGTGTGAAAAAAAATCATAAAGATTTTATGACTCGCCTTGCATTTTCGTATATTCTTAGATATCTCCTATATAAGTTCGCGTGCCGCCATAAACTTATTATAAATAAATAATATATATTATAACAACTTATTTAATATACATTTCAATATGGTGCCACCCGTAGAGGGGTGTGAAAAAAAATCATAAAGATTTTACGAGTCGACTTATATTTTTCGTATATTCTTAAATATCTCCTATATACGTTCGCGTGCCGCCATGAACTTATTATAAATAAATAATATATATTATAACAACTTATTTAATATACATTTCAATATGGCGCCACCCGTAGAGGGGTGTGAAAAAAAATCATAAAGATTTTATGACTCGCCTTGCATTTTCGTATATTCTTAGATATCTCCTATATAAGTTCGCGTGCCGCCATAAACTTATTATAAATAAATAATATATATTATAACAACTTATTTAATATACATTTCAATATGGCGCCACCCGTAGAGGGGTGTGAAAAAAATCATAAAGATCCGTCCTAGGAAAGGAAAGTACAAATAAAATTATAATAACCATTTCTCTTCGTAACATTACATGAAGTTAGCATGTATAGATGAATAAATAATAATTAGAGAAAAAAGAATAATTAATTACTTATAATTAATCTAACAAAACAAATTCCCCAGGAGCTAAATTTACCGAGTGTAAGTTTGGCTTTCAAAACGCGGCAATTTCAACAAATTTAAATTTGTGTAGTATATCCCATGTACCTAGATATATTTTTCATATATCTCCTATAAGAAATATGAATCTGTTTCGCTTACGAATTATTATAAATAAAAAGAATAACAGTTATAATAAATTACTCCTTATTTTTTGTTGCAGTGTCACGCTACGGGGAGGTACAAAAAAATTATTAACTTGCTTTCATATCAATTCATTATAAACAACAACAAAATATCTAGAAAAGATTTAGACTGAGCTTGACTTATTGCATATTTATGACGAATTAACATTATAATTAATTTTCTGTTTGAATATTATTAATATTATTAGAAAATAAGGATCTCATAATTTATGGAAAGGAAATGAAGTAAGAAATATAATAACAAAAATCAACATAATCTAAAAGATATTTTTATTATAATATAAATATTTATATAAAAAACTTTTGTCGATATGAATCTTTTGATATGAAATTTTTCTCCTATATGGCCGTGTCGTACATTTGGTTCTCAAGTGATGGAAATACGTTTTTCATTAAAAACTCTGTGAAAGTGCAATTAATGTGTTTATATATATATATATATATATATATATATATATATATATATATATATATATATATATATTCAGTGTGTTAATTAAAACCTGGCCATAGGCGTTTAATATGGGAAATCAGTTTTTCCTTGCGCAAAAGTTCCCAAATTATTTTAGACAAAAATACTTCAAATAAATGTTGTAGAGAATTAAATTCTGTCCCGGAGTTACTAATAAGATTTTATTTTTGATATTTAATAACCGAGAAAATCAATTTTAAAGTTTTTTGAAGATTGCTGATTTATAGCGAAAACCATGCAACTCAAACAGAATTTGTCCACTATTTTATAATCTGAAGCTTTTCTTCATGAGAAAGCTTCCATACTTTCAAAGAAATATGTTATTGAACGAAAATCACAAAACACAACTTTTTTTGACACTTCAGGTGACATACATTTGTTCGTAATTTTGTTTGAATTCCATGGCTACCGCTATAACTCAGCTATCTCCAGAAAAAAATAAAATTGATTTTCTCGGTTATGGAATGTCAAGAATGAAATCCTATTACTAATTCGGGTGCAGAATTTAATTCTCTACAACATTTATTTGAAGTATTTTTGTCTAAAATAATTTGGGAACTTTTGCGCAAGGAAATACTGATTTCTCATGTTAAACGCCTATGGCCAGGTTTTTAATTAACACACTGTATATATTTTCTATTTGTAGCCTTCCGTTTGTCATTGTCACCATTCTTCTTAATTTTTTATTTATTTTTTTCACTGTAGCCCATATTTTGACAACTCCTTCCGAAGGAACAACAAAACTATCTACGAATTAAAACATGCACATTGAAAAATAACAAAATAATTTTAGAAATAACAATATGTACTCGCTTTTGTTTGGCAATATAGCTTCAGTTGTATCTCAGGATGTTATACATTTAATGGAACTATTTGCGCAATATACCCACTAATGTATGTGACTATATTTTTCGAATATTCGGACAAGGATAATTACAATGAAATTTCGTAACTGTTTTCTTCGAGTAAATCTAAATTTAATACCATATTTCTTAATAATTTTTATATCGTTTATGTCTATGGTTGGCATAATCTTCGATTTAATCGTATATTTGAAAGAGAAAAGTACGTCCGCATATTCTTATTGGATATTAGCTTGACTGCTATCACAAATTGCATTATGCAGAAATTTATTTTTTTGTAACTATTGTAAAACATCAACGCCGGTAAATTATTATTCCACCCAGTTCGTCCTCTGCAATAACAATATATTGTTAATAATTCAAAATAAATAAATAATGGAAACTAGTTTAATACTTTCTGGCATAAAAAAACAACTCCATTAATATTTCATTTGCAGCATATTCAAATAACATTAAGATACAATAGAAAAATTCAGTAACAATAATTATTGATATATTTCTTCCGTCACGTCGTCTTATTTTTAGCGAATATTTCAATCGAAGATAATATTAAAATCTTGAAGGCCTTCATAAATTCTATTTCTTCCATTAAAACGTTTCGTTTTCGACTGAATAATGTTTCAGCAGACTGACTGTAAATTAAATACATAATTAACTAATTTATTTTAAATGTGAAAATAATTTACCTGTAATCTGCTATATCTACTGCTGTTTATGAAATTGAATCTGTAGAATCGATTGAAGAGACATTATCAACCGTTGTAGGTATGATTGTTCAACTTCGTTTAGCGAAAATCTAATTATCTTTTTTTTTTATCTACATGGTTTTGTTGATGCTGCACATTCATCTTTATATTTAGCCATTGTTAAGTATAAAATAGGTTTTGTGAATCAGTACTTTATTCACATATTTTATGATTTTTCTGGTAGGAGCAGATAACTGACAATAGGAACTTTCCAATAACAGCATTCAATTTCAGTCTTCCTTAATATTTGTAAATATTCTGTAAAAAAATAATACATACAAAATATACATACACATGCCTCCCTACATTTACCTATTAAAACACCGAGTAAACTCGCTCAAAATGTAAAAAAGTGTAAATTAAAACGATTTCAAATCATACCGCAACAAAACCAAACAATCAAAGTATAATGACATATGCAAACTTTATAAAGTTAATGTTACTATGCATGTCAATTACTATTTATTATTAATTTTAAAACGTTGATTGATTCTTATAGAAAATAACTACACTTATTGTTTATGATTATAAATAATATTATACTACTTCCAGATTGCAAATTAATTAGAATTTATATTTTCAATTTTCTTAATAGTTATTTTATTTTCCTAATACGGTACGACTGCTATGCGCGCGCAATTACCGTTCAAATGTAAAAATGGCGGTATTTAAATTATAACAACGCTAGATATAATATATACCATGATACAAACGATACTATTATAACTCATATAAACACAATTTTTGGGCTTAATATAATTTGATTAATTTGAGAATTAAATAGGTAATTAAACAAAATAAATCCTTTAATATAAATTTTACAATAAATACAAATAATAAATAAATACAAAAATGCAAGAAGTAAACTTATTTCCATAAGTTCATAACTATTTACTTATATAGATAAGTACATATTACAAAATGCAACATATCAGTGTTAAGATATAGTATAATCTACATATATAATACAAATAATAGAGGGTTAATAGGTTCATATTATATTATGAATCCCAATGTCGAATCTATCGATATTTTGAGAAAAAGGGACATCATGGTTTCCATTTGTAAAACATTACATTATCAAATGCATAAAAATGAATCAGTTTAGTTTTTAAATTATACGTTTTTTTTTTCTTTATGAATAACGTGTAACTTAAGTAAGCTTGCTCGCCACGACAAGGCACTGATTCCAGGAGCAAGAACATGCACTACAACATATTTTTAACTACAAGTACATAGCTGATTTTCGGTAGCGAAATACCGCATCCAGACTACGAGTCTCGTAGTTTTAAATATGTATCTACGAAAACATGTTAAACTAAAATATAATCTAATTAGATTCTAATATAATATATCATCCACTACCACCTGCAGCCGATTTTCGGTAGCGAAATACCGAATCCGATCACAAATATGATAGTTTCAAATAATGCACATGCACTACAACATATTTTTAACTACAAGTACATAGCTGATTTTCGGTAGCGAAATACCGCATCCAGACTAAGAGTCTCGTAGTTTTAAACATGTATCTACGAAAACATGTTAAACTAAGATATAATCTAATTAGATTCTAATATATATAATATATCATCCACTACCACTTGCAGCCGATTTTCGGTAGCGAAATACCGCATCCGACAGTTTCAAATAAAAGCTCATGCAAAATACTATTTTTACGTAGAACAAGAAAATTATTGATCACATCGTGGACATATGAAAATTTTAGGTGTTCTATCAAAATGTGCAAGATCTACACAACTAGCACGATAATAATCGCGACAAATTTGGCAAAATATTTGTTTCTCATTACTCGGTTGTTTACATTCATGTTGCAAAGCACAATGTGACGAAGTTGCTTTAAATAAATTTTTGCTTGTGTTTAAAACTACGAGACTCTTAGTCTGGATGCGGTATTTCGCTACCGAAAATCAGCTATGTACTTGTAGTTAAAAATATGTTGTAGTGCATGTTCTTGCTCCTGGAATCAGTGCCTTGTCGTGGCGAGCAAGCTTACTTAAGTTACACGTTATTCATAAAGAAAAAAAAAACGTATAATTTAAAAACTAAACTGATTCATTTTTATGCATTTGATAATGTAATGTTTTACAAATGGAAACCATGATGTCCCTTTTTCTCAAAATATCGATAGATTCGACATTGGGATTCGTAATATAATATGAACCTATTAACCCTCTATTATTTGTATTATATATGTAGATTATACTATATCTTAACACTGATATGTTGCATTTTGTAATATGTACTTATCTATATAAGTAAATAGTTATGAACTTATGGAAATAAGTTTACTTCTTGCATTTTTGTATTTATTTATTATTTGTATTTATTGTAAAATTTATATTAAAGGATTTATTTTGTTTAATTACCTATTTAATTCTCAAATTAATCAAATTATATTAAGCCCAAAAATTGTGTTTATATGAGTTATAATAGTATCGTTTGTATCATGGTATATATTATATCTAGCGTTGTTATAATTTAAATACCGCCATTTTTACATTTGAACGGTAATTGCGCGCGCATAGCAGTCGTACCGTATTAGGAAAATAAAATAACTATTAAGAAAATTGAAAATATAAATTCTAATTAATTTGCAATCTGGAAGTAGTATAATATTATTTATAATCATAAACAATAAGTGTAGTTATTTTCTATAAGAATCAATCAACGTTTTAAAATTAATAATAAATAGTAATTGACATGCATAGTAACATTAACTTTATAAAGTTTGCATATGTCATTATACTTTGATTGTTTGGTTTTGTTGCGGTATGATTTGAAATCGTTTTAATTTACACTTTTTTACATTTTGAGCGAGTTTACTCGGTGTTTTAATAGGTAAATGTAGGGAGGCATGTGTATGTATATTTTGTATGTATTATTTTTTTACAGAATATTTACAAATATTAAGGAAGACTGAAATTGAATGCTGTTATTGGAAAGTTCCTATTGTCAGTTATCTGCTCCTACCAGAAAAATCATAAAATATGTGAATAAAGTACTGATTCACAAAACCTATTTTATACTTAACAATGGCTAAATATAAAGATGAATGTGCAGCATCAACAAAACCATGTAGATAAAAAAAAAAGATAATTAGATTTTCGCTAAACGAAGTTGAACAATCATACCTACAACGGTTGATAATGTCTCTTCAATCGATTCTACAGATTCAATTTCATAAACAGCAGTAGATATAGCAGATTACAGGTAAATTATTTTCACATTTAAAATAAATTAGTTAATTATGTATTTAATTTACAGTCAGTCTGCTGAAACATTATTCAGTCGAAAACGAAACGTTTTAATGGAAGAAATAGAATTTATGAAGGCCTTCAAGATTTTAATATTATCTTCGATTGAAATATTCGCTAAAAATAAGACGACGTGACGGAAGAAATATATCAATAATTATTGTTACTGAATTTTTCTATTGTATCTTAATGTTATTTGAATATGCTGCAAATGAAATATTAATGGAGTTGTTTTTTTATGCCAGAAAGTATTAAACTAGTTTCCATTATTTATTTATTTTGAATTATTAACAATATATTGTTATTGCAGAGGACGAACTGGGTGGAATAATAATTTACCGGCGTTGATGTTTTACAATAGTTACAAAAAAATAAATTTCTGCATAATGCAATTTGTGATAGCAGTCAAGCTAATATCCAATAAGAATATGCGGACGTACTTTTCTCTTTCAAATATACGATTAAATCGAAGATTATGCCAACCATAGACATAAACGATATAAAAATTATTAAGAAATATGGTATTAAATTTAGATTTACTCGAAGAAAACAGTTACGAAATTTCATTGTAATTATCCTTGTCCGAATATTCGAAAAATATAGTCACATACATTAGTGGGTATATTGCGCAAATAGTTCCATTAAATGTATAACATCCTGAGATACAACTGAAGCTATATTGCCAAACAAAAGCGAGTACATATTGTTATTTCTAAAATTATTTTGTTATTTTTCAATGTGCATGTTTTAATTCGTAGATAGTTTTGTTGTTCCTTCGGAAGGAGTTGTCAAAATATGGGCTACAGTGAAAAAAATAAATAAAAAATTAAGAAGAATGGTGACAATGACAAACGGAAGGCTACAAATAGAAAATATATACAGTGTGTTAATTAAAAACCTGGCCATAGGCGTTTAACATGAGAAATCAGTATTTCCTTGCGCAAAAGTTCCCAAATTATTTTAGACAAAAATACTTCAAATAAATGTTGTAGAGAATTAAATTCTGCACCCGAATTAGTAATAGGATTTCATTCTTGACATTCCATAACCGAGAAAATCAATTTTATTTTTTTCTGGAGATAGCTGAGTTATAGCGGTAGCCATGGAATTCAAACAAAATTACGAACAAATGTATGTCACCTGAAGTGTCAAAAAAAGTTGTGTTTTGTGATTTTCGTTCAATAACATATTTCTTTGAAAGTATGGAAGCTTTCTCATGAAGAAAAGCTTCAGATTATAAAATAGTGGACAAATTCTGTTTGAGTTGCATGGTTTTCGCTATAAATCAGCAATCTTCAAAAAACTTTAAAATTGATTTTCTCGGTTATTAAATATCAAAAATAAAATCTTATTAGTAACTCCGGGACAGAATTTAATTCTCTACAACATTTATTTGAAGTATTTTTGTCTAAAATAATTTGGGAACTTTTGCGCAAGGAAAAACTGATTTCCCATATTAAACGCCTATGGCCAGGTTTTAATTAACACACTGAATATATATATATATATATATATATATATATATATATATATATATATATATATATATATATATATATATAAACACATTAATTGCACTTTCACAGAGTTTTTAATGAAAAACGTATTTCCATCACTTGAGAACCAAATGTACGACACGGCCATATAGGAGAAAAATTTCATATCAAAAGATTCATATCGACAAAAGTTTTTTATATAAATATTTATATTATAATAAAAATATCTTTTAGATTATGTTGATTTTTGTTATTATATTTCTTACTTCATTTCCTTTCCATAAATTATGAGATCCTTATTTTCTAATAATATTAATAATATTCAAACAGAAAATTAATTATAATGTTAATTCGTCATAAATATGCAATAAGTCAAGCTCAGTCTAAATCTTTTCTAGATATTTTGTTGTTGTTTATAATGAATTGATATGAAAGCAAGTTAATAATTTTTTTGTACCTCCCCGTAGCGTGACACTGCAACAAAAAATAAGGAGTAATTTATTATAACTGTTATTCTTTTTATTTATAATAATTCGTAAGCGAAACAGATTCATATTTCTTATAGGAGATATATGAAAAATATATCTAGGTACATGGGATATACTACACAAATTTAAATTTGTTGAAATTGCCGCGTTTTGAAAGCCAAACTTACACTCGGTAAATTTAGCTCCTGGGGAATTTGTTTTGTTAGATTAATTATAAGTAATTAATTATTCTTTTTTCTCTAATTATTATTTATTCATCTATACATGCTAACTTCATGTAATGTTACGAAGAGAAATGGTTATTATAATTTTATTTGTACTTTCCTTTCCTAGGACGGATCTTTATGATTTTTTTCACACCCCTCTCCGGGTGGCGCCATATTGAAATGTATATTAAATAAGTTGTTATAATATATATTATTTATTTATAATAAGTTTATGGCGGCACGCGAACTTATATAGGAGATATCTAAGAATATACGAAAATGCAAGGCGAGTCATAAAATCTTTATGATTTTTTTTCACACCCCTCTACGGGTGGCGCCATATTGAAATGTATATTAAATAAGTTGCTATAATATATATTATTTATTTATAATAAGTTTATGGCGGCACGCGAACTTATATAGGAGATATCTAAGAATATACGAAAATGCAAGACGAGTCATAAAATCTTTATGATTTTTTTTCACACCCCTCTACGGGTGGCGCCATATTGACATGTATATTAAATAAGTTGTTATAATATATATTATTTATTTATAATAAGTTCATGGCGGCACGCGAACGTATATAGGAGATATTTAAGAATATACGAAAAATATAAGTAGACTCGTAAAATCTTTATGATTTTTTTTCACACCCCCCTACGGGTGGCACCATATTGAAATGTATATTAAATAAGTTGTTATAATATATATTATTTATTTATAATAAGTTTATGGTGGCACGCGAACTTATATAGGAGATATCTAAGAATATACGAAAAATGCAAGGCGAGTCATAAAATCTTTATGATTTTTTTTCACACCCCTCTACGGGTGGCGCCATATTGAAATGTATATTAAATATGTTGTTATAATATATATTATTTATTTATAATAAGTTCATGGCGGCACACGAACTTATATAGGAGATATCTAAGATTATACAAAAATGCAAGGCGAGTCATAAAATCTTTATGAATTTTTTTCACACCCCTCTACGGGTGGCGCCATATTGAAATGTATATTAAATAAGTTGTTATAATATATACTATTTATTTATAATAATTTCATGGCGGCACGCGGACTTATATAGGAGATATCTAAGATTATACGAAATTATAAGTCGAGTCGCACAATCTTTATGATTTTTTTTGCACCCTCCTACGGGTGGTGCCACATTAAAATATATATTGATTAATTTGCTATAATATATATTATTTATTTATAGTAATTTAAAGGCGGCACGCGAACTTATATAGGAGATATCTAAGATTATACGAAATTATAAGTCGAGTCGCACAATCTTTATGATTTTTTTTGCACCCTCCTACGGGTGGTGCCACATTAAAATATATATTGATTAATTTGCTATAATATATATTATTTATTTATAGTAATTTAAAGGCGGCACGCGAACTTATATAGGAGATATCTAAGATTACATAAAAATGAAGGACGGGTCACACTTTCTTTATGAATTTTTTTCACACCCTCCTACGGGTGCTGCTATATTAAAATATATATTATATAATTTGTTATAATGCATACTATTTATTTATATTAATTTCAAGGCAGCACGCGGCATTATATAGGAGATATCTAAAAAAATATGCACATAGGATAGATAACGTAAACTTTATTATTTTTTTACAAATTCCCTACGGGTGGTTCTATTACAAAATATATATGAGTATATTTGTTATAATACATACTATTTATTTATAATAATTTCGATGCGGCACTCTCAAGATATTTAGGGAATAAATACATTTGTTGATTATATACTGCCATAACCTATAAAGTTTATGTGGTTAGTATCATCAAAATTAATAAATTACCTGCTTCTGATAATTTTATATGTATTATTTTTATTTATTCTTTCGTTTAATATATACTTTATTGTCATTTATTCCTTAATTTCTATAATAATTAGCACTGGTATATCTATTAGGTCATGGTAATGCAATGTATAATGTTTGTTCACAATAGGTTGTATTACAGAAGTGGCCGCTAGAATCACTCTGGTAACAACGAATCAGAAATGGGGCTGCACAAGATGGCGGACCATTTCCCCGCACGGCTTCAAGATTTCAGGCTTACGCTCCCTCTATGTATTATATTCTTAACTCTATGGCGGTAGGTATCTAACCTAACCATTATGGGTGAAAGCCCGCTATCCCCGGCAACGGGTGAAATGTGTTTTTTGCCGGGGGCCCGGCTTTCCTTCATCAAATGAGGAAATAAACTTTTTAACCCAAATCAAACATAGTCAAGCGAGTATGAATGTGTGTACAGTAAAATATTTTTTCTATTTTGCATCTGTAGTAACAAAGCTATAACAGCACCCAAAGGAGTTCGTTAATAGCTCGTTTGAGTGTTGTAACAGCCTAGTACAATTTATTTTTATAAAGTTGGTAGCATAGCTGAAACATTATGTCAAAAAATATCAAATGTCAAAACTTACTGAATAAACGATACTAATTAAGGTTTTTATTTATATATATATATATATATATATATATATATATTTAGGGCATAAATAGTTCAAAACACTATTAATTGTTGATATTTAAAATATGTAATTTATTTTTATTTATTTATGAACTCTGTCGGTAAATTAGTTCGAGCTTTTTGGTGCCAAAGTTACGCACGTTGTGTAAGCAAAAGCAAAATGGCGGCGGAGGAGAAATGTCAACAAGAATTACTTGTTTATTTATAAGAAAATAGTGTTTTAAATATAAGATGTGTATAATTATATAGTTTTACACTTTTCACATCCTTTTCAGTTAATTTTATACAATAAAATGTAAGTAACTTGTAAAAATTTTACATTT
This sequence comes from Harpalus rufipes, assembly GCA_951394225.1. Lineage (NCBI taxonomy): Eukaryota > Metazoa > Arthropoda > Insecta > Coleoptera > Carabidae > Harpalus > Harpalus rufipes. The sequence goes on from OX596285.1 coordinate 12,437,794, forward strand.
GGTTATAACCTGACTTTTTTCATTGTTTGTTTTTGAAATTATAAAATGTATTTTCCGTAATTTCACGTATTTCAGGTGGAGTACACAAAAATCGTCTGTATTCATTTTTAATTTGATATGAATTTGATTGTACACAACACGAGACAATTTTAAATTCAAACAATTGAATTTTCAAATGTCACATTATTACCAACTAACACAAAATTTCCTAAATTTTGAATTTACGATTTTTTATTTAAAAAGATCATAAAAAGCGCAAAATAGAAAAAATAGTATAAAGAACTCATGTCATAATTGCCGATTATTTTGTTCGAAGGTTTGGGCAACTCCGCTACGCGTCGTTACCCAAACTTCCTTCTCACAAAATAAAATGACAATTATGACATTCGTTCTTTAATATACTATTAAAGATGTCCGATCAAGGTCGTCTACGAAATGTGTGAATTCAGATTTTTGCTCCGCACATTATGACAAAGTCAGTAGTGTCGTTTGTTTATTTTTTATGAGGGTACATAAGATACTACTGTTATTTTATTATAAAAATATATGTTACAATAAAGGCATTCAAAATTTAAAAATAAGTCAACTGGTAAGTTTATTAGCAAATGTAAAACTATATATGTGAAAAATAAGATACTAACACTACGTCAGTGACTCTGACACAAAATAATGTTATTCGTACGGCTATGAATTAAGGTAATGTATCTGAATTAATAAATAAACTTACGTTAAAGCGAAAGTATTATCAACAACGAGCATCGTTTGTTCTAGCTTAGTCGAAACATATGAATTTTTAAAAGACAAGCGTGTTATATCTATCCTTATCGCACATGCTTATAGCCTTTGCAAAGGAAAGAGATAAATGTATGCCAATTTGTTAATTCTTTCATGATACAGATGACCTTGATCGGACATCTTTCAAAAATTTTACTGTACATATGCAGTTTATAGTTATTAAGGATAGAAGATACAAGTTTGATATAGCGTTCATAATGAAACGAGTCTGATGTTAAATCACGCAAATTTCATTATGAGGCTATAATCAAATGTGTATCCGTCTATATTTTATCTACGACAGTTTAAATTAATCGTAAAAACATTTTTCGTTTAATTTTTGACATAATGAGTAACATTGAAATGTTCATTCGTAGTAGCATACGGTATTATTACGTATTAGTGATTTAATGGCACTGAGTGTCATAATGACAATTCAAATTGGTGTACTAATTACATATTAAGCACACTGTCGTAGATTTTTTAAAGATGTCTGAGGAAGATCATATTCTATGTGATAATACTTTTTATTAGATATTTCTTTCAATTTTGGAACACCGAGAAAATGGGTTAATCTGAGATTACTACAATTTTAAATGAATTTCAAAAGCCAGATTATCGCGACACATGATCGTGATATTATTACAATTTACAATAACAAAATTCTTTACTTCAGTTGCCTGTGATCCGTCATCCGATTTGCAAGTATGCAATTCGTTCAGTTCCTTGAAAACCTTTCGGCATTGTTAGTGTTAATAAGTAATATAAAATTTCGTACTTATGTTTTATATTTTAAATTTTTTTATCTACTTATTGTAACTTTTCATACATAATTTATATCAATACTGATATAAGTAAAATGGCAATCATTGTGAAGTTTTAAAAACGTTTCCCATGTTGTATTATCTGAAATATGTGTCCTTTTGAACACAAAACAATTTGTTTTAGAAATGGCGAATTCAAGTCTTCTTTTAAACATAAAATCAAGTTTTTCTAGCGTCCAACTAATATCAAATATTACAATTAATTTATTATTTCATATTCAATAATAATTGAATTAAGGTAAGAACATTCTTGCTTAATTGTTAATTAAAAACCTGGTCATAGGCGTTTAACATGGGAAACCAGTTTTTCTTTGCACAAAAGTTCCCAAATTATTTTAGACAAAAATACTTCAAATAAATATTGTATAGAGAACTAATTCTGCATCCAAATTAGGAATATTTTATTTTTTACATTTCATAATCGAGAAAATCAATTTCACAGTTTCTTGAAGATTGCTGATTTATAGTGATAGCCATGGAATTCAATCAAAATTACGAACAATTGTATATCTTAACTGTCAAAAAAAGTTTGTGTTTTGTGATTTTCATTCAATAACATATTTCTTTGAAAGTATGAAACAGTTTTCTCAAGAAGAAAAGCTTTAGATTATAAAATGGCGTTACTCTGGAATCTGGATGTATAATTGTTCGGAATTTTGTTAAAGTTCCATGGCTACCGCCATAAATCAGCAATCTTCAAAAAACTTTGAAATTGATTTTCTCGGTTATGATTTGGATGCAAAATTTAATTCTCTACAACATGAATTTGAAGTATTTTTGTATGAAATAATTTGGGAACTTTTGCGCAAGAAAAAACTGATTTCCCATGTTAAACGCCTATGGCCAGGTTTTTAATTAACATCTGTATATTAAATAAAGGATAATAAGAAACAATTCTCTTTTCCATAAATATACAGATGTTAAAAAAAAGTAAAAACTTTTAAGGGCATGTAGTACTGACCAAAGTGAGTAAAAAAGTTTAATCAATGTGGCCATGGGTCCAATCTTCGATAGTTCCGTATGAGGCAGAGAAAAATCAGTTTTTACGGGGTTTATCTCTGCTCTCTCGAAAAAAATAAGAATTACGACTTCGATTAAATGAGACTTTTTGTTTACCTTCCAGAGGTCATATTAGATGTTCTTTTATTTTTTACCTTCTGTCACCCTTAGGTAAGGAGGTATTGTCTGATTAAAAAATTCAATGATGAATGTGTGTGTGAATACAAGTTTAACATTAGAACCGCTTATACTTTAATGAACTAAGAAAATGGTGCTCCAAATATGTCTCAATATACTTTGTAAAACAATAGTAAAATTATTTTTGAGAAGTAGACTATAGCCGAAATATTGCTGTGCGAGCTATTTTAAAAGTAAATTGTTTTAATACTGAAATGAAATTTTTATCCCTGGGCACTAGCCTAGCGAGCCCTTGCGTAAAGATGGCCCTGATTTTCCGATAAGTTGCATAGTCATAACAATTACAAGCGTTAAAATATCTCGATTAATAATCATCCTTATTAACACAGTTGATAAATAACTATTTCAAATTTCTAGATATTTATTAAACAAGTATACTCGTACTCTTTTATAGTATACCACAAAGGATTTTATTACATTACATTAGATATTAAAAATTACTTTTCTATTGAACCAAAGATATTACATCGAATACCTCAATGAGTTTCATCAAAGAACATTTTAAAAGGTTACTTCTGTTTTTAATATTTCACAATTCTACTTTCATTCCTTCTAGCCTTAGTCAATGTGTATATGTATATACAATCACTGTATTAAAAAGTAAGCATTCTTCCACATATTCATCTACTATTTGCTATCTGTCGTAGAGACCATTTATGTTTTTAATTATTCCAGTTAAAAATTGAGTGAATACATTATTTATTGCATATTTTTTCTGCAACCTAGGCCGCGCGAAAACATGTGACTCGAGGGAACTTGAAGTGCTTGGAATCAGCTGGTTTGCATGAGCTTAGCACTTTGACAAGAACAATGTTTAAACTTAATTAATTATTAATTTTGAACTGGTACATAGTTATTTTAATTTTTTTCAATTTTCAGGCAGTTGAAACACATGAAATTAAAAATAATAACTTTTTAACAGTTCAAAATTAAAGTATGTCAAAACATTCTTGACAAAGTGACACGCGCACACAAATCAGCTGATTCTAAGCACTTAAAGATCGCTCGAGTCACATATCTGCTCGCGCCCTAGAAACAGTACTTTATAGGTTTGTTCCAGTCTGTTATTGCTGATATTTTGTGACTGTCATATACATGCGATGCGCAGTACCAGAATACCGTTCTAACTGTACCACTGACAAGTTTGCCACTACTAGTTAGGTGTTAGGTGTACAAGCGCGTACTGTTTGACTATCACAAACTAGTTTCTGACAGTCAAAACAGAACTTTTTCTGCTTAATAAGAATCAGTGTGTCCGTAATTACTGCAAATTCAGTGTTAGTTTTTCATATTTTCCATCTGTCGAGGGAAGATGAAATTTATACTTATTAGAATTTGATTATGAAATAAAAATAAAACATTTCATGTTATTATATTTAATATTATATTTTTCTTATTTTAAAAAAAATCACCGACGAATATATTTGTTAATTGTTGTTGTTAAATAATTTATTTACTATTCAGATTAGCTAGCTTGTATGCAGCAGATGCGCTACAAATATCTAAAACCACAGTAAACAGGGTATTAAAACGTGTTAATAATATCGAAAACGAAGAACAATTAACTTCTTCTGGAAAAAAACGACCCAGAAAATCAACTGCAACAACTGATCTTGATACTTTTAACACCGATGCAATTAGAAGAATAATATATGAAATGTATGCTAACAGTACGTAGTTTATTACTTATTTTCAAAATATGTATTTAGATCATTGTTTTCAGTATTTTTATAACTATACATAGGTGTTGTATTTTCATGTTCGTTATTATATCAAAATAAAATATATCTTTGAAAATGTGTAGACGTTTATTATTTAATTTTGAATTATTAAAATGTACCCACAAATATTATACCTGGTGGCACGCATATGTGTATGGAATGTAGTGAAGTTATTTACCAGATGGTTTGAAAATGACCTTGAATTGTCATCTTTCGTGAACCAAACTATACATGTTGCAAACTTGTCCAAAATTACCGACTGGAACAAAGCTTATATTTCATTCAATTATCATTATAAGTTCAAACCAACAAAACAAATTTATGATGAGTCGCCATAGGTTATGAGTAATTCTAACCTATAATCTTTCAGAACAAGTAATTCTAAAAAGTGCAATTTTAAGCAGAAAGCAGTTGTCAGTACAAATTGAATGAGAACGTAAAAATTTTACAGGTAAAAGTATATTATTATTTTGACGTATATATTATATTTTTCAGTTCCCCAGAACTATAGACACGGGTGGTAGGGTAAATGTGCCTAAGTTCGGCCGTGTCTAGTAGTCGGCCATTTTTATATAAAATGTACTGTTAATAAAAATTGTATGCGCCAAATTTTAAATTTCGACGATCCCAGTATTCAGCCATATACCCAGTTTGTTATTATATATTTACTGCCATCTGTAGTGACAAGTATAAAACTTAAGAAATGTTCAATGGTTGCTGTGATCCAGGTTGACTTTTGGTGAGTAAAATTTAAATTTTTTTATACTTGGCGTGACCAAAGAAAATAGTGTTTATAATGAGTTCAGCGCAATATTTGATCACTATTCTATCTTTATTCAATTAAAATATGTCTATATAAATATAATATGATATAGAATTTTAAGAATAATAATTTTTAACCTCGATATTAAGGGGGCCGAATACTGTGTCTTATTTTATTATTAAAATCCAATAGCCAGCCCCTATGGCTGACTATTGGCAAATGACTGGTAAACTTAGTTTTAATGGAAATTTGTACTGTAGATAGGATTTTATCTTAGATATCAAGAAATATATATTCCAGCTAATTTAAACACTTGAAACCCAGTAGTCGGCCATTAAATATATTCCTGGCCAACTATTGGTTGTTCAATATCCATTAGTCAGCCATGTATGGAATTAAGTACAAAATGATGAACAAACATTATTTTTTATATTAGCAATGGCACCTAAAAAACGACCAATTCATCAATACTCAGAAAATTCCTTAAACTTGGCTTTACGAGCAATAAGAGAAGAAGGAACGTCTATACGCGAGGCATGCAGAATATATGGAGTGCCACGAGGAACCGTACAAGATCGACTTCATGGGAGAATATCAGAGGGTCCAAGAAAAATGGGACCTAAGAGTATTCTAAGCTCCGAAGAAGAAGATCTGCTTAGCAATTGGTTACTAGAAGTTGCTAAATGTGGCTTTCCAAGAAAAAAAGAAGATTTATTAGATACAGTACAAAATATTATCAAGAAAGACAATCGTGAAACACCATTTAAAAACGGACGACCGGGATCCAAATGGTATACTTCATTTTTGAAGAGAAATCCACGAATTTCTTTACGAGACCCAGAAGGCGTGACAAAAGCACGTGCTATAATTACAGAAGAATGTATTCGCAACTGGTTCCAAACATTAAAAGAATATTTAATATCGCAGTCTGCAGAAGATATTCTAGACGACCCAGATAGAATTTTAAATGGTGATGAGACGAGCTTCTCAATGTGCCCAAAAACTGGTAAAGTTTTGGCCCCTAAAGGTTACAAAAACGTTTTTGAAGTAAAAAAAGGAAGCGAGAAGGAAACTATCACAGTTTTATTAGTTTTTAATGCCAACGGAAAAACTCTTGTTCCAATGGTCGTTTTTCCTTATACTCGTCCGCCAAAAGCTGTAATTGATAGTATGCCTGACGGTTGGTTTTTAGGCAAGTCTGAGTCTGGGTGGATGCGGGGCGATGTTTTTTATGAATACGTCGCTAATGGTATTAATCCATGGATAGATCAAAATAATATTAAAAGACCAGTTCTTTTATTAATAGATGGCCATAAATCGCACTTAACACTCGAATTAAGTGAATTTTGTAATGATCATCAAATAATACTGTATGCCCTTCCACCAAATACCACTCACATTATGCAACCTGCAGATGTAAGTGTTTTTAAGCCATTGAAATCCCAGTGGAAGAAAACGGTCCGAGAATGGAATATGGAAGAAGATAATATAAATTTAGTGTTAAGTAAGGCAACTTTTTGTCCATTATTGTATAAAGTTTTAAATGATATATCTCTGGAAAGAACAATAAAAAACGGATTTAGAAAATGTGGATTATATCCATTCAATCCGGATAATGTCGATTATAGCAAATGTATCCAAAATAGAACAGAAAATTTACAACAATCAATTTTCCAAAAGAGTGAGAAAATAACTGACGAAGAATTTAAAATTACTGAAAATGTGTTACTAAAATGTAAAGATGAACTACAAGATAAAAACATTGATGCATGTAAAATTATTTCAGCTTTAGCAAGTATTCGACATTCAACAACAGATGATATTGAAACTACAAATAATGAATTATATGAAAATACTGTAATTGAATTATATGATGTAGATGAGAATGGAATATTATTACCAATAAACGAAAATGTAGGTTTCGATTTAGACACTATAATGTACGACGAACATTTTGAAGATGAAACAGTATTTTCTGGTATTATTAATGAAAGTAGAAAAGAAACGATTGAAATTGCGAAAGATACCATAAATTTAAGTATCGTTACCAAAAATAATAAGGAAAATGAGGAAAACTGTGATAACTTAGTGCCAAAAATAATTAATTATAATGAGACAGAGAGAGAAAACAAACAAGGCTTTGACAATTCAAGCACACAATCGAGCAATACCATAGAAAATAAGAAAGAAAAACATAACTGTGATAATTTGCCTGTAGAACAAAGCACAAATAAAAAAACTGATGAAGAAAAGATGCAGGTTAATGACAATTCTATCAATTTGCCTGCAGAATCAAGTACAAATGAAAAAAGCGATGACGAAAATAAGCAGGTTAACGACAATTCCATCAATTCTCCTGCAGAATCAAGCATAAATGAAAAAAGTGATGAAGAAAATAAGCAGATTAACAACAATTCCATCAGCTTGCTTGCAGAATCAAGTACAAATGAAAAAAGTGATGAAGAAAATAAGCAGGTTAATGACAATTCCATCAATTCTCCTGCAGAATCAAGCATAAATGAAAAAGGTGATGAAGAAAAGAAGCAGGTTTATCAAAATTCTAGAAAACTTAAAGAGAACAATTCATTTCAGTCTCATTTATTTTGGCCAAGCCCTTTACCAAAAAGCACCAAAAAGAATATTGAGAGAATGCCTAGTGCTATTTCATCCGACGCGTGGAGAAATCTAATGAAATTAAAAGAAGAAAAGAAAAAACAAGAAGAGGAACAGAAACTGAAAAGGAAGGAAGAAAGAGCTAAACGTGCAGCTAATACAAAAAATAAGAAGGTAAAGAAAAGACGCAAAATAGAACAAAACGGAAATGAAGACAACGGAGAAAGAGTACAAAATAATAACAACGAAAATATGAAGGAGCTATGTGGCAGCTGTGGAGAAGAGCTGGACAGCGATACTGAAGAAAATGATATGAAACACGTAGGATGCGACAACTGTCCGAGATGGTTTCATCTCATGTGCACGAAATTTGTAGGATTAATGTTTGATGATATTATAAACAAAGAATTTCAGTGTTTGTTCTGCTCATAACTATATTTTGTACCTTATTTTTCAAATGTAACTATATATTTATATTTTATAGAATAAATTTTTTATTTTTGATATGTTTTACAATAAATTGTTAGTCTATATCTGGCACCCTACAAAACTATAACTGGTCTAATAAACTAACCAACTACCTAAAAGGCAATAAATCAGTAGTGGCTGAATACTAGAACATTAATGGCTGAACTTAGATCTCTCATGGCCGACCATTGGATATTTTTGTGTTTTTAGGAATTTTTCATTTTTATAATTTCCATGATATGAAAAATAAAGAAACTTTATTTCCAAATAAAACTAATATCTTCAATTATATCAAAATTAAATTCACAGTTCTAATAAATGATATCTATTAATTAATTTCAAACCCTTAACTTTCTAATATGCTTTAACTGGCCGACTATTGGAACAATTACCCTACCACGCTATGCGTTTTAGCGGGTCCGGTTTACCGAGAAGACAACAACTTGTTTTAAATGAATTTGTCTCTCATAATTTCATACTCATCAACGACGTTTAAAATTTAAGAAAATATATACTATAGTAGGAAAAACTGTCTCATTGTCATCAAATCACCACTTAAATACAAAAATGTATGAAAAAGTGTCTATAATAATAAAAATAAATAAATGTTGTTTCGCGTCGCCTAAGCACCGTCCGAAACGTCAATTTCCCAGGTTTCCACCAGAGAATTGAACGAGAAATTTTGCTGAAAACACTCCTTACTTCTAAAGCATTTCTTAAAGAGCTATATTTATAATAAAGAAGTATAGTTTCGCAAACACTCTTTCGAGAAGAGAAAATGGTGGAATATTGAATGAAATTTAATTTTAAAATAATGAACTTGGTGCATTTGTTTCACAATGTTGACAACAATTTCTACTCGGCGGGAGTCGGCAAAATAGAGCACCCGGGAAGTCGGTAGTACATAGCCAACAAACGTAATGTAAATTGAAACAGAACAATAAGAAATTTAACAAGTTTAAATTTGCCATATACTACAAGTGAAATACTTGGTAAATAATAAATACTTATTTACATAACATGATTAACACTAAATTACATAAAAATTAACATTAAAATAATTGGAATTTAAATTTGACACATTACTCTGAAATTAGCTACAAAGCAGTGTAAATATATATTATGTAATAAAGTTTTAATAAATAAAAGTATTTGTACAAAAAAATACTAATTATTAGTTTTATACTCTTCATACAAAAAATATTGTACAAACCGCGTGAACTTTGTTCCTGTTCAAGCTCGTGCCGCAAAACACTCATCCGGGCCGGGAACCAAACGTTCCCGCACTTGGTATGTAAATAACTATTGTATGGTTAGATTTATATATTTTTCTCTACAACTATGTTATGTTCCACATGTTCCAGTTATTGAGGCAGAGAAAGTAGCAAGAGTTGATAAAAGTTTCGCAAATATTGTACGCGATATACTGCAGAATAATCGAAATTTCAACACCTGCTAGGTTTAACCACACCAATTAATATTAGCACAGGAGTAAAACAAGGAATACAAGGATATCTTCTTAGTGGGTTAATTTAACTATTTAATATGGCTATTCATGCAAATACCTACTAAACAATCAAAGTAAAATATGAGAATATTATCAAATATGTTTGCTTTTGTACTAATGCATTATTAATGATCTGCCACTCTTATGCACAAGTCATCAAGTGTGTCAAAATTAATATAAATTAGTTCTTTAAAATCAAAGACTCACCACGTAGATAAAATGAATTAAAACAAAATTCATATTTTGATATTGCCTACTGATTAAATTTAAAATATAACGGATACTATGGTATGTACTCCTGTAAAACAATTAGACATCCATATTATATGATTTTTCCTCGACACCCGAAATGGTATAAGAAGAAATGATCATATTGTATTTCCAACGGCATAATGGGCAGAATGGTTCTTGGATTATGATAATTATAAAAAAGTAATAATTGGAAACAACGGATAATATGGAAATTGAGGACTTTCTTGGATCTTCAGTAGATTTCTTTCAATCCCTAATAACTTTAACCTTGAAAGAATTGCTAATACGGGATTAAATCTCTTTGTCTTCAAAGCAAGCTTCCTGACAGCGTATTGAAAGGGTATAAGAAGAAATGACCATGTTGCATGCCATGTAAATATAAATATTTAGAAAATTGGTATAATGGCTAGATCATATCATAAATATCAAAAAGTGATGAAAGTAACAATTATAATAGAAATGGAAATCAACCATTTCGTAATAAAAGAATTGGAATAGAAAGAAAAATTTGCCATAACATTGATAGAGTTTAATTGCAAATGTAGCGCACATTATGGGAAGTGGAATCTTTTTAAGTAGGTACTTCAGTAGATTTCTTCCCAATAAGACATCCGAAATTACATAGATGTCAACGACACTCGAAAGGGTAAAAAAAGAAATTAATTATCATATTGTGTATATTTTTAACGCCATATAAATCTTTAGAAAATGGGTATAATAGGCAAAATGATTCTTGGCTCATAAAATATATCAAAAAGTAATTCATTGGAATGAATAAGAATAAAAATCAATCATTTCTTTATATAATATTGATATAATTTAATTCATGGTACTCCAGTAGATATCTGTCCAATCCCTAATAAGTTTAAATTTGAAAAATTGCTATACGGGATTAAATTTTTTGTTTCGAAGATAGTTCCCTGTCAGCGTATCGATACAGTGAAAACCTTTTCTTTGCCTGCTATGAAACATCCAAAAGGATATGAAAATAAATTACATATTGTTTTGTTAGCGATATTTAAAGATAAGGGGTAGTGATTCAGCGTGATTAACAAGGAGATGACTGCTAAAAATTATAGATTTTAGAGAAAAAAAACATCAAATAGCAGTTATAGACAAATGAATTGTACGCAACTTTTATTTGAAGTATTTTTCTCTAAAATAATCCATAACCTGACAGTTAAAACACCGTAGTCACCTCGCTAATCACATTTACTTGTTCACGCTACCATCCATTATTTCGAAAATGGGAATAATGGGGAGAATGGTTCTTAGATCATGATAAATATTAAAAAGCAATAAAAGTAGAATAGAAACGGAAATCAATCATTTCATGACTTAAGAAATAATTAGAATAGAAATAAAATAAATTAATTGTAAGTGTAACGGACAATATGGAAACTAATGACTTTCTTGGTGCTCCACAAGATTTCTGTTTAATTCCTAGTAACTCAAACCTTGAAAAAAATTCTAACATGGAATTAAGACAGCTTCAAAATTTGCTTTCTGACAACGGATTGACGGTTTCAATACTTTTATATGAGAACACATGCGAGATGGCGCTTTTTATGATAAGAAAAACTGAGAGGAATTAGATTGTAATTTTAGAGGAGCCATATCTTCATAATGATGCAGCTAACAAATATACTGGCGTAAAAAAGGTGTACCTACTCTCAGTGGATTGCTTTTTAATGTCAATAGATCCATGCTTGCAAGGAGAGCACCGTTTTCAAGTACTTGCTTACGCTGATGACCTAGCTCTCTTGTGCTCTAATCCAGAAATTCTTAAAAATAAAATTTCTTTGGCCCATAATTAATGTCTAAAATAAATATGTACTTTGATCCTACAAAATCAAAAACTCTTTATATTGGGAAAAATAATAGAAACAAAACACAGATACTGCCAACGCCAACAGAATTTAATATCGGTGGTGTATTAATTCCTAAATTATTACTTAATATGGAAACAGAAGACTTTTTTGGCACCCCAGTAGGATTCTGTCCTATTCCTTCAAATTGTAGTTTAAATAAAATAGTAAATACTGGTATAAAAATCTTATCATCTAAATTAGCACCATGGCAACGAATTGAGGCGTTAAAAACATTCATTGTACCTGCTATGAGACACCACATGCGGTCAGGCACATTTGACAAAAAAAGACTGGGAGGAATTAGATCGCATTTTTAGGGCAGAAGTGAAAAAGACACCCTTTATAATTGATTCGGCTTATAAATTATTAACATCTCGTGACAACGATAATTGAAATGGCTAAAAACGATTTGAATTATTTTCTCAAAATTCGTAGTAATGAAAACGTTTCAGATGAGTTACGTGGCCGTTTGTTGTCTGAATCCTTTCAACCAACGTTCAACTACTCATAAAAATATCTAGTCCACAGTAAGAAAGGTTTCTTCCCGTAACAATTGTTCTTGGAGTTTCATGGACGGTTCCCCATCCATCACTATAAACGAAAATAAAATCATCTATCCGGCAGATAGTCATAAAATCATGTATAATTTCAAATTAGTTAAACAAAGTCAATACCTTGATCGAATCATCAACCAACCTTCTCAAGGAAAAGCAATCGAATGTGTTGCATCATCGGATACTAATAGCCACTTTTTCTCCGATGGGAAATACACCTGATTTGCTGAATGGAGATTCATTCATCGGGCCCGCTTAAATTTGGTACCTCTAAATAAAAATTTATCAAAAAACAGAAATACAGCAAATGATAATCGATGCCGAAGATGTCAATATCCTGAAGAAACGTTACCACATGTTTTAAATCATTGTATGCGATACTCTCATGCTTACCAACTACGTCACAACGCCATTCTTAAAAGAATTAAAAATGCAGCGCGAATGAAATATCACATACTTGCTGAAAATCAAACTTTTGGGACATCAACTTTAAGACCCGACTTGGTTATAGTACGAGGGAAAAATTTAATAATAATTGATATCACAGTTACTTTCGAAAACCGTTTAGCAGCTTTTCAAACAGCTAGAGAAAACAAAATTTCAAAATATAATCCATTAGCAGAAACTTTTCGAGGAAGATATGATAATGTATTAATTGAACCAATCGTCGTTGGATCTTTAGGTTCGTGGCATCGTGCAAATGATGCATTTATCAAAAAGATTTGTACTCAGAAATATAGTACTTTAATGAAGAAATTAATCATCAGTGATACTATCCGATGGTCTCGAGACATTTATGTTGAACATCTAACCGGACAACGCCAATGGACCCTTCAAGATGGTGCTTCATCTATCGCCCCCTCGACTTCTGTTATTAATCAATCTTCTTCTATCCCTAATTTCTCCATTAGCATCGCTCCTGCTATGACTTCTTCCCCTGATTTCACTGCATCCCAAGTCCTTGTTGCCACTGATCCCTCGTTGGTTGTGGTTGCATCTCGTCAAGACGACGCAGCTTTTCCCTAACTTTGGTATCAACTTGCGAAGGACCACCTTTTATTTCTACATCAATTTTTAAAATTTATTCACTTTTACATTTATGTTCCTGGCATCTCGCAAATGATGCTTTCACTAAAAAGATATGTACCAAGAACTACGCTGCACTAATGAAAAAATTGATTACAAGTGATAAAATCCGGTGGTCATGTGATATTTACGTAGAACATCTGACCGGACATCAAGTACTAATTCTCCTCCTTCTACCACTAATATTTCCAGTAGTATCGTTCCTATCATTTCTTCCCATATTGCCCTGCTTCCTGATGTCACTGCATCCCTAATCCTGAATGACGCTGATCCCTCGTCGGATGGAGTTGCATCTCACCAAGATGACGCACCTTCCCCCTGACGTGACGTAAAGTTCTGGTAGACAATATTTTTTTATACCAATTGAGACATAATGATATAATTAAAAGAACAAGACTATAGCTCGTATAACGCAAAAGGCAAAGAGATGAATAATTTACTGCAGAATTTAATTTATTAAACGAAGCAGTAAAAATTTTTTAGCATAAAAACGCTAGATTGTTATGTTATACAAATAACTTTGCATAAATGAAGAAATGCAGAAAATAGAAAACAATATAAAAGTAATCTTGGACTTTCTTGACGTCTTCAGGTTGAAAAAATGTATTTTGAAGAAGTATTTGTGTATGAATATAAATAATTAATAGTAATAAAAATGGTGGAAGTTAGAATATAATAATGCACAATCTACATGTGTCTATATATTGTTACAACCATTACAACAAAAAATTGGCTCAAATTTGTAACCCTTGAAAGGGTACAAAGTGTATGGACGCGACAGTAAACTGTAGAAGCAAAGTAGCGAAACAAACAGACCTAATTGTCATGATAAGTATCAAAAAGTGAAAAGTAATAAATGGAATAATAATTAACCTTATGTTGGAATAATGTTTATGGAAGATAATTTAAGTAAATCAAAAAAGAATAATTAATCGAATATTAATATTTATAACATAAATATCCGGCAGGCTTTTCAATAACAAGAATAGTTATACAAAATATGTTAACGAATTCGTTGTTAATATATCAGTTCCTGTATGTATAAAAATGATTTTATATGTAACAATAGATTGTTTAATAAGTAAGGAAAGGTGGAGGTTTTCTATTGAGTGAAAATATGTTGAATTAAATTTTCACGAGTTAGAAACCACTTTTCTTACGCGTTGAACATGCTATTTTTTGCGTATTTAATAAAAAATGTTAATAATTAAATTGATATCCTTCATGAAGTTTTTTTATTAAATTGATTAGTCATGTGTGAAAAGATAAAAACAATTCATAATAACCACAAACAAGACGTCAATAGCAATAAACAAAGACAACTCTCCACCCCGGTGCAACTTGTATTGGGAAACTGGCAGCAGTGGCAGCAAACAGTAGGCAGTGAAAGTAATGTAACCAGTGTAACAGAGATGTCACTTAAAGGTTCATGTTGCTGCTATAGTTTGAATATGAATTAAGTAATCAATAAAAATAAAAAAATTATAAAATTATGGCAGGAATAACAATTGTAAAAAATATTGTTTGAAAACGATGTCATTGCTGTATGTTAAGTAAGTAATTTTATTTTATTTCAGTTTATTTTTTTCAAACAATAGCATTTTCAGTTTCAATCGTCGTTATAAATTTAAATGTCGACATCAAGAGCTAGAAAATCATCAAGAGGCCATTTGAGGAGTCTACGAGGGGATTATTTATCTGTACTTCAAACATTTTAAGACAACATATATTCCTCTTCAAGCACATTGACAACAGGTGCATTATAAAATTTCAAGGATTTATCCAACTTTTCCTGTGAAGAAAACTGGAATAACTTCCAGGTGCGATGTGAACTTGTGTTAGTTACTTTGCACTTCGTCCAAATAACGCCGCTTCCCGGGGGCATTTTCCATGTTTAACTGTAGGCAACAACATGATCAACGAGAAAAAGTGAGAAAAGCTACTAGAATGATACAGTCTCAGTAACGTCTCGAGGGAAGACCGAAGTACCTACTGCTGGCAAGAAACAATCAGGTATAAAATAGAAGAACCTACGTCCCGAAAATGCAAGCGATCGTTGGAAATGGCACTTCAAAATCCACGCGGAACAACGTTCATTGGAAGACCAAATAGATCGACTAAAATTGATACATATTTAAATAATGTGAAATCAATATAAACATGAACTCACTCGGCTATTCTAGGTAATCAAGAACGAGAAGAAAATGCTTTTATTATAAAATATTTTGTTTAAATAATGTAACTTGTACATATAATAAAAATAATGATATTGAAATTATAAAAATTAAGTAATCACTGTATATTAAACAAATGAACGTTGACAGGTTCACATGACATTGACATATGTCAAAAGTAGTTAACTCAATGACACCCAGGGGGCAATAGTTCCGAGCCGCCAACTTGATGCATTGACTTGAACTTCTCGTTTCGTTATTAGTTGATAACGGAGGCAATATTCCCGATTAAAAAAGACTTGGGGGATGGGTTTCAACATGGGTGCCGTTCACCTAATATCCAAGGGAGGCAAAGGAAATATTAGATAAATTTACAAAAGGTATAGTACAGGCTATTTTGTATTGGGTATAGAAGAAAATATTTCAAATAAAAGTTATAGTAAATCGAGAAATTCGAAAGAAACGAGTAATATTCAGATTTGGATGACGTAATTTCATTTATTTTTTGCAAACAATATTCTCGCAAATATAAAAACTGCATCCGATAACAAACTAGTTTTGGTTTTTTATGCGTAATATGAACTAAAATACTATCTGCAAATCTTTAATATGAGATGTTTCGACTTTCATTAATTCACGACGGAAAGCTCCTATTCCTATTATTAGGAATACTGAATATCGTGTCCACACGGGCTTACTTTATTGCCGTGCAGTAGATAATTAATCGCATCAAAATATCTTTAATATACGTCAAAATAATAAATAATATGAATAGTACTCACATTCTACCAAATATTCAATAATTGTAAACACAAATGTCCATACCACAGATAGCAATAGGAAATTCACTAGGTCAAATGCAACTTAATGATAAATGATAAACCTTTGTTGGTAATCGATGAGGTATTCGACATTGATATTTTAAAATTAATGTATTGAATCTCAAGCAGTTCTCAAAGAACGAGGCTGTAAGTCGTAGCCAGATATGAAGAATGTTCTTCTTCACTGAATGTCGATTCGATGTAGAAGATTAACCAAATCACTTATTCTTCTGTTTTCTTTGTCACATTGTTACATGCTACCTTTTCCGGTGTAATATCTACTGAAAATAAATGTATTACGTTTATCTATGTGTATTTAATATAAGCAGTAAACGTACCTGTAACTTATATAGTAACGCGACAGGGAAACCACCTCGTAGTACACTGGTTAGCACTCCGGTTTGTCTACGCCCCCATCTTCCACTTAACTCTTCGATTACACCAACCTTTTCGCCGTACTCGCCTCCAAAATGGCAATGGTATTTTCTGGTTCCTCTTCTTACACCAGGAATCGTAGGTCTTCTGGTCGTGGATCTCCTTGTCGTGATAAAGCATTAATCAGTCGATAGAATGACCTGGCGTTATTGACGGAACAGTAGCATTGAATTTTTTTTAAATTTGCTTTGCAGATTTACAGGCCTATTCTGTAAAATATTCTCTTAACGAATCGTTATCATAACGAAATCGTTATTATGAAAATTGTTATATCTACTTAACGATAATCGTTATCTTTGTATCCGTATTATGTAACTCATTTTAAAAAATAATAACCGTGGGATCAAGTTAAAAACTTTATTTCCTAAAATAAATTTAGTTTTAAATGAAATATCTAAAATAATTCAATATCACTCACAAAACTTCTAGGTTAGATCAGTTCTGGTGGGAGACAGCTGTCAGACTCTTTCTTTTTCTTGTTGTGGGCTATGCTAGAGCTACTACGAGCATCTGTAGACAAATTGGGAAGCTTGCGTCAGGCGCTAGGAACAAAAACTATAATGTGACGAGTTTTTGAGATCAATATTCAACATAATAGCAATTTTATTTTGACACGAATAAAAATACTGAATTATTGACAAAACGTTTAGGCAACGATTTTTCCAGTCGTTAAAAAATAACGATATCGTAATCTTCTTTTCGTTATATAGAATTAAATTATTGTTTACAGAATACCACTTTAACGATTATCGTTATAATAACGATTTAACAATGCATAATGTCATAACGATGGTTTAGCCCTATTATATAGTTTGTTTTATTTGTAATTGAATTGAACTGCCGTGAAAAAGACGTGACGAAATTCGAATCTGACGTAGAGGTAAATATAACAGTACCAAATAAATGGGCTCCAGTTTTTTTCTGTGTGATATAATATAAATAAATTATTTAAAATTACTTTCAAAATTCATAAAAGAGGGTGTGATTCAATTTGCTCGATTACAAAACGTGCAAAATAAAATAAGAATTTAATTCTCTACAACATTTATTTGGAGCATTATTGTCTGAAATCAATAGGCCACATTTGCCCAAGAAAAACGAATTTCCCATATTAAACACCTCTGGCCAGTTTTTTTTTAATTAATGTACGTATCTGCAACTTCTCACATATCGTTCAAATTTTCATGCATATTAAACTGCAATTATTTCTCGAAAATATGTATAACAAAATGCACAAAAATTGTCCCGCTATCACAATCAAAAGCTGCACAAAATTCATGCTACCACACATCAATATTTGCATGGGAAGTTGTAGATGTGTAATAAGTTGCAAGTACAGTAAAATTATTTAAAGATGTCCGAACAAGGTTATTTGTATCATGAACGAATTAACAAATTGGCATACATTTATCTCTCTCCTTTGCAAAGGCTATAGCGTGTGCGATAAGGATGGATATAACACGTTTGTCTTTCAAAAATTCATATTGTTTCGAGTAAGTTAGGACATTCCACTTTAAAACGATGCTCGTTGTTGATAATACTTTCGCTGTAACGTAAGCTTATATATTAATTCAGATACATTACCTTGATTCATAGCCGTACGAGTAACGTTATTGTCTGTCAGTATCACTGACACTGATATTGTGTCAGTATCTTATTTTTCACATATTTGGTTTTACATTTGCTAATAAACTTACCAGTTGATTTATTTTTGAAATTTGAATGCTTTTATACTAACATATATTTTTATAATAATAAAATAACAGTAGTATCTTACGTACCCTCATAAAAACTAAGTAAACGACACTACTGAATTTGTCATAATGGGCGGAGCAAAAATCTGAATTCATACAATTCGTAGATAACCTTGATCGGACATCTTTCAAAAATTTTACTGTACATATGTGTAACACTCATAAAAGGGGGTATCACACGTATGCACGTATCTGCAAGTTTCGCAAATGTAACCAGCTGTACAAAAAACGTGACGCTATTACATGTGAAGAGTTGGACGAACTTCACCAGAACTTGTAGATAATGGTGGACAAGTTGCAATTACGTGCGTACCATCATGTAATAGCCCCGTAATTAAAATCAGTTTAGATTAATATAATATGTACAGGTGTAAATGAAAAAGTTGACCATAGGCGTTTAAAATGGGAAATCAGTTTTTTTGCGTAAGCGTTACTAAATTATGTTACGGAAAAATGCTTCAAATTATTATTCTAGCTCTTCATGTAAACGAAAAAATTAATTATAAAGTTACTGTTTTATGAACATTTAGTCTATAAACAGCCATGAATAATGACAAGAAATAAACAATTGCATTGTTTTTAACTGTCAATTAAAACTAAAATAGTTTACTTTTCCTGTTTTGTGTTAGTTTACTACTCTAATGTAAGTTTAGTGCTAATTGACAGTAAAAAAATGCTGATGTGACCAGCATATTTCCTTTCGTCAATTCTACGCATAGACAACACACTCTTTAGACCTGAAACTCATGCGTACTTGAACTGAACATTACACCTGGGCCCTGTTTCTCAAAAAATACAAGTCTTGTAATACAAATGTGTACACTTGTAGAATATTAATTTTCACAAGTATTTGTTTCTCAAAACTTGTAAGATACAAGTCACAAGTGCAAGTCTATTTTATACAAGTGTTTTTTACAAGTGTAATTATGGTTTTGTTTCTCAAAATATATTTTACAAGTAATGACTTGTGAAATACATGAAATTTTTTAGCAGTGTCAAACAACCCTATCATACAGTTTTAATAGTGTGCTCGTAAAGTGTCCCTAATTTACAAGTTGTCTAGTAAGGTTCGAAATTGGAGTTTGAAAACCTAAAATATTTAGAAGGATTAATTTTGGTCATATGGAGATGTCATATGAATTCAATGACAGATTTCGACTGACAGCACATAAATTTGAAAATTTACTGAAACTATTAGGGCTTCATTTACAGAAGCCTACTGAAATAAGGCATGCACTGTCTGTCCAGTGGTGAATTGGTAAAAATTTAGGTACTGGCTCACACCATCCAACATAAATCCCCCCCCTCCATTTTTATAATTATTGATTGGTCGGCAATTTTAAGAATTTTCATTGTTGTAATCAAATTTTCATTATTGTAATCTAGAATTTTTTTAATAAACAAAGGATATGTATAAAGAAGTATATTATCTCTAAATACTATGTTGAATTGAAAAATTAAATAAAACTAAATATCAAATAAATACACACAAATTAAATACAGGTATGATCACTTGTGAAAATAAACTACACTTGTAAAAAAGTTACAAGACTTGTAAATTTCTTTCAGAAACAAAATTTACATGTCCTTGTAAATAATCTACTAGTAACTTGTAACTTGTTAACTTTTAGGCTCGGTTTTATCACCTCTGGATAAAGTGTCAGTTAACTTAACTGCCAGATAAAATAAAAATTGCGCATCGATATTATAGTGTAAATTGGGAAAATTATACACACGTCAATTATTTGATGCGATATTTTTCTTTTATCTGGCAGATAAGTTAACTGGCACTTTATCAGGAAGTGAAAAAACCGGGCCTAAGACTTGTATTTTTTGAGAAACAGGGCCCTGGTGATTGGAATAGAACTAAAATGTAAAATAGGCAATCCGCTTTTAATTTTATTCAAAATATTTTAGTTTTATTTGTTAATATAAATTTATTTTGATATTAAAATGAATGTGCACAAATATAATGTTGAATTATATTTTTTTCAATAATATACATAATAAAAATTTAATTTCAAAATACAATCGGCTACTTATTTCATTGAAATAATTTCAACTGAGTTGAAAATAAAAAACGGATGTCATATATGAACACATAAAATTAAACAATATTACATTAAAAACTTGCTCAGTAGAAACACAGAAGGTACAATCAATAATCAAAGCAAATTAAATAGAATCAAAAACACAAATATTTTCAAATGTCAAACACACAAATTCACGCCAAATTCAAATGTTTCCCATGCATCCTTATTTTCCACCTTCAGGAAAACACGTGGACCAATAGTTGCGTCGGTATTAAATATGTATGTTCTTAACGCGACGTTAGCGACATCTATTGACCAGAATTGAGTACTACTCACAAATTCCTCGCACCTAACCAGAGATGTTTACGTGTTGTATAAACATCTCTACACCTAACATATTTTGTACAAATTCCACACAGATTTTTTTTTTGCAAATTATTCTATGAGCGTTTTCTTTTTAGGGGAAATTTTACCTCGTACTAAACTGGACTGAACTACTCCTTAAAATAAGTAGAAAATAAAAATTTATATAGCATTACATTTATAACAAAATAATCTGCTGAATTGGTTTGTGGCTATAATCTGGTGTATTACCTTATGTGATTTGTTTTTGCCACATTAAATTATTTTTCATATTTATATTTCCAGTAAAACCATTTCACAAAGACATTACGTATTTGACACTGACATCTGTCAATTAGTAATAATTGAATATTCTGTTTCCATGGTGCAGCTTTTAGCAGTATAGATTGCAAGATATTTCTCTATAATTATTTATCTCTAAATTCATTGAATATGAAGAAAAAAATACAATTAAATCGAATAGAGAATAACATATTCTTCAATATTTATAACATAAAAGGTCAAAAAAAAAATATATTTAAGTGTTTTTCAAGAAAAACTGTTAAAATCTTCAAATTAGAGTACTTCCGGTTAAGAAAGAGGAATAAGAAAGAATTATAATTTTTGGAATTTAGTATTGGAGTTATCGAAGGAGAAATTTTTGTCACACACACACACACACACATCCATATACAGACATCATCGTAAAAATAGTAAATTCGTATTGTAGGGACTCTAAAACGTGCTTATTCATTAAAAACTCACCATCGAATTTTTTGACCAAAGACAATACCTTCCTTACCTAAAGGTGACGGAAGGTAAAAACAACGCATTTGTTTTTTATCACAATCTATGGCTACCTTGACTAAAGCTCATAAAAACAGTTTATAATTATTTTTCTCACTTACATGAAGAGCTTAATACTCGTTTTACATACATGATTTAGATAAATAAATAAATATATCATCACGGCATATTATCCATTACTGGGTGTGCCAAAATGCTTTGTACAGGTATCGGTAATGATGAAATATTTTACCGTGCGAGCGCTTACCAGGCGTCACCTCACGGACACTTATAACTGGTATGGAGCACGAAGTAATTTTTAGCGTCGGTCCAGACACTCAAGTACACGGCTACGAAACCCCATATGATTTAGATGCAGAATTTAAATCTCCATAACATGTATTAGAAGTATTTTTATATAAAGAAAGACTGATTTCCTATGTTAAACGCCTATGGCCCACTTTTCGATTTACACCCTGTACATTGTTTTGAGATTGGTTGTAATGAATTATAAAATATTTTTTTCTTTGTTAAATAAACAAATCTTTAAACGTTTATACTATATTAATTCAGACAGTTAATAAATACCACAAACCTTAGGACGAGTATTGTTAACATCCATTTCACTTCATCCTTTATGCTGTTACTTTAGTGTAAGTAGGTGTTCAACATCAGTAATAATCTGGAATGTTATCATGGAAGACAATTCTACATATTATGTTGGGAGTTTACTTTATTAGCAGATTGCTGATATACAAAATGTAAATTATTTGTTTCTTGCATGCTGTAACAAAAATAAAATATGAAAAATTAGTGAGTGGGCAACTCCACCAGTTTGCGCATGCTCAGAAAAAATATTTTGACTGAATAGACCCGAAAAGTGGTTAGAATATGCCTTTGGCGCGAGTTCATAATTTGAATTCGTTAGTATATAGGTTTCAAATGGGAGTTTGATTTTACTGATAAAAAAGATATTTTGTAAAATAAATTAAGCAGTTCGAGTTAAGAATTCGATAGTTTGTTTATTCAGTAATAGATTGCAACAGTTAAAAACTTTTGAAAAGATAAAGTAAGAAAATTATTAGAAATCAAAATGCTAGGTGTGTCAAAATACCTATGTCGTTGATAGTTCTTCACACGCCCGTAAATAGATCAATGAGCTAGTTTACACCCAATCCTACTCATGTGACCTGGCCTATACCTTGTCCTATAATAGGTCTTCTACAAATTATTTACACCATGGGGACCTATGATAAATTTAAGTCTAATATAAGTGTAATATAGTCGAGTCAATGCCATCTGTTCAAATACAATCGCACTTAATTTTTTTAAACTGCAGTTTCATATGCCAGGTTGATAAAAGTATTTCAGATTATGTCAACATCACCAAATATCATTCAATCTTTAATTTGTTTTTGTTAGAATGTTCACGGGATGCCACTAGTGAAATATGTGCTCTTATTGATTTTCTTCATTTGCATCATTGTGAACTTCACAAGGATCAGGAGATTCAGCTTCGGAACATGAGTTTTTTTCCGTAATAATTCAACTAATTTAACTTAACCTACAAAATATGATGTCAACAAAATCACAATACGGATGAACCGCCACTTACAGGGTTTTTATCGAACACTTTAGGTCACTAAGGCGTTTATACGCAGAATTTATTACTAAATGCCAAACATATTTTTCTAAAAAATAAATTTTCACTAAAATGTTACTAATATTAGAAATACAATGTAGAATTGCTACTGCTAATAATCCTACTGAGACCATGATTTCATTTTGGTTAAAAAAAGAAAAAAAATCTTGAGAAATAAATAATTGAAAATATTATTACCTTTTGCTACTACCTATCTATGTAGGAATATATGCGAATCTGGTTTTATGCTCTTGTAACTACTAAATTATTAAATTTGGGTCGCGCCTTGAAAAGGTTAAGAAACGCTGGTTTACAGCATGGTGTCCTATAAGGTATAGGTCAAATATAGGGTATAGGACGCGGCCTAATCGATGAGTGTATACTAGCTCAATATACCTATTAAACTATATACCGCTGAACCTCTATCTCTCGTGTAAGTGAAAAAGTGTCCGCATCATCAACTATATCCAACCCAGTCTAGCGTTAGGACATGTGTCTACAAGCGCAGGCGCGCACGTCCGGTAGACGAATAGTGAATCGAATACAGTTGACACATGCGCATAAGGGGCCGTGTTCACGCTAGAAGAGTGCAAAATGTTGCGGACATTTCTTGTGTGCCTTTTAGCGGTATATAGTTTCATAGGTATATTAGTAAAGATGTACAGTAATGTTCACTTATAGTGAACCCTGCGGAATCGGCAGAAACGGATGAATGAAATTTATTATAAATGAAAACACTAGCAGTATTCTTACAGTTCGTACATTGAAGCGATCCTATTGCAAGGTTTTATGTTCTATTTCCTCTAACTATTTACGATCAGGTTAAGCTGTCTTTTAACTACCACACGGGCCTATTCCGTAACTTAGTGGTTAGTTTTTATGTTGATATATAACAAAAAAATGGATTTTTAGTTCTCAAATCAATATCTATGGGATACATTTTTTAACCAGTTGTTAAAAATTAACCACTGAGTTACAGAATAGGCCCAATAGGCAGTTAAAACGAAAAATGTCACATGGAAAAATTGACACATGTAATTTTTACAATGATGTTATATTTTTGGTTTTTACTGCTACTTAAGTTAACTACAGACAATTTAACGAGAGACCGGACCTTTAGTATGATGAGCACTTTCAAATTGGCATTCAAAAATAATAATACGATATAGTTTAAATTTAAAATACACTTACGTCTGTCATATCATGGAATCACGTGAAGATAATTCGGAACGTTCATCGTTGATCTACTGTACATCAATTATAGTTCTCATCTCAGAACTTAAATAATTTTTTGCTTCCTTCTCACTATTTCACTTTTTAATAAATAGATCCAGGAGAAACCAAAGGAACGAAAAACAACTAAACAACGTTAATTTTTACTTGTTGGATCTAGCTGTCATCCATAAATTTTAAACGTTTGACGTTTACCTTGTGTTTTAAACTATTAGTGCAGAATGCAAAGTGTAATGCTAGACAAAGACCAGGAAATATGTAATTATCCGATTTTTTTTATTTGTTTTGCACTACGAGTTTCGTATTCCCATGCTCTTCGTCGATCCATGTCCATTTCAACACCTGCTCTTGTCGTAATTTTAACTTTATTTTGGCCATGTTTCGGAAAATTATAAAACCCAATGCCTATGTCTCGACCAAATCTTGAGTGACATCAGAATACACAATTTGTACGACTTTTTCCCATTTTTATTCACATCAAATGATCAAACTAATGTAACTCAAGCATAGTCACAATACATTACCGAATCGGAAAGTTCATATTTTTCCCACCAGATGTCATGTCGCAGCTTGTCAGTTGTCAATAAATAATTGACATTGCCCTCTTGGAATCAGTTGATTTGCGTACGTCGTTACTTTGACACTATCTATTATTTCCATTTCTTTTTTATCATTTTCTTCCTAAACCTATTGGAATCTTATTCATTTACCATGAGGAATAAACATATTATTACTTCTGTATCTGTACTCTACAAAATTAGTAACAAAACAAAATAAAATTTTGAAGTGACAAGTACATAAAATTAGCTGATTTTAATGTTTACCCACCCCGGTGCAACTTGTATTGGGAAACTGGTAGCAAACTGTAGGCAGTGAGAGTAGCGTACCCAATATAACAGAGATGTCACTAAACGGTTCATGTCGCTGCTATAGTTTGAAATGAAATATGAAATAAAAAATAAAAATTTATAAAATTATATGTCAACAGTAAAAAATATTGTTCGAAGATATTGTCATTGCTGTATTGTCAAGTATAAGTCGCTGGTTTCAAAAATATATTGCTTATGATAAGTAAATAATTTAATAATTTTATTTTAGTTATTTCTTCTAATCTAACTAACATTTTCAGCTTTAATCCTCGTTATAAATTTAAATGTCAGCATCTCAACTACGAGAATAAATATATGAATGTTGTAAGTGATTCACAGAATTAAACACTTCTATAGATTTCCTTTAAAAAATACGGCGCGATGTGATATATGGAAAAAAAATTGTAATATTAACTCAGATGAAAAATTGTCATATTCCTTCATTTGCGAAGATCATTTGTATATAATCCTACTTTAAATAGTAATCATGGTTGCGTTAATTGTGTTAGCTTACTATAAATTCGTTAACCTTTATATTTAATTAATATAGGATGTTCATCATAATAGGCATACTCAACAAACTTATTTTACATATGAAGAATTTTTTTTTTATTAGTTTTCTTTGACTTTCTTCATTTTTATAATGTTAATGGTTTTAAACGGTTCATGTAATTTAGATTTATATGAATAAGCATATAAAAGTTAAAATTGTGGAGCTTTTGGGCACAAACAACCATACTCTAAATATTGTAAATTTGAGTTATCTAGAGCTACATCTACATTCGAGGATGTCAAACAGTTTGGTAAAACTGTTTCTCGCAAAAAGTATTTTAGTTTCAAATAATTTACATTTAGGTTTAATTGTTTCTTCAAAAATGTACTATAAAAATGACTTATGTAATTGCTCACCAACGTTTATTTTTCTATTACTTAACACCCAGTAATAATTTTTGAATATCCTGAGTTAAATTAAAATACAGATATTTTAAATAGTAAGAAAGGTATAATTTTTTTATTTGATTATCTCAAATTCAAGGCCTACAAGTTTCAAGAATTGTAATAGAACTTAAACAGACTGTGAATTCGTCAGAATTAATTATTGGTGCCCCATTATGTATTATAATGTTTAATTTGTTATTTAAAGAACTTGGCAAAATAATATTCACTTATTAGAGTACGATGATTTTTATCCCTATTAATATTATGATTTTTCCCCCAAATACATTGAGCGCAATGTCTTTAAGGAATCTTTAAAAAAATGCATTAACTTTATAATGTATGTTTCTGTGCGTATTTGTATGTGTATGTATGGTCGCAGTTGGGTTTTGTTATTTTGTTTTGTTTCATTGATTTTAATTTAAAAAAAATCAACAAAAAGGT
The DNA here is from genome assembly GCA_951394225.1 of Harpalus rufipes. Lineage (NCBI taxonomy): Eukaryota > Metazoa > Arthropoda > Insecta > Coleoptera > Carabidae > Harpalus > Harpalus rufipes. The sequence goes on from OX596285.1 coordinate 12,464,893, forward strand.
TATTGTTACCAATTGGACCTACGGCCGTTAGGGAAGAGACAAGCTTACGTTAAAGGATTCTTTCAAGGAATCTCTTCACGGACATTGACAACAGGAAGAATACAAAATTTCAAGGATTTATCCTAATGTTCTTGTGAAGAAAATTGGAACAACAGCTATAGATCTGATGTGATTGTGTTAACCTCTATGGTCTTCGTCCAAATAATGGCAAAACCGAGAACTTCGAAACTAATTTCAATGTCGACTTTTGATGTTGAACATGTGTGATATAAAATGATGGTCAATCACTAAATTTGCTGAGCGTCGCTTCCACGGGGACATCTTCTGCTAACTATAAGCAACAACAAACAACTTGAGCAATGAAAAAATGTGAGAAAAGCAACTCGAGTGGTACAGTACGTATTCCGTATTGCATCTGTCTTAGAAGTCAACGTCTCGGCGGAAGACTAAAGTACTGCTGGCAAGACAAAATCAGAGCAGGTAGAAAATAGAAGAACCTACATCCCGAAAATGCATACGATCATTTGGGTGCATACTCAACGCCCGAATATTCAAAACCAGAATATTCAAAACCAGAATATTCATGCACAGAATCATTCAAATCCCGAATATTCAAAACCAGAATATTCATGCACAGAATCATTCAACACCCGAATATTCAAAACCCGAATATTCAAAAACCGAATGAAAAAGTTTAGGCTACCTGTCACTAGATGTCACTATGAAAGCTAGTTTAACGCGTGTTCAATGGTGGTGCAACATATGCATTGTCGATAATCTAGTGAACTTTAGTTTGGTCAAAAGAAAGTAAGTGGACATACGTCTGCATTCAATCCATTCAACTGTCCACAGCAACTGTCAAAAGTGACAGCTACGTTAGTAAATAAGAGAACATATACTAAAAAATAAATTAATATTATATTCCAAATTAATAACATACGTTTGGTGAATGTTTATTTCTTTTAGAACGAGTTAGCCACTATTTGATAAGGTGATTACAACAGGTATCACAAAAAATTGTGTAAGAATACTGCCAAATGAATTTTTTAAACAATATTAGCTTATAATTTATTAATTTTATTTATAAAATGTCTTTTACAAATAGGAGATTTGTGTCATATTATGTAGCAACTTTCTGTTAAATTGATTTAATTGTGGAGCAAAGGAATGTCAGGAATGTAAATAAATAAATTTACTCATTTTTTAAAGCAAACGAACACATTTTATTCAAATATATACGAGCCCAGGTTCATAATAGTTAGCCAGCTTACATTTTCAAAATTCTTTCGTTTACTTCAAATATAGACTAAAAACTGTGGACCAAAAGACGTATGATAATAGCTCGACCGGCATTTAAAAGGTTTGGCACAAGACATATGGGACAATAATCTAACAGAAGAATGTGCAGGGCTTGTGAATACTATGCGTAATAAAATTAAAGATATATTTATAAAGGCGATATAACCCCTTCCCCCATTATTAATTGGTGGAGTACTTAAATAACATATACAGTTTCTGTAAGTTTAAAATCTATATTTTAAAGTAGAGGATAGAAATATCTCACCATTTTTGTAGGTTTTATAATTTGTTTATAGGAAATGTAAACTGATTGAACTATTATGAGCCTCGGTTTGTATGAAGAGTATAAATGCCAAATTCACCCTACAAAATTGTATGCACCTCTTACAGAAAATACGTTTGTATTTGACATAAATAATTATTTCATAAAGTAACTAAAGTGAACAAAAAAAAACGATGTGCTGCAGATGATGCAATTGAAGCTATGGAGATGATCCAGCTAAAAAAATCTGTTGTAGCCAGCACAATATGGTCGTCTGTTTTTTGTAAATATCTATTTTATATAAATTCCACATAGAATGTTTCTTGCAATAAATATATTTCCAGTAAAATTATTTCTCAAACATAATTTTCTGACATCTGCCCATCAATTATATTTACAAAACAGATTCTGTTTCCATAGTGGTGTATAGCAAGATTTATGGGACGTAATTTCTTTATAATAACCAAAATCTAATCAGCTTTTCATTTGGAAGAAAACTCAAGTATGTATATACAAAAATTATAATTGTAGTATTGGAGTTATCGAACCTGAAAATATCAACACAAATATACACACACGCACGCACATACGCACACACACACACATACATACATCAGATATAATTGTAAAAATGGTAAAATCGTATTGTGAGGACCCTAAAACGTGCTTATTCATAAGAATCTCTCCATCGATTTTTTTGACCAAAGACAAAGGTTTGTATTTTTCAATAAGTACATGCTATGTAATGTTAGAATTGAAATAAATAAATAAATGTCATTGTCATATAAAAATAAATATATCATCACGGCATATTACCCATTGCTGGGTGTCCCAATCTGCTTTGTACACAGATGTCGGTAATGATGAAATATTTGTACCATGCGGGTGCTTACCAGGCGTCACCTCACAGACACTCATTGCTAGCGTGGAGAGCACACCACAGGGTTCATTAATATTCGAAATAATTTTTGGCGTCGGTCGGGATCGAATCCGGGTCCTCAGATTCGCGACCAGGCACACGGCCACGAAATTTATAATAAAGTAAATTTATTTGATAACAATAGTAAACAATTAAAATAGTGGAGAATGGAATACTATATTTTATTGGAAATAGTCATTAAATTGTGCAAACATCGACATTAAAAATTCAGTAATTGGCACTAAAGTAATCCATTATAAGACGATTTCATACAAATGTAGTATTGCCAACCTTATGATAATTATTATATATTATGTAAGATAATTTGGGCAAGTGTATGATGTACAATAGTAAATTTTTACGTAAAATGATAAAAAATATGTGCAAGACGAACGAATTAAATAACCCCGATGAACAAGTTTCAGATAAAACATATAATTTTGAGTGTTCTCTACAATAACTTCAGTGTCGGAGATTAGCAATATTTAATGTCAGACTGACATATATAACCTATAAAAATAAATATTCCTGTCGGTTCTACAATTTTTCGATTTCAAATAAAACTTAATATGCACCTCGGCACTGAAGCTCCTTTTTATTACTCATATGCTTTATTTTCCTCGGCTATAAGAACCCCGGCAAATAAATTCCACATTCGTAATAAAAATAGAACTTCAGTGCCTTGATACATAAATAACTACTTACTGAGTATCCTTTATAAATATAATAGTACCTGAAGTATTTTCTAAAATAAATAATATGGCGGAAACGGATCGAACAGAAAAATAATTTTTAGTCATTTAAATTATTACCACGGCGATAGGCAGTAAATTGCAAAATACAGCATAGCGGAACAAACAAACCTATTTTCCTTACCTAAAAGGTGACGGAAGGTAATAAATGGAAGTAAAAATTCTTTTCAAAAAAATATTTGGGTGGGCCTGAAAGGGCCGATTTAAATATGTAAAAACACATTTTACATGTATTGTGGCGGATGTGGCCAGTTTGTGGTTACTGTAAAAAAACAAAGATATATTTGTAAAAAATAATTTAAAATCAAATATACTATAATGGTAATTTTATAATACTAGCGACAGTTCGTGCTCTATGAATTTTTAGATTAACAGTGTAAATGAAAAAGTTGTTTAGAATTAAAATCTACGTCGAATTTGTTTTATCTTAATATGATATTCTACGTGTTTTCGCAGTACCAATAAAAAAAAAACATTTTAAAAAATCCTTTGAATTGAAATAATATCTGCCTATTGTGCAAATAGGCAATGATCTCTATTCTGCGTCCTAATTACATACACATACAAAGGTGGCCGCATTGGAATCACAGTTTTTCAAATATCAGGACTGGTGTTTTATAAAAAAATAATAATATGAATGAGAAGTTCAATACAATACATCAATATTTGCAAAATTTCTGATGCTTCTCCCTAACTAAAAGTTACTATAGAGTTAGTTATAGTATCGTTTATCTGGAAAATGAAATAAAATGTGCTGTCAAAATAAATGCCTAAGTCAGTCTTTAATAATAATAATGTTATCCCGCACTACGAGCACATTTTCATAATAAAAGCGCTTTTACGGAGCGCACGTTCATATTGTATTCTTACGAGGAGTGTGCTCCATAAAAGCGATTTTATTAGAAAAATGTGCTCGTATTACGAGCCACGCGCCACAGGTAGATGTTTAAATTTTTTTTTGGAAGATATTGGCAAATACAAGTAAAAAAAATCTGATGTGGCCAGCACATTATCTTCCGTCAGTTCTATGTACAGAATGTCTGCCATAAGCGGGCCACCATTCCTAACTTTCTTATTTGAATATATTGGGATATTTCATTAAGAATACGAACCAGGTGGAAAAATTTGGAACTAAAAACAAGGGAGCAATTTTATTTCATTCGTATGTTTTTACATACGCACCTAGTTTATATAATGGAAAATAGATAATAGAACTAATATTTACAATTAATTAAACTACTATTATCCAATATGTGCTCTCCCTAAGAAAAAACAAATCTGTGATCATAACCTAACAACTACTAACTAAAGTATTTAAAATGAAAAATAGTAATTAATCTTCCGCTACAATTAATAAAACAGGATACAAGCCAATATACTCTACCTAAAATAATAATAAACACTGAGAGAATAGTCAAAATACAAGAAGAATCAAAGAAAAACTCTTAACAGCAATGATACGCTTATGGAAGTTACACAAATGTGCTCCCTTGTTGAAAGTTTAACGTTGGTGGTACACAACGCCATCTCTACATAATAAAATATCCCAATAGCAAAAATGTCATATTTGTATTTAAATAAGAAATATAATATTTAAATTTGAAATAACTCTTTTGTTTTTAATTTTAAAGGCATAGTGATAATGAACTTTTATATTCAGATAAAAAAATCTTTTAAATGGTATCACTTTCAATTTAGCATTCTATTAAAAAAATGTTATTTTGTTGAATAAGTCGCGTATTTGATGTTCAATTGTTTTGCATTTTTCACCGTTACATTTTTCATATAATATCGCCTACCTTTGTCCATTTAACCGTCTTTCTATATCTTCAAATAAGAAAGTTTGCAATGGTGGCTCGTTTATGGCAGACACCTGTACGTATTTTACACCAATTCCATACAGAAAGTTCCTTCAAAAAGATCCTATATTTCCAGTACATTGCCTTCCATCAGTTCTAGATATTTTGTACAAATTCCATACAGAAAGTGAAAGTTTCTAACAAAAATTTATATATTTCCAGTAAAATTATAATACAAACATACTATGTCAATTGTACTTGATACTGACATCTTTGAATCAGAATTTTCTTAATATAGTAGCTGTTTCCATGGTTATAGCATAGCTTGCTGCTTATGACATTTAATTTCTTTATAATTTTTTTAACTCTATACCCATTGAGTTTGAATTATAAAATGCAATCAAATCGTATAGAAAATAAAATTTAACAGCGCTTTTTCAAGAAAAACTGCAAAATTCTTCAAATGAGGGGACTTTCGGTTGACGAATTATAACCAAAATCTAATCACGTCTGCACATGGATGTAAGGAAGAGAAATACGTAAAAATCGTTTTTTTTTGCAGTTATCGCGGCTGAAATTATCGTCTCACACACACATACAGACATCATAGTAAAATCGTATTCTAGAGACCTTAAAATGTGCTTAATCATTAAAAACTCAGCATCGAATTTTTTGAATAAAGACAACACCTTCTTTACCTAAAGGTGACGGAAGGTAAAACAATGTAATATTATTAACACGCTTGCGAAATGAGAGCGTCGAAGGAAGCAATTTTTTTTATCGTTATTAACTTCCATGTATTATACAATTTTAAGTGGCTCCCATCAAACCCAAACCATAACAAATACAAGCTATCAGTGTCATGGTGGCCACTGTTTTCAAATTTCACATGGTCAAAGTGCTTACGTTACCGCTGCCATATATGATTAGCTTTACGTAGTCGTGCCATAAATACTGTCCCTAATACAAGGGAGGCTTATTCTACATAAAACAGAAATCTGATAAAAAATGAATGTGATTTTATTGTTACATAACTATTAATTTTTTAAAAAAATACTCAAAATGACCGGCTCGTTCTTTGACACACCATAAGCGGTAGTCCAAAGGATTGAGGTCTGGACTTCCAGAGGGCCAATCTTCAACGACAATAAATTCCGGTAAATTCAGCTCTTAACCAGCGTTGCGACGACTTCGCTTTGTGTGCGGGCGCTGAATCTTGCTGAAAAATCCAGTGCTTACCAGCGAACAAGGAATCATTCAATGGCTTTACAACTTGCTCTAATATGTCGCTCTGGTAATTCCCTGCTCGCGTTTTTACCCCTTGTTCGCACTTCGCAGAAATGCAACTTCATAACGCCGTCATACGACACCCTCCACCAAACCATCACTGACGCTAGGTGGTGACCCCTTTCTACCTTCGGGATTTTCTCTGCAGCTTCCCGAGAGCTATGGGCATACATTCAATCATTTTGGCGGTTGAATTTTTCTTCTACAGTTAAAAATTTTTCATCCGTAAAAAGAATTTGCCGATGACTTCCGTTTGCGTGTCGCTGGAGTAACATCTTAGCTCTCGTGGCTCTTATGTGACGTATGGTCGCTGTTAATCGCTGTCCTGTGCTTCTACGATAAGTTCCAAGTTTAAGATCTTTCAGAATACGTGACATGGTTCTGGCGGGGAACTTCATTTCTCTACTCATGATTTTCTGATTCCGGAGTGGATTTCTCCAAATTCTCTCGCGAACAGATTTGACGGCTGCTGGATCCCTAGTTGTGCATGGCCAACCGCTCCTTGGTCTGTCATCAATTAATAACATATCGTTGTAACGTTCAATGGTCCGGTAAACAAACTTCTTCGTAATTTTCAGAAGTTTTAACAAATTGAAAATCTCTACTGGTGTTTTGTTGCACTTGTATAGCGCAATCACTGCTACACGGTTCTTTTTAATACCCCACTCCATGTTTACTGCATGAACCAAGGAGGAACGCATGAACTATCGGTTTGAAATTAATGATTTACAATATTTTTATATATATTTTTATCGTGTTTTATACTCAGGGACAGAATTTATGGCATGACTACGTATTTGAATAAAGATGTGAGGTGCAACAAAAAAATAGAGCGACTGTATAAAAATATATTTATTTTTAAAAAATTAACCAGAATAACAACTTATGAAAGAAACTTAAATTAGACAGAAAATAAAGAAAGTTACATATTTAATACCTACTTTAATAATTATTTATAATAAATTGTATTCGTCATGGCATTTTGTGCTTTATAGATCTCCATGCATCCGTTATAATTTTAAATAATTACTTGGAATTATTAATATTATACCTTGCAATATTTTTGTCAATGGTTTCCAACAGATTTTCAATTGTATTAAAGATCAGGTGACTATTTGCAAGTTATAGACACATATTCAAATCGGCTCATTACTCCTTTTTCTTTCACCACTCTCACACGGTTATAAACAGGAGTTTCGAAATATGAGTTCAGCATGAAATTCTCTTTCTTATTATGTATTACACGATTTGAGTGAAAGAGTGGGTCACAAATAAAACACACTTCAATTCCAAAGAAATTTCTGTAATATTTTGAACAGATTCATATCGGCAAATTTCAAACCTAATAACCATTCCTCAGCAACAATCGTGCAAATTCATGACAGGAAAACAAATCATGTCGAATTCAAACCATGTTATAATGTCTTTAACGGTGTCGGAGTAGTGGATGAAATATGAGAAATTTGCTGATTTGGCATTTTCTAACATTTAGGGAATTGTTACTACATCATGAAATAATATTAAAATAATTTTAGAAGATAGTGGGCTCAACATTTCTGAATATTTTTACATTATCAAAGTTGTTTGAATTTATTTCAAAGCACAAATTGTCTGTAAAAAGAGCGAAAATAAGAGGTGTCAGAGCAGAGCTTTGCACGACGTAAAACCAAAATTAACAACGATTTTATGTGTATTATAGACATATTATAGTCATGTAGACATAGCCCATAATCATCGATGTTTGATAGAACTTTGCAATATTAACGGCTCTCACGAAATGATTTTTTTACTATAATCTTTGTAATCAAACTATGAATCTGTAATGAGAAAAATAACATTTATTTCGTGTTATTATAATATACATACTTTATAATATTGGCACTTCGTGTAGAAAATGTAACTGTAATTGTTTATTTATTAAACGGTACAACGGTTTATTATTCAAAAAATGTTTTAGTTCCACATATTTTCCGTAGACATGCCTGTACTGTACCTAATATCTAGAATTCAGTTATTCAATCACATCGTATATAATTATCGATGAAGCTGTCATTTTTGACATTTGAAAACGTATGTCTATTATTATTCTCATCTAAATAAACTAAAGTACACTACAATATCTACAATACATACGTTTCGCAGTGACATCTAGTGACAGGTAGCCTAAACTTTTTCATTCGGTTTTTGAATATTCGGGTTTTGAATATTCGGGTGTTGAATGATTCTGTGCATGAATATTCTGGTTTTGAATATTCGAGATTTGAATGATTCTGTGCATGAATATTCTGGTTTTGAATATTCTGGTTTTGAATATTCGGGCGTTGAAGACATTCCCCGATCATTTGAAAAATCCACGCAGAACAATGTTCATAAGGAGACCATGTTGAAATAATGGATCATCAATATGAATAAGAACTCACCCGGCTATTCCATGTAATCAAGAATGAGAAGAAAATGCTTTTATTATAAAATATTGAATTTAAATCATGTAATTTGTACATATAATAAAAATAATGAAAATAAATATTTTTTTATTTAAATATACCGAAATTATAAAAATTAAGTAATCACTGTATATTAAACAAATGAACGTTGACAGGTTCATATGACATATTTGACATTTACTTGACATGTATTTGACATTATGTTAAAAGTAGTGTACCCAATGACACCCAGGGGGCAATAGTTAATAGTTCCGTGCTGCCTACTTGATACATTGACTTGCACTTCTCGTTTACCTTATTGCTTTGTGATTTTAATCATTTCAAGGTCGCTTGAATCGTGAGTCACGTGTTTGTGCCGCCATTGCAATATTGTAAAGTGTGTTAGGTAGAAAGTAGAAATTGCATATTTTTCGTCAGCTACAGCAGCCAAGTTCCTAGTACAGTGGTTGTGATTTCTTTGTAAACGAAAATTTGTATAACATTTATAAATGTTCTAAGGAAAACAAATGTACATCACATTCAAATTTCAGATCATAAGTGGAAATCATGGAAACGAAACAAAAGGTACAAGAAAAAACATTTGATTCCGTTTCATCTAAACTTGAGAATAATATTAAATGCAACAAAACTGATATTAAGGAGTATGTTTCTTGGAATTCAACTGCAGTATCTAATCATACTAACATCGCTTTTCATAATGAATGTATTCCTGGCAGTTTACCAGAAGGTCTGCAATTTCAAAAAAATGAATCATTTGAATGTGCTGCTTTGTATGATGTCTCAAGTTCCGATAATTTATCAGATATTCCTTGTCGTGCTTCAAATCATGAAATTAGTTCTGGAAATTTAACAGATGTTTCTCAATCTAATGAAAATGAATCAGTGACATGTAATAATGATGAAACTAATCCTCCACTTAAAAAAAGTAAATTAACTTGCTCAGAAGAACTTTTTAATGAATTCATATCTTCTATACAAAATAATCCACATTTATGCTACCAGATGAACAGAATCGAACATATAAATACTGCCAACAGTTTCCAATCAATTAATGTGAGAGATATTCCGATTCCAACTTTATCTTGGACAGATAAAACTGATTTTTCACACATTATGTATTCTAAAGAACAAATAACATTAAGTGGAAGAAAAGTAGATATATTCAGAGATTCAAATTTAAACAGCAGGTCCCGGGCTATGTTATTTAACTGGTTAATGGCAGTATGTCATAAACGTCGTTTCGGTCGAATAACTTACTATTTAACTATAGATTACATTGACCGCTATTTAAGTAAAATAGGAGTAATTAACAAACTAACTTTGCAGCTAGTAGGAATAACTTGTTTATTCATAGCCATAAAAGTAGAAGAACTATATCTTCAAAAGGTAGATGAAATGGCCACATTAACAAATGGCGCTTGCAAAACAAATGAAGTTTTGCAACAAGAGATGAAAATATTAACAAAACTGCAATGGGATGTGAATCCTGTTACCGTTATCGGATGGTTATGCCTATATCTTCAACTGGCTTGCACCAAAACCGAAAAAAATCGTAAAACAGTGAGAAAATTAAAAATTGATAATATAATTTGTCCGCAATTTTCTCAATATCTTTTCATCAAGGCTTGTATTTTGATTGATCTTTGCTCATTTGACGACGGGATGTTACAGTTTACATATAGTTGCATTGCAGTTTCTGTTATATTCTTTGTATTAAATCGTAAAAAAGCCTTATTAGTGTCAGGTTATACATGGCCTGATATTAAATCCTGCGTTGAATGGATTTTTCCATTTGCTACCGTTGTGTTTCGAAAATTAAAAGAAAAGGTTATAGTTATACCAAAAGATAATCAGCAAAGTGGAAATGAACTTCGAGTATCTAATTCAAAAAAAATATTAAATGGGGAACATACGTTACAAAACCATGTTATAGACTTAGAAATGCTGGAAGAAGTGTATGATGAAATAACTATGATGCGTAATAATTTTAAAGAGGGTAAACTGTCGAAAATAACTGGTTGGACTACATCAGATGGAGGTTTTGATCAGAATAGTGCAAATGCTTATAACGCTAATCACAAGAATGTAAATGAAAAATACAAAGAAACAAAATAGCACAGATGCTTTTCCAAAACAATTTTTATGATATACTAATATTTTTTACCATGAATAAGAATTCATAGCATATTTTACTGTAATTAAAATCATTTTAGCGTTAAGGATACCCTGAAAATAAATTATAGAAAAAATAATTCTATTATAAGACGTACCTATTAATTTAAAATGTGTTCAAAATGAGTTTGAAATTTTCAAATAAGCAACTGTGATGATTTATAAATAACAATTTCTTTATGTATCGCAAATGTTTTAATATTATTATTTATTTATTTTTCATAATAAAAATTGTAGTGAGATTTGAGATATTTTAATATATTTGTAAATGTAATATAATCAAATGTTTTTTGTATTTCGCGCGGTATGTTAGTTGATAAGTTGGACTAGAGATGGAGATATGTATGATAGAATTTTCTTGATATGATATGTGAATTGTAAATCGGACGTGGAGGAGAATAAAAACGACATGTGAATGATCTGAATAAAAGTGTTTTATTTGAGATAAATCCTGACAATCACGTCTCCTTCCATAACAGCAGAGGTGGGATCAGTAATTTAAGTCCCCAAACGTAAAAAAGTGAACAATATTTTGTTAAAAGCAAGTGAAGTGAAAATTGTTAACCAAACATGACCGAGAACGGAAACAACTAAGAACAAAATCTAAACAACCCTGGAAATACAGATGAAAATGTAGCTGCACAAGTAATTGTTCTAACACCAGAAGCAATGCAAGCTATAAATGAAAGTGCTGCTTTGAATATGAATTTAAACGATAACCAACGGCCACGTGTTCGGTTATCGGACGTTAGTGAACAAATTCCTCAATTTAGTGGCGATTGCGAAGAAGATATTGAGAACTGCCTCAAAAGTGTTGAGATTTTGCAACAAAATAATTTAAGAGATTTGACTTATGCGGTTTTGGCAACAAATTAAGTTAACTAAACGTGCTAGAGATTGGTACGATTCCCAGGCCGATCTTGCGAATTTACTTTGGTGCGAGTTGAAAAAGAATTTAAAAGTAACATTTAAATTAATAATTGATCGACTGGCACTATTTAACAAAATGCAGGCTAGGAAGTGGCAAAGATCAGAAAAAATTAAAGAGTATTTTCACGATAAATTGAAGATGCTTAACAACAAACTCGGTGTACCGTACCGACTGAAGATTTAATACTACACATTATTCGATGTATTGAAAACACCATCAGGGCCGGATCTAGAACAAAAGATGAGGTGGGCAAGATCCAAAAATGACGCCCCCCCCTAAATATTATTAATAGGAATAATTGTAGACTGGCAACTTTTAAACAAATGTACTTTATATATGTATAAGAACACTAAATTCCTATAAATGAATGTAACCATCCGAGTTTCGTCAAATTGTATTCTGTTACACTAAATTATTTTTTTGGCAAACGCTAGCGAAATGTTATATTTTTTACAAATACAGCTTAAAAAACTAATACTCATTTTGTCGCGAAATGCACGCAACCACCCGAACAGAGATAACATATATTTATTTATTACATACATTATATACCCGAATTTCGTCAAATTGAATCGTGTGCGTTAGGTTACCATTACATTAAAGTATTATTGAAAATTTGCAAGCGAAAAAGTCTTAATTTTTACAAATACATTATATTTTAGCTAAAAGAAGACATTGCAACAAAAAAATTGGAATATCAAGGGGTAGATATTCCAGAATCCAGCCAATTTAAACTATAATTCTGTGTAATATTAATATTCTACAACAATAATATTTAAATATTATACGAGTAGAATAAAAATAAACAATAAATAAATAGTTACCGTTGGTTTGGTTGTTTTATGTTTTAATTTAAACACAAATACACAATGTTGATAAACAAGAAATTAAGAAATAACGTGTTTCTTACGACAATGTAGCGCAAGACAGAGCACGAAACACGGGGCGCATCAGCATTGCGCATGTGCTTCGATATAGCGCACGCGCATCTCGCATTTGTGAAAAACAGTATTCCGCGCGTAAATTGAAAGTATACAATATTTGATAATTGATTTCTTAAAATAATATATAGTATATGTATATACTTCAGATAATTATTTATATATTAGGTAAGTGATAATTTTAAATAACTCTAAAAATAACACGAGTATTAATTATTCGTCTAAATATTTTTTTTGTGAATTGCCGCCCCTTGCAAATTTTAAGGTGGGCCCTCGCCCACCTTGCCCACCCCTAGATCCGGCCCTACGGGCCTGCACCATACTCAGAGTACAGTTGAAGAGTCAAAACTTCACGACAACGGAGGGTTTATTTGCCGCAATGAAATCATATGCAGACGAATTAACAGTATCCAAACCAGGAATTCCCACCACAAAAACTTAGAAGAAATCAACAAGCCTGAGAGGATGAACAAAAACAACGATGTAACGCAAGTAAAGTGTTATAACTGTAATCAATTGGGGCACTATTCATCAAGCTACCCTAAGGAGAAGAGAGAAAGAGGAGCATGTTTTAAACGCAGCGAAACAGGACATCAGTAACGAGATTGTCTGCAGAAGAAAGAAAAATAAACCAACATTGTAAATGCAACGTAAATGACCAAACCCCTATGCATCACCAAAATCAAAATGAAGGAATACGAATTCTGTGCTTTGATCGACACCGGAAGCTCTGTGAATATTGTTCGCGAAAGAGTTGACACAATTACTGGTCAACCAAACGCCAGTATCAGCAGCTGTGGCCAAATTTAGGTCGTAGCTATATATCATCTAAAACAATGATTACCCTATTTGTTTTTCAGTAGTTCCTGATTCTGCTACATCACATGACGTTATTATTGGTGAGCTCATTTTCCACATGACCACGTTAGTAGTTGGACCTGAGGAGATGAAAATAAGTAAGCTACCAAACCCAGGACCACCATCGTTGGGAGAAATCCTAAATATTGCCACTGAACCGCAATGTCTTACGCCGCATGTCAACCCGGAACTACATCCTGAGAACTGCAGTCGTCTGCACCGTCTTAAATATAAAGAAGATCTACACAATCCCGAACCAACTGTGACCACTGAAGCGAAGATCGTGCTGAGTTAACAACAGGAGATCGTGCACCGCCCAAGAAGACTGGCAATCATGAAACAGCAGCAGGTGAAACAAATTGTGTATGACCTGCTCAGTGAAGGTATTATACATCCCAAGTAAATGAAATGCAGTTATTCTGCAACGTCAAGAAACCGGTAGAATGCATCCAGTTAGCTATTATAGTTCTAAAACCTCGGATTTAGAGTCTAGGTACCACAGCTTTGAACTTGAAATACTAACTATTGTAAAAGCTCTAGAACGATTCCGTGGTTACTTATCCCCGTCAATATTCCGACAACAAAATTTCCGACATCAAAGTTTCCGACAAACACATTTTCTGACACAATGTTTTCGAATTCACATTCTCCGAACACAAATTTTAAGACTAATAGACCATAGATTAGGCTCATGTAGGGGAAGGAGAGAACTAGAATCTTGTCAAAATAGGCATTTGACCCCCGCCCGTGGTTGGCCACCATCTCGTGGGTGCCATTTTTTTTCTCAATTTAATCTAATTAAAACCTAATCTACCCTACGATGACCCCATCTCGTTGGTGCTCACATTTTTTTCTTAATTTAATCTAAATAAAAATAATTTCAGAAATTTTCTTTTCGAAAACATTGTGTCGGAAAACTTCCTGTCGGTATAATTGTTTGTAGGAAAATTTGTTTGTCGGAATCTTTATTGTCGGAAAATTTGTTGTCGGATATTTGGTTATACAAACGCTAAACAAGTGAGAAATATCACCAAGAATAAATAGGTGGTGCCTGGCCATGCAATAATTCCGTTACAAATTGGAGCACCACAAAAAAGACTATGACTCACGTAGATGCATTGAGTCGCTACCACGTAATGATTATTGATAACGATTTAGTAACTAATTTAAAATGTGCTCAATGTGGTAGTTTCGCCTTCTTTGATTTTTTTATTAGAAGCAAGTATTTTTAAATTTAAATTTTCCATATTTTTTTATTTTGCACAATTTTTGTTTTTAAATGAGAAAAAAATTACTGAAAATACCTGTCATATTTATTCCCGCCACTGTGACGTGAAGAGTGATTAGCGAGCAGTTGACCAGCATTGTTTTATCTCTGTCAGTCGTTAATAGATGAAACTAAAACAGTTATAGGAAAAATAATGGCAATTATTTTTTTTCTAAAATAATCCATAAACAATTGATAGAGATAAAACAAAGCTAGTCAACTGCTCGCTACGAACCAAAAGAATTAAAAATCAACATATGCATTCTCATTAATACTACGGTTTAAGTTGTTCAGATGGCTCTGCATGTATTATAACTGTAGTCCAGCATTATATTTTAACTTAAAACCATCTAATATGTTTAAATGGCTGTTATTTATTTTATAAATATGTGTAGAAATTATACATGATTTGATATCCAAAAACTATAATAAAATATTTGAAACGATATAGAAATAAAACGAAGAAAAGATGTGTTAACTCTACGAATCGTTTGCCTGTACAGTTGTAGTGATAAGGGAGTGTAGAATGTGAGCAAAGCATACTTACCTGGCGTAGGGGTTACCGTGATCAACAAGGCGGTTCCCCCAGGGTGAGGCTCTTCCATTGCACTACGGTTGGGCTGACCCCTGCGATTATCCCTAATGCGGATAACTCGGGCGCGTAATTTTTGTTAGTCGGGACTGCGTACGCGCTGTCCTGGTCTTATAAAATACAAACATAGTTTCAAAGTTTTCCACCCATCCCACAACTTAGTACTACATGGCACGCGATGTGCGGTTTAGCTTCAGAATAACCGGATTGAACATCTATTAATCAAAGAATAGCACAAAACAAATATTGTCTACACTACACCCACCCCATGCGAATATTTCATTGTTGGAAACATGAAGGTCGGGATATTATGGAGAGAGCATGAACTTGAACTGTTGGCGAGGGGAATGTAACCCGGTAGGGACGGAGGCAGGTACTGTATTAGTACACATTATAGTGGGGATTCGCGAAACATCTAATGAAAAACCATTATAAAACACGAAATACCTATATCAAAAAGTCGCAAACGGCAAACACTTTTCCAACACACGTACTCGTACAAAAACATACAATGCATAATTGACAGCAATAACCTCGTAATTTCAAAATCACATGGGACGTATTGTAGAGAGGGAAACGGTTTCACTAGCGATTTCAAATACTCCCTCCATATTATTCCTACCTCCATGGTTGGAAGCAATGCTGCAGGTCGTTTTTTGTTAGGCCTGTCGCTTTTTCTTTTACTTCATCCACGGAATCGAAAAAAGTCACATGTCACTAGGTCAGGTGAGTGAGTACAAGTGGCTCATTTTCAATGTTTTTTTAAGGTAATTTAGACAAATTTTGTACCGTTTTTGTGTGTGTGTGTGTGTTCGCCCCATGCGAATATTCCATTGTTGGAAGTGTGACAATATTTGTTTTGTGCTATTCTTTGATTAATAGATGTTATAAGCTCAATCCGGTTATTCTGAAGCCAAACCGCACACCGCGTGCCATGTACTAAGTTGTGGGGTGCGTGGAAAACTTTGAAACTATGTTTATATTTTATAAGACCGGGACAGCGCGTACGCAGTCCCGACTAACAAAAATTACGCGCCCGAGTTATCCGCATTAGGGATAATCGCAGGGGTCAGCCCAACCGTAGTGCAATGGAAGAGCCTCACCCTGGGGGAACCGCCTTGTTGATCACGGTAACCCCTACGCCAGGTAAGTATGCTTTGCTCACATTCTACACTCCCTTATCACTACAACTGTACAGGCAAAAGACACGTAGAGCTAGCACATCTATTCTTCGTTTTATTTCTATATCGTTTCAAATATTTTATTATAGTTTTTGGATATCAAATCAGGTATAATTTCTACACATATTTATAAAATAAATAACAGCCATTTAAACATATTAGATTGTTTTTAATTAAAATATAATGCTGGACTACAGTCATAATACATGCAGAGCCATCTGTACAACTTTAACCGTAGTATAATAATGAAAATGAAATGGATTGTGAAATATTAGCATTTAGTATAAACATTTGATTAAGTGTGATTAGCGAGCAGTTGACTAGCATTGTTTTATCTCTGTCAACTGTTTATGGATTATTTTATAAAAAAATAATTGCAATTAATTTTTACCTCTCACTAAGAGAAGTATTGGATTCATGCTAAAAATCGCATATTCAGATTTTAATCATTTTAGTCCCTACAATCCGATTTTACCATTTTTACGATGAAGTCTGTGTGTGTTGCCTAAAAAACAGGCGAGATATTTAAATGTTTGTAATTGACAGAGAAATGCAAAATGTCAGTCTCAAAAATTAGATTTTTCTGGGAGGTACGAGTACATTAAATATATATTATTGTATTATATAGGTATGTTAATATTACATATATCCTTAGGAAATACACCGCTAATACTGTTCATGAATTTGAAGAATTTTGAACATATTAGAATAGTAGGACAAAATTTCTCATAGAACGAAAGAAAAAATACAATTTCAATTATTTATTCGTTACTTATAGAGCGCGAACTGTCATACGACTTTGTTGGCCTTGGCAAGCAGATGAGGATCCGTGCCAGAATGACGGCTAGCAGTTATTTACATAGATGTCACAATTGCCATATGTCATAATTTTTCATTCAAAATTTTAAAATATTCTGATGTTTATTTGTCATCAATAGTATGGAATATACTTGCCGAAGAAAATAATCCACATAGATTTGGAAAATCATAATGTTTTGAATAAAAAATTATGATACTTGACACCTATGTACATTATTACTAGCTGTCATTTTTACACGGGCCCTCATATCTGCTTGCCAATGCTAACAAAGTTACATAACTGCTTGGGCCCTATGTAACATAAAATGAAAAGGGCGAGAGGTATTGTGCTGGCCACAACAGATTTTTCTATAACTGTTTTACTTGTAAATAATCCAGGTATTAACGACTGACAGAGATAAAACAATGCTGGTCAACTGCTCGCTAATCACTCTTCAGTTCATACTAACGGCCATTGTCTTAATAGGTTTAATAATAGCAGGAATATCATATTTGTTCGAAAATATATCTTTGATTTTATATCACTACAAATTTTTATATTTTTTATGGAATTTATATAAGTACATCAATTTGTTTTGGAAAATGATGAAAACGATCCAATAGCTAACGTTATAAAAAACTGAGTAGCAGGAAAGTTGCAGGAACAATTAATTTGTTTGCAAGAAATTTACTAATGCCATTGGGCAACAGTTGCGAGTGCAACTGCAACTTGAAATTGATAGCGGCAATAACTTGCAAATGCAATTTTTCTGGCTTTACATTAAGCAATATGCAACTTAAACATAGGCGATTTCGGGCGACAACTGTTCACTTGCGGTATGTTGCGTTCAGGTGCGTTCACGCATTCGGGCGCTAGGAACAGCTTACCCGGTATGCTTGGATCAGTGTTCACAGCTGAACGGATTTGCGAGCCGGGTCAGCTCCGGTTCACTATTTCTATCTCTTTTTATTATGTCATTTTCTTTTGAAATGTCAACTCAGAACAGTCGGTGTCGTGGTCTTTATGTCAAAAAAGGATTTATTTTTTTTTGGGACATTTCAAATATGGATAAACTATCTTTCTCTGTAGAGATATTGTAGAAATATGCGATACTGTGGAAGTAACGAATTTATTATGAAAATGTATGTAAGAATAAAGTTTAAAAAATGAATTAAAATAATAATGATTTTTTTTTGTAGATGATACGTATGCTATAAAATGTATTATGGAAAACCTCTAGGAATAATGAAGCATATTAAAGATTCAGCAATTTAAATCCATCGCATGTTGATATTAAAGTGTCGCCTTTAGCCGCAGATAACATTGCTTTTTCTAAAGGAACCAAAATAAAATCTCCACTAGACTGTTTAATGTGTATTAATGTTCCTAGTTCTTTTAGCAATGCTTTGCTTGTATGTAAAAAAATCATAATTTAAATAATTAGATATCCACTATTCGTAAAAGTATCGCATTCTATTATGTTTATTCTTCAGTATATTAGATACATTACAGAACAACAGTATTATTTTTTTTATTAAAGAATATAAATAATCTACTATTATTTAACACTGAAGTATTTAATTCGTCCTCCAGTGCTAAATATAAACACAATTTAATTTTCTTATTGATATGCATTTTAACTGTCAGACACTATTTTTGACAGTTTTAAATGTCGCAGAATATACATAACCTCCAAGCACAGTGTCAACAAGTGAACCAGACGATTTTTGGCGCTACCACTGACCACATCATACCGTAACTGACCGTAACTAATCCAAGCAAAGCAAGTGAACGGGTATGTCGCCCGAAATCGCCTATTGTGTCACCAACAGTATTACCAACATTAACTATTATTTTGACATTACGGGTGAATAAAAGCAGAAGTAATTTCAGCGTTGTAAGATAATGTGCAATAGGTTGCGGGTATTTGTTGCACGTGCAATTTTCATATTACACTATGCAATATTGCCGCTATCAATTGCAAGTTTCAGTTGCACGCGCAACTGTTGCCCAATGTAAAACCGGCATAACGAAGTATGTTCATTTAAAACTAACACGATTGTATTAATATAATGTAAGTGGTTTTGAAACTCATTGAAATATGGTGTTAATGGTATTGATTGAAGTATACTGGCACACACCAACACTCAACGACAATCGCGATTACGGTACTCAGTTGCAAACCTCACTTTACGAAAACAACCGGCTACGGACACTGGTACGGTCACCTTCTGCACTCTCTCACGAGCTGTCGCCACACACCAACAGCGCTGATAAAATGTGAAATATATCTCTTTAAAACTGAAAATAATTCTTGTTTATATTTCAAATGGTTGTTTTAATCGAAGGAGAGATCTATGTTTGCATTAAATGAAAGTGGGCCGATCCTGGAGGTACTGCAATACCAAGCCAACCCGTGACAGAAGTGGAGCAAGCCCCTAACACTCCGTCATTTTCCAAAAATCAGTTTAATATTATACTGGTCCTGCTGTGCACGACATATCAGATATTAAGCTGATAAGAACAGATTTTGTTTTATTTGAAAAAAAATCTATAACAAGCAATATACAACATAAAATATGAAATACAAAACAATTAACAAATACAAAACAATAATAAAACAATATAAATATGTAAGAAGTAATATAACATAAATGTAAATAAATTATAAAAATTAATGTAGAAATAAAAGGTAGTCCTTTGCAAGTTGATGCCAAGTTTGGGGGGAAGCTGCGTCGCCTTGTCGAGATGCAACCCCAACCGACGAGGGATCAGCGGCATAAAGGATTAGGGATGCAGTGAAATCAGGGGAAGAAGTCATAGCAGGAGCGATGCTAATGGAGAAATTAGGGATAGACGAAGATGAATTAGTCACAGAAGTCGAGGGGGCGACAGATGACGCACCATCTTGAAGGGTCCATTGCCGATGTCCGGTTAGATGTTCAACATAAATGTCACGAGACCATCGGATAGTATCATTAGTGATTAATTTTTTCATTAAAGTACAATATTTCTTTGTACAAATCTTTTTGATAAATGCATCATTTGCGCGATGCCACGAACCTAAAGATCCAACGACGTTTGGTTCAATTAATACATTGTCATATCTTCCTCGAAAAGTTTCTGCTAACGAATTATATTTTGAAATTTTCTTTTCTTTAGCTGTTTGGAATGCTGTTAAACGATCTTCGAAAGTAACTGTAATATCAATTATTATTAAATTTTTCCCTCGTACTATAATCAAGTCGGGTCTTAAAGTTGATGTTCCAAAAGTTTGAATTTCAGCAAGTATGTGATATTTCATTCGCGCTGCATTTTTAATTCTTTCAAGAATAGCATTGTAACGTAGTTGGTAAGCATGAGAGTACCGCATACAATGATTAAAACATGTGGTAGCGTTTCTTCAGGATATTGACATCTTCGGCATCCGTTATCAGTTGTTAAATTTCTGTTTTTTGATAATTTTTTATTTAGGTTATTTAGTGGTTGGTGTTAAGTCATTAGAAGTTAAAATTTCAGTAGTAGAGTCCTGAAAGAAATCACGTACAATGTTTGTAAAAACATTACCAACTCCTGCTGCTTTCACAGCCTCAACAACTGCAGCATGTGGAACGGAACCAAATGCATAATTCACCCAAGCAATAGGTACATAATTCCCGGGAACCCCTACGCGTCAGCAATAGACATTTTTAAAGCAAAATTATGTTCTAGAACACCATCATGTGCCATAAAACCTTTTTAAGATGGGTGAATAGCATTGTTGCTCTCAACCCATTTATTTAACCGTGTCGCCCAACATCCGGTAGGTATATAATTTATAAAGATTGTTAGAAAGAGCAATAGGCCGCCAGTTAGTGATAATATCCAAGTCGCCCAATTTGGTAATAGAATAGTTTTTGATTTTTCCAATCGTCTGGAATTTTTTGAAAATGACTGCATACATTGAAAATTGCAGCTAATGTAATATCCTCTGAATCTACCATCCGTAAATTATTATAAATGATACGGTCTGGGCCGGGTGCGGTATTTTCACATTTTTTAAGACGCAATGAAACTTCTATATGATCATCTTCTATTGCTGTTCTATTTGAATTTTGATTATGAGAAGACCGAAATGTTGGATCACCCGTCCACACGCTTTCAAAATGGGAAATAATTCTATCTTTTGGAATTTGACACATGGTTTTACGCTCCTCTAAAATAAGCCGTACCACCTGTCTGGATATATTTTGCGTCCTCCGGGTCATGAGTAGAGCGGGTATTGTTTTTATTAGTATTCATATTATTAATTCGCGTAGGTTTAATTTTGCAAACATTGTATATAGTGGCTACAATTTCTTTTGAAATATTAATAAAAGTGCTCCAGTGCTGCATTGTTTTTTAAAGACGTGTTAAGGAATTTAAACTGGACGCAAACTTAGCAACATCGGATTGGGAATCGATAGAAGTTTGGGCATCATTATTTGAATCCTGAGTTGAGAAGATGTAGCAATAAATGTGGTAGAAATAGGAGTTACCGCAACGGATGAGATTCCACCGGCATTATTTCCTCTTCTCTATATAGATGACCGTGAAGAAATGGAAGTGTCTTGAGATAACGTTGTAGTAATGGGATTAGGTTGAAGTCCTCTGTTATTATATCCTCTTCCGGTGCGTGGAGTAACATTGATTCGTGCCCGTTGGTGGGTAGATCTATGTTGACGTTCATGATTTCTCAATCCTAAACGGGAAGAGAATGGCATGTGACACCTGTCACATCTCCACCGAAAAACTGATTCTACATCATCTTCTTGATTTTCTAGGGCTTGAGTTCATTTGTAAAAATACCAATTACAAATTAAATTGTAGACATAAAAAATATAAAACACGACTTACATAATTTGGATTATTTATTGTCGAAAACAAATCAAAACTTAGTCAATAGTTACAAAAACAAAAACTTATATCCATTTATAATATTAGCCGCCTACTTTTTTATACCATAAACGTATCAAGGTGGCTACAATGCTCCCCCTTTTAAGAGTAAGGAAAGAGTAGGCTGCCAATGGAACGAATGACAGCGATGACAAGAGTGTCATCAAGGTTGTCAAATTCCAGTGTTAGAAACAGTTTAAATGTGAGTAGATTTTGACGTATTGTTACTTGTAATCAGGGGGATGAATCTGCATTCAGAAACGTGATAACAAGTTTCAATCTAGTAGCGTTTGGAAATACTTCCTGACCTTTTCATAGATGTCGTTAGTAATACAGATTTTACAGTTATTCTCAAGCTTTAATCTCACAATACTATAAAATGGTAACATATGTTTGAGAACTGCTGTAAATTTCCCACAATTCGCATCGTTCGAAATTCTTTAACATTTAAAATTGCTATTTATGAATTTGTACCTTTATTGCAATATAAGTGCTTTATCATTCAATATATTTTCGGTAAGTATATAAATTTGCATATTAGCATTATTATAGAAGGATGATATAAACAAATAACAACAAATAAATAATATTTCAGTAAAAAGATTACATGAAATATTTGTGACTCCTGCGTAGTGAACACATTCTTGCAAAAGTTGACAGTGCCCAGTAGATGAAATGGTTTACGTAAGTGACAGTAGAAGAATCCTTGTAACTTTTACCACAGTTAAAATAAGAAATCAATTATTCTTTAATAGAAAAAGTTTAAGAGGCTCTGAAATTTATGTAAATGAAGATTTGACTCAGCTACAATTAGAGGAAATGAAGAAGTTGCTTGAAATCAAGAAGAACCATCGTGATAATGGTATCCTTTCTAAAATTGTCCGCAATCGGCTAGTCATTATAAGTGATGTTCACGACAACAAAGATGTCAAAAAACGAGAAAGGAAACAATTGAAGTCCGATGATTCTCCTAACACACCCCGGCAACCCAGGAAACAGCTACGGCCTTCAGGAGTCATAAATCTAGGCGACGACGAATCTAACAACCTTACCAACGATTCAACCTTCATATCTGCGGATAACGAGGCGACAGAGACGGACTCTACTGCTACGGCTTCAAAGGGCACCCAGTATCCCTTTCGGAATTCAACGCCAATCCCACCGAAGAAATGACAGGACATCAGAGGACAACGAAACCCCAAATTCTCCCATATTAAATTTAAGTAACCGTAATACAGTAAATATTGATCGTAATATTTGTTTCTGGAATATTTCAGGTATCAAAAATTTGTTTAATCTAGACAATGACACTATTCAAAAGCTTCTTAAGGCGGAAATAATCTGCTTATGTGAAACGTGGTGCCAGTGGCCGATTGTCGCTTTTCCTGAATTTCTTAAATGTTACACCGATAATATTATCTACAGTTTTGCAACTAAGGATAAACAAAAAGGCCGTGCAAGTGGAGGAATTATGCTTATGTTTAAAAATAGTACATGTAAGGACATTAAAATTTTGGATATATCAAATCTGTGGATTGTTGCAGAGGTAAGCATTAATAGTATTTTCTTAATAATCGGTTGTTTCTACAATAGCCCAAACCTAGATAATTCTTACTTAAAATTAGTTTCCGAAATGATTGAATCAGTAGCCCTAACACATAGTCATGCAAGGATAATATTACTAGGTGATTTTAATTCAAAAGTCGGTAATCTTAATCAAATAGAAATAAATAATTTTTTTGCTAATCCTAACATCTTGGAAGAGAGATATTCACTGAATAACAAAATAGACGTAAGAGGCAGAAATTTAACTGAAATAATGGAAAGTTCTGGTTTTTTTCTTCTTAATGGGAGGACCAGGGGTGATATACCAGGTAATAGTACTTTTATAAACCACATGGGCCACAGTACAATTGACCTTGCATGGTCGAACTTTAGATTTGCGGATGATATTTCCATGCTAGAGATTTATCCTACTTTGTGCAATACTGGTCATAGCATAATCAATTTACAATTTCACAATGCAAAAACGAATTGGGGAGGTATCTGTCCTTACAATAACAATGAACATGCACAAAGCAAAATTAATTACATAGTAAAATTTAAATGTAATAATTTTAATTCTAATCAATTTAATACCTTAATGATGCAACATGAACGAATTTACTTCAACTCGAACAGCGCAGATGACTTATATAAAAATCTTTTATATGCTATAAAAGAATGTGCAAGCAAGTCAAATATGTTAGTAGTCCAAAAAATCAATTCTCAAAAAAATAGTATTGATATTATCAGTAGTATCGAATCTAAAGTCTGGTTTAATTCGGAATGCAAGCAATTCAAAATTCAAGCAACAAAGAATCTGAGAAAATATAAAAAAAATCCTTGCAAACAAAATTTAGAGTCATACCTGCAAAGTAAAAAATTGTATAAAAATAAATTAGAATTTCATAAAAAAAGTTACGAAATTAACATTAGAAAGTCTTTAGCCGACACTAAAAACAATATTGAATTTTGGCAAACAATAAATAAACTATCTTTTAAAAAATCAGTTTTTCATAATATACCAATTGAAGAATGGCAACAGTATTATAGCTCATTAAATACAAGCAAAGTATTACTCACAAACAGTAGATACAGTGATTGCCTTCACCCTCATTTAGATGGTAGTATTAGTCTGGATGAATTACAGTTAAGTATAAATAACTTCAAAAATAATAAAGCAGCAGGCTGTGATGATTTAAATTACGACTTCTACAAAAATCTCCCTGAGAACTGGACTCATTATATTCTCAATTTCTTTAATAACATCTTATGTAATGAATGCGTACCTAATGATTGGTCGAAAATAAAAATTAATATGCTTTTTAAAAAAGGAGATCCAAATTTACCAGAAAATTATCGCGGGATTGCCCTCGTGAATAATTTATGTAAAATTTTTACCCAGATTCTATACAATAGACTGAAAACATGGTTAGAAAATAATAATTTGTTGACAGAAAATCAATCCGGGTTTAGATCGGGGAGAGGTACGATGGATAATATTTTCTGTCTAATGTCTCTAGCGCATTTTCAACTAAGACTAAAAAAAGGCAAAATGTATTCGCTATTCATAGACTTTAAACGAGCTTTTGATACGATTAACCACGCCAAACTTTGGCAAAAACTTTATGATATTGGTATCAGCTCGAAATTTATAAGAATTATCCAAAACCTATATAGCAATGTTAACATTTTTATAAACTGTAAATACAGTCACTATGATAATGACCCCATTCCTCTTCATGAGGGTGTCTTACAAGGAGAAATTCTAAGCCCTATCTTATTCGCAATCTACATTAATGACTTAGAGGAATTTTTAAGAACCAACAAACAAAGGGGAATAGATGTAGATGCGCACACTAATATTTTAATGTTAGCCTACGCGGATGATATCGCGATTTTAAGCGATTCTCCTGTCTCGCTTCAACAAAAATTAAATCTGTTATCCCAATATTGCGACAAAAACGACCTAACTGTAAACACAACAAAAACGAAAATCTTGCCCTTCTTTCGTGGTCGAAAACCAGCCATGCCTACTTTCAGGTATAAAAATTGTAATATAGAAGTAGTCCCAAATTTCTGTTATCTTGGCATTGTTTTCTCCTCATCGGGAAGGTTCCATGAAAATACCTTATGTGCAGAGAAAAAGGCTGCGTTAGCTACCTCAAAAGTCAATTGTATATTAGCAAAGGGTAAATCTCAAACATGGAATGAGAAAAATATTCTTCTTCAGTCAATTATCAAAGGTACCTTACTTTACGGCTCGGAAATTTGCGGTCTACGCTATGTGAATGATCTTGAAAAATGTCAAACAAAATTTATAAAATCAATTTTAAGATGTTCTCGATCTACACCGGGTTTTATGCTGAGAATAGAGACAGGAACTTATCATACTATTTTTCAAATTGTTAAGCGAAGTTTAAACTGGTATTTAAAAGTCAGTAATATGGAAAATACTAGGTTTCCTAAAAAAATTCTTGACCGACTAATGCACTTAGATGGTGTTAACATCAATAGAGTAGAATACAACTGGTACTCCCAATTAAGAGCTCTTTTTACTTTATATAATCTTTCTGAATATTGGCAAAGTAATATAACGAAAACTAAAATCAGTGTCATTGCAACATTATTTAAAGAATCCTCTTCCAATATGGACATGGACCGCTTAAAAAACAGTAACTATAATGATTATTATAAAGAAATAAAGAAAGAGGTTGGTATTGAAAACTATTTGACTGTAAATATCTCTATGCCAAAAGTTAGACTATTGGCAAATCTACGTTTAGCATATAAGAAAATTTTCTCTGTAACAGTAAATAATATAAGATACTATTGGGATACTACAGTAAACTGCTCTATATGCAATCTTAATTTAGAAGAAAGTGTAGAGCATTTCTTTTTTCAGTGCCCAATTTACAAACCTTACAGAGACATATTTATAACGCAACATATACCTTCTGACTGTGATAATCCAAAGATTTGTATTTTGCTCGGAAACCTCAATCATAAGAAAGTAAATAATATTTTCTATTACACAGTTAAAAGTCTGACCTTAAGAAGCTTTTGTATAAATGAGTAAAATCATGTACCCTTAACAAGAAACTTTAATGTGAATAACTTTACTGTATTGCAAGTACTTTCCTCCTAGTTTTGTATTGCACAAAACATATTATTATTATAAATTTCTTATTTGTTTAATGCATGTATTAGCGGGTATTAATTATTAATATATTTCTATGTGTGTATATATGTATAGTTTAACCTATATACTGGATATATATTTTTCTTTTTTTATTGTAAATAATATTTTTCTCTCTCTCTTTTGTATAAGGCTGTGAACCTTAAAACGAAATAAATATTATTATTATTATTATTATTATTTGCATATTAGCATTATTATAGAAGGATGATATAAACAAATAACAACAAATAAATAATATTTCAGTAAAAAGATTACATGAAATATTTGTGACTCCTGCGTAGTGAACACATTCTTGCAAAAGTTGACAGTGCCCAGTAGATGAAATGGTTTACGTAAGTGAACTAGGAGAATGTACATCATGGTGGTGCTCTTAGATGTTTACCCCGTAGGAGAGCAGCAAAATATTACATTATTTGGTCGTGAAGCTTCATTAATCAAATAATGTGAAATAGTATGGTGTGAGTTTTAATAAAAAAGGAGTATACAGATTTGTTAAAAGGTGGACGAACATCGATGACGAGGTCAAAGAAGCAGTGCATTTCTGGCATTCAATAAAATGTGTATAATAAAGCATTAAATTAACACATTGCAGTATAAATAGATTAATCACCTTTTCTTTTACTAGTAGGTTCAAGTTTTCCAAATTTCTTCACATTATTATTTCGCAGCCAACTACACCAGTAATACTTATACGGTTTTAAACTTCGAAAACCGTTTAATTGCTCTTGGGTTTAAACACTTTCGTTGGGAACAAATAATTGATTATATCCATTGGCTAAATATTCAGAAAATTCGATATATCCTGCGAAAACCCACTTTCATCACAATCGTGCGGGTCAATATTACAAATTAACTCGATTTTTACTAATTAGCGAAGTTGCATATCAGGTGATAGCTTCTTCTTGAAGTACACATACATTATAAAAACCATTAAATAATCACGCACAATGAAATACGAGAGAAGTTTGTTTTGTAAGACAACAAACTTATTTCAGATTTTGAATTACCGCTAAGGAAAACTCGCTTTGAATATTATTTAGCTTATGGCATACATTTATCACAATTTAAATATATCAAGATGTTGACTTGGTAAAGATGGTAGAAGGCGGCTTTCAATATGATGTAGTACTGTCTTGTTTGCCCAAGTAGATCGCCGGAAGGTCTAGTCGCTACCAGTATGTTGGAGCTCTTGTGATGAATGTGATGACCAGGAGATATCGAGGATTGTCTGGTCGCCGATTTCTGCTAGTTCTTTAGCGTTACCCAGGGTGCACCACGAGGAGGCGAACTAGCTTTGCTTTGAATAGGTGGCGTATTTATCGCTCGACCTCATTTATTTGCTAATGAAATGAGTAACAAGCCGGGGGCACTAAGATCAGCTGTTTCGAAGGTTACGGAAACAGCTGATTGCCCGGTCTCTATTGCAACCAGGTCCATAGAAAATAGAGATACTGACCAGGCCCCTGACACTCATATGCGGGATTGCGGGAAAAATTACCGAGTTGCATATGTATTGGTGTGGTACGTAATTATCGCCAGCACCACCAGAGTTGCCACTGGCGCTAGTGCAGTTCACAATTTATACCTCCCACCACTCACGTGACCGTCAGTGACAGCTATTCGAATTTCAAAACATTCAACGGTCATTCGTTTGTTGTCATGTTGATTGTCATTCGAACCAATAAGGCCTTTTTAAGTGTTTGCTCGGTGTTTCAGTCCAAGTGTTTATTTTGTTTTGAACAATCGTCAACCATGAGTGCTGTAAGTATAAATATATTATAATTCTATTTCAACTTACACTGTTTATTATAACATTATACGCATTTTTTTTAAATGACATATTGTAAGCTTTATATTTTGGCGTTGGAATATGTGTATATTCTTATATGCTTATTAGTATTCAAAATTAGTAACTTTTTGAACAGTTTTTGTTAAATTGATACTTTGTTTACCATGACACAAAAGTTCAATTTTAATTGTGAAGTAACGATCTTT
This sequence comes from Harpalus rufipes, assembly GCA_951394225.1. Classification (NCBI taxonomy): domain Eukaryota; kingdom Metazoa; phylum Arthropoda; class Insecta; order Coleoptera; family Carabidae; genus Harpalus; species Harpalus rufipes. The sequence goes on from OX596285.1 coordinate 12,494,049, forward strand.
AGAAAGTGTTGAAACATTATATCTGTTTCATTATTTTCAGCACAAGAAATTTTGTGTGGACAAAGGATGCATTATTAACATCTTGCCAGTGAAGGAACGGGGAAGTTTGTTCTGTTTTCCACGGACGGAAGATGTGTGTCGTGAGTGGTTGAAAAACATGAACGAGCATTCATGATTTAACAGTTTTACGTGACTACGGGGGGAACGAGGTCCATTTTATGAAATATGCTAATGAACGTTTCATTACAATAGTTGAGGAAAGTAAAGAAGAGATTTTTTCTCGAATTCCTTCTATTATTACCCTTCCTAACATTTTAACAACAAATTTGGACGTCTCCTCCATGCCTTCCACTTTTTGCAAAGTGCACGGGAGTGCAATGAAGAAAAAAGTTACAAATTTATTGACAGTGGTTTTATTAAATCATTTTTGCACACTAATTAACAAAAAAATTAGATGTCTTGACATTATAAAAAACAATAATGTTATTGAAAATTATTACCAATTGTGTAAATAATTTTTTTTTTGTTGTACATATATTTTTTTCTACTCCTGCTCTGAAAATACAATTTTCTGGTTTGTTTTTCATGTTGAAAGTAACTCTTTACAGCACTAGTGCTGCAAAATTTTGCAGCACGCTTCGGTATCCTAGCAACGAATTTTACTTACAAATGTTGTATAGAATGTTTGTTGTTGTCATAGATACGCATCACAAATACAAGCATTGAAAATAAATGTCTAAATTATTTTTAAAAAATAATTCTTTATTTCCTTATTTTTTATCTTGCAGGAGTAGAAAAAATAGTGTGTATAACACGTGTTGAAAGTCCTTTGTCGAACACAAACGATAGCAACCTTCGCTTCGCTCAGGCTGTAATAAATGTACATATTGCAAATTTTGTTGTTTTACTTTACACTACTTTCAAAATATAAATCAGAGGTAAAAAATTACAGCATTCAAAATTAAGCGCGTCAAAAATAGTTCTTGCCAGCACCGCACCGTGCGCTGTTCTATCGGTGTGAGAAGTAATTTTTTGAAAGCACTATACTGTCAAGTCTTTCAGTGTAGGTGGTCGTTGATTGCAACATATCGTCGTCTAAGTGGCAACATCGGCCACTAGAAAGTGCATGAATTGCAAATATTACAACAGTGGCTAACTAAAATAGATTTTTCGCGAAATTTTGAATATTAAATAATTTACAAGTCGTTTGGCCAAAAACTGAGATAGCCAGTGTTGCCACTTAGGCGACGATATGGAAAACATGTATTATCAATCTGACAAAATAATTTATAAATTTTCAAACTAACTAAAAATGCTCATATATTATATCTGTAACTCAGAACAGAACAACTTCCTACATCCTTGTTCTGTTTCTGTAATATACCTACAAATTGACCAGAATTATGTTATTTCAATTTTAAATGTCAAACAGAGCAGCTCTAATTTTAAAAATATACAAAATGTTATTTAGAATTTAAATATAAACTCAAATTTAAAAATTGTCCAGATTGTTCATTTTTGGTTAAATTTGAACGTTTAGTTTTATATGGATTTATAGAAAATTACTTAAAAATTAAAAACAAGCAAATAAATAAGTGATAATCTGAACAGTTTTTTTAAGTGTACAGTGCGAGTGAGTGTAATAAATACATCATCGGTCAGGAGGTCTACCGTTCAAATTGTTGTATAAACAGCGGTTAGGACCAGGAGTAAACGCTCTTCAGTTATTAGTGACCACTCAGTTCGCGAAACGCTAAAGTGTATTTGAAGTTAAATTTACATTTGAAACATTGTTATATCTTTTTAAAATTTTACTTAAAACTGAAAATAGAAACGTTTTCAATAGGTAGTTTGAAGATATCCAAAAAAAAATCTGTTGTGGCCAGCACAATACCTTCCGTCAATCCTGTGTATAATGTATAAATTCCATGCATAATTTTTCTTGCAAAAGATTCTAAATTTCCAGTAAAATTATTTAAACAAACTATTCAAATTGCACTTAACACTGATATCTTCTTCCTCTTTAGCTTTTCCCATTCGTTAGGGGTTCCTATTTTTGCGTGTCGTTCTCATTCAGTTCTTTTTCTCTCAAGTATTCCGCAATACAGTCCTTTCATCTTATATTTGGTCTTCCTCTGTTTCTTCAACCTCCTATTACTAAACTACTCATTTTTGTTCAAATACAATTCTTCATTTCTCCTCATGACATGTTCAAACCAATGTAATCGTCTTTCTTGTATCTTTCTAGAAATTTGTAACACTAGAGTTATTTTCTTACCGAATCTTTCCGTGTCTTCCCCAATATCTACTTCAACATCCTCATCTCTGCCACATTAATTTATTTTTATTGATACTGACATCTGTCAATTTGAATTATATGAATATATTAGTAGTTTCCATGTTTAGCATAGCTGGCTGAATTATAAAATTTAATTTCTTTAAAATTCTTTAACTCTGTATCTATTGAATATGAAGTATAAAATGTAATCAAATCGTATACAGAATAATATATTCTTCAAGTTATCATAACGTTAAATGTCAATAAATCAAATTTAACTGTTAAATCTTCAAATAAGGCTACTTCCGGTACACCAATTATAACCAAAATCTAATCACTTGTTCTTCTGGATGTAAACTTGAGGAATACGAAAAAATTATAATTTTTGGAATCGTGGTACTGAAATTATGGGATCCGAAGCTTTTGTCTCACACACACACACACACACACACACACACACACACACACACACACACACACACACACACACACACACACACACACACACACACACACACACACACACACACACACACACACACACACACACACACACACACACACACACACACACACACACACACACACACACACACACACACACACACACACACACACACACACACACACACACACACACACACACACACACACACACACACACACACACACACACACACACACACACACACACACACACACACACACACACACACACACACACACACACACACACACACACACACACACACACACACACACACACACACACACACACACACACACACACACACACACACACACACACACACACACACACACACACACACACACACACACACACACACACACACACACACACACACACACACACACACACACACACACACACACACACACACACACACACACACACACACACACACACACACACACACACACACACACACACACACACACACACACACACACACACACACACACACACACACACACACACACACACACACACACACACACACACACACACACACACACACACACACACACACACACACACACACACACACACACACACACACACACACACACACACACACACACACACACACACACACACACACACACACACACACACACACACACACACACACACACACACACACACACACACACACACACACACACACACACACACACACACACACACACACACACACACACACACACACACACACACACACACACACACACACACACACACACACACACACACACACACACACACACAAAGACACACACACACACACACACACACACACACACACACACACACACACACAAAGACACACACACACACACACATATATATACATACAGACATCATCGTAAAAATGGTAAAATCGTATTATAGGGACCCTAAAACAAGCTTATTCACTAAAAACTCATCATTGAATTTTTTGACCAAAGACAATACCTTCCTTAACTAAAGGTGACGGAAGGTAAAAAAAATTAGGGAGTATTTCTTTTTGTCAGATTAATAAGAAAAAAATAGTTTCCCGTTACAATAACAACCAAAAACAGTCACATTTGATAAAATTAAACTATGGTCCATTCTCGATTACGAGAGAATTTGAAACTAATTCACGAACATAGAGACAAATCATTCTATTGGTTGGAAGAGGCTGATTTTCGAACCGAACCAATAGAATGATTTGTCTCTGTTCGCGAATTAGTTCCAAAATGAAATTTTATTGTAGTAAAAAAATAATTATTGTGCTTTATACATTGTTCTCCGCTTCTTGTTCTCCGCTTCTACTAATAATAAATTATGTATTGTCGTTGTCCATCTAATAGATGGCATCTAAACTCTTGTTCAAAATGATCTCGCTGCTTTTAATTTTTCATTTATTTTACAAAGTTAGTATTTTGCAGGTAATTAAAAATTTGTAGAAAATAACACAACATAATGTACCCTTTATATTAATAACTACAATATTATACAAAATGAACACAATTTGAATTTTTTTAAATAAAATAAAATTTAAAATTTCATGAAAAAAAATCATTTAATACTTGGTATTACCACCCCTTACAGTAATAATGGCATGCACTCTTCGTCCCATGCTTCAAATTAAATTTCGAATCACATGGCGAGGTACGTTTTCTCCCTCTTGTTCATCTAGAGTGCGTGGGGCGGGTACGAGACCTCTCACGCTTCTTTTCAGCATATTCCATACGTTCTCCATTGGATTTCAGTCTGGACTTGTAGGTAGCCATTTCCTGTGGTTTATTCCTACTATTTAGATATCCATTTACGTCCCGAGTTCGGCGAGCTCTTGCATTATCATGCATGAAAATTAAATTGTCTCGGATTACCGGCGCGAAGAGAATGACATGGTCTTGTATGATCTCTTCTACTTATCTCTGTGTATTTATTGATCTCCTACGAAGCATTACTAACTCTGTGCACCTATCAAAATAAATATGTACTTCCCCGGAACATTATTGAACCATCGAAAATAGGCTCTCGCGGAACAATATTACACTCAGCATATCGCTCATCAGATCTCCTCCAGGTATGATTCCTGCCGTTAGGTGATTTTAAACTGACCCGTGTCTCACCAGAAAACAAAACACGGTTCTAATCAGCCGGATTCCAGGGAATATGTTGTTTTGCAAATTGTAAACGAGTTACTCCATGAGTTCTGGTGCGACACGGTCCTCTAGCTGTACGTCTACTGACCAATCCTGTTTCCTCTAATCTTCTTACTGTACGGCTAGAAAAAGCCACAGCCTGAACTTTAAGAATGTGATTTTTTTAGCATTTCACGTGTAATTTGTCGTCTTTTCTGAGTTTCTAAAGTTGATCTTGAACGAACTTATCCGTGTTTCTTCAAACCTCCTTAAAGATTGTCCTAGTATTACCATTTATTACGATTAACTCCAAGGTCCCTGGCCATATAAATTTCACTGCAGCCTCCATTCAATAGAGATAATGCCCGAATAATTTAAAATTCGGACAAAATACCAACCTCTATTCTTTATTTCCACTCAATTTATGTTAATTTTGTAGTAAAATACAAAAACATTATATTAAATTTAAATTATACATAAAACACTTTCAAACTTATTTATACTTTTTCCTCATTACGGCTGTGAAGACAGGAAAACTATAAAATATCTGTATAAACAAGAATTGATTCTTTATTGTTAATTATTTTCATTAACTGCATCCTAAGAAAATCTCATATATATATATATATATATATATATATATATATATATCATTCTGTTTTAAAGTAATTCTCGAAAGTAGAAGTTGTGCGATAATTTTGAACAGGAGTTTATATTAAAAGTTGCATTGTGAAACATATAAAGAAAGTAAATTATAATATCGTTTTCGACGACCACTACGAAAAGTACATAAATTCACACGCTAAATTATTACTGAAAGTTGGTCATTGCACATCACTATATATATAGCAATGCTGTGTGATATGAAAGCTCGTTAGCCAATCAAATGCGTCCGCAACTGTGTGATATGATTTTATCACACGCTACGATAACTGAGCGAACTAATCTAAAAATTTGTATTTGCAAGTTTGACAGTTGCAGATGTCTGTCTATGTCTCTCTCACTCTGTCTTTCTGTCTACGAGTATGTCTCTTTCTGTCTGTCTGTTTGTATTACTGTTTTATTAGCCCCTTATTCTTGATTACTTTTTGAATTTAACATTTTTCTCTTAAGTCTAGTACACTCAAAAAACCGCTGATTGTTTTATAGAAAACACGCTGTATAAAGTCAATGTTAATTCAACAAATTGTGGTCGTCGGAAAAGTATCGTGTACATCACGTGCTGAAACTCGTGTGATTAAACCACTCGCCCTCGGCTCGTGGCTCAAACTTCACGCTCGTGTGAAATATCCAACTTTCTGCACTAGTTATACTACTGTGCGTGTGTGTATAACATAAATCAAGCTATATTTACAAACCGCAACGTGGATGATTTATTTACTATGTTTAGATTTATTTGGTAGCCCAGCTTGCGCCGGGCAATGAAAAATTAGTAAAGACTCATTTGAGTTACCCTCCTCCACGGAAATCTTTAGTAAAAGGCGAAAGATTTATTCGCTTAGAAGGAAGGTCAGAGTAACAATTGAAAACATTATTCAAGGTATTGTACTATCTTATGCTGGTATGACGACAATAGAGGGAAGTAACTTTATTATTAGTTTTAAAGAGATATATTTCACATTTTATATAAGTATTTAAAGTAATGTAAGTAAGAAAAAGACGAATTCATGAATGTAGAAGTGATTATTTCATAAGGTAATATTTGAATTAAAAAAATAATTCTTTTGTACATTTTATTGATGTCTGGTTGTCTAAACACATGTAGCGCCATCTGTTACAAGAATTATTATCTACTTGTCAGCACTAAACCAATTCATCGCTCAAAGAAAACATTTTCAAATTTTATTAGAAACAAAAATAAATGGAACGTGATTATGATTCAAAAAGTATTGACTATTATAATAAGACTAGAAAATTTATACTAATAAGACTTTTAAGAACAGATGTATGTTATTCTTTGAATTAATTATAAATCTGCTGTGACATGTGTCGTATTATTCGTATTCGACTTACCTGGACCTACCGAACATTAAATAATTAATGGAAGAATTTTCATCAAGGTAAAAACATATTTGTACGAGTAATTTTTAACTTGTTGCTAATATCTAAACAATTTCTTATATTTTTTACTACAATTATTAATATTTTCAAATAAATTCTACGAACTCATTAACATATTTTCCAGCTAGAGTGGTTAGTATTTATTCCTGCTAATTAGATATTTTTTATATATACTCAAAAAATATGTAGTTATACTTTTATATGTAATATTCGTATATAAAGTATATAAACAAAAATAATTAATTAGAATACAATGATATTAATTGTAACATATTTTTTATACTTGTTTAATCATTTATTTTATTAATGGATAGAGCCAGTTTTGAGTTAACATCGTTCCTATTTTATGTTTTTATATTGTTTGTAACAGAAAATTTTTGAAATAAAACAAATCTGTTCTTATCAGCTTAATATCTGATATGTCCTGCACAGCAGGACCAGTATATTAAACTGATTTTTGGAAAATGACGGAGTGTTAGGGGCTTGCTCCACCTCTGTCACGGGTTGGCCTGGCATTGCAGTACCGCCAGGATCGGCCCACTTTCATTTAATTCAAACATAGACCTCTACTTCAATTAATACAACCATTTGAAATTTAAACAAGAATTATTTTCAATTTTGTTTGTAATTAACATCAATCAATATCATAAACAACCCAATAGTTCAATGAGTTTCAAAACCACTTACATATTAATTTACAATCGTGTTATTTTTAAATGAACAACATACTTCGTTAGTAAATTTCTTGCAAACAAATGAATTGTTCTTGCAACTTTCCTGCTACTCATTTTTTTTATAACGTTAGTTATTGGATCGTTTTCATCATTTTCCAAAACAAGTTGATGTATATGAATGAATTCCATAAAAAATATAGAAATTTGTAGTGATATAAAATCAAAGATATATATTTACGAACAAATTAATACCAAATATGAAATTCCTGCTATTATTTTAAACCTATTAATATTAAGAGTAAAAGACAATAGCCGTTAGTACCAGGGCATCGAACCCGAACCTGAACCGAACCAAAACCGGAACCAAACCGCATCATTTTAGCGAACCCAAACCCAGAACCGAACTTTAAATATATTTTTCAATAGAATCCGTGTCGGAACCGAACCGGGTATTGAAATTCGGGTTCAGGGTTCAGCTCCGGTTCAGGTTCATTTGGAGTTCGAAACGTAAGCATAATCGTAATGCAGCCGATAATCGACGCATGTTTTCTTTGTTTATTAAAATTGTCTTCGTTTTCTTGTCTTGCATAAATTCCGGCTCGCATTTTAAATTATTTTTATATAAAGATTATTATTCAAAAAACATTACTTCAATTTTCATTAGGTCGAATCGAACCTGAATCCAATATCTGAACCCAGAACAAAATCGCCAATTGTGTTAATGTTTGAACCAGAACCGCATCCGAACCCATCTCTCAAAAAACAAATTAACCTGAACCTGAACCGAACCCAGTTTTTGGCGGGTTCGTTGGCCTGGTTAGTACAAACAACTGAAGAGTGATTAGTGAGCAATTGACCAGCATTGTTTTATCTCTGTTAATCGTTAATAGATTACTTTAAAGTAAAACAGTTATAGAAAAAATAATTGTAATTATTATTTTTTTCTAAAATAATCCATAATGCTAGTCAACTGCTCGCTAATCGCACTTAATCAGTTGTTTATACTAACTGCTAATAATTCATATTTCACAAACCAAAAGAATTAAATCAATATATGCATTATAGTATGGTTTAAGTTATACAGATGGCTCTGCATGTATTATGACTGTAGTCCAGCATTATATTTTAACTTAAAACCATCTAATCTGTTTAAATGGCCATTATTTATTTTACAAAAATGTGTAGAAATTATACATGATTTGATATCCAAAAACTATAATAAAATCTTTGAAACGATATAGAAATAAAAGGAAGAAAAGATGTGTTAGCTCTACGAGTGTTTTGCCTGTACAGTTGTAGTGATAAGGGAGTGTAGAATGTGAGCAAAGCATACTTACCTGGCGTAGGGGTTACCGTGATCAACAAGGCGGTTCCCCCAGGGTGAGGCTCTTCCATTGCACTACGGTTGGGCTGACCCCTGCGATTATCCCTAATGCGGATAACTCGGGCGCGTAATTTTTGTTAGTCGGGACTGCGTACGCGCTGTCCCGGTCTTATAAAATACAAACATAGTTTCAAAGTTTTCCACCCACCCCACAACTTGATATATGGCACGCGGTGTGCGGTTTGGCTTCAGAATAACCGGATTCGGCTTATAATATCTATTGTAAGAAAAACTCAAAGCAAATATTGGCATAACACCCGCCCCATGCGAATATTCTATTGTTCCGCATGGAGGTCGGAATATTATGGAGAGAGCATGAACTTGAACTGTGGGCAAGGGGATTGTAACCCGGTTGAGACGGAGGCAGGTACTGTATTAGTACACATTTATAGAGGGGATTCGCGAAACATCAAATGAACAACCATTATAAAACACGAAATATATCAAAAAGTCACAAACGGCAAACACTTCCCCAACACACGTACTCGTACAAAAACATACAATGCATAATTGACAGCAATAAACCTCGTAAATTCAACATCACATGGGACACATTGTAGAGAGGGAACGGTTTCACTAGCGATTTTAAATACTCCCTCCATATTATTCCTACCTCCATGGTTGGAAGCAATGCTGCAGATCGCTTTTTGTTAGGTCTGTCGCTTTTACTTTTACTTCATCCACGGAATCGAAAAAGTCACATGCCGCTAGGTCAGGTGGGTGAGTACAAGTGGCTCATTTTCGATGTTTTTACCTTCCGTCACCTCTAGGTAAGAAAGGTATTGTCTTTGGTCAAAAAATTCGGTGGTGAGTTTTCATTGAATAAGCACGTTTTAGGGTCTTTACAATACGATTTTACTATTTTTACGATGATGTCTGTATGTGTGTGTGTGTGTGTGTTCGTGTGTGCGTGTGTGTGTGTGTGTATGTGTGTGTGTGTGACCGTCGTTTCGTGCACGAAATCTCCAATACTAGAATTCCAAAAATTACAATTCTTGCGTATTCCTCTTCCAAACAACCATATGCAGACTTGTTTAGATTTTGGTTATAATTGGTCAACCGGAAGTACCCTCATTTGAAGATTTTAACAGTTTTTCTTGGAAAACTCAGTTAAATGTTATTATAACTTAAAGAATATATTATTATCTATACGATTTGATTGCATTTTATATTTGTTATTCAACAGATATAGAGTTAAAGAAGAATAAAGATAATAAATTTGATATAAATTTCATAATTCAGCCAGCTATGCTAACTTAACCATGGAAACTGCTAATATATTCAGGTAATTCAAATTCACAGATGTCAGTATCAATAAAATGTAAATCAATGAAAGAAAAAGGGAAGTAACTCTAGTGTTAGAAGTGTCTAGATATAAGGGAGACGATTACATTGGTTTAAACATGTTATGAGGAGAGATGAATATATTAATAGAAGGTGGAAGAAACATAGGAAGACCAAATATAAGATGAAAAGACTGTATTGCAGAAGACTTGAGAGAAAAGGAACTGAATGAGGACACGGAAAACAAAAATGAGTGGAAGAAGAAAATAAAAATAGCGACCCCCTAACGAATGGGAAAAACTAAAGAAGAAGATGTCAGTGTCTAGTGCAATTTGCATAGTTTGTTTATGAAATAACTTTACTGGAAATATAGGATCTTTTGCAAGAAAATTTATGTATGGGGCCGCGTGCAGTAACATGATTTTGCTAACTTTGGCAAGCAGATATGGGGACCTGTGTCAAAATGACAGCAATTAATTATGTCCATAACTGACAAGTGTTATAATTTTTCATTCAAAATTTCATAATTTTCTTATTTCATGTGGTATGTTTGTTATCAGGAGTATGGAATTTAATTGCCGAGAAAGAGAATCACATAATACCAAAAATTTAGAATCTTTCGCAAGAAAATTTATCTATGGAATTTGTACATAATACACAGGATTGACGGAAGGTATTGTGCTGGCCACATCAGATTTTTTTAAGGTAATTTTTACCTCTCCTAAGAGAAGTATTGGATTCATGCTAAAAATCTCATATCTAGATAGATTTCAATGAATAAGCACGTTTTAAAGTCCCTAGAATCCGATTATAACAGTTTTTACGATGATAGTCTGTGTGTGTATGTGTGTTCGCCCCATTCGAATATTCCATTGTTAGAAGTGTGACAATATTTGTTTTGTGCTAGCTATTATTTCAATAATAGATGTTATAAACTCAATCTGGTTATTCTGAAGCCAAACCGCACACCGCGTGCCATGTATCAAGTTGTGGGGTGGGTGGAAAACTTTGAAACTATGTTTGTATTTTATAAGACCGGGACAGCGCGTACGCAGTCCCGATTAACAAAAATTACGCGCCCGAGTTATCCGCATTAGGGATAATCGCAGGGGTCAGCCCAACCGTAGTGCAATGGAAGAGCCTCACCCTGGGGGAACCGCCTTGTTGATCACGGTAACCCCTACGCCAGGTAAGTATGCTTTGCTCACATTCTACACTCCCTTATCACTACAACTGTACAGGCAAAACACTCGTAGAGCTAACACATCTTTTCTTCCTTTTATTTCTATATCGTTTCAAAGATTTTATTATAGTTTTTGGATATCAAATCATGTATAATTTCTACACATTTTTGTAAAATAAATAATGGCCATTTAAACAGATTAGATGGTTTTAAGTTAAAATATAATGCTGGACTACAGTCATAATACATGCAGAGCCATCTGTATAACTTAAACCATACTATAATGCATATATTGATTTAATTCTTTTGGTTTGTGAAATATGAATTATTAGCAGTTAGTATAAACAACTGATTAAGTGCGATTAGCGAGCAGTTGACTAGCATTATGGATTATTTTAGAAAAAAATAATAATTACAATTATTTTTTCTATAACTGTTTTACTTTAAAGTAATCTATTAACGACTAACAGAGATAAAACAATGCTGGTCAATTGCTCACTAATCACTCTTCAGTTGTTTGTACTAACGGCTATTGTCTTTTACTCTTAATATTAATAGGTTTAAAATAATAGCAGGAATTTCATATTTGGTATTAATTTGTTCGTAAATATATATCTTTGATTTTATATCACTACAAATTTCTATATTTTTTATGGAATTCATTCATATACATCAACTTGTTTTGGAAAATGATGAAAACGATCCAATAACTAACGTTATAAAAAAAATGAGTAGCAGGAAAGTTGCAAGAACAATTCATTTGTTTGCAAGAAATTTACTAACGAAGTATTGTTGTTCATTTAAAAATAACACGATTGTAAATTAATATGTAAGTGGTTTTGAAACTCATTGAACTATTGGGTTGTTTATGATATTGATTGATGTTAATTACAAACAAAATTGAAAATAATTCTTATTTAAATTTCAAATGGTTGTATTAATTGAAGTAGAGGTCTATGTTTGAATTAAATGAAAGTGGGCCGATCCTGGCGGTACTGCAATGCCAGGCCAACCCGTGACAGAGGTGGAGCAAGCCCCTAACACTCCGTCATTTTCCAAAAATCAGTTTAATATACTGGTCCTGCTGTGCAGGACATATCAGATATTAAGCTGATAAGAACAGATACTACACTTTGATCTTAGCCATAGGCCGAGAAGCGATACCAATATATACTTCCTGACGGTATATAAACATGCGACAATGGTAAACTGACAATAGAGATAACGACCAACCTCAAAATTCCAATTCAAATTATGCTTAAACGACAAAAACATTTCAAAATTACAATTTACAGACTTAAAATTTAATATTGTAATGTATAGCAATGAATTTAATAGAGATTTAGTTTAATTCCAAATAATAAAATATGTCGAAAGAATTTTCAAAACGTACAGGGCAAATGGGAGTGGATTTAGGCAACTATCATGACATCTAGCAGTCTCCGAGTTTTGTCGATGATACACGATTATTTAACGATGTTAACTCAAAACTGGCTCTATCCATTAATAAAATAAATGATTAAACAAGTATAAAAAATATGTTACAATTAATATCATTGTATTCTAATTAATTATTTTTGTTTATATACTTTATATATGAATATTACATATAAAAGTATAACTACATATTTTTTGAGTATATATAAAAAATATCTAATTAGCAGGAATAAATACTAACCACTCTAGCTGGAAAATATGTTAATGAGTTCGTAGAATTTATTTGAAAATATTAATAATTGTAGTAAAAAATATAAGAAATTGTTTAGATATTAGGAACAAGTTAAAAATTACTCGTACAAATATGTTTTTAAATTGATGAAAGTTCTTCCATTAATTATTTAATGTTCGGTAGGTCCAGGTAAGTCGAATACGAATAATACGACACATGTCACAGCAGATTTATAATTAATTCAAAGAATAACATACATCTGTTCTTTCTAGTCTTATTATAATAGTCAATACTTTTTGAATCATAATCACGTTCCATTTATTTTTGTTTCTAATAAAATTTGAAAATGTTTTCTTTGAGCGATGAATTGGTTTAGTGCTGACATCTATTGGTGACATAAATTAAGTAGATAATAATTCTTGTAACAGATGGCGTTACAAGTGTTTAGACAACTAGACATCAATAAAATGTACAAAAGAATTATTTTTTTAATTCAAATATTACCTTATGAAATAATCACTTCTACATTCATGAATTCGTCTTTTTCTTACTTACATTACTTTAAATACTTATATAAAATGTGAAATATATCTCTTTAAAACTAATAATAAAGTTACTTCCCTCTATTGTCGTCATACCAGCATAAGGTAGTACAATACCTTGAATAATGTTTTCAATTGTTACTCTGACCTTCCTTCTAAGCGAATAAATCTTTCGCCTTTTACTAAAGATTTCCGTGGAGGAGGGTAACTCAAATGAGTCTTTACTAATTTTTCATTGCCCGGCGCAAGCTGGGCTACCAAATAAATCTAAACATAGTAAATAAATCATCCACGTTGCGGTTTGTAAATATAGCTTGATTTATGTTATACACACACGCACAGTAGTATAACTAGTGCAGAAAGTTGGATATTTCACACGAGCGTGAAGTTTGAGCCACGAGCCGAGGGCGAGTGGTTTAATCACACGAGTTTCAGCACGTGATGTACACGATACTTTTCCGACGACCACAATTTGTTGAATTAACATTGACTTTATACAGCGTGTTTTCTATAAAACAATCAGCGGTTTTTTGAGTGTACTAGACTTAAGAGAAAAATGTTAAATTCAAAAAGTAATCAAGAATAAGGGGCTAATAAAACAGTAATACAAACAGACAGACAGAAAGAGACATACTCGTAGACAGAAAGACAGAGTGAGAGAGACATAGACAGACATCTGCAACTGTCAAACTTGCAAATACAAATTTTTAGATTAGTTCGCTCAGTTATCGTAGCGTGTGATAAAATCATATCACACAGTTGCGGACGCATTTGATTGGCTAACGAGCTTTCATATCACACAGCATTGCTATATATATAGTGATGTGCAATGACCAACTTTCAGTAATAGTTTAGCGTGTGAATTTATGTACTTTTCGTAGTGGTCGTCGGAAAACGATATTATAATTTACTTTCTTTATATGTTTCACAATGCAACTTTTAATATAAACTCCTGTTCAAAATTATCGCACAACTTCTACTTTCGAGAATTACTTTAATACAGAATGATATATATATATATATATATATATATATATATATATATATATATATATATATATATATATATATATATATATATATATATATATATATATGAGATTTTCTTAGGATGCAGTTAATGAAAATAATTAACAATAAAGAATCAATTCTTGTTTATACAGATATTTTATAGTTTTCCTGTCTTCACAGCCGTAATGAGGAAAAAGTATAAATAAGTTTGAAAGTGTTTTATGTATAATTTAAATTTAATATAATGTTTTTGTATTTTACTACAAAATTAACATAAATTGAGTGGAAATAAAGAATAGAGGTTGGTATTTTGTCCGAATTTTAAATTATTCGGGCATTATCTCTATTGAATGGAGGCTGCAGTGAAATTTATATGGCCAGGGACCTTGGAGTTAATCGTAATAAATGGTAATACTAGGACAATCTTTAAGGAGGTTTGAAGAAACACGGATAAGTTCGTTCAAGATCAACTTTAGAAACTCAGAAAAGACGACAAATTACACGTGAAATGCTAAAAAAATCACATTCTTAAAGTTCAGGCTGTGGCTTTTTCTAGCCGTACAGTAAGAAGATTAGAGGAAACAGGATTGGTCAGTAGACGTACAGCTAGAGGACCGTGTCGCACCAGAACTCATGGAGTAACTCGTTTACAATTTGCAAAACAACATATTCCCTGGAATCCGGCTGATTAGAACCGTGTTTTGTTTTCTGGTGAGACACGGGTCAGTTTAAAATCACCTAACGGCAGGAATCATACCTGGAGGAGATCTGATGAGCGATATGCTGAGTGTAATATTGTTCCGCGAGAGCCTATTTTCGATGGTTCAATAATGTTCCGGGGAAGTACATATTTATTTTGATAGGTGCACAGAGTTAGTAATGCTTCGTAGGAGATCAATAAATACACAGAGATAAGTAGAAGAGATCATACAAGACCATGTCATTCTCTTCGCGCCGGTAATCCGAGACAATTTAATTTTCATGCATGATAATGCAAGAGCTCGCCGAACTCGGGACGTAAATGGATATCTAAATAGTAGGAATAAACCACAGGAAATGGCTACCTACAAGTCCAGACTGAAATCCAATGGAGAACGTATGGAATATGCTGAAAAGAAGCGTGAGAGGTCTCGTACCCGCCCCACGCACTCTAGATGAACAAGAGGGAGAAAACGTACCTCGCCATGTGATTCGAAATTTAATTTGAAGCATGGGACGAAGAGTGCATGCCATTATTACTGTAAGGGGTGGTAATACCAAGTATTAAATGATTTTTTTTCATGAAATTTTAAATTTTATTTTATTTAAAAAAATTCAAATTGTGTTCATGTTGTATAATATTGTAGTTATTAATATAAAGGGTACATTATGTTGTGTTATTTTCTACAAATTTTTAATTACCTGCAAAATACTAACTTTGTAAAATAAATGAAAAATTAAAAGCAGCGAGATCATTTTGAACAAGAGTTTAGATGTCATCTATTAGACGGACAACGACAATACATAATTTATTATTAGTAGAAGCGGAGAACAATGTATAAAGCACAATAATTATTTTTTTACTACAATAAAATTTCATTTTGGAACTAATTCGCGAACAGAGACAAATCATTCTATTGGTTCGGTTCGAAAATCAGCCTCTTCCAACCAATAGAAAGATTTGTCTCTATGTTCGTGAATTAGTTTCAAATTCTCTCGTAATCCAGAATGGACCATAGTTTAATTCTATCAAATGTGACTGTTTTTGGTTGTTATTGTAACGGGAAACTATTTTTTTCTTATTAATCTGACAAAAAGAAATACTCCCTAATTTTTTTTACCTTCCGTCACCTTTAGTTAAGGAAGGTATTGTCTTTGGTCAAAAAATTCAATGATGAGTTTTTAATGAATAAGCTTGTTTTAGGGTCCCTATAATACGATTTTACCATTTTTACGATGATGTCTGTATGTATGTATGTATGTATGTATGTATGTGTGTGTGTCTGTGTGTGTGTGTATGTCTGTGTATGACTTCAGTACCACGATTCCAAAAATTATAATTTTTTTGTATTCCTCAAGTTTACATCCAGAAGAACAAGTGATTAGATTTTGGTTATAATTGGTGTACCGGAAGTAGCCTTATTTGAAGATTTAACAGTTAAATTTGATTTATTGACATTTAACGTTATGATAACTTGAAGAATATATTATTCTGTATACGATTTGATTACATTTTATACTTCATATTCAATAGATACAGAGTTAAAGAATTTTAAAGAAATTAAATTTTATAATTCAACCAGCTATGCTAAACATGGAAACTACTAATATATTCATATAATTCAAATTGACAGATGTCAGTATCAATAAAAATAAATTAATGTGGCAGAGATGAGGATGTTGAAGTAGATATTGGGGAAGATACGGAAAGATACGGTAAGAAAATAACTCTAGTGTTACAAATTTCTAGAAAGATACAAGACAGACGATTACATTGGTTTGAACATGTCATGAGGAGAAATGAAGAATTGTATTTGAACAAAAATGAGTAGTTTAGTAATAGGAGGTTGAAGAAACAGAGGAAGACCAAATATAAGATGAAAGGACTGTATTGCGGAATACTTGAGAGAAAAAGAACTGAATGAGAACGACACGCAAAAATAGGGACCCCTAACGAATGGGAAAAGCTAAAGAGGAAGAAGATGTCAGTGTCAAGTGCAATTTGAATAGTTTGTTTATGAAATAATTTTACTGGAAATTTAGAATCTTTTGCAAGAAAAATTATGCATGGAATTTATACATTATACACAGGATTGACGGAAGGTATTGTGCTGGCCACAACAGTTTTTTTTTGGATGTCTTCAAATTACATATTGAAAACGTTTCTATTTTCAGTTTTAAGTAAAATTTTAAAAAGATATAACAATGTGAAGAAGTACGTTATACTAATATTATTATTGTTAATGTAAAAAGAATACGTAGTAATTATTTAGTTGTAATGGCCATTGCAAAGATATCTAGTCGCACATGTGTTTGTTGTTTTTTTTGTGTGTCGCACTAGGCGGTCAAGGGACAGGCCCGGCAGTTAGCGAAGACAATGCCAGCACTTGAGCTGGGGTCACAGGGCTGGTTCGGAGATCTGGCCTGCACATGTGTTAAGTATCAATGGCAAATTTATGGTGTTCTAGAACAATCGATGATCCACCCAAAGCACCCACCCACACCGGTGACAGAGAGGGCAAATATTACCCCCGAAACACCCTAGATCTGGAAGGGACAAGAGGGATATTTTGGTTTAAATACTGGGACAGAAACTGTATTCTGCAGTCTTGCTTCGGCAGGACTCACAGATACCGGACCTCTGGCGTGGTTGACACGTTGAGTAACCTGGGATTCTGACATCACCGACTTTTTATCTCTGGCGTGGTTCACACGTTGAGTAATTTAAAGTTCGGACTTAACAAAATTTTACACTTGGCTAGTCCGAGGTAAGTTCTTCAAGTTTAAACTCGACCACACTTCCAATCTTACTTTCCCCCCCATCCAGCTGCTATGGCTATGTCAGGCACGTTTGGGACTCCCCATTTTTCCTCCACTCAGCTGCTATGGCTATGTCAGGCACGTTTGGAATCCTACTTTCCCCCACTCAGCTGCTATGGCTATGTCAGGCACGTTTGGGACTCCCCATTTTTCCTCCACTCAGCTGCTATGGCTATGTCAGGCACGTTTGGAATCCTACTTTCCCCCACTCAGCTGCTATGGCTATGTCAGGCACGTTTGGGACTCCCCATTTTTCCTCCACTCAGCTGCTATGGCTATGTCAGGCACGTTTGGTATCCTACTTCCCCCCATCCGGCTGCTATGGCTATGTCAGGCACGTTTGGAATCCTACTTCCCCCCATCCAGCTGCTATGGTTATGTCAGGCACGTTTGGGACTCCCCATTGGTCCTCCACTCAGCTGCTATGGCTATGTCAGGCACGTTTGGAATCCTACTTTCCCCCACTCAGCTGCTATGGCTATGTCAGGCACGTTTGGGACTTCCCATTTTTCCTCCACTCAGCTGCTATGGCTATGTCAGGCACGTTTGGAATCTTACTTCCCCCCATCCAGCTGCTATGGCTATGTCAGGCACGTTTGGAGTTCTACTTTCCCCCACTCAGCTGCTATGGCTATGTCAGGCACGTTTGGGACTCCCCATCTATCCCCCCATTCACCCGCTATGGGGAACTTAACTTGGACAAGCAACATATTATGATTTATTGTTGTCACAATGATATAATGAATTTTTATCTATATGATCTGATATTGGTTGACAATCAAACGTAATTTTGCGGGTCGTTGCTTTGCAACCACTCAAGATGTGTGCCGATCAGCACCGAGCGCTGGCCTGTCCACGTTCACTTGGGTATCCCTTAACAAAACACCCCCGACGAGTACGACACAGGTACTCGTCGGATCAGACAGTGTGGCGACTCAGTCGCACACTCTACAGACGTCTCGGTGGCGCCGAGCGTCCTGGTCAAAAGGTGAGGCACCTCAGCTGCGAACCTAGATAGTATTGCTAACCCCACGCTATCCATACAAAGAATGGCCCGCCGTCGTCGCCGAGCGTCCTGTTTAATTAAAGGTGAGGCAGCCCAGCTGCGAACCTATAGATAGTGTTGCTAACCCCACGCTGTCCATATGACCATACAAAGAACGGCCCGAACTTACCAAACTTACACATTCACAAACATGCACTCACACAAATGCGTTTGTAATTGTCTATCAATATACAAGGTCTAATTAATATATTATTTTCAAAGTTGCGAATATCAAATTGTTGGGACAACCGTTATGTGTTTTTGTATTAATTTGTTATAAAATTATTTGTTTAAAGTGTGTCTAGATGACTCTCTGTGCGAGGTTTTAGCTGTGGTTTCCCTCGTACGTAAGGCGTGTGCCAGAGAGCGGACCATTCCACAGCAGGGTGCCATGTTCAAATCATTACACCCAATCGTATTTCTCATATTATTTATTATTTGCTTTCATTATTCATTTTCAATAAATGCACAAAGATGGACATATTCTGTCTGCTTTTTGGAGAGAACATTATTCTTTAATTATATCAATTACCTATCCCGATTCCCCCACTCTTGACAGCTACTCTGTATTACGAACGAAGTAAGGGTTACTTATTAAAAATAAACACAACGTAGGGTAAATACAACCTTGAGATAGACAAGGCCAGCTATGTCGCGTTACAAATGTTTCAAATTTAAATTTAACTTCAAATACACTTTAGCGTTTCGCGAACTCAGTGGTCACTAATAACTGAAGAGCGGTTACTCCTGGTCCTAACCGCTGTGTATACAACAATTTGAACGGTAGACCTCCTGACCGATGATGTATTTATTACACTCACTCTCACTGTACACTTACAAAAACTATTCAGATTGTCACTTATTTATTTGCTTGTTTTTAATTTTTAAGTAATTTTCTATAAATCCATATAAAACTAAATGTTCAAATTTAACCAAAAATGAACAATCTGGACGATTTTTTAATTTGAGTTTATATTTAAATTCTAAATAACATTTTGTATATTTTTAAAATTAGAGCTGCTCTATTTGACACTTAAAATTGAAATAACATAATTCTGGTCAGTTTGTAGGTATATTATAAAACAAGGATGTAGGAAGTTGTTCTGTTCTGAGTTACAGATATAATATATGAGCATTTTTAGTTAGTTTGAAAATTTATAAATTATTTTGTCAGATTGATAATACATGTTTTCCATATCGTCGACTAAGTGGCAACACTGGCTATCTCGGCTAACGATATGTTGCAATAGAGACCGGGCAATCAGCTGTTTCCGTAACCTTCGAAACAGCTGATCTTAGTGCCCCCGGCTTGTTATTCATTTAATTAGCAAATAAATGAGGTCGAGCGACAAATACGCCATCTATTCAAAGCAAAGCTAGTTCGCCTTCTCGTGGTGCACCCTGGGTAACGCTAAAGAACTAGCAGAATCGGCGACCAGACAATCCTCGAGATCTCCTGGTCATTACATTCATCACAAGAGCTCCAACATACTGGTAGCGACTAGACCTTCCGGCGATCTACTTGGGCAAACAAGACAGTATTACATCATATTGAAAGCCGCCTTCTACCATCTTTACCAAGTCAACATCTTGATATATTTAAATTGTGATGAATGTATGCCATAAGCTAAATAAATAATATTCAAAGCGAGTTTTCCTTAGCGGTAATTCAAAATCTGAAATAAGTTTGTTGTCTTACAAAACAAACTTCTCTCGTATTTCATTGTGCGTGATTATTTAATGGTTTTTATAATGTATGTGTACATCAAGAAGAAGCTATCACCTGATATGCAACTTCGTTAATTAGTAAAAATCGAGTTAATTTGTAATATTGACCCGCACGATTGTGATAAAAGTGGGTTTTCGCAGGATATATCGGATTTTCTGAATATTTTGCCAATGGATGTAATCAATTATTTGTTCCCAACGAAAGTGTTTAAACCCAAGAGCAATTAAACGGTTTTCGAAGTTTAAAACCGTATAAGTATTACTGGTGTAGTTGGCTGCGAAATATTAATGTGAAGAAATTTGGAAAACTTGAACCTACTAGTAAAAGAAAAGGTGAGTAATCTATTTATACTGCAATGTGTTAATTTAATGCTTTATTATACACATTTTATTGAATGCCAGAAATGCACTGCTTCTTTGACCTCGTCATCGATGTTCGTCCACCTTTTAACAAATATGTATACTCCTTTTTTATTAAAACTCACACCATACTATTTCACATTATTTGATTAATGAAGCTTCACGACCAAATAATGTAATATTTTGCTGCTCTCCTACGGGGTAAACATCTAAGAGCACCACCATGATGTACATTCTCCTAGTTCACTTACGTAAACCATTTCATCTACTGAGCACTGTCAACTTTTGCAAGAATGTGTTCACTACGCAGGAGTTACAAATATTTCATGTAATCTTTTTACTGAAATATTATTTATTTGTTGTTATTTGTTTATATCATCCTTCTATAATAATGCTGATATGAAAATTTATATACTTACCGAAAATATATTGAATGATAAAGCACTTATATTGCAATAAAGGTACAAATTCATAAATAGCAATTTTAAATGTTAAAGAATTTCGAACGATGCGAATTGTGGGAAATTTACAGCAGTTCTCAAACATATGTTACTATTTTATAGTATTGTGAGATTAAAGCTTGAGAATAACTGTAAAATCTGTATTACTAACGACATCTATGAAAAGGTCAGGAAGTATTTCCAAACGCTACTAGATTGAAACTTATCACGTTTCTGAATGCAGATTCATCCCCCTGATTACAAGTAACAATACGTCAAAATCTACTCACATTCCACCTGATTTATTCAGAACTTCTCATGTTTTCATTAAAAACGATACAATCAGACAGATTCTAAAACAACCTTTGCTCGGTCCATTCAAGCTCAAGGTAATAAAAAGGGATAGTATTTTTTTTTAAATACTCATAAACGACAGATTAGAAACCGTATCAATCGCTCGTTTGAAACCAGCTTATATCAAATAAACTGTTTCTAACACTGGAATTTGACAACCTTGATGATACTCCGGTCATCGCTGGCATTCGTTCCATTGGCAGCCTACTCTTTCCTTACTCTTAAAAGGGGGAGCATTGTAGCCACCTTGATACGTTTATGGTATAAAAAAGTAGGCGGCTAATATCATAAATGGATATAAGTTTTTGTTTTTGTAACTATTAACTAAGTTTTGATCACAAAACAATAAGGTAAACGAGAAGTGCAAGTCAATGTATCAAGTGGGCAGCACGGAACAGGAACAGGAAACAGGAAACAGGAAACAGGAAACAAGGAAATATACTCTACCTAAAATAATAATAAACACTGAAAGAAAAGTCAAAATACAAGAAGAATTAAATATAAACTTCTGACAGCAAACAGCAATGATACACCTATGCACATGAAACAAAAGTGCTCTTTTATCGAAGGTTTGACGTTGGTGTTCAACGCAATCTCTACGTAGTGAAATATCTCAATAATTAAAAAATCTAATATACTGCATTTCAGATAAGAATAGAGATAGGAGTAAGATAGGATCTATGATTGCAGATTCCAGCTTTCTGATTAGTGTAAACCCAAACCAAGTTTACAAAAGCGAATATGTACGAAGGTGTATTATTAATTCCATTTTGACTTTATAATCTAACAATTTTATACTAGGTTTGTTCCTACAGAAAATCCCTGACTTGTTGCTGACAGTTTCGTACTAATTTGTTGTACGCATGCACAAGCAATGACTGGTTTGAAACTAGTCAGTGATTATTTACTGGAACACATGATGAACAGTCAGAAGAATAACGTGGTTTTCGGCGTTTGTATACAATTCAGATTTAACCTATAACTTATTTTTTGTCAGCATAATTGTAAAATAATATGGAAGGTAGATATAAATGTAAATTATAATTATAAAAAAAATTAAACTTTACTATTGCAAACTTTTTGATAACTGTCAACAACCTACTCTTAACACAATGTGCATGCGGAGATTTAGAATTTGTGGATAGTCAGCAAACTTTTCTGACTGTCAGAAAACTGGTTTGTGGACTGTTGGAATAGAAAACTTTTTAGTCAGGGATTTTAGACAACCGCGGCTGAAACACTTAAAATCAAACTGCGCAGACTCCGGACTGTCACGGACAGTTTTGTACTGCTTTAGGAACAAACCTACTGTATTTCAAATAAGAATAGCCTTGGTGGCCCTGCGGAACCAGCCTGTTTTACACACATAAAACTTATGAATTAGTTTTGTTACGTGCAAGACAGACTTGACAGCTCGAAACGTCAAAATTTGATAATTTTTAATTCTTTAGTAAATAAACAGTTACTTATACTGATTGGTCTTAACGCAAATCAACTCTATTCTTATCTCGCTGTAATACAGTCGCGACGGGAACCCCAACCAAGCCAGCAGACCGAGGCCCGTAAATAGCCGTGTTCCTTCGGACTGTGTTTATGATTTTGTGAATCCTGATTAGTTTAATCGTGATCCTCTTGAATTATAATTTAAAAGTTATATCAAGAAAACAACCTGAAGAATATAAACACCATCTAGCGTCAAATATCATACGCAGACCAATGCAAATTAATTTATTTTAATAAATAATCTACTGTCCAGTGTTATAGTCAACACATTAACAATGGATCATATAGAAGTAAAAAAAATGTTCTTGGTAACATATGAAGTATGTTTACTTAAAACAAGTCTTTTATGTAACATATTTTCTATGTTTTCAAAAGCATGGTGGGTCATTACATGCTTTTGTAGGAAAATTATATTTCTTTTCATGCATTAAACCCCACATTGATAAATTAAAACGCTCGAAAACGTATTGTCGTTAGCCATTTTAAAATTTGCTCTGAAATGAATCTGTATGATCACTCAAAAAGGATGATTCAGAAGGGACAGGGGAAGGTTGTCTAGTGATCACAAAATGAGAAAGTGGGGATAACGAATAAGAAACGAAAAAACATACTTCATAATCATGATCACTTTGATGATTTAGATTGTGAATCACAGCTCGAAGGAACACAGCTGTAATCATTAGATGCTTCATTACGAACATAAAGTGTCTTTTTCACTTCTGCCCTGAAGGTAGTTGGGAGCATGAAGTGAAATCCATAAAATCTTACTAATCTTTGGTGTACAGCTAGATTAAGTATTGCTCAATGTAAATTCAAAATTTTAATCAACTTGCCCAGTTGCGATCGGAGTTATTGAACTTCGAAGTTGGAAGATTTAACATGGAAAAAACTACTTATAAAAACACACATGCCCATCTGGTTACAAAGATATAACAAATTCAAATTGGAAGTTCATTACATATTTTCAATCTCTGAAATTTTCACGCTAATTTTTGGTAACACTGTCGCCCACGTTTTGAGAAACATCCGCGATGATTTCTAATTCGGCATTTTTCTTTACTTTGTTAACCTCAGGATTACAACCATTAGCTGTTGCGATATCTAGCAGAATAAACATAATATGCAAGTAGTCATGGGACAGCACGCAAAACCCAGAAAACGCAAACACAGATGCAACGGAAAAGGCATTACCATTGAACGCAAATCCAGAATATTCAATCACAGAAAGTGGTGGGGAGTTTGATTACACTAAGTACATTCACCCAGTATGATTACTGAAAAAAATCACCAAATTTGTTATTAAAATAAAACATGCAAATATGATTAACATATTTTTTATTATAAGTAATAACTTTGAATATATAATACATATAAGAATCGCAACGCATATGGCCTAACAACATACTATATCTCTCTCTTTTTATTCACAAAATTATTATAGATAGCTAGTGACTCCTACCATAAAACTATGAACTACGGTAAATCGTGCTGACAGCATTGCCAGATACTATTTGTTAGAGGTATTCAATAATCAATAATTCAAAAATATTGTTTCATAATAACCAGATAATATATTTTGAATCTTCAATGTACATGTATACTTGTTTTACAGTAGCAAACTTAAAATCCTTTATAAAATTCTTTACTTGCTGTTCTAGCTACGTGGCAATACTGTGCAACATCCACCTATTATGTATTTTTTTAACTAACTCAGAAATAATTCGTATAGGGAGGGATAGATGGCACCTTCTCTCGAAATATTTAATCTAAATACATTACGTTGCCATTCTTATATGTATTATATATTCAAAGGTAATAACTTATTAAACTGAACAATATCTAGTTACATTTTTTTATATATTTAAAAATAATGATGTGATTCATCGGTCTGTTCTTTTTTTAATAACTCGATTATTTTAAATATAATGGAAAAAAAAATTAAAACGAAGTGTATTTTATATTAAAATGTCAACTTTTCGAGAAATGTTTAATAGTCGCCACAGGAATTTTCAATCTACAGGCAAAAACTCGTTTTTCGCTAATTTCGAAAATATCTTATAATATCTTATTTATTATAATAGTTAGAAAAAAATTGTTTAGACAAATTTTGTACCGTTTTTTGCGTAGAATAAAACGGCGTAATTAGATTTATTGAAAACTTAATAATTCTCGAGATATAACACAAATTTATATTTTTACCTTCCGTCACCTTTACGTAAGGAAGGTATTGTCTTTGGTAAAAAAATTCAGTGACGAGTTTTTAGTGAATAATCACGTTTTAGGGTCCCTTTAATACGATTTTACCATTTTTACGATAATGTCTGTATGTATGTATGTATGTATGTATGTATGTATGTATGTATGTATGTGTGTGTGTGTGTGTGTGTGTGTGTGTGTGTGTGTGTGTGTGTGTGCATGTGTGTGGGTGTGTCTGTGTGTGGGTGTGTCTGTGTGTGTGTGACGAAAGTTTCGGATCGCATAACTGCAATACTACGATTCGAAAAATTATAATTTTTTCGTATTCCTAAAGTTTACATCCAAAAGAAGAGATGATTAGATTTTAGTTATAATTGGTCAACCGGAAGTACCCTCATTTGAAGATATTAACAGTTTTTATTGAAAAATCGCTGTTAAATCATTTTTTGACACTTAATGTTACTATAAATATTAAAGAATATACTATTATCTGTAGAGTATAGGAAATATGTATATGATATTTGATATACTCTGTATAACCTAAACTTTAAACTTGTATAATATAAAATAATAAAAATAACGACAAACTTGAATTTTGGAATGGAGAAAACTAAAAACACTTTATTTATTTATTTTCTACAACATTCAACTGGTTTTTGGTAGCTTGATCGAACATATATAAATACATGGCTGCTAGATGCAGCTATAACATATATAAATACATGGCTGCTAGATGCAGCTATAACATATCTCCCTCCTTAGAGAGAAGAAAATTAATGACAGGTAATGAAAGGGATTTCGTTACTTGTCATTTTACAAAGAAACGATATAAATTAAAGTGGAGGAGGAATGCGTGTTATCAAAAATTCATTGTTTTAAATATGCAGGTTTTAGTCTGTCTATTGATATGGTTTCTAATTTATCTTTTATTAAAATTTTGAAAAATTTTTCGTACCGCTTAATTACTTTGTAGGGCCCATCGAAAGGTTGTTGCAAGGTTGGGCCTATTGCATTATGTTTTATGAAGACGTGGGATGTGCGAAATAGATCTGGGTTTATGAAATATGGTTTGCTTTTTAAGATTGGGGCTGTGTGCTTTAATTTGCTGATTGCTTGTTTTAATTGTTGAAGATAGTAGGGTATGTTAGGGTCTGTAATCATTGGTGATTGCGTGAAGAATTCACCTGGATGTGTAATTTGGTGCCATAGACTAGTTCTGCTGGGCTGCATTTAATAGGTTCTTTACAAGTCGTGCGAAGACTTAGTAAGATGATTGGTAAATTAGTTATCCAATTTATTGGATTATTATATGCTTTTAGTGAAGTTTTTAGCTGCCTATGGAATCTCTCGATCATGCCATTTGATTGTGGGTGGTATGCTGTGGTTTTTATGTGGTGTGTGCCTAATAATTTGAGTAATTTTTTAAATAGTGCTGATTCGAATTGCTTTCCTCTGTCTGTCGTAATAACAGAAGGAACTCCAAATCTAGATATCCAACCGTTTACTAATGCTTCAGCTATTGTTTGTGTGTTGCAATCTTTGATTGGAATTGCTTCTGGCCATCGTGTTACCCGGTCTATGCACGTGAGTACGTGAGAAAATCCTTGTGAATTAGGTAAATGAACTAGGTCGATATGAATGTTGTCGAAACGGCTGTTTGGTTCAGAAAATGGTTTGAGTGGAGCGTGAGTGTTCTTCGTTATTTTGGCACGTTGGCAGTGTACGCATTGTTTTGTCCAGGATTGTATGTCTTTGTTCATTTTATACCAAACAAATTTAGAGTTTATTAATTTTATTGTTGTTTTAATTCCTGGATGGGATAGTGAGTGGAAATGGTTGAAAATGTCCATTCGAAATTCTTTTGGTATGTATGGTCGATATTTACCGGTAGATATGTCGCAAATTAAAGTATGGTTGGAATTTGGAAGTTTTACGTCTTTAAATTGTAAATTGTGTGTTTTATTTGTCTGTAGTGTCTGTAATTCTTTATCGGTTTCTTGGGCTGTTGCGATTTTAGTGTAATCGATGTTTTTGTCTGTATGGATTGAATTTATTTGGATTCTGGATAATGCGTCGGCTACTGCGTTGTCTTTACCTGACACGTGTCTGATGTCGTTTGTTAACTGTAAAATAAAGTCTGTGTGTCTAATTTCTCTGGAAGTGTAGTTATGGGAAATTTTGTGAGCCATGAAGGTCAAAGGTTTATGATCCGTCAGAATGAAAAAGTTTCTTCCTTCTACGAAATATCTAAACTTTTTCACTGCCAGATACATAGCTATAGTTATAGTAGTTCACGGCCGAATGTGCTATATTGTTTCTGTGTAGGGGTGAAAGTGGCGGAAAAGAAAGCTATTGGTTTCCAGTCTTCCCGTATTTGCTGTTGTAAAACTGCGCCTACTCCTGTGTCTGAAGCATCTACCATGATCGATATTGGGGCGTTGTGTGCGGGAAATGTGAGTGTTACTAAATTTGTTAATTGTTTTTTTATGTCAACGAAAGCTTTGTTTGCTTCTGGAGACCAAATTATTTCTTTTGAGCTGTTTGGTTTATTTGTTATGAGACAATTAATGGGTTTTAATATTGTCGCACAATTAGGGATAAAGCGATGATAAAAGTTTATGAGGCCGAGGAATTCTCTTAATTTTTGTTGAGTTGAAGGTAAGGGAAATTTATTTATTGTGTCGATTTTAGATTTTACTGGTTGAATACCATTTTTTGAAATATTGTGTCCTAAGAATTCTATTTCTTGGACTCCGAATTGACATTTGTTTTGATTGATTAATATGCCGTGTTTATCAAGTCTTTGGAAAACTAATTCTAAATGTTTCAAATGTTGTTCAAGGGAACTACTAGCAATAAGAAGGTCGTCAATGTATGCGAAGCAAAAATCTAAACCTCTGACGACATTGTCAATGAACCGCTGAAAAGTTTGAGCGCTATTTCTCAATCCAAATGGCATGACTAAGTATTCGAATAGACCGAAAGGTGTGGTTATAGCTGTTTTGGAAATGGACTCTTCGTCCATCGGTATTTGATGATACGCTTTTACAAGATCTAATTTTGAAAATATTTTTGAATTATATAAATTTGTCGAAAAATCTTGAATATGGGGAATCGGATAACGATCAGGAATAGTGATGGCATTGAGAGCTCTATAGTCCCCGCAAGGTCGCCATTCGCCAATCTCCTTTTTCTTGACCATATGTAATGGGGAAGCCCAGTTACTGGAAGATGGACGAATGGTTCCCATTTTCAACATTTTATCGAATTCATTTTTAGCAATGGATAATTTGTCCGGAGCTAAACGGCGTGGCCGTGCGAAAACAGGTGAATTGTTAGTGATGACACAATGTCTGACATTGTGTCTAATTTGACGTTTAGAATTAAAAGGTGAAGATAGAGAAGGAAATTTTGATAAGAGTTGGGTGAAGCATGTGGAATGTTGAGTAGTAATATGAGATATTCGATTTGAATTGTTTTGGATGTTTTGGCTTGTCTGCAATAGTCGTTTTGAGGATAAGTCGATCAGCAAGTTAAAGTGCGTAAGAAAATCCGCGCCGATAATTGAATGTTTGACATTCGCGATAATGAACTTCCATGTAAACTGCATTGTTAATCCGAGATCTATTTTTAATGTTTTAGTACCGAAAGTTTTGATGGTTGAGTTATTGACAGCTTGTAGTGTAAGAAGATTTTGCTGTCGTTTCTCACACAATGAATTTTTGATAACACTCACCTCAGCTCCGGAGTCTATTAGGAAGCGGTGGCCAGAGAGTTTATCTGTCAGATAAAGGAGTTTTGTTGTCATTGGATGGGTGTTAGTGCTAGAAATAGATGGTAAGATGGGTTTATTGGTTATATTCTTGATCTGGTGTAACAAAACCTCTGGTTTGTTTAAGGAAGAACTTTGTTGACATGGTGCCACACATTTTCTTGCCTTGTTGCCGAAGTTGAGGTGATACCAGCATAAATTCGCGCTTGGTGGAACTGTGGGGAAAGGTAGAGTCTTCTTTCTTGATTGATCTAATACCAACTTCTTTAATTCAGAGACTTCTTGTTTCAGTTCTTCAATTTGCTGTGTGTCTTTGTTCACGGAAGATAGTACTGGCTGTGTAATGTTCAACATCCTATCTGCGATTTCAGCTTTATCTGTTAAAGAGATATTATTATTTGAAGCAAGGATGAGCTGGATATTTTGAGGGAGTTTTTGTAAGAACAGTTCTTCGAGGATTGAGTCGTCCAGACGCAGTGTTCCGATTAGCTGCTGAAGTTGACGTAAAAGTTGTGATGGCTTTTTATCACCTAAGTCGGTAATATTGAATAATTGTTGAATTCTTTCATGCTTTGACAGTGAAGTTCGATGAATTAATGTTTCCTTTAACTTGGTGTATGGAAGTTCGGTCGGGGGGTTTTCGATAAGGTCTCTGACTTCTGCTGCATACTGAGGATTGAGTAATGCGATTAATTTGTAGAATTTCGTTGTTTCAGATGTTATACGATGTGACATAAATGTTGCTTCTACTTGGGAGAACCATAATGTCGGGTCTGCAGGCCAGAATTCGGGAATCTTGAAGGAATTGGTTAATGAAGAGATTTCAGGAAGTGGAAGTTCAGCAGGTTGTGTGTTTGGAATAGGAGCAGCACAGACCATCTACACTATCAGACTTGCCAACTCTATAGTAAATATAAAAACGCAGTTCGCAGCACCTCTGGCCTTGCAGGGATGAACTAAACTAAAAAAGCGGGAAAATTTAATGATAGCTTCAAATAATTCAAATTTAAAATTCTGTCATTCTGTAACACAATATTTAATTTTTATATATCGATAATACTTTTGACAAGTGAAATTTTAAAATAGTTTTGTCAGGTATTTTTTATTATATAAAAATTATCGATATATAAAAATTAAACTTGTGTTACAGAATATATTAATACTTAAATATAGAAAATCTGAAAGTAATTAAAAAAAAACATTTTTCTACTTCTATGCTTTAATATACTTATTAAATATATGTCATACGTACTTGAATGACACTCATTATGATACAAATTTTCATTTCGATACAGATTATCATTATGATACAGATTTAGTTATTATTTCGATACAGATAATCATTGTGACAGATTTTGTTATCATTTCGTCACAGATTATCATTATGATACAATGAATTTTATAAAAAAAAATATTGGTTTAGAAAAACTAATGTATGCAACTCCACGTATGGCTCGTATCGCAAACTTCATGCAGCAAAACGTTTTCGTCTCTTCGGTGTAACCGGTGCAATATTTCCCGTATTATCGGAAGGAAGTTCAATAAATGATACGCCTGTCTTCGGTGTTTCTGGATCAGCAACTGAAAAGACAAAAAAATATTAGTTGACAATTTAAAATAACTTTCAAAACTCATAATTAACCGTAAGTTAAGTGCAATATAAAACTAAAAATGATTTAAAATAAAAGCATACCAGAAACAGAAGCAGTAGCATCACCAGCAGAACATTTACGTGTTTTCGGTGTCCCTTCGATAGCAGGCATATTATTAGCAAGAACTTCAAATACTGGTTCCTCTTCCTCCATCATTTTTGAAGCAGCAAATAAAAAATAATAAATTATTAGTTATTTCTGAAACAGTTTTAATAAAGAAATAAAGCCTTCATGGAAATACGAAAACAGCAAAGTTTAATAATCTTACGTAAAGAAATATTTCGTATTTCGGCGGTTATGCATTACTTAACCTATAATTTCAAAGCAATTTTTGTATAAAAGAAAATCTTACCAGAATTAAAAACGTCCACAGGTATTTCATGACGATTCAAATTCTTTTTTTCCGAAATTGCTTATCAGTAAAATGAAGTCGGCAGACCCGGAATCCTCGATCTAATATTTGCTGGTACGACAATTCGAGTAGATCAAGACAACCCATCTGGATGATCCATTCCCACCGTAGGCTTTCCAATCTTGGAAAACAAAACATATGCACTTGTTCTTCGACAGGGAGACTGTTTGTAATACATTTATGATGGACACATGTTGGTTCCTGAAAAAAATAACATTATTTTATTTTAATATAACAATAAAACACATAAACTTATGATCAAGGCTAAGAATGTAATCAAATTTGAATTGTTTATACTTACAGATCTCGTCATTTTTCACAATATGTATAATTACCACTAAACCCACTTAACAGAACACAATTCGCTGCTAGTAACTGCACAACTAAATTACACAAAATGGTTTGAAAAGCATTGACTTAAATCAGAAGATTCTGACAACTTTCAGATCAAATTCAAACGTGACAAACGAACCGCCCCAGTTGCCTGGTTACGATACTAGCACAGATACTAGCGCTTTTCTGCGGACTGGTTTCGCAGGGATGAACTATTGCTTTGCAATTAGAAAACCATTAAGGTGTCAGCCGCCTGAGGAGCAGGTACGCCGTCCATTTTCTGGGGTCACCAATTATGTAGAGTATAGGAAATATGTATATGATATTTGATATACTCTGTATAACCTAAACTTTAAACTTGTATAATATAAAATAATAAAAATAACGACAAACTTGAATTTTGGAATGGAGAAAACTAAAAACACTTTATTTATTTATTTTCTACAACATTCAACTGGTTTTTGGTAGCTTGATCGAACATATATAAATACATGGCTGCTAGATGCAGCTATAACATATATAAATACATGGCTGCTAGATGCAGCTATAACATATCTACACGATTTAATTGCATTTTATACTTCATATTCAATGGATATAGAGTTAAAGAATTATAAAGATATTAAATTTCATAAATCAGCCAGCTGTGCTATAGAACCATGGAAACAGCTACTATATTAAGAAAATTCTAATTGATAGATGTCAGTGTCAATGAAAAGAAAATTAATGTGGCAGAGAGATGAGAATGTTGAGATGGATGTTGGGGAAGACACGGAAAAATAGGATACGGAATGAGACGATTATATTAGTTTGAACATGTCATCATATTGGAAGAAGAATGAACAGCTTAGTAGAAGAAGGTGGAAGAAACAGAGGAATATCAAAGATAAGACGGAATGCTGTATTGCGAAGGACTTAAGAGAAAAGGAGGACAATAGAAATGAGTGGTTGAAGAAATTCAAGAATAGCGACTGCTTAACCAGTGGGAAAAGCTAAAGAAAAAGAATTCAGTGTCAAGTGCAATTTACATAGTTTGTTTATGAAATAATTTTACTGGAAATATATAATCTTTTGCAAGAAAATTTATATATGGAATTTGTACATAATACACTGCAATGACGGAAGATAACGTGCTGGCCACATCAGATTTTTTTTAAATGGGAATCTATTTTGAAAATTGTCCCACCTTTTTGCTTATTTTATAAGCTTTTCAATGATATATAATAAGTCTACATTGTTTTGTTTTAAACATGAATTATTTACTTTTTGAAGTGAAAAAATTGATAATTAAGAAACAAATAAAAAACTATTACAAATCATTTTTTTCTTTATTTTTAATATTATTTTCTTCAGTTTTTATCATTTCTTCAATTTATATAACTAAGAAAACATATTAAACCATTTTTGACGTGCCAAAGCCAACTATAAACGTTGATAAAATATAATTTATCTAAACCGAAAAACATGAATGAAGAATAATTTTAAGGACATAATTAATAGATACAGAATTAAATTAAACAAATGATGATCTGTTATAGATTTTTTCGTTTCTTAATAATTTTCAATTTTTTCACCACCCCAAAAACTGAATATTTTCAGTTGAAAAGAATGAATACCACTGAAAAGCATATAAAATAAACAAAAAAGATGAGACTATTTTCAACATAGGTTACCAATAAAAAAAATATAAGTTTGTTATATTTCGAGAATTATTAAGTTTTCAAAATACCTAATTACACAAAAATTATCTAAACAATTTTCCTCTAACTATTATAATAAATAAGATATAAGATATTTTCGAAATTAACGAAAAACGAATTTTTACCTTTAGCTCAAAGACAAAAGATCGAAAATTTCTGTGGTGAATATTAAACATTTCTCAAAAACTACGGAATGTGCAAAAGATTTTGCTCTATCGTTAATATTGCCCGAGATACCTTAAAAACATCGAAAATGAGACATTTATGTGGGAGACGTGATTGTCACGATTTATGTCAAATAAAACAGTTAACTTTTATTGTACTCCTGAAATGATTTTATTCGTTCGGAGGCTTGTGCCCTTAGTTCACTAAACTTTACAGGTTCAGGATTATCGAATTCTTTAATTAAATCCCTAACTGCTTGGTCACACAAATAATCACAAGTATGATTTAACAGTAATTTGCTTGGCGCCATGTCAATAGACTTTTGGACAGTATTATTTGGGACGGTTTGTACAAACTCACACTTATTGTCCCAGATTTTACTATCACTACACTTAGCACTTTTTACGTATCGCTCTACTTGTCCATTTGCTGCAGGTGTGCTAACAGCTATTTTAACATGATGTATGATTTATATTTCTTTCAGTACAAAAATCCTTGAAATCACTAACCAATTGATTACACTTTTCGTGTCATTTCGTTTAACAGGTTTTAAGAACAGAAATTTAAAGAAAGCATCTACAATGACAAGTACGTGGCTATTACCTCGGGGAGTCCGGCTCAAAGGCCCAAAATGATCTAAGTGCAAAATCTTAAATGGAAATTCTCCCTTGTCAGGAAGATGTACCAGTCCTTCACGCCTATACTTATACTATAATTTATACTGGATACAAATCAAACAATTTTTATCTTTAATAGCAGCTATAACTTTCTCGCGATCAATATGAGCATTTTTATCATGATATTCGCAAATAATTGTTTTTCTCATACCATGTGGCACAACAAACAACATCGTTTTCCCTTTTTACCTTCCGTCACCTCTAGGTAAGGAAGGTATTGTCTTTGGTCAAAAAATTCGGTGGTGAGTTTTCATTGAATAAGCACGTTTTAGGGTCTTTACAATACGATTTTACTATTTTTACGATGATGTCTGTATGTGTGTGTGTGTTTTCGTCTGTGTGCGTGTGTGTGTGTATGTGTGTGTGTGTGTGTGTGTGTGTGTGTGACCGCGTTTTCGGGCACGATATCTCCAATACTAGAATTCCAAAAATTACAATTCTTGCGTATTCCTCTTCCTTACAACCATATGCAGACCTGTTTAGATTTTGGTTATAATTGGTCAACCGGAAGTACCCTCATTTGAAGATTTTAACAGTTTTTATTGAAAAAATCAGTTAAATGTTATTATAACTTAAAGATACGATTTGATTGCATTTTATATTTGATATTCAACAGATATAGAGTTAAAGAAGAATAACGATAATAAATTTTATATAAATTTCATAATTCAGCCAGCTATGCTAACTTAACCATGGAAACTGCTAATATATTCAGGTAATTCAAATTGACAGATGTCAGTATCAATAAAATGAAATCAATGAAAGAATAAGGGAAGTAACTCTAGTGTTAGAAGTTTCTAGATATATGAGAGACGATTAAATCTTGGTTTGAACATGTCATGAGGAGAGATGAATATATTAATAGAAGGTGGAAGAAACATAGGAAGACCAAATATAAGATGAAAAGACTGTATTGTAGAAGACTTGAGAGAAAAGGAACTGAATGAGGACGACACGCAAAACAAAAATGAGTGGAAGAAGAAAATAAAAAATAGCGACCCCCTAACGAATGGGAAAAACTAAAGAAGAAGATGTCAGTGTCAAGTGCAATTTGCATAGTTTGTTAATGAAATAACTTTACTGGAAATATAGGATCTTTTGCAAGAAAATTTATATATAGGGCGCGTGCAGTAACATGACTTTGACCCGTGTCAAAATGACAGCAATTAATTATGTCCATAACTGACAAGTGTTATAATTTTTCAATCAAAATTTCATAATTTTCTTATTTCATGTGGTTTATTTGTTATCAGGAGTATGGAATTCAGTTGCCGAGAAAGGGAATCACATAATACCAAAAATTTATAATCTTTTGCAAGAAAATTTATGTATGGAATTTGTACATAATACACAGGATTGACGGAAGGTATTGTGCTGGCCACATCAGATTTTTTCCTTTCGAAACAATAATCCGTTATTTACTGGATATTCGTTCATTAATTTTTATCTCCAGCATTTATCTCGTTTATTATTTTAATAATGTCACGGTCCGCGAATGGGGTAGTTACCAGATGTTAAAATTTAATGAAATTATTATTTGTTTACAATATATGACTCATAATAAGATATATACTGTAATAAAATTCGCCATTTATTACGTAAATATTTCAAAAAAGTTATTTAAAATATGACGATTCAAATCGACCTCTTCTCTGTGACGTCACTCTTACATATTTAAAGCCGCCAAGGCACTAGTGTCGTTGTTTTACAGCGATGGGATGTGACATTTCAAAGTTACAGTTGATAATGATACTAACGCCGTGGACATAACCTTGTTTCTATTTTTTCAACTGTAATACAAAACGTCGTTACAAACTTGCTCAAACAAAAATAAAAATACGTGTTAACTTGACAGCAATCTAACCCAACAAACAAGTTCCCCTTACCCCGCAAGACATACGTCACAAAATATCTTTGTCATACTTCGAGCAGCACGTTGGACACTAAGTTGCAACGGAAGCGGCAAGGGTAACGTCACAGTGGCGGGAATAGATATGTCCGGTATTTTCAATAATTTTTTTCTGATTTAAAAACAAAAATTGTGCAAAATAAAATATATATGGAAAATTTAAATTTAGAAATACTTGCTTCTAATAAAAAAATCAAAAAGGCGAAACTACCACATTGAGCACATTTTAAATTAGTTACTAAATCGTTATCAATAATCATTACGTGGTTGCGATTCAATGCATCTACGTCAGTCATTGCGGTGCTCCAATTTGTAACGGAATTATTGCATGGCCAGGCACCATCTATTTATTCTTGGTGATATTTCTCACTTGTTTAGCGTTTGTATAACTGGGTAATCCGTAAATTTTCCGACAACAAAATTTTCGAAAACAAAGTTCCCGACACCAAATTTTCCGACAATAAAGTTTCCGACAAACAAATTTTCCGACAAACAATTATACCGACAGGAAATTTTCCGACACAATGTTTTCGAAAAGAAAATTTCTGAAATTATTTTTATTTAGATTAAATTGAGAAAAAAATGTGGGCACCCACGAGATGGTGGCCAACCACGGGCGGGGGTCAAATGCCTATTTTGACAAGATTCTAGTTCTCTCCTTCCCCTACATGAGCCTAATCTATGGTCTATTAGTCTTAAAATTTGTGTTCGGAGAATGTGAATTCGAAAACATTGTGTTGGAAAATGTGTTTGTCGGAAACTTTGATGACGGAAAATTTGTTGTCAGAAATTTGGTGTCGGAAACTTTGTTTTCGGAAATTTTGTTGTCGGTAGCTATCATGCAATCGGCTAAATAGACTACGACTTCACCCTACCGTATTAAGTCATTTAGAATTGAATTTATATATCTCTGGAAAAAAACTGGGTGCGTTGGTTAAGCCAAAGGGCATATTTACATACTCATATTGACCGAAGGGTAAGATAAAAGACGTATACTTTATGGAATCGTCTGCCATTACGATGAAAAACATTTTTCAAATCCAATAAGGTAAACCATCTTTTCCCACATAAATTGTCAAGTACATCTTCAATAACTGGTAAAAGGTATCGTTCTTTAACGGTTATTGAGTTCAACGCGCGGTAATCAACGCACATACGCGGGTCACCAGATTTTTTTTTTGTAATTACTACAGGACTACAGTAATTTTATTTACTTGGACGTATAATACCTTCACTGAGCAGGTCATACACAATTTGTTTCACCTGCTGCTGTTTCATGATTGCGAGTCTTCTTTGGCGGTGCACGATCTTCGCTTCAGTGGTCACAGTTGGTTCGGGATTGTGTAGATCTTCTTTATATTTTTGCAGAAGACGGTGCAGACGACTGCAGTTCTCAGGATGTAGTTCCGGGTTGACATGCGGCGTAAGACATTGCGGTTCAGTGGCAATATTTAGGATTTCTCCCAACGATAGTGGTCCTGGGTTTGGCAGCTTGCTTATTTTCATCTCCTCAGGTCCAAACACTGACGTGGTCATGTGGAAAATGAACTCACCAATAATAACGTCATGTGATGTAGCAGAATCAGGAACTACTGAAAAACAAATAGGGTAATCATTGTTTTAGATGATATATAGCTACGACCTAAATTTGGCCACAGCTGCTGATACTGGCGTTTGGTTGACCGGTAATTGTGTCAACTCTTTCGCGAACAATATTCACAGAGCTTCCGGTGTCGATCAAAGCACAGAATTCGTATTCCTTCATTTTGATTTTGGTGATGCATAGGGGTTTGGTCATGCACGTTGCATTTACAATGTTGGTTTATTTTTCTTTCTTCTGCGGACAATCTCGTTACTGATGTCCTGTTTCGCTGCTTTTAAAACATGCTCCTCTTTCTCTCTTCTCCGTAGGGTAGCTTGATGAATAGTGCCCCAGTTGATTACAGTTATAACACTTTACTTGCGTTACATCGTTGTTTTTATTCATTCTCTCAGGCTTGTTGATTTCTTCTAAGTTTTTGTGGTGGGAATTGCTGGTTTGGATACTGTTAATTCGTCTGCATATGATTTCGGAAAATAAACCCTCCGTTGTCGTGAAGTTTTGACTCTTCAACTGTACTCTGAGTATGGTGTTTTCACTACATCGAATAATGTGTAGTATTGAATCTTCAGTCGGTACACCGAGTTTGTTAAGCATCTTCAATTTATCGTGAAAATACTCTTCAATTTTTTCTGATCTTTGCCACTTCCTGGCCTGCATTTTGTCAAATAGTGTCAGTTTTAACTTCTTTTTCAACTTGCACCAAGGTAAATTCGCAAGATCGGCCTGGGAATCGTACCAATCTCTAGCACGTTTAGTAAACTTACTTGTTGCCAAAATCGCAATAGTCGAATCACTTAAATTATTTTGTTGCAAAATCTCAACCCTTTTGAGCCAGTTCTCAATATCTTCTTCGCAATCGCCACTAAATTGAGGAATTTGGTCACTAACGTCCGATAACCGAACATGTGGTTGTTGGTTATCGTTTAAATTCATATTAGACAAAGCAGCACTTGCATTGCTTCTGGCTTCTGGTGTTAGAACAATTGCTTGTACAGCTACATTTTCATCTGTATTTCCAGGGTTGTTTAGATTTTGTTCTGAGTCGGTTCCGTTCTCGGTCATGTTTGGTTAACAATTTTCACTTCACTTGTTTTTAACATAATATTGTTCACCTTTTTACGTTCGTGGACTTAAATTACTGATCCCACTTCTGCTGCTATGGAAGGAGACGTGATTGTCAGGATTTATCTCAAATAAAACACTTTTATTCAGATCATTCACATGTTTTTATTCTCCTCCACGTCCGATTTACAATTCACATATCATATCAAGGAAATTCTATCATACATATCTCCATCTCTAGTCCAACTTATCAACTAACATACCCCGCGAAATACAAAAAACATTTGATTATATTACATTTACAAATATATTAAAATATCTTTAATCTCACTACAATTTTTATTATGAAAAATAAATAAATAATAATATTAAAACATTTGCGATACATAAAGAAATTGTTATTTATAAATCATCACAGTTGCTTATTTGAAAATTTCAAACTCATTTTGAACACATTTTAAATTAATACGTCTTATAATAGAAACATTTTTTCTATAATTTATTTTCAGGCTATCCTTAACGCTAAAATGATTTTAATTACAGTAAAATATGCTATGAATTCTTATTCATGGTAAAAAAATATTAGTATATCATAAAAAATTGTTTTGGAAAAGCATCTGTGCTATTTTGTTTCTTTGTATTTTTCATTTACATTCTTGTGATTAGCGTTATAAGCATTTGCACTATTCTGATCAAAACTTCCATCTGATGTAGTCCAGCCAGTTATTTTTGACAGTTTACCCTCTTTAAAATTATTACGCATCATAGTTATTTCATCATACACTTCTTCCAGCATTTCTAAGTCTATAACATGGTTTTGTAACGTATGTTCCCCATTTAATATTTTTTTTGAATTAGATACTCGAAGTTCATTTCCACTTTGCTGATTATCTTTTGGTATAACTATAACCTTTTCTTTTAATTTTCGAAACACAACTGTAGCAAATGGAAAAATCCATTCAACGCAGGATTTAATATCAGGCCATGTATAACCTGACACTAATAAGGCTTTTTTACGATTTAATACAAAGAATATAACAGAAGCTGCAATGCAACTATATGTAAACTGTAACATCCCGTCGTCAAATGAGCAAAGATCAAGCAAAATACAAGCCTTGATGAAAAGATATTGAGAAAATTGCGGACAAATTATATTATCAATTTTTAATTTTCTCACTGTCTTACGATTATTTTCGGTTTTGGTGCAAGCCAGTTGAAGATATAGGCATAACCATCCGATAACGGTAACAGGATTCACATCCCATTGCAGTTTTGTTAATATTTTCATCTCTTGTTGCAAAACTTCATTTGTTTTGCAAGCGCCATTTGTTAATGTAGCCATTTCATCTACCTTTTGAACATATAGTTCTTCTACTTTTATGGCTATGAATAAACAAGTTATTCCTACTAGCTGTAAAGTTAGTTTGTTAATTACTCCTATTTTACTTAAATAGCGGTCAATGTAATCTATAGTTAAATAGTAAGTTATTCGACGAAAACGACGTTTATGACATACTGCCATTAACCAGTTAAATAACATAGCCCGGGACCTGCTGTTTAAATTTGAATCTCTGAATATATCTACTTTTCTTCCACTTAATGTTATTTGTTCTTTAGAATACGTAATGTGTGAAAAATCAGTTTTATCTGTCCAAGATAAGGTTGGAATCGGAATATCTCTCACATTAATTGATTGGAAACTGTTGGCAGTATTTATATGTTCGATTCTGTTCATCTGGTAGCATAAATGTGGATTATTTTGTATAGAAGATATGAATTCATTAAAAAGTTCTTCTGAGCAAGTTAATTTACTTTTTTTAAGTGGAGGATTAGTTTCATCATTATTACATGTCACTGATTCATTTTCATTAGATTGAGAAACATCTGTAAAATTTCCAGAACTAATTTCATGATTT
Organism: Harpalus rufipes; assembly: GCA_951394225.1. NCBI lineage: Eukaryota > Metazoa > Arthropoda > Insecta > Coleoptera > Carabidae > Harpalus > Harpalus rufipes. The sequence goes on from OX596285.1 coordinate 12,535,118, forward strand.
GAAGCACGACAAGGAATATCTGATAAATTATCGGAACTTGAGACATCATACAAAGCAGCACATTCAAATGATTCATTTTTTTGAAATTGCAGACCTTCTGGTAAACTGCCAGGAATACATTTATTATGAAAAGCGATGTTAGTATGATTAGATACTGCAGTTGAATTCCAAGAAACATATTCCTTAATATCAGTTTTGTTGCATTTAATATTATTCTCTAGTTTAGATGAAACGGAATCAAATGTTTTTTCTTGTACCTTTTGTTTCGTTTCCATGATTTCCACTTGTGATCTGAAATTTGAATGTGATGTACATTTGTTTTCCTTAGAATATTTATAAATGTTATACAAGTTTTCGTTTACAAAGAAATCACAACCACTGTACTAAGAACTTGGCTGCTGTAGCTGACGAAAAATATGCAATTTCTACTTTCTACCTAACACACTTTACAATATTGCAATGGCGGCACAAACACGTGACTCAAGATTCAAGCGACCTTGAAATGATTAAAATCACAAAACAATAAGGTAAACGGGAAGTGCAAGTCAATGTATCAAGTAGACAGCACGGAACTATTAACTATTGCCCCCTGGGTGTCATTGGGTACACTACTTTTGACATATGTCAAATACATGTCAAGTAAATGTCAAATATATGGCATATGAACCTGTCAACGTTCATTTGTTTAATATACAGTGATTACTTAATTTTTATAATTTCGGTATATTTAAATAAAAAAATATTTTTTCTTCAAACGTCATAAAAGTAGCATCTTTTGTGACTTGATTCACAAGGTAGAAGTTTAATTTCTACGCCGCCGGAGTAGAAATAGCTAATTTCTACGCCGCCGGCGTAGAAATAAAATAAATAAATTTCCATAGAAACTATACAGAATCAACGAATAAGAAGTTGTCTCAATAAAAGAAACCTGTAATATCGCCCTAAATGTCACTATAACACGCTTGGTAACCTAAGAATAAAGTTACTAAATACGATTCATAGCTGTCAAATTTAAATATATAACCTGTGAATTGAAATATAAACAGAGTTTATTTTGAGGAAATAACATTATTAAAGAATAGCAGACTTACAGATTACAATTACAGGGACGGTAATCAGCATAAGAATACTTAGAATTAAAGTGATAAGAAAAGATTATATTAATTTGCAGTGATTCGTGGACATATCTTTCAGCCACACTATTAGATTTCCATCCAATTGAACTTCAGGCGACTTACATTACATTATAATCCTTCAAATTCCGACATAATTGCACACAAGGAGGATATAAAATTGCACTGATTTTATGTAAACGTCAAAACGTGAAAAAAATCATTTCAATGTTTATAACCAAAAGGGAACAAATAAGTATCCATAGCTACAGGGCAATTGAAATCGCAAACGTAATTTACGTAAAATGTAACGTCAGTAGTAGATATTTTTCTTGAAATATTTACGTTTGAAGAAAAAATCTAATGTGTCATTCGGAGTAAAAGTGTCTTTGTGTGCCTCGCGTGCATTTATCCGACTCGCTTCGCTCGTCGTTTAAACTACCACGCTCGTCACACAAAATCTCACTTCTACTCCTAATAACACAATATACTATATTTTCATTATTTTTATTATATGTACAAATTACATTATTTAAATTCAATATTTTATAATAAAAGCATTTTCTTCTCATTCTTGATTACATGGAATAGCCGGGTGAGTTCTTATTCATATTTATTACCCATTATTTCAACATGGTCTCCTTATGAACATTGTTTTGCGTGGATTTTTCAAATGATCGTATGCATTTTCGGGATGTAGGTTCTTCTATTTTCTACCTGCTCTGATTTTGTCTTGCCAGCAGTACTTTAGTCTTCCGCCGACGCCGAGACGTTGACTTCTAAGACATATACAATACGGAATACGTACTGTACCACTCGAGTTGCTTTTCTCACATTTTTTCATTGCTCAAGTTGTTTGTTGTTGCTTATAGTTAGCAGAAGATGTCCCCGTGGAAGCGACGCTCAGCAAATTTAGTGATTGACCATCATTTTATATCACACATGTTCACCATCAAAAGTCGACATTGAAATTAGTTTCGAAGTTCTCGGTTTTGCCATTATTTGGACGAAAACCATAGAGGTTAACACAATCACATCAGATCTATATCTGTTGTTCCAATTTTCTTCACAAGAACATTAGGATAAATCCTTGAAATTTTGTATTCTTCCTGTTGTCAATGTCCGTGAAGAGATTCCTTGAAAGAATCCTTTAACGTAAGCTTGTCTCTTCCATAACGGCCGTAGGTCCAATTGGTAATAAATGGTCTTTTTGTTGATTTTTTTAAATTAAAATCAATGAAACGAAACAAAATAGTAAAACCCAACTGCGACCATACATACACATACAAATACGCACAGAAACATACATCACAAAGATAAATGCATTTATAGATTTCTTAAAGACATTGCGCTCAATGTATTTGGAGGGAAAATTATAATATTAATAGGGATAAAAATCATCATACTCTAATAAGTGAATATTATTTTGCAAAGTTCTTTAAATAACAAATAAAACATTATAATACATAATGGGGCACCAATAATTAATTCTGGCGAATTCACAGTCTGTTTAAATTCTATTACAATTCTTGAAACTTTTAGGCTTACCGACAACATAAACGGATATTTACAATTGAGAAGCTTTTGCAAAAACAACCATATTACATTTTCTTGAATTTGAGATAATCAAATAAAAAAATTCTATCTTCCTTACTATTTAAAATTTCTGTATTTTAATTTAACTCAGGATATTCAAAAATTATTACTGGATATTAAGTAATAGAAAAATAAACGTTGGTGATCAATTACATAAGTCATTTTTATAGTACATTTTTGTAGAAACAATTAAACCTAAATGTAAATTATTTGAAACTAAGATACTTTTTGCAAGAAACAGTTTTACCAAACTGTTTGACATCCTCGAATGTAGATGTAGCTCTAGATAACTCAAATTTACAATATTTGGAGTATGGTTGTTTGTGCCCAAAAGCTCCACAATTTTAACTTTTATATGCTTATTCATATAAATCTAAATTACATGAACCGTTTAAAACCATTAACATTATAAAAATGAAGAAAGTCAAAGAAAACTAATAAAAGAAATATTCTTCATATGTAAAATAAGTTTGTTGAGTATGCATATTATGATGAACATCCTATATTAATAAAATATAAAGGTTAACGAATTTATAGTAAGCTAACACAATTAACGCAACCATGATTACTATTTAAAGTAGGATTATATACAAATGATCTTCGCAAATGAAGGAATATGACAAATTTTTACCTGAGTTAATATTACAATTTTTTTTCACATCGCGCCGTATTTTTTAATGGAAATCTATAGAAGTGTTTAATTCTGTGAATCACTTACGACATTCATATATTTATTCTCGCAGTTGGGATGCCGACATTTAAATTTATAACGAGGATTAAAGCTGAAAATGTTAGTTAAATTAGAAGAAATAACTAAAATAAAATTATTAAATTATTACTTATCATAAGCCATAATATATATTTTTTAAACCAGCGACTTATACTTGACAATGCAGCAATTACAATATTTACTTATCATAAGCAATATATTTTTGAAACCAGCGACTTATACTTGACAATACAGCAATAAAAAAAATCTGTTGTGGCCAGCACAATATCTCTCGCCACTTCCGTTTTTAGTTATATAAGTATAGGGCGTGAGCATTCATGTGACATTGTTGGCCTTGACAAGCAGATATGGGGGTTCTGTCAAAATGACAATTAGTAATTTTGTATATAGATGTCAAATGTCAGAATTTTTCATGAAAAATTCCAAGATTTTCTAAATTCACGTAGTTAGTTTGTCATACTTGACCTAGAGAAGCAGATATGGAGGCCCTTGTCAAAATGACAGTTAGTAATTATTTACATAAATGACAAATGTCGTAATTTTTCACGTGGTTAATTTGTCACCAGAAATGTGGAATTTACTTGTCGAGGAAAATAAACCACATGGAATTGGAATATCATGAAATTTTGGATGGACAATTGACATATATGTACATAATTACTAGCTGTCATTCTAACTCGGGCCCTTATTTGCTTGTCAAGTCCAACAAAGTCACATGACTGCTCGCGCCCTATAAATTTCTCATGTCTTTCCTTTATGTTTGGATTATTTTTATAATTTTAAATTTATTTTTTGAGGAAGTTTTCTCCTATACTTCTAAATGTCCGAATTTCTTCCAATTTCTTGACTGGATTTCAGATGGGTATATGTATATAGCTATAATTTTAAATATTTAATTGTTATTATTGTTATACAACAAGAAATAGTAAACTTACCAATATCTCTGAAAAATTCTTCAATAATGTCAGTTAAACTTCTTCATTTGACGTAAAAGAGTATTTTGACGTTTTACTACTATGTTGCCAAAAAGAATATCTAAGATTTATTTTCAGCTAAAATCTATATAAAACCATATTCGTACTATGGCAAATTCTGAATCGATTCTTATCCACTGTCATGTGTTTAGTTAAAATAGACTTAAGGTCAAATTTTAGAATTGAGCTGCCAATATCGCCCAAACAGGTTTATGAACTACTGTTGATTTTTGGCAATGACATTTTCCTGTCATTTACAAACATCTGATGGTTACTATAGAGTTGTTTAGACTCTGAAATTTATTAGAAATTATTTTATATTATTATATACTATATCTCCAAACCTATAGGAGATATAATAAAATTTTAAAATGTATTGAATAGAGAATTTTATGTTCTTTAATGCTAATAATAAAAAAATTCAAAAAAAATAATATTTAGAATTTTTTTTTTAAGATACTACTACTTCCGGTTTTCCAATTGGTACCAAAACCTATTCAACTCTTCCCATTAATGTTAGATTGAGGAATCCGTAGTTAAAAAGGTCTTTAGTATTATAGAATTTGAGAAATCGTGTCTCCAACAACCTCACACACACACACACATCCACACACACACACACACACACACACACACACACACACACACACACACAGACATCATTGTAAAAATGTTAAAATCGGATTCTATGGACCTTAAATCGTACTTATTCAGTAAAATCTGGATATGCGATTTTTAGCATGAATCCAATACCTCTCTTAGCGAGAGGTAAAAATTATTTACTTAACGGGTGTTGGAATTTTTACGGTAATTAATTCATACAAATTGCCCTACGGGTCTTCAGGATTACATCGTTATTGCATTTTGTTAAGAACAGTATAGCGATCATATTAGCAAAATTAGAAAGACAGACTATCTTTAATAACAATAAAAAAAAAAATTTACTTCACGAGGTTTGGAATTTTTACGCTAATTAATTCATACAAATTGCCCTACGGGTCTTCAGGATTATATCGTTATTGCATTTTGTTAGTATCTACATAGGGATAATATTAGCAAAATTAGAAAGACAGACTATCTGTAATAACAATAAAAAAAAATTTTTTACTTCACGAGTGTTGGAATTTTTACGATAATTAATTCATACAAATTTCCCTACGGGTCTTCAGGATTATATCGTTATTGCATTTTGTTAAGGACAGTATAGGGATCATATTAGCAAAATTAGAAAGACAGCCTATCTTTAATAACAATAAAAAAAATATTTACTTCACGAGTGTTATAATTTTTACGATAATTATTATTATTATAAAAACTACCTTTAATTTAATATGATTAACATTATATTATTGTAATTTATACTTTTGCTCCATCAACATATTGTTATTGTGTCTCTAACTTAGACTAATGCGTAGAATACACATTTAAGGTGAAATGATACCCCTGCCCGCGAAATTCAAAATGAGTGAATAGGTTTTCCATGTTTTATTTAAAATTGTGTAATGTAATATGATCTCTTCGTATACAATAATAAAAAGGAAACAATTTGTCATGAAAATAAAATAGTTTCAATAATCTTTGTATCTATTTATTCACCCAAAACAATAATTTAAATATTATTTTTAAAATATCTTCAGTTCTAAATGTTGGATTTTAATTAAATTTGCATGAAAAATTTGTAACAGGATAGGGAATAAAATATGTGAAAATAAAAAAAAATGAACTTCGAGAACAATTTTAAAAATACAAAAAACCTACTTTTTTTATACATTTTAATGTGTTTCTTCTATACTAAACGTTAAATTTTGTTTAAACTTTAATATGTTTTGAAGAATTATGTTATACAAATCATATAAAAAAAAATCGAAAATTAAACTTCGAGAACATACTTAAAAAAAATAAAATGTTTAATTTTATTTTTTTTCTCAAGTGTCTGAAGTTCTAATGTTAAATTTTGTTTAGTGTTAGGTACTATACATATTTCTATATGTCTCAGGTAAGTATTTTAAATATTTATCTTTTAATATAGAATATATTCGTAATTTAAACAAATTCGGTAAGTATTTTCATGGAATATAAGGATGTGGCGCTATGAGTAGACCTAGCGGTGAATAGATAAACTATAATGAAATCGGCGGCTCTATATTTCGTCCCGACTTTATACATTGTCTTACATATTGTTCGCAGCATTTATTTTATATTGCGTTTCGTAGTATAAAATTGTATTTTGTTGTCTATTGTATTCACGTGTGTTATAATAATGGCAAGCGAGCAGCCAAAGTTATTTTGTCGCAAAAAGATCACCAAACGAGGTTCTAATTTCTTAAAATCGGGGTAAATAAAAACATTTACATGCGGAGATATCTACTTGGTGTACTCGTATATGGGTATATATGGCGCGACCGAATGAGGAATAATTTCGTGTATGAAGTATGAAGAATAGGCTCGTATGTGTTTACTTCGCGGCGTAACAGCTAGAGGCGAACGACAAATTGTCTAAGAGCGCCAGGCGCTTGTATCTTGCAAAAAAAAAATTTGGACGTTAGGAAAGTAAAAAGATCCTTTCGCATATGCCATGAGTTATTAAAAATTCAGCATCGGTGACCGGCGCTTGTACGTATTTAGTAGAATGCTCAGTGCTACGAAAAGCGTCAAAAAATAAGTTTTGTGGGGGAGTCGGTGTAACAAGCTGGAATTTTCACACATGAAAGTTAATGACCTAACAAACCAAAATTTCGAATTTGTTAAACTTGAAGCCTGGCAAAAGGGCACTACAATCAAAATTTGAGGTAGAGATAAAATGATAAAGAGAACATAATATTTTTTTTTCAAATTAAAAAAATATCAACTTTCGTGGGTGATCTATTTTTAATTATTTAATACGAGATACATTGAGGCTTACGAGCTTGAGAAATTTGAATGAAAGAATGATGGAAAAAATCAACCCAAATTAACCAATTTTTATGTTTACCTACACCAGATTATCTCAAAAACTAAACCGTAAATCAAAAGAATAGTATTCTTTATAAAAGCTTCTTTGGTCTTCTGAGGACATAGTGGTGTATTTTTTATAATATTTCAAGGTATAGCAATCGAATTATGTTATGATATATAAAATAATACGTTTTCTTATAATTTTACGTTGGTCGAGCGTCAAACGTTCCCACCAATGATCTCATAACTCTACACTACGCATCTTGGCTTGAAACACTGTTATGAACATGTGAGTGAGAAGGAGAATACATAAGACTGTGCGTGTATGACTGTGAGGGTAATTCCCCCCCCCCTTCCTTGTCGCAAGACCTAGGGACATATGTATATTCAAGCGAGTAATAAGTTTTATGCTGAATATTATTAGATATTTTATAATTTTTTGACACATATTAAGTAAAATGATGCTTTACTATTTATAATATATTTATTTCATTCAATTAGAAAATAAAATACAGACGAAAACTAGAAAAACGAATTTGTATATAAAACAAGTAAAGCTTACACATTAATTTTTGTACATAACTAATTATAATTAGGTACTAAATATTATTACTTATTTATATCATAAAAAAACAATAATGAAAGTTACAAATAAAAACTTAGAAAAACATTTTATTGAACGAGTAAGGAATATACAATGAAAATATTAACTAGTAAACTTAAAAATGAGTAGTCGCCGCAACGCGGGATTTGGTTTTGGCTAGAATTTCATAATAAAAATATTATAAATGATGAAAAACTTTACTGTGCATATTTACAGCTTTCTACAATAACACTGTAATTTTAAAAAAAAATTCACAGCACATGATTAATAAAAAATCTGATGTGGCCAGCACAATACCTTCCGTCAATTCTGTGTATTATATACAAATTCCATACATAAATTTTCTTGCAAGATTCTAAATTTCCAATAATATTATTTCATGCAAAACGCACTCGACACTGACATCTTACATAGAGGTGACGGAAGGTAAAAAAATTACGAACTGTATAAAACGCAAAATATAAAAACTACAAGTAATAAAGCTATTCATGAAACGAACTAAATTTAAATGAACTAAGAAAAAAATATTACAGGCCTGTAACTAAAATTTGATGAGTAAATTTTTGCCTTGTTCTTATTTTAGCCTCATGTGGTGTAGTCTGAAAGGGTATACTCTACGAGTATACTCTCATAGTTTCGGAACACTTCAGAGTTTCACCTGGAGTAATACTCTTAACTTTTGGAATGGTTTAGAGCATACTCTTTACTCTGGAGTAGGTTTTGGAACGCACCCCAGCGAGCACATGGTTAGTTTCATTGTTCCATTTTCTGTTTGCACAGTCAGTCTTCGTAAAAAATAAGCCGTTTTTTGGCGTTGAACCAGTTTTATGTTTTCGAAACTATTTCGTACATGACGTCATAAATGTGGAGATCGCTAAAATAATGTGTTTTGAACTAATGACGTATAAATTTCAATCTGTCAAATGTAAATTGGACGTTTGAGTGAATTTGAATTTGTAGTGTATATAAAAACTATTCAAAATATTGTAATTATTATAAACTGGTTCCTTGGTTTCACTTTATTGTTATTTTCTAAGAAGTAAACTCTGTATTTTTATATTTATTTATACGTACAAACGTTTGGGTGCATACTCAACGCCCGAATATTCAAAACCACAAATGCATGCACAGAATTAAGCTAAACCGCACACCGCGTGCCATGTACCAAGTTGTGGGGTGGGTGGAAATCTTTGAAACTATGTTTGTATTTTATAAGACCGGGACAGCGCGTACGCAGTCCCGACTAACAAAAATTACGCGCCCGAGTTATCCGCATTAGGGATAATCGCAGGGGTCAGCCCAGCCGTAGTGCAATGGAAGAGCCTCACCCTGGGGGAACCGCCTTGTTGATCACGGTAACCCCTACGCCAGGTAAGTATGCTTTGCTCACATTCTACACTCCCTTATCACTACAACTGTACAGGCAAACGATTCGTAGAGCTAACACATCTTTTCTTCGTTTTATTTCTATATTGTTTGAAATATTTTAATATAGTTTTTGGATATCAAATCATATATAATTTCTACACATATTTGTAATATAAATAACAGCCATTTAAACATATTAGATGGTTTTAAGTTAAAATATAATGCTAGACTACAGTCATAATACATGCAGAGCCATCTGTACAACTTAAACCGTAGTATAATAATGAGAATGCATATATTGATTTTTAATTCTTTTGATTCGTGAATTATGAGCAGTTAGTATAAACAACTGATTAAGGGTGATTAGCGAGCAGTTGACTAGCATTGTTTTATCTCTATCAACTGTTTATGATTTATTTTAGAAAAAAAAAATTGCAATTATTTTCCTATAACTGTTTTAGTTTAATCTATTAACGACTGACAGAGATAAAACAATGCTGGTCAACTGCTCGCTAATCACTCTTCAGTTGTTCATACTAACGGCGATTATCTTGTATTCTTAATATTAATGAGTTTAATAATAGCAGGAATTTCATATTGGTGTTAATTTGTTCGAAAATATATATAATCTTTGATTTTATATCACTACAAATTTCTATAATTTTTATGGAATCAACTTGTTTTGGAAAATGATGAAAACGATCCAATAACTAACGTTATAAAAAAAATGAGTAGCAGGAAAGTTGCAAGAACAATTCATTTGTTTGCAAGAAATTTACTAACGAAGTATCATTTAAAAATAACACGATTGTAAATAGTGGTTTTGAAACTCATTGAACTATGGGTTGTTTATATGTACTGATTGATGTTAGTTACAAACAAAATTGAAAATAATTCTTGTTTAAATTTCAAATGGTTGTATTAATTGAATTGAAGTAGAGGTCTATTTTTGTATTAAATGAAAGTGGGCCGATCCTGACGGTACTGCAATGCCAGGCCAACCCGTGACAGAGGTGGAGCAAGCCCCTAACACTCCGTCATTTTCCAAAAATCAGTTTAATATACTGGTCCTGCTGTGCAGGACATATCAGATATTAAGCTGATAAGAACAGATTTGTTTTATTTCAAAAATTTTCTGTTACAAACAATATAAAAACATAAAATAGGAAATACAAAACATAAATTACAAATACAAAACAATATTAAAACAATAATATAAATATATAAGAGATAGTATAACAAATATGTAAATGTGAAAAAAGTTTTTTTTTTTTTTTTTTAAATTGTTGTAAAAATATAGGTAGTCCTTCGTAAATGGATGCCAATTTAGGGGGAAGCTGCGTCGTCTCGACGAGAAGCAACCAACGAGGGGTCTGTGGCATCAAGGACTTGGGATGCAGAGATATCAACGGAAGAAGTCATAGCGGGAGCAATGCTATAGGGTAGATTAGGGATGGAAGAAGATGGATTAGTATTAGGAGTCAAAGGGATAATAGATGAAGCACCATCTTGAATGGTCCATTGTCGATGTCCAGTTAAATGCTCAACATAGATGTCACGAGACCATCTGATTGTATCACTGGTGATTAATTTTTTCATTAGTGTACCATATTTTTTGGTACAAATTTTTTTAATAAATGCATCATTTGCACGATACCACGAACCTAACGATCCAACGACAATTGGTTCCACTGATACATTATCGTATCTTCCTCGAAAGGTTTGCGCCAAAGGATTATATTTTATAATTTTGTTTTCTTTTGCTGTTTGAAATGCTTCTATACGATCTTCAAAAGTAACTGTTATATCAATAATTATTAAATTTTTCCCTCGAACTATAACCAAATCGGGTCTTAAATTTGATGTTCCAAAAGTTTGATTTTCAGCAAGTATGTGGTATTTTACTCGCGCTGCATTTTTTATTCTTGTAAGAATAGCGTTGTGACGTAGTTGATATGCATGAGAGTATCGCATACAATGATTTAAGACATGAGGTAGCGTTTCTTCCGGATAATGGCATCTTCGGCATCGATTATCATTTGCTGTGTTCCTGTATTTTGATAAATTTTTGTTTAGAGGTACCAGATTTAAGCGAGCCCGATGAATGAATCGCCATTCAGCAAATCGGGTGTATTTGCCATCGGAGAAAAAGTGGCTATTAGTATCCGATGACGCAACACATTCGATTGCTTTTCCTTGAGATGGTAAGTTGATGATTCTATCAAGATATTGACTTTGCTTTATTATTTTGAAATTATACATGATTTTACGACGATCAACCGGATTGATAGTTTTATTTTCGTTTAAAGTGATGGATGGGGCACCGTCCATGAAACTCCAAGAACAATTATTACGGCAAGAAGCCTTTCTTACTGTGGACCAGATATTTTTGTGTGTGGTTGAACGTTGGTTAAAAGGATTATTCAAATCCCCAGATAAAAAGCGGCCACGTAAATCATCAGAAGCGTCTTGATTACAACGAATTTTGACAAAATAATCCAGATCATTTTTAGCTAAATCGATTATCGATTCATCCCGTAAGATACTACACTTTGATCTTAGCCATAGGCCGAGAAGCGATACCAATGCATACTTCCTGACGGTATATAAACATGCGACAATGGTAAACTGACAATAGAGATAACGACCAACCTCAAAATTCAAATTCAAATTACGCTTAAACGACAAAAACATTTCAAAATTACAATTTACAAACTTAAAATTTAATATTGTAATGTATAGCAATGAATTTAATAGAGATTTAGTTTAATTCCAAATAATATAATATGTCGAAAGAATTTTCAAAACGTACAGGGCAAATGAGAGTGGATTTAGGCAACTATCATGACATCTAGCAGTCTCCGAGTTTTGTCGATGATACACGATTATTTAACGATGTTAACTCAAAACTGGCTCTATCCATTAATAAAATAAATGATTAAACAAGTATAAAAAATATGTTACAATTAATATCATTGTATTCTAATTAATTATTTTTGTTTATATACTTTATATACGAATATTACATATAAAAGTATAACTACATATTTTTTGAGTATATATAAAAAATATCTAATTAGCAGGAATAAATACTAACCACTCTAGCTGGAAAATATGTTAATGAGTTCGTAGAATTTATTTGAAAATATTAATAATTATATTAAAAAATATAAGAAATTGTTTAGATATTAGGAACAAGTTAAAAATTACTCGTACAAATATGTTTTTACCTTGATGAAAATTCTTCCATTAATTATTTAATGTTCGGTAGGTCCAGGTAAGTCGAATACGAATAATACGACACATGTCACAGCAGATTTATAATTAATTCAAAGAATAACATACATCTGTTCTTAAGAGTCTTATTAGTATAAATTTTCTAGTCTTATTATAATAGTCAATACTTTTTGAATCATAATTACGTTCCATCTATTTTTATTTTTTAATAAAATTTGAAAATGTTTTCTTTGAGCGATGAATTGGTTTAGTTCTGACATCTATTAATTGGTGGCATAAATTAAGTAAATAATAATTCTTGTAACAGATGGCGCTACAAGTGTTTAGACAACCAGACACCAATAAAATGTACAAAAGAATTATTTTTTTAATTCAAATATTACCTTATGAAATAATCACTTCTACATTCATGAATTCGTCTTTTTCTTACTTACATTACTTTAAATACTTATATAAAATGTGAAATATATCTCTTTAAAACTAATAATAAAGTTACTTCCCTCTATTGTCGTCATACCAGCATAAGATAGTACAATACCTTGAATAATGTTTTCAATTGTTACTCTGACCTTCCTTCTAAGCGAATAAATCTTTCGCCTTTTACTAAAGATTTCCGTGGAGGAGGGTAACTCAAATGAGTCTTTACTAATTTTTCATTGCCCGGCGCAAGCTGGGCTACTAAATGAATCTAAACATAGTTAGTAAATTATCCACGTTCCGGTTTGTAAATATAGGTTGATTTATGTTAATGTTATACACACAGTAGTATATTGTATAACTAGTGCAGAAAGTTGGATATTTCACACGTGTTGTACACGATACTTTTCCGACGACCACAATTTGTTGAATTGACATTGACTTTATACAGGTGTTTTCTATAAAACAACCAGCGGTTTTTTGGGTGAACTAGACTTAAGAGAAAAATGTTAAATTCAAAAAGTAATCAAGAATAAGGGGCTAATAAAACAGTAATACAAACAGACAGACAGAAAGAGACATACTCGTAGACAGAAAGCAGCGCCCGCTCCAGCGTTTACGTCGCCCCGGACAAAAAGACAAATTGCCGCCCCTTAAACATATACATTTTAAAATTATTTAAAATAAAAATCAAATGGTTTTAAATTAAAATAAAAAAGTATATTTAGAAAGAAACACTAATAGCTATTTGTGTATTGAGAGCGCAAAATAGGACATGTCGATTGAGAGATTCTCTCGAAATCGACAATGCCCATTTGCGTTTGAAACACACACAAGATTTTTTCTACAGTCGCCACAGTGGGGTCCTCCAACATAACAAAAAATAATAAAATGTACACTTTGTACTTACACTACTACTCAATTAATAAGGATTATTATAAAGAAAAAACGTCTTTTATATTTAATTTATCGTTACTTCCTATTCTTCTTGACCTATTGCTTCAATCTAATCTAAATATTTTATACTTTCGTTTTTGTAAATGAATACCCTATTTTATTTTCACAGTAGTGCGGCATTTTTTTTTTATGTAATATACCAACAGAGTAGTTGTCATATTGATTTGTAAAGGTGGTAAATGTGTCATTACAGTGCCACTAGTTCCTGACTAAACGTTTCCATCAAGAATGTAGACAAATGATATTTCTCAACATTGTATAGTTAGAAATTTGGACAGCGAGCGTTTTTTCTACTTTGTCGCGCTAGAGCGGCAAAGTGACATTTTGCCTTGACAAAAGAGAGCGCAAATGGCTACTTTCTATGTAGACTGTAGAAAATAATTAACATTCAAGTACGACAAAACAATAAAAATTAAAAAGTACCTGTACCTAGTTACAAATTGTTAACCAGGTGCATTTTTAATTCTATTAAAAAAAAAATTGACAAATATCAATTTCGATTATTTGGGTATTTAACATATCAATATTTTGTCACATTCCCAGCCAAAATGCCGCCCTTTAGATTTGCCGCCCCGGACAAATGTCCGGGTTGTCCGCCCCTAGAGCGGGCCCTGCAGAAAGACAAAGTGTGGGAGACATAGACAGACATCTGCAACTGTCAAACTTTTAAATACAAATTTTTAGATTAGTTCGCTCAGCTATCGTAGCGTGTGATAAAATCATATCACACAGTTGCGGACGCATTTGATTGGCTAACGAGCTTTCATATCACACAGCATTGCTATATAGTGATGTGCAATGACCAACTTTCAGTAATAGTTTAGTGTGTGAATTTATGTACTTTTTCCGTCGACCGTTTATTAATAGGCTATTTTAATGTATAGAAAATCATTCATTAATGACCCCTATTAATGCATGATTTTTATTAATAAACGATTTATTGGGTGCGTTCACCACATGGAACACAGCATGTATTGCTAACGCTAAGTTGTAGCAAAAAGGTAGACAGAATTAAAAGTCATGCTTTTGACACTTACTAGCGAGGTATATTCACGTAGCATACCTTTAAAATGAATTTTAAAGAATAAAATTACTCAAATAACATAAAATACCGCTTGCGTTGTCTAGCATTAAGTAATCTGAACGCAACCACTGAAAACAATTGATGACAAAACTTATTGATTTTCTGACATAAAATTTGACGTTCGGTCAACCATTACTAACCTAAAAAAAATTGTCATGGAATAAAATTAGATTTTCCATTTAAGTAAGTTACGGTCAACGAAAAAATATTGTAACTAACACGTGTGTTAATTGGCGATAAATGATCTCAACAATTAACACACGTGTTGATAACTTCAATGTCCAGAGATTCACAACAGTGAATAACGTTTGTGTGACTGACAGCAGCTGAAAAATTTGTCAACATTACCTATAAAAATAAATATTCCTTTCATTTTCACAAATTTTTTGTTTTGGCACTGATGTTCCTTTTTATCATCATATGGTTTATTTCCTCAGCCTTACGGCCTCGGCAACTAAATTCCACATTCATGATAAAAAGTAGAACTTCAGTACCTACCTTAATTGATACATAAATAACTATTATTCTGAAAGTACGAACACATATTCTCAATGAAAAGCTTGTACGTATCTATGACATGATGAATAATTAGCAGAACCATTCGGATACTTATTTACAAGGAATAATACGGCTGTTACAATAATTTTTATATGCTTTCTATATATGAAAACTGAAAATATTTCGAAATATTTATTAGATATTTTACAATATTTTTTTGAAATTTGGATATTTTGAAAAAGTCACGTGTTCTGTTTTCTTTGCGATCCTCAAAATAAGTATTTACTGCTTCGATGGCTTCTTCGTTGGATCGAAATCTCTTTCCAGTGAAGAACGTTTTGAGTTTTGGGAAAAGATAGAAGACCGGGGGAGCTAAATCGGACGAATACGGTAGATGGGGGACGATTTCAGTTGGGTCAATTTTTATTGAGCAATACGACTTGAATGAGCTGGTGCATTGTCGTGGTGAAACAAACTCTTTTTCTTTGCCATTCCCAGGCGTTTTTCTTGAATTGCTGCTTTCAGCTTGTCTAAAAGTGTGGCGTAGTATTGACCAGTTACAGTTTTTCCTTTATCAAGAAAATCAATTAGCAGAATGCCTTTGGCGTCCCAAAAGACTGACGCCGTTACCCTTCCTGCGAATGACGTAATGTATGTACTAGGATGTCACAGAAGAGGGGCTTGTTTTTCATGACTATTTGGCGCCAATTTTTTTACCTCCCGCTACCCTTGGTAAGGGAGGTATAGGGATCGTGCTAAAAATCGCATATCGAGATTTTGGTAAATGACCACGTTTTAAGGTGCCACAATCATATTTTAACATTTTCACGATGATGTATGTGTGTGTGGATCCTCTTTACGCTCTAACTCAAATACTATCGTTCAGAAAATTTTGAAACCTTGTATTTCTACTTTACTCTTATATGGAAAGATGTCATTAGATTTTGGAGTAAATCAGATAACTGGAAATGGCATTTTACTTGAAGCTCAAAATAGTTTTTCTTCGAAAAATACCTTTAAATGTTATTTTTCGAGATTTGTTATTAAAAGAATTAAAGTTTTTAATTTTTTTACATGCTTGCGTTAACACTTTTTGTATATATTTTATGGGTAAATTTCTAAAATTATCTATAATTTTAATCCCGGAGCCTACGCTTTAAACACAACTCCATAGTTACACAGTTCAGATCTCAAATGTATGTAACTGACTGATATGTCACTGGTAACAAATTAATCATTTCAAATAATAATAGCAACGTTTTAAAAAAAAATTAGTAAATGGAACAATAATTATATGGAAAGGAACTTAATACTGTTTCCAGCATAAGTAAATATGTAGGTAAGATAAAATATATAATATATCATCACGGCATATTACCCATTGCTGGATTAGCCAATATGCTTTGTACACAGATGTCAGTAATAATGCATGACATATTTGTACCGTGCGGGCGTTTACCGAGCGTCACTTCGCGCGAATCTGGGAAACCGGGTTCGATTCCGACCGACGCCAAATATTTTAGAATTTTAAATGGCACAAAATTGACCCCTTGTGGTGCACTCTCCACGCCAGTAATGAATATAGGTAAGTATATAAATAAATAAAATATAACATCACGGCATATTACTCATTGCTGGGTCTGCCAGTCAGCTTTGTACACAGATTTCGGTGACGATGATGTTATATTTGTACCGTGCGGACGTTTACCAGGTGTCACCTCACGAGCACTTATTGCTGGCCTGGAGAGTGCACCACAGGGGTAATTTTTGTGCCATTTAAAATTCGAAATATTTGGTGTCGGTCTGGATCGAACCCGATATTTAAATTTAATTTAATTTTAAGTATTTACATGAATAAAAATTGAATTAAACGAGAGATATTGAGTTGGCCACATCAGATTTATATTTAATTATTTACGAAAATAAGAAATTATTAAAAAAATATATTACTAAAAAAATATTGCATAAACTTTTATTTCAAATACTTTTCGAAAAATGTGAAACAGGTTTATTATCTGTTTGGCTTATATTACATCATAAATAATGGTATATAGATTGTAACATATTTATAAAAATGCAACTAAATATATTCAATTTTTTGATTTAGCATATTTAGGAGCAATTATTACAATCCTAAACTAAAGCGTCATGGGCGATAACACTGGATGAGTGGATGTGGATGACGCTGAATTGCTGAATACGAAAATTATTTATATTGTGATGTACCTACCTACCTATTTTTTTTTTTTTTTTAGTAATTGTGAAAATGTAACATTTACTTTATAAAATGTTTATAATAAAAGTTTCCTACGGTAAATACAAAATATTATGTAATTAAGGAATAATATGTTATATGTTACGTACGATTTTTAAAATTTTGTTACTTATTATTCATTCACTTCATCACTCTTCCCTCTTGCAATACATTATTAATATTTCATACAAATAAAATATCTTTACGTTCGTTAATACTTTTAAAATTATTATTATACGTTCAATAAAATGTTCAATTTTCATTAGGCAACCTACGAGAGTTAATGCCAAACGACATATTTTATTTTTAGGTTTAGAACTTGGAACAAGTATGACTATTACCGAATAGATGGAGACTGTTAAATGAACAAATATTTCTACTTTATCGATTCAGCCATAATTATTCATTTCAGTGCTCACTAGCGCTCGCTTCGGCGTAGAAACAAAATAAAAGGGAGTATCATTTCACCTTAAGGTGAAAGTTTATTAATGATTGTCATGTACTACAGAAAGAATTTATAAATCTCGTATCATACTGTACTGAGAAAAATTGTAAAATTGCAATTTTCATTTACGTTTCAAAAAAAAGTTATAAACGCCTTCTTTTTGTCAAACTTAGTCTTGTAACAAAAAACTGTACTGCTTAAATTTGTTAAAAAAAATAATGTAGATATAGGGCGCTCCCCTACCTAACATAAGTAAAAATAAAAAAAATTGTTGATTCTGTTTTGGAAATATTAATTTTTATGTTAGCTTTTGTACCAAAAATGACACTTTTTCTTTAATTACACAAAATTGTGCTGGTCAATTTTAATTAAATTGTATATGTGGGTTGGTGGGATATGTACACATAACATATAAAAAAAAAAAAAAAATTGTTGATTTGGTTTTGGAGTAATTAATTAAAATTTAAAAAATATACATATTTTCCCATTTATCTATAATTTGACTGAAACTATCATATATATTGTATGTTGAAGAATAAACCTAAACTATCTTTTTCATGATTTTAACAAGAAAATTGATTATTTTTATAATTTTGCTGTTTAAATAATTAAATTCATTTGTCAGCGTTCTGACCAACGTTCGAACGCGCGCCACTAGGGGTTCCATTTAACCTTAATATAATTCATTACAACACACTTGGTGTCGGTAGTATACATCTATACGTTCACTGTGAGGCGGGTTAACAATTACTTGAATCTCGAATCGGCTGCTAATTTCACCGTCATAATTTGGATGCAGAATTAGTTCTCTATACAATATTTATTTGAAGTATTTTTGTCTAAAATAATTTGGGAACTTTTGCGCAAAGAAAAACTGGTTTCCCATGTTACACGCCTATGGCCAGGTTTTTAATTAACAATTAAGCAAGAATGTTCTTACCTTAATTCAATTATTATTGAATATGAAATAATAAATTAATTGTAATATTTGATATTAGTTGGACGCTAGAAAAATTTGATTTTATGTTTAAAAGAAGACTTGAATTCGCCAATTCTAAAACAAATTGTTTTGTGTTCAAAAGGACACATATTTCAGATAATACAACATGGGAAACGTTTTTAAAACTTCACAATGATTGCCATTTTACTTATATCAGTATTGATATAAATTATGTATGAAAAGTTACAATAAGTAGATAAAAAAATTTAAAATATAAAACATAAGTACGAAATTTTATATTACTTATTAACACTAACAATGCCGAAAGGTTTTCAAGGAACTGAACGAATTGCATACTTGCAAATCGGATGACGGATCACAGGCAACTGAAGTAAAGAATTTTGTTATTGTAAATTGTAATAATATCACGATCATGTGTCGCGATAATCTGGCTTTTGAAATTCATTTAAAATTGTAGCAATCTCAGATTAACCCATTTTCTCGGTGTTCCAAAATTGAAAGAAATATCTAATAAAAAGTATTATCACATAGAATATGATCTTCCTCAGACATCTTTAAAAAATCTACGACAGTGTGCTTAATATGTAATTAGTACACCAATTTGAATTGTCATTATGACACTCAGTGCCATTAAATCACTAATACGTAATAATACCGTATGCTACTACGAATGAACATTTCAATGTTACTCATTATGTCAAAAATTAAACGAAAAATGTATTTTACGATTAATTTAAACTGTCGTAGATAAAATATAGACGGATACACATTTGATTATAGCCTCATAATGAAACTTGCGTGATTTAACATCAGACTCGTTTCATTATGAACACTATATCAAACTTGTATCTTCTATACTTAATAACTATAACTGCATATGTACAGTAAAATTTTTGAAAGATGTCCGATCAAGGTCATCTGTATCATGAAAGAATTAACAAATTGGCATATATTTATCTATTTCCTTTGCAAAGGCTATAAGCATGTGCGATAAGGATAGATATAACACACTTGTCTTTCAAAAATTCATATGTTTCGACTAAGCTAGAACAAACGTTGCTCGTAGTTGATAATACTTTCGCTTTAACGTAAGTTTATTTATTAATTCAGATACATTACCTTAATTCATAGCCGTACGAATAACATTATTTTGTGTCAGAGTCACTGACGTAGTGTTAGTATCTTATTTTTCACATATATAGTTTTACATTTGCTAATAAACTTACCAGTTTGACTTATTTTTAAATGCCGTTATTGTAATATATATTTTTATAATAATAAAATAACAGTAGTATCTTATGTACCCTCATAAAAAATAAGCAAACGACACTACTGACTTTGTCATAATGCGCGGAGCAAAAATCTGAATTCATACATTTCGTAGACGACCTTGATCGGACATCTTTTAAATATTTAACAGTACACAAATTCATATTCGCTTGACTATGTTTGATTTGGGTTAAAAAGTTTATTTCCTCATTTGATGAAGGAAAGCCGGGCCCCCGGCAAAAAACACATTTCACCCGTTGCCGGGGATAGCGGGCTTTCACCCATAATGGTTAGGTTAGATACCTACCGCAACAGAGCACGGTAGGGGTACAGAACGAGTCTGTACAATTTGCACATTCGCAACATGACCTTATAATCACGTTCGTGCTGGTAAATGGACATGTAGTAGTAACTAGAACAATTTTAATTTATCTCAAATATTTGTGCATATAAATTCATATATATTCTTTTAATAATGAATAAAAATTACTGTTATTAAATCTGTAGAAGAAAATTATAAACATTTGGTAGATTAATTTTTAGAAAAAAAAATATTAAATTTGTATTAATGGTTTACATAACGAAACATTTTAATTATTTTGTTTCTATAATGTTTTTTATGATGTTCCAAAAATGGAGCACTAGGCCTACTAAGAGTTGTCATTGACAATAAAACGATTAAATTACAACTGAAAAGCATATTCAAAATATCGAAAAGTATATATAGCTATTATCATTATTAAATTATTACTTTATTTTTATTACAAAGCATAAAATAACTTAAAACATCATATAAATTTACATATTTTTTAGTGGTTGTTTTTGCAAATGGCACACCTGTTTTATCAAATTTCATTCCGAATGGAACACGCGTTTTTATTGCCTTGTGTCTTGGAGGAGTTAGGCCATATTGTGTATATATGTCGTGAGTAAATTTTAAAATTTGTTTTTATAAAACGCCTAGTTAGCGTTTTTTGTAAATTATAAAATGAATGATATGTCGAGAAAAATTACAAGCGAAAATGTCTAAATATTCATTCTATAATTCGGGTAGTAATTTTGAATACGACTAGGCTTTATAAAAAGACGGATTTCACAATCTGCTGACAATAGGGTCGTTCAGTAATTACGTCACATAGTGCTTCATTTTAAATTACTGTGCTAATGGTAAACACGCCTCTCAAAATGAACCTTATTGCCCCAGCAAATAAGAACTTTAATTTTAAGTAGTTCATTTCGTCATACACTCTCACACAGTTTGAATATTACCCTTTTAATTAAACAAAACATATTATCCTAATTTGTAATAACAATTATTCTATTCACATTTGCAAAAAAAATTGCATGGAACTAAATGTTCGTCAATCTCAAACATGTTCATGAAACATCGCGTGAAGCGGTCGAAAGTGCCCGTTTGAAAGACAAGCGCACCATGCAATAAAATAATAAAATGTGGAGAGACAGGGTTATTTACGCACTTTAAATTTAAAAAGAAGAAAGCTAAAGCTCTAAAACGAACTGATTTTACGAAAACACGACGAAAAATAAATATAATCAAAACGCCAACAAACAAAAACTCAGTCGATAAAGTCGGAAATGTTTGAAGCTGCGCAACCTGCGCAAACTTGATACTCTGTAGTTCAACATGTGTCGAGTTGATTTCAATTTGAAATAAAACCTTTATTTACTAATGTGTGTATATTGTATTGCGAAGTAATAGAAAAGTGTTTATAAGTTGTTTTTATCAATATCACAAAGTTAACTTCTTCGTAATAACAATAACATCAACATCTATTTACAAACCTTTAAATTTTGACCCTTAAATGTTCTGTCAATAGTCTAATAGTTTTTCTTTGAGACAGTACTACATATTCCGCGCTATGCTTTGACGTCAAACAATTCAATTAAATCATTGTATTAGTATTTAAACATAATTCCGTATAACTGCTGTGTACCACAATGTTCATCCAAAACAATAAATAAGAATTTAATGTTGCACAAATTTCCAACTGATACAAACAAAGAAAATGTGGTTCAATGATTAACCTTTTTCTTCGGTCACAACTTATCTTTTTCATTTTTAAATGATAATCAGCTGACACATTTTAGTGAATTTGATCGACCAAGTTTTAGTGTGGTCTAGACATATATCTATTAACTAATATATGCTCCTATCCTTTACGTAGAGACTAGCTGAAGCCTTGACTGGAGATAGGAATATTATTGCTCCATAAGTCTATCTCTTTCAATTTCTCTTTCTTGATTATGTACATGGACGTAATATTTGAATTCTATTGGCGACTTCCAGGGGTGCGTTCCAAAATCATACTATGGAGTACGGAGTAGAGTATTAAGAGTTAATAAGTATGTTACTCCAGGGTTTTGTATAGTTTTGTAACGACATAGTGTAGGAATTTAGTGATATAACAATATAACCGCATTTATTTAGATCATTTTCATACCTATCGCATTTAAAACTTATTTACATTTCATATGAAAATTTTACCATTGTATTTCCCACGGATTCATATAAAAGTAGACAACTGGTATAAATATACTCAAATGTTTCTTTTTGTTCATTATTTGATTGATATTGAAATGGAAACCATTCCCATTCAATATTTTAGTAATGGATTTTAAACATCATTTTTTACCTTCGTGTCTTTAAAATTCGTACTAAATATGTTGAAAAAATATGAGTTTTATAGTTCAGTCATTCCAAAATTTACATTTATCTATAAATGGAGGAAATTCATTTTTTTTTATTCGTATCTCGAATTCTCGACAGGATTTTGTATAACATTTTTAGTTTCTGTAAATATATAAAATAAAATTGTACAAAGTTTTCTCGATACATGGCTCTGCATGTGGTTAGTTACCTCTGCAGGCTTCATATCTTTGTGGAATGTTTATCATCCGTCCGCTCAACCTTTTCAGTGCCCCCTAGACTCCTAGAGGCTTCAGTACACCAAACTGGTGAGCTCCAATAAGAGTGATACGCGTCTGTGGTTCTGGTTGAGTGGGCCAGTCTCTGATTAATGACTGAGAGGTTGATTCAGAGACTGAAATCTTGTGAAATATGCCAAGTGTAGGGTTGCCATTTTTAATGAAAGTATCGATATTTGGTATCGATATTAGTATTAGCATTAGCATCGACGAAAAAGTATCGATACTGTCAAATATCAAGCCTAAACATATATCTTATTGCAGGACAAATGTAATAAATAGGCAATGTGTTTTTAAAATGATTTATGGCAGTTGTATCAACAAAACTGAAATTCTAAACTTAGTTTAAATATACAAATTTGAATGAAATATTTGACATTCATACAAAAGCACATCGAAATTATGTTATAAATCAGGTATGACTTTCCATTTCGAAATGCTTTTTTCGTTAAACACGCAATTCGATGAAAGCGCTGTAGGATGTTTTGGAACTACATACGTATGTTCCAAACAAAGGTACCAACCGAGTAAAGAGAATACTATAATAAGAATTTATTTATCAACATTAAAATAAAATTCAAGATCGATAATATATCAAAGTATCGATACCTATGAAATATCAATTAAAATGTATCGATGCCAAAATATCGAAGTATCGATACCTCGATACTATCGAGGTATCGATAACATCCCTAGCCAAGTGTAATTTAAATATTATATATAAAATAAACATTAATGAATGATATAACTAAATTTCTATGAACAAAACATACTTTTATTTTAAAAAAAGTGTTCTTTTTCTGCAAATAGGTATATTATTACAAAAAATATATATGTAATTAAATATTATGATTATTATAACGTGAACAAAAAATGAATAATGTTAGAATTGTAATGTTTGGCGCCAGTACGAAAGGGTACTCTCATAGTTTCGGAACACTTCAGAGTTTCATCTGGAGTAATACTCTTAACTTTTGGAACGGTTTAGAGCATACTCTTTACTCTGGAGTAGGTTTTGGAACGCACCCCAGCGAGCACATGGTTAGTTTCATTGTTCCATTTTCTGTTTGCACTTTGAGTCAGTCTTCGTAAAAAATAAGCCGTTTTTTGGCGTTGAACCAGTTTTGTTATGTTTTCGAAACTATTTCGTACATGACGTCATAAATGTGATCGCTAAAATAATGTGTTTTGAACTAATGACGTATAAATTTCAATCTGTCAAATGTAAATTGGACGTTTGAGTGAATTTGAATTTGTAGTGTATATAAAAAGTATTCAAAATATTGTAATTATTATAAACTGGTTCCTTGGTTGCACTTTATTGTTATTTTCTAAGAAGTAAACTCTGTATTTTTATATTTATTTATACGTACAAACGTTTAGGTGCATACTCAACGCCCGAATATTCAAAACCAGAAATGCATGTACAGAATTAAGCTAAACCGCGTGCAATGTACAAGTTGTGGGGTGGGTGGAAAACTTTGAAACTATGTTTGTATTTTATAAGACCGGGACAGCGCGTACGCAGTCCCGACTAACAAAAATTACGCGCCCGAGTTATCCGCATTAGGGATAATCGCAGGGGTCAGCCCAACCGTAGTGCAATGGAAGAGCCTCACCCTGGGGGAACCGCCTTGTTGATCACGGTAACCCCTACGCCAGGTAAGTATGCTTTGCTCACATTCTACACTCCCTTATCACTACAACTGTACAGGCAAAACACTCGTAGAGCTAACACATCTTTTCTTCCTTTTATTTCTATATCGTTTCAAATATTTTATTATACTTTTTGGATATCAAATCATATATACTTTCTACATATATTTGTAATATGCATAGCAGCCATTTAAACATATTAGATGGTTTTAAGTTAAAATATAATGCTGAACTACAGTCATAATACATGCAGAGCCATCTGTACAACTTAAACCGTACTATAATAATGAGAATGCATATATTGATTTTTAATTCTTTTGGTTTGTGAAATATTAGCAGTTGGGTGATTAGCGAGCAGTTGACTAGCATTGTTTTATCTCTGTCAACTGTTTATGGATTATTTTAGAAAAAAAATAATTGAAATTAATTTTTCTATAACTGATTTACTTTAAAATAATCTATTAACGACTGACAGAGATAAAACAATGCTGGTCAACTGCGCGCTAATCACTCTTCTGTTGTTCATTCTAACGGCCATTGTCTTTTACTCTTAATATTAATAGGTTTAATAATAGCAGGAATTTCATATTTGGTGTTAATTTGTTCGAAAATATATATCTTTGATTTTATATCACTACAAATTTCTAAATTTTTTATGGAATTCATATACATCAAGTTGTTTTGGAAAATGATGAAAACGATCCAATACTAACGTTATAAAAAAATGAGTAGCAGGAAAGTTGAGGAACAATTCATTTGTTTGCAAGAAATCTACTAACGAAGTATGTTCATTTAAAAATGACACGATTGTATTAATGTAAGTGGGTTTTGAAACTCATTGAACTGTGGGTGTTTTATGTATGGTATTGATAGATTGTTATTACAAAGATAAAATTGAAAATAATTCTTGTTTAAATGTGAAATGGTTGTATTAATTGAAGTAGAGGTCTATGTTTGAATTAAATGAAAGTGGGCCGATCCTGACGGTACTGCAATGCCAGGCCAACCCGTGACAGAGGTGGAGCAAGCCCCTAACACTCCGTCATTTTCCAAAAATCAGTTTAATATACTGGTCCTGCTGTGCAGGACATATCAGATATTAAGCTGATAAGAACAGATTTGTTTTATTTCAAAAATTTTCTGTTACAAACAATATAAAAACATAAAATAGGAAATACAAAACATAAATTACAAATACAAAACAATATTAAAACAATAATATAAATATATAAGAGATAGTATAACAAATATGTAAATGTGAAAAAAGTTTTTTTTTAAATTGTTGTAAAAATATAGGTAGTCCTTCGTAAATGGATGCCAATTTAGGGGGAAGCTGCGTCGTCTCGACGAGAAGCAACCAACGAGGGGTCTGTGGCATCAAGGACTTGGGATGCAGAGATATCAACGGAAGAAGTCATAGCGGGAGCAATGCTATAGGGTAGATTAGGGATGGAAGAAGATGGATTAGTATTAGGAGTCAAAGGGATAATAGATGAAGCACCATCTTGAATGGTCCATTGTCGATGCCCAGTTAAATGCTCAACATAGATGTCACGAGACCATCTGATTGTATCACTGGTGATTAATTTTTTCATTAGTGTACCATATTTTTTGGTACAAATTTTTTTAATAAATGCATCATTAGCACGATACCACGAACCTAAAGATCCAACGACAATTGGTTCCACTGATACATTATCGTATCTTCCTCGAAAGGTTTGCGCCAAAGGATTATATTTTATAATTTTGTTTTCTTTTGCTGTTTGAAATGCTTCTATACGATCTTCAAAAGTAACTGTTATATCAATAATTATTAAATTTTTCCCTCGAACTATAACCAAATCGGGTCTTAAATTTGATGTTCCAAAAGTTTGATTTTCAGCAAGTATGTGGTATTTTACTCGCGCTGCATTTTTTATTCTTGTAAGAATAGCGTTGTGACGTAGTTGATATGCATGAGAGTATCGCATACAATGATTTAAGACATGAGGTAGCGTTTCTTCCGGATAATGGCATCTTCGGCATCGATTATCATTTGCTGTGTTCCTGTATTTTGATAAATTTTTGTTTAGAGGTACCAGATTTAAGCGGGCCCGATGAATGAATCGCCATTCAGCAAATCGGGTGTATTTGCCATCGGAGAAAAAGTGGCTATTAGTATCCGATGACGCAACACATTCGATTGCTTTTCCTTGAGATGGTAAGTTGATGATTCTATCAAGATATTGACTTTGCTTTATTATTTTGAAATTATACATGATTTTACGACGATCAACCGGATTGATAGTTTTATTTTCGTTTAAAGTGATGGATGGGGCACCGTCCATGAAACTCCAAGAACAATTATTACGGCAAGAAGCCTTTCTTACTGTGGACCAGATATTTTTGTGTGTGGTTGAACGTTGGTTAAAAGGATTATTCAAATCCCCAGATAAAAAGCGGCCACGTAAATCATCAGAAGCGTCTTGATTACAACGAATTTTGACAAAATAATCCAGATCATTTTTAGCTAAATCGATTATCGATTCATCCCGTGAAGTTAATAATTTATATGCCGAATCAATAATAGAGAAGTCTGCTAGATCTGCCGCAACGGGAAGCCCTACCAAACCAGCAGATCGAGGCCCATAAATATAATCATTTGATGCTTCATTAGGTACATAGAGTGTTTTTTTAATTTCTGCCCTAAAAATTCTATCTAAATCGTCCCAGTCTTTTTTGTCAAAAGTGCCTGACCGCATGTGGTGTCTCATAGCAGGTATGATAAAAGTTTTTAAAGCGTCAATTCGTTGCCATGGTGCTAATTTAGATGTTAAAATTTTTAAACCAGTATTTGCAATTTTATTTAAATTACAATTTGAAGGAATAGGACAGAATCCTACTGGGGTGCCAAGAAAGTCTTCTGTTTCCATGTTATGTAATAATTTAGGAATCATAACACCACCGATACTGAAATCTGAAGGCAGTACTTGTGTTTTATTTCTGTTATATTTACCAATATGAAGAGTTTTTGATTTTGTAGGATTGAAGTTCATATCGCCGTTCCGGTGAAACAATGACGTAATTGCAAATTTTTGTAATTTTGACTTAACAGCATCATTGGTTTTTATATTAATGCCTCTATACAGCAAAACAACGACGTAAGTGTATAACTACTCCCGGCCGCTAGGTGGCAGTTAAGTCACTGCTCGAATTTTATTGTTTGGACCGTTCCCTCTGGAATAACAGTGACACATGATTCAGTTGTGTTTGTAACCTCAAGGGAGACGTTACACTTTCACTGGTAAAACGACATAATTGTAAAATTGGACGAAATTGTGGAGATCAGTGTGTGCAAGTTAGGAAGAATAACGACATAATTGTAAAATTGGACGAAATTGTGAAGATCAGTCTGTGCAAGTTAGGAAGAATAACGACGTAAGTACACATTATGTCATTTTTATTTCAGATTTTAATATTTTTAATGTCACAACTGTCTTTTGTGACAATATTGTGCAATATTTATCTTTTTCAATATAAGGTAAATGTGCTTTCTGACGTTGTTCACTAAAATTTGTAAGTTGTTAATTAATTTTACGTCAAATAATATCTAATAAAAAGAACGTATAGTTGTATTAATTGTTTGTATATACTTGCAAATTAGACGACTGACACGTATTATACAACAAGAGCATTTCGTCTGCGACTTTATGTTATACTTTGTTGCAGAAATTGTGAAGAGGTACAAGTCTTAGCAAGTCAGCCTGCTAAACATGAGTTCAAGAGCTGAGAAGATAGTAAATCTTGCACTTTCTTCAGGTCAAAATCAAATTAGTCTAAATAATGATTCTACAAGCCCTGGATGTTCGGCATCAAATCCTGATGCTGAAGTAAATACTACGTTACTTGATATTTCTAATATTAGTTATGAAAATAGGGGATCAGCAGAACTCACAAAAAGAAATAATTGTAAAAATGCGTATAATGATGAGACGAGTTCAGAAAGCTCAGAAGATTTTTCTGCAGGATCAAGTGACGATTTTGAGCCTTCTAGCAGTGACGACTCATCAAGTTGCTTTTCAAAATCTTCAGACACGGAACCTGAAGGAATTGTTCATCAAGAGTTAACCAACGCTTCAGATACCGTACAATGTGAAGACAATTCCCCAAGTTGTAAAAAGGGTAAAAAAAGGTTATGCAAAACTGAAAACTGGACAAGCGTACAAGCCAAAAGATTAAAGAACAGTGGGAAAAGTTATAAGTCGAGAACAGGAAAAGTGATGCCGGCGAAAAAGTTGGGACCAGTTTGTCCAGAGAAATGTGTCCTGAATTGTTCAAAGAAGGTTTCCGAAAATTATAGAGCTCAGGTTTTCAAGGAATATTGGGAGATGGCCTCATTACAGAGGCAGCGTGATTTCTTGGGTTCCTGTATTGAACAACTTCAACTTAAATATAGACGAATCACTGCTGGAGTGCCTCGGAAATCAAACTGTGCATTTTATCTTATCGTTGACGGACAAAAAATTCGCGTATGCAAAACATTTTTAATTAATACACTTGGAATAACTGACAGAACAATCCGTACTGTTATTGAGTCGAGAGCATCAGGTACTGGAATTGTGGTGCAAGATAAAAGAGGAAAGCACGGTAAACATAGAAAGGTGGATGAAGAAGTAGTAAAGTCAGTACGGGACCATATCAATTCTGTTCCTAGAATTGAAAGCCATTATGTCCGAAAAGACACAACAAGAGAATTTATAGACGGTGGTCTTTCTATTGCTGAATTACATCGGCATTATTCAAGCGAAAGATCTTCTGTTCAAAAAATAGCCGCGAGCTATGATATGTACGCGAGAATATTGAATACGGAGTACAACATAGGATTCTTTTTACCAAAAAAAAGATCAATGCGATCTATGCGAGTCCTACAAAAATTCAGATGTAAATGAAAAAGAAATTTTAGAAAATAAGTATCAAGAACATCTACAGGAAAAAGGATTGAGTCGAGAAGAAAAGGATAAAGATAAAGAAAGAGCCAAAAACAAAGATTTTACTTTAGCCGTATACGATCTACAGGCCGTGTTACCTGTTCCAAGTGGACAAACGTCGGCCTTTTTTTATAAAAGTCGACTGAACTGCTACAATTTTACGGTAACCGAAATTGGAAATGATAAGTCCTATTGCTTCTTCTGGCATGAAGGTTTAGGCCACAGGGGAGTTATCGAAATTGGATCTTGTATATTACTCTACCTTGAAGAACTGGCAAAATCAAAGCCAGGTATTGATGTAATATTTTACACTGACAACTGTGGCGGTCAGCAAAAAAACAGATACATGATCGCAGCGTATTTGTATGCAGTAGAAGCGTATAACATTAATTCTATTACTCACAAATATCTGGTTCGTGGCCACACCCAGAATGAAGGAGACGCTGTTCACAGTGTTATAGAGAAAACTGTGAAAAGGGCTAAAAACTCGGGACCAATTTATGTGCCTGAACAGTACGTATCACTGATAAGAAATGCCAAAAAGAAAGGAAAGCCTCTGGTTGTTAGGGAAATGAGTTTCAGTGATTTTTATGATCTAAAAGCTTTACATGGGGAAATCTCTCCTTATTTATTAAAAAATACCGCCGGAAATGAATTTAAAATTAGTGACGTAAGACTGCTTTATTTTAGAAAAGGTAGCGAGATATTCCATTACAAATTAAGTTTCAAACAACAAGATTGGCACAGTATAGAATTTAGACCTAAAAAGAGGCGTTCCGTAGAAGTAAACCCTGTTAAGGAAATTGTGCTAAAACCTGCTTACACAAGAAAAAATCCACTAACGGATAATAAAAAGAAAGATTTGAGAAGTCTTGTGGAGAGTAGATTTATTCCTGAGTTTTACAGGCATTTCTTTGATTCAGTTATAGCATAAATTTTGCTTACGTTTAAACTTAAGAGTTTTATTTGACTTTTGTTCTTTTTACGTATATTTTTAGTTCTATAAATTTATAATTCTTATAAACTTGTTAGATATTGTTAGTTAGTTAATATCCTTGTATTTTCTAATTAATTATAAGCTATTATACTACATTTGAATGTATTTTTGGTACTTATCTAATAAAAATATTGACACAAGTGCAGTATTTTCATTTTAAATTTTTGGAGAAACATTGACGTAATTACAAAATTAACGGTACAATTAAATAATAAATAATTTGAGTTGGTGTCATTTAAAACTATGTACACTTAACTTTTAATTCCTTTAAAATCGTTGCCAACAAAATTTATTTATTCCTTCAAAACTTAATTACGAATAATTAGCAATAGTTTTTCGTTTCTCATGTAAAATGTATAATTGTGCAGTTGCGTCATTGTTTCACCGGAACGGCGATATTAACTTTAGACATTAATTCATGGGCCAAAAAAAGTTTATTTTTAAGTGTTTCTGGATTAGAACACAATAGAGCTAGATCATCAGCGTAAGCAAGTACTTGACACCGGTCCTCTCCATCACTGTCATTGTGTAAAGCTTGCAAGCACGGATCAATCGATATGTTGAATAGCAACCCACTAAGAGGACACCCTTGTTTTACACCAGTGCTAATGGTGATAGGTGATGTTAAACCAGTGGATGTTAAAATTTCAGTAGTACAATCCTGAAGCAAATCACGTACAATGTTTGTAAAAATATTACCAACACCTGCTGCTTTCACAGCCTCAACTACTGCAGCATGTGGAACGGAACCAAATGCGTTTGCTAAATCCAACCAAGCAATACATAATTCCCGGGAACCCCTTCGCGCGTCAGCAATAGACTTTTTTAAAGCAAAATTATGTTCTAGAACACCGTCATGTGCCATAAAACCTTTTTGAGATGGATGAATAGCATTGTTGATCTCAACCCATTTATTTAAACGAGCCGCCCAACAACCGGTATATAATTTATAGAGTGTGTTAGAAAGAGCAATAGGCCGCCAGTTAGTGATATTATCTAAATCGGCTTTTTTTGGTAAACGAATTGTTTTTGACTTTTTCCAATCGTCTGGAATTTTTTGAAAATATCTGCATACATTAAAAATTGCAGCTAATGTAATACCCTCCGAATCTACCATTCGTAAATTATTATAGGTAATACGATCTGGACCGGGTGCGGTATTTTCACATTTTTTAAGACGCAATGAAACTTCTATAGACGTAAATGGATCATCTTCTATTGCAGATCTATTTGAATTTTGATTGTAGGAAGGCTGAAACGATGGGTCACCCGTCCATACACTTTCAAAATGGGAAATAATTCTATCTTTAGGAATTTGACACATGGTTTTACGCTCGCCTAAAATAAGCCGTACCGCCTGTCTACGGTTAAATTTATAGAGTCTTTGAATATATTTTGCGTCCTCCGGGTCAGGAGTAAAGCGAGAGTTGTTTTTATTAATTCGCGTAGGTTTAATTTTACAAACATTGTAAATAGTGGCCTCAATTTCATTTAAAATATTTATAAAAGTGCTCCAGTGCTGCATTGTTTTTGGAAGACGTGTTAATGAATTTAAACTGGATGTAAACTTAGCAAGTGGCGAATCAACATCGGATTGGGAATTGATAGAATTTTGGGCATCATTGTTTGATTCCTGAGTTGTCAAAATGTCAACATCATTGTTAGAGATATCAATATTCACTGATGGTACTATCTCACTATTATTGTTTGTGCTAATTGTGTTTTGGGCATTATCATTCAAATCTTGAGACAAAAACATTTCAAAATTACAATTTACAAACTTAAAATTTAATATTGTAATGTATAGCAATGAATTTAATAGAGATTTAGTTTAATTCCAAATAATAAAATATGTCGAAAGAATTTTCAAAACGTACAGGGCAAATGAGAGTGGATTTAGGCAACTATCATGACATCTAGCAGTCTCCGAGTTTTGTCGATGATACACGATTATTTAACGATGTTAACTCAAAACTGGCTCTATCCATTAATAAAATAAATGATTAAACAAGTATAAAAAATATGTTACAATTAATATCATTGTATTCTAATTAATTATTTTTGTTTATATACTTTATATACGAATATTACATATAAAAGTATAACTACATATTTTTTGAGTATATATAAAAAATATCTAATTAGCAGGAATAAATACTAACCACTCTAGCTGGAAAATATGTTAATGAGTTCGTAGAATTTATTTGAAAATATTAATAATTGTAGTAAAAAATATAAGAAATTGTTTAGATATTAGGAACAAGTTAAAAATTACTCGTACAAATATGTTTTTACCTTGATGAAAATTCTTCCATTAATTATTTAATGTTCGGTAGGTCCAGGTAAGTCGAATACGAATAATACGACACATGTCACAGCAGATTTATAATTAATTCAAAGAATAACATACATATGTTCTTAAGAGTCTTATTAGTATAAATTTTCTAGTCTTATTATAATAGTCAATACTTTTTGAATCATAATCACGTTCCATCTATTTTTATTTCTAATAAAATTTGAAAATGTTTTCTTTGAGCGATGAATTGGTTTAGTGCTGACATCTATTGGTGGCAGAATTAAGTAGATAATAATTATTGTAACAGATGGCGCTACAAGTATTTAGACAACCAGACATCAATAAAATGTACAAAAGAATTATTTTTTTAATTCACATATTACATTATGAAATAATTACTTCTACATTCATGAATTAATCTTTTTCTTAATTACATTACTTTAAATACTTATATAAAATGTGAAATATATCTCTTTAAAACTAATAATAAAGTTACTTCCCTCTATTGTCGTCATACCAGCATAAGATAGTACAATACCTTGAATAATGTTTTCAATTGTTACTCTGACCTTCCTTCTAAGCGAATAAATCTTTCGCCTTTTACTAAAGATTTCCGTGGAGGAGGGTAACTCAAATGAGTCTTTACTAATTTTTCATTGCCCGGCGCAAGCTGGGCTACTGAGTTAATCTAAACATAGTTAATAGATCATCCACGTTGCGGTTTGTAAATATAGCTTGATTTATGTTATACACACAGTAGTATATTGTATAACAGTGCAGAAATTGGATATTTCACACGTGTGTGAAGTTTGAGCCATGAGCCGAAGGCGAGTGGTTTAATCACACGAGTTTCAGCACGTGATGTACACGATACTTTTCCGACGACCACAATTTGTTGAATTTACATTGACTTCAGTGTTGCCAATTTAGTAGAATTTCTACTAGATCTGACGGAATCACATGCTTGTCTAACGGGAAAAATTAGTATTTAGTAGTCAATAGAAATTCTGGTGGTTTTTAAACAAATTTAGTGAAAAATTTAGTAAATTGCCAGGTCTAAGATCTAAGGTCCGAACAGTCCGGTGCTCAGACCAATCATAAAATAGACTCCGCATACCACATAATACCATTTGTTGTGAAGCAGGAACTTAAATTGGAGTGCCGAGCTAGTTAACGACATTCGTGAAATGTGGATTTGCAATAGTTTTAAAGTGACAGCAACCTATTAAGCGATTGTGGTTTTAAATATATATATATATATATATATATATATATATATATATATATATATATATATATATATATATATATATATATATATATATATATATATATGTTAGAGATTAGAGCCAACGACACCCGGAAATCTTATATAATACTTTATTTGTTTACAATTTATCGTTTTCAAGTAATTAGTTGTTAAATGTAATTAATTAGTTAGAAGCTGTTACGTGCTGTATGTTTCTATTAAATAGACGCGTTACCGCAGCACTATTCATTATTATTGTTTGAACAGTGAACGGGTTACCGTCAATGTTTCATGGGTGTATCGCGAGTATTGAATAAATCAGATAGTGAATTGGAGTATTAGTGTTTTTTTTTGTGTGTGTGTGTACTGTGTTCTCTAACATCAGAAGTGGGATTGCATTTACGTGCCTTGACGATGGAAGGCATTCTGGACGTTTTCCGTAAGTTGACAGATGCACTGAATGTGCCCCAAGCTAGAGGAGCTGACATAGCTTTGCCCCTGTTTGACCCAGATTCGGATGATGCGGGCGCAGAACAGTGGTGCACAGAAATTGATACTACAGCTTCGGAGTTTAAATGGACTTCTTTGGAGAAGGTTGTCAAAGCTGGGCACATGCTGCGCGGGTCTGCAAAGAGTTGGTACTCTTCGTGGCATCCCCCAGTGAAAGATTGGGATAATTTCCGTGCCACGCTTATTGAATTGTTCCCTGTTAAAAGAAACCTGAGTGAAAGGCTAAGAAAAGCAGTATTTTTAAATTCTGATGGATTTGATACGTATTGTGAGTACGCGAGGGAAAAGATCAAACTTTTAAATAAAACGCAAATTAAATTCATGCAACCACAAATTGTGGAGCTCGTTATAGGTGATATAAAAGACAATGCGATTAAAATGGGAGCTTTAAACAGCAAGGTCTCCAGTACTAGTGAGCTCATCATATTATCGTCCTATTCCAAATCTCGCAGAAATAAAAGGACATTCGATACGGAGAACGAGGACATACCTCATAAAATAGCTAAGAAAACCGATCTTAGAACTTGTTTCATGTGCAAAAGGTAGGGCACATTGCATCTTTTTGCCCACTACAACAAACAGAAAGAAAAGAATTTCATAATCGAAATAAAGGACCGAATACCAATAAAGCAGGACCCTCTAGAGAAAATAATGCACATAGAAACCAACGTTATTGTGGATATTGTAAGAAACAGGGCCATACTGAAGGAAGTTGTTGAAAGAAACTTAGAATTAAAAGCGAAGTAAATCTTTGCCAAGAATCAAAAGACGCCTTATGCACTAAGTGTGAGATAAATGGCAAGATGTTTTATTGCCTGATTGATACCGGTGCAGCGTGCTCATTAATAAAGGAGAATATAGCACACTCGTTAAATTCGAAAATAGAACCTCACTATGTTGCTCTGAAGGGAATAGGGTCAGGATTTCTACAAACTTCAGGTAAAGTAACTCTCACTGTCCGAAATAACGACGTTACCATTGAACTGCTATTCTTTGTGGTACCTTCTGATCAGCAATCGTACGATGCCATTATTGGGAGAAACGTTGTTAACCACAAAGAGATAACTATAATTATGGACGAATATGGGACTCGCTTATGCAGGAGTAGTTTGCCTATTTGCGCAGTAGACAGTTCTAATCTAGATTGCCATCACTTAATTACGGATCTTTCTAACAAAGACTCTTCAACTTTACATAATCTTCTCAGTAGATTCTCAGGAATGTTCACAACTGGTATGGCCGTACGAAAAGTTATTACAGCTGAGGTCACTATAAAATTAAAGGAAGACAAGGTAGTTTGCTATCAGCCATATCGCCTAGCGCCAGTAGAAAGAGAGAAAGTGCGTGAAATTATTAATGATTTATTAAAGAACAGGATAATCCGAGAAAGTAAGTCGCCTTTCGCTAGCCCCATGTTATTAGTGAAAAAGAAAGATGGAAGTGACCGTCTATGCGTAGATTTCAGAGCCCTGAACCAAATCACTATCAAAGACAAGTACCCCTTACCGCTTATCGATGACCAACTAGATAAACTAGGAAATTCTATGTATTTTACCACACTAGATATGGCAGCAGGGTTCCACCAAATACCCATTAGCGAAGAATCCATACCAAAGACTGCTTTTGTCACTCCCGACGGACACTACGAATACCAACGCATGCCGTTTGGATTGGCAAACGCTCCATCGGTTTTTCAACGAGCTGGCAGCAATACACTAGGTCCTCTAAAAAATGATGATGTTTTATTGTACTTGGATGATATACTCATCCCCTCCAAGACGATCCAAGAGGGGTTTTCAAAGTTAGAAAAGGTCCTTTCCGCATTTAACAATGCAGGGTTTAGCCTAAATGTTAAAAAGTGTAAATTCTTCCAAACCTCCATAGTTTATTTAGGTCGAAATATTTCCGCGGAAGGCATAAAGCCTGGAACTGAGAAGATAGCTGCATTAACAAGAGCACCCGTACCCACCACTGTGAAACAAGTGAGGCAATTTATGGGATTAGCAAATTATTTTCGTAAGTTTGTTCCGAATTATGCCACAAAAACAGCCTGCATTAATAGGCTCACAAAACAAGATACCAAATTTGAATGGACCTCGGAACAAGAAGAAGCAAGAAATTATGTAATCAACTGTCTCACTAGTAGACCGCTTTTGCGTGTATTCGATCCAAATCTACCTACAGAGCTGCATACCGATGCCAGCGCCTTAGGCTATGGAGGAATTCTCCTCCGAAAACATGCTATTGGACTGAGAGTGGTGGCATACTTTAGTCGTCGGACTAGTCATGCGGAAACAAGATATTCTTCCTATGAGTTAGAGACATTAGCGATTGTACAAGCTGTAAAATACTTTCGTTCTTATCTGTTAGGCATAAAATTTAGAGTCATCACAGATTGTAATGCTATTAAATCAACAATGAATAAAAAAGATCTCGTACCTAGAGTTGCTCGCTGGTGGAGTTATCTCCAAGATTTTGACTTCGACGTTGAGTATAGGAAAGGAAAACTGGTTCCCCACGTAGACTATCTTAGTCGTAACCCTCAGAGCGATATGACAGTAATGTCGATCCGACCTGGCACATGGCTTGAGGTAGCCCAAGCAAAGGATAGAGAAACGCAAGATTTGATCAACAGGATTAAAAGTGGAGATACCATCACAAGCGATTTTGAAGTGAACGATTCTATTTTATGTCGAAAAGTGAAAATGCCAAATGGGAAGATAGAATTGAAATATTTCGTACCCAAGGGAAGTAGATTAGGCTTAATCAAAATCTACCACGATGACCAATGCCACATCGGTTGGGAAAAAACGCTACATAAGGTGTTAGAACTATTCTGGTTCCCAAAAATTGTCAGATTTGTTAGAAAATATGTTGCCCACTGCCTAACATGTCTCCTGACGAAAAAGAGAACTGGGCCAAAACAAGGGTTGCTACACTCAATAGACAAAATCGGTACCCCATTTCACACACTTCACGCAGATTGCGTTGGGCCGTTTCCTCAGGATAAAGAAGGATTCAAACATATTTTACTAATTGTTGATGGATTTACGAAATATCTACTCCTAGTTCCGTTGACAAGTTTAACGGGGGAAGAAACTTCCAAAAGTTTAGCTCGTAATATTACCCTGTTCGGGACACCTAAACGGATAGTAACTGACCGAGGAACCAATTTTACCGATTCCAAAACTAAAAGCTTGTTTAAACGCCTGAATATAGAGCATCACCTAATAGCCACGGGCGCTGCAAGAGCAAATGGACAGGTAGAGCCGTTATGTTTCTACAGTGACAAGCTTACTCGCCGCAGAGTTGCGAGATACGTCAGAATGGTCGAGCGCCTTACCGAAAGTACAAATAACTATTAATACTACCATTCAAAAATCAACTGGCTTTTCACCGTTGTATCTTTTCTTGGGAATTAATTCCAACACACCTGCTGTCGAAGCCTTAATCGATTCAAACCCAAACGATAATGGGAAAGACCGAATTAGTCTACAAGCAAATAGAAAAATTGCGTATGAAAGGCTGCAAGTAAATGCAGAAAAGCAAAAACAATTATTCGATAAAAAGAGGTGTCAAGCAGAGAATCTCAGTGAGGGAGATTATGTGTTAATCCAGCAACAAGATCCGAGATTAAGAAAACTAGACCCTAAATACAAAGGGCCTTATAAAATCATTAGGGTACTTTCGAACGATAGATACGAGATTGCTTCGAAGCGAAAACAGGTTATACCGATAGACCGAATCAAAGCGTATAGAGGTGAATGGTGCGAAAATTTAACTTCTAGTAGTGACGGTGAGTTAAAATATTCAGAATTCATTGTTGAAGTAGTCCCTGAGTCTGTTTTTTACAGAACAAACTACAAGTTGTTAAAGTAGTCCCTGAGTCTGTTTTTACAGAACAAACTATAAGTTGTTAAAGTAGTCCCTGAGTCTGTTTTTACAGAACAAACTACAAGTTGTTGAAGTAGTCCCTGAGTCTGTTTTTACAGAACAAACTACAAGTTGTTGAAGTAGTCCCTGAGTCTGTTTTTACAGAACAAACTACAAGTTGTTAAAGTAGTCCCTGAGTCTGTTTTTACAGAACAAACTACAAGTTGTTGAAGTAGTCCCTAAGTCTGTTTTTACAGAACAAACTACAAGTTGTTGAAGTAGTCCCTGAGTCTGTTTTTACAGAACAAACTACAAGTTGTTGAAGTAGTCCCTGAGTCTGTTTTTACAGAACAAACTACAAGTTGTTGAAGTAGTCCCTGAGTCTGTTTTTACAGAACAAACTACAAGTTGTTGAAGTAGTCCCTGAGTCTGTTTTTACAGAACATACTACAAATGGTGTGTTTAGTTGGTTCTCAAGATAAATTGAACTATCTCGTGCATTAATTGTTCTATCTCTTTTGACTGTAGAAATAATGTGCATCATAACTTGTTTGTAGAAGAAGATCCTGCCACTCTGATGACTGACGGTACGTCTGCCGAGCCCAGGGTCCCCGTATCCCGAGAGCGTGATACAGCGCAGGATGGCCGTGTTAGAGATTAGAGCCAACGACACCCGGAAATCTTATATAATACTTTATTTGTTTACAATTTATCGTTTTCAAGTAATTAGTTGTTAAATGTAATTAATTAGTTAGAAGCTGTTACGTGCTGTATGTTTCTATTAAATAGACGCGTTACCGCAGCACTATTCATTATTATTGTTTGAACAGTGAACGGGTTACCGTCAATGTTGCATGGGTGTATCGCGAGTATTGAATAAATCAGATAGTGAATTGGAGTATTAGTGTTTTTTTTGTGTGTGTGTGTACTGTGTTCTCTAACATATATATATTTACATTGATGTTATCAAATATTTATATTTTGATTATAAAGAAATAATTTTTGAAGAAATTTAAAGATTGCTCTATAAATGATAGGAACATAGTATTACATATGTACGTGTATTGTTTCTATTGTTTTGAAAAACGAAGCACTGAACGACAAAATAGTTATTTGTATAACAAGTGCTGAAAGTATTTTGTTTCCTTACTGAAGAAAATTTGGTAAATGAAAGATAGTTGGAACCACATTTTTCTTTAGCCGATTAGTAAGAAGATTCTTCAAAATGTCGAAAACAAACTAAAGAACATTTTGCCGAAACATATTTCAAAATCATGTCTTGTTGATGTATTGCATTCGTTTCTGTGGAGGAATATAGTTACCTGTACCACCATCCTATACGCGATGAGAACTCTCAGTATATTCTTTAAAAATAAAGATAATAATTTATTTTTGTTGCGTATATCAATTATTTTATATCAATGAAAATAAAAAATTAATAGTCCAAAAAATCAATGATGTGGATTTATCTTTGTTTTAAATTTAGTGGATTTCTAGTAGAATTTTTAGAATCATCTGGCGGGAATGAACGATTTAGATTTGGCAACACTGATTGACTTTGTACAGGGTGTTTTCTATAAAACAACCAGCGGTTTTTTGGGTGAACTAGACTTAAGAGAAAAATGTTAAACAGAAAGAGACATACTCGTAGACAGAAAGACAAAGTGTGAGAGACATAGACAGACATCTGCAACTGTCAAACTTTTAAATACAAATTTTTAGATTAGTTCGCTCAGCTATCGTAGCGTGTGATAAAATCATATCACACAGTTGCGGATGCATTTGAATGGCTAACGAGCTTTCATATCACACAGCATTGCTATATAGTGATGTGCAATGACCAACTTTCAGTAATAGTTTAGCGTGTGAATTTATGTACTTTTCGTAGTGGTCGTCGGAAAACGATATTATAATTTACTTTCTTTATATGTTTCACAATGCAACTTTTAATATAAACTCCTGTTCAAAATTATCGCACAACTTCTACTTTCGAGAATTACTTTAAAACAGAATGATATATATATGATTTTCTTAGGATGCAGTTAATGAAAATAATTAACAATAAAGAATCATTTCTTGTTTATACATATATTTTATAGTTTTCCTGCCTTCACAGCTGTAATGAGGAAAAAGTATAGATAAATTTGAAAGTGTTTTTATGTATAATTTAAATTTAATGTTTTTGTATTTTACTACAAAATTAACATAAATTGAGTGGAAATAAAGAATAGAGGTTGGTATTTTGTCCGAATTTTAAATTATTCGGGCATTATCTCTATTGAATGGAGGCTGTAGTGAAATTTATATGGCCATGGACCTTGGAGTTAATCGTAATAAATGGTAATACTATAGGACAATCTTTAAGGAGGTTTGAAGAAACACGGATAAGTTCGTTCAAGATCAACTCTAGAAACTCAGAAAAGACGACAAATTACACGTGAAATGCTAAAAAAATCACATTCTTAAAGTTCAGGCTGTGGCTTTTTCTAGCCGTACAGTAAGAAGATTAGAGGAAACAGGATTGGTCAGTAGACGTACAGCTAGAGGACCGTGTCGCACCAGAACTCATGGAGTAACTCGTTTACAATTTGCAAAACAACATATTCCCTGGAATCCGGCTGATTAGAACCGTGTTTTGTTTTCTGGTGAGACACGGGTCAGTTTAAAATCACCTAACGGAAGGAATCATACCTGAAGGAGACCTGATGAGCGATATGCTGAGTGTAATATTGTTCCGCGAGAGCCTATTTTCGGTGGTTCAATAATGTTCCGGGGAAGTACATATTTATTTTGATAGGTGCACAGAGTTAGTAATGCTTCGTAGGAGATCAATAAATACACAGAGATAAGTAGAAGAGGTCATACAAGACAATGTCATTCTCTTCGCGCCGGTAATCCGAGACAATTTAATTTTCATGCATGATAATGCAAGAGCTCGCCGAGCTCGGGACGTAAATGGATATCTAAATAGTAGGAATAAACCGCAGGGAATGGCTACCTACAAGTCCAGACTGAAATCCAATAGAGAACGTATGGAATATGTTGAAAAGAAGCGTGAGAGGTCTCGTACCCGCCCCACGCACTCTAGATGAACTAGAGGAAGCAGTGCTATATAC
Organism: Harpalus rufipes; assembly: GCA_951394225.1. NCBI lineage: Eukaryota > Metazoa > Arthropoda > Insecta > Coleoptera > Carabidae > Harpalus > Harpalus rufipes. The sequence goes on from OX596285.1 coordinate 12,577,168, forward strand.
AAGAGGGAGAAAACGTCTCTCGCCATGTGATTCGAAATTTAATTTGAAGCATGGGACGAAGAGTGCATGCCATTATTACTGTAAGGGGTGGTAATACCAAGTATTAAATGATTTTTTTTTCATGAAATTTTAAATTTTATTTTATTTAAAAAAATTAAATTGTGTTCATTTTGTATAATATTGTAGTTATTAATATAAAGGGTACATTATGTTGTGTTATTTTCTACAAATTTTTAATTACTTGCAAAATACTAACTTTGTAAAATAAATGAAAAATTAAAAGCGGCGAGATCATTTTGCACAGGAGTTTAGATGCCATCTATTAGATGGACAACGAGAATACATAATTTATTATTAGTAGAAGCGGAGAACAATGTATAAAGCACAATAATTATTTTTTACTACAATAAAATTCATTTTGGAACTAATTCGCGAACAGAGACAAATCATTCTATTGGTTCGGTTCGAAAATCAGCCTCTTCCAACCAATAGAATGATTTGTCTCTATGTTCGTGAATTAGTTTCAAATTCTCTCGTAATCGAGAATGGACCATAGTTTAATTTTATCAAATGTGACTGTTTTTGGTTGTTACTGTAACGGGAAACATTTTTTTCTTATTAATCTATGTATATGTTGCAACTAAAATCACACAATGTATGAATACACAGGGCTGAAATGATATTTTATGCACACAAAATAATAAATTAAAGCATTGCCCGATTTTTTTATTACAGTAGACTATCGATTGTCGGAGGTTCCAGGTTAACTGAGGCATTTAAGAGGGTTGAGTCATCACATGAGTGGTGCCGAGGACGACCGAACTCCAACTTAATACAAAAAATGCTGAAAGAATTTTTAATTGCAGTTGAATTATGTAAGCTTGCTCTCCTCTACTTATTACATATGTATTATGTTTGTAACAGAAAAAAAATGGCATTACATGTTGGTTTCCTCAATTTTTGTTACCCATTAACCCTATCTCCGTATTACCCGAGCTTTTTCGTATTCGAGGTAGTCTCGATCCCAATTAGCTTGAATAATCGAGATTCTATTGGTCTTCATTTTTCTCAATGGTGATACTTTACTTACGATCGTACAAAGTCGGTAGTACAAAAAGTTTTATTTCTTAAACATAGAATCATGTACAGAAAAAAATCTTTATTATTCATAATTAATTTACAACGAATTAAGAACAAATCGAAGTAATTTCTACCTTAACATAACCATTAAAATACTCTATTTAAAAAGTTCAGAACTATATACAAACATACAATGAAATCACACGTAGTTACGATTAAACACGAACAGCCTTTTGAAAGGCGATTACGCGTACAAGTCTTCTCTGTCTGCTCCACTTCCATCGCCGTCTTCCAGCGAAGAGAAATTGAGGAAATGTGCCGGCCTGTGCACTTCGTGGTAAAATTCTTTTGGATTTGCAAGTTGCAACTCGTATTTCATTGATGGGTCGTGACGTACCCCTAACAAAAAAAAAATTATTACATAAGTTGGTATTATTTATTTTGTATTTGTTATATGGCAGCTAAAATAGCTATTTGTGCAACAAGCTAGGAAAAGTGATATTTTTTCGTATTGATTAAGAATACTCAATGTACGGAAAAATGTACTTTTATACATGTCGCATTCAAAATTTTTGTACTACAATTCTCAGGAAATATAACATATGAAATTTCAAATCTTACGCATTCATCGTGAGCAATACAGTTTTTCAAAATGACTTTACAATGTTATTTAATAGAAATATGTATAAATTTTTGTTCTATATTATTTGTAAAATGAATATTTTGTACAAGTTCTCTTAAAAAAATATACAATAAAATTGTTAAGCACACACAATGGGCTACTTGCATGATACTAAGAATTTTTTTTTTGGAATATATATATATATATGTGACAAAATTTTGAAAAAAGAGAAAATAGGGGTTTTTTTATTATATATATATATATATATATATATATATATATATATATATATATATATATATATATATATATATATATATATATAATAAAAAAAACCCTATTTTCTCTTTTTTCAAAATTTTGTCACTTACGGCTAAAATAAATATTTTCTTTTTATGACGTCACAATCGCGGATGACATACGTCCTAGTTCTGTAGTTTGGGAAGACAGAGACGGAGATAGTAGAACGTTGTGTGATCCTTGATCTTCCCTTCTCCTCTCCCATTCACATTAACGAATAAAATACTAGTGATTGTGTCGTCATCAAGATAGGAGGGATACATTTTTGTTAAATTTATTAAATAATAACATAATGTATTTGAAAAATTTATAATGTAAATAATGTAGTTGAGTAAACTAAACTTGAAAAATATAATAGTTTTCAAAATCCTCTTGTATGCAAGTAGCCCATTCAGTTGCATTTCAAGGTCGCTAAAGTCGCTTGTTTGCTCGCGTCCTATTATAATTTTACACAATAATTATGCCGCGAACTTTATTTACAGAAATTATTAATGAAAAGTTTGAAATCTCAATAATTTTGTGTTTTATTATTATTAAAAAAATGTTTTGCAACTAGCCCATTAGGAGGAAATTATATAAATTTTAATTTTATTTGTAAAATGAAAGATTTGATTTTTTACAATCTCTCTTTAGCTTTTGACTTTCACTTGCACTTTAAACACACAAAAAAAATTAATTGCAAAGTACAATTTATTACTTGTAATAGCACAAAATGTTTTGGGTCAATCTATCAAGAAAGCAAACTTCTTTACCTCCTTGAAATATGAACTCAAAATTAATTTTGCTCCGTGAAGCGACCAGTTAAACACTATTTAATTTGACTGGTGGATTGAGGAGAACAAACACAACAACCTTACATGAAAGTGCGATGTTTGTACAAATCTACACCGTTTTACATATCGACGCCAAATTTTGTAAAGATGTCTTTCAGTTTTCGGACGTGGCGTTAGTTAGGGTTCAAAATTTTGCACAGTTCTTTTCATAATTAATTTTCAAAGTTTACATAAGACAAGCATTGGCATTGGTTTCGAGAGCGGCGCAAGCTCCTGGGACTGGGAGTACGCTTATAAAATAAAAACGCGATTATGAGTCATCACAGAATTTTGCAGTTTATTGATTATCATAACCTCTTTCGCTTTGTTTTGGTGTTTGACGGTTGCTCATTGTTGTTATTTAGTGCTCGTCAACCGTGCAGTTATTTATCATTTCTCGAGTTTATTTTTTATTACTTATCGTTGATTAGCGAGTGCGTCGATCAACATAACCTCTTTCGCTTTGTTTTGTTGTTTGACGGCTGCTCATTGCTGTGTTATTTAGTGTTCGGCAACCGTAAATTGAATTTTTTTAATGTATTTATCTGTTAGAAAATTGAACATTGCTGCAGTTTACTATAAAATTTGTATAATGCAATAATATCCAAAGTTCCTCATCAAATAATTAGCAATAAAATAATTAAGAAAACCAATAAATGATTTATTATTACGAATGTTGTGATAAATAATTAACCAGAGTTTCCCCTATGTGTTCATGTGTCTAACTAAGCAGCGGTGGTTAAAAAGGTTGTAGAACTAATGAGTCAAAATATTTTTTATATTTTTTTGTTCTTTTGACTTCGAAAATAATTCCAAAAACATGATATGTCAGATTGGTGTAGTCGTAACAATTTAGTATTAAATTGCAATAAAACATGTCTCATGATCTTTAGCATACGTAATATAAATTTCAGTCCACTTGTACGAGTAATAAATTTCCAGATCTAACCTTAGCTTCAAATCTAAAATGGGTAAATCATATTGATGATTTACACAAGAAATTGTCTGTTGCTTTCTATGCAATTTACAAAATTAGAAACATTACCAGTACAATCACTCTTAAAATTTATTACTTTGCACATGTTCAAAGTAGAATTAAGTATGGTATAATTTTTTGGGGCAATAGTCCCCATGTACATAAAAATTTTGTACTTCAAAAACGAATAATAAGATGTATAGCTGGTGTCTCGTCAAAAGCACATTATATAGACCTATTTGTTGAACTAGGAAGAATGACCGTAGTAAGTCTTTATATTTATGAAGTCATTATTTTTGTCAAAAAAAAAACTTTCATTGTTCACTTTCAACAAAGATGTGTTCTCCAATATGAAAACCAGACATAATTTTGATTTAAGTATTCCACTCCATAAAACTGCTTTCTTTGCTAATACTGCCTATTACAAAGCTATTCAGTTCTATAATGCTCTACCTTATGATATTAAAATTATATCTGATTTGAAAGCTTTCAAAATGAAATTGAAATTTTTTCTTTTATGTAAATGTTTCTACAAAATTGAAGAGTTTGTACCTATGTGAAATGTATATTCTTTATGGTTTTTGTACTTCGGTTAACAGTCAAAAAAATCTTTATTTATAATTTTAATTAATAAAAGTATATATACATAATTAATTTGTATTTAATAAAAAAAAAAAAAATGAAATGACCAGAATTTTGAATGTATGTGATCGAAGAAAGTTATATGGCAAGAGTAAAATTATTATATTAAATTTATCTATTTCAGTAAAAAAATCTAAAAAACACAAAAATAATTAACTTTATTATATTCGAAAAAAAGTTATCCATAAAATAGTTATTCCTATATTTCTCCTTTATATCAGCTATCCTGTATAACGTTGCCACGTTCTTTTTCATGTTCTGCTACTATCGAACGAGAATGAAAAAAATGTGTAAGATTAATTTTCAGGTTAATTTGAATGGTAAAAAGGCATTATAAATTATTATACTTGTTTTTTGTTCATCAAAGTTGGAAAGATCAATGTTTTCTAAAAAACTAGATGGTGGATTTTTTTTTTTAATTTTTAGAATGGACCTATTACATTAAAAGAGAGCGATATTAATAAAAGTGAGATGTGTATAGTGCGCAGTTGACTTTTAGCGCAGGTGGGTGATATGATGGAGAACATTTAAATTTAAAATATGGCCACAAAAACATGTACAACAATTTTTTAAAAAAATAAGTAAATTTAGTTATAGTATATGCAATGAATGTTTAAAAAGAGAGGAAGAACAGGTGAAATCATAAAAGAGATCCTGCATATTTGCATTTCGAATTTTACATAATATTGTTTTTTTATCAGATACATTTCTGTTTGTAATATAGTAAAAAGTATTTATTTTTTTCATATTTTTTAACAGGTGTAAATTTATTTTAATTTTATGCTTGTTATTTGGCAACATGGTGTCACTCACCCAATGATTCAGCAAAAATCCGCTAGTTTGGTTCACGAAAGATGACAATTCAAGGCCATTTGTTCGAAGAAAGAATAAACAATATTTTACATAGCGGTAGTATAGCAACATTATGTATTAGAAAGAGATAGATTATTTGACGTATGTCTACGTGATTTATGCTATATGACAGATATACGTTCCATATTCACATTGCTCTCTAACACACTAAAAGTAATAGGAACGTATGTCGATGAGTTGCTGATATGCAATTATCTATTGAAATGCCCTCTACGTTAAAGCAAATTCAGTGGCGAAGTTTGTTATTTGAATTTGACCCACGATTTGACGTTTAATCAAAATCAACGAATAAGTTTCTAATTTTGTTCCGCTATTTTATTGAACATAATCATAGGAGAGAAAGGAAAAACTTTGCGAAGGCAAGCTATTCAATTTGTGCATAATGAACACGAATATTTTCAACGGGATTTTGAATGATTAAAATGTATCCACAAATATTATACCTGATGCACGCCTATGTGTATGGAATGTAGTGAAGTTATTTGCAAGTAATATTATACCAGATGGTTTGAAAATGACCTTGAACGTGAACCAAACTATACACGGCACATCTAAAATGACGTCACAGAGTCATTAGAATGTAATAGGTTCATAGTTAGATAAAACATCCTTCGTGATAATTACAAAATTTGAAACCATGAAATTGGAAATTAATTTTTACATGAGACTCGCTCAAAGCTTCGTCTGTTTTATGTATTTTATACAAATTTCGTATAGTTTCTTGCAAAATTATAACACAAATATTACTAGGTACGTTCAATAAGCCCAGCAAATCAAGCATCCGGAAGTAAAATTTGTTGAACGACTTTGCTAGACTAGCATTTGCTTGCAAGTATGAAATTAACTTGTATTGTTTCTATTTCTTCATATATTGTGTCTTTATTAACTACTTGACAAAAAACAATTTTTAAATTTTAAATATTTTGTTAGACCTAATATAACTTCTTCATAATTAATTCCACTGTGTGCAAATAAATGTATAAATTAATTGTCTATAACTTCGCAGACCAAGAAAAGAGATACGAGAGATACACATGTTATATTTGATATCTGACAACTTTCTCGATAACTGTTGTGGATGACAGTTCGTCATATAGCTAGCAAATCGTTCGGTGAACTAAGCAACAATTCTCGTTTGGTTATAGCATAGCCTGGCTGCTTTATGAATTTCAATTTCTTTATAATTTTTACCTTCCGTCACCTTTAGATAAGGAAGGTATTGTCTTTGGTCAAAAAATTCGATAGTAAGTTTCTAATGAATACGCACGTTTTGGGGTCCTTACGAAACGAATTTACTATTTTTTACGATGATGTCTGTTGTGTGTGTATGTGTAGATGTTTGTGTGTGTGTGTGTATGTATGTGACGATCGTTTCGGGATCAAATAACTCCAATACCACGATTAGTATTTTTTCCTATTCCTCGAGTTTAGATCCATATGCAGACATGGTTAGATTATGGTTATAATTGGCCCACCGGAAGTATTCTTATTTGCAACTTTAAACAGTTTTTCATGAAAAAAAGCAGTCAAATATCATTTATTGATACTTAATGATTCTAAATTTTAAAGAATATATTATTCTCTATACGATGTGATTGCATTTTATACTTCATATTCAAAAGATTTATGCCCGGTTATAAAAACGTTCATCAACGCTTTGATTAATTAAAGGACCATCAAAATGAACAAATTCGAATCAGTTTCCTTGTTCTTATGACATTTAAATCATTGGTGTCAAAAAATTGCGTTACATTCATTCGTTTTGATGATCCGTTAATTAAACAAAGCGTTGATGAACGTTTCTGCAACCGAGCAATAGAGTTAAAGAATTATAAAGATATTAAATTTCATAAATCAACCCGCTATGCTAACCATGGAAACTGCTAATATATTCAGATAATTCAAATGGGATCATTTCACATTTTCTAATTTATTTTTTTCTTGAAAGAATAGGTCAAATTAAATATGTAGGTGTATGTTTTACACCTTACAAGTCTATACAATCAGAGATATGATTTTAAAAAAAATCGTTTTTTTTTATAAAATCATGAAATCCGTCTCATTTAATAAATATAATAATATAAAATAACATCAAATATGCGACTTTTCATTCATAAATTTGCTAATAAACTTTCGCGGCTGTAAAATTCGTGACGTCACGGCTTGTTACTCACACAAAGTCATTCCTCTCATACACACACACAACGGTCCACGTGGTATCCGTTTGCTGCTATAAACAAGCTAACCTAAAATTGTGACAGGTGACAGCAGACTTCAGAATAAAGGTATATAAATAAAACATTTATTAAAATAAATACTAAAAGTTGTGTGAAATATGTTTTTCGTTAACAATATGTCACAAAATCAAACTGAGAATTGATAACCCAAACAATCATTTTTCCGAACACAACCGGTAGAGGGCTGTTGCCGCATCCGACAAGTAGGGTACCTATATACTCAGGGTATGGCCATGACATGGCTCGCGTTTCGTCCGCCATTAGCGGGCCACTGTCATATTCGTTGTTGTTGCGCAAATTATTATGTATTTTCGTGGCTACTTGTTTCATTTTAATGCAAAACACATTTGAATATACTTCTAATATTTATTTAAAGTGTAAGTCGTACATTTATTTTATTTATTTGTATATTTTCTTGAGATACTGACTACGATGACTGACACTATTGAAAACACATATAAATTACCAATATTAAGCACAAACATTTAAATTTTTAAAAGGTATGTTTAGAATATATACGTTATTATGTAAATAATAACCACAGTTATTAAATAATAACAACCTATATCCTTTGTGCTACATAACCTCTAAATCTGTCATAATAATAATTGTATATCTCTTAAATAATTGAATTTTTATTACCTTTATAGATTCATAGTGTAATTATTTAATATTCCCGTATAATATAATGTCACATTTCTAACATATAAATAGGAAAATGAATTATCAATATGTTTGACATTGGCTCGCTTATGGCGGCGATCTTGCCTCATGGCCATACCCTGTATATAAAGGTACCCTACCGACAAGCCGTGATGTATAGCCGTGACGTCAGCGTCAGACAACTTTTAAAAAATCATATCTCTGATTGTATAGACTTGTAAGGTGTAAAACATACACCTACATATTTAATTTGACCTATTCTTTCAAGAAAAAAATAAATTAGAAAATGTGAAATGACCCCATTACTCTATAATATTGTTTGTTGCAAATACTTGCAACGGGTACAACTAGTATAAAATAAAACTCACCCATAAAATTATAATTCCAACTTCCTTGCGAAGGAACCATAAAAAATCCTAGGAATCTGTCACTCAGCAACATTTGTACTTTCTCATAATGACTTGGAAGGTATCCTTTCGGATTATTCCCTTTATCAGTATTCTGTCTTCCCCATTCGTATCCAGACGGAGTTAATTTATACGCAGTCAAAGAACAAGACCCAGGGGTGAAAGAACAAGTTATGATAATGGTTTTGTCTCCATCCCAAGCTGAGTTCTCGCTCATGATTTTCGCGTGTGTTGTGATATCTTGGGGAGAGAGCTGCGGCAATTCATTAGGCTGGGTGTGAATCCATCCAAGAGGTTCCATGTCCTTCAAGAATGGGTGGTTTGGAGGTGTGTTCGGTAAGTGAACAGCTTGGTGAGTACCCCATTGAGGAGGCAACACAAGACACCGTAATTCTTTCACTTGAGGATTATCTGGAGGGCTTACGCCGTATAAATAAGCGCAGATTTGCGCACGGAGATCGGAAATAGTAACGAATTTTTTAAGCACATTTTTGGGTAAAATATACGTATAACCTGTCTCTTTAATGTCATCAGAGCTGACGTAAATGTGATTCGTACGCAAATGTAAATTCGTTGCACTGATCGCCCGAACTCTCCATTCAGTTTTCGAACTGAATGTTTGCGTCTCGTAATTACTCGTCGTGCTTGTAATAATTTCATCGCCGTGTTTGTTTACTGTTCTAGTTGTCGTTGCAGTTAATTGTGATTGTTCTTTCGTTTGTTTTTCAATTTCAGCGATTTGTTGACGCTGTGCAGACGGAGCACTGATTTCCATACCCAGAATAATGTCACGAATTTCGGATTGAGTTAGCGAAGCTACATTCACGTTATTTTTCTTGCCGTAATCAGCAAGAATCAAATCTTTGAGTTGAACTTCGACTTTAATCCACTCATCATCAGACAGGGTTGGCCAAATGTGATGAGGTTCTGTTATAGTTGTTTTATCTGGTTTTAAAACAACTTTGGTTCGTTCTGTGTTTACGTGCAACGCCCTCAAAATCAGAATCAATCTGGAGAATGCAGTGTAAGATGAAATTGTTTTTAACCAGTCGTCATACAAATTGAACAAAACCATTTGAGGTTCAGTAGCTTTGAGGATTAAATCACCGAATTTTTCAACCTTCAAACAGGCTTGGAAAGGCAGTTGTAATTCTGAACCCTTGATAACAATGTTGGGGAAATCTAGAAGATGGACTTCCAAAGGATCCAACATGCCTTTACGCGTTACAATAATCTGTTTCGGCTGTTCTTCTACTGGCAATGATCGAATAAGAGCAGCTACTTCTTCCGCAGTTTTCCACTTAGCTAATTGCCCCAAACGTTTCTGTCCGGCCCATACAGAAGTGTGAATAATTTTCAAGAAAAGTTGTCCTGTTCTTGGATTAAAAATGAAAATAGCACCATTAATAGGTTTAGTAGTCAAATTTCCTTCAAAAGTTTTATGAATAGTCACTCTGTATACATTAGTATCATCCACAAACCAAATAATTTGATTTGAAAACAACTCTCCATAATTCTGACTGGACAGATAAGGCTCAGTGGGTTCGGAAGAATACAACTGTAACGCTTTACGAATTCTTTCTCTCAAGACATACAACGCAGGGTTGGCTTTCATGATCTTCGCCATGGCTTGCTGAATGAGAGGCTTGCATCCTGGGAACCAGTTGCCATAAGCGCTGTGTAAGTTGTAGGCGAGATCAATGGCTATTAGTAATCCAGTGGGAGATGGATATATGGACATGTTGTCTGTAGTGTAGTCAAGGAATTTAGCACGTGCATAACGTTCGATATCGTGGGAGTCGTAGTCGCCCCAACGGAGCTGGACGTCAATCCAGTATTTTTGAGTTGTTGTGTTATCCATAGTGTCCCTGGAAAGTAAAATAAATATAAATATTAATAGTATTTGAAATGGACGCAAGTTTTCCGAAACGAACACAGCAAGTTTTGGTATTTACATGGAGTTTCAGAATCATATTTTCCGCTAGCGTTGCAAACAAGAATTTTTCTGTAATTGTTCGCAAAAAATAACAAAAAATATTTTAAAAATCCGTCTGTTAATTGAGCGGCTATGTATTGTTTTTTTAAGCTCGTTAACGCGGTCATAATTTGTTAACAAATATGTTAACAAAATTTTGTGATCGTGTTAATCAGATATATTATAATTTATAATGAAATAATTTATTACCAAAATAGGGTTTTCCAAGACAACTACTTTGGTTTAAATAAGTATTGGATATACATTTTAGTATAATAGTATATTGTGTTATTAGGAGTAGAAGTGAGATTTTGTGTGACGAGCGTGGTAGTTTAAACGACGAGCGAAGCGAGTCGGATAAATGCACGCGAGGCACACAAAGACACTTTTACTCCGAATGACACATTATATTTTTTCTTCAAACGTAAATATTTAAAGAAAAATATCTACTACTGACGTTACATTTTACGTAAATTACGTTTGCGACACGTTTGCGATTTCAATTGCCCTGTAGCTATGGATACTTATTTGTTCCCTTTTGGTTATAAACATTGAAATGAATTTTTTCACGTTTTGACGTTTACATAAAATCTGTGCAATTTTATATCCTCCTTGTGTGCAATTATGTCGGAATTTGAAGGATTATAATGTAATGTAAGTCGCCTGAAGTTCAATTGGATGGAAATCTAATAGTGTGGCTGAAAGATATGTCCACGAATCACTGCAAATCAATATAATCTTTTCTTATCACTTTAATTCTAAGTATTCTTATGCTGATTACCGTCCCTGTAATTGTAATCTGAAAGTCTGCTATTCTTTAATAATGTTATTTCCTCAAAAGTAAACTCTGTTTATATTTCAATTCACAGGTAGGTTATATATTTAAATTTGACAGCTATGAATCGTATTTAGTAACTTTATTCTTAGGTTACCAAGCGTGTTATAGAGACATTTAGGGCGATATTACAGGTTTCTTTTATTGAGACTTCTTATTCGTTGATTCTGTATAGTTTCTATGGATATTTATTTATTTTATTTCTACGCCGGCGGCGTAGAAATTAGCTATTTCTACTCCGGCGGCGTAGAAATTAAACTTCTACCTTGTGAATCAAGTCACAAAAGATGCTATATTTATGACGTTTGAAGAAAAAATATTTAACATAAATTGTATAGTATGTAATTACCTTAATAAATAAATAAAACAATTTTATATTTTTCATTATTTTCCGCACTAGTGCTGGAATTGGCTATTTTCTGCATTTATTTTGAGTTTTAATTATGGGAGTATCTACTGGCAATGGCCAGACAGAACCGCAAAAAATTAGTGAACTGTCGCACATAAGCAGAAATGAACCAGACGGAATCTAGCAAAAAAACTGTCAATTATGAATTGTCAGTTAGGTATTATAGACATTCAGAATAGGTTAGTCGTCGTATTACACTGGCGATCCGTCGGAAGCCAATCACTTATATTTAATATAACCAGGGACTAAAAATGAAAATTATTTGGTTCATTTCCACTCGGAACGAAAACGCTATATTTAGATTTTACTCGTCACATCAACTGTGCTTCGTTGTAAAGATTTGAGATTAGACGTTAGAAGTTTGTTTAGCTATAGAAATGCACGCGAGGCATTGAATTGAACATATTTTCACTAGATTTTGACACGATGGCACAAAACAATGTTTCACCGACATATTTACTTTCGTAAATTTCAGGTTATCTTTCAATGTCTCTTTGACGTATAGAACCTAGTGTGACAATTAAAATGGCCGTTGATACTGAAATGTGACGTCACTGGGCGAGGTACGAAGCGGGGAAAATCAGCCGCTTTTTCAACATTTTTAATTGCAATTTTCTCATTATAAAAGATCGATTTGAGGAAAAATAAAAAATACGGGTCTATTATTTTTCATTACTCTATCGATTAAAGGTAAAAATGAAACATCGTGCATGACCACATTATGTTGGTAGCGCTTTCCGTTAATTTTTTTAACTTCACAGAAGAAAATACATTGTTGACCGACATCAGTATTAGGTTATATGTCATTCATCTGTCAATTTGACAGCAGTCATATCACTTCTAAAATACAAAAAGGGCTAAAAATAGTAGATCGATTCAGCACTCTTCTTTAACTATAGAAGATCTAAAAATAACAAAATAATATACAATAATGCATTAATAAGAAAAAGATGCAAGCTATATCCATGGTTACTAGAGACGATCACTAACCTAACGAAGAGTGCTGAATTCGGCCCAGTGCGTTTATAGATCTTTTTAACGACGTGTTTGCAATGAGTTTAAAATACCAAAATAAAAAAAATATATTAACTGTTCCTTGATCAAATAAAGAATATACCATTATCTTGGTAAATTCCTTCGAACATCAAGAATTAATTTTGCTCCAATCGCTAACCAATTAAATCACAATTATATTCAACTGGTGGATGAACGAGCTCATTAGCTTTAAATTTTAATTAGAAACACAATGGGGTGTTCTACTATAATATATTTCAAAATTACTCATTAAATTAAAGCGCTTATAAACATTTGTGTGTCATCTAGGAGATAAAATAATAAATAAATAAAATTTAATATTTGTAATTCAAGCATGAAAAAAAAAATAGTAGAATACCCCATTACAAAAAATATATCTTCACTTACTTTGTGTCCGCCAAAAGAGAAGGCCTGGAGACATTCCATTTATACGCCGAGAACAACAAAATATCCGCACACGACGAATTCATTTTGTAAGATTTCCTCGGGTGAATAGTTTCTTTCTGCACTGTTTCAATTTCCAAAGCGTCCAACTCTTGATCAAATACCTGTAACAGAATAAAAAGTACCCTGAATTTAACTATTTTCAATTTAATAACAACTTCTTTCTAACCTGACACAAGTCCATGACGATAGACTCGTGAACTTTTTGCCACAAGTGAGCTCTGAATATTTGAATGAGCGAAATTTTCAACGTTGGGATTTTACCGTGCATGAAAATACCAGTTAAGTCAAGTTGTACTTGGAAACCAACATATACGTTGGCTCTGTTTATAGTTGGTGACCACCAAAGAGTAAATCTTCTGTTGGGAATTTGGTTCAACCCGGATCTTTGAGCATTTGTGAGCTTTTTATATTTCATGGATTCTTCGAAACCAGAAGCTTTTTCCCAGAACAAACCTTCCCAAGTTGGGAAATAAGTTCCTTTGAAAAGTGTGTGTTCTAGAATTCCTTCAACACCTCCTAACGCTTGAATCATATCTGTTCTGTAATTATTCAGATTCCAAAGCTTTCCGTCGTGTCTTTGATGCGTCCACCAAAACGGATTCTGTTTCAAAACTTGGTATTGTTTGAACTCCGTTCTTATTCTCCATCCCTTATCATAGGCTAAAGTGTGTCGGTCTTTCTGGAAAAGTGTGTTGATTCTTGGAATTCCGCGATCCCATGAGTCTTCTAGATCTTCTAGAGTCAAACGGCGGTTCTGAGCGTTGGCTTCTTGACGTTTTAAAGCGTATTCAGCCCAAACACGTTGTGAGTCAATGAATTCTGATTCCCAGGGCTGAACGTAACGATATAAATTGGGGATGAGTTGATCTTCGTCGTGGCTCATACCGGAACGGAAATGGGTGATGCCTACGTCCGTTTGTTTTGACCAACGGAGATCAGACTGAAAGACAACAATATTTTAATTTTGCATAGGTTTTATAATACTGTTAATATTATATTCACTGATATAATTTTTTTTTTTTGAAAAAAATAGTGCCGTTTAACTCAATTTCAAGTTAAGGACAAATAAATGAAGGTTTCACATAACGACAATGTTCATATGTTCATCTATATAAAAAAAAAATACCAACACGTGACGTGTTAACATGTATAAACGCGTGTTAACACGTGTTATAGGAATATCTATTCCATTATTTTAAATAGGAGCGTATACATTATTGTGATGTGTCTTCAGAGGCATACAACACTCTTAAACACGACGTAACACGTACCTTCAATAGCTAGCGATCCCACATATTCACTATATTGTTACTGCGTCAGACGATAGTTTTTAACTGAATATACACCGCGAAAAATTTATAGAAGAGGTCCGTAAGTTCGAATTTCTTTACTATGTTCAAGAATTATCGAGATCAGAGACACGACAAAATGCTTGAGAGGAAATTGAAGAAAAAATATTGTTGCTTTGAATTTTGTTTTGTTTCTCTAATTTAGTTTTTAATAAAGCACGTGAAACTCCTTAATCATCCCACATCTTTCATCGTCCTACACGATTTGAGGCCACAATTTCCAACTCTCCGACTAGAATTGTTAGGACCTCTGGCATAGTTTACATGTTGAGTAATCTTAGCTACTCTTCTTAAATTTGTACTACTGATGATAACTTAGTTCTCGAAATTAGTATATAGTTTATTTTATAATTTTAAGGTTAAGGGTAATAGTATAAATAAATGAATATATCACGGCATATTACCCATTGCTGGGTGTGCCAATCTGCTTTGTACGCAGATATCGGTAATGATGAAATATTTGCACCGTGCGGGCGCTTACCAGGCGTCACATCACGGACACTCATTGTTGGCGTGGATAGTGCACCACAGGGGTCAATTTAGTGCCATTAATATTCAAAGTAATTTTTGGCGTTGGTCGGGATCGAACCCGGGAGATTCGCGACCAAACACTCACCAAGACTCCTTCTATTATTAATCAAAACGTCAGATTAATTTGTTCAATATACATGTTGTGTCGTGTTGTGAAACGACGTGTTAACACATGTTAACACGTCACGTTGGTAATGTGTTTTTAGCTTGATTATTCTGTTTGGAGCAACATTGTAGTATTTTAAAGTGTTCCGAAGTGAATTTTATATTTATAAATTCCAATTGGGGGTTGCTTATCAATATAAAAAATTCAATAAATTTTACGGAAAATGTAAAATAGAAAAATAGCTCACATAAAATTAAATAAATATAAACCAGCGACTCGTGAGATGTGCGGATGATAAAGCGTAGAAAGATAACGCATTAGGCGGGAAACAGACAGATATGCGCGTGAGTATTATTACGAGACACAAGTTTCAGTACTGTGTGATAATGCTTCCAATAACGTGTGATCATGGTATAAGTACTTTTCCATGTTCACTTTTACTATTTACAAATTCTAGAATATTCCCAATAATTTCCCCCGACTTTGGCTTGAAATTGCGCGTCCCATTTGGGAGCATCCAAGCTAATCGCCCACGAGTCGCTTGTCCGACTGTAGATGTAAAGCCGAACAATGTATTTGAAATGAAATTCTAAAGACATGCGTATTAAAGAACAAAAGGTATACGTGTGGCATGTTTTACGTTACGAAGTCAAGCATTGGAACATGTACATTTTAAATGAGATTTTCATTAATATTTACAACTTTTAAATGACAAAATGTGTTTTAGATATTTTATCATTTAAAGATTCATAAAGAAGAAAAACTAAATTTTTATATTAACATGCAAAATATCGTAAACATTAAAAAAAAACATTAAATTTTGTCGTTGCCGTTATATAAAAACCTCGTAGCTCTTATAGTTTCCGAAATCCCAGTGATATACCAATTAATTTGGGACATCTGTATATTAATTAATGAGTATTTGTGAAAAAAAAAGTTTAAATATTAATTTGTTCGCAAACAACAAGTGACTGAAAGTTTATGTGATGTTTCAAGCCACATGTCCCACGAGACGTGCATTCGACCACTGGTGATGACAATGGGATAGTTTCGCCTTTTTTGATTTTTTTATTAGAAGCAAGTATATTTAAATTTTCCATATTTTTTTATTTTGCACAATTTTTGTTTTTAAATGAGAAAAAAATACTGAAAATACCGGACAAATCTATTCCCGCCACTGTTGACGTTACCCTTGCCGTTTCCGTTGCAACTAAAGTTCCGACGTGCTGCTCGTAGTATGACATAGATATTTTGCGACGTATGTCTTGCGGGATAAGGGGATCTTGTTTGTTAGGTTAGATTGCTGTCAAGTTAGCAGGTATTTTTATTTTTGTTTGAGCAAGTTTGTAACGACGTTAGTATCATCATCAACTGTCACTTTGACATGTCATATTCCATCGTTGTAAAACAACGACATTAGCGACATTTGCGGCAGGGGGGTGAAACTGCATACAGAAACGTGATAACAAGTTTTCAATCTAGTAGCGTTTGGAAATACTTCCTGACCCTTTCATAGATGGCTTTAGTAGTACAGATTTTACAGGGATTCTCAAACTTTAATGTCAAAATACTATAAAAAGGTAACATACGTTAGAGATCTACTGTAAATTTCCCACAATTCTCTATTGCATCGTTCGAAATTCTTTGACATTTAAAACTGTTATTTGTGAATTTGTATTTTTATTGCAATATATTACTTTATTATTCAATATATTTTCGGTAAGTATATTAGTTTTCATACTAGCATTATTATACGGGGGTGATATAAAATATAACAACAAATTAATAATATTTCAGAAAAAAATCACGTGAAATATTTGTAACTCCTGCATAGTGAAGACACATTCTTGCAGAAGTTGACAGTGCCCAATAGAAGAAATGGTTTATGTAAGTGGACCAGGAGAATTTGCATCATGGTGCTGCTCTTAGATATTTACACCGTAGAAGAGCAGCAAAATATTACATTATTAGGCGAAAGGACGTGAAGCTTCAAAAGATTCATCAAAGAATGTTGAAATAGTGTATGGTGTTAGTTTTAAGAAAAAATGAATGTAGAAGAGGGTAGATTTGTTAAAAAGTGAACAAACATCGATAACCAGGTCAATGAAGCAGTGCATTTCTGGCAGACATTTAAAGTAACATCCTTTTTTTGAAATAACATTACCTCTTGTAATAATAATAATTCAAATTTTTGATTCCTTAAGTAGTATGTTCTTAAATTTTAATAGTTTTCGCCCTGTAGTTTGAGATTTGTAGTTATTTATTTATTATTTGATTTAAATAATGTAATGTATATATTTTAAAATAAAGACATTAACATATTAAGTACTGTACTTTTTTTTATAGTTCAACATATATTTCGCATTTATTGATAATGCCTTTAATAAATTATCTATTTTCGATAGATTTTTTATTAATTCATTATCAAGAAATAAAATTTAAAGTTTCGAATAATTCAAAATGAATTCATACTTCCCGCCACTTTCTCGGCTGTCAAATTTAGTTCTCTGACCTTTTCATAGACGGCACTAAAACTTGTTATCACGGTTTATAAGGGAGATACCCAATCTTCTACTATATATTTTCCTTAATCTATGATTTGCGGCTTTAAGTATGTAAGCGTGACGTCACATAGAAGAGATCAATTTGAATCATGTAATATTTTAAATAACTTTTTTGAAATATGTATTTACATAATAAATGGCGAATTTTATTACAGTATATATCTTATTATGAGTCATATATTGTAAACAAATAAGAACTTCATTAAATTTTAACATACTGTAACTACCCCATAGTTTATACAATTCTATTGACACCCACCCGTTCCATGAACTGATTTTAGAGGAAATCAACTAATACATTACTTTCATGGCTACTTGTATCTTGATATTAATAAATAATCCAATAAAATGGAATATTCCTTGGAAATCAAGAATTACTTTAGCTCCAATTGCTGACCAATCAAATTCAAATCAAATTTGACTAGTGGATGAAGGAGCAAAAATTCAGATTCTAAATTAGCATGTATTTTGAAATTGAAATAAAAGATCTATTTCCATTCTTTTACAAGTGATTCAAAATTTGATATTGCTCATTTACTAAACAATTAAATCAGAAAAATCTAATTGGTCAAAGAATGAGCTAAATAATAAAAATAATGTACACTCACCTGTGGGATTAAAACGTGGCCCATAGACAACATTCCAAGTCCACCCAATTCTTTGGGTGTGTAGAATACAACAGGAGGGAAACGGGAAGGCATTTTCGAGTTCAAACCGATTTTGATACGAGTTTGGATTTTATTCTCGCATTTTACCAACAGATCGAGAAGTTCTTGAGTGTTGACAACAGCTTCGCGGAAATATGTCATCAGGCCGATCAGAGCTGTGTTCCATTTGTTCACAATCTAAAAGAAAAAGAAAATTGTTATAAAAAAAAGAGTTTTATGATGAAATTTCGTTGTAATATTATGTGTGAATGTATTTTAAAGTTTTAGTTCAGTTGCAAGTTATGTGCAAATGAATGTCAGTTCTAAAAGTTTAATTTTGCTCATTTATGGGACCAATCAATAAATACATTAATTAACTGGAGGATTTATGAGCAGCATAAAATATTTTAGATTGATGAACAATAAATAAATATATCATCACGGCATATTACCCATTGCTGGATGTACCCATCTGCTTTGTACACAGATATCGGTAATGATAAAATATTTATACCATGTGCTAACCAGGTCTCATCTCACGGGCACTCACAGTGGCGTGAGAGTGCACCACAGGGGTCAATTTTGTGCCATTAAAATTCGAAGTAATTTTTGGCGTCGGTCGGAATTGAACCCGGGTGCCCAGATTCGCGACCAGACACTCAGGCACACGGTAATGTTATTTTTAAATGCATTTTTGAATTATCAATTCAGTTTTAAAACTTTCTAAACAGAACAAACTCCCAAATTGTTTTGCAGATATTAATAAAAACTAATTATATTTTGTAATGATTTTGTACAATTTAATTCAGTTAAAAACAATTCTAACTACATCCCGACGTACAGTATTTAAAAGATTGTATTGAAGAAACATTAAAGAGGTATTGACAGAAGAAAATTAAAAAAACTTAGGAAAAATTTAAAATGGAGAATTCAGTTATGTATTAAGAAAAATGGAGATAATTTTGAGCAGTTTTTAGAAACACTAAATCATTTAATTGCAAATAAAGTTCTTTTTTTAAATATGTTCACTTTTTTCATTCATGGCACTCTAATTAATATCAAATTTAGGAAAAATTAATTCAAAACTATTCATTTTTTTTTCGAAAATTTTGTTATGTAAGGTTATGAAAATTTTATATCGTTGGATTCAGAATAAAGAGCTCTATTGAATGAGAAAATAAAAATATATGTATCTATTTAAAATAAAAAAGTTGGTATCCATATTTTGAGAACCACTGGTTGAATTTCTTTTTTCAGTTTATCATTGAAATACCTATGTGAAATAGAGATTCTTTGCTAATTTAACCAACTTCGTATCTCTTCTAGTTCTCGAGATCGCAATGGTAGCCACTTAAAAATGAACAGCCTATATAATTTCATATAAAAATATATTCTAAAATTGAACTGCTTTTCTGAAATTAAATTACTTTTTCCGAAAATGAATTTACCTTTTTTTGAAATTGAATTTTAATTTTCTGAAAACAAATTAACTTTTTCTAAAATTAAATAGGTGTAGTATAATATATGCTCCTGATTGGCCAGTGCTCAACCTTGTTTACACTCGCACAATTTTTTTTTTTCTATTTTGAACATTGTCATTTTGACAAAATTTGAGAAATTATTCACATGTAAGATTCTTGCTGTGAGAGAAATTGTTCTTGTACAAACTAATTGTACAATAAGCTATTTTTCTTTTCTTTTTTTCATCATAAATTTTGAAATTACAGCTAAATTAAAAACAGGATATAAGAGTTTAAAAGTATGTTCAATATGTCTGGTCTCAACATCGTATTAGAACTTGAAAATAATTACGCTGTGACGTCGGTAGTTCAAATAGCCAACATTCAAAACTTAAATGCAATTTAAGTTATACTTTTTCCAATATTTAAAAAAAAAAATGCGATCCGGTTATAGTTTTTCGAATATTTAAAAAATACATGTAATTTAAACAAAGCTAATCATATTTAACGATTGGATGTAATACGAGGGTTGCCTTTTATATTTCGGGATTGGCAACCCTAGTGCTGCTATCTGGCAACTGACGTCACTATCGTAAAGTTTTACATTTTTGACGGTATATGTACACTGGCTTGCAAAAAAATCGCGTACACCTGTTTTTTGCTGTATTGAGTCGGTCTTGATTGTTAACTTGTCAGTGGCACAAGTCAGTGTCATTAGTGTCAATTAAAATGCCAAAATTATCAGAAAACGAGAAAGTTGTAATACTTAAGTTAAAAAAAGGAGAACATTAAGTACTGGACGCTGATGGAACGATGATAAATTACTAATGTTACTTCTTCCATAATTTGTTTCAGTCATAATTTTTATTTATTTATAATCCATTTAAAATAAATACTTGGTTGTTCTTTAATTTTTCTAGAATATATTTGTAATTTAGTAGTAACTTAGCACAATGAAGAACTTGCTCCACGATACCTAAAATAATGACATGACAGTAACAACGGTGACAACTTCATTGACAATTAATATTAAACTATTTTAAAAAAATCGTATTTACATAGCTAAAAAAAAGTAAAAACTCGGTTACTTGATTTTTAAGGTGTACGCGATTTTTTTGCAAGTCCGTGTACTCAGAACGTTTTGACGTACGAGCGCTATTTGTGTCGTTTACAGTAACTTGAAAAATTCATATAGGGCAAAAAATGGAATTAAATAGTGAACATTTTCGTGCGATTATTTTTTACAACTTTCGACGTGGTTTAACTCAACAACAGTGCATCAATGAACTTAATTCGATTTTTGGCGATGAAGCACCATGAAGGACCAGTGTTTATCGATGGTGTATCGAATTCATTCGTGGCCGTAGTTCACGAATTTCATAAAAGTCGTCCAAAATATATTGATGCGGTGCGTGAACTGACTGCAAGATCGTCATGTGATTTATCGTGAGATTGGGGTATCCTTGGACCATTAGTGGGACCAACTTACATTCAATATTACGTCAATTGGTCGCAAAAAATGCTCAAAAAAACAGGGTGACGAATCGTGGATCTACGCGTATGAGCCCGAAAGCAAACAGCAGTCGACTGCTGGAAATACTGGACATATCTTTAACCGTACCATTGGTGCAAAACGGTCAATTCTGAATAGTACTTTGTTTGCCACAAGTCTTCGGAGAAATAAGGAAGACTCTCACACATCGGCTCAAACAAGTGACTTTTAGAGCGCTCAAAACGTCGATTTAATGAATCATCAGCCGTATAGCCATGATTTGGCACGCAATGACTTCTTTTTATTCTCGAATATCAAAAACAAATTGCGAGGTCAACGTTCTTCGTCACCTGAAGAAGCGGTTGATGCGTTCAAAATGCAAGTTTTTCAAATATCTCAATCGGAGTGGAAAAAGTGCTTCGAAAATTGGTTCACAGGCATGCAAAAGTGTATTGATCTTCATGGAGAATATTTTGAAAAACAATAAAGCCATTTTCGATGATAAATATTTGTTTTTGTTCTCTAATCCCGAAATATAAAAGGCAAACCTCGTACATTGTGTTAAAAAAAATCTAACTCGAAATAGGCTGTGAACAAAGAAACGTATCTCAATTTGAAATATTTAATTAAATGTCAATTTAACAAGAAATATTGTAAAAATATGTATCTAAAGAAATAAAAGCTTTTCTTCTTGAATCTTATTCTAGAAAAAGAAATAAATTTAAAAACGGCGAATGACAATATACTAAATACTTCTTTATTATCTTTTCTCCGAAAAATTACATTTCAACATTAATTTTTATAATTTGACTTTTGAATTGACTAATGATCAAAACATACGTTCATAGCCTACTCCGAGTTAGGTTTTTTTTTAACACACATTCGGACATATTCTGTAACTCAGTATGTAGTTAATTTATAACATTTTAACCAGTCAGGTATGTTGGTATAAAAGAAAAAAAAAAGGATTTTTAATTGTCATATCAGTCGCTATTGGATAATTTTTTTAACCAGTTGTTAAAAATTAACCACTTTGTTGCAGAATTCGCTTGTGTATAATTTAAGGCTTAATATTTATAAAAAAAAAATCCAATTGACAAATTAACCAGCACCTGCCTGTATAATAAATATTCATAATCCTGACTTACCTTTGTGAATGTAGTCGATCCAGAAGCCATCAAAATCTGCCTAACTCTGTTGTGGAACCGACTCATGCTCTCATCATCAACTCGCAAGAAACACTGAGCGGTTCTTTCTTTACTTCCTTCATGCTGAAGATTCCACACACCGTCTCTATGTGTGAACTCATCATGTGTTGTTCTGCATTTAGGAAGGATTCGGCATTCAAACCCGGACATATTAAACAGTAAGTTAGGGTTGTCTTTGGAGTAAACACTAACGAAACTGTTCTCCCACTGGATGGTGGTTATAGAACGAGGGAGACGGTTTTTGATATCCCAGAAC
Source organism: Harpalus rufipes (assembly GCA_951394225.1). Taxonomy (NCBI): domain Eukaryota; kingdom Metazoa; phylum Arthropoda; class Insecta; order Coleoptera; family Carabidae; genus Harpalus; species Harpalus rufipes. The sequence continues at coordinate 12,600,094 of OX596285.1, forward strand.
ACGGCACGACCACTAAAAATATAAAATAATTACTACTAAATAAAATTTATCTTCATTTTATTGTTAAAATATAAGTTTTACTATGATCTTCTACCTTAAGCCCGTCTGATTTTTGGTGACAAAAAAAGTTAAGAAACAATGTAAATGTAAAGATATACCTGCAAGCAATTAATAATAACTAAAGAATGAATATCAGAAAGTATTACCGTTCAAATTTCAAATGGTAATATTTTATCGAATAATTCCATATAAAAAAGTTTTATGTTCAGATTATTTGAAACTCAGTTGTGCAAAGGTATCGAATCAAAATCGTTTCAAGTCTACACAAGATAACGAAGTGACCCCCAGCTCACATTTACACTGGTTTCAGGTCCCCTGCGCAAATCATCATAGTTTCAATTTTCTGCATATTTCAAATCTGATTCATATTTTTTTATCTTAATGAGGTCATACACGATTTTTCATTTTTACCTTTAATCGATAGAGTAATAAAAAATAATAGACCCGTATTTTTTTTTATTTTCCGTCAAATCGATTTTTAATAATGAGAAAATTGCAATTAAAAATGACATTATTCAAAAAGCGGCTGATTTTCCCCGCCTCGTCCCTCGCCCAGTGACGTCACATTTCATTATCAACGGCCATTTTGATTTTTATACTAAGTTCTAAACGTTAAAAAGGCATTCAATTGAATTTATTTTCGCTAGTATTTTGGCACAATGGCACAAAACAACGTTTCACCGACATGTTTACTTTCGTAAATTTCAGATTATCTTCAAATGTCACTCTGACGTTTACAACTAGTATGAAAATCAAAATGGCCGTTGATATTGAAATATGACATCACTAGGCGAAGGACGAAGCGGGGAAAATCAGCCGCTTTTTAAACAATGTTATTTTTAATGGTAATTTTCTCATTATTCAAGATCGATTTGAGGAAAAATAAAAAATAAGGGTCTTATTTTTCATCACTCTATCGACTAAAGGTAAAAATAAAAAATCGTGCATGACCTCATTATAAAATATTAACTTCAAGTAAAAACCCGATAAAAAACTTTTTAAGCATCAGGTTTTTTGGCCACGAGTGTATAATTAGAAATAGTTTTGTTCATGAAAGGTGACTATTCAAGGTCAGTTGGTCGAAGAAAGAATACAGAACTTTATATAGCAATAGCTTAGCAACATTTTGTATTAGAAAGAGAAAGATTATTTAACGTATGTCTATTTAATTTGTTGTGTGACATTACTTTGTAACACACGTAAACGAGTAGTGACGTATGTCGTAGTTACAGATATATAATTAAATTAAATCTAATTATAAATGCATGTTTTACGTCGTCTATATTTTTGTTTCATACAAAAACATATAGGTGAAGAAGATAAAAAAGAAAATCATTATTTAAAAACAACAACATTTAAACAAATATATATTTATTGTTTTCAGTTGAAATATCTCTATAAATATTTCATGTTACACGCCTATGGGTACGAAATGCAGTGAAGTTATCTGTAAGTAATATTATATCAGACGGTTTATAAGTGAGCTGGAACAGTCATCTTTCGTGAACCAAACTATACCTGTAGTTTGCGCAGAATGAAGCCTATCATATGTGCTATTAAAAATTAAATAATTTTGTTTTGATAAAGTTTAACATTTTGCTTTTGACATGCCCTGTCTTCAGAAGCTTTTGAAATGCCGCAGTGTTGCGTGAAAATTGTCGTAATCGGCGAAATATACATAAACAATACAATAATTTTACCTATACGCTCGTATTAGATATTTTCATAAATAATTTATGTAGGGTTTATATTTATTAACTAAAAGTTAAGCTCCCGCACGCTACAAATACTTCATCATTACCGATATATGTGTACAAAGCAGATAGGCACACCCAGCAATGGGTAATATGCCGTGATGATATATTTATTTATTTATTTAAGTAAAAAATATTAGCGGAAACAATTAAATTTTTAACCCAATTTTGACTTTTAAGCGCCCATTATATTAAGATTAAGCAAGTTTGTACCATCCAAGTTAATAATAAATAAAAACATAACTTACAGATTAACATCATGTTTCATCAGTCTCATTCTTGCATCTCTTGGCCAGCACTTCTTGTTGTTATAGCCCACTATATTTTCATTATTCGGATCAGGGTGTTCAGTCAAGTATCTTTGGATCAACTCCCTCGCTTCCTCAGCATTGAATCGGAAAAAAATATGTACCCTATCGACGTATCTGCAGTAGAGACGGATCGGGTGACAAGTTTCAGTTGCAGTATCTTGGAACGTTAGGAAATCGTTGGGCATTTGTGGTGGACCCGCCATTTCGCTGGCCCGTTGGAGACCCAAGACAAGTAAATCCAAAACTAAACCGTAGTATTGGGTGATGAATGAAGCGAATTGAAGACCACGGATAATACCTAAAAGAAAAATTTCCAATTTTATACACATTTTATGAACATAATTACAGGGTAAAAAAAAATACTATAGAACAAATTTATAGGAGACCATTAAAGAAGAGAATATTTTTTTAAACCAGTGATTCTCAAGTTACAACAAAGTTTTTTTTTCAAATGAGATTATACATATTTTTATGCCTATTCGATAGAGAGTTTTTTTCTGAATTCAACCATGAGATTATTTTATATCCTTACATAACAAAAATATTGAGAAAAATTCAATTGAAATTTAAATAAATCTTATTTTTATAATTATTTTTTAGTAGGCCATGAATGAAAAACAATTGAGCTTAAATTAAAATGAAACAAATATTTGTTAAAAAAGTGTTCAATTTGATTACTATCGAAAATAATTCAAATTGACAAATAGTAGTTTTTGTTTTTCATACCATAGCCTACAGAAAAATGACTAGAAAAATCAAATTTATTTAAATTTCAATCGCATTTTTTTCAATATTTTTATCATGTATATAAAACTAATACATGGTTGAATTCAGAACAAAATACGCTATCGAGTAGGTATAAAAAATATGTATAATTCCATTTGAAAAAATATAATTTTGTATTGCAAATTGAGAACCACTGGTTTAAAAAAATATTTTCTTCTTAAATGGGATGTCCCCCTTGGTCTTCTTGAATTTTGTTATATAGTATTTTTTTGTAACTATAATAATAAAGAAAATAATGGCGGTGGTCGGTTTTGGTGTTACACCTTGTATATTAACTATAATAGATTGAAGAGTTTAGAACAAAAATATTGTAAGGTACAATGTAGTAAATATTTAGAAAGGTATAAAATCATGATATTTGACAATATAAGCCGCAAAAATGTGAGTATATTTAATTTCTCAGTTCGAAATAAAACTACTATAATTACAAAATTAGATAATTAAATATGGAACGAGTAAAAAAAAAAATACTTTACTCACGAGTTGCATACAAAATTTCTTCTTCGTTTACCATAAAATGCGTAAAAAAAAATGCAATGGCGTTTCATTTATTCATCCATTTGCGTTAAAAATGCACATTTTAACGGACGTAGAAAAAATATCAATAAACAGGTTATTTTAAAATCCGTAAAATATATATGCAGTATAGGAAAAGCGAAGATCTGAATTTGAATCTCAATGAAGGCTATTAATTTTTTACATTTTTTATTTTTTACCTTCCATCACCTTTGGTAAGGAAGGTATTGTCTTTGGTAAAAAAAAATTGATGAGTTTTTAGTGAATAAGCACGTTTCAGGGTCCCTGGAATACGAATTTACCATTTTTACGATGGTGTCTGTGTATTTGTGTGTAAATTTTTTTTCATAGACGATAACTACAATTCTAAAAATTATAATTCTTTCATACTTTTTCTTTACATGCATATGAAGAGCTGATTAGATTTTGGTTATAACTGGTCAACCGGAAGTACCCTCATTTGAAGATTTTAACAGTTTTTCTTGAAAAAACGCTGTTAAGTATCATAATTATTAAAGAATATTCTAATATCTATACGATTACATTTCATTTTATACTTCATAGAGCTAAATATTGTAAAGAAATTAAATTTCACAAATCAGTCAGCTATGCTATAACCATGGAAACAGCTACTATATTAAGAAAATTTTAATTGACAGATGTCAGTGTCAATGAAAAGAAAATGAATGTGGCAGAAAGAGGATGATGAGATGGATGTTAGAGAAGACACGTGAAGATAGGGCAAGGAATGGGAGGATAAGGGCAATGGATCTAGTGATAGAAGTTTCTGGAAAGATACAAGAGAGGCGATTACATTGGTTTGGACATGTCTTGAAGAGAGATGAATAATGTACTGGAAGAAGAATGAACAGCTTAGTAATAGTAGATAGAAGAAAACAAGTAAAACAGAAATGAATGGAAGAAGAAAATCGAGAATACTGACCCGTAACGAATGGGAAAAACTAAAATTAGTGTCAAGTGCGATTTAAATAGTTTGTTTATGAAATAATTTTACTGGAAATATAGAATCCTTTGGAAAATTTATGTATGGAATTTGTACATAACATAAAATTGATGGAAGGTAATGTGCTGGCCGCATCAGATTTTTTTTATTTTAAAAACTCCTCAACAGGATTAAATCCCAATTACAGAGTGGATTTACATACACAAACATCCATGCCTCAGTGGGATTCGAACCCAGAATCCCGAGCGCACTCATGACTAAGAGGCGTTACTTTAACCATTGAACTACCGGAGCCGAATTAACAGTGATACACGATAAAATATTGTTTGGTATTTACTAATATCAACGCATTTTTTTTTCTTGTTGTACAATTTTATTTGAATCATTATAGTTTTATTAACGTCATTAGGAAGGTGAAAGTGCACTTTTTTAAACTTTTTTTAAAATTCTAATAAAGTAACTACTTTTTTCATTAAAATGAATAAAACAAAACTAACGTACCTACGTAAAAAAATCATTTATATAATTTTTGTAGGCCTGGTTTTTCGTGGATAAAGGTCAGTTAACTTAACTGTCAGATAAAAGAAAAATATCGCATCATGTAAATGACAAGTATATAATTTGGCAATTTACGCTCTAATATTGACGCGATATTTTCATTTTATCTGGCAATTAAATTAATTGACACTTTATCCAGAGATAGAAAAACCGAGTCTTAATCAGTTTATATAACCATTTTAAAAACCGATAATAAAAAGATTAAATCAATTTTTAAACAATAATCGTTTTAATTTAAATAACTTCTTAATTTTGACCGGTTTTTTTTTTGTCGATTTCGTCTTGCCTTAAAGTTAAGGTAACAATGTCCATTTGAGTCTCAAGAATATAGTAGCGAGTTTGTTTAAACCTATCAGTGACTTAATTGCCACGCGCGCCAGCTAACTAAACAAACGCATGCGCCGCGTGACCTTGTAACATATTAGACCTGCTCATTTCTAGAACGTAATCGAAACCGTCTTGAAAGACGACGACATAATTGTCGCTCACCCGCAGACGACTGACGTGTGCGTGGCGTGACCTTGTACTCGAAGGTCCCCGAAGTTTTCTAAATAAATGGACAACTGTATGAAGACGAAGCGATTTTGTGAGAGGCAGTCAGTCAGTTCAGGTAAGTCCCGTCTAGTTAGACGAGTAGACGTGTCTACACGCATGGTGAAATAAATAGTGATATAAATATAGTGAAATAAATATCGTTTATTTATTAATAATATTTGTAATCATTAATTACTGTTTTATATTTGTTTATTCATCGTTTAATAAACTTTTTTAATTTTTAAAATTTCTTTGATTTTTACACTTCACCCAAATAAATAAACGATAAATATGGAGGATACTCCCCACTCTATTGTCCTTATCTGATTCCCATTAATTACTGCACTTTCCAATAATTACGAAAACAGAAATAATGTCACAAAGACATTGGTTCGGGAAAATAAGATTTGCATCAGATCTTAGTTAAAAAAATTATCAACACAATACTAAAATCACTGCGTCAATGTTGAAATCATGATATTCACCGTAACACCATAAAATACAACGAACATTAAGGATCTCCTGTAGTACTGTATCTCGGTTAGAATAAAATGAACAAACAAAGTTGACACATTTTTACTTTACTAACCAAGAATTATTTTCGCTCCGATCGCTGACCAATCAAGTAAGAACTACGTTTGACTAGTGGATGAAGGAGCTAATTATTATTGAAAAATGAATCAACCCAAAAATATTGGAAACAGAAATGTTTTTTAAAAAAATATCTTTAAATATTTACCATAACTGTTGGTGTGATTCATGTCTTTGTAATTGATAACAACGTTATTTTTCGCTGTCATATAATCGGCAATGTTGTGATCGACAATCAACCTCAGCAATCGATTCAACAAAGTAAGATCAATTTTCTCGTAGAGCTTTTCGAATTTAGATTCGAGAAGGACGTTACATTCGCCTTCAGCCACATCCCAAACGTCTTGTAAATTGTTGATTCCCTGGCACCACTTGTATACTAATAAAGGTGGTGGTTCTGTGTCTGCCGGTTTCACCCATGGAGGGAAAAGACGACGTTTGTCTGCTTCGTACCTGAATAGGAAAATATGTTATTATGTATTGTACAAATATTACACATATTACCACTATAAACAGTACTTATGTTATATTAACTGAATGTTTTATAATAATAATATATATTTGGACAAAAGTATCATAACAAAAATATTGTATATAATAAATAATTTGAGATAATATTGGTATTACAAAAGAATAGATTTTTTTACGCCTGTTTAAAAAGTGCCTATCTCATTAAAATATATTCATAAAGTTCATACAGGCTGTCCGTTATCCGAGGCTAACCATTGAGATCTGGAAAACCATAAGAGATCCGAAGTCGGTTAAATTAGAGCAAAGTTGCCCCATTAGTAGAGGATTTTTTTCCAGAAACATTCATAGATGTAAAATTTTAAATTTTGCTGATTTTTACAAATACCTTTTAAATATGAAATAATATGAAATTTTAGTTTGCGTTATGAGATGTTATATTTTTTTCTGTATACTCAACTGTACACAACTATCTATCTTCTTAGCAACGAGTCCGGTAGATACGTTTTTACGGTCTAGGCCGGTAGCACATAGCAACGGCTTTAATGATGTCCGACAGGTATTTCAAAATTGACTATTACATAATTTGTAAATTGTAAATTAGATAAAAAATGCGTTTAATAAATTTTATCTTAACAACGCATCACAGCACACTTGTTCAAAACAAATACGACGCTTCTGATTAAATAATAATTATTGTAAATAATTTGCTTTCAAAATAATTGTTGAGTATACAGAAATATTTTATATTCTTATATATACCTAGTAACCTATGAATTTTTCGGGAAAAACTTTTGCCTAATTAAACCGACTTGGTATCTCTTATAGCAGGGATGGGCAAACTTTTTTACCCGCGGGCCACATGAATGTTTATAACTTGACTAGCGGGCCACAAGTGACTAAGAAAAGGTTTCCCAAAGTAAAAATAAAAATCTTGCTAATATTATAACACACAAATTGACATTTTAAGGATATGAAAGTTCAGGGAAAATGTTTTTCTTTACAAACGATCAACCGGAAGTGACACTTTACTTAAAGCTCATTGCTATTTTAAACATGAAATTGGCGGGAGGTCACGTGTTGACCACATCAGATTTTTTAGTTAGTCTGTATTTGAGATTCGGAAAAGACATGTAAAGTCGGTATTTTTGATTGTCATGTTGAAAAGAAATATAGTCGGGTTTTAGTTTGAGCGCGTACTAGACGCCAATACGCAGTTACAATGTAACAAGTTTAGTTTGATTATGTTTGCTTAATCATTAATAATAAGTTAATCTAAATATGAATAAATAAAAATAGTATAAACCTAAAAGGATGTTCTTATCCATATGTATACATAATAAACATCCAAGTGTGTGTGTGTGTGTGTTCCTCCTCAATAAAGTGGCCGTCAATCATCCGCCACCATTTAGAGAAAAGTGTTATCGTTCGGTAAAGCAGTAATAGCACTACCAGCAGTTTCCCCCCTCGTGTTACACTTTTTTGATTCCAATACATCACTGTATTTAAATTCAATATTAAGGGAAATAAAGTTTTCGAATGCGACGAATAAAACTTTTAACAATTTAAGAAAAAAGTGTTTTTGAATAATATATGACGAAAGTGAAGCATTTCATGATTGTGCATATGTTCAAATGTAAGAAATTGTGACAGAATCCATTAAAAAAACATCACTTACCATAAGTACTGATCTAAATATGCGTCTGTAATCTTCTCTAGCGGCTCCACATCATAAACCGGAATTAAATGACTGTATAGATCCATAAACTCTATCCCCACTTCTTTGAAAGCTCTCTGCGTGAGCAAATGACGTTTGATTCTTGACAAAGCTTCGTGCGGATTGTCATAAGCTTGCTCAATGAGACCAAGTTCTTCTCTTTGACTCTGATTGAGACGAGACTTCACGCTGTAAGCTTCCTTCAATCGTTCCAGAGCTAAGATGAGGAGTTTAGTGTCGTGTTTGTATGATAGAGGAGGGAAAGGGATAGGAGCAAAACGACGCGATTCCAGCCAGTGAACGGTGGTGGTGTACACGGCGACGGCTTCTTCAGGGGAGATGTACGGACCGTCCTAGAAAAAATTCGGACTGTGTTACACAAAATATAAATGTTTATTTTCTTGGCTAATCAAATGAATAATGGAATATGTATTTCAATCCTTATCTAAATAACACATTGTTACACAAATTATTTAAAAAATGATTTTGCTCTTTTTACCGATCAATTAAACAATAAGCTATATTAAAAATATTATAATAATCGATTTAAAAAATACAGGTACTCATATAAGCGAATAAAGACAAAATTTAGTCACATATGCCATTATAAGAACCATAACCAGAAATTTATTAAATTAATTTAATAAATGGTATTGTTGAATTTCATTAGTTTCTATCTACAGTGTACTGCCCTGTTAAACATAAAAGTGGTATCTATATTTTAATCGATTTTTTGTTTTTTATGCATAATAGTTGCCGCCAAATTATCTATCAATTTCTTAAAGCCAAATGTCGTATTTACGTTTCTCCAGCCTGGTATAATGTATTAATGGTTTGTCATATCTACTAAAATACACTGTGTGTCTAGCAAAAATATCGTATTATCTCCAAATGGTGAATTTGTAGATACGAATTTTATGTCTAACAGTAGTAGTATTTTATGATATATCAACACACATCCAAATTTGTATTTTAAAGCACAATGGGGTTATACCATAGTCAAATTTTAACTATCTTAGATAAGAATGCGAAAATATACGTAAATTAACTCTTTCGAACCGAACGCATAGCGCTGCTTGGTAACTCTCTTGACCAGGTGCGGGACATACGTAGTGATCACGCGAGAATGAACCAGCAATTATCTCCGTTATTAAGCGAGATAGCGATTATTTTCAAATAAGAAAATTTACTATAGGTAATATGGGCAATAAGATGTATCAAAAAAAGTTCTATTACTTCCGGTTCCAAAGTACGTGATACTAACTTTGATATTTCATAAGTCAAGAATGTGTGGAATTTTGTTTTATTGAATTTGTTGCCTAGGTTAGGTCATATAAATGAATTTATCTCAAAAAAATATCATCAATTATGAACAAAAAATAATAAAATCTCACGTACTTGACTTTTATTGATTCAATATATTCATATTTCAAACATCCGTCATTTTGTTTTTTAATAGTACAACGGGAAAGAATGGTACCGAATACCGAATACAACCGTATATGTACGACAGTGGGTATATATGAGCATGACTATGTTGAACCAGTACAACATATAAGAATTAAATGTGTTGTATAACTACGTTCCACAGTCTGTATAGGCAGAATATCGTCAGAACAACTGCGACAATCGAAAATGCAAAATGCAATAATTAGCGTAAAAATACGACACTCGGTGCTCAACTACACCAAGCATTGAACGTAGATGTTCGTTATTAGGTTCGAAAGGGTTAATGATTATTAGTGAAAGAACTTTGTTTAGTTAGAATTAGTTCGCAAACTACAAGTGATTGAAATCGAGTAATAATTAAGATGATGTATCATGTCTTTGCAATTTGATTGGTTGCCTGATTTTAAAAACAAGACTCGCGCGCCTTTTGTGCCCCACTACTGTGAATTCAACAATGAACAAACATTAGCACCATCCGCCGCCATAGTTTGTATCACAATACTGTCAAACAATGGTCAAACTGTTTAAATTTTTTATAATTTATTAGGAAAAAAATACTTATTATTTATGTTTAATAATAATTTCTTCATTAACATAACGTATATAAGTTTGTATACAGGGTGTTCATTTTTAAGTGGCTACCATTGCGATCTCGAAAACTAGAAGAGATACGAAGTTGGTTAAATTAGCAAAGAATCTATATTTCACATATGTATTTCAAAGATATACTGAAAAAAGAAATTCAACCAGTGGTTCTCAAAATATGGATACCAACTTTTTTATTTAAAATAGAAACATATATTTTTTATTTGTGCATTCAATAGAGCTCTTTATTCTGAATCCAACGATATAAAATTTTCATACCCTTACATAACAAAATTTTTGAAAAAAAAATTAATAAAGTTTTGAATTACTTCCCCTTAAATATGATATTAATTAGAGTGCCATGAATGAAAAAAGTGAATATTTTGTTTATTGCTACTTCTGTCAAATGAGAAATTGTTCTTCATATAATTTTTAATACCTAAAAATGGATCAATTCACACATGACGAAAAGGTAGATATGTTCGAAATTTACATTTTGTGTCATAAGAATTCTCGTGCTGCAGTTAACATGTACAGGGAACAATACCCTAACAGGAATATTCCCAACTACAAAATTTTTAGAAAATTAGAACGACGACTACGAGCTAAACCAATGGATTGGTACTAATGGCCCTATTGCATGGCCCGCTAGATCGCCCGATTTGAAACCAGTGGATTTTTTTGCGTGGGGTTACTTAAAAGATCAAGTTTACCGCACTGTGCATCCCGACGTACAGCATTTAAAAGATTGTATTGAATAAACATTAAGAGGTATTGACAGAAGAAAATTTAAAAAAGTTAGGAAAAATTTAAAATGGAGAATTCAGTTATGTATTAATAAAAATGGAGATAATTTTGAGCAGTTTTTATAAACACAATCATTTAATTGAAAATAAAGTTCTTTTTTAAATATGTTCACTTTTTTCATTCATGGCACTCTAATTAATATCATATTTAGGAAAAATTAATTCAAAACTTTATTAATTTTTTTTTCAAAAATTTTGTTATGTAAGGGTATGAAAATTTTATATCGTTGGATTCAAAATAAAGAGCTCTATTGAATGCACAAATAAAAAATATGTTTCTATTTAAAATAAAAAAGTTGGTATCCATATTTTGAGAACCATTGGTTGAATTTCTTTTTTCAGTTTATCATTGAAATACCTATGTGAAATAGAGATTCTTTGCTAATTTAACCAACTTCGTAACTCTTCTAGTTCTCGAGATCGCAATGGTAGCCACTTAAAAATGAACACCCTGTATAAATATTTCAGCTATGCGAACATGAAAAATTTGTACCGTCTAGAATTAACAGTTTGTCGATCACTGGTGAGGACCAGTTACGTCACATGCCAAATTCTGAACTTTTAAAATTCATATCGCGCTTATTACGTAAAATTTTTAAGTCGCGTTTGCACTAAAATTTTTAGTTCACCCTATACTTAAAAATAATTATATAGGACCCCATTACTATGTTTGCTTCTTGCATAATTTCAATGAAAAAAAAAAAAACTTACTTTCAAATAGTTATGTTGTCGTTCTTGTTCAGCTTTGAGGTACAATCTCGTTAACCGTCCAAGATTCTTCTTACATACAGTTTTATCAACAGTTGCACCCCTTCGGATTCTTTCTCTGTTATAATGAGCTGTGTTAGTCCACCAATCAGCTTTCATTTTCACATAACGCAGGATCATGTTTTCTATCGGAATTGGCAATCCTGGTACCTAAAACATTTGCAAATATTTAATTAATAAAAAAGGCTATTATTGAATTTTTACAGGCTGTCTCCAATATCTAGGTATTTTACACATTTGTCTTCTTTTAAACTACATACATTAAGATAGTCACGTTAATGACGTCATGCAAAAAAAAATAATTTTTAACTTCAATCGATAGACTAATGAAAAATAATAAATAAATATATTATGGCATATTACCCATTGCTGGGTGTGCCAATCTGCTTTGTACACAGATATCGGTGATGGAATATTTGTACCGTGTGGGCGCTTACCAGGCCTAATCCCACGGGCACTCAATGCTGGCGTGGACAATCCACCACGGGGGACAATTTAGTGCCATTAAAATTCGAAGTAATTTTTGACGTCGGTCGGAATCAAACCCGGTTCCCCGATTCGCGACCAGACACTCAGGCACACGGCCACGAGACCCGTATTTTTTATTTTTCCTCAAATCGATCTTTAATAATTAGAACATTACAATTAAAAAAGACATTGTTCAAAAAGGAGCTGATTTTCCCCGCCTCGTCCCTCGACCAATGACGTCACATTTCAATATTAACGGCCATTTTGATTTTCACACCAGGGGCCCGATTCTTAAAATCATGCTGAATTTTCCGCACGCGACAAAATTCATTTGGTTTGTTTCGTGCACGAATAGTATTATACGCATGAGTGGTATCTTTGAATATATAATACATATAAGAACGGCAACGCATATGGCCTAGCAACATACTATATCTGTCTCTTTTTATTCACAAAATTATTATAGATAGCTAGTGACTCCTACCACAAAACTATGAACTACGATAAATCGTGCTGACAGCATTGCCAAATACTATTTGTTAGAGGTATTCAATAATGAATAATTCAAAAATATTGTTTCATAATAACCAGATAATATATTTTGAATCTTCAATTTCAATGTATACTTGTTTTACAGTAGCAAACTTAAAAACGTTTTTAAAATCTTATCTTGTTGTTCTAGCTACATGGCAACACTGTGCAACATCCATCTATTATGTAGTTTTTGAACTAACTCAGAAATAATTCGTATACGGAGGAATAGATGGCACCTTCTCTCGAAATATTTAATCTAAATACATTACGTTGCCGTTCTTGTATTGTATTATATATTCAAAGGTGGTATTCTTGAATACCAAACGAAATTCGGCCGAAGCCTACGTATACGATTCTCGAAAGCAAATAACCGTAGTATATTGCACCAAACTCAAGTGACAGTGACAATGTGACAGACACACTTTCGTGTGCGAATGATATTTTCAAGTGATTCATACCCATGAGATGTAATTACACACGGAATTATCGCGTACAGCCACACGATTTCGATTCAAGAATACCAATATGCAGTCCAGTCCGTATGCGTATTTCTCCTACTTACGTATGCGAAAAATTTCAAGAATTGGGCCCCTCGTTCTAAACGTCAAGGTGACATTTGAAGATAACTTGAAATTTACGAAAGTAAACATATCGGTGAAACATTGCTTTGTGCCATCGTGCCACAATACTAGCGAAAATATATTCAATTCAATGCGTCGCATGCGTTTTTATAGCTAAACAAACTTTTAGCGTCTAATCTCAAATTTTTACAAAAAAGCACAGCTGATGTGACGCGTGGATAACTTCAGGCCAAATGAAAATTATTTTTTAATAAAAATGAAAAAAATGTTATATTCATATATTATAGCATACTTTACAGAGATAATAATAAATAAGGGTCAAGTTCAGAATAGCTTTTTTTAACACAGGAATAGCTATTCCTAGTTTATCACGAGCTTAACCAACAAATAATAATAAACATGGAATAAGGCTTAACTCTAGAATAAACTCTCCATAAACGTCATTTTAACACAGGTTAAGAGATATTCTCGGAATAACTAATCTGGAAATAGGAAATTATTTATTATTACCGCTGTTAGATATATAATTTTCAATTTATAGTCCATATATTTTTTTCTTTTAGAAATTCCGTGTTCATATGATAAGTCTATAAAATGAGTCCAACATGGCTGGTTTTTGCAACTTTTTAAAAATATCATACTTGAAAACAATTTTATGCAACAAAAATCATACGGTACGATAAATTAGACTATGCTTGTTCGATTTAAAAAAAAGAACAATTATTTTTTGCATGACCTCATTAGTACACTTTAAAAGATAATTTCTCATCAACAAAAATATTTATAAATTGAGAATTTTATACAATTTACAATAAATATAATTATGTAAATAAAGTTTTGCATTAAATTAATTTAAAACTCAGTTTGCAAAGGTATCGAGTCGAAATCGTTTCAAGTCTACACAAGATAACGAAGTGACCCCCAGCTCACATTTACACTGGTTTCAGGTCCCCTGCGCAAATCATCATTGTTTTAAAATTTATAGAGGTTTACAATAACGTCACATAATTCTTCTCCAACAATTAAAAACAAATATTTTCTTACCTTCCAGGGAATATTCGCTTTCCAGCATCTCCAGGCCTCACTCAAATGTTGCAAGATCGTCCTGGCTTTATTCTGCTTAATACCTTCCGGCATCATATCCACAATATCGTGCATGACTGATGCTCGGAGCTCAAGATCGAAATGCGATTCAACTCTTTGTTTTGTGACAGTTTTAGCAACTCCTTTCGAATGACGTCCTTCGAACTGTCTTGACAATAAATTTCCAAGCCAGCGTTCCAGCAGAGGGGTGATTCCTCGCATGAAGAAGAGCCATACGCGCCAGCCTGGGGCCCAGAAACCACAACCGGGGCCTTTGCCCACTGGACCCTAAGAAAAAAACATATCATGAAGCTTAATTTAAAATACGAAATTATTAGTTAAGTTAGTAGCTACTGTTAACAAAGAAATCTGACACTGAAAACCAGGCCACTCAAAATAATTTTTTTATTTATAATTATTTTAAAATTTTCTTAATATGTTTGTAAACTAGGCTTAGGGGCTCACAAATAATGCTATTTGGCGATTTAACCGGAAGTGACACTAGTATATTTCAAATGGGACTCCCTATATATTTTTATATATTTGGAATCTATGTCAAATTACGAATTCAACCATATGCTTGAAACGCATTTTTTTCCTCAAACGTCATAAAAGTAGCATCTTTTGTGATTTGATTCACGAGGTAGAAGTTTAATATCTACGCCGCCGGAGTAGAAGTAGCTAATTTCTACGCCACCGGCGTAGAAATAAAATAAATAAATATCCATAGAAACTATACAGATCAAATAAGAAGTAACCTGTAATATCGCCCTAAATGTCTCTATATCACGCTAGGTAACCTAAGAATAAAATTACTAAATACCATCAATAGCTGTCAAATTTAAATAAATAACCTATGAATTGAAATATAAACAGAGTTTACTTTTAAGGGAATAACATTATTAAGGAATAGCAGACTCATAGATTGCAATAACAGGGACGGTAATGAGCATAAGAATACTTAGAATTAAAGTGATAAGAAAAGTTTATATTGTTTTGCAGTGATTCCTGGACATATCTTTCAGCCACACTGTTAGATTTCCATCCAATTGAACAACTTCAGGGGGCGTACATTATAATACTTCAAATTCCGACATAATTGCACTCAAGGAGGATATAAAATTGCACAGCTTTTATTTAAACGACAAAACGTAAAAATTTTCAGTTCAATGTTTATAACAAAAAGTGACGAAATAAGTATCTATAGCTACAGGGCAATTAAAATCGCAAACGTAATTTACGTAAAATTTAACGTCAGTAGTAGATATTTTTCTTTAAATATCTACGTTTGAAGAAAAAATATAATGTGTCATTCGGAGTAAAAGTGTCTTTGTGTGCCTCACGTGCATTTATCCGACTCGCTTCGCTCGTCCTTTAAACTTCCACGCTCGCCACACAAACTATCACTTTTACTCCTAATAACACAATATACTATTATTGAAGAAATAAATTACAAAAACGTAAGAGAAAATTATGAATAATAAACTTCAAACATATCGTTGAATTTCTAATTTTACATATATTCCGAATACATATATAAAAGTATGTAGGGTGTCCCATTTATAGATAATAGGTCTCGTAATCAACAAAACGAGCACATAAATTAATTAAACTAAAACCTATAAGCAGATGCAAGAAAACTGCTGGGAATATTTCGAAAAAAAATAGAATAGAAAATATTGCCAATGTCAGCCGAAGTAGTGTCTCAACGTCTTAAAGAAGTAGGACCTGTTGAACGTGTCAGTATTAAAAAACCTTTAGTTAGTAGAAGAAATAAAAAGGCGAGACTAAATTTTGAAAAACATATCAATATTGGAATGAAGTCGACTAGTGAAAAGTGCAATTGCCGGATGAATCAAAATTTGTTTTTTTCCAAATGTATAGGCATATTTAAGCCAGAAAAAATATGCTGCGAGGATAGATTTAACAATACAACGACTACTTCGAAAGTAGTAAAATAATTTTTAGGTCAACCAAATTCCGAATTCTTGTCTGACCATCCCAATCTCGGAATATATATCCAATAAAGCATTAATGACAGAAGTTAAAAATACGCGTCGGAAAAAAAGACTAAATTATGGAACCATTTGAAAAATAAATGGCAAAGTAAAGAAATTATTACAAATTTAATTACTGCTGTGATTGTATCAAAAGGAATGATAATAAGCCTAAGCGCACTTTAATGGTTTTAGGGTAATAAAGATTTTGTCATATTTTTTCTATGCAGGATGGGGCATCGGAAGTTCAGAAGACGCTTTCAATGTTAATTTTGATTGTTAATTTTTTTCTCTCCGAGTAATATTGTTGAGTAAAACAGTTAAAACTTTTTTTTATTTCACGTTCACAACGTGAATTTTGTACAACTGTTTTTATCAAAAACAGTTTTATACAAATGTTTTTGGGGATTATCTAAATTGTGACGCCGGTAACTAAGTGTCAAATAAATATCTTTCATTTTAGTTGTCATTACCTCTCATACTCATGGAAAATTACTGCAATTAGATTTTTTATAGTAAAATATTTACATCAAACTGTAAAACATTCTTTTAAATTAAAATTCGAAGTACACTGGCTTGCAAAAAAATCGCGTACACCTGTTTTTTGCTGTATTGAGTCGGTCTCGATTGTTAACTTGTCAGTGTCACAAGTCAGTGTCATTAGTGTCAATTAAGATGTCAAAATTATCAGAAAACGAAAAAGTTGTAATACTTTCTAAGTTAGAAGAGCACCCCTCAATCAAATCAATAGCAGAACATTTTAATATTAATAAAAGTGCTGTTATGAGAGTGAAGAGTAGGTGGGAAAATGAAGAAAGTATAAAAAGGAAAGAAGGTTCCGGACGTCCCAAAATTTCCACCAATGATCAAGATGAAGCATTTTTAAATCATTTATGGGAACATCCTTTTGAAACAGCCAGAGACGATGCTTTTGTAACCAATTTTCCAGGGTCATGGTCAACACCTGAGAAACCTTGAGTCAGGATGAAAATTATTTTAGAAAACTTATTTCCTCCATGTCTCAAAGATTAAATAAAGTACTGGACGCTGATGGAGCGATGATAAATTACTAATGTTACTTCGTCCATAATTTGTTTCAGTCATAATTTTTACTTATTTATAATCCATTTAAAATAAATACTTGGTTGTTCTTTAATTTTTATAGAATATATTTCTAATTTAGTAGTAACTTAGCACAATGAAGAACTTGCTCCACGATACATAAAATAATGATATGACAGTGACAACTCCATTGACAGTTGATATATAACCTATTTTTAAAATCGTATTTACATAGCTCAAAAAAGGTAAAATCTCGGTTACTTGATTTTTAAGGTGTACGCGATTTTTTTGCAAGCCAGTGTATTTGTAGGTTCATACCATAATAAATATAAATTTCAAATGTTTATTGAAACTGTCAGTGTTACCAACCTTGATGTTTTAATATTTCTTTCAATAATAATTTTGAAATAAAAGTGTAATTATGCGAAATAGAACAAACAGTATGAAAAACACGTATTACAATGTCCAATTGAAATAGTCGTATTTTTACAACATGGATAATTATTGTAATACTTCTTTCAATGTACTATTGTACGGAAAATTGTAGGGAAAAAAAATCTGCAGTAATGATATTCTAATTCATAATTTTCTACTATCCGAAACAGAAAAATCGAAGAAATTTAACTGTTAATATTAATTACAGTAGTGCCATTGAATAAATAAACTAATTTCGTTTTGTAAATCGTGATTTGTATGATACTTACGGTGTTAAATCTGTAGTAAATGAGATGTTTCAAATCTTTACACATTCGAATTTGCCTCATAAGTTTGTATTTGTATCGATACATTCCAGTAAGTTGTCCCACATGAGCGAAAATATACTGCAAACCATCAGCAAGTTGGAACGCGTCTACATTATTCAATCGGTACTGAACATGCGAATCGATGATTAATTTCGTTAATCGCAAAATTTCTCTGCACAAATGGAACGCATTTCCGAAACGCGACTTCTTTCTCTCTTTGGTTGTTAAAGTCTTCACTGGTTTCAAATTGAAGTTGTAGTCAAGATGAAGATAATTTAAATTCTTTCGATGAATCAACAGGTTCAACATATTGTAGCCTTGTCGGCAAACTTGTAATCCAGCTTCAACCCAATCAATTGTTGTAGTTTGGAAGAATTTAGTCGATTTGAATGATCGGAATAAGTATCTCTTCTTCTGCGCTTTTGGTGCTCTGTGTTTCAAAGCATTCAAAACATAATATTTCAACAATTTCTGATAACTAACTCTAACTTTAACCGGTTGTCCTGGCGGGCAATGCTCTTGATACCAAGATTTCACTAATGGAATATCGATGGCTCGTCTACATCGTCCAGAACGCAAGTTGAACGGTCTCGGAGCCCAAAGTAAAGCGATTCCGTTCGCAGTGTTGTCTGTGTAAAGAGGTGTTTCTTGTAAAAATGGCTGGACATATTCTGGTAGAATGTATTCCTCGTCGTCATCTGGTAAAGGTTCTAAACTTTTAACTGCATGACGATGTGAGATTGGATTTATTAAAGGATCGAAATAAAAGGCAGGGAGATCAGGATCTTCTGTCTTGATGTATACAACATTGGGAGTATGGTACCTGAAAGGAAGAGAATTCTAACAGAAAAATAACACTGTATTCTTAAAACTACTACTAAAATATTCTAATTTAAAAGCGATAAACAGAAACATTTTTCAAATTTCGTTTTAAATGTCATTGCCAGCATTGAGGTCCAAAGAAAAATATTAAAATTCATTGAAATACACAAGACTTTTGAGAACTAAATTAGAAAATTAGCAATGAAATTAAACAAATTATTGTCTTTAATTGTGTTTTTAAGTTGTTTCACCTCCTGCTACCCTTGGTGAAGGAGGTATAGGGATCGTGCTAAAAATTGCATATCAAAATTTTGGTAAATAACCACGTTTTAAGATTACAATGGGGTAGTTTCGCCTTTTTTGATTTTTTTATTAGAAGCAAGTATTTTTAAATTTAAATTTTCCATATTTTTTTATTTTGCACAAATTTTGTTTTTAATTGAGAAAAAAATACTGAAAATACCGGACATATCTATTCCCGCCATTGTGACGTTACTCTTACCGTTTCCGTTGCAACTTAGTTTCGACGTGCTGCTCGTAGTATGACACAGATATTTTGCGACGTATGTCTTGCGGGATAAGGGGATCTTGTTTGTTAGGTTAGATTGCTGTCAAGTTAGCACGTATTTTTACTTATTTATTTTTGTTTGAGCAAGCTGTAACGACGTTTTGTATTACAGTTGATAAATAGAAACAAGGTTATGTTAACGGCGTCAGTATCACCATCAACTGTCACTTTGACATGTCACATCCCATCGTTGTAAAACGATGACACTAGCGTCATTTGCGGCTTTAAGTATGTAAGCGTGACGTCACATAGAAGAGATCAATTTGAATCATTAATATTTTAAGTAACCTTTTTGAAATATTTACATAATAAATGGCGAATTTTATTGCATTATATATCGTATTATGAGTCATATATTGTAAACAAATAAGAATTTCATTAATTTTTAACACATGGTAACTACCCCATCCGATTTTAACATTTTCACAATGATGTCTGTAGGTGTGTATGTGTGGATCCTCTGGGCGCTCTAACTCAAATACTATCATTCGGAAATTTTGAATCTTATTCTAATATGGAAGAAGCCGTTAGATTTTGATGTAAATCAGATTACCGGAAATGGCACTTTACTTGAAGCTCAAAATAGTTTTTCTTAAAAAAAAAATACCTTTAAATGTTATCTTTTCGCAATTTATGTTATTATGTAGGAAATTCTCTTTTCCCTGGCTGGGCGTCGTAAATGAAACTCGCGTTTTAAATAAGAACAAAAAGAAAAAAAACGTTTATTCACTGTCTTTACAAATCTCAAAAACCGACATTGTTACTCAACGACCTATTCCAGACTGTTCCTCCCTCTCCCTCAACAGCTCCTCGACCACTTCTAGTTAGGGTACCTTTATATACAGGGTATGGCCATTGGGCAAGATCGCCGCCATAAGCAAGCCAATGTCAAACATACTGATAATTCATTTCCCTATTTATTTCTAAGAAATGTGATATTATATTATATAGGAATATTAAATAATCACACTATGAATCTATAAAGGTAATAAAAATTCATTTATTTAATTAACAATTATTATTATGACATAGATTTAGAGGTTATGTAGCGCATAGGATATAGGTTGTTATTATCACATCAAATTTAATAACTGTAGTTATTATTTACATAATAAGTATATATTTTAAACTTACCTTTTAAAGATTTAAATGTTTGTGCATAATATTGGTAATTTTTATGTGTTTTCAATATTGCCAGTCATCGTAGTCAGTATCTCAAGAAAATATACATATAAATAAAATAAAAGTATTACTTACACTTTAAATAAATATTAGAAGTATATTCAAATGTGTTTTGCATTAAAATAAAACAAGTAGCCACGAAAATATATAATAATTTGCGCAACAACAACGAATATGACAATGGCCCTCTAATGGCGGACGAAACGCGAGCCACGTCATGGCCATACCCTGAGTATAAAGGTACCCTACTTCTAGTCGCTCCCGCGCGCCCTCTGTTTCCTCGCGCGCGAAACCTTTAAACTCGGATTCGTCAGGCTCCCACAATTATAAAAATGAAAGATTATTAAATTTTCTATAGGTGTGCATTAATACTTTTTCTGTATGTTTTATGGATAATTTATAAAACATAAAAATTAAATTCCGGAGTCTATGCTTTAAACACAAATCCATGGTTACACAGTTAGGCGGATGAGTGTCATGATGGAAAATTTTAATTTCAAAGAATTTTTTAAAAATTCATAGTCCTACACTCCTGAACTAATAAAAAAAAAATGCCGGAGTACCCCATTCTTATCCGTTAAGCATTATCTGTTTTGCTAATCAATAACTAATGCGTTAGTAAAGCATATATTTTATGAATGTTAATGCGATCTCAGCAGTTTAATTGCAAGCTCCAACAATAAAACTTATATCATATCGCAAGTTTTTATCTATCACACCGCTAGTAAACCAACCAGACACTGTACTGATTGATATAAAACAAGTGTGAACAAAACACAATAAAACAATTATATTGAATCTTACCATGAGAGGTGCACAAAATGCGGCATGTTGTTATATAAATACGGGAAAGCAATTCTGTATTCTGTTCGTATTGGTTGACGAATGATGATTTTGTTGATGTCGTTGAATTCATTCCAATCTTCGTCACTATAATAGAAATTATTAATTAGAAATACACATAAAGGTGTATATATGTATTTTTCACTTACGCAGTATTGCTGTCTTTAATAAGAGGTTCAAACTTGGGTCCTCCAGGTATAGCCATGTTAAGAGCTTTAGCTGTAAAGAAACTCTTCGTGTCAAAAAGATAAAAGAAATTTTGGTCCACCAAATCTGTGAGTAACTGATTTGCAAGACGATATAAAGTAGCCATTTGTGGAAGAGATAAGTTCCATTTTCTGTATGTGGAACCATTTACATGTCTGCAAAATAATAATAAATTAATTCACGCAAAAATATACATATTTTTATACAATTTCCCACAATGTGGGTTAGGTTAGGTTAGGTTAACATGAACCCAAAATTCATAGCTATGCATCTATTCATCCATCACACATTTCTATCCAAACTATAATTTTCACCTCATCCACATTCATATAAACTCTTCTATTCATTGCACTCTAAATCTTTTTTTGTATGATACGTCTCTTACAACATTCACCCATTTTCACAACGAAAGTTCACGAAAATACATATTATTAATCTTACCAACATAACATGTCACTTAAGTTTTCGGAAAAAAATCGATATTGTGGTTTAATGAAAGCATATTGAATCTGCTTATTACTACTAACAATTAACGTAACTTAAGCTTTAATACTCATAATTTATTTGACGTACCATCTCCTTTATTGTTTTCATTTTGGGGCTCCTACAGATCGTTGTAAGTAAAACCCAAAAAATTTCAATACAAAAGTTAACGTGAAGCAGGTGTCTCCAGACAGTACGCTGGACGAATTTGTACACAAAATTGCCAGTCGAAGTTATTTGATTTCATCAATTTACATAATGTAAACGAAAATATTAAGTCCAGCTTCACGCCACTATGCCCGAACAACAACGCAGTGCTTGAAAGTAAAAAAAATACCATTTGAATCCCATGAAAACCATCTTCCAAACGTAACCAGGCGAGATGTATTGAAACTTTTTGGCATTATTTACAAGAAAGGTGTATTACCCCAAAATGAAAACAATTAAGGCGCAGGATTTTTCAAAAGGCACACAAAATAAATTTTAAAGCTTGCCAAAGATTCATGAGACAAATTAAAACTAATCTTCGTCGTATGGAATAAAATGGCACACTAGTTCTAACATTAACAGCAAACTGACAGTACTGCGTAGGGAAGAGACATGCTTACAAAAGAATATATTTCACACTCAGGGGAGCTCTTAACGGTTTGCACCATCAAGAAATATTAAGGTATCATCAGATTGGAACATAATACGAATAGTAGACATCCAAAAAGTGCAACGACAAAAGAAACCGTCAACAAAGTGCATGATATTGTTTTTTTCTATTTTGCATCTGTAACAAAGCTATTACAGCACCCAAAGGAGTTCGTTAATAGCTCGTTTGAGTGTTGTAACAGCCTAGTACAATTTATTTTTATAAAGTTGGTAGCATAGCTGAAATGTTATGTCAAAAAATATCAAATGTCAAACCTCACTGAATAAACGATACTAACGATTGTAAAGATTTTTATTTTTGTTTATATATATATTTAGGGCATAAATAGTTCAAAACACTATTAATTGTTGATATTTAAAATATGTAATTTATTTGTGAACTCTGTCGGTAAATTAGTTCCGAGTTTTTTGGCGCTGATGTCATAGCCAAAGTTACGCAGGTTGTGTAGTAGTTCAGACAAAAGCAAAATGGCGGCAGAGGAGAAATGTTAACAAGAATTAAGTGTTTATTTATAAGAAAATAGTGTTTTAAATATAAGATTTGTATAATTATATAGTTTTACACTTTCCACATCCTATTCAGTTAATTTTATACAATAAAATGTAAGTAACTTGTAAAAAATTTATATTTGGTTATGACTATGAAACCTGACTTTTTTCATTATTTGTTTTTGGAATTATAAAATGTATTTTCCGTAATTTCACGTATTTCAGGTGGAGTACACAAAAAATCGCCTGTATTCATTTTTAATTTGATATGAATTTGATTGTAAACAACACGATACAATTTTAAATTCAAACAATTGAATTTTCAAATGTCACATTATTGCCAACACAAAATTCCCTAAATTTTGAATTTACGATTTTTTATTTATAAAGATCATAAAAAGCGCAAAATAGAAAAAATAGTATAAAGAACACATGTCATAATTGTCGATTATTTTGTTCGAAGGTTTGGGCAACTCCGCTACGCGTCGTTACCCAAACTTTCTTCTCACAAAATAAAATGACAATTATGACATTCGTTCTTTAATATACTATTAAAGGACCGATGTTTGAATTGCTAAAGAAGTGGGCACCTCAGATAAGCAAATGCATATTTTTACAAAAGAATTAAATGTAAAAAGCTTCTGGCGTTTGTTGACTGGATCAAAACGCATTGAACTGCGAGTTTCACAAGAATGTAAAGCGCGTTCTTAAAAAATATCCGACTGATATTATCCACAAAAACAAAATCAGTAAACGGAATGACATCATTTTTTTTGGATGTTAAAGAAAAAGGAAGTGACTATTTTCCAAGATGTCAACAATTACTGGGGGAAATATTATTTTAATATTTTAATGAGAAAAGAGTGTACGAGTATGTAAAAAAATTTAAATATTATTACAAATTCTATTAGTTGTCATGATAAATGAATTTTTAACAATCGAGCCTACTGATGTGAGACGGGACTTGTATATTCTCCATACACCAAATCGGTCCTCATGCGATCATACCCACAAATAATACCATACACCTCGCAAGTACATAATAAATTTGTTACTTACTTCGTCCCAACTAAAGGCTTATGGTCATAGAACCAAGTAGCTACAGAACCATCTTCGTCAGAGTCCAATTCAATTTGAATTGCTTCCAATGGCTCGACATCTAAAACGTTGTCGGCATAATCTAATGGGGGTTCCTCGTCATCAAATGGAGGGAAACGCATTCTTTTGAAGTGACGTCGATCTCTCTTTTCACGACGCATCATGATCCACATAGTACTAAAATATAAGTTTAACTATACAACAATATGAAGAAATTGAAGTTTAAAATAAATAGCCTAATGCCAAGTAAATTCAATAAAGCAGGATCTCAAATCGAACTATATCTTGTCTACATAAGAGAACAGAGTGGTCACCAGTTCACATCTAAACTGGTTTTTTAAATGTACTATTTTTCCTTCATTTTTTATTATACCATAGTCAAATTTTAACTATCTTATATAAGAACGGGAAAATATACGTAAATTAATGAGTATTAGTAACAAAATTTTGTTTATATATTAATTAATTCGGAAGCTACATGCGATTGTAGTCGATTAATAATTCGGATTACGTATCATCTCTTAAGAAATTTGATTGGTTGCGCGTCTTTTACGCTCGCCCACCGTGAAATCATCTATGGACACACACACACTAGCGGCGCCCGCCGCCATAGTTTGTGTCACAATATTGTTTAAATGTTTTATAATTTATTAAGAAAAAATGTATGTAAAAAAATTAAGTCGCGTTTGAAATAAAATTCTTAGTTCATCCAATTTTTCTAGAAATAAGAAAAAAATGGCATAGAACCCCATTAATGCATATTTCAATATAGCAAAACATTTTAGAAAATAAAATAATAGTATATTGTGTATCTAGTAGAAAAGTGATATATTCCCGGACGATGGTGGAGAACACCAGGAGTCCGGTGTCCGGAGTCACTTTTCCTACGTGGTACACATACAATTTTTTTTTCGATCTGTTTATATACAATTAGTTATTTTATATTTCATTTATAAATGTCAAACAACAAACAAGACATAAGATTATTGAATTGTTTTGATAAAAATATCTGAGAATAGCGTAACTATGGTTTGTTTATTTATTTTCATAAAAGTCAAAATATATTTGAAAAATATCAGAACCGCGTACTGTCCGGGAATACTTTGTCACGCGCCGGAAAAAATATGCCCGGACTGTTATTTTTCGTTGCCTAGCAACTACACTAAAATACCGGAACAATGTACTTTTCGTTTCGAAAACACACCGGAAACGTGTGTTTTCGTCCGATCGAAAAAATAGTATATTATGTTATTAGGAGTAGAAAGCGGTCTTTTTGTGTTGAACCCAGCTATTGCGGCCGAGGCGGTAGCCGAGGCCAGGCAAGCTGGGTAAAACACAAAAAGGGCGTTCTGCTCCGAGTAACATATACTATTTTTTCTTCAAGTGTTTCAAAGAAAACTGGAGATTTTTTAAATATTATTCTAGAATTGTTTTAATTATAGCGTTTACAATTTCAGCCATAGTTGGCTGTGAACACTACAAAACACAAACGATACAACTGTCAAATAACAATTTTTCAATATGGTCTGTGTTGCTGTGAAGACTGCTGCCGCCAGCGGTGAACTAAGAAGCTAACATTTTTTTACTAGTACAAAAATGAACAACATTGTTGTACTAGTAATAAAATGAATATCTTCTATAGTGTGTGTATAGTAGCATAATATGAATATTATTGTACACTTGAAGAAAAAAAATATTTTCCTAGTTACGGCAACAGACTTTATTATATACTTCATTTCACGTAAGAAAATAATAGAGGGCGCTTGAGAGCCGGCCGTTTTTACATGCATTAAATAAGTAATTTAAATTCGTAAAACCAAACTTTGTCAATAATAAATATTCTTATCTATAAAAATGTGCAAGGTCTCAGTATTAAATTTACAGCAAAACATGGTTAAACATTACTTAATTCTTTAGATTTTATTAGATAACTGATATATGACAGGTGATTTTTTTTTTTTTTTTGTTTTTGTGAACTAGGTTTACATTCTGATCAATCAAAGGGCAGAATTTATATTCCTATCCAAACAACTCTATTTTCTTACATGAAATGAAGAATAGTTATTTTTGTTTCAGCACATAATTGCGAATAAGATTTTGTCTACAATTAATGCAATTGCCCATAAAAATAAGAAAAATTACAAAATGTATTCTAAAATTTTGCTGAGGCTGGAGCTTCTGAACAAAAATCTTATAATTATAATTATTTCCTGAACTAACGCGGGAAATGGATACCAAATGTACTCATTGTACGTTTGGGAAGACTTAGTTCGCCCATAAAAATAAGAAAATTACAAAATGTATTCTAAATTTTTAAAATACCAAATGCTACTTGAGCGTCTACGAATGATATTTTTAAGCGATCATAACAATTGCTTTCATGACAAAAAATAAATAAAACAAAAATCTTATATTTTTTTTCTCGCATTATTAGGGAAATTGGCTATTTTCCGCAATTATTTAGAGTTTGAGAACACTTATTTCCCACACGATTGTAGAAAAAATCAATTTTATACCATTTTCAGAATTAGATTCGTAAACAAAATTTACTTAGATTAATAACATCCTAATTTTGTACTAAATTTTTATATATACCATTTCGTCAGCAGATATTTGTAAATTATTTAACTTAGTATAAGAACTTTTATGTTGGAAGAATTATGATAAACACAGAAACAAAAATATTGGTTATTTTTGATGTTGCAATGATCGAATATAATAATTTAAATCGTAGAAAGAGGTCTTTTAGCATCAATGAGAATTTAATTAATGAAGAAAGTTTTTTGAAAAATTCACGGAAATCACTGGGTTTTGAACCCAGGACCTTGCTATATTTAGTCGGATGCTCTACTTGTAGTTTATTTGATACAGCATCCTACTAGACAAACAGGAGTTCTGAGTTCAAATACCAGTGAAGTCCACGAACTTTTCCCAAAAACTTTCTCCGTTAATTAAATTTTCCTAGATTCTAAAGGACTATTTGCAAACTGAAGTTATTTTCATAAGTAAATATTAATTTAGTTTTCAAGTTAAAATATATCCGTAAACATATGTAAATATTGTTCGTGATACATTATGAAAATCAGTAAAATTGTACATTTTAAATTCGTACACAATTATTTAACTCAACAATACAAATAAAAATATGAACTTACCCCCATTGTGCAATGTAAACCGGTTCTATAACCCAGGGAATTTCATTAACAAAAGTGATAGCTCCAGTAATGTGATACAAAACCTGTACATCTCTGATTTGCTCCCAGGGCATGGGCATATTCTCCAAAAGCTTCATCACAGCATGAGGCATATATTTTAAAGCTCCTAGATATACTCTTTTATCATGCCTGTATTTCCTACTACTCATATCACCATGATCTCTAATAATTTTCCGAATATGTTCTGGGGGCATATCTTCTTTCTGAGCATCAACAAAACCTAATTTACGTTTCTCTGAGAAACGTTTAGATTGTAGCTGATGCCATTTTTGTGCTTTTTCTTGCAACTTGTCTTCGGACATGAGATCTGGTTTCGGATGAGGAGGTGGTAGTTGTTGTTGCAAAGCATGAGCATGGGCCTGGGCTGCTGCTACTTGTGCCTGAGCATGAGCTGCAGCCAAATGGGCCTGCTGGGCCATCATCGTGGCCCAGGGGTTTGGCCCCAATAAATATGGGGGAAGCGACATTTTGCCGCCTGAAAATAATAATACTTATCATTACATTTAATACAAATCAAATATCTTGTTCAAAGCTTAATAACAATAATAACTCTGGATATTTATGAGCATATACATTGCGTACAAACAAATATTCGTTGGTTATCGGCCAAACACATGCACCAACAAAAATGCCGAATGCTCAAAACTACACTCAAACATACATATTTATCGAAATATACTAAATAAAGCACTAACCTTATAGTATAGTTTGCGTTCTCTATAAAATGGATAAATTATTTGCACTTTACGAAGAAAATTGTCATGTTTGCGTATAAACGTTGCACAACGCACACTACTTGGCCGCCATAACACAGATAACACAAAAAGTTTTCCACAACACCGGGCCGTCGAGAAGTAAAGAGAGGTCCGCAACCATATTTAAATAATGGCGCGAACTATTTAACACTATTTGCTGCACAAATATGTAAATGTTAGATTTAGTAATTAACTCGTGTATTGAATTATTACATAAAAATTATATAAATTGTTACATAACTCTTTTTTAAGTGTTTGGTCGCCAATCCGTAGAACTGAGTTCGATCCAGATCGACGCCAAAATGATTTCGAATTTTAAATAGCACAAAAGTGACCCCTGTGGTGCACTCTCTACACCAACAATGAGTGCCCCTGAAGTGACGCCTGGTAAACGCCCGTACGGTACAAATATGTGATCATCATTACCGAAGTCTGTATACAAAGCAAATTGACAATGGGTAATATACAGTGATGATATTATTATTAATATAAATGTTATATTTTTTGTTCGCAACGAAAAAAAGCGCAAAAAATATACATATATACAACATACAAGGTGTTAAAAAAAAGGATAATTTTTTTGACGATAATAGTACTGACCAAAATGAGTAAAAAAGCTTAATCAACATAGATCTAATCTTCAACTGTTTCCGAGAAAAACGAAAAATCGAAGAAAACTGATAAAGATAGTGATCGAACAAAATTTTCTGTCACTAAATAGACTATAAAAAAAAAACAATAAAATTTTATATGAAACAGTTTTCTCAATTAGTTACGAAATTATTTGAAAATGAAATTTTGGCCATGGTCGCTACAATATTTAACTGATTTTTTATATAAAAAAAAATAAAAGCATATCTAAGATGACCTTTGGAAGGTAAACAAAAAGTCTCATATAATCGAAGTAGTAACTCTTATTGTTTTCGAGTGAGCAAAGATAAACCCCGTAAAAACTGAATTTTCATTGCCTCATATCTCGGAACTATCGAAGATTGGACCCATGGCCATATTTATTAAACTTTTTTACTCACTTTGGTCAGTACTACATGCCCTTAAAAGTTTTCACTTTTTTTTTAACATCTGTATATTTATGGAAAAGAGAATTGTTTTTATTATCCTTTATTTAATATACAGGTGTTAATTAAAAACCTGGTCATAGGTGTTTAACATGAGAAATCAGTTTTTTCTTGCGCAAAAGTTCCCAAATTATTTTAGACAAAAATACTTCAAATACATGTTGTAGAGAATTAAATTTTGCATCCTAATTAGTAATAAGATTTCATAACCGAGAAAATCAATTTCAAAGTTTTTTGAAGATTGCTGATTTATGGCGATAGCCATGGAACTTAAACAAAATTCCGATTCCAGAGTAACGCCATTTTATAATCTGAAGCTTTTCTTCATGAGAAAACTGTTTCATACTTTCAAAGAAATATGTTATTGAATGAAAATCACAAAACACAAACTTTTTTTGACAGTTAAGATATATAATACAATTGTTCGTAATTTTGATTGAGTTCCAAGGCTATCACTATAAATCAGCAATCTTCTAATCTTCAAGAAACTGTGACATTAATTTTCTCGATTATGAAATGTCAAAAATAAAATTTTACTAATTTGGATGCAGAATTAGTTCTCTATACAATATTTATTTGAAGTATTTTTGTCTAAAATAATTTGGGAACTTTTGTGCAAAGAAAAACTGATTTCCCATGTTAAACGTCTATGGCCAGGTTTTTAATTAACACCCTGTATATATATAAAGCAAGAATGTTCTTACCTTCAATTATTATTGAATATGAAATAATAAATTAATTGTAATATTTGATATTAGTTGGACGCTAGAAAAATTTGATTTTATGTTTCAAAGAAGACTTGAATTCGCCATTTCTAAAACAAATTGTTTTATGTTCAAAAGGTCACATATTTCAGATAATACAACATAGGAAACGTTTTTAAAACTTCATAATGATTGCCATTTTACTTATTTCAGTTTGATATAAATTATGTATGAAAAGTTACAATAAGTAGATTAAACTACATAAGTACGAAATTTTATATTACTTATTATCACTAACAATGCCGAAAGGTTTTCAAGGAACTGAACGAATTGCATACTTGCAAATCGGATGACGCATCACAGGCAACTGAAGTAAAGAATTTTGTTATTGTAAATTGTAATAATATCGCGATCATGTGTCGCGATAATCTGGCTTTTGAAATTCATTTAAAATTGTAGTAACCTTAGATTAACCCATTTTTCCCGGTGTTCCAAAATTGGAATATAAGGTTTTCTCCTAAATTATAAAGAAATATCTAATAATAATAATAATAATAATAATAATAATAATAATAATAATATGATTTATTGCCCAACAGCTGAACCATTTACAGGACAATATGAATGAAACATACATAACATAATATATTAGGATAGGTACATAAGAAATATACATAAAAATTTGTAAATTACAAAAATTACAAAAAAAAGTCTTCAAATAATGTGTTTGCAATTCGACATATGATAGATAATAAAAAGTATTATCACATAAAATATGATCTTCCTCAGACATCTTTAAAAAATCTACGACAGTGTGCTTAATATGTAATTAGTACACCAATTTGAATGTCATTATGAAACTCAGTGCCATTAAACCACTCATACGTAATAATACCGTAGACTACGAATGAACATTTCAATGTTACTCATTATGTCAAAAATTAAACGAAAAATGTATTTTAAGATCAATTTAAACTGTCGTAGATAAAATATAGACGGATACACATTTGAGTATAGCCACTATAGCCTCATAATGAAACTTGCGTGATTTAACAAACACGCGTTTCATTATGAACGCTATATCAAACTTGTATCCTTAATAACTATAAACTGCATATGTACAGTAAAATTGTTGAAACATGTCCGATCAAGGTCATCTGTATCTTGAAAGAATTAACAAATTGGCATACACTTATCTCTTTTCTTTGCAAAGGCTATAAGCATGTGCGTTAAGGATAGATATAACACGCTTGTCTTTCAAAAATTCGTATGTTTCGACTAAGCTAGGACATTTCAATTTAAAACGATGCTCGTTGTCGATAATACTTTTGCTGTAACGTAAGTTTATTTATTAATTCAGATCAGGGCCCTGACAGTCCAATCAGCGCGCGCTTTCCTCAATATTAGTACGTCCGAGCGCTGTTAGAGGCGCTGCGTACGACATTTTTTCATTTTTGGGATCAAAGCAGGCTTTGAATTTATGGTTGTTTCGCGTTGTTATGTTTAAAAATCACGCTTTGCTTGTCATCCATTTTATTTAGAGTTGGAGTAAATAATTATAATCTGCGAGAATAATCATCATCTTATTTTTTTCCACGGACAAACTCTTATTTTCGTCGTTAAGTAAATATATATTTCATTTAAATATTATACAAACGGTAAGCAAAAATACATATATATGTTATAACCTACAATAATAGATATTTGTAACTCGTACTTATTCAATTAAATAAACTTCTTTAATTTTACAGAAATTCTTCATAAAAGGCAGTTTTGTTTCCCGAACAACTAAGACAGACAGTTATTAACCGCAGTTGCAAACGGCATAAAAAAGGAACTAAATTTTAGTCAAATACCGCAATCTGGCAATCTGTATTTCCCAATCATTTGTGGAGTGACTTCTGATCTCTGAGGAATGTACGTAATTATAAGTTGAATTTCATGTATGTTTTAAATATTAAATTCCAAATACAATTTCTAGAACCTACACGTACAAGTAGTACATGTATTCCTCAACCAGAACTTCAACTAGTTATAAAGGAAATAACGCATCAAGGTAAATTTTGCAACCTTTGCATTACTGTCAATAATATCTTAAAGTTTAGTCGAGAGTTTAGTACAAATTAGAAAATGCAGTTTCAAAATAAATTTCTTGTTTAGTGATTTTTATACTTTTCTGATATATTGTAAAATTTACAACACTTCGAATATGCAATCAAACAATTTAACATTTTCTTTGTTGTAATCAAAGAAATTCTTTGTAATAGCTTTGTATTTTTTTTTCGTAATTAAGTATTAATTTTATTGAAATTAAATATTCTCATGATTTACATACGGTCTCATTAAAATATATATAAACATGTAGAAGTTTAAACTATCATTCGTTTTACCAGTATCATGGAAAATTGAAAGTTAATTAGGTTTGCAGATATTCTTTAATGCTTCTCTATTAAAAAAAACGTTTAAATAAAGATGTTTAAGAATTGATTACAACAAAAATTGTTTGATTAATACAAAGAAAATGATTGATTACAACAATGTAGTTGATTCATTTTAAACACATTCGGTAAAAATGTAGGTTTTTGTACTTTTAATATTCTTTTAGGGTTTTTTTTTGTAATAAAATTTTTAAAACATTTTGTTTCTAGTATTAACCATATAATTACATCTGAAGAAACTTGCCGTTATGAGAGAAAACTATCGCCAAGAAAAATGATTATTGTTCAAAATGTCATCATTGTATTATTAAATACATATTGTAATATTTATACACATAATAAAAATAATTGCGATAAAGGTTGTCTTCATTTATAAAATAAAAAATAAATATATAATAATTATTATAAAACAAATAAAAGTATATAATTGGATCAAATAGGCGCTGTAAATTTAGTTCGTCCGAGCATCGCTAGATGTCGCTAGTAACTTGGGTTGCCGGAAATAACCCATAGTGTCCCGTCTGGAGAGGGGTGGTCCGTGATTCAGATACATTACCTTAATTCATAGCCGTACGAATAACGTTATTTTGTGTCAGAGTCACTGACACTGACGCAGGTCAGTATCTTATTTTTCACATATATAGTTTTATATTTGCTAATAAACTTACCAGTTGACTTATTTTTAAATTTTGAATGCCTTTATTGTAACATATTTTTTATAATAATAAAATAACAGTAGTATCTATGTACCCTCATAAAAAATAAGCAAACGACACTACTGACTTTGTCATAATGCGCAGAGCAAAAATCTGAATTCATACATTTCGTAGACGACCTTGATCGGACATCTTTTAAATATTTTACAGCACACACATTCATACTCGCTTGACTGTGTTTGATTTGGGTTAAAAAGTTTATTTCCTCATTTGATGAAGGAAAGCCGGGCCCCCGGCAAAAAACACATTTCACCCGTTGCCGGGGATAGCGGGCTTTCACCCATAATGGTTAGGTTAGATACCTACCGCAACAGAGCACGGTAGGGGTACAGAACGAGTCTGTACAACTTGCACATTCGCAACATGACCTTATAATCACGTTCGTGCTGGTAAATGGACATATAGTAGTAACTAGAACAATTTTAATTTATCTCAAATATTTGTGCATATAAATTCAAATATATTTTTTTAATAATGAATAAAAATTATTGTTATTAAATCTGTAGAAGAAAATTATAAACATTTGGTAGATTAATTTTTAGAAAAAAAATATTAAATTTGTATTAATGGTATTACATAACGAAACATTTTAATTATTTTGTTTCTATAATGTTTTTTATGATGTCCCAAAAATGGAGCACTAGGCCTACTAAGAGTTGTCATTGACAATAAAACGATTAAATTACAAATGAAAAGCATATTCAAAATATCGAAAAGTAAATATAGCTATTATCATTATTAAATTATTAGTTTATTTTTATTACAAAACATAAAATAACTTAAAACATCATATAAATTTACATATTTTTTAGTGGTTGTTTTTGTAAATGGCACACCTGTTTTATCAAATTTCATTCCGAATGGAACACGCGTTTTTATTGCCTTGTGTCTTGGAGAAGTTAGGCCATTATATGTCGTGAGCAAATTTTAAAATTTGTTTTTATAAAACGCCTAGTCATTTTGGTAAATTATAAAATGAATGATATGTCGAGAAAAATTACAAGCGAAAATGTCCAAATATTCATTCTATAATTCGGCTAGTAATTTTGACTACGACCAGGCTTTATATAAAGACGGATTTTACAATCTGCTGACAATAGGGTAGTTCAGTAATTACGTCACATATGATGCGCTTCATTTAAATTACTGGGCTTAATGGTAAACATGCCTTTCAAAATGAACCTTATTGCCACAGCAAATAAGAACTATAATTTTAAGTAGTTCATTTCGTCGTATACTCTCACACAGTTTGAATATTACCCTTTTAATTAAATAAAACATATTATCTTAATTTGTAATAACAATTATGCTATTCAAGTTTGCTAACTAAATGTTCGTCAATCTCAAACATGTTCATGAAACATCGCGTGAAGCGGTCGAAAGTGCCCGTTTGAAAGACAAGCGCACCATGCAATAAAATAATAAAATGTGGAGAGATAGGGTTATTTACGCACTTTAAATTTAAAAAGAAGAAAGCTAAAGCTCTAAAACGAACTGATTTTACGAAAACACGACGAAAAATAAATATAATCAAAACGCCAACAAACAAAAACTCAGTCGATAAAGTCGGAAATGTTTGAAGCTGCGCAACCTGCGCAAACTTGATACTCTGTAGTTCAACATGTATCGAGTTGATTTCAATTTGAAATAAAATCTTTATTTATTAATGTGTATATATTGTATTGCGAAGTAATAGGAAAGTGTTTATAAGTTGTTTTTATCAATATCACAAAGTTATCTTCTTCGTAATAACAATAACATCAGCATCTATTTACAAACCTTTAAATTCTGACCCTTAAATGTTCTGTCAATAGTCTATTTTGAAAGTATAGTTTTTCTTTGCGACAGTACAGTCCATACGATGTAAAAGAATGTAATTCAGTTCACTATTCCTAAGTTGCGTTTTGTCAGATATTTACTTTTATTTCGATGCCGCACAGCTTCAGAAGTAAAATAGTGATTTTACAATGTTTTATTGCCTTACACAAAGCAAATTTTATCCTAATACACTCAAACTCGGGGTGTCAGGTACTTTTCAACCCAATAAGTTATATTCATACATAAACGTTGGTGCATTTTTTTTTCAATAGCAATAGAAATTTTATTTTCTTAACTTAATTAATTTAAAAAATAATTAGTTATAATATGTTTTATATAATAAATAATTCATTCCAATATTTGTAATATATTTTTTGTATAAATAATTTCTTTTTTTTGTAATATTCGTAATTTTATTGAACTTCATTCTTCTTCGGTACGCCTATGGATTTTATAACTTCCCCATTACCGCAGTGATCATGTGAATTGCCCCAACTCGCCAAGTTACATCGTATGGACTGTACTTCATATTCCGCGCTATGCTTTGACGTCCCACAATTCAATTAAATCATTGTATAAGTTTTTAAACATAATTCCGTATAACTGCTGTGTACAATGTTCATCCAAAACAATAAATAAGAGTTTAATGTTTCACAAATTTCCAACTGATACCAACAAAGAAAATGTGGTTCAATAATTAACTTTTTTCTTCGGTCACAGCTTATCTTTTTCATTTTTAAACGATAATTAGCTGACACATTTTAGTGAATTTGATCGTCCAAGTTTTAGTGTGGTCTAGACATATACCTATTAACTAATATATTGCTAATGCTCTTATCCTTTACGTAGAGACTAGCTGAAGAGAGATAGGAATATCATTGCTCCATAAGTCTATCTCTCTCAATTTCTGATTTCTTGATAATGCGCATGCACGTAATATTTGAATTCTATTGGCTAGCGCTGACAGCGACTGCCAGTTGATCCAGGGGTGCGTTCCAAAATCATACCATAGAGTACGGAGTAGAGTATTAGAGTAAGAGTATATTACTCCCGGGTTTTGTATAGTTTTGGAACGACATAGTGTAGGAATTTAGTGATATAACAATATAACTTCATTTATTTAGATCATTTATAACTTATTTACACTTCATATGGAAATTTTACCATTGTATTTCCCACGGATTCATATAAAAGTAGACATCTGGTATAAATATACTCAAATGTTTCTTTTTGTTCATTACTTGATTGATATTGAAATGAAAATCATTCTCATTCAATATTTTAGTAATGGATTTCAAACATCATGTTTTACCTTCGTGTCTAAAATTCTTACTAAATATGTTGAAAAAATATAAGTTTTATAGCTCAGTCACTCCAAAATTTACTTATATCTAGAAATGGAGGAAATTCATTTGTTTTTTATTCGTATCCCGAATTCTCGAATACAGGATTTTGTATAACATTTTTAGTTTCTGTAATTATAATTAAATATATAAAATAAAATTGTACAAAGTTTTCTTGATAGATGGCTCTGCATGTGGTTAGTTACCTCTGCAGGCTTCATATCTCTGTGGGATGTTTATCATCCGTCCGCTCAACCTTTTCAGTGCTCCCTAGAGGAGGCTTCAGTACACCACACTGGTGAGCTCCAATAAGAGAATGGGCCAGTCTCTGATAAATGACCGAAAGGTTGATTCAGAGACTGAACTCTTGTGAAACATGCCAAGTGTAAGGTTGCCATTTTTAATGAAAGTATCGATATTTGGTATCGGTATCGATAAGAAGTATCGATATTAGTATTAGCATCGACGAAAAAGTATTGAAACTAAACATACATCTTATTGCAGGACAAATGTAATAGGCAATGTGTTTTTAAAATTTGATTTATGGCCGGTTGTATCAACAAAGCTGAAATTCTAAACTTAATTTAAATATACAAATTCGAATGAAATATTTGGCATTATAAATCAAGTATGACCTTTCATTTCGAAATGCTTTTTTAGTTAAACGCGCAGTTCGATGAAAGCGCTGCAGAATGTTTTGGAACTACGTATTTCCAAACAAAGGTACCAACAGAGTAAAGAGAATACTATAGTAAGAATTTATTTATCAACATTAAAATAAAATTCGGGATTGATAATATATCAAAGTAGGTATCGATACCTATGAAATATCGATTAAAATGTATCGATGCCAATATATCGAAACAAAAGTATCGATACTATCGAGGTATCGATAACATCCCTAGCCAAGTGTAATTTAAATATTATATATAAAATAAACATTAATGATATAACTTAACAAAACACACTTTTATTTATAAAAAGTTTTATTTTTCTGCAAATAGGTATATTATTACAAAAAAATACATGTAATTAGATATTATGATTATTATAACGTGAACAAAAAATGAATAATGTTAGAATTGTAATGTTTGGCGCCAGTACGAAAGAGTATGTTCTACGAGTAAACTCTCATAGTTTCGGAACACTTTAAAGTTTCACCTGGAGTAATACTCTTAACTTTTGGAACGGTTTAGAGCATACTCTTTCCTCTGGAATAGGTTTTGGAACGCACCCCAGCGAGCACATGGTTAGTTTCATTGTTTCATTTTGTGTTTGCACTTTGAGTCAGTCTTCGTAAAAAATGATTTAGAGTTTTATTAACCTTTAAATTAAGCCAAGACTCTAGAAACTTAAATATTTCATTGTTGTTATTTATTATTACTAATATTTATGTTCAAGAATTTACACCCAAAATAAATAGTAGGTACATTACTTAATTTCTTAGATTTAAATTTACAGTTTGCGCTAGTCTTCAATAATTAGAACTTAGATATCATCGTTAGCCAATAGAATTCAAATATTACATGCATGCGCATAATCAAGAAATCAGAAATTGAGAGAGATAGACTTATGCAGCAATGATATTCCTATCTCTCAGTCTAGGCTTCACAAAGAGCGAGGGATCAACAATATATTAGTTAATAAGTATTATGGGTCTAGAATGGTAGCAGGTGGGCAAAGCTCAACGTAAATTGCAGTATGCTAGCCATGTAATGTTGCCGCCGATAATTTTGAATGACATCAATGGCAGTGACAATTTTTTTATTGTATATCTGTCCTATAAGTACAATTAAAGTCAAATTCACATGAAACAATTTTAATTATTGTAATTTTTACCAGTTGTATAACTAAAAATTTATTTTTTTCGAAAAGATCTGCACAAACAATTGTTTTGTATTTAGACTTAAATATTATTCTTTTCTTCTTTCATCTTTTGCTAAAACATAAAGATTACTTACACTTTTGCATATACCTAAAACAAGAACGCATTTTTTTTAAAGAAGAAACCAAATAACAAACTATCTGTCATTTTTAATGTAGGATTCTCCATTTATGAGTACGCGCACCTTTTACAGTGTCTACAGTGCACAAATTTTATTACAGTTCTAGAAAATACATGGCTAGTGTGGCGCCATAGTTACACTATATCACCACCGCCTAACTCCATGGAGGTAGGAATATATATGGAGGGAGTATTTGCAATCGCTAGTGCAGCCGCTTCCCCTTCTACATTGTGACCGCTGTCAGTTTGAAGTTACAAGGTTGTTGCTGTCATCTGCCATTGAGCATTGTTTGTTTTTAAACGTGTACGTGTTTTGGAGAAGTGTTTACCGTTTATGACTTTTTAATATATGTATATCGTGGTTTATATTGACTTTTCTTTAAGTGCTTCGTAACATTTGGTGAAAATTAAGATTTTTTATTCATGTGAGTTATGAAATATTGTTTTATTTTAAAACTGTAACTCAACGTATATTTCGTGTTTATAGCAATTTAACAGAACAAACATTATTTGGACTAGTTGACTCTTGCACTGCAATATGTAAGTTTTCTTGCAATAATATTATATGTTTCATTTAACATATGTAATTATTTGCAGATTGTTTGTAACTTGGTGACTTGTGTTGTGGGGTACTCCAATAAGTCAGGAGGAAAGTTTTATTTTTATATTATTTAACAATAAACAATTAAAAAATCTAATGAGTGTATTAAACAATTGTAATTTCGTAGAAATACCTAGCCTAGATCTATCGATTTAAATAAATATTGTAAAAGATAACCGTATCGGTAACAGGTAAGTGGAATTTTAATTATTTATAATTTTTCTATATTGTAATTTCTTCTAAGTACATATTTGCTAAAAAAAAATTGTTTATTGATATTACTAGAAATAAGAAATCTTAATTTCAAATATTTAATTTTATATTTGCCGCGTGAATTCCCACCACAATGTGACTGCAGCAGTACCTGCGTCCGTCCCCACAGGCCTGCATTCCCCTTGTCCTTAGTTCAAGTTTATGCTCCCTCCATGTTTATTCTTACCTCCATGCCTAACTCCCATTGAAGAATCGGAGCAGGCGGGCAAAGCTCAACGCTCAACCATTGATTGCTCAACGTAGATGTCAGCATACTATCCTAGCCATGTACTGTTGCCTCAAGGTTGCCTCCGATTCCGATAATTTGAATGACTCTTCACTGACAGTTGTTTTGTTTTGATCGGTGGTACAGAGTAGCAGCTATAAATTGTTTATAATTTATTAGGTATGTAAATTACAATAGTTGAAAAATTAATTGAGAAGAAGGGATGCAAGTGTTCGAGGGAAAAAGAAAGAACTTGTAGAACATATTAAACATTTATGCAAATAAATATACATTCTATTTTTTTTAGATTAATCGACTACGACGACAGAAATGATAATTTCAATTTAATAATTAAAAATGAAGATGACAATTTTAATATTATTAAATTCCTACATACATACTTTTGTTTTTTGTAATGTCGGAATTGCATACCTTTTTAATTTTTTACCTTCCGTCGCATCTTTAGGTAAGGAAGGTATTGTCTGGTCAAAAAATTCAATTGATGTTTTTTAGTGAATAAGCACGTATTAGGATTCTTATAATACGATTTTACCATTATTTCCGATGATGTCTGTATGTATGTGTGTGTGTGACGAAAGTTTTGGATCGCGTAACTTCAGTACCACGATTCCAAAGATTATATTTTTTTCGTATTCCTCAAGTTTACATCTAGAAGAACAAGTGATTAGATTCATATATTAAGAGAAGAATGAATAGCTTAGTAATAGAAGGTTCAAGAAATAGAGGAAGACCAAAGAAAAGATGGAAGGGCTTTATTGCGAAAGACATGAGAGAAAAGGAACTGAATGAGAACGACACGCAAAACAGAAATGACTGGAAGAAGAAAATAAAAAATAGCGACCCCTAACGAATAGGAGAAGCTAAAGAAGAAGAAGATGTCAGTGTCAAGTGCGATTTTCATAGTTTGTTGGAAGGACGATTTCTCAAAAACTCAATACTTAAGAGCATTGTGTACTCCTGTACTAAAATATGAAGCGAAAATTCAAATAAATTGTTCCTGTACTAAAACTATTAACATTTTAAAAATATCAACATTAGACAAACATACTTTTGATATGAACCTGCATTTAAAAAAAAAATATATCGAAATCTATTAATACTGGACTTTGATTTTAATGGGAAACCCAAAATTCAGTAGAATTTCTTGTTTTCCCATTAAAATCAAAGTTAAATACTGATAGATTTCAATAATACACAATATTTGTATCTATTTATTCACCCAAAACAATAATTTAAATATTATTTTTTAAATATCTTCAGTTCTAAACGAACAAATTTTAATTAAATTTGCATGAAATATTTATAACAGAACAGGGAACAAAATATGTGAAAATTAAAAAAAAATTAACTTCGAGAATAATTTTAAAAATAAAAATCTACATTTTTCATACATTTTAATGTTTTTTTTTTCTATACTAAACGAACAATTTTGTTTATTTAATATGTTTTGAAGAATAATGTTATACATATCATATAAAAAAAATCTGATGTGGCCAGCACATAACCTCTCGCCGTATATTTTACCTGGCTGTATGCATAAAGCAAAGATTATTTTTATAAATACAAATAATATATTCATATAAATCTATGACGTATAAACTTCTTTATTATTCAATAATAGCATGTCTCAACATGAAGATATTTTACCATAAATTATGTTACAATAAATTACAAAGTAGAGTTTACCATATATAAATATTAGGCTGGTAACAGCAATTTTCAATTCGAACAGCTTTGTTTACTTTCTCTTCATATTCTTCTAGTAAAAACATTAATTTTGGGCGGTCTAAAATGTATATATCTGGATTGTGCATCTATTCTTATATATCTTCTTTTACATTTTATTTTTTCATACTTGTTACATCTAAATAACCTTAATTCCCTTTAATAAAGTGACGGATAGATTGCACTCCGATTTTGTCAATATTTACAACTTACTTGAGAAGAATTTGATAGCTTTTTCGCAATTCAAAGTTACTCTAGTCTACAGTACTGGTGTACATTGTCCCATAATGTTTGAAACAAATTTAAGTCCTTCAACCTAGACTTGTCATCTCCATAATAGTCACAGATCAAGAACTAAGGGATTCTCCAAGTACATTTTTAATTCATTACTCATTATTTCTGACACTGACATTTATCTGTCAGTTACAAATAATTTAAATTATCAACTATTTTTCATGGCATTCTTTCGGCTGTCAAATTTATTACAACAGATTATTTTATATATTATACTTCTTTTATCTCTAAATCTATGGAATATATAATAAAATATTTAAATGTATCAGATAGAGAATTTAATTTTCTTTAATATTACCACGAAAAATTTTCAAAAAATAATATTTAGAAGATTTTTTTTCAAGAATCTTCTACTTCCGGTTGTCCAATTATTACCAAAACCTTTTCAGATCTTCCCATGAATGTCCGATTGGGAAATACGTTGTTAAACAAATTTTAAGTCTTATAGTTTTTGAGTAACCGTCCTTCCAACATCCCACACACACACATACACACACACACACACATCCACACACACACACACACACAGACATCATCGTAAAAATGTTAAAATCGGATTGTAGAGACCTTAAAACGTGCTTATTCAATAAAATCTGGATATGCGATTTTTAGCATGAATGCAATACCTCTCTTAGCGAGAGGTAAAAACAAAAATTAAACTTCGAGAACACACTTAAAAAAAATTAAATGTTTAATTTAATTTTTTTTCTCAAGTGTCTGAAGTTCTATCTTTAAATTTTGTTTAGTGTGAGGTACTTACATACATTTTTAAATTTCTCAGGTAAGTATTTTAAATATTTATCGTTTAATATAGAAGATATTCGTAATTATAACAAATTCGGTAAGAATTTTTGTTTTGAGTTTTTCTTTCAATAATTGATGTTATAAGATCAATCCGGTTATTTTGAAGCTAACCGCACACCAGTTGTTGTGGGGTGGGTGGAAAACATTGAAACTATGTTTGTATTTTATAAGACCGGGACAGCGCGTACGCAGTCCCGACTAACAAAAATTACGCGCCCGAGTTATCCGCATTAGGGATAATCGCAGGGGTCAGCCCAACCGTAGTGCAATGTAAGAGCCTCACCCTGGGGGAACCGCCTTGTTGATCACGGTAACCCCTACGCCAGGTAAGTATGCTTTGCTCACATTCTACACTCCCTTATCACTACAACTGTACAGGCAAAACACTCGTAGAGCTAACACATCTTTTCTTCGTTTTATTTCTATATCGTTTCAAATATTTTATTATAGTTTTTGGATATCAAATCATATATAATTTCTACACATATTTGTAATATAAATAACAGCCATTTAAACATATTAGATTGTTTTTAGTTAAAATATAATGCTGGACTACAGTCATAATACATGCAGAGCCATCTGTACAACTTAAGCCGTATTATTATAATAATGAGAATGCATATATTGATTTTTAATTCTTTTGGTTTCTGAAATATTAGCAGTTGGGTGATTAGCGAGCAATTGACTAGCATTGTTTTATCTCTGTCAACTGTTTATGGATTATTTTAGAAAAAAAATAATTGTAATTCATTTTTCTATAACTGATTTACTTTAAAATAATCTATTAACGACTGACAGAGATAAAACAATGCTGGTCAACTGCTCGCTAATCACTCTTCTGTTGTTCATTATAAGGGCCATTGTCTTTTACTCTTAATATTAATAGGTTTAATAATAGCAGGAATTTCATATTTGGTGTTAATTTGTTCGAAAATATATATCTTTGATTTTATATCACTACAAATTTCTATATTTTTTTATGGAATTCATATCCATCAACTTGTTTTGGAAAATGATGAAAACGATCCAATATCTAACGTTATAAAAAAAATGAGTAGCAGGAAAGTTGCAGGAACAATTCATTTGTTTGCAAGAAATTTACTAACGAAGTATGTTTAATTTAAAAATAACACGATTGTATTAATGTAAGTGGGTTTTGAAACTCATTGAACTATGGGTTGTTTGGTATTGATTGATGTTAATTTATAAACAAAATTGAAAATAATTCTTGTTTAAATTTCAAATGGTTGTATTAATTGAACTTCAATTATTGAAGTAGAGGTCTATTTTTGTATTAAATGAAAGTGGGCCGATCCTGGCGGTACTGCAATGCCAGGCCAACCCGTGACAGAGGTGGAGCAAGCCCCTAACACTCCGTCATTTCCCAAAAATCAGTTTAATATACTGGTCCTGCTGTGCAGGACATATCAGATATTAAGCTGATAAGAACAGATACTACACTTTGACCTTAGCCATAGGCCGAGAAGCGATACCAATACATACTTCCTGACGGTATATAAACTTGCGACAATGGTAAACTGACAATAGAGATAACGACCAACCTCAAAATTCCAATTTAAATTATGCTTAAACGACAAAAACATTTCAAAATTACAATTTACAGACTTAAAATTTAATAT
This sequence comes from Harpalus rufipes, assembly GCA_951394225.1. Classification (NCBI taxonomy): domain Eukaryota; kingdom Metazoa; phylum Arthropoda; class Insecta; order Coleoptera; family Carabidae; genus Harpalus; species Harpalus rufipes. Next base: position 12,644,411 of record OX596285.1, read on the forward strand.
TTTAACGTATAGTAGAAAATTTAATAGAGATTTAGTTTAATTCTAAATAATAAAATATGTCACAGGAATTATCAAAATGTACAGGGCAAATGGGATTGGATTTAGGCAACTATCATGACATCTAGCAGTCTCCGAGTTTTGTCGATGATACACGATTATTATCATTGTATCCTAATTAATTATTTTTATTTATGTACTTCATATACGAATATTACATATAAAAGTATAACTATTTTCTGAGTATGTATAAAAATTAACTAATTAGCACGAATAAATAATAACCATTCTAGCTGGAAAATATGTTTTACTTTCTTAATGACTTCGCAGAATTTATTTGAAAATATTAATAATTGTAATAAAATATATAAGAAATTGAAATTGTTTAGATATTAAAAACAAGAGGGTCCAGGTAAGTCGAATACGAATAATACGACACATGTGACATCAGATTTATAATTAATTCAAAGAATAACATACATCTGTTCTTAAAAGTCTTATTAGTATAAATTTTCTAGCCTTACTATAGTAAATATTTTTTGAATTATAATCACGTTCCATTCTTTTTACCTCTCGCTAAGAGAGGTATTGCATTCATGCTAAAAATCGCATATCCAGATTTTATTGAATAAGCACGTTTTAAGGTCCCTACAATCCGATTTTAACATTTTTACGATGATGTCTATGTGTGCGTGTGTGTGTGTGTGTGGATGTGTGTGTGTGTGTGGGATGTTGGAAGGGCGGTTACTCAAAAACTTTAAGACTTAAAATTTGTTTAACAACGTATTTCCCAATCGGACATTCATGGGAAGATCTGAAAAGGTTTTGGTAATAATTGGACAACCGGAAGTAGAAGATTCTTGAAATAAAATCTTCTAAATATTATTTTTTGAAAATTTTTCGTGGTAATATTAAAGAAAATTAAATTCTCTATCTGATACATTTAAATATTTTATTATATATTCCATAGATTTAGAGATAAAAGAAGTATAATATATAAAATAATCTGTTGTAATAAATTTGACAGCCGAAAGAATGCCATGAAAAATAGTTGATAATTTAAATTATTTGTAACTGACAGATAAATGTCAGTGTCAGAAATAATGAGTAATGAAAGAAAAATGTACTTGGAGAATCCCTTAGTTCTTGATCTGTGACTATTATGGAGATGACAAGTCTAGGTTGAAGGACTTAAATTTGTTTCAAACATTATGGGACAATGTACACCAGTACTATAGACTAGAGTAACTTTGAATTGCGAAAAAGCTATCAAATTCTTCTCAAGTAAGTTGTAAATATTGACAAAATTACACATCGATATAAGAATAATCGGAGTGCAATCTATCCGTCACTTTATTAAAGGGAATTAGTGTTATTTAGATATAACATGTATGAAAAAATAAAATGTAAAAGAAGATATGTAAGAATAGATGCACAATCCATATATACATTTTAGACCGCCCAAAATTAATGTTTTTACTAGAAGAATATGAAGAGAAAGTAAACAACGTTGTTCGAATTGAAAATTGCAGTTACCAGCCTAATATTTATATATGGTAAACTCTATTTTGTAATTTATTGTAACATAATTTATGGTAAAATATCTTCATGTTGAGACATGCTATTATTGAATAATAAAGAAGTTTATACGTCATAGATTTATATGAATATATTATTTGTATTTATAAAAATATTCTTTGCTTTATGCATACAGCCAGGTAAAATATACGGCGAGAGGTTATGTGCTGGCCACATCAGATTTTTTTTTTTAATAAAATTTGAATGTTTTCTTTGAGCGATGAATTGGTTTAGTGCTGTCATCTATTGGTGGCATAAATTTAGTAATTAACCAAGTAGATAATAATTCTTGTAACAGATGGCGCTACAAGTGTCTAGACAACCAGACAGCAATAAAATGTACAAAAGAATTAATTTTTTAAATTCAGTAATACCTTATGAAATAATCACTTCTACATTCATGAATTTGTCTTTTTCTTAATTACATTACTTTAAGTACTTATATAAAATGTACAATATATCTCTTTAAAACTAATAATAAAGTTACTTCTGTCTATTGTCATCATACCAGCATAAGATAGTACAATACCTTGGATAATGGTTTCATCACTAAGGTCGTAGGATCGATCCCGCATCGTTCTAGACTTTATATGCTATGAATACCACTCGGTCAGGAGGGTTTTTCTCCGGGTACTCCGGTTTCCCTCTGACGGTAGGTACACAAACAAACCAACACGGTTCGTTGCCGTAGGGCGCTACTTCACCACTAGGGTACCTATATACTCAGGGTATGGCCATGACGTGCTCGCGTTTCGTCCGCCATTAGAGGGCCACTGTCATATTCGTTGTTGTTGCGCAAATTATTATATATTTTCGTGGCTACTTGCTTTATTTTAATGCAAAACACATTTAAATATACTTCTAATATCTATTTAAAGTGCAAGTAATACTTTTATTTTATTTATTTGTATATTTTCTTGAGATACTGACTACGATGACTGGCAATATTGAAAACACATAAAATTAACCAATATTAAGCACAAACATTTAAATTTTTAAAAGGTAAGTTTAAAATATATAATTATTATGTAAATAATAACTACAGTTATTAAATTTGATGTGATAATAACAACCTATATCATATGCTATACATAACCTCCAAATCTGTGTCATAATAATAATTGTGTATCTCTTAAATCAATGAATTTTTATTACCTTTATAGATTCATAGTGTGATTATTTAATATTCCTGTATAATATAATATCACATTTCTTACAAATAAATAGGGAAATGAATTATCAGTATGTTTGACATTGGCTCGCTTATGGCGGCGATCTTGCCTCATGGCCATACCCTGTATATAAAGGTACCCTATTCACCACTCGGGCAGAGAGCCATCTCTGTTCACTAAGTGAAAGCTCGAAGGCATCATTAACCAGAGAACTAAAAGACCAACCGTCTAATTCTCAACCACCATTACACTGAACAAACAACTACACTGACACACACACAACACCCTGAAGAGGAGATTAGTATCTCCTATACCGGGGCACTACACGCATTTGATTTTTTTTTTTTCATTTGTTACTCTGACCTTCCTTCTAAGCGAATAAATCTTTCGCCTTTTACTAAAGATTTCCGTGGAGGAGGGTAACTCAAATGAGTCTTTACTAATTTTTCATTGCCCGGCGCAAGCTGGGCTACTGAATTAATCTAAACATAGTTGGTTTTTAATAAATCATCCACGTTCCGGTTTATAAATATGGCTTCATTTATGGTATACACACACAATAGTTATTTGTATATCAAGTGCTGAAAAGTTTATCTTTGTTGAACCAAAACCAATCGTTTGTGTTCGACAAAGGACTTTCAACACGTGTTTATTATACACGCTATTTTTTCTACTCCTGCAAAAAATAAGGAAATAAAGAATTATTTTTTAAAAATAATTTGACATTTATTTTAAATTTTTGTATTTGTGATGCGTATCTATGACAACAACAAACATTCTATACAACATTTGTAAATAAAATTCGTTGCTAGGATACCGAAGCGTGCTGCAAAGAGTTACTTTCAACATGAAAAACAAACCAGAAAATTGTATTTTCAGAGCAGGAGTAGAAAAACGATATTATAATTAACGTTTTCTTTTTTTATATCTTTTACAATGGAACTTTTAATATAAACTCCTGTTTTAATCGCACCAGTTCTACTTTCGAGAATTAAAAAACAGAATGATATATATGATTTTCTTAGGACGCAGTTAATGAAAATAATAAAGAATCAATTCTTGTTTATACAGATATTTTATAGTTCTCCTGTTTTCACAGCTGTAATGAGGAAAAAGTAAAGATATGTTTGAAAGTGTTTACTTACGTATAATTTAATATTTTTGTATTTTACTACGAAATTAACATAAATTGAGTGGAAATAAAGAATATTATTCGGGCATTGAGGCATAGCCAGGGACCATCTACAGTTCAGTTTTTTAAAGATATTCTGAAGATCATTCGAATTATGATAATAGTTTTTATTAGATAATGAGATGGGCGTTTAAAGAGCGATTTTTTAGAAAATATTTGTTTGAATATAAACTATATTCTGCTTTAAAATCATATTTTGATGAATTTAATATAATTTATTATTAATATTAATGTAATGAAATTTGACATTTCTTAAAACATCGTTTTAGTTAAAACAAGGCTTATGGTACCAGCCATTGTGTATTTTAAAATATTGTACGTAGATCTGTCTGCGCTTAAGGTAGTTATATCGTGAAACCATTTTACCCAGAAATTTTAAGTGCATCTCAACTGAAGTATAATCTACCTGCTCTCCAAGTTTTTATACAATTTGTGTATATAATATAATGTTAAAAAATATAAGGTATAGCAAATATAAACTGCATTAGCTTAATGTTTATTTGAACATAGAACAAGTTTTTGAAAAGGTACACTCGAGTAACAACTACCTTAAAGTACAATCAAAGTGTGCTTGTTTACATTTTCATACTGTAATTTATATCAAATGTTTAACAACAAATCTGATTTGACCACCACAATACCTTCCGTCAATCCTGTGTATTATGTATAAAATCCATACATAAATTTTCTTGTAAAAAATTCCAAATTTCCAGTAAAATTATTTCATAAACAAACTTTGCAAATTGCACTTGACACTGACATCTTTTTTAGCTTATCCCATTCGTTAGGAGTCGCTGTTTTTTTTTACTTCCTTGTACGTAAGTAAAGGAAGTATTGTAATCGCGAAAAAATTCGGTTTTCAGATTTCATCGGAAATATCCATTTTGGTCATCCCTGAATCCATTTTGACCAATTTCGTCGTGACGTCTGTACGTACGTCCGTACGTACGTATCTCGCATAACTCAAAAACGGTAAGCCGTAGAAAGTTGAAATTTTGTATTTAGGACTCCTATAACATCTAGTTGTGCACCTCCCTTTCTGGTTAGTACACAATTTCCAGAAGTGGCACTTTACATGAAGCCTATAATAGATTTTAATGAAAAACTGTTTTAAAATATAATCCAAAACTTTTCAAATTTGGTATACAAGACTTTTATGTCAATCGAAATAACATAATAGATTTTGGTTAAAATAGACTAACCGGAAGTGGTACATTATTTGAAGTTGTTAACAGTTTTTCTTGAATAAAATGATTTTATTTTGATTTTAGAAATAAATGCTGCAAATAAAAGTTTTAGAGAATTAATTTCTGCGTCTAGCACATCAAGTATTATTAAATTAGCTCATTGTATAAGAGAGATATGTAAATTTAAAAATTATATACTTTTTTGTTTTTGTAATAAAGCTTGCTATGGATTAGGACAAAAACATAAAAAAAATGTTCATGTCAAATTATGTTAAATACGTGCAATTTTATGATTCGCACAATAACAAATATTATATTTTTATTGTGAAATTAGTCATATTCATTGTTGTAATCAAATATTTATTTGTTGTAATCAAAACTCTCTTTAAAAAGAACCGGGTTAGATTATGGTCGCTATATATCTTACTGTTTTGAAGTTAAAATTAATATTTTGTAATTTATTTATTAAAAAAATATGTATAGTTTAATAATCGTACAAGGAAGTCATGTGGTGTCCACATCAGGTTTTTTATTTTTTTGTGCCACTCATTTCTGTTTCGCTTTCTCATTCAGTTCCTTTTCTCTCAAGTCTTCCGCAATACAGTCCTTCCATCTTATCTTTGGTCTTCCTCTGTTTCTTCAACCTTTTATTACTAAGCTATTCATTTTTCTTCCAATATATTATTCATCTCTCCTCCTGACATGTTCAAACCAATGGTCACATACACACAGACACACACACACACACACACACACACACACACACACACACACACACACACACACACACACACACACACACATACATACATACATACATACATACAGACATCATCATAAAATGGTAAAATCGTATTATAGGGACCCTAAAACATGCTTATTTACTAAAAACCAGGGCATTGAACCCGAACCGAACCAAAACCGGAACTAAACCGTATCTTTTAGTGAACCCAAACCCAGATCCGAATCTCAAATATATTTTTCTGTTGAACCCGAGTCGGAACCGAACCGGATATAAAAATTCGGGTTCAGGGTTCAGCTCCGGTTCAGGTTCATTTTCAGTTTAAAACGTAAGCATAATCGTAATACAGCCGATTATCGACGCCTTCGGCATCCGCGTTACTGCCTGTGTTGATTGTTTATGAAAACTGTGTTCGTGTTCGCATTTTAAATAAAGATTTTTTATTCAAAAAACATTAATTCAATTTCCATTAGGTCGAACCGAACCTGAACCTAATACTGGATCCGGAACAAAACCGCAAATTTTATTAATGCTTGAACCAGAACCGCACGTGAACTCATTTTCCAAAAAAACAAATTAACCTATCCTGAACCGAATTCAATTTTTGGTGGGTTCGATGCCTTGCTACAAACTCATCATTGAATTTTTTGATCAAAGATAATACCTTCCTTACCTAAAGGTGACGGAAGGTAAAAACGAGATTCTGAAAGCTTGGAGTATCTAGATTTTAATGATTCCATATAATATATGAAACCGTGAAATAATAGAGATATTTAAAGTTAAAAGTCAGTAAAAACGTTGCAAATATTTGCAGGAAGTAGGAAGTAGAGAATATTGGCGCGCAATTCAAATTATAGAATTTGAGTTGTATAGTATAATTCAAAATAATACTCACTCATGATTATAATTTAATGTTAAATTAAAAAATGATTTTATAACCATTTATTGCAATCATTACCAGGATTTTTTTTACACGGATTTACTACTTGACTACTAGAATAACTATCTTAATAAAAAGACAAATTTTAAAATTTGCTCACAACATTTACAAAGTATAGCCACATGTATGGCCCAACACCTCCAAGGCAATAAAAATGCATGTTCTATGTGGAATCAATTTTGACAAAACAGGTGTGCCATTTTCAAAAACAACCACTAAGAAATGCGAAAAATTTATATAATGTTTAAAGATATTTTGTTTTGTAATAAAAATAAACTATATATTTTAATAATAGCTATATTTACTTTTCGATATTTTGAATATACTTTTCATTTGTAATTTAATTGCTTTATTAATTACAATAATAATTACACGTACTCTTAGTAGGCCTATGCCCATGTACATAAGTGTCAAAACGGCTCGGTAATTTTTTTGACAAATGTAATCAAACTTGAAAAATTACATTTCAATTTTTCTTTCAGTGTCGACTGTTTTTAGACTGAAAAAAAATATAACGAACCGTTTAAAATTTTATGAGATGAGTGTTTATGAATATGGGTACTAGTGTTTTATTTTTGGAAAATCATAAAAAACAGTATAAAAATATAACTAAAATGTTGTTATATACCATTTAAGAAGTAATAGGCATAAATTTAATATTTTTTCTATTTCGGTGTTCTTATCTTTCTATAAACGCACTGTTTTGTACTGCAAACACGACGTTTAGAAGATCTATAAGCGTACTATTTTTGGCGCCTTTCATGTTCTAGAGTTGGTAGTCATGCTTTCATAACTGACAGATGACAGGTAACCTCAAAATGGTAAATTGTTGATAATACTTCAACATATTACTTTTAATTATGTATTTTTATACTTTCTTTAGGTGATAAGACTAGAAAGAAATATAATATTAATTTTACAACCAGAATCAGACCTTGAATCATAAATACAATACACTAATTAATCAATAGTTGACAAAATATGAAATTTCAGTTTTCCAAACTTGGACTCGTACGTTAACAGATTGCCTTATGATACTTGTGTTTTAATGTACTATTTTTTTTTCTAAAAATTAAACTACCAAATGTTTATAATTTTCTTCTACAGATTTAATAACAGTAATTTATATTCCTTATTAAAAAAATATATTTGAAATTACATGCACAAATATTTGAGTTAAATTAAAATCGTTCTAGTTACTACTACATGACCATTTACCAGCGCGAATGTGTTGATAAGGTCATGTTGCCAATGTCTAAATTGTACAGATTCGTTCTGTACCCCTACCGTGATTTGATGCGGTAGGTATCTAACCTAACCATTATGGGTGAAAGCCCGCTACCCCCGGTAACGGGTGAAATGTGTTTTTTGCCGGGGGCCCGGCTTTCCTTCATCAAATGAGGAAATACAAATTTTTAAGCCAAATAAAACATAGTCAAACCGAATATGAATATGTATCTATAGTTTTTACCAGCGTACATACATATGATGTATGTACGCTATTTTTACCTTCCGTTCACCTCTACGCAAGGCAGTGAGGTTCTATACTATACTAGAGCAGTAGAGCACTCACTGTCATAAAATCGTTTCGCCGGGTTTACAGTCCATACGATTTAACTTGGGACCCAAAAGAATGTAATTCAGTTCACTATTCCTTAGTTGCGTTATGTCAAATATTTACTTTTACTTCGATGCCGCACAGCTTCAGAAGTGAAATAGTGATTTTACAATGTTTTATTGCCTTACACAAAGCAAATTTCATCCTAATACACTCAAACTCGGGGTGTCAGGTACTTTTCAACCCAAGAAGTAATATTCATACATAAGCGTTGGTGCATTTTTTTCTCAATAGCAATAGAAATTTTATTTTCTTAACTTTATTAATTTAAAAAATAATTAATTATAATATGATTTATATAATAAATAATTCATTCCAATATTTGTAATATATTTTTTTGTATAAATAATTTCTTTTTTTTGTAATATTCGTAATTTTATTGAACTTCATTTTTCTTCGGTACGCCTATGGATTTTATAACTTTCCCATTACCGCAGTGATAATGTGAATTGCCCCAACTCGCCAAGTTACATCGTATGGACTGTACTATTATTCTAATGCTACTATCTCTTTTTAATAAGTGGTTCTCAATCGATGATTACCTATTCCAGTAGTAAAAAATTGGTGGCGAGTTTTCATTGAATAAACACGTTTTAGGGTCTTTACAATACGATTTTACTATTTTTACTATGATGATTGTATGTGCGTGTGTGTATGTGTGTGTATGTGACCGCGGTTTCGGCAGCGCTATCTCCAATACTAGAATTCCAAAAATTAAAATTCTTGCGTATTCCTCTTCCTTACAACCATATGCAGACTTGATTAGATTTTGGTTATAATTGGTCAGCCGGAAGTATCCTCATTTGAAGATTTTAACAGTTTTTCTTGAAAAACTCAGTTAAATATTATTATAACAAAGAATATATTATTCTCTATACCAGTGGCGTAGCCAGGATTGTAAATTTGCAGGCGCTCAGCATTTTAGCGGTTGTTATTAAGTTATGCAAATGTATACCGGAAAAAGGCGCCGCAGGCAATTTTTTTTTTTCATTCAAGGTCAAATGCCTTATAATTGAAAGTTACATTCTTTCCAGATCACAGAACATTTTAGAAAAGAGAATATATTTAACGGATTGGTGACTTACTTGGATGAACTGTCTAAACTGTGAAAATTAAATTAGTTAATTAGGTAATTCATTTCAGGAGGGGTTTGAACCCCTAAAACCCCTCCCCTGGCTACGCCAATGACTTACCTATAAAAGATATCTATGCTAAATATAGGTATAGTGGATAAAAAACAACTTGCATGGTATAAAAATATATTTACGTATTTGTACCATACAACAAATAAATAATTCTTAAATAATTTAAATTAAATATTTAAATACCTTTGGTTCTGCTCGTATATAAACAAAAAGACATTTTAAGATCAAATATCAAAAATATAAAATAATAATGCAACAAACTCAAAATACTATTTAAAATGGCGCGAAAATATACTGCCTTCAATCGAGAAAATTAAAGAAAATCCTAAAGTAAATGAAAGAGATATTTGTACAGATTATTAGAACATTTTAATGAAATCTGCATAATCAATCTAATGAAAACTATCTCATTCTTAATACTTGATTACAACAAAGACAATAATTATTAATTACAAAAATCAAAACATTAATGATAATAAAATTGCGTTATATTTTATTTGGGCCGTAATAAAAAATTGCTGAAAAGATAATGAATGTGTACTTATTGTGGTTTTACTTTATTTATAGAAAGGAAATAGATAATAAAATTTTCACTCAAATTAATATTGAATTAAAGCTAGTCGTTCTCGTTCATGAAATTAGCTGTATTTTCTATCCTTGTTGCGATGAAATGAATAAACATGGCGGACATAGGTGATGTCCAGACTCTAATTGTAGGGTCTCTACACTACATTACTACACAGCTCAGCAAGTGGCTGGAAGCTGATACTACGCTTCGACATAATCAAACGGCATCTATTGATAAAATGTGTACCTAACTGTGACATGACGGAAATGAATCAAATATATTTATTTTTCTTATAAGCGCTTTTAGTTTTGGTTATAGTTACACAATGTTCTGTTCTTATATTATTTTTTTAGTTTCCAAATTTTTGCAGGCGCTCAATGGAATTTTGGGGGCGCTCGAGCGCCTCCAAAAAGGGTTCTAGCTACGCCACTGCTCTATACGATTTGATTGCATTTTATATTTCATATTCAACAGATATAGAGTTAAAGAATTATAAAGATACTAAATTTGATAAATCAGCCAGCTATGGCTAACATGGAAACTGCTAGTATATTCAGGTAATTCAAATTGACAGAAGTCAGTATCAATAAAATGTAAATGAACGAAAAAATAAGGGAAATAACACTATAGGTCGTGCCAAGTAGAAATGACCTGCGCGTAAAACGCATTTACGCATCCTCCGCCCTTCTTACTTAAAGGGCCAATCGCATGCACTGTACTTAAGCGGGTTTGTCTCAGTGGCGTCCGAATAATATTATTAAAGATTTAAATTTATTGTGTATAGTGAAGTTGACTAGAAAATATGGTACTAAATAGTAAAAGTAGGTTGTTAGTGTACAAGGTAATCAAATTTATGGAGGATGAAGCCAAGAATGGCATATCTATCCCACTGACGTCGGTTGTACAACGTGTTTGTGAAGCGACTGGTATATCAAAAAATACCGCAAAAAAAATTAAATTAGAAGGAGACTCGGCGTCGGCAGAAAGTGGTGAACAACCAGTGTTTAATACGCCAAATAAGAAAAGGAAGAGGAAACGCACGAAGTCGGAAGTTGACGAACACACAGAAGTTTTTTTTCGGCGATATATTCATAATTTTCATAAAATTAAAAAAGAACTTTTGTATTACGAATATGTACCTATGCATGTATATGTTATCGTTTTATATATTTAATATATATATATATATATATATATATATATATATATTTATTTATTTATTTATTTATTTATTTATTTATTTCAAATTGTAGTGTTTCCTTTTTATCCCAATCTTCTCTATATACAAATAAATGAGTAAATACTATCCAATTAATGAAAGATAAAATTAGTTAAATTCTTCATGGAATGGTTAGGTATAACATTTTTTCTAAAACAAATATTAAATGATCTTCATTTATTTTTAGGTATTTTGTACATATTTTAGTTTTTAAGCTTAATTTAAATATTCTAAATACTATTGTTGCCTAATTATTTCTACGCCACTGACACAACACAGTGTTTACATTCCTTGTCAGTTGAACGCTTGTGTCTTCATCGGTTTTGCATTTATGTCATTACAGTACTTAGACGAACGACTAGTGGGCAGTCCCTAGAATTCTTTTTGGGTAAGCGGCGCACGGAAAAGGTGTATGTATCACTATGAAATGGATAGTGAGAGACTACTCCGCTCTAAAAATAGTGGTACACAGTATATGCGCAAGAAATGATTGACAGGTCATTTCTATTTGGCACGACCTATAGTACTAGTGTTGCAAGTTTCTAAAAAGATATGAGAGACTATTACATTGGTTTGAACATGTCATGAGGAGAGATGAACCTATTGAAGAAGAATGGATAGCTTTGTAATAGAAGGTAGAAGAAATATAGGAAGACCAAATATAAGATGAAAGGACTGTATTGCGGAAGACTTGAGAGAAAAGGAACTGAATGGGGACGACACGCAAGACAAAAATGAGTGGAAGAAGAAAAAAAAATAGCGACCCCTAACGAATGGGAAAAACTAAAGAAGAAGAAGATGTTAGTGTCAAGTGCAATTTGCGTAGTTTGTTTATGAAATAATTTTACTGAAAGTATAGGTTCTTTTGCAAGAAAATTTATGTATACGGCGCGTGCAGTGACGTGACTGCTGACTTTGGTAAGCAGATATGGGGACCCGTGTCAAAATGACAGCAATTAATTACGTCCATAACTGACAAATGTCATAATTTTTCATTCAAAATTTCATGATTTTCTTATTTTACGTGGTTTGTTTATTATCAGGAGTGTGGAATTCAGTTGCCGAGAAAAAGAATCATAAAATATGAATGAAAAATTATGACATTTGTCAGTTATGAACATAATTAATAGCAGCTGTCATTCTGATACGGATCCCTAATCTGCTTGCCAAGGTCAGAAAGTCACGTAACTGCTCGTGTCCTATACATAAATTTTCTTGCAAAAGATCCTATATTTCCAGTAAAATTATTTTGTAAACAAACTATAAAATATTATTTACACATTTAATGTTATTATAAATATTAAAGAATATTCTATTATCTATAAGAATTGATTGCATTTCATATTTCATATTCAATGGATATAGAGTTAAAGAATTAAAGAAATTAAATTTTATAAATCAGCCAGGTATGCTATAATCATGGAACAGCTACTATATTAAGAAAATTCTAACTGAAAAGAAAATGATTGTGGTAGAGATGAGGATGTTGAGATAGATGTTGGGGAAGGCACGGAAAGATACTGTAAGGAATGAGTGAATAAGGGAAATAACTCGAGTATTAGAAGTTTCTAGAAAGATAAAAGAGAGCCGATAACATTGGTTTAAACATGTCATGAGGAGAGATGAATCTATTGGAAGAAGAATGGATAGCTTGGTAGTAGAAGGTAGAAGAAATATAAGAAGACCAAATATAAGATGAAAGGACTGTATTACGGAAGACTTGAGAGAAAAGGAACTGAATGAGGACGACACTCAAAACAAAAATGAGTGGAAGAAGAAAATAAAAAATAGCGACCACTAACGAAAAACTAAAGAAGAAGATGTCAGTGTCAAGTGCCATTTGCATGAAATAATTTTACTGGAAATTTAGAATCTTTTGCAATAAAATTTATGTATAGAATTTGTACATAATACCCAAGATTGACAGAAGGTATTGTGCTGGCCACATCAGATTTTTTTTCTGTGTACTCAACCTCGAATATTGCGCAATATGTGTGTAATTAGCGTTGTGTTTCACCATTCAGGTTTACTTTTTATTTTTATAGACTTTTTCTTTTTTTATACTTTACACCCATTCACCAGCTACGATAGAAAGGCTTGGTATAAGTAAGTAAAGATTTTGCACGATAAATTCTGGACACTTATATACATATTGTATCTTTTAAAATAGTGTAAGTAGATCTGTCTTTTTACAGTACAATCAAAGTATTCTTATTTATATTTTTACACTGTATTTTAAATCAAATGTTTAGAAAAAAATATGTATAAGGTAAACAAAAAGATGGTCTCAAAAGAATTCTGTACACTCAACGTATTTCAAATTTGGTTTTTTCAAGAACTTGTAAAACTATTGTTTTTCTATAGTTCCTAATGTTGTAAAGTCTTTTGAGATACGTTTAACGACAGTAACACATCCTGAAAGTGGTAAAAATCTCTGGCCATCAAGTTCTAAGACGGATAGGAAATATGTGAGAAATTTTGAAAAATTCTAAATTATTTATGCGAGCAGTGGCTCAAAAAGTTGATATGCCCTGTTCTTATGTGTGGAAAGTAAATTAAATACACACGAATAGATAAATTATAATATGTAACCCGTCAAGAAGGTAAAAACTTTCTTAAAATTAGACAAATCCTCTGAAGATGCGTAACACAATGTTAGGCGAAACGTTAGGTTGTAAAAGTACCTTTTAGACCACGGCCCAACAACCGGAAAAAGAATAGACCACGGCCGTGAAAGCTTAAATATTTATTTAAAGTTCAAGTAGTTCGAAACCGCAGTGATAAGCAATATTTAGCAGCTAAAATCCGAGTTCGCAAACAAAACAGTGAAATTTTGACGAAAAACTTGTGATGGATGGACGATGAAACATATGTTATAGATGATTTAGAACTTCCAGAACATTATTTCTTTAATTCAAAGGACAAGTTGTATGTTTAGGAGAAATTTAAAACAAAAAAGTCAACAATATCTTCTGAGACAAGTAATTTGTACATGTGGAAAAAAAGTCTGACTTAAATTACAATGTAACCCGCCTTTATGAGGCGAATTAACAAATAATTTATGTGGGTTCTTGCCAGACTATAGGTACAAATTAGTAATTTCCAAAAGTATAATAAATAATAATAAATGTTCTTACCGTTGCGACGTTGCTCGTAGAAGAATAAAGGTTCGAAATAATAATAATGATTTATTATAAATAGGTTTATTGACTAGTATAAATGATGAATGGTTATGTACAGTTGATGGACCCGACTGTATGGAGAAATGGTTTTCTTACTGGTCCCTCTCTAAATTCTCATCGTCCATACAGTCTTTTATATTACTGTAATACTAAGTCAACAAACAATTGAGGTGTCACCTAATTACCAAATAAAGAAACAATATTATAATTGCTCTATATGCTTATTCTGCAATTGGTACATTACTTCAAAATATTTACTTGAAAGAATGTCTTCCAAAACTATGTCATGCAGTGGTAGGAAACCGAAGTCATTCTAACGGTCCCAAAAATATACAGTCCGTCTAATTGCCCAGAATTAAACCCGATAGAAACTTATTGGGCAATGCAATTGTGCAGCACAAATTAAAAAATCTGATGTGGCCAGCATATTACCTTCCGTCAATTCTACGTATTTTGCTCAAATTCCACACAGAAATTTTCTTGCAAACTATTTTATGGGCGTTTTCGTTTTATGGGAGAAGTGAACTAATTATACCTCGTACTAAACTGAACTGAACTACTCCAAAAAAGAACAGTGTGTTTTTTTAAAATAAGAAGTAGAAAATAAAAACATATATAGCATTATATTTATACCATAACAATCTGCTGAATTGACTTGTGACTATAATATGTTGTATTACCTTATGTAATTTGTTTTTCCTGCTCCTCCTACGTCCCATCTGGTAAAATTCAAATAATATTGAAAAATTCATATCTTACTCAAATTAAATATAAAAGAAATCAAAATTTCAAATTTATAATATGTGATTCAGAAAATAAAATTTGTATTTTGAAATATTTTTACGAAATAAAAGCAAATTTTTAACTTACAAACTAGGGTCACGCTAAAATTATTAAGAAAAGTATGTTGTGAAAGTAACATTTATCTTAATAAATAAGTTTCTCTTCGGTGCCAAATCAATTTGCGAGCCGAATTGGGCATGTTGTCATTAAAAATCTAAATTATTACGGAGGCTTGAGGGCCAAAATTGTTTGTTCCGCCGGGGTCAAAAACTCCCACTTCGATCTTATATTTTTGTTCTACTAAAGTTTGTAATTATGCATTAAAATAAATTAATTTCAAATAAAATACGTGTATATGAACTGTTACTTACGTATAATATTCTTGTAGGCTGCAAATTGGATAGGACAGGAAGGGAAAATTGTGGGGACAGATGTATTTCTCTGATGTTTATTTAAGTAGCCACAGACACTACACGAAAACAAAAAAATCTGATGTGGACACCACACGACTTCCTTGTACGATTATTAAACTATAAATATTTTGTTAATAAATAAATTAGAAAATATTAATTTTAAATTCAAAACAGTAAGATATATAGCGACCATAAAGGGAGTTTTTAAAGAGAGTTTTGATTACAACAAAGAAATATTTGATTACAACAATGAATATGACTAATTTCACAATAAAAATATAATATTTGTTATTGTACGAATCATAAAATTGCACGTATTTAACATAATTTGACATGAACATTTTTTTTTATGTTTTTGTCTTAATCCATAGCAAGCTTTATTACAAAAACAAAAAAGTATATAATTTTTAAATTTACATATCTCGCTTATACAAAGGGCTAATTTAATAATACTTGATGTGCTAGACGCAGAAATTAATTCTCTAAAACTTTTATTTGAAGCATTTATTTCTAAAATCAAAATAAAATCATTTTATTTAAGAAAAACTGTTAACAACTTCAAGTAATGTACCACTTCCGGTTAGCCTATTTTAACCAAAATGTATTATGTTATTTCGATTGACATTAAAGTCTTGTATACCAAATTTGAAAAGTTTTGGATTATATTTTAAAAGAGTTTTTCATTAAAATCTATTATAGCCTTCATGTAAAGTACCACTTCTGGAAATTGTGTAATAACCAGAAAGGGAGGTGCACAACTAGATGTTATAGAAGTCCTAAATACAAAATTTCAACTTTCTACGGCTTACCGTTTTTGAGTTATGCGAGATACGTACGTACAGACGTCACGACGAAATTAGTCAAAATGGATTCAGGGATGATCAAAATAGATATTTCCGCTGAAATCTGGAAACCGAAATTTTTCGCGATTACAATACTTCCTTTACTTACGTACAAGGAAGTAAAAATGTAGGATTATTAGCACACACGAATATCACAGAATAAATATCTTACATTTGGTAATCTTTTACTAGTTGTAATGAATAAAATGATAAAGAAAACACTCTGGACTTATTGATATTATATATATAAACTATTCAAGTTCTCATGTACAAAAAATTACAAAATTATCTGCTCAGAGTTTACCTTATACTTCATATATTTTTAGAATGCCTTTTCTTATGAATCTATGCTATATGAATATAATATATCCTATAATAATATTTGCACAAAACTCTTTTGTGAATGGCACTTGCTCTTGAACATACGACAGATCACATACACACCGTTGAGTGACTAACAGGTAACTACGATACCTTGGCTGACTAGCAGAGTGATACAACTCAATAGTTGGCTTGTTTAGGAAACTATAAGTACAATACAAGCTACGCGATCATCTCCCAATAAATAATCGCAGTAAGCCGTTCGGTAACTCAAGACACAACACAGATCTCATTACAAACATAATCGTATCGACAACAGAATCACGATTTCAAATGAATGAGGATCAATAATAATAATAATCGATGACTGAATGATCAGTGAATGAAATTATGGTTTAAATATAATCTGATAGGAAACTGAGACCTTTCAGTTCGAGAATGTTGGTTTTTTTAACCGGAACACACTTCTGAGTGTTCATCCCAAGCTGCCAGCCACCTGCAACAAATAACATATGAATTACATTTATTTTGAGACTGCTTGTGTGTGTGAGTGTATATGTATTCATGTTTAACCCTCCGGAGGATGTGGCCATAATAGGCGATGGGAATTATACACATGACATTCTCTTGATTGTATAAACACAAGCTTTATCTATTATGTATATAATACATACGTAATATTATACACTTAATGCATAAATACAATTAGTAAATGTCAAATTATCCCGTTAGCATTAGTTCAACTTTGGCGCTGCGATCTTATTTCCTATAGGGTACCTTTATACTCAGGGTATGGCCATGACGTGGCTCGCGTTTCGTCCGCCATTAGAGGGCCACTGTCATATTCGTTGTTGTTGCGTAAATTATTATGTATTTTCGTGGCTACTTGTTTTATTTTAAAGCAAAACATATTTAAATATACGTCTAATATTTATTTATAGTGTAAGTGATACTTTTATTTTATTTATTTGTGTATTTTCTTGAGATACTGACAACGATGACTGGCAATATTGAAAACACATAAAAATGACCAATATTAAGCACAAACATTTAATTTTTAAAAAGGTAAGTTTAAAATATATACTTATTATGTAAATAATAACCACAGTTATTAAATTTGATGTGATAATAACAACCTATATCATATGCTATACATAACCTCTAAATCTATGTCATAATAATAATTGTGTATCTGTTAAATAAATGAATTTTTATTACCTTTATAGATTCATAGTGTGATTATTTAATATTCCTGTATAATATAATATCACATTTCTTACAAATAAATATGGAAATGAATTATCAATATGTTTGACATTGGCTCGCTTATGGCGGCGAACTTGCCTCATGGCCATACCCTGTATATAAAGGTACCCTAATTTCCTATAGGGTACATACTCAGGGTATGACCATGACGTGGCTCGCGTTTCGTCCGCCATTAGAGGGCCACTGTCATATTCGTTGTTGTTGCGCAAATTATTGTGTATTTTCGTGGCTACTTGTTTTATTTTAATGCAAAACACATTTAAATATACTTCTAATATTTATTTAAAATGTAAGTAATACTTTTATTTTATTTATATGTGTATTTTCTTGAGATACTCACTACGATGACTGGCAATATTGAAAACACATAAAAATTACCAATATTAAGCACAAACATCTAAATCTTTAAAAGGTAAGTTTAAAATATATACTTATTATGTAAATAATGACCACAGTTATTAAATTTGATGTGATAAAAACAACCTATATCCTATGCGCTACATAACGTCTAAATCTATGTCAATAATAATTGTGTATCTGTTAAATAAATGAATTTTAATTACCTTGTTAGATTCATAGTGTGATTATTTAATATTCCTGTATAATATAATATCACATTTCTTACAAATAAATAGGGAAATGAATTATCAATATGTTTGACATTGGCCCGCTTATGGCGACGATCTTGCCCCATGGCCACACCCTCTATATAAAGGTACCCTAATTTCCCATTGCCTATGGACCTTATGAATTAGAGATGAGTAGGCACCATGTTGTCATATAAATGATTAAAAGGACAAGCCAGTGTCAGATTAAACCATGTGGAGGCCCTTAGGCAATTGAAATCTCGTCTCCCCCGTAATAAGTTTACGATTTTACCCCCAATAATTTTAATAAAATAAAATCTGTGCTGTTTTTACCTTCCGTCACCTATAGGTAAGGAAGGTATTGTCTTTGGTCAAAAAAATCGGTGGTGAGTTTCCATTGAATAAGCACGTTTTAGGGTCTTTACAATACGATTTTACTATTTTTACGATGATGTCTGTATGTGTGTGTGTGTGTTCGTATGTGCGTGTGTGTGTGTGTATGTGACCATTTTTTCCTGCACGATATCTCCAATACTAGAATTCCAAAAATTACAATTCTTGCGTATTCCTCTTCCTTACAACCATATGCAGACTTGATTAGATTTTGGTTATAATTGGTCAACCGGAAGTACCCTCATTTGAAGATTTTAACAGTTTTTCTTGAAAAACTCAGTTAAATGTTATTATAACTTAAAGAATATATTATTGTCTATACGATTTGATTGCATTTTATATTTCATATTTAACAGATATAGGATTAAAGAATAATAAAGATAAAAAAATTCATATAAATTTCATAATTCAGCCAGCTATGCTAACTTAACCATGGAAACTGCTAATATATTCAGGGTATTCAGGTAATTCAAATTGACAGATGTCAGTATCAATAAAATGTAAATCAATGACAGAATAAGGGAAGTAACTCTAGTGTTAGAAGTTTCTGGATATAAGAAAGACGATTACATTGGTTTGAACATGTCATGAGAAGCGATGAATATATTAATAGAAGGTGAAAGAAACATAGGAAGACCAAATATAAGATGAAAAGATTGTATTGCAGAAGACTTGAGAGAAAAGGAACTGAATGAGGAAGACACGCAAAACAAAAATGAGTGGAAGAAGAAAATAAAAAATAGCGACCCCCTAACGAATGGGAAAAAATAAAGAAGAAGAAGTAGATGTCAGTGTCATGTGCAATTTGCATAGTTTGTTTATGAAATAACTTTACTGGAAATATAGCATCTTTTGCAAAAAAAAAAATATGTATAGGGCGCGTGCCTTTGGCAAGCAGATATGGGAACCCGTATCAAAATGACAGCAATTAATTATGTCCATAACTGACAAGTGTCATAATTTTTCATTCAAAATTTCATGATTTTCTTATTTCATGTGGTTTGTTTGTTATCAGGAGAATGGAATTCAGTTGCCGAGAAAGGGAATCATAAAATACCAAAAAATTAGAATCTTTTAGAAGAAAATTTATGTATGGAATTTGTACATAATACACAGGATTGACGGAAGGTATTGTGCTGGCCACAACAGATTTTTTTTAAATAAATATATTTTGAAATAAATATTTTTTTAAAGGTTTTTCATTGTTTATCTGCCACGTGTTAGTAATCTACCTCTAACACTTTTGAAAATGGTTTTAAGTTGAAAAACTTTAAACTCTATTACTACGAATTTTTCGTTTTGTGGCATATTACAAGAAGTCCTTCATTTATTGTAAATACAAAAAAATTATAGCATCGTTAATCGTTATGCAAAAGAATTATTACGAAAATCAACATAAAATGGTAAACACTGGTATTGGTATTATAATAATCGAGTTGTAACAGTAGGGTCTTGTAATATTGATTGACATTTTTTATTATTGTAATCAAGATTCCATTATTGTAAATAAGCATTTCTTTGTTGTAATCAAAATTTCTTTATTTAAGAATTTCTTTGTTTGTAATAAAAAAATATATATCTCAAAATCAAATCAATATTATTTTAATCTAATATAGCGGGGCGCGGGGCCCCTAAAAGGCGCGGGGCCCATAGGCAATTGCCTAGTCTGCCTATTGGGTAATCCGGCACTGTTTATTTTATACAGATTTCTCTATGGTTAATATTTAGCGATTTACATTGTTTTTTTTTCACAAAAATAATTGTATTCACAGTAAATGCAACATGAAGTTTTGTTTTTCAAATACCGCTCTACTCTGTTAGTGCTAGAAGCCAAATTATTCCTGCATGCGCTCCTATAGCAATAGGGTGACTAATAGAGATATATGTACATATTTTTCGTAATGGTGAATGTGTAAATTAGATAGCAGGGTTACTCGGGCGCGCACTCTAATAGAATAACTCTGAACTAAGTAGTGGGCACATCGTTTCTATAAGTTTATACATATTATAATATGAATAAAATTATTTTATACAATTATAATATTATTTTATTCAATTCTCGCGGGGCCCCTAAAAGGCGCGGGGCCCATAGGCAATTGCCTACTCTGCCTATTGGGTAATCCGGCACTGCGGAGATCGAGGGATCCGCAATATATTAGTTAAGTATTATGGGTCTAGAATGGTAGCAGGCGGGCAAAGCTCAATGTAAATTGCAGCATGATAGCCATGTAATGTTGCCGCCGATAATTTTGAATGACTTCAATGGCAGTGACAATTTTAATTATTGTAATTTTTACCAGTTGTATAACTAAAAATTTATTTTTTTCAAAAATGATCTGCACAAACAATTGTTTTGTATTTAGACTTAAATATTATTCTTCTCTTCTTTCATCTTTTGCTAAAACATAAAGATTACTTACACTTTTGCATATACCTAAAACAAGAACGCATTTTTTTTAAAGAAGAAACCAAATAACAAACTATATCTGTCATTTTTACCTCTCGCTAAGAGAGGTATTGGATTCATGCTAAAAATCACATATCCATATTTTATTGAATAAGCACGTTTTAAGGTCCCTACAATCCGATTTTAACATTTTTACGATGATGTCTGTGTGTGTGTGTGTGTGTGTGTGGATGTATGTGTGTATGTATGTAGGATGTTGGAAGGACGATTACTCAAAAACTATAAGACTTAAAAATTGTTTAATTACGTATTTTCCAATCGGACATTCATGGGAAGATCTGAAAAGGTTTTGGTAACAATTGGACAACCGGAAGTAGAAGATTCTTGAAAAAAAATCTTCTAAATAATATTTTTTGAAAATTTTTCTTGGTAATATTAAAGAAAATTAAATTCTCTATCTGATACATTTAAATATTTTATTATATATTCTATGGATTTAGAGATAAAAGAAATATAATAAATAAAATAACGTTATAATAAATTTTACAGCCGAAAGGATGCCATGGAAAATAGTTGACCAGTTGAACTGTTTGTAACTGACAGATAAATGTCAGTGTCAGAAATTCATAGATATTACTAAAGAGTTTTTCTGGGAAGTACATATACATTATATTATTTCTTAATGTATTAGTAGTTAAATATTTAAGATTATAGGTCTATTACATATATCCTTCAAAAATACAGTCAATCCTGACAATGACTTGGAAACATTTCGAAAAATTAGAAGAGGACAAAATTTCTTCATATAATGAATTTAAAATTAAACAATCTAAATATAAGGAATAGATATATGTAAGTACAATTTTTGGTGTAGAATGTAGGTATACAAGAAATGTTAAATACAATAGGGCGCCTTGACAAGCAGATATGGGGACTCATGTCAGAATGATAGCTAGTAATTATGTATATAGATGTATCATAATTTCTCATTCTAAATTTAGTGATTTTCCAATTCCATATGGTTTATTTTCCTCGACAAGTAAATTCCACACTCCTGGTGACAAATTAACTACGTGTATTTAGAAAATCTTGAAATTCTGAATGAAACATAAACATACTGACTAATTATCATTCTGAAACGGGCCCCCACATCTGCTTGTCAAGGCCAACAATGTAACATGACTGTTCGCGCCCTATACTTATGTAACCAAAAAAGGAAGTGGCGAGAGGTATTGTGCTGGCCACAACAGATTTTTTTTATATGATATGTATAACATTATTCTTCAAAACGCATTAAATAAACAAAATTGTTCGTTTAGTATAGAAAAAAATCTGATGTGGCCAGCACAATACCTTCCGTCAATCCTGTGTATTATGTACAAATTCAAAATAATGTTACTTCACGCGCCCATACATAAATTGTCTTGCAAAAGATCCTATATTTCCAGTAAAGTTATTTCATTAACAAACTATGCAAATTGCACTTGACACTGACATTTTCTTCTTCTTCTTTAGTTTTTCCCATTCGTTAGGGGGTCGCCATTTTTTATTTTCTTCTGCCACTCATTTTTGTTTTGCGTGTCATTCCTCATTCAGTTCCTTTTCCCTCAAGTCTTCTACAATACAGTCTTTTCATCATATATATGGTCTTCCTATGTTTCTTCCACCTTCTATTAATATATTCATCTCTCCTCATGACATGTTCAAACCAATGTAATCGTCTCTCATATATCTAGAAACTTCTAACACTAGAGTTACTTCCCTTATTCTTTCATTGATTTACATTTTATTGATACTGACATCTGTCAATTTGAATTACCTGAAAATATTAGCAGTTTCCATGGTTAAGTTAGCATAGCTGGCTGAATTATGAAATTTATGTGAAATTTATTATTTGTATTTTTCTTTAACTCTATATCTGTTGAATAATCAATTTGAATTACCTGAATATACCTACTAGCAGTTTCCATGTTAGCCATAGCTGGCTGATTTATCAAATTTAGTATCTTTATAATTCTTTAACTCTATATCTGTTGAATATGAAATATAAAATGCAATCAATCGTATAGATAATAATATATTCTTTAAGTTATAATAACATTTAACTGATTTTTTCAAGAAAAACTGTTCAAATCTTCAAATGAGGGTACTTCCGGCCGACCAATTATAACCAAAATCTAAACAGGTCTGCATATGGTTGTAAGGAAGAGGAATACGCAAGAATTGTAATTTTTGGAATTCTAGTATTGGAGATATCGTCCACGAAAAAGCGGTCACATACACACACACACACACGCACATACGAACACACACACACACACACATACAGACATCATCGTAAAAATAGTAAAATCGTATTGTAAAGACCCTAAAACGTGCTTATTCAATGAAAACTCACCACCGAATTTTTTGACCAAAGACAATACCTTCCTTACCTAGAGGTGACGGAAGGTAAAAAACATTAAAATGTATGAAAAATGTAGGTTTTTATTTTTAAAATTATTCTCGAAGTTAATTTTTTTTAATTTTCACATATTTTGTTCCCTGTTCTGTTATAAATATTTCATGCAAGTTTAATTAAAATTGTTCGTTTAGAACTGAAGATATTTAAAAAATAATATTTAAATTATTGTTTTGGGTGAATAAATAGATAAAAATATTATTGAAATTTATTTTCATGACAAATTGTTTTCTTTTTATTATTATATATAAAGAAATCAGTACATTACACAATTTTTAATGAAAAACCTTTTCACTAATTTTAAATTTCGCGGGCTGGGGTATCATTTCACCTTAAGTATTGAGTTTTTCAGAAATCGTCCTTCCAACAAACTATGAAAATCGCACTTGACACTAACATCTTCTTCTTCTTTAGCTTCTCCTATTCGTTAGGGGTCGCTATTTTTTATTTTCTTCTTCCAGTCGTTTCTGTCTTGCGTGTCGTTCTCATTCAGTTCCTTTTCTCTCATGTCTTTCGCAATAAAGCCCTTCCATCTTTTCTTTGGTCTTCCTCTATTTCTTGAACCTTCTATTACTAAGCTATTAATTCTTCTCTTAATATATGAATCTAATCACTTGTTCTTCTAGATGTAAACTTGAGGAATACGAAAAAAATATAATCTTTGGAATCGTGGTATTGAAGTTACGCGATCCAAAACTTTCGCCACACACACACATACATACAGACATCATCGGAAATAATGGTAAAATCGTATTATAAGAATCCTAATACGTGCTTATTCACTAAAAAACATCAATTGAATTTTTTGACCAGACAATACCTTCCTTACCTAAAGATGCGACGGAAGGTAAAAAATTAAAAAGGTATGCAATTCCGACATTACAAAAAACAAAAGTATGTATGTAGGAATTTAATAATATTAAAATTGTCATCTTCATTTTTAATTATTAAATTGAAATTATCATTTCTGTCGTCGTAGTCGATTAATCTAAAAAAAATAGAATGTATATTTATTTGCATAAATGTTTAATATGTTCTACAAGTTCTTTCTTTTTCCCTCGAACACTTGCATCCCTTCTTCTCAATTAATTTTTCAACTATTGTAATTTACATACCTAATAAATTATAAACAATTCATAGCTGCTACTCTGTACCACCGATCAAAACAAAACAACTGTCAGTGAAGAGTCATTCAAATTATCGGAATCGGAGGCAACCTTGAGGCAACAGTACATGGCTAGGATAGTATGCTGACATCTACGTTGAGCAATCAATGGTTGAGCGTTGAGCTTTGCCCGCCTGCTCCGATTCTTCAATGGGAGTTAGGCGGTGGTGATATAGTGTAACTATGGCGCCACACTAGCCATGTATTTTCTAGAACTGTAATAAAATTTGTGCACTGTAGACACTGTAAAAGGTGCGCGTACTCATAAATGGAGAATCCTACATTAAAAATCTGTTGTGGCCAGCACAATACCTCTCGCCACTTCCTTTTTTTGGTTACATAAGTATAGGGCGCGAACAGTCATGTTACATTGTTGGCCTTGACAAGCAGATGTGGGGGCCCATTTCAGAATGATAATTAGTCAGTATGTTTCATTCAGAATTTCAAGATTTTCTAAATACACGGAGTTAATTTGTCACCAGGAGTGTGGAATTTACTTGTCGAGGAAAATAAACCATATGGAATTGGAAAATCACTAAATTTAGAATGAGAAATTATGATACATCTATATACATAATTACTAGCTATCATTCTGACATGAGTCCCCATATCTGCTTGTCAAGGCGCCCTATTGTATTTAACATTTCTTGTATACCTACATTCTACACCAAAAATTGTACTTACATATATCTATTCCTTATATTTAGATTGTTTAATTTTAAATTCATTATATGAAGAAATTTTGTCCTCTTCTAATTTTTCGAAATGTTTCCAATTCATTGTCAGGATTGACTGTATTTTTGAAGGATATATGTAATAGACCTATAATCTTAAATATTTAACTACTAATACATTAAGAAATAATATAATGTATATGTACTTCCCAGAAAAACTCTTTAGTAATATCTATGAATTTCTGACACTGACATTTATCTGTCAGTTACAAACAGTTCAACTGGTCAACTATTTTCCATGGCATCCTTTCGGCTGTAAAATTTATTATAACGTTATTTTATTTATTATATTTCTTTTATCTCTAAATCCATAGAATATATAATAAAATATTTAAATGTATCAGATAGAGAATTTAATTTTCTTTAATATTACCAAGAAAAATTTTCAAAAAATATTATTTAGAAGATTTTTTTTCAAGAATCTTCTACTTCCGGTTGTCCAATTGTTACCAAAACCTTTTCAGATCTTCCCATGAATGTCCGATTGGAAAATACGTAATTAAACAATTTTTAAGTCTTATAGTTTTTGAGTAATCGTCCTTCCAACATCCTACATACATACACACATACATCCACACACACACACACACACACACACAGACATCATCGTAAAAATGTTAAAATCGGATTGTAGGGACCTTAAAACGTGCTTATTCAATAAAATATGGATATGTGATTTTTAGCATGAATCCAATACCTCTCTTAGCGAGAGGTAAAAATGACAGATATAGTTTGTTATTTGGTTTCTTCTTTAAAAAAAATGCGTTCTTGTTTTAGGTATATGCAAAAGTGTAAGTAATCTTTATGTTTTAGCAAAAGATGAAAGAAGAGAAGAATAATATTTAAGTCTAAATACAAAACAATTGTTTGTGCAGATCATTTTTGAAAAAAATAAATTTTTAGTTATACAACTGGTAAAAATTACAATAATTAAAATTGTCACTGCCATTGAAGTCATTCAAAATTATCGGCGGCAACATTACATGGCTATCATGCTGCAATTTACGTTGAGCTTTGCCCGCCTGCTACCATTCTAGACCCATAATACTTAACTAATATATTGCGGATCCCTCGATCTCCGCAGTGCCGGATTACCCAATAGGCAGAGTAGGCAATTGCCTATGGGCCCCGCGCCTTTTAGGGGCCCCGCGAGAATTGAATAAAATAATATTATAATTGTATAAAATAATTTTATTCATATTATAATATGTATAAACTTATAGAAACGATGTGCCCACTACTTAGTTCAGAGTTATTCTATTAGAGTGCGCGCCCGAGTAACCCTGCTATCTAATTTACACATTCACCATTACGAAAAATATGTACATATATCTCTATTAGTCACCCTATTGCTATAGGAGCGCATGCAGGAATAATTTGGCTTCTAGCACTAACAGAGTAGAGCGGTATTTGAAAAACAAAACTTCATGTTGCATTTACTGTGAATACAATTATTTTTGTGAAAAAAAAACAATGTAAATCGCTAAATATTAACCATAGAGAAATCTGTATAAAATAAACAGTGCCGGATTACCCAATAGGCAGACTAGGCAATTGCCTATGGGCCCCGCGCCTTTTAGGGGCCCCGCGCCCCGCTATATTAGATTAAAATAATATTGATTTGATTTTGAGATATATATTTTTTTATTACAAACAAAGAAATTCTTAAATAAAGAAATTTTGATTACAACAAAGAAATGCTTATTTACAATAATGGAATCTTGATTACAATAATAAAAAATGTCAATCAATATTACAAGACCCTACTGTTACAACTCGATTATTATAATACCAATACCAGTGTTTACCATTTTATGTTGATTTTCGTAATAATTCTTTTGCATAACGATTAACGATGCTATAATTTTTTTGTATTTACAATAAATGAAGGACTTCTTGTAATATGCCACAAAACGAAAAATTCGTAGTAATAGAGTTTAAAGTTTTTCAACTTAAAACCATTTTCAAAAGTGTTAGAGGTAGATTACTAACACGTGGCAGATAAACAATGAAAAACCTTTAAAAAAATATTTATTTCAAAATATATTTATTTAAAAAAAATCTGTTGTGGCCAGCACAATACCTTCCGTCAATCCTGTGTATTATGTACAAATTCCATACATAAATTTTCTTCTAAAAGATTCTAATTTTTTGGTATTTTATGATTCCCTTTCTCGGCAACTGAATTCCATTCTCCTGATAACAAACAAACCACATGAAATAAGAAAATCATGAAATTTTGAATGAAAAATTATGACACTTGTCAGTTATGGACATAATTAATTGCTGTCATTTTGATACGGGTTCCCATATCTGCTTGCCAAAGGCACGCGCCCTATACATATTTTTTTTTTTGCAAAAGATGCTATATTTCCAGTAAAGTTATTTCATAAACAAACTATGCAAATTGCACATGACACTGACATCTACTTCTTCTTCTTTATTTTTTCCCATTCGTTAGGGGGTCGCTATTTTTTATTTTCTTCTTCCACTCATTTTTGTTTTGCGTGTCTTCCTCATTCAGTTCCTTTTCTCTCAAGTCTTCTGCAATACAATCTTTTCATCTTATATTTGGTCTTCCTATGTTTCTTTCACCTTCTATTAATATATTCATCGCTTCTCATGACATGTTCAAACCAATGTAATCGTCTTTCTTATATCCAGAAACTTCTAACACTAGAGTTACTTCCCTTATTCTGTCATTGATTTACATTTTATTGATACTGACATCTGTCAATTTGAATTACCTGAATACCCTGAATATATTAGCAGTTTCCATGGTTAAGTTAGCATAGCTGGCTGAATTATGAAATTTATATGAATTTTTTTATCTTTATTATTCTTTAATCCTATATCTGTTAAATATGAAATATAAAATGCAATCAAATCGTATAGACAATAATATATTCTTTAAGTTATAATAACATTTAACTGAGTTTTTCAAGAAAAACTGTTAAAATCTTCAAATGAGGGTACTTCCGGTTGACCAATTATAACCAAAATCTAATCAAGTCTGCATATGGTTGTAAGGAAGAGGAATACGCAAGAATTGTAATTTTTGGAATTCTAGTATTGGAGATATCGTGCAGGAAAAAATGGTCACATACACACACACACACGCACATACGAACACACACACACACATACAGACATCATCGTAAAAATAGTAAAATCGTATTGTAAAGACCCTAAAACGTGCTTATTCAATGGAAACTCACCACCGATTTTTTTGACCAAAGACAATACCTTCCTTACCTATAGGTGACGGAAGGTAAAAACAGCACAGATTTTATTTTATTAAAATTATTGGGGGTAAAATCGTAAACTTATTACGGGGGAGACGAGATTTCAATTGCCTAAGGGCCTCCACATGGTTTAATCTGACACTGGCTTGTCCTTTTAATCATTTATATGACAACATGGTGCCTACTCATCTCTAATTCATAAGGTCCATAGGCAATGGGAAATTAGGGTACCTTTATATAGAGGGTGTGGCCATGGGGCAAGATCGTCGCCATAAGCGGGCCAATGTCAAACATATTGATAATTCATTTCCCTATTTATTTGTAAGAAATGTGATATTATATTATACAGGAATATTAAATAATCACACTATGAATCTAACAAGGTAATTAAAATTCATTTATTTAACAGATACACAATTATTATTGACATAGATTTAGACGTTATGTAGCGCATAGGATATAGGTTGTTTTTATCACATCAAATTTAATAACTGTGGTCATTATTTACATAATAAGTATATATTTTAAACTTACCTTTTAAAGATTTAGATGTTTGTGCTTAATATTGGTAATTTTTATGTGTTTTCAATATTGCCAGTCATCGTAGTGAGTATCTCAAGAAAATACACATATAAATAAAATAAAAGTATTACTTACATTTTAAATAAATATTAGAAGTATATTTAAATGTGTTTTGCATTAAAATAAAACAAGTAGCCACGAAAATACACAATAATTTGCGCAACAACAACGAATATGACAGTGGCCCTCTAATGGCGGACGAAACGCGAGCCACGTCATGGTCATACCCTGAGTATGTACCCTATAGGAAATTAGGGTACCTTTATATACAGGGTATGGCCATGAGGCAAGTTCGCCGCCATAAGCGAGCCAATGTCAAACATATTGATAATTCATTTCCATATTTATTTGTAAGAAATGTGATATTATATTATACAGGAATATTAAATAATCACACTATGAATCTATAAAGGTAATAAAAATTCATTTATTTAACAGATACACAATTATTATTATGACATAGATTTAGAGGTTATGTATAGCATATGATATAGGTTGTTATTATCACATCAAATTTAATAACTGTGGTTATTATTTACATAATAAGTATATATTTTAAACTTACCTTTTTAAAAATTAAATGTTTGTGCTTAATATTGGTCATTTTTATGTGTTTTCAATATTGCCAGTCATCGTTGTCAGTATCTCAAGAAAATACACAAATAAATAAAATAAAAGTATCACTTACACTATAAATAAATATTAGAAGTATATTTAAATGTGTTTTGCTTTAAAATAAAACAAGTAGCCACGAAAATACATAATAATTTACGCAACAACAACGAATATGACAGTGGCCCTCTAATGGCGGACGAAACGCGAGCCACGTCATGGCCATACCCTGAGTATAAAGGTACCCTATAGGAAATAAGATCGCAGCGCCAAAGTTGAACTAATGCTAACGGGATAATTTGACATTTACTAATTGTATTTATGCATTAAGTGTATAATATTACGTATGTATTATATACATAATAGATAAAGCTTGTGTTTATACAATCAAGAGAATGTCATGTGTATAATTCCCATCGCCTATTATGGCCACATCCTCCGGAGGGTTAAACATGAATACATATACACTCACACACACAAGCAGTCTCAAAATAAATGTAATTCATATGTTATTTGTTGCAGGTGGCTGGCAGCTTGGGATGAACACTCAGAAGTGTGTTCCGGTTAAAAAAACCAACATTCTCGAACTGAAAGGTCTCAGTTTCCTATCAGATTATATTTAAACCATAATTTCATTCACTGATCATTCAGTCATCGATTATTATTATTATTGATCCTCATTCATTTGAAATCGTGATTCTGTTGTCGATACGATTATGTTTGTAATGAGATCTGTGTTGTGTCTTGAGTTACCGAACGGCTTACTGCGATTATTTATTGGGAGATGATCGCGTAGCTTGTATTGTACTTATAGTTTCCTAAACAAGCCAACTATTGAGTTGTATCACTCTGCTAGTCAGCCAAGGTATCGTAGTTACCTGTTAGTACACTCAACGGTGTGTATGTGATCTGTCGTATTTCAAGAGCAAGTGCCATTCACAAAAGAGTTTTGTGCAAATATTATTATAGGATATATTATATTCATATAGCATAGATTCATAAGAAAAGGCATTCTAAAAATATATGAAGTATAAGGTAAACTCTGAGCAGATAATTTTGTAATTTTTTGTACATGAGAACTTGAATAGTTTATATATATAATATCAATAAGTCCAGAGTGTTTTCTTTATCATTTTATTCATTACAACTAGTAAAAGATTACCAAATGTAAGATATTTATTCTGTGATATTCGTGTGTGCTAATAATCCTACATTTTTACTTCCTTGTACGTAAGTAAAGGAAGTATTGTAATCGCGAAAAATTTCGGTTTCCAGATTTCAGCGGAAATATCTATTTTGATCATCCCTGAATCCATTTTGACTAATTTCGTCGTGACGTCTGTACGTACGTATCTCGCATAACTCAAAAACGGTAAGCCGTAGAAAGTTGAAATTTTGTATTTAGGACTTCTATAACATCTAGTTGTGCACCTCCCTTTCTGGTTATTACACAATTTCCAGAAGTGGTACTTTACATGAAGGCTATAATAGATTTTAATGAAAAACTCTTTTAAAATATAATCCAAAACTTTTCAAATTTGGTATACAAGACTTTAATGTCAATCGAAATAACATAATACATTTTGGTTAAAATAGGCTAACCGGAAGTGGTACATTACTTGAAGTTGTTAACAGTTTTTCTTAAATAAAATGATTTTATTTTGATTTTAGAAATAAATGCTTCAAATAAAAGTTTTAGAGAATTAATTTCTGCGTCTAGCACATCAAGTATTATTAAATTAGCCCTTTGTATAAGCGAGATATGTAAATTTAAAAATTATATACTTTTTTGTTTTTGTAATAAAGCTTGCTATGGATTAAGACAAAAACATAAAAAAAAATGTTCATGTCAAATTATGTTAAATACGTGCAATTTTATGATTCGTACAATAACAAATATTATATTTTTATTGTGAAATTAGTCATATTCATTGTTGTAATCAAATATTTCTTTGTTGTAATCAAAACTCTCTTTAAAAACTCCCTTTATGGTCGCTATATATCTTACTGTTTTGAATTTAAAATTAATATTTTCTAATTTATTTATTAACAAAATATTTATAGTTTAATAATCGTACAAGGAAGTCGTGTGGTGTCCACATCAGATTTTTTTGTTTTCGTGTAGTGTCTGTGGCTACTTAAATAAACATCAGAGAAATACATCTGTCCCCACAATTTTCCCTTCCTGTCCTATCCAATTTGCAGCCTACAAGAATATTATACGTAAGTAACAGTTCATATACACGTATTTTATTTGAAATTAATTTATTTTAATGCATAATTACAAACTTTAGTAGAACAAAAATATAAGATCGAAGTGGGAGTTTTTGACCCCGGCGGAACAAACAATTTTGGCCCTCAAGCCTCCGTAATAATTTAGATTTTTAATGACAACATGCCCAATTCGGCTCGCAAATTGATTTGGCACCGAAGAGAAACTTATTTATTAAGATAAATGTTACTTTCACAACATACTTTTCTTAATAATTTTAGCGTGACCCTAGTTTGTAAGTTAAAAATTTGCTTTTATTTCGTAAAAATATTTCAAAATACAAATTTTATTTTCTGAATCACATATTATAAATTTGAAATTTTGATTTCTTTTATATTTAATTTGAGTAAGATATGAATTTTTCAATATTATTTGAATTTTACCAGATGGGACGTAGGAGGAGCAGGAAAAACAAATTACATAAGGTAATACAACATATTATAGTCACAAGTCAATTCAGCAGATTGTTATGGTATAAATATAATGCTATATATGTTTTTATTTTCTACTTCTTATTTTAAAAAAACACACTGTTCTTTTTTGGAGTAGTTCAGTTCAGTTTAGTACGAGGTATAATTAGTTCACTTCTCCCATAAAACGAAAACGCCCATAAAATAGTTTGCAAGAAAATTTCTGTGTGGAATTTGAGCAAAATACGTAGAATTGACGGAAGGTAATATGCTGGCCACATCAGATTTTTTAATTTGTGCTGCACAATTGCATTGCCCAATAAGTTTCTATCGGGTTTAATTCTGGGCAATTAGACGGACTGTATATTTTTGGGACCGTTAGAATGACTTCGGTTTCCTACCACTGCATGACATAGTTTTGGAAGACATTCTTTCAAGTAAATATTTTGAAGTAATGTACCAATTGCAGAATAAGCATATAGAGCAATTATAATATTGTTTCTTTATTTGGTAATTAGGTGACACCTCAATTGTTTGTTGACTTAGTATTACAGTAATATAAAAGACTGTATGGACGATGAGAATTTAGAGAGGGACCAGTAAGAAAACCATTTCTCCATACAGTCGGGTCCATCAACTGTACATAACCATTCATCATTTATACTAGTCAATAAACCTATTTATAATAAATCATTATTATTATTTCGAACCTTTATTCTTCTACGAGCAACGTCGCAACGGTAAGAACATTTATTATTATTTATTATACTTTTGGAAATTACTAATTTGTACCTATAGTCTGGCAAGAACCCACATAAATTATTTGTTAATTCGCCTCATAAAGGCGGGTTACATTGTAATTTAAGTCAGACTTTTTTTCCACATGTACAAATTACTTGTCTCAGAAGATATTGTTGACTTTTTTGTTTTAAATTTCTCCTAAACATACAACTTGTCCTTTGAATTAAAGAAATAATGTTCTGGAAGTTCTAAATCATCTATAACATATGTTTCATCGTCCATCCATCACAAGTTTTTCGTCAAAATTTCACTGTTTTGTTTGCGAACTCGGATTTTAGCTGCTAAATATTGCTTATCACTGCGGTTTCGAACTACTTGAACTTTAAATAAATATTTAAGCTTTCACGGCCGTGGTCTATTCTTTTTCCGGTTGTTGGGCCGTGGTCTAAAAGGTACTTTTACAACCTAACGTTTCGCCTAACATTGTGTTACGCATCTTCAGAGGATTTGTCTAATTTTAAGAAAGTTTTTACCTTCTTGACGGGTTACATATTATAATTTATCTATTCGTGTGTATTTAATTTACTTTCCACACATAAGAACAGGGCATATCAACTTTTTGAGCCACTGCTCGCATAAATAATTTAGAATTTTTCAAAATTTCTCACATATTTCCTATCCGTCTTAGAACTTGATGGCCAGAGATTTTTACCACTTTCAGGATGTGTTACTGTCGTTAAACGTATCTCAAAAGACTTTACAACATTAGGAACTATAGAAAAACAATAGTTTTACAAGTTCTTGAAAAAACCAAATTTGAAATACGTTGAGTGTACAGAATTCTTTTGAGACCATCTTTTTGTTTACCTTATACATATTTTTTTCTAAACATTTGATTTAAAATACAGTGTAAAAATATAAATAAGAATACTTTGATTGTACTGTAAAAAGACAGATCTACTTACACTATTTTAAAAGATACAATATGTATATAAGTGTCCAGAATTTATCGTGCAAAATCTTTACTTACTTATACCAAGCCTTTCTATCGTAGCTGGTGAATGGGTGTAAAGTATAAAAAATCTGTTGTGGCCAGCACAATACCTCTCGCCACTTCCTTTTTTTGGTTAAGTATAGGGCGCGAACAGTCATGTTACATTGTTGGTCTTGACAAGCAGATGTGGGGGCCCGTTTCAGAATGATAATTAGTAATTATGTACATAAATGTCAGAATTTTTCATTAAAAATTTCAGGATTTTCTAAATTCACGTAGTTAATTTGTCACCAGGAGTGTGGAATTGACTTGTCGAGGAAAATAAATCACATGAAATTGGAAAATCACTAAATTTAGAATGAGAAATTATGATATATGACATCTATATACATAATTACTAGCTATAATTCTGACATTGGCGCCCATATCTGCTTGTCAAGGCCAAAAAGTCACATAACTACTCGCGCCTTAATGTATTTAACATTTCTTGTATACTTACACTCTACACCAAAAATTCTACTTATATCTATTCCATATATTTAGATTTTTTAAATTTAAATTCATTCTATGAAGAAATTTTTCGTGATGTTTCCAATTCATTGTCGGAAGTAACAGCATATATGAAGGGTATGTGTAATATACCTATAATATTAAATATTAAACTATTAATGCAATAAGAAATAATATAATGTATATACTTCCCAGAAAAAATCTTCAGTAATGTCTCCGGATTTCTGACACTGACATTTTTTGACAATTTAAATCCATGGCATTCTTTCGGCTGTAAGATTTATTACAACATTATTTTATATATTATATTCCTTTTATCTCTAAATCTATAAAATATGTATAAAAATATTTAAATGTATCAGAAAGAGAATTTATTTTTCTTTAATATTATCAAGAAAAATTTTCAAAAAATAATATTTAGAAGATTTTTTTTCAAGAATCTTCTACTTCCGGTTGTCCAATTGTTACCAAAACCTTTTCAGATCTTCCCGGGAATGTCCGATTGGGAAATACGTTGTTAAACAAATTTTAAGTCTTATAGTTTTTGAGTAACCGTCCTTCCAACATCCCACACACACACACACACACACACACACATCCACACACACACACACACACACACACAGACATCATCGTAAAAATGTTAAAATCGGATTGTAAGGACCTTAAAACGTGCTTATTCAATAAAATCTGGATATGCGATTTTTAGCATGAATGCAATACCTCTCTTAGCGAGAGGTAAAAAAGAAAAAGTCTATAAAAATAAAAAGTAAACCTGAATGGTGAAACACAACGCTAATTACACACATATTGCGCAATATTCGAGGTTGAGTACACAGAAAAAAAATCTGATGTGGCCAGCACAATACCTTCTGTCAATCTTGGGTATTATGTACAAATTCTATACATAAATTTTATTGCAAAAGATTCTAAATTTCCAGTAAAATTATTTCATGCAAATGGCACTTGACACTGACATCTTCTTCTTTAGTTTTTCGTTAGTGGTCGCTATTTTTTATTTTCTTCTTCCACTCATTTTTGTTTTGAGTGTCGTCCTCATTCAGTTCCTTTTCTCTCAAGTCTTCCGTAATACAGTCCTTTCATCTTATATTTGGTCTTCTTATATTTCTTCTACCTTCTACTACCAAGCTATCCATTCTTCTTCCAATAGATTCATCTCTCCTCATGACATGTTTAAACCAATGTTATCGGCTCTCTTTTATCTTTCTAGAAACTTCTAATACTCGAGTTATTTCCCTTATTCACTCATTCCTTACAGTATCTTTCCGTGCCTTCCCCAACATCTATCTCAACATCCTCATCTCTACCACAATCATTTTCTTTTCAGTTAGAATTTTCTTAATATAGTAGCTGTTCCATGATTATAGCATACCTGGCTGATTTATAAAATTTAATTTCTTTAATTCTTTAACTCTATATCCATTGAATATGAAATATGAAATGCAATCAATTCTTATAGATAATAGAATATTCTTTAATATTTATAATAACATTAAATGTGTAAATAATATTTTATAGTTTGTTTACAAAATAATTTTACTGGAAATATAGGATCTTTTGCAAGAAAATTTATGTATAGGACACGAGCAGTTACGTGACTTTCTGACCTTGGCAAGCAGATTAGGGATCCGTATCAGAATGACAGCTGCTATTAATTATGTTCATAACTGACAAATGTCATAATTTTTCATTCATATTTTATGATTCTTTTTCTCGGCAACTGAATTCCACACTCCTGATAATAAACAAACCACGTAAAATAAGAAAATCATGAAATTTTGAATGAAAAATTATGACATTTGTCAGTTATGGACGTAATTAATTGCTGTCATTTTGACACGGGTCCCCATATCTGCTTACCAAAGTCAGCAGTCACGTCACTGCACGCGCCGTATACATAAATTTTCTTGCAAAAGAACCTATACTTTCAGTAAAATTATTTCATAAACAAACTACGCAAATTGCACTTGACACTAACATCTTCTTCTTCTTTAGTTTTTCCCATTCGTTAGGGGTCGCTATTTTTTTTTCTTCTTCCACTCATTTTTGTCTTGCGTGTCGTCCCCATTCAGTTCCTTTTCTCTCAAGTCTTCCGCAATACAGTCCTTTCATCTTATATTTGGTCTTCCTATATTTCTTCTACCTTCTATTACAAAGCTATCCATTCTTCTTCAATAGGTTCATCTCTCCTCATGACATGTTCAAACCAATGTAATAGTCTCTCATATCTTTTTAGAAACTTGCAACACTAGTACTATAGGTCGTGCCAAATAGAAATGACCTGTCAATCATTTCTTGCGCATATACTGTGTACCACTATTTTTAGAGCGGAGTAGTCTCTCACTATCCATTTCATAGTGATACATACACCTTTTCCGTGCGCCGCTTACCCAAAAAGAATTCTAGGGACTGCCCACTAGTCGTTCGTCTAAGTACTGTAATGACATAAATGCAAAACCGATGAAGACACAAGCGTTCAACTGACAAGGGATGTAAACACTGTGTTGTGTCAGTGGCGTAGAAATAATTAGGCAACAATAGTATTTAGAATATTTAAATTAAGCTTAAAAACTAAAATATGTACAAAATACCTAAAAATAAATGAAGATCATTTAATATTTGTTTTAGAAAAAATGTTATACCTAACCATTCCATGAAGAATT
The DNA here is from genome assembly GCA_951394225.1 of Harpalus rufipes. Classification (NCBI taxonomy): domain Eukaryota; kingdom Metazoa; phylum Arthropoda; class Insecta; order Coleoptera; family Carabidae; genus Harpalus; species Harpalus rufipes. The sequence continues at coordinate 12,682,373 of OX596285.1, forward strand.
TAACTAATTTTATCTTTCATTAATTGGATAGTATTTACTCATTTATTTGTATATAGAGAAGATTGGGATAAAAAGGAAACACTACAATTTGAAATAAATAAATAAATAAATAAATAAATATATATATATATATATATATATATATATATATATATATATATATATATATATATATTAAATATATAAAACGATAACATATACATGCATAGGTACATATTCGTAATACAAAAGTTCTTTTTTAATTTTATGAAAATTATGAATATATCGCCGAAAAAAAACTTCTGTGTGTTCGTCAACTTCCGACTTCGTGCGTTTCCTCTTCCTTTTCTTATTTGGCGTATTAAACACTGGTTGTTCACCACTTTCTGCCGACGCCGAGTCTCCTTCTAATTTAATTTTTTTTGCGGTATTTTTTGATATACCAGTCGCTTCACAAACACGTTGTACAACCGACGTCAGTGGGATAGATATGCCATTCTTGGCTTCATCCTCCATAAATTTGATTACCTTGTACACTAACAACCTACTTTTACTATTTAGTACCATATTTTCTAGTCAACTTCACTATACACAATAAATTTAAATCTTTAATAATATTATTCGGACGCCACTGAGACAAACCCGCTTAAGTACAGTGCATGCGATTGGCCCTTTAAGTAAGAAGGGCGGAGGATGCGTAAATGCGTTTTACGCGCAGGTCATTTCTACTTGGCACGACCTATAGTGTTATTTCCCTTATTTTTTCGTTCATTTACATTTTATTGATACTGACTTCTGTCAATTTGAATTACCTGAATATACTAGCAGTTTCCATGTTAGCCATAGCTGGCTGATTTATCAAATTTATAATTCTTTAACTCTATATCTGTTGAATATGAAATATAAAATGCAATCAAATCGTATAGAGAATAATATATTCTTTGTTATAATAATATTTAACTGAGTTTTTCAAGAAAAACTGTTAAAATCTTCAAATGAGGATACTTCCGGCTGACCAATTATAACCAAAATCTAATCAAGTCTGCATATGGTTGTAAGGAAGAGGAATACGCAAGAATTTTAATTTTTGGAATTCTAGTATTGGAGATAGCGCTGCCGAAACCGCGGTCACATACACACACATACACACACGCACATACAATCATCATAGTAAAAATAGTAAAATCGTATTGTAAAGACCCTAAAACGTGTTTATTCAATGAAAACTCGCCACCAATTTTTTACTACTGGAATAGGTAATCATCGATTGAGAACCACTTATTAAAAAGAGATAGTAGCATTAGAATAATAGTACAGTCCATACGATGTAACTTGGCGAGTTGGGGCAATTCACATTATCACTGCGGTAATGGGAAAGTTATAAAATCCATAGGCGTACCGAAGAAAAATGAAGTTCAATAAAATTACGAATATTACAAAAAAAAGAAATTATTTATACAAAAAAATATATTACAAATATTGGAATGAATTATTTATTATATAAATCATATTATAATTAATTATTTTTTAAATTAATAAAGTTAAGAAAATAAAATTTCTATTGCTATTGAGAAAAAAATGCACCAACGCTTATGTATGAATATTACTTCTTGGGTTGAAAAGTACCTGACACCCCGAGTTTGAGTGTATTAGGATGAAATTTGCTTTGTGTAAGGCAATAAAACATTGTAAAATCACTATTTCACTTCTGAAGCTGTGCGGCATCGAAGTAAAAGTAAATATTTGACATAACGCAACTAAGGAATAGTGAACTGAATTACATTCTTTTGGGTCCCAAGTTAAATCGTATGGACTGTAAACCCGGCGAAACGATTTTATGACAGTGAGTGCTCTACTGCTCTAGTATAGTATAGAACCTCACTGCCTTGCGTAGAGGTGAACGGAAGGTAAAAATAGCGTACATACATCATATGTATGTACGCTGGTAAAAACTATAGATACATATTCATATTCGGTTTGACTATGTTTTATTTGGCTTAAAAATTTGTATTTCCTCATTTGATGAAGGAAAGCCGGGCCCCCGGCAAAAAACACATTTCACCCGTTACCGGGGGTAGCGGGCTTTCACCCATAATGGTTAGGTTAGATACCTACCGCATCAAATCACGGTAGGGGTACAGAACGAGTCTGTACAATTTAGACATTGGCAACATGACCTTATCAACACATTCGCGCTGGTAAATGGTCATGTAGTAGTAACTAGAACGATTTTAATTTAACTCAAATATTTGTGCATGTAATTTCAAATCAGGGACTAAAAACGAAAAATATTTCGTTCAGTTCTTATCCGAACGAAACCGAAAAATTTCGTTTGTGTTCTTAATGTTCCCACCTAAATATTTTCGTTTCCGTTTTCGTTCACAGTAGTTAAATACCGGTTAATACCGGTTATAACTATTAATGAGTAACAATTGATGAAAATATAGAAATATAATAAGTTTTTTTTTTTATTGAACATGAAAATAAAACATACATATAAAGGAAAGATAATACATATATAAAAATAAGAAGAAAAGCTTATGCTATGGCCTGATTTTTTTACGAATAAAGAATAAAACATTAATTACATTTTATTTCACCTAACTAATAGTATGTTTTCAAGCAAATCTTCCTTTATGTTAGTTCTCTTATATAAGTGCTTAACATAACTAATAAAACGTATACCGACAGTGTGTAAATGAAAATTATCGCAGTCAGTGTTCAATAGTTGAAACTACGAGTATACCGTTTAACCTAACACGTAACAGGGTTAGGTACTGGAGAGCTACTTTGAAAATCTGCTTGTTTGCAAATCAAATATCTGAAAATTCAATAATATTTGCCGGTAAAATATTTGCTGTAAATAAAATAAAATATTAAATAAAATAACGGTTAAAACCGGTAACCGATATAAATTATTTCGTTTTCAATCATGAACGAAAAAAATATATTACGTTTTCGTTTCCGTTTTCGTTCTTATAAAAATTTCGGTTTATTTCGTTTTTTCGTTTTCGTTTTCATTTCGTTCTTAGTCCCTGTTTCAAATATATTTTTTTAATAAGGAATATAAATTACTGTTATTAAATCTGTAGAAGAAAATTATAAACATTTGGTAGTTTAATTTTTAGAAAAAAAAAATATTAAATTTATGCCTATTACTTCTTAAATGGTATATAACAACATTTTAGTTATATTTTTATACTGTTTTTTATGATTTTCCAAAAATAAAACACTAGTACCCATATTCATAAACACTCATCTCATAAAATTTTAAACGGTTCGTTATATTTTTTTTCAGTCTAAAAACAGTCGACACTGAAAGAAAAATTGAAATGTAATTTTTCAAGTTTGATTACATTTGTCAAAAAAATTACCGAGCCGTTTTGACACTTATGTACATGGGCATAGGCCTACTAAGAGTACGTGTAATTATTATTGTAATTAATAAAGCAATTAAATTACAAATGAAAAGTATATTCAAAATATCGAAAAGTAAATATAGCTATTATTAAAATATATAGTTTATTTTTATTACAAAACAAAATATCTTTAAACATTATATAAATTTTTCGCATTTCTTAGTGGTTGTTTTTGAAAATGGCACACCTGTTTTGTCAAAATTGATTCCACATGGAACATGCATTTTTATTGCCTTGGAGGTGTTGGGCCATACATGTGGCTATACTTTGTAAATGTTGTGAGCAAATTTTAAAATTTGTCTTTTTATTAAGATAGTTATTCTAGTAGTCAAGTAGTAAATCCGTGTAAAAAAAATCCTGGTAATGATTGCAATAAATGGTTATAAAATCATTATTTAATTTAACATTAAATTATAATCATGAGTGAGTATTATTTTTAATTATACTATACAACTCAAATTCTATAATTTGAATTGCGCGCCAATATTCTCTACTTCCTACTTCCTGCAAATATTTGCAACGTTTTTACTGACTTTTAACTTTAAATATCTCTATTATTTCACGGTTTCATATATTGTATGGAATCATTAAAATCTAGATACTCCAAGCTTTCAGAATCTCGTTTTTACCTTCCGTCACCTTTAGGTAAGGAAGGTATTATCTTTGATCAAAAAATTCAATGATGAGTTTGTAGCAAGGCATCGAACCCACCAAAAATTGAATTCGGTTCAGGATAGGTTAATTTGTTTTTTTGGAAAATGAGTTCACGTGCGGTTCTGGTTCAAGCATTAATAAAATTTGCGGTTTTGTTCCGGATCCAGTATTAGGTTCAGGTTCGGTTCGACCTAATGGAAATTGAATTAATGTTTTTTGAATAAAAAATCTTTATTTAAAATGCGAACACGAACACAGTTTTCATAAACAATCAACACAGGCAGTAACGCGGATGCCGAAGGCGTCGATAATCGGCTGTATTACGATTATGCTTACGTTTTAAACTGAAAATGAACCTGAACCGGAGCTGAACCCTGAACCCGAATTTTTATATCCGGTTCGGTTCCGACTCGGGTTCAACAGAAAAATATATTTGAGGTTCGGATCTGGGTTTGGGTTCACTAAAAGATACGGTTTAGTTCCGGTTTTGGTTCGGTTCGGGTTCAATGCCCTGGTTTTTAGTAAATAAGCATGTTTTAGGGTCCCTATAATACGATTTTACCATTTTATGATGATGTCTGTATGTATGTATGTATGTATGTATGTATGTGTGTGTGTGTGTGTGTGTGTGTGTGTGTGTGTGTGTGTGTGTGTGTGTGTGTGTGTGTGTGTGTGTCTGTGTGTCTGTGTGTATGTGACCATTGGTTTGAACATGTCAGGAGGAGAGATGAATAATATATTGGAAGAAAAATGAATAGCTTAGTAATAAAAGGTTGAAGAAACAGAGGAAGACCAAAGATAAGATGGAAGGACTGTATTGCGGAAGACTTGAGAGAAAAGGAACTGAATGAGAAAGCGAAACAGAAATGAGTGGCACAAAAAAATAAAAAATCTGATGTGGACACCACATGACTTCCTTGTACGATTATTAAACTATACATATTTTTTTAATAAATAAATTACAAAATATTAATTTTAACTTCAAAACAGTAAGATATATAGCGACCATAATCTAACCCGGTTCTTTTTAAAGAGAGTTTTGATTACAACAAATAAATATTTGATTACAACAATGAATATGACTAATTTCACAATAAAAATATAATATTTGTTATTGTGCGAATCATAAAATTGCACGTATTTAACATAATTTGACATGAACATTTTTTTTTATGTTTTTGTCCTAATCCATAGCAAGCTTTATTACAAAAACAAAAAAGTATATAATTTTTAAATTTACATATCTCTCTTATACAATGAGCTAATTTAATAATACTTGATGTGCTAGACGCAGAAATTAATTCTCTAAAACTTTTATTTGCAGCATTTATTTCTAAAATCAAAATAAAATCATTTTATTCAAGAAAAACTGTTAACAACTTCAAATAATGTACCACTTCCGGTTAGTCTATTTTAACCAAAATCTATTATGTTATTTCGATTGACATAAAAGTCTTGTATACCAAATTTGAAAAGTTTTGGATTATATTTTAAAACAGTTTTTCATTAAAATCTATTATAGGCTTCATGTAAAGTGCCACTTCTGGAAATTGTGTACTAACCAGAAAGGGAGGTGCACAACTAGATGTTATAGGAGTCCTAAATACAAAATTTCAACTTTCTACGGCTTACCGTTTTTGAGTTATGCGAGATACGTACGTACGGACGTACGTACAGACGTCACGACGAAATTGGTCAAAATGGATTCAGGGATGACCAAAATGGATATTTCCGATGAAATCTGAAAACCGAATTTTTTCGCGATTACAATACTTCCTTTACTTACGTACAAGGAAGTAAAAAAAAACAGCGACTCCTAACGAATGGGATAAGCTAAAAAAGATGTCAGTGTCAAGTGCAATTTGCAAAGTTTGTTTATGAAATAATTTTACTGGAAATTTGGAATTTTTTACAAGAAAATTTATGTATGGATTTTATACATAATACACAGGATTGACGGAAGGTATTGTGGTGGTCAAATCAGATTTGTTGTTAAACATTTGATATAAATTACAGTATGAAAATGTAAACAAGCACACTTTGATTGTACTTTAAGGTAGTTGTTACTCGAGTGTACCTTTTCAAAAACTTGTTCTATGTTCAAATAAACATTAAGCTAATGCAGTTTATATTTGCTATACCTTATATTTTTTAACATTATATTATATACACAAATTGTATAAAAACTTGGAGAGCAGGTAGATTATACTTCAGTTGAGATGCACTTAAAATTTCTGGGTAAAATGGTTTCACGATATAACTACCTTAAGCGCAGACAGATCTACGTACAATATTTTAAAATACACAATGGCTGGTACCATAAGCCTTGTTTTAACTAAAACGATGTTTTAAGAAATGTCAAATTTCATTACATTAATATTAATAATAAATTATATTAAATTCATCAAAATATGATTTTAAAGCAGAATATAGTTTATATTCAAACAAATATTTTCTAAAAAATCGCTCTTTAAACGCCCATCTCATTATCTAATAAGAACTATTATCATAATTCGAATGATCTTCAGAATATCTTTAAAAAACTGAACTGTAGATGGTCCCTGGCTATGCCTCAATGCCCGAATAATATTCTTTATTTCCACTCAATTTATGTTAATTTCGTAGTAAAATACAAAAATATTAAATTATACGTAAGTAAACACTTTCAAACATATCTTTACTTTTTCCTCATTACAGCTGTGAAAACAGGAGAACTATAAAATATCTGTATAAACAAGAATTGATTTTTTATTATTTTCATTAACTGCGTCCTAAGAAAATCATATATATCATTCTGTTTTTTAATTCTCGAAAGTAGAACTGGTGCGATTAAAACAGGAGTTTATATTAAAAGTTCCATTGTAAAAGATATAAAAAAAGAAAACGTTAATTATAATATCGTTTTTCTACTCCTGCTCTGAAAATACAATTTTCTGGTTTGTTTTTCATGTTGAAAGTAACTCTTTGCAGCACGCTTCGGTATCCTAGCAACGAATTTTATTTACAAATGTTGTATAGAATGTTTGTTGTTGTCATAGATACGCATCACAAATACAAAAATTTAAAATAAATGTCAAATTATTTTTAAAAAATAATTCTTTATTTCCTTATTTTTTGCAGGAGTAGAAAAAATAGCGTGTATAATAAACACGTGTTGAAAGTCCTTTGTCGAACACAAACGATTGGTTTTGGTTCAACAAAGATAAACTTTTCAGCACTTGATATACAAATAACTATTGTGTGTGTATACCATAAATGAAGCCATATTTACAAACCGGAACGTGGATGATTTATTAAAAACCAACTATGTTTAGATTAATTCAGTAGCCCAGCTTGCGCCGGGCAATGAAAAATTAGTAAAGACTCATTTGAGTTACCCTCCTCCACGGAAATCTTTAGTAAAAGGCGAAAGATTTATTCGCTTAGAAGGAAGGTCAGAGTAACAAATGAAAAAAAAAAAATCAAATGTGTGTAGTGCCCCGGTATAGGAGATACTAATCTCCTCTTCAGGGTGTTGTGTGTGTGTCAGTGTAGTTGTTTGTTCAGTGTAATGGTGGTTGAGAATTAGACGGTTGGTCTTTTAGTTCTCTGGTTAATGATGCCTTCGAGCTTTCACTTAGTGAACAGAGATGGCTCTCTGCCCGAGTGGTGAATAGGGTACCTTTATATACAGGGTATGGCCATGAGGCAAGATCGCCGCCATAAGCGAGCCAATGTCAAACATACTGATAATTCATTTCCCTATTTATTTGTAAGAAATGTGATATTATATTATACAGGAATATTAAATAATCACACTATGAATCTATAAAGGTAATAAAAATTCATTTATTTAAGAGATACACAATTATTATTATGACACAGATTTGGAGGTTATGTGCATATGATATAGGTTGTTATTATCACATCAAATTTAATAACTGTAGTTATTATTTACATAATAATTATATATTTTAAACTTACCTTTTAAAAATTTAAATGTTTGTGCTTAATATTGGTTAATTTTATGTGTTTTCAATATTGCCAGTCATCGTAGTCAGTATCTCAAGAAAATATACAAATAAATAAAATAAAAGTATTACTTGCACTTTAAATAGATATTAGAAGTATATTTAAATGTGTTTTGCATTAAAATAAAGCAAGTAGCCACGAAAATATATAATAATTTGCGCAACAACAACGAATATGACAGTGGCCCTCTAATGGCGGACGAAACGCGAGCACGTCATGGCCATACCCTGAGTATATAGGTACCCTAGTGGTGAAGTAGCGCCCTACGGCAACGAACCGTGTTGGTTTGTTTGTGTACCTACCGTCAGAGGGAAACCGGAGTACCCGGAGAAAAACCCTCCTGACCGAGTGGTATTCATAGCATATAAAGTCTAGAACGATGCGGGATCGATCCTACGACCTTAGTGATGAAACCATTATCCAAGGTATTGTACTATCTTATGCTGGTATGATGACAATAGACAGAAGTAACTTTATTATTAGTTTTAAAGAGATATATTGTACATTTTATATAAGTACTTAAAGTAATGTAATTAAGAAAAAGACAAATTCATGAATGTAGAAGTGATTATTTCATAAGGTATTACTGAATTTAAAAAATTAATTCTTTTGTACATTTTATTGCTGTCTGGTTGTCTAGACACTTGTAGCGCCATCTGTTACAAGAATTATTATCTACTTGGTTAATTACTAAATTTATGCCACCAATAGATGACAGCACTAAACCAATTCATCGCTCAAAGAAAACATTCAAATTTTATTAAAAAAAAAAAAATCTGATGTGGCCAGCACATAACCTCTCGCCGTATATTTTACCTGGCTGTATGCATAAAGCAAAGAATATTTTTATAAATACAAATAATATATTCATATAAATCTATGACGTATAAACTTCTTTATTATTCAATAATAGCATGTCTCAACATGAAGATATTTTACCATAAATTATGTTACAATAAATTACAAAATAGAGTTTACCATATATAAATATTAGGCTGGTAACTGCAATTTTCAATTCGAACAACGTTGTTTACTTTCTCTTCATATTCTTCTAGTAAAAACATTAATTTTGGGCGGTCTAAAATGTATATATGGATTGTGCATCTATTCTTACATATCTTCTTTTACATTTTATTTTTTCATACATGTTATATCTAAATAACACTAACTCCCTTTAATAAAGTGACAGATAGATTGCACTCCGATTATTCTTATATCGATGTGTAATTTTGTCAATATTTACAACTTACTTGAGAAGAATTTGATAGCTTTTTCGCAATTCAAAGTTACTCTAGTCTATAGTACTGGTGTACATTGTCCCATAATGTTTGAAACAAATTTAAGTCCTTCAACCTAGACTTGTCATCTCCATAATAGTCACAGATCAAGAACTAAGGGATTCTCCAAGTACATTTTTCTTTCATTACTCATTATTTCTGACACTGACATTTATCTGTCAGTTACAAATAATTTAAATTATCAACTATTTTTCATGGCATTCTTTCGGCTGTCAAATTTATTACAACAGATTATTTTATATATTATACTTCTTTTATCTCTAAATCTATGGAATATATAATAGAATATTTAAATGTATCAGATAGAGAATTTAATTTTCTTTAATATTACCACGAAAAATTTTCAAAAAATAATATTTAGAAGATTTTATTTCAAGAATCTTCTACTTCCGGTTGTCCAATTATTACCAAAACCTTTTCAGATCTTCCCATGAATGTCCGATTGGGAAATACGTTGTTAAACAAATTTTAAGTCTTAAAGTTTTTGAGTAACCGCCCTTCCAACATCCCACACACACACACACATCCACACACACACACACACGCACACACAGACATCATCGTAAAAATGTTAAAATCGGATTGTAGGGACCTTAAAACGTGCTTATTCAATAAAATCTGGATATGCGATTTTTAGCATGAATGCAATACCTCTCTTAGCGAGAGGTAAAAAGAATGGAACGTGATTATAATTCAAAAAATATTTACTATAGTAAGGCTAGAAAATTTATACTAATAAGACTTTTAAGAACAGATGTATGTTATTCTTTGAATTAATTATAAATCTGATGTCACATGTGTCGTATTATTCGTATTCGACTTACCTGGACCTTCTTGTTTTTAATATCTAAACAATTTCAATTTCTTATATATTTTATTACAATTATTAATATTTTCAAATAAATTCTGCGAAGTCATTAAGAAAGTAAAACATATTTTCCAGCTAGAATGGTTATTATTTATTCGTGCTAATTAGTTAATTTTTATACATACTCAGAAAATAGTTATACTTTTATATGTAATATTCGTATATGAAGTACATAAATAAAAATAATTAATTAGGATACAATGATAATAATCGTGTATCATCGACAAAACTCGGAGACTGCTAGATGTCATGATAGTTGCCTAAATCCAATCCCATTTGCCCTGTACATTTTGATAATTCCTGTGACATATTTTATTATTTAGAATTAAACTAAATCTCTATTAAATTTTCTACTATACGTTAAAATATTAAATTTTAAGTCTGTAAATTGTAATTTTGAAATGTTTTTGTCGTTTAAGCATTATTTAAATTGGAATTTTGAGGTTGGTCGTTATCTCTATTGTCAGTTTACCATTGTCGCATGTTTATATACCGTCAGGAAGTATGTATTGGTATCGCTTCTCGGCCTATGGCTAAGATCAAAGTGTAGTATCTGTTCTTATCAGCTTAATATCTGATATGTCCTGCACAGCAGGACCAGTATATTAAACTGATTTTTGGGAAATGACGGAGTGTTAGGGGCTTGCTCCACCTCTGTCACGGGTTGGCCTGGCATTGCAGTAATTTATGTTTTGTATTTCCTATTTTATGTTTTTATATTGTTTGTAACAGAAAATTTTTGAAATAAAACAAATCTGTTCTTATCAGCTTAATATCTGATATGTCCTGCACAGCAGGACCAGTATATTAAACTGATTTTTGGGAAATGACGGAGTGTTAGGGGCTTGCTCCACCTCTGTCACGGGTTGGCCTGGCATTGCAGTACCGCCAGGATCGGCCCACTTTCATTTAATACAAAAATAGACCTCTACTTCAATAATTGAAGTTCAATTAATACAACCATTTGAAATTTAAACAAGAATTATTTTCAATTTTGTTTATAAATTAACATCAATCAATACCATAAACAACCCATAGTTCAATGAGTTTCAAAACCCACTTACATTAATACAATCGTGTTATTTTTAAATTAAACATACTTCGTTAGTAAATTTCTTGCAAACAAATGAATTGTTCCTGCAACTTTCCTGCTACTCATTTTTTTTATAACGTTAGATATTGGATCGTTTTCATCATTTTCCAAAACAAGTTGATGGATATGAATTCCATAAAAAAATATAGAAATTTGTAGTGATATAAAATCAAAGATATATATTTTCGAACAAATTAACACCAAATATGAAATTCCTGCTATTATTAAACCTATTAATATTAAGAGTAAAAGACAATGGCCCTTATAATGAACAACAGAAGAGTGATTAGCGAGCAGTTGACCAGCATTGTTTTATCTCTGTCAGTCGTTAATAGATTATTTTAAAGTAAATCAATTATAGAAAAATTAATTACAATTATTTTTTTTCTAAAATAATCCATAAACAGTTGACAGAGATAAAACAATGCTAGTCAATTGCTCGCTAATCACCCAACTGCTAATATTTCAGAAACCAAAAGAATTAAAAATCAATATATGCATTCTCATTATTATAGTACGGCTTAAGTTGTACAGATGGCTCTGCATATATTATGACTGTAGTCCAGCATTATATTTTAACTAAAAACAATCTAATATGTTTAAATGGCTGTTATTTATATTACAAATATGTGTAGAAATTATATATGATTTGATATCCAAAAACTATAATAAAATATTTGAAACGATATAGAAATAAAACGAAGAAAAGATGTGTTAGCTCTACGAGTGTTTTGCCTGTACAGTTGTAGTGATAAGGGAGTGTAGAATGTGAGCAAAGCATACTTACCTGGCGTAGGGGTTACCGTGATCAACAAGGCGGTTCCCCCAGGGTGAGGCTCTTCCATTGCACTACGGTTGGGCTGACCCCTGCGATTATCCCTAATGCGGATAACTCGGGCGCGTAATTTTTGTTAGTCGGGACTGCGTACGCGCTGTCCCGGTCTTATAAAATACAAACATAGTTCCAATGTTTTCCACCCACCCCACAACAACTGGTGTGCGGTTAGCTTCAAAATAACCGGATTGATCTTATAACATCAATTATTGAAAGAAAAACTCAAAACAAAAATTCTTACCGAATTTGTTATAATTACGAATATCTTCTATATTAAACGATAAATATTTAAAATACTTACCTGAGAAATTTAAAAATGTATGTAAGTACCTCACACTAAACAAAATTTAAAGATAGAACTTCAGACACTTGAGAAAAAAAATTAAATTAAACATTTAATTTTTACCTCTCGCTAAGAGAGGTATTGCATTCATGCTAAAAATCACATATCCATATTTTATTGAATAAGCACGTTTTAAGGTCCCTACAATCCGATTTTCACATTTTTACGATGATGTCTGTGTGTGTGTGTGTGTGTGTGTGTGTGTGTGTGTGTGTGTGTGTATGTATGTGTGTGTGTGTGTGTGTGTGTGTGTGGATGTATGTGTGTGTGTATGTATGTAGGATGTTGGAAGGACGATTACTCAAAAACTATAAGACTTAAAAATTGTTTAATTACGTATTTTCCAATCGGACATTCATGGGAAGATCTGAAAAGGTTTTGGTAACAATTGGACAACCGGAAGTAGAAGATTCTTGAAAAAAAATCTTCTAAATAATATTTTTTGAAAATTTTTCTTGGTAATATTAAAGAAAATTAAATTCTTTATCTGATACATTTAAATATTTTATTATATATTCTATGGATTTAGAGATAAAAGAAATATAATAAATAAAATAACGTTATAATAAATTTTACAGCCGAAAGGATGCCATGGAAAATAGTTGACCAGTTGAACTGTTTGTAACTGACAGATAAATGTCAGTGTCAGAAATTCATAGATATTACTAAAGAGTTTTTCTGGGAAGTACATATACATTATATTATTTCTTAATGTATTAGTAGTTAAATATTTAAGATTATAGGTCTATTACATATATCCTTCAAAAATTCAGTCAATCCTGACAATGAATTGGAAACATTTCGAAAAATTAGAAGAGGACAAAATTTCTTCATATAATGAATTTAAAATTAAACAATCTAAATATAAGGAATAGATATATGTAAGTACAATTTTTGGTGTAGAATGTAGGTATACAAGAAATGTTAAATACAATAGGGCGCCTTGACAAGCAGATATGGGGACTCATGTCAGAATGATAGCTAGTAATTATGTATATAGATGTATCATAATTTCTCATTCTAAATTTAGTGATTTTCCAATTCCATATGGTTTATTTTCCTCGACAAGTAAATTCCACACTCCTGGTGACAAATTAACTACGTGTATTTAGAAAATCTTGAAATTCTGAATGAAACATACTGACTAATTATCATTCTGAAACGGCCAACAATGTAACATGACTGTTCGCGCCCTATACTTATGTAACCAAAAAAGGAAGTGGCGAGAGGTATTGTGCTGGCCACAACAGATTTTTTTTAAGTGTGTTCTCGAAGTTTAATTTTTGTTTTTTTTATATGATATGTATAACATTATTCTTCAAAACATATTAAATAAACAAAATTGTTCGTTTAGTATAGAAAAAAAAAACATTAAAATGTATGAAAAATGTAGATTTTTATTTTTAAAATTATTCTCGAAGTTAATTTTTTTTTAATTTTCACATATTTTGTTCCCTGTTCTGTTATAAATATTTCATGCAAATTTAATTAAAATTTGTTCGTTTAGAACTGAAGATATTTAAAAAATAATATTTAAATTATTGTTTTGGGTGAATAAATAGATACAAATATTGTGTATTATTGAAATCTATCAGTATTTAACTTTGATTTTAATGGGAAAACAAGAAATTCTACTGAATTTTGGGTTTCCCATTAAAATCAAAGTCCAGTATTAATAGATTTCGATATATATTTTTTTTAAATGCAGGTTCATATCAAAAGTATGTTTGTCTAATGTTGATATTTTTAAAATGTTAATAGTTTTAGTACAGGAACAATTTATTTGAATTTTCGCTTCATATTTTAGTACAAGAGTACACAATGCTCTTAAGTATTGAGTTTTTGAGAAATCGTCCTTCCAACAAACTATGAAAATCGCACTTGGCACTAACATCTTCTTCTTCTTTAGCTTCTCCTATTCGTTAGGGGTCGCTATTTTTTATTTTCTTCTTCCAGTCATTTCTGTTTTGCGTGTCGTTCTCATTCAGTTCCTTTTCTCTCATGTCTTTCGCAATAAAGCCCTTCCATCTTTTCTTTGGTCTTCCTCTATTTCTTGAACCTTCTATTACTAAGCTATTCATTCTTCTCTTAATATATGAATCTAATCACTTGTTCTTCTAGATGTAAACTTGAGGAATACGAAAAAAATATAATCTTTGGAATCGTGGTATTGAAGTTACGCGATCCAAAACTTTCGTCACACACACACATACATACAGACATCATCGGAAATAATGGTAAAATCGTATTATAAGAATCCTAATACGTGCTTATTCACTAAAAAACATCAATTGAATTTTTTGACCAGACAATACCTTCCTTACCTAAAGATGCGACGGAAGGTAAAAAATTAAAAAGGTATGCAATTCCGACATTACAAAAAACAAAAGTATGTATGTAGGAATTTAATAATATTAAAATTGTCATCTTCATTTTTAATTATTAAATTGAAATTATCATTTCTGTCGTCGTAGTCGATTAATCTAAAAAAAATAGAATGTATATTTATTTGCATAAATGTTTAATATGTTCTACAAGTTCTTTCTTTTTCCCTCGAACACTTGCATCCCTTCTTCTCAATTAATTTTTCAACTATTGTAATTTACATACCTAATAAATTATAAACAATTCATAGCTGCTACTCTGTACCACCGATCAAAACAAAACAACTGTCAGTGAAGAGTCATTCAAATTATCGGAATCGGAGGCAACCTTGAGGCAACAGTACATGGCTAGGATAGTATGCTGACATCTACGTTGAGCAATCAATGGTTGAGCGTTGAGCTTTGCCCGCCTGCTCCGATTCTTCAATGGGAGTTAGGCGGTGGTGATATAGTGTAACTATGGCGCCACACTAGCCATGTATTTTCTAGAACTGTAATAAAATTTGTGCACTGTAGACACTGTAAAAGGTGCGCGTACTCATAAATGGAGAATCCTACATTAAAAATGACAGATAGTTTGTTATTTGGTTTCTTCTTTAAAAAAAATGCGTTCTTGTTTTAGGTATATGCAAAAGTGTAAGTAATCTTTATGTTTTAGCAAAAGATGAAAGAAGAAAAGAATAATATTTAAGTCTAAATACAAAACAATTGTTTGTGCAGATCTTTTCGAAAAAAATAAATTTTTAGTTATACAACTGGTAAAAATTACAATAATTAAAATTGTTTCATGTGGATTTGACTTTAATTGTACTTATAGGACAGATATACAATAAAAAAATTGTCACTGCCATTGATGTCATTCAAAATTATCAGCGGCAACATTACATGGCTAGCATACTGCAATTTACGTTGAGCTTTGCCCACCTGCTACCATTCTAGACCCATAATACTTATTAACTAATATATTGTTGATCCCTCGCTCTTTGTGAAGCCTAGACTGAGAGATAGGAATATCATTGCTGCATAAGTCTATCTCTCTCAATTTCTGATTTCTTGATTATGCGCATGCATGTAATATTTGAATTCTATTGGCTAACGATGATATCTAAGTTCTAATTATTGAAGACTAGCGCAAACTGTAAATTTAAATCTAAGAAATTAAGTAATGTACCTACTATTTATTTTGGGTGTAAATTCTTGAACATAAATATTAGTAATAATAAATAACAACAATGAAATATTTAAGTTTCTAGAGTCTTGGCTTAATTTAAAGGTTAATAAAACTCTAAATCATTTTTTACGAAGACTGACTCAAAGTGCAAACACAAAATGAAACAATGAAACTAACCATGTGCTCGCTGGGGTGCGTTCCAAAACCTATTCCAGAGGAAAGAGTATGCTCTAAACCGTTCCAAAAGTTAAGAGTATTACTCCAGGTGAAACTTTAAAGTGTTCCGAAACTATGAGAGTTTACTCGTAGAACATACTCTTTCGTACTGGCGCCAAACATTACAATTCTAACATTATTCATTTTTTGTTCACGTTATAATAATCATAATATCTAATTACATGTATTTTTTTGTAATAATATACCTATTTGCAGAAAAATAAAACTTTTTATAAATAAAAGTGTGTTTTGTTAAGTTATATCATTAATGTTTATTTTATATATAATATTTAAATTACACTTGGCTAGGGATGTTATCGATACCTCGATAGTATCGATACTTTTGTTTCGATATTTTGGCATCGATACATTTTAATCGATATTTCATAGGTATCGATACCTACTTTGATATATTATCGATCCCGAATTTTATTTTAATGTTGATAAATAAATTCTTACTATAGTATTCTCTTTACTCTGTTGGTACCTTTGTTTGGAAATACGTAGTTCCAAAACATTCTGCAGCGCTTTCATCGAACTGCGCGTTTAACTAAAAAAGCATTTCGAAATGAAAGGTCATACCTGATTTATAATGCCAAATATTTCATTCGAATTTGTATATTTAAATTAAGTTTAGAATTTCAGCTTTGTTGATACAACCGGCCATAAATCAAATTTTAAAAACACATTGCCTATTACATTTGTCCTGCAATAAGATGTATGTTTAGTTTCAATACTTTTTCGTCGATGCTAATACTAATATCGATACTTCTTATCGATACCGATACCAAATATCGATACTTTCATTAAAAATGGCAACCTTACACTTGGCATGTTTCACAAGAGTTCAGTCTCTGAATCAACCTTTCGGTCATTTATCAGAGACTGGCACATTCTCTTATTGGAGCTCACCAGTGTGGTGTACTGAAGCCTCCTCTAGGGAGCACTGAAAAGGTTGAGCGGACGGATGATAAACATCCCACAGAGATATGAAGCCTGCAGAGGTAACTAACCACATGCAGAGCCATCTATCAAGAAAACTTTGTACAATTTTATTTTATATATTTAATTATAATTACAGAAACTAAAAATGTTATACAAAATCCTGTATTCGAGAATTCGGGATACGAATAAAAAACAAATGAATTTCCTCCATTTCTAGATATAAGTAAATTTTGGAGTGACTGAGCTATAAAACTTATATTTTTTCAACATATTTAGTAAGAATTTTAGACACGAAGGTAAAACATGATGTTTGAAATCCATTACTAAAATATTGAATGAGAATGATTTTCATTTCAATATCAATCAAGTAATGAACAAAAAGAAACATTTGAGTATATTTATACCAGATGTCTACTTTTATATGAATCCGTGGGAAATACAATGGTAAAATTTCCATATGAAGTGTAAATAAGTTATAAATGATCTAAATAAATGAAGTTATATTGTTATATCACTAAATTCCTACACTATGTCGTTCCAAAACTATACAAAACCCGGGAGTAATATACTCTTACTCTAATACTCTACTCCGTACTCTATGGTATGATTTTGGAACGCACCCCTGGATCAACTGGCAGTCGCTGTCAGCGCTAGCCAATAGAATTCAAATATTACGTGCATGCGCATTATCAAGAAATCAGAAATTGAGAGAGATAGACTTATGGAGCAATGATATTCCTATCTCTCTTCAGCTAGTCTCTACGTAAAGGATAAGAGCATTAGCAATATATTAGTTAATAGGTATATGTCTAGACCACACTAAAACTTGGACGATCAAATTCACTAAAATGTGTCAGCTAATTATCATTTAAAAATGAAAAAGATAAGCTGTGACCGAAGAAAAAAGTTAATTATTGAACCACATTTTCTTTGTTGGTATCAGTTGGAAATTTGTGAAACATTAAACTCTTATTTATTGTTTTGGATGAACATTGTACACAGCAGTTATACGGAATTATGTTTAAAAACTTATGCAATGATTTAATTGAATTGTGGGACGTCAAAGCATAGCGCGGAATATGAAGTACAGTCCATACGATGTAACTTGGCGAGTTGGGGCAATTCACATGATCACTGCGGTAATGGGGAAGTTATAAAATCCATAGGCGTACCGAAGAAGAATGAAGTTCAATAAAATTACGAATATTACAAAAAAAAAGAAATTATTTATACAAAAAAAAACCAATTCATCGCTCAAAGAAAACATTCAAATTTTATTAAAAAAAAAAAATCTGATGTGGCCAGCACATAACCTCTCGCCGTATATTTTACCTGGCTGTATGCATAAAGCAAAGAATATTTTTATAAATACAAATAATATATTCATATAAATCTATGACGTATAAACTTCTTTATTATTCAATAATAGCATGTCTCAACATGAAGATATTTTACCATAAATTATGTTACAATAAATTACAAAGTAGAGTTTACCATATATAAATATTAGGCTGGTAACTGCAATTTTCAATTCGAACAACGTTGTTTACTTTCTCTTCATATTCTTCTAGTAAAAACATTAATTTTGGGCGGTCTAAAATGTATATATGGATTGTGCATCTATTCTTACATATCTTCTTTTACATTTTATTTTTTCATACATGTTATATCTAAATAACACTAATTGCACTCCGATTATTCTTATATCGATGTGTAATTTTGTCAATATTTACAACTTACTTGAGAAGAATTTGATAGCTTTTTCGCAATTCAAAGTTACTCTAGTCTATAGTACTGGTGTACATTGTCCCATAATGTTTGAAACAAATTTAAGTCCTTCAACCTAGACTTGTCATCTCCATAATAGTCACAGATCAAGAACTAAGGGATTCTCCAAGTACATTTTTCTTTCATTACTCATTATTTCTGACACTGACATTTATCTGTCAGTTACAAATAATTTAAATTATCAACTATTTTTCATGGCATTCTTTCGGCTGTCAAATTTATTACAACAGATTATTTTATATATTATACTTCTTTTATCTCTAAATCTATGGAATATATAATAAAATATTTAAATGTATCAGATAGAGAATTTAATTTTCTTTAATATTACCACGAAAAATTTTCAAAAAATAATATTTAGAAGATTTTATTTCAAGAATCTTCTACTTCCGGTTGTCCAATTATTACCAAAACCTTTTCAGATCTTCCCATGAATGTCCGATTGGGAAATATGTTGTTAAACAAATTTTAAGTCTTAAAGTTTTTGAGTAACCGCCCTTCCAACATCCCACACACACACACACATGCACACACACACACACACGCACACACAGACATCATCGTAAAAATGTTAAAATCGGATTGTAGGGACCTTAAAACGTGCTTATTCAATAAAATCTGGATATGCGATTTTTAGCATGAATGCAATACCTCTCTTAGCGAGAGGTAAAAAGAATGGAACGTGATTATAATTCAAAAAATATTTACTATAGTAAGGCTAGAAAATTTATACTAATAAGACTTTTAAGAACAGATGTATGTTATTCTTTGAATTAATTATAAATCTGATGTCACATGTGTCGTATTATTCGTATTCGACTTACCTGGACCTTCTTGTTTTTAATATCTAAACAATTTCAATTTCTTATATATTTTATTACAATTATTAATATTTTCAAATAAATTCTGCGAAGTCATTAAGAAAGTAAAACATATTTTCCAGCTAGAATGGTTATTATTTATTCGTGCTAATTAGTTAATTTTTATACATACTCAGAAAATAGTTATACTTTTATATGTAATATTCGTATATGAAGTACATAAACAAAAATAATTAATTAGGATACAATGATAATAATCGTGTATCATCGACAAAACTCGGAGACTGCTAGATGTCATGATAGTTGCCTAAATCCAATCCCATTTGCCCTGTACATTTTGATAATTCCTGTGACATATTTTATTATTTAGAATTAAACTAAATCTCTATTAAATTTTCTACTATACGTTAAAATATTAAATTTTAAGTCTGTAAATTGTAATTTTGAAATGTTTTTGTCGTTTAAGCATAATTTAAATTGGAATTTTGAGGTTGGTCGTTATCTCTATTGTCAGTTTACTATTGTCGCATGTTTATATACCGTCAGGAAGTATGTATTGGTATCGCTTCTCGGCCTATGGCTAAGATCAAAGTGTAGTATCTGTTCTTATCAGAATTGTTTTGACTGTAAACATATCATTCCCGTTTAGGATTGAGAAATCATGAACGTCAACATAGATCTGCCGACCAACGGGCTCGAGTCAATGTTGCCCTACCTCGTCCACGCACCGGAAGAGGAAATAATAACAGAGGACTTCAACCGAATCCTATTACTCCAATTTCATCTCAAGATAATTCCACTTCCTCATGGACATCTATACAAGAAAGAGAAAGTAACACCAGTGGAATCCCATCCGTTGCGGTAAATCCTATTTCTTCCACATTTATTGATTCATCATCTCAACATTCTATATCAATGACTTCTTCAGTCCCATTAAATAACTACATAGAAATATCTAACAATAGCATCTTGGCTTCTCAAGAATTGAATGATAATGCCCATTTTTCAGTTAGCTCACAGTTAAATAGTGAGATAGAGTCGTCACCGCATGTTGATTTATCTGACAATGTAAATGACAATTTGACCACTCAAGATTTGAATGATAATGCCCATAACACAGTTAGCACATACAATAATAGTGAGATAGTACCATCAGTGAATATTGATATCTCTAACAATGATGTTGACATTTTGACAACTCAGGAATCAAACAATGATGCCCAAAATTCTATCAATTCCCAATCCGATGTTGATTCGCCACTTGCTAAGTTTACATCCAGTTTAAATTCATTAACACGTCTTCCAAAAACAATGCAGCACTGGAGCACTTTTATAAATATTTTAAATGAAATTGAGGCCACTATTTACAATGTTTGTAAAATTAAACCTACGCGAATTAATAAAAACAACTCTCGCTTTACTCCTGACCCGGAGGACGCAAAATATATTCAAAGACTCTATAAATTTAACCGTAGACAGGCGGAACGGCTTATTTTAGGCGAGCGTAAAACCATGTGTCAAATTCCTAAAGATAGAATTATTTCCCATTTTGAAAGTGTATGGACGGGTGACCCATCATTTCAGCCTTCCTACAATCAAAATTCAAATAGATCTGCAATAGAAGATGATCCATTTACGTCTATAGAAGTTTCATTGCGTCTTAAAAAATGTGAAAATACCGCACCCGGTCCAGATCGTATTACCTATAATAATTTACGAATGGTAGATTCGGAGGGTATTACATTAGCTGCAATTTTTAATGTATGCAGATATTTTCAAAAAATTCCAGACGATTGGAAAAAGTCAAAAACAATTCTTTTACCAAAAAAAGGCGATTTAGATAATATCACTAACTGGCGGCCTATTGCTCTTTCTAACACACTCTATAAATTATATACCGGTTGTTGGGCGGCTCGTTTAAATAAATGGGTTGAGATCAACAATGCTATTCATCCATCTCAAAAAGGTTTTATGGCACATGACGGTGTTCTAGAACATAATTTTGCTTTAAAAAAGTCTATTGCTGACGCGCGAAGGGGTTCCCGGGAATTATGTATTGCTTGGTTGGATTTAGCAAACGCATTTGGTTCCGTTCCACATGCTGCAGTAGTTGAGGCTGTGAAAGCAGCAGGTGTTGGTAATATTTTTACAAACATTGTACGTGATTTGCTTCAGGATTGTACTACTGAAATTTTAACATCCACTGGTTTAACATCACCTATCACCATTAGCACTGGTGTAAAACAAGGGTGTCCTCTTAGTGGGTTGCTATTCAACATGTCGATTGATCCGTGCTTGCAAGCTTTACACAATGACAGTGATGGAGAGGACCGGTGTCAAGTACTTGCTTACGCTGATGATCTAGCTCTATTGTGTTCTAATCCAGAAACACTTAAAAATAAACTTTTTTTGGCCCATGAATTAATGTCTAAAGTTAATATGAACTTCAATCCTACAAAATCAAAAACTCTTCATATTGGTAAATATAACAGAAATAAAACACAAGTACTGCCTTCAGATTTCAGTATCGGTGGTGTTATGATTCCTAAATTATTACATAACATGGAAACAGAAGACTTTCTTGGCACCCCAGTAGGATTCTGTCCTATTCCTTCAAATTGTAATTTAAATAAAATTGCAAATACTGGTTTAAAAATTTTAACATCTAAATTAGCACCTTGGCAACGAATTGACGCGTTAAAAACTTTTATCATACCTGCTATGAGACACCACATGCGGTCAGGCACTTTTGACAAAAAAGACTGGGACGATTTAGATAGAATTTTTAGGGCAGAAGTTAAAAAAACACTCTATGTACCTAATGAAGCATCAAATGATTATATTTATGGGCCTCGTTCTGCTGGTTTGGTAGGGCTTCCCGTTGCGGCAGATCTAGCAGACTTCTCTATTATTGATTCGGCATATAAATTATTAACTTCACGGGATGAATCGATAATCGATTTAGCTAAAAATGATCTGGATTATTTTGTCAAAATTCGTTGTAATCAAGACGCTTCTGATGATTTACGTGGCCGCTTTTTATCTGGGGATTTGAATAATCCTTTTAACCAACGTTCAACCACACACAAAAATATCTGGTCCACAGTAAGAAAGGCTTCTTGCCGTAATAATTGTTCTTGGAGTTTCATGGACGGTGCCCCATCCATCACTTTAAACGAAAATAAAACTATCAATCCGGTTGATCGTCGTAAAATCATGTATAATTTCAAAATAATAAAGCAAAGTCAATATCTTGATAGAATCATCAACTTACCATCTCAAGGAAAAGCAATCGAATGTGTTGCGTCATCGGATACTAATAGCCACTTTTTCTCCGATGGCAAATACACCCGATTTGCTGAATGGCGATTCATTCATCGGGCCCGCTTAAATCTGGTACCTCTAAACAAAAATTTATCAAAGTACAGGATCACAGCAAATGATAATCGATGCCGAAGATGCCATTATCCGGAAGAAACGCTACCTCATGTCTTAAATCATTGTATGCGATACTCTCATGCGTATCAACTACGTCACAACGCTATTCTTACAAGAATAAAAAATGCAGCGCGAGTAAAATACCACATACTTGCTGAAAATCAAACTTTTGGAACATCAAATTTAAGACCCGATTTGGTTATGGTTCGAGGGAAAAATTTAATAATTATTGATATAACAGTTACTTTTGAAGATCGTATAGAAGCATTTCAAACAGCAAAAGAAAACAAAATTATAAAATATAATCCTTTGGCACAAACCTTTCGAGGAAGATACGATAATGTATCAGTGGAACCAATTGTCGTTGGATCTTTAGGTTCGTGGTATCGTGCAAATGATGCATTTATTAAAAAAAATTGTACCAAAAAATATGGTACACTAATGAAAAAATTAATCACCAGTGATACAATCAGATGGTCTCGTGACATCTATGTTGAGCATTTAACTGGGCATCGACAATGGACCATTCAAGATGGTGCTTCATCTATTATCCCTTTGACTCCTAATACTAATCCATCTTCTTCCATCCCTAATCTACCCTATAGCATTGCTCCCGCTATGACTTCTTCCGTTGATATCTCTGCATCCCAAGTCCTTGATGCCACAGACCCCTCGTTGGTTGCTTCTCGTCGAGACGACGTAGCTTCCCCCTAAATTGGCATCCATTTACGAAGGACTACCTATATTTTTACAACAATTTTTTAAAAAAAAAAACTTTTTTCACATTTACATATTTGTTATACTATCTCTTATATATTTATATTATTGTTTTAATATTGTTTTGTATTTGTAATTTATGTTTTGTATTTCCTATTTTATGTTTTTATATTGTTTGTAACAGAAAATTTTTGAAATAAAACAAATCTGTTCTTATCAGCTTAATATCTGATATGTCCTGCACAGCAGGACCAGTATATTAAACTGTAGTATTTCAGTAGTACAATCCTGAAGCAAATCACGTACAATGTTTGTAAAAATATTACCAACACCTGCTGCTTTCACAGCCTCAACTTCTGCATGCATTTATTCTATGTCTGGCAGTATCTCAAGCCTCAAGGTAATCTCTACGAATATTTTTATAAACAGTGATGTGAGGTTAAATTAATGTCAAAATGAATTCAATATCTGTTTTATCGAAAATTCCAAATCTTTTAAAAGAATTACAGGTAGTCGCTCCAATTGTTTTATTTCAAAAATTTTCTGTTACAAACAATATAAAAACATAAAATAGGAAATACAAAACATAAATTATAAATACAAAACAATATTAAAACAATAATATAAATATATAAGAGATAGTATAACAAATATGTAAATGTGAAAAAAGTTTTTTTTTTTTTTAAATTGTTGTAAAAATATAGGTAGTCCTTCGTAAATGGATGCCAATTTAGGGGGAAGCTGCGTCGTCTCGACGAGAAGCAACCAACGAGGGGTCTGTGGCATCAAGGACTTGGGATGCAGAGATATCAACGGAAGAAGTCATAGCGGGAGCAATGCTATAGGGTAGATTAGGGATGGAAGAAGATGGATTAGTATTAGGAGTCAAAGGGATAATAGATGAAGCACCATCTTGAATGGTCCATTGTCGATGCCCAGTTAAATGCTCAACATAGATGTCACGAGACCATCTGATTGTATCACTGGTGATTAATTTTTTCATTAGTGTACCATATTTTTTGGTACAATTTTTTTTAATAAATGCATCATTTGCACGATACCACGAACCTAACGATCCGACGACAATTGGTTCGATTGATACATTATCGTATCTTCCTCGAAAGGTTTGTGCCAAAGGATTATATTTTATAATTTTGTTTTCTTTTGCTGTTTGAAATGCTTCTATACGATCTTCAAAAGTAACTGTTATATCAATAATAATTAAATTTTTCCCTCGAACTATAACCAAATCGGGTCTTAAATTTGATGTTCCAAAAGTTTGATTTTCAACAGATACTACAGTTTGATCTTAGCCATAGGCCGAGAAGCGATACCAATACATACTTCCCGACGGTATATAAACATGCGACAATGGTAAACTGACAATAGAGATAACGACCAACCTCAAAATTCCAATTCAAATTATGTTTAAACGACAAAAACATTTCAAAATTACAATTTACAGACTTAAAATTTAATATTTTAAAATATAGTAGTAAATTTAATAGAGATTTAGTTTAATTCCAAATAATAAAATATGTCAAAGGAATTATCAAAACGTACAGGGCAAATGGGATTGGATTTAGGCAACTATCATGACATCTAGCAGTCTCCGAGTTTTGTCGATGATACACGATTATTTAACGATGTTAACTCAAAACTGGCTCTATCCATTAATAAAATAAATAATTAAACAAGTATAAAAATATACGTTACAATTAATATCATTGTATCCTAATTAATTATTTTTGTTTATGTACTTCATATACGAATATTACATATAAAAGTATAACTATTTTTTGATGTATGAAAAATGTCTAATTAGCAGGAATAAATACAAACCATTCTAGTTGGAAAATATGTTTTACTTTCTTAATGACTTCGCAGAATTTATTTGAAAATATTAATAATTGTAGTAAAATATATAAGAAATTGAAATTGTTTAGATATTAAGAACAAGAAGGTCCAAGTAAGTCGAATACGAATAATACGACAGATTTATAATTAATTCAAAGAATAACATACATTTGTTCTTAAAAGTCTTATTAGTATAAATTTTCTAGCCTTACTATAGTAAATACTTTTTGAATTATAATCACGTTCCATTTATTTTTGTTTTTAATAAAATTTGAATGTTTTCTTTGAGCGATGAATTGGTTTAGTACTGTCATCTATTGGTGGCATAAATTTAGTAATTAACCAAGTAGATAGTAATGCTTGTAACAGATGGCGCTACAAGTGTCTAGACAACCAGACATCAATAAAATGTACAAAAGAATTAATTTTTTTAATTCAATAATACCTTATGAAATAATCACTTCTACATTCATGAATTTGTCTTTTTCTTAATTACATTACTTTAAATACTTATATAAAATGTACAATATATGTCTTTAAAACTAATAATAAAGTTACTTCCCTCTATTGTCATCATACCCGCATAAGATAGTACAATACCTTGAATAATGTTTTCATTTGTTACTCTGACCTTCCTTCTAAGCGAATAAATCTTTCGCCTTTTACTAAAGATTTCCGTGGAGGAGGGTAACTCAAATGAGTCTTTACTAATTTTTCATTGCCCGGCGCAAGCTGGGCTACTAAATGAATCTAAACATAGTTGGTTTTTAATAAATAATCCACGTTCCGGTTTGCAAATATGGCTTTATTTATGGCATACACACACACACAATAGTTGAATCCTCTAGTTTCAAAAGTGGCCATCTCCCAGATTGTTCAATCTTAGTAAATCGCAATAATCTACTGCGAATCTATTGGTGCAATATTTATTTAAGTTATTGGCTAATTAATTATTATTAGATATATACTTCCAAATTATAAAGTCATTTATAACCATTTTTTTTACATTTTGTAAATAAAACGCAAATTAAAATGGAGATAGCCGCTTTTGAAAATTAACGAAGGATATGGCTGCTTTTGAAAGCAACACGTAATGGAGAAGGCCAGTTTTGACCTGGAACTGCGATAATTCACAATCTAAAAATGATTACTATAGAAACAAATAAGGGTATCTTAAGAAAATTATTTATTAATAAACATGTGACTTTTTTATAATAAAGAAAATTGTATTATCATTACATGTTCATTATACATTTATTGCAAAAGTAAAACCTTAAACATAATGAGTCATTTTACAAACTAGCTTTTATAATAAAAGTGGTAAATAATATGCGCTTTTACATTTTATTCGTATGTGTTAATCCCTCACTTTGAACAAAAGTGCCAAAAAGTGGGTTTGTAATACGGACCAATGACTCTAAACTACATCGTCTACTTCTTCAAGTGGTTCACAAGTCATGCCTTCTTCATGATTAGTTTCTTCTGACGCTTCAATTCCTGCATAGAAACTTAATCTTTCTATCTCTCTCCAGTTCTCTCCATAATGAGCCGTTAACAATGCAGCTACATCTCTTTTTTTATTAATATTAGGAGCAATGCCACATCTTAACACCGCAGGAATCAAGTTTCTAATTAGTTTTCCTTTCTTCGTAACTAATTTACCGCTACCAAGATCTGAACGATATGCTTCCTCTCCGCGAATTAAAATATTATTCTTTTGCGTTTTAGTTAATATGAATCTCTTACTTGGATTAAATTTAAAATGCCACTGTCCTGGAGGCTTTAATACTTCTTGAGTAGCTTTTTTAAAGTCTTGCACCGGAAAATCAGTTCCCAATTTCCAAATACTACCATGCTGTTTCAAAATATGAACATATTCATCTGGTTCTATTACAATTTCCAGCTTTTTAATTTTTTTTTCAATTCGTGCGAAAACTCTATCTGGCGGTATAAACGAATGCCCAACAATCGGAAATATTACTTCTATTTTCTTAACATTTGACGGAGCCGTCAAAAACCATTTGGATAACATTCCGATAAGCGTAGAATTTTTATTTTGGCCTCCACATCCATCCGCCACAAGCCTTACAGTATTAATATTTTCAAAATTTGTGTTGCACAACCGATGAAAAACAGCGCTGGCAATTTCGTTAGATCCTTTTGGCCTTTCTGTTTCGTTCCAATAATATATGTGCACATTAGCTTCATCCAATGACGTATGTGAATTGCCGACAACAATAGTAAAATTATAAAAACTCCATTGTCGACTAAAGTACGCTTTTTGATCAGGAACCTTGGGGAGTGACATATTTTTCTGACAATCAAAGGACATAATGAGCAGGTCTTCTCGTTCTTCTTTTAAAAAATTATAAAATGCTTTAGCCTTTAATTTGTGAACTCTTTTAATCGTAATAAGATGAACTTTTTCAGCACCATTAGCAATTTTTATCTTTTCACTTAGTTCTAGACATTTTGAACATACATCGACCCTTGGGCTGCCGAAGCCCAAATTGTAATTTGAATTGAAAATATTACGAAAGAAACTTTGTTTCACGGAGAGTTCTTCTGGAGTGTCTTTTAAGTACATTTTCCACATTAAACGAATACTTAAATCAGATGGTAAATACAATCTACGAGATGTTTTACTCCGGCAGTAATGCGGTTCCGTACCTTTAAATTTTTCGATAAATTTCATAACCGACTGCCGCTTTAAAATATTTTTGGCACTTTTTCTGTCGCCTCCTCTTCTTTCTTTGGCCATAGTACCACCATCCAGGAACGAACGTTTTAAAACACCTTGCACGCGGTGTTTCTTAATGAGTAAAATATTTAAAAAAGTATTCCTGCAAACTGGTATTTTTTTCCCGTCGTTAGCCCTTCTTACAAAATATTTAATTGTGCACGTTTTCGGCGGTCTGTTTGATTTTGAAGGACGGTGCCGTTTAGGTATTTTCCTATTACAATACGCCAACAAAAAATTATCTTGTTTTATTTTGTCTTTTTCAGAATAAAAAGATTTATGAAAATTTCCAATATCTTGCATTGTTAATGTTCTACACTGGTATGCTTTTGTGTTGTGTTTGCAAGTAGGATACTCAGGAAGAGATACAGAACTGTATCTAAAAGAAATATACACGTATTATTCAAAATAAGAAACAATAATATCATGAATATGAAAATTATACCTAGCAGATTTAAGTTTATTCCTTTTCCATTCGGCAGGATTACTTTTTCGTTTTCTTGCTGATTCCGGGGTAACCGGTAAAATATTTATGCCACTATCATCCATGATAAACACAAATAAAATAATAAATGCAATTCGAATGTAGATTGTAAGTATTTTTGTCAAGTATGGTAAATACTGGCTTATGATTGGTTGGTTGGAGATGGCCGACAATGAATTTCAAATGGTGCTGGAGATGGCCGCTTTTGAATCTAATATGAGATTTTAACTAAGAATATAGCTTGGAGATGGCCAGTTTTGCTTAACACAGATTTCATCGTTGGATAGCATTTAAAATTTAGAACAAAGTGATATGCGCAACTCATTTTATGTAAATTTTGGAGAAGGCCGTTTTTGAAACTAGATGATTCTGTTATTTGTATATCAAGTGCTGAAAGTATCTTTGTCGAACCAAAACGAAAGTTGCAGCCTGAGCGAAGATCATTCGAATTATGATAATAGTTTTTATTAGATAATGATATGGGCGAATGCGAAAATTTACAATATTAGAGATTTCAAATATTAAAACGGAAAACAACAAATCAAATATTGCTTGTGTAGTCCGCGCTGTGTTCAGCAGACAGGTTTACTTTTTATTTTTATGGACTTTTCCTCTTTTTTATAATTTACATCTGGTAAGATTGAAAGGCTCGGTTATAAAGTAAACATTCTGTACGATATATTCTGGACACACATAATGGCTGGTACCACAAGCCTGGTTTTAACTAAAAAGCTGTTTTAATAAATGTCAAATTCAAATTTCAATATTTAATTTCACCCTTACGTTTAAAGAGCGTTTTTTTAAAAAATATTTGTTTGAATATAAACTATATTCTGCTTTATTTATTATTAATATTAAATAATGAAATTTAACATTTCTTAAAACATCGTTTTAGTTAAAACAAGGCTTATGGTATCAGCCATTGTGTGCGCTTAAGGTAGTTATATCGTGAAACCATTTTACCCAGAATTAATTGAAATTTTAAATACATCTCAACTGAAGTATAATCTACCTGTTCTCCAAGTTTTTATACAATTTGTGTATATAATATAAAGTTAAAAAATATAAGGTATTGCAAATATAAACTGCATTAGCTTAATGTTTATTTGAACATAGAACAAGTCTTTGAAAAGGTACACTCGAGTAACAACTACCTTAAAGTACAATCAAAGTGTGCTTGTTTACATTTTCATACTGTAATTTATATCAAATGTTTAACAACAAATCTGATTTGACCACCACAATACCTTCTGTCAATCCTGTGTATTATGTATAAATTCCATACATAAATTTTCTTGTAAAAAAATCTAAATTTCCAGTAAAATTATTTCATAAACAAACTTTGCAAATTGCACTTGACACTGACATCTTCTTTAGCTTATCCCATTCGTTAGGAGTCGCTGTTTTTTTTTATTTTTTTGTGCCACTCATTTCTGTTTTTCTTTCTCATTCAGTTCCTTTTCTCTCAAGTCTTCCGCAATACAGTCCTTCCATCTTATCTTTGGTCTTCCTCTGTTTCTTCAACCTTTTATTACTAAGCTATTCATTTTTCTTCCAATATATTCTTCATCTCTCCTCATGACATGTTCAAACCAATGTAATCGTCTCTTTTGTATCTTTCTAGAAACTTGTAACACTAGAGTTATTTCAACATCCTCATCTCTGCCATATTTATTTACTTTTCATTGATACTGACATCTGTCAATTTGAATTGAATATATTAATAATTTTCATGGTTAGCATAGCTGGCAGATTTATGAAATTTAATATCTTTATAATTCTTTAACTTTATATCTGTTGAATATGAAATATAAAATGCAATCAAATCGTATAGAGAATAATATATTCTCTAAGTATAATAACGTTAAGTGTCAATAAATCATATTTAACTGTTAAAATCTTCAAATGAGGCTACTTCCGGTTGACCAATTATAACCAAAATCTAATCACTTGTTCATCTGGTGTAAACTTGAGAAATACGAAAAAAATATAATTTTTGGCATCATGGTATTGAAGTTATTCGATCCGAAACTTTTGTCACATACACACAGACACACACACACACACACACACACACACACACACACACACACACACACACACACACACGTACATACATACATACATACATACAAACAGACATCATCGTAAAATGGTAAAATAGTATTATAGGGACTATAAAACATGCTTATTCACTAAAAACCAGGGCATTGAACCCGAACCGAACCAAAACCGGAACTAAACCGTATCTTTTAGTGAACCCAAACCCAGATCCGAACCTCAAATATATTTTTCTGTTGAACCCGAGTCGGAACCGAACCGGATATAAAAATTCGGGTTCAGGGTTCAGCTCCGGTTCAGGTTCATTTTCAGTTTAAAACGTAAGCATAATCGTAATACAGCCGATTATCGACGCCTTCGGCATCCGCGTTACTGCCTGTGTTGATTGTTTATGAAAACTGTGTTCGTGTTCGCATTTTAAATAAAGATTTTTTATTCAAAAAACATTAATTCAATTTTCATTAGGTCGAACCGAACCTGAACCTAATACTGGATCCGGAACAAAACCGCAAATTTTATTAATGCTTGAACCAGAACCGCACGTGAACTCATTTTCCAAAAAAACAAATTAACCTATCCTGAACCGAATCCAATTTTTGGTGGGTTCGATGCCCTGCTACAAACTCATCATTGAATTTTTTGATCAAAGATAATACCTTCCTTACCTAAAGGTGACGGAAGGTAAAAACGAGATTCTGAAAGCTTGGAGTATCTAGATTTTAATGATTCCATACAATATATGAAACCGTGAAATAATAGAGATATTTAAAGTTAAAAGTCAGTAAAAACGTTGCAAATATTTGCAGGAAGTAGGAAGTAGAGAATATTGGCGCGCAATTCAAATTATAGAATTTGAGTTGTATAGTATAATTCAAAATAATACTCACTCATGATTATAATTTAATGTTAAATTAAAAAATGATTTTATAACCATTTATTGCAATCATTACCAGGATTTTTTTTACACGGATTTACTACTTGACTACTAGAATAACTATCTTAATAAAAAGACAGATTTTAAAATTTGCTCACAACATTTACAAAGTATAGCCACATGTATGGCCCAACACCTCCAAGGCAATAAAAATGCATGTTCCATGTGGAATCAATTTTGACAAAACAGGTGTGCCATTTTCAAAAACAACCACTAAGAAATGCGATTATTTTGTTTTGTAATAAAAATAAACTATATATTTTAATAATAGCTATATTTACTTTTCGATATTTTGAATATACTTTTCATTTGTAATTTAATTGCTTTATTAATTACAATAATAATTACAAGTACTCTTAGTAGGCCTATGCCCATGTACATAAGTGTCAAAACGGCTCGGTAAATTTTTTGACAAATGTAATCAAACTTGAAAAATTACATTTCAATTTTTCTTTCAGTGTCAACTGTTTTTAGATTGAAAAAAAATATAACGAACCGTTTAAAATTTTATGAGATGAGTGTTTATGAATATGGGTACTAGTGTTTTATTTTTGGAAAATCATAAAAAACAGTATAAAAATATAACTAAAATGTTGTTATATCCCATTTGAGAAATAATAGGCACAAATTTAATATTTTTTTTCTAAAAATTAAACTACCAAATGTTTATAATTTTCTTCTACAGATTTAATAACAGTAATTTATATTCCTTATTAAAAAAATATATTTGAATTTATATGCACAAATATTTGAGATAGATTAAAATCGTTCTAGTTACTACTACATGACCATTTACCAGCGCGAATGTGTTGATAATGTCATGTTGCCAATGTGTAAATTGTACAGACTCGTTCTGTACCCCTACCGTAATCTGATGCGGTAGGTATCTAACCTAACCATTATGGGTGAAAGCCCACTATCCCCGGTAACGGGTGAAATGTGTTTTTTGCCGGGGGCCCGGCTTTCCTTCATCAAATGAGGAAATACAAATTTTTAAGCCAAATCAAATATAGTCAAACCAAATATGTATCTATAGTTATTACCAGCGTACATACATATGATGTCAATATCAAGTGCTATTTGTATGAAAAATTTTTACTGGAAATTTAGAATCTTTTGCAAGAAAATTTATGTATAGAATTTGTACATAATACCCAGGATTGACGGAAGGTATTGTGCTGGCCACATCAGATTTTTTTCTGTCTACTCAACCTCGAATATTGCGCAATATGTGTGTAATTAGCGTTGTGTTTCACCATACAGGTTTACTTTTCATTTTTATAGACTTTCTTTTTTGTATACTTTACACCCAATGGCTTGGTATAAAGTAAGTAAAGATTTTGCACGATAAATTCTGGACACCTATATGCATATTGTATCTTTTAAAATAGTGTAGGTAGATCTGTCTTTTTGCGCTGAATGTATAATCAAAGTATACTTATTTATGTTTTTGTACTGTAATTTTTATCAAATGTTTAGAAAAAAAATATGTATAAGCTAAACAAGAAGATGGCCTCAAAAGAATTCTGTACACTCAACAACGTATTTTAAATTTGGTTTTTTCAAGAACTTGCAAAACTATTGTTTTTCTATAGTTCCTAATGTTGTAAAGTCTTTGGAGATACGTTTAACAACAGTAACACATCCTGAAAGTGGTAAAAATCTCTGGCCATCAAGTTCTAAGACGGATAGGAAATATGTGAGAAATTTTGAAAAATTCTAAATTATTTATGCGAGCAGTGGCTGAAAAAGTTGATATGCCCTGTTCTTATGTGCGGAAAGTAAATTAAATATACACGAATAGATAAATACTTACAAAGTTCAAGAATTGACATTATAATATGTTACCCGTCAAGAAGGTAAAAACTTTCTTAAAATTAGACAAATCCTCTGAAGATGCGTAACACAATGTTAAGCGAAACGTTAGGTTGTAAAGCACCTTTTAGACCACGGCCCAACAACCCGAAAAAGAATAGACCACGGCCCTGAAAGCTTAAATATTTATTTAAAGTTCAAGTAGTTCAAAACCGCAGTGATAAGCAACATTTAGCAGTTAAAATCCGAGTTCGCAAACAAAACAGTGAAATTTTGACGAAAAACTTGTGATGGATGGACGATGAAACATATGTTATAGATGATTTAGAACTTCCAGAAAATTATTTCTTTAATTCAAAGGACAAGTTGTATGTTTAGGAGAAATTTAAAACAAAAAAGTTAATAATATCTTCTGAGACAAGTAATTTGTACATGTGGAAAAAAGTCTGACTTAAATTACAATGTAACCCGCCTTTATGAGGCGAATTAACAAATAATATTTTAAGTGGGTTCTTGCCAGACTGGAGGTACAAATTAGTAATTTCCAAAAGTATAATAAATAATAATAAATGTTCTTACCGTTGCGACGTTGCTCGTAGAAGAATAAAGGTTCGAAATAATAATAATGATTTATTATAAATAGGTTTATTGACTAGTATAAATGATGAATGGTTATGTACAATTGATGGACCCGACTGTATGGAGAAATGGTTTTTTTACTGGTCCCCTCAATGGACTCTCACCGGACTCTCTCTCTAACTTCTCATCGTCCATACAGTCTTTTATATTACTGTAATACTAAGTCAACAAACAATTGAGGTGTCACCTAATTACCAAATAAAGAAACAATATTATAATTGCTCCATATGCTTATTCTGCAGTTGGTACATTACTTCAAAATATTTACTTGAAAGAGTGTCTTCCAAAACTATGTCATGCAGTGGTAGGAAATCGAAGTCATTCTAACGGTCCCAGAAATATACAGTCCGTCTAATTGCCCAGAATTAAACCAGATAGAAACTTATTGGGCAATGCAATTGTGCAGCACAAATTAAAAAATCTGATGTGGCCAGCACATAACCTCTCGCCGTATATTTTACCTGGCTGTATGCATAAAGCAAAGATTATTTTTATAAATACAAATAATATATTCATATAAATCTATGACGTATAAACTTCTTTATTATTCAATAATAGCATGTCTCAACATGAAGATATTTTACCATAAATTATGTTACAATAAATTACAAAGTAGAGTTTACCATATATAAATATTAGGCTGGTAACAGCAATTTTCAATTCGAACAACTTTGTTTACTTTCTCTTCATATTCTTCTAGTAAAAACATTAATTTTGGGCGGTCTAAAATGTATATATCTGGATTGTGCATCTATTCTTATATATCTTCTTTTACATTTTATTTTTTCATACTTGTTATATCTAAATAACCTTAATTCCCTTTAATAAAGTGACGGATAGATTGCACTCCGATTTTGTCAATATTTACAACTTACTTGAGAAGAATTTGATAGCTTTTTCGCAATTCAAAGTTACTCTAGTCTACAGTACTGGTGTACATTGTCCCATAATGTTTGAAACAAATTTAAGTCCTTCAACCTAGACTTGTCATCTCCATAATAGTCACAGATCAAGAACTAAGGGATTCTCCAAGTACATTTTTAATTCATTACTCATTATTTCTGACACTGACATTTATCTGTCAGTTACAAATAATTTAAATTATCAACTATTTTTCATGGCATTCTTTCGGCTGTCAAATTTATTACAACAGATTATTTTATATATTATACTTCTTTTATCTCTAAATCTATGGAATATATAATAAAATATTTAAATGTATCAGATAGAGAATTTAATTTTCTTTAATATTACCACGAAAAATTTTCAAAAAATAATATTTAGAAGATTTTTTTTCAAGAATCTTCTACTTCCGGTTGTCCAATTATTACCAAAACCTTTTCAGATCTTCCCATGAATGTCCGATTGGGAAATACGTTGTTAAACAAATTTTATGTCTTATAGTTTTTGAGTAACCGTCCTTCCAACATCCCACACACACACACATACACACACACACACACATCCACACACAGACATCATCGTAAAAATGTTAAAATCGGATTGTAGAGACCTTAAAACGTGCTTATTCAATAAAATCTGGATATGCGATTTTTAGCATGAATGCAATACCTCTCTTAGCGAGAGGTAAAAATCAAGCATATTACCTTCCGTCAATTCTACGTATTTTGTTCAAATTCCACACAGAAATTTTCTTGTAAACTATTTTATGGGCGTTTTCGTTTTATGGGAGAAGTGAACTAATTATACCTCGTACTAAACTGAACTGAACTACTCCAAAAAAGAACAGTGTGTTTTTTTAAACTAAGAAGTAGAAAATAAAAACATATATAGCATTATATTTATACCATAATAATCTGCTGAATTGACTTGTGACTATAATATGTTGTATTACCTTATGTAATTTGTTTTTCCTGCTCCTCCTACGTCCCATCTGGTAAAATTCAAATAATATTGAAAAATTCATATCTTGCTCAAATTAAATAAAAAAAGAAATCAAAATTTTAAATTCATAATATGCGATTCAGAAAATAAAATTTGTATTTTCAAATATTTTTAAAAAATAGAAGCAAATTTTTAACTTACAAACTAGGGTCACGCTAAAATTATTAAGGTAGTTGTCACTCGAGTGTACCTATTCAAAAACTTGTTCTATGTTCAAAATAAAAATTAAGCTAATGCAGTTTATATTTGCAAAAACTTATATTTATTAACATTATATTATATACACAGATTGCATCAAAATAGTTAAAAGCTAATATCAAACACTGTAACAAATGAATTTTCTTTATTTTTCCGTAGAAGTTTTTTTTAACTGTACCACTCGCACTAACCCATACACAAGCGTCGTATTTCAATATACTCACAGTACAGTATGAATGTTGAAGAATAACTGTGGCAACGTCGCACGTAGACATTTATTGGTACATTCGGGTATAAAAGTAATACGATATTTTCAGATATAATAATAATTCTAAACTACAAACGGAAACTGCAAAATAAATTAATATATTTCTTTCTTAAAATTACAAAAATAGTATTATACTGTTTAGTTCTCATGCTTTTCACGTAAAATACCAATTTAAAAAATATTTCCTTCGAATATACGTTTCAAATTCCTTTAACCAAAGATCATCTCTTATTCGCTAATATCAAACGGGTGTTAACTGATACTCCATCTGGAACGCTTGTACATGGTTGTCAAGTATAATTCTACGTATTTATCATATCTTCAGATTATAATTTTCTAAAGGCAATAAAATTAAATCTGGTTGGTAAATAATTTTCAAATTTTTACATAAAATCCGTTAATTAGTGTTCTATAACATACTAGTTTTTCGATTAAATGTCGGTGTGGATATAAAAGTTATAATGTAAAATATTGTGTTTATTTTGCCATTTCCTATTCTTCACGTGTTAAAAAGGCCAAATTTAATTGCAAATGGGCATGTTGTCTTTAAAAATCTAAATTATTACGAAAGCTAGAGGGCCAAAATTGCTTGTTCCGCCGGGGTCAAATGTTTCTACTTCGATCTTATATTTTTGTTCTACTGAAGTTTGTAATTATTACATTAAAATAAATTAATTTCAAATGAAATATGTGTATATGAACCGTTACTTACGTATACGTATAATATTCTTGTAGGCTGCAAATTGGATAGGACAGGAAGGGAAAATTGTGGGGACAGATGTATTTCTCTGATGTTTATTTAAGTAGCCACAGACACTACACGAAAACAAAAAAATGTAGGATTATTAGCAAACACGAATATCACAGAATAAATATCTTACATTTGGTAATCTTTTACTAGTTGTAATGAATAAAATGATAAAGAAAAATACACTCTGGACTTATTGATATTATATATAAACTATTCAAGTTCTCATGTACAAAAAATTACAAAATTATCTGCTCAGAGCTTACCTTATACTTCATATATTTTTAGAATGCCTTTTCTTATGAATCTATGCTATATGAATATAATATATCCTATAATAATATTTGCACAAAACTCTTTTGTGAATGGCACTTGCTCTTGAACATACGACAGATCACATACACACCGTTGAGTGACTAACAGGTAACTACGATACCTTGGCTGACTAGCAGAGTGATACAACTCTATAGTTGGCTTGTTTAGGAAGTTATAAGTACAATACAAGCTACGCGATCATCTCCCAATAAATAATCGCAGTAAGCCGTTCGGTAACTCAAGACACAACACAGATCTCATTACAAACATAATCGTATCGACAACAGAATCACGATTTCAAATGAATGAGGATCAATTAATAATAATAATAATCGATGACTGAATGATCAGTGAATGAAATTATGGTTTAAATATAATCTGATAGGAAACTGAGACCTTTCAGTTCGAGGATGTTGGTTTCTTTAACCGGAACACACTTCTGAGTGTTCATCCCAAGCTGCCACCTGCAACAAATAACATATGAATTACATTTATTTTGAGGCTGCTTGTGTGTGTGAGTGTGTATGTATTCATGTTTAACCCTCCGGAGGATGTGGCCATAATAGGCGATGGGAAATTATACACATGACATTCTCTTGATTGTATAAACACAAGCGTTATCTATTATGCATATAATATTTACGTTTACATACGTAATATCTCTTAATATTATACACTTAATGCATAAATACAATTAGTAAATGTCAAATTATCCCGTTAACATTAGTTCAACTTTGGCGCTGCGATCTTATTTCTCATTGCCTATGGACCTTTTACATTTTTATTGCACCGTGACGTAATTTTTCAATACACCACGTAGTGAAATTTTTATGAATTAGAGATGAGTAGGCATCATGTTGTCATGTAAAATGATTAAAAGGACAAGCATTTATTTTTGATAAAAAAATATTTAAACAACACAAAAACTGAAATTATTTTGACTTTGATTGTAAAGAAATTATTAATAAAGACAAAACAATTTATTTAAAAATAATAACAATAGTTTTATTCTTGTTTGTAACTTTCTTAATAACAAACTGGCAACTACGCAATTATCTGTCACTTTATGATGGTGTTTATTTCGCGTATTTATAACATATAACCCCATTTCTTATGCCCATTTACCCGTCCTCTCGTCTTGAAATATTTATCATCTCAAACGCTTTGTGTGAATTTATTTAATATAGTTACATTCTTATTTCCGCCATTTCAAATTTTGTTTGAAATATATCTAGCCTACTCTATGCGCAAAGAAACTACTGCGCACTACATATGTCATTTTCTCTCTATCTCGTTGGATCGCGCTCATAGGCGCCGACTTTTCTATTACCCAGTGGGGGCCAAATTATTATTTTTTATTTCATGAAATATATCTTATTAATAAAATAATTACAGAAAAATGATATATAATATAGTTTAGTTTAAGTATATATATACGAATCTTATATTTTTTATATTATTTTAAATATGTTACACCTAGCAGTGTTTTTTTTAAAAAGCTGTTTGAAAATGCAATTAAATCGAGCTCATTTTTAGTTTTTGAATGACAATTAAGTATACCGACATGATTTAACTTGTCTTGTTCCTGTGTCATTATTGTATGTGGAACTAAAATTAAAATTGTAGATTTAGTGGCCATCTATCGAATAAGTTCTAAATGAAACTTGACCAGTGATGTAAATGCCATTATTGAAATATTTTAAAATTAATGAGATACAAACAAAAGCGCTAAAATACTTTATAGGGAAGGGGGGCCAAAACATAGTTTCGCCCCTTCTATATTTTCATAATGGGGGCTGACGCCCGTTTTGTTCGGTTTGGGCGTGCCCCAAAGCGAGTTCGAGTAATCTCTCCCACGGTCTGTGGGGGTTTTGGGACAAAATTGAGGGTTTAAATTTTATTAGAGTTCTAATTTTTGGGGATTTAATTTAAAGTTTGGTTCCGAGGCCGGTCATTGCTCTCACTGGGTTTCCATCATCTCATCCGTTTTTTCTTTTTTTGGCATTTTAAGTTTAACTTAATTTTTTCAAAATTTATATAAATTTTTGATACTACCAAGGTAGTAATTTTTGAGTAACTCTGTTTAACTTCCCGAGCCAATTAACAAGACGGCTCCAGTTCCCAGGGTCATCGCACCCTTTCATTTCTTTAGTTTGACCATTATTAGTAATATTCTGCTTAAATTTGTCCCGAGCCAATTAACAAGACGGCTCCGGTTCCCTGGGTCATCGCACCCTTTCAATTTTAGTTTTATTAGCCATTTTTGTAGTAGTTCTGCTTAAATTTAACCCTTCACCTTCCTACCTTGTGATCCTTCCCGTATGAACGTGTGTGAATGGTGTTGATTTGCGGCCATCTTTTTTGTTATCCTGTCGGATCACGGTTTGGATTAGTTCCCCTTTACAACCGGATTAAATTTTACTGAGTTTTTTTTTGGGGTTTTACGTGATTACAATTCTGTTTGGGTTTCTTTTTGAATTGTCACGTTTTTGCAGTTAAATTTTTTGTCCGTCAGGGTCGTAAATTATTAGCGCGATTTTTTTGCGAATGTTTGTTACGGTCTTTTATCGCGCCTTAATAATTGTTTTTGGACTGCAGTCGAACCCATTCCACTTTCCTCTGTGTCTGTTGTCATTCAGTCATTTTTTTATGAGTTTAAGTTTTGAAATCATTTTGTATAACGCCTGACGGGGTATAGAGCGTCCTTAAAGTTTATGTATTTTTATTTTTGTACTATCCACGTCCTTCAGACGATTCTGTCATTCCATTCTCGTACGAGATACTGGGGATTATTTTTTATAGGGACAGTAGCGGCTTTGGTGGTGGTGACTGGCCCTTTGGCTCGGACTTTCCAGCAGCTTCTTGGCAGACCTAGCGGAGGAGATCGCAACTAGACCCGCCAAAACCTTCTCAAGGTTTAAGGCCAGGCTAGGCCGAGAAAGAGCTCACCATTCCACCGCGGTGGGAGATTTTCGCCGTACCCGCGAAGGGCCTTTGCACCCACAGTCGCATCAGCTCTACCAGGCCACCTAAAGCTTGTCGCCGAGGTCCCTCCTCGTTCTGCAACAGCGGCGTCCTGGCCAAGGGCTCGGTCACTCCCCATAGTGGTTCCCCAGCAGTAGCTAGGAGGCGTTCTGTACGGCCGTCAGTTAGTATTTTTTTTGTCAATTTCAAAATTTTAATTGTGCCTTTAATTAAACTCATTCAATTTTATTTGTTGTTGTTTTCCTTCCTTGAGTACACCTTCTCAAGGGTTTACCCTTTTTCAAGGTGTTGGCGCCCGAATATTAATTTTGTGGTAGTAAATTTTTTGCACAGGCGTTGGCCTGAGTCAGTTTTTACTTTAGTTAGGCTACATCAACCACAAGGTTAAAATTCGAACCCCGACCTCTGCTTCCGCTAAAACCCGTGAGCTGCCAGTGCAATTTGTGTGCGACACAGGTAGGTAGCCCTTAGCAAGTGTCACAATATTAATGATATTTACAATTATTTTCAAGTCAATCGTTGTTCCTTTTAAGGGATATAAAATTATTTGAAATAATTATAGTTTATTTTCGTACCATATGTTGGCACTACTGAGAATGATCATGTTGTGTCAAATAATTTTATATTCCGTAAAAGGAATAAGGATTGATTTTGAAATAATTGTAAATTAATTAATATATACGTTTCTTTAATACTAGTATATTTTTTCTACTTTTTAAAATAATAAATAACAATTAATAATTACTACAAGTTATATTTCTTTTTATAAGGTTTTTTCAGGTTAATAACGTGAGTCCTCTGCCTAATCATTTCCACCATAGGGCGCCTTCGGGGGTCATCTTAGATGTGCTTGATTTGCCAAAAATTCTTATAGGTTGCTGGATAATGGCGGAAAACTGAATTTGAACGATTTTTTCATTTTGAAATTACTTCTAAACTATCAGTAATAGAGAAAAATGTTTCAAATAAAAAAGTCGGATATTTTTACCGTTTATACAATGGCGTACGAAAATATTTTTACTATCGGTAAATTTTCGAGATATCACAAACTTCTTACATTTTTTAAATGGAACCCGTATTTGGTTTTTGCTTCCAAAAATACTTATTTTTTCTCTTTCTGTAGTGAATCATTTTAGCTTTACAAATAGATACATATAAATAAATAAATTCGTATGAAACGTTACTTTTTTTTTTTGTTAAATTGTGAAAGAACTTCGACACATTTTTCGTCTAAATTTTGAAAAAATAAACGTCAACAACATAACATAATCATGACTCTCACCATGCATCATTTGTTGGTTTACTTACTATGTGCAGATCATGGCAGAACCCACTGCGCATATTTTCTATCTCTTTAAATTGAAAAGGTCTATTGTAATAAATGGTGTAATTTAAAAATAGTAGTTAAGAAGTACGCCATTAATTCTTCCCAGTTTTAAATTAGTTTTATTTAAAATGATATTTCTTAATTGAATTTTAAATTAGAAAAGTTTAAATATAGTTTGATGATTGAAAAAGTTTAGATGTAATTAAAAGAATTTAATTACCTGACAGTCTCTACTGCAGTACCATTGATTCCCACAACCAGCACATACGAACTGTGCTGACTTTTGATGACATCCTTGGCACTGAGGTACATCATCTCCGGCTTCTGAGCCATTGTCGGTACGATTTCTGTCTCCAACAGCCGCTTCGCTGCCTTCGTCGATGACCAAGCGATCAGCGCTGTCCTCCGCCTCTTCTTCCTCCTGAAAAGAATATAGTATTTAATTTTTATTAATTACATTTCAACAAGAGGTACATAAATTGCTGTGCTTAAGATATTTTCATTATAAATTTATATTTAAATTTCCTTCACCCTTTTTAAATTTTTTAGATGATAATATGTAGTTCTTTTCGCAAAATAGATATTTGCCTTAAAAAAAAGATTTTTATTAAACATAAATACTAGAACTGTAAATTCGTATTTATTAGTAAAAATATAGTATATTATGTTATTAGGAGTAGAAAGCGGTCTTTTTGTGTTGAAACCAGCTATTGCGGCCGAGGCGTTAGCCGAGGCCAGGCAAGCTGGGTAAAACACAAAAAGGGCGTTCTGCTCCGAATAACATATATTATTTTTTCTTCAAGTCTTTCAAAAAAAACTGGGGATTTTTTAAATATTTTTCTAGAATAGTTTTAATTATAGCATTTGCAATTTCAGCCATAGTTGGCTGTGTACACTACAAAACACAAACGATACAACTGTCAAATAACAATTTTTCAATATGGTCTGTGTTGCTGTGACGACTGCTGCCGCCAGCGGTGAACTAAGAAGCTAACATTTTTTTACTAGTACAATAATGAACAACATTGTTGTACTAGTAATACAATGAATATCTTGTATAGTGTGTGTATAGTAGCATAATATGAATATTATTGTACACTTGAAGAAAAAGGTTATTTTATAATACACTATGATAACACATAACTTACGAATTAGTTATTTATTTTTATAGTAAAATTATTTTAGTTTGAGATCCAACTGCGTAAAGAAACGGAACTTTTATAAAAAAAACAAGAACTATGAATACCGTTTCCATTTTTTTTTTATAAATTCAGTCATCTTCAATATACTGAAATTGTTTAGATGAAACACGAAGTTCACGCTAAAATTATTGAGAATAGTTCAACACTTCATTTGATGGAGTTCATGTTATGTATAATTGAATTAAGCGTAGGAAATAGTTTACAGTATTTTTTTATTTAAATATAATAGTTATTGGATACCGGTTTATAACCTTGTGGTTTTTGCTAAAAAATAATGGAATCATGTAAAAAATCAAAATTTAATTTTTGTAACATGAGTTTTCTTACAATTTATTTTGGCGCTAAAAATGCATCACATGCTCTTTGACGTACGAGGGACTGATGACATTTCTAATAAATTTTATACATAAAACTACACCAGTAACAAGAAACACTTTTTCTGCCATTGACGCGTTATCAATTGTTTTGAAGCTCCTCTTACATCACATCCGGTAAAATTCAAATTTTCAAGTAATATTTAGAAATTCATATCTTACTCAAATTAAATAAAAAAAAGAACTCAAAATTTTGGATATGTGAAAGTTTCAGGAAATAAAAAATATATATTAGAATACTCATTAAAACCATTTGATACATTTTAAGATAAATAAGTTCCTATACCGTCAAAATTCTAAAAGTATAAAGTTAGACACTGAGTTAATTACTTAGTAAATAAAATCCTCATTGAGATTAGTGTAGTAAAGTATGTATAATCAAAATTTCAATTATTTATTCAACTTTTCAATTTTTCTTTTGAAATCTTCTACCTGCTACACAGTAAAAAAATGTGTTTTATTAATTTATATATTTTTTTCATTAAAATTTGAAATGATTAGTAAGTTCCATAAGGTTGGGAAATAATATTTTGATGTAGATAAAAATTTGTTTATCGATAATTAAGAAAATAACTATAGATAAATTTCGGAAATTATCCAGTTATCGATAAATATTAATATCTATTTATCGATATTTTGATATCACAAATTCGATCGATATTTAAATGTTACAATGAAGTGATATCGATGGAGAGTCCTTAGCCGTGTTCCTTCTAACTGAGATTTTGATTTTGTGAATCCTGATTAGCTTAATCGTGATCCTTTTGAATCATGATTTAAAAAATATATCAAGAAAACAACTTAAATAGTATAAACACCATCTAGCGTCAAATATCATAAACACACCAATACAAACTAATTTATTTTATTTTATAAATAATCTACTGTCGTGTCTTATAGTCAACATATTAAAAATGGATCATATAGAAATATAAGAAAAATGTTGTTGGTAATATATGAAGTACATATTTTCTTTGTTTTCAAAAATATGGTGAGTCATTACATTATTTTGTAGGAAAATCATATTTCCTTTGATGCAACAAACCCCACATTGATATATTTTTTATGCTCGAAAACCGAAAACCTATTGTCGTTAGCCACTTTTAAATTTGTTTTGAAATGAATCTGTGTGATCACTCAAAAAG
Organism: Harpalus rufipes; assembly: GCA_951394225.1. Classification (NCBI taxonomy): domain Eukaryota; kingdom Metazoa; phylum Arthropoda; class Insecta; order Coleoptera; family Carabidae; genus Harpalus; species Harpalus rufipes. The sequence goes on from OX596285.1 coordinate 12,727,350, forward strand.
GATGATTCAGAAGGGAAAGGAGACGGTTGTCTAGTGATCACAAAATGAGAAAGTGGGAATAACGAATAAGAAATGAGAAAACATAGTTCTTCTTAATCATGATCACTTTGATGCTTTTGATTGTGAATCACAGCCCGAAGGAACACGGCTATTGAAAAATATCGATATACAGGCTGTTCAGAGAAAAAGGATAAAAAAAAATAAGGGCATATAGTACTGACCAAAATGAGTAAAAAAGCTTAACCCTCCGTCGGTCGCCACATGATTCATATCATACACGGTCGCAAAGTATCATAATGATACATTTGATTTTAACATGAAATGGTATCTGTATTATATTATTTCTTTCTAATGTTGGTCTTTATTTCATTCCTGTATTTTTAAGTAATAATACTAACATTTATAAAAAAAGTCAATATATGGAAAAAGAGGGACGGTGGCGGTCGCAGTGTATCAGTTTGATACATGCCTCTAACGTGACCTACATAATTATATACACAGGGTACGTTTTATTGATAAGTTTTATTTTATTTAGTCCATATATTTTTATAATTAAATTAACTTCTGAACAGCTTATGTCTTTGGCATTATTCAGATCAAAATATTGTCTTTGGGTCATTATTCTAATAAGCAGAATTTAAAAATAAATCGAAAAATGTCACCATCAATTAAGACACGAGTGTGCACGAGAGATAGGCGGTAAAGAGACAGAAAGGTACTGACGCAGTAAACTCTTCCCACCCTCGGACTCAAAAATGGCATTATGAAATAGGTGGACGTGTATCATTTTGATACACATGCGATCGACGTAGGGTTAATCAACATAGGTCCGATCTTCAATAGATTCCGAGATATAAGGCAGTGAAAAAATGAGTTTTTACGGGGTTTACCTCTGCTATCTCGAAAACTACAAGAGTTACTACGTCGATAAAACGAAACTTTTTGTTTACCTCTCGAGAGGCCATCGTGCATTTTTTTTATTTAAATCATATCATTGTACTAAGTTAAATGTTGTTTATTGAGAAAAATGTTTCAAATACAGTTTTATTGTTTTTACCTTCCGTCACCTATAGGTAAGGAAGGTATTGTCTTTGGTCAAAAAATTCGGTGGTGAGTTTTCATTGAATAAGCACGTTTTAGGGTCTTTACAATACGATTTTACTATTTTTACGATGATGTCTGTATGTGTGTGTGTGTGTGTTCGTGTGTGTGGACCGCCTTTCGTGCACGATATCTCCAATACTAGAATTCCAAAAATTACAATTCTTGCGTATTCCTCTTCCTTACAACCATATGCAGACTTGATTAGATTTTGGTTATAATTGGTCAACCGGAAGTACCCTCATTTGAAGATTTTAACAGTTTTTCTTGAAAAACTCAGTTAAATGTTATTATAACTTAAAGAATATATTATTGTCTATACGATTTGTTTGCATTTTATATTTTATATTCAACAGATATAGAGTTAAAGAAGAATAACGATAATAAATTTTATATAAATTTCATAATTCAGCCAGCTATGCTAACTTAACCATGGAAACTGCTAATATATTCAGGTAATTCAAATTGACAGATGTCAGTATCAATAAAATGTAAATCAATAAAAGAATAAGGGAAGTAACCCTAGTGTTAGAAGTTTCTAGATATAAGAGAGACGATTACATTGGTTTGAACATGTTATGAGGCGAGATGAATATATTAATAGAAGGTGGAAGAAACATACGAAGACCAAACATAAGATGAAAAGACTGTATTGCAGAAGACTTGAGATAAAAGGAACTGAATGAGGACGACACGGAAAACAAAAATGAGTGGAAGAAGAAAATAAAAAATAGCGACCCCCTAACGAATGGGAAAAACTAAAGAAGAAGAAGAAGATGTCAGTGTCAAGTGCAATTTGCATAGTTTGTTTATGAAATAACTTTACTGGAAATATAGGATCTTTTGCAAGAAAATTTATGTATGGGGCGCGTGCAGTAACATGACTGACCCGTGTCAAAATGACAGCAATTAATAATGTCCATAACTGACAAGTGTTATAATTTTTCAACCAAAATTTCATAATTTTCTTATTTCATGTGGTTTGTTTGTTATCAGGAGTATGGCATTCAGTTGCCGAGAAAGGGAATCACATAATACCAAAAATTTATAATCTTTTGCAAGAAAATTTATGTATGGAATTTGTACATAATACACAGGATTGACGGAAGGTATTGTGCTGGCCACATCAGATTTTTTATAGTCTATTTATTGGCATAGACAAAATTGTGTTCGATCACTATCTTTGCAGTTTTTCTTTATATTTTCGTTTTTCTCGGAAACAGTTGTGTCAGTACTATATACCCTCAATTTTTTACCCTTTTTAACACCATGTATATCGATATTTTTCCCAGCTCTGTTCTAACTTAACTTTCACAACTTAATTTCAAATGACAGATAAATAACTGTGCAAATTTTGTTTTCCACATCCTACCTGATTTTCTTATTCTCAATAATTCTATCGTGACTATAATAGAATACCTACATGCTGTAATGCCTATTTAGCAAAAATTGTATGTGGGCAAGTCTCAAAGTAAAATAATTTTACCAAAGTTAATAAGCTGAGGTTTATTTTTATTTTAAGATTTAAGATCTTACAAAACAAATACGGTGAAAACGTTATTATTGACATATTAGCATTATAAAGACAGCACTTACAAAAAAATAAGTTTCATCAAAAATGTCTTCAAATCAAGATGAAACCTTTATTTTAATCAACGTCAACGTTTTATTTCTCAATTAATTTTGATATTCTTCAAAATTTAAAACACATTATAATTTTGTTCATGAGCAACTCTAGTTCAGAGTTTATTGTTTACAATGGAAAATAGGCCTTGAAGTGAGAAAATTGGTTATACATTTTTCATTGTTTTATAACTTTAATTTTTCATAAGCACAATGTTAATTTTAAAAAAAATTATTAATAGAATTGTTTTTTGCAGTTTAATTGTACATGTTTTTATCACTACGGTAAGTTAGTAAATATTCTTTTTCCAACACCTAAAGTTAAAGTAACACTTACTTTATCTATTGCAATCTCGTTAAAAAAGCAACACTTAAATGTTAAGAATGGATAAATATTTTTTTAATCTTAAGTGAATAAACTGAAAAAGTTAATACAAACAATTACATAAAAAAAATGATTGTCATATTAATATTAATCATATTAATAAAAAATTACCTTAAAGGTAGGTATTGGAAAAAAATTATGTGCCACTCGAGAGTAAAGTTATTTTATCCACTAGCGTAAATTACCAAATACCATAAATAACTATTATTCATTTGTTAATGTTAAGAACTAAATTATAAATAGATTTATGTAAATAATATGATTTTTATTTTAAAAGCGGTGTAATAAGCTGTAAATATGATAAATGAAAGTATGAAAAACAACAAAACTTACTAAGTGTTCGACGTCTTTGTGTTTCACATTTTGTCCATACTGGCCAACAGGTGTAATAGTAATTTCATTGCGAGACTAAAAATGAAAAACACATAAATAAAGAGGACAAATGAAGCGTAAACTGAAATGATGTGTAGTGTTCTTTAAGTAATATGATATATTTTCAGGTGTTTACCTGCACTTTAGCTGTGGAGGACAAAAGGTCAGAAATGGAGACACCGCTATTGAGGGCTGCTGTGTACATGGCCTGTGCATTGTTGGAAACTCGTTCGGGAGCTGTGAGCAATCTTGCCAAAGTTGGGCTGAATGTAGTTGGTTTGGAGTCTGCTCTTGGCTGGGTCTGATCAATAAACAATGTGTAATTAAAACTCTGCTAAATTTATTTTTCGATAAATTAAAATGTTAATTAATTTAGAATATATCTTTACAAATGCAAAACGTGTAAGAATGTTATTACTTTTGTAAAATTTATGTTGAAATAAAATAAAATTAAAATAATAACATGATACAATAAAAATGTTATAATATTATAAACAAGAAATAATAAAAAGAAATGCAAACATATGATTATTTATCAAGATTTCATAGAATGATAAATTATTTTTTAACTTGGACAATAAGGTTAACTTGTAACTTAATTTAATGTCAACTTATTGCCTTAATAGTTATTTATGTATCAAAGGCGTAAGATAGTGTGCAGCCGACGTTCTAACATCTAACATGTTGATCGCAGTAAAGCTAGTTATATACAGTACATACGAAAAGGTTATTTACGAGGGTCATTCAAATATAAACGAGCCTTTTGCAAAAGAAAATTTATTTTACATTTAGGCAGAAATCACACTTTATATTTTTCTATATAGTTCCCCTCCTTAGTTATGCATATTTCCCATCGAACAGGTAATTTTTTATGCCCGTTTCGAAGAATGACTTCGGACGGGTATACAACAAATTGCGCACAAACTGTTCAATTTCTTGACCGTTCGCAAAACGCTCTCCTCCAAGTTCTTCCTTGAGAGGTTCAAACATGTGAAAATCGCATAGTGAAAGCTCAGGACTGTAGGGAGGGTGGTCAAGTGTAGTCCAGTGCATTTCAGCCAATTTCTGGATTGTTAGGACTGCAGTGTGGGGTCCTGCATTGTCATGCAGGAGCAGGACGTCTCGGATGGGCTGACGGCGCCTTTTTGACCGATATGCAGCTCGTACCTGGTCAAGAAGGTCACAGTAGTAGGCAGCGTTTATTGTGCGACGATCGTGAAGAAAATTAACGAGTAAAACTCCTTGAGAATCCCAAAACACAGTTGACATCACCGTCCTGGCTGACAAGCGAGTTTTGGCGTCTTCGATGACTCACATTTTCTACTTTTTTCACGCCCTTCTTTGAACTCTGCACACCAGGCTTGCACTCGTGGCCATGAAAGTGTATTCTCCCAGAACTGTGTACGCAGTCGGTTCCGATTTTCGGCTGGTTTAACGCCTTCCTTCGTTAAAAACTTTATAATTATGAGTTGCGCAATCGACGGATGAACCTCTCTTTCGCTCATTGTGAGGACAACTAACGAAATCGGTCGGGCGGTCAGCTGGGCTTTGATTCATCTGGAGCGGATCCCCACCTACCTTTTCCGATGCTTCGCCTACCTCTGACACACTTTCTAGGCCCTCAGAAGTAAAAGGTTCGTTTATATTTGAATGCCCCTCGTATTATTAATTTTATCTATAAGAAATTTGAAAGTGTCTTTCTCTACTCAAAATAGTGGATCAAGTAGCAAGAATAGATAAAATGAGGGCGATTAATGATTGAGACATTTTAACGTGTGAGAGTAGCGAGTGTGTTAATTGTGGAGATCATTAATTTCCAATTAACTCACATGTTAATTACAATATTTTTCCGTTGAATGTATCTTACTGAATTGGAAAATCTAATTCTATTCCATGACAATTTTATTTAGGTTAGTAACGTTTGACACATAAATTTTGACAATTATTCAGCAATGGTATGTGGTATGGTTACTCAGTAAAATTGTTTATTAATAACAATCATACATTAATAGGGGTCATTAATGAATGATTTCTTTACATTAACATAACCTATTAATAAACGGTCAACGGAAATACTACTTTAAGAGAAAGGGTAGTACTTACGCAATTTTTATATAAATTAAATTAAGTCCATTATAAACTCTGATAGTTTGTATTAATAACTTAAATTGTGTAATTAAAGTTACCAGAAAGATCCAAAGATCTATTCTTGAAATAGAACCATAATTTATAATAAATTTTAAAATTAAATTATAATTAATTTATAATTAATTCTTCCCCGGATTTGTTTTATTTTTTAAAAATTGCTATAGAAAAAAAGTAGAATTTTATACACGATGATAAAATTTAATTATCGACTCTCGAAAAATAATTCACTCGTAATTAATCGCTCGTGAATTAACAATTTGCGCTCGCTGATATAATATAATTTTATCATCATGTATAAAAAATAAATATTTTGTGTTAATAACGCATGAATAAAAGTTTTGGTTTAAAATAAGTCGCCACTTCAATGTATATTTTGTCAGGTTTAATCAATATGTTCACAATGTCGTATACGTTAAATTTAAGGTATTTACAATGTGGTCCTCCAACATTGTATTATTATTAAACTTCATCTAAACTGAAAGCGATTTGTAGTTTTAGAAAGTTTATTGTTATTTGTTTAGCCGTAATAATATTCTGCAAATCTATCCAAAGTAGGCTTTTTAATTTTTTTTCTTTTTTACCTCTCGCTAAGAGAGGTATTGGATTCATGCTAAAAATCGCATATCCAGATTTTATTGAATAAGCACGATTTAAGGTCCATAGAATCCGATTTTAACATTTTTACAATGATGTCTGTGTGTGTGTGTGTGTGTGTGTGTGTGTGTGTGTTTGTGTGTTTGTGTGTGTGTGTGTGTGTGTTGTGTGTGTGTGTGTGTGTGTGTGTGTGTGTGTGTGTGTGTGTGTGTGTGAGGTTGTTGGAGACACGATTTCTCAAATTCTATAAGACTAAAGACCTTTTTGACTACGGATTCCTCAATCTAACATTAATGGGAAGAGTTGAATAGGTTTTAGTACCAATTGGAAAACCGGAAGTAGTAGTATCTTAAAAAAAAAATCTAAATATTATTTTTTTGAATTATATTATATTATTAGTATTAAAGAACGTAAAATTCTCTATTCGATACATTTTAAATTTTTATTATATCTCCTATAGGTTTGGAGATACATTAAATAATAATATGAAATAATCTGTTGTAATAAATTTCAGAACCTAAACAACTCTATAGTAACCATCAGATGACAGAAAAATGTCATTGTCAAAAACCAACAGTAATTCATAAACCTGTTTGGCAGCTCAATTCTAAAACTTGAACTTAAGTCTATTTTAACTGAACACATAACAGTGGATAAGAACCGATTCAGAATTTGCCATAGTACGAATATGGTTTTATTAGCTGAAAATAAATCTTAGATATTTTTTTTGGCAACATAACAGTGAAACGTCAAAATTAACTGACATTATTAAAGAATTTTTCTGAGATATTGGTAAGTTTACTATTTCTTGTGGTATTACAATAATAACAATTAAATATTTAAAATTATAGCTATATACATATACCCATCAGAAATCCCGTCAAGATATTGGAAGATATTCGAACATTTAGAAGTGTAGGAGAAAACTTCCCCAAAAAATAAATTTTAAATTATAAAAATAATCTAAACATAAAGAAAAGACATGAGAAATTTATAGGGCGCGAGCAGTTATGTGACTTTGTTGGAATTGACAAGCAAATAAGGGCCCGAGTTAGAATGACAGCTAGTAATTATGTACATATATGCCAATTGTCCATCCAAAATTTCATGATATTCCAATTCCATGTGGTTTATTTTCCTCGACAAGTAAATTCCATATTACTAGTGACAAAATAACCATGTGAAAAATTACGACATTTGACATTTATGTAAATAATTACTGTAAAAACTGTCATTTTGACAAGGGCCTCCATATCTGCTTGTCTAGATCAAGTATGACTAACTATGTGAATTTAGAAAATCTTGAAATTTTTGATGAAAAATTCTGTGACATTTGACATCTATGTACATAATTACTAATTGTCATTTTGACAGAACTCCCATATCTGCTTGTCAAGGCCAACAAAGTCACATGACTGCTCGCGCCCTATACTTATGTAAGCAAAAACGGAAGTGGCGAGAGGTATTGTGCTGGCCACAACAGATTTTTTTTTGTAGTGATCGACATTTTTGGCATATCTCAAAAAAATATTAGAAATATAAATTTAAATGACTATTTCACTCATAAATTTATAAACCCATCCAAATTCAGGACTCTACCTAGCTAGTTGCCAAGTTTTATTTCGACAAAACAACGTTACAAAAAAAAATTTCGCATCTTTGAGTCAATAACGTGCTTTATTTATTATAAGTAAGCGAGTTTTGATAAGCGATTTTTTTTGACGTTTTAAGAGTACCTAGGAAACACCTCTTAAAGTGCGTTTATTTTCAGTGTTTTCAGTTTTTATTAAAAAAAAACACATTCTATACATAAATTTTCTTGCAAAAGATTCTAAATTTTTGGTATTTTATGATTCCCTTTCTCGGCAACTGAATTCCATACTCCTGATAACAAACAAACCACATGAAATAAGAAAATTATGAAATTTTGATTGAAAAATTATAACACTTGTCAGTTATGGACATAATTAATTGCTGTCATTTTGACACGGGTCAAAGTCATGTTACTGCACGCGCCCCATACATAAATTTTCTTGCAAAAGATCCTATATTTCCAGTAAAGTTATTTCATTAACAAACTATGCAAATTGCACTAGACACTGACATCTACTTCTTTAGTTATTCCCATTCGTTAGGGGGTCGCTATTTTTTATTTTCTTCTTCCACTCATTTTTGTTTTCCGTGTCGTCCTCATTCAGTTCCTTTTCTCTCAAGTCTTCTACAATACAGTCTTTTCATCTTATATTTGGTCTTCCTATGTTTCTTCCACCTTCTATTAATATATTCATCTCTCCTCATGACATGTTCAAACCAATATGTAATTGTCTCTCTTATATCTAGAAACTTCTAACACTAGAGTTACTTCCCTTATTCTTTCATTGATTTCATTTTATTGATACTGACATCTGTCAATTTGAATTACCTGAATATATTAGCAGTTTCCATGGTTAAGATAGCATAGCTGGCTGAATTATTGAAAAACTGTTAAAATCTTCAAATGAGGGTACTTCCGGTTGACCAATTATAACCAAAATCTAAACAGGTCTGCATATGGTTGTAAGGAAGAGGAATACGCAAGAATTGTAATTTTTGGAATTCTAGTATTGGAGATATCGTGCCCGAAAATGCGGTCACACACACACACACATACACACACACACGCACACACGAACACACACACACACACACATACAGACATCATCGTAAAAATAGTAAAATCGTATTGTAAAGACCCTAAAACGTGCTTATTCAATGAAAACTCACCACCGAATTTTTTGACCAAAGACAATACCTTCCTTACCTAGAGGTGACGGAAGGTAATAAGTCGATTTGGAAAAGAATCTGTTCAGAACATTGGAAAAGCAATCTTAATTATAACACCTCAAAGCAATAAAAATTAGATTTTTGTAAAAAAGAAAACTAAATTATTTCCCGATTTTTATTTTGGAAATAGTCATCCGAATACCATTCGTGGTTAAATTTAATCTTGGCAAAATTTTCCGATTGCTTTACTCGAGCCTGTTGCTAATTTATCTCATGACATTGATCAAAAATCATTCGCTTGACAGCTCGTGATTTTTTTGTCAATGCCACTCGATAAATTATAGGCAACCAGCTCTCGTTACAATCTGAAAAAAATTCCGGCAAAAATTTACCACATGATATTATGAAAAAATAATGTTTGTTGAAAAAATATTGTATGATATGTGTTAAAAATGAATTATTTTTTTCGAAGGTTTGGATTTGGACCGCTTCTCTTCGAGTCGTATTCCAAACTTCCTTGTTAAAAAATAAAATGCACTTTTAACACATCATAAATAACTATTTTAATATTCTGTGATGTACATATGCAGATTGATCTTAAACAGGGGATTTCATTAATAATTAGAGTCACGTAAACTGACTTTTTTCGACGCTTTTAATAATATATAAATATGTTAAAATAACTTTTGTGGTTAATAATTGTAAATATGCTTGGATAATAAACAATAATAAAATAATTGATAAAAAACTACGTACAAATATATTGTAGCTTGTAGTCCAAGGTTTGTGTGCCACAGACAGCCTATGTTATTCAACAAACCTTTCACTTTCATACCAACTCATGAAATCTGGCGTGACATCATAAATTTACAAGTGTTATTTACTCGTAGTTTACTTCCGTTGTTTTTCTTTAGGTAATTTCTGCATCAAGTAGTGATAATTTGGAATAGAGTAAATGTGTGACGTAGATATAAAGATGAAGAAATGGTATAAAAAAACTCGATTATTTTAAAATCTAATAACTTTTTTTAAACTTTGATAGTCCTACACTTACAATGCTTAGATCTAATACACAAACTCAGGAATATTTGCGCCAGTGGCGGTGACGAAACTTTTGTTTTTATTCGACTATCTTTTCGCTATTATTATTTAATTTATAATTTGGAGGCATAATAAAAAAATACAATAACTAAAATAGTTTTTATTCAACATATACCTTGTTTTATTATTTTGCGTAATATTTGTCCGTTTCTTGAAAATCCACGCCGACGTCTATGGTTTACCGCGGCGTCTGCGCATTGAAAATTTTTGGACAATGCTAAGCAGGAAAATACATACAGCTGTCCGGATTTAAAAGGCCACCATTGGGATCTCGAAACTATAAGAGGTACGACTTCGGTTAAATGCGACATGTTGTGTCCCTTTGGGGAGCCATGTAAATGTGCTTTGTTTTGTCAAAAATTACTAGATAATGACAGAACACTGAATTTGGTCAAATTTTTCATTTTGAAATTACTTTTAACTATCAATAATCAAGAAAAATGTTTCTTATCCAGTGGAAAACAAAAATATTTTTTTTATCACTAAATTTTCGAGATATAACACAAACTTACATTTTTTATATGGAACCCATAATTGACTTTTACATTAAGAAAATATTTATTTTTTATCTTTCGTCACCTTTAGGTAAGGAAGGTATTGTCTTTGGTCAAAAAATTCAATGATGAGTTTTTAGTGAATAAGCATGTTTTAGGGTTCGTATAATACGATTTTACCATTTTTACAATGATGTATGTCTGTCTGTATGTATGTGTGTGTGTGACGAAAGTTTCGGATCGAATAACTTCAATTCCACGATTCCAAAAATTATATTTTTTTCGTATTCCTCAAGTTTACATCCAGAAGAACAAGTGATTAGATTTTGGTTATAATTGGTCCACCGGAAGTAGCCTCATTTGAATATTTAACAGTTAAATATGATTTATTGACATTTAACGTTATTATAACTTAAAGAATATATTATTTTCTATACGATTTGATTGCATTTTATACTTTATATTCAATAGATATATACTTAAAGAATTATCAAGATATTAAATTTCATAAATCAGCCAGCTATGTTAACCATGAAAATTGCTAATGTATTCAGATAATTCAAATTGGCAGATGTCAGTATAAATAAAAAGTAAATTAATGTGGCAGAGATAAGGATGTTGAAGTAGATGTTGGGGAAGACACGGAAAGATACGGTAAGGAAATAACTCTAGTGTTACAAGTTTCTAGGAAGATACAAGAGAGACGATTACATTGGTTTGAACATGTCATGAGGAGAGATGTAGAATATGTTGGAAGAAGAATAAATAGCTCAGTAATAGAAGATTGATGAAACAGAGGAAGATCAAATATAAGATGGAAGGATTGTATTGCGGAAGACTTGAGAGAAAAGGAACTGAATGAGAACGACACGTAAAACAGAAATGAGTGAAAGAAGAAAATAAAAAATAGCGACCCCTAACGAATGGGGAAAGGTAAAGAAGAAGGAGAAGTTAGTGTCAAGTGCAATTTGCATAGTTTGATTATGAAATCATTTTACTGGAAATTTAGAATATTTTGCAAGAAAATTTATGTATGGAATTTATACATAATACACAGGATTGACGGAAGGTATTGAGCTGGTCACATTAGATTTTTTTTCTTTGGATTGTTTTAAAGATTATTGGTTTTTAAATTTGTTTTACCCTTCAAATCTTAGATTTTTACATATTTAGTCAACTTGCCTAGTGCCGATCGGAGTTATTGAACTCCAAAGTTGGAAGATTCAACATGGCGAGTATAGAGAAGCTCAGGAAATCATCGCCTCTAGAATCGCGAAAATTCATAAACTTTTGACTAAAAACTAGGTGAATATAAATGAAGGTCTGGGGAAAAAACTACTTATAAAAACACACATGCTCATCTGGTTTTACAGATATAACAAATTTAATTGGAAATTCATCTGCTATTTTCAATCTTTGAAATTTTCACGCGCTTTGTTGGTAACACTGCCGCCCACGTTTTAAAAAACATACGCGATGATTTCTAATTTTCGGCATTTTTCTTTATTTGTCTACATTGTTCGGCACGGAATCAATAGATGGCGTTGCTCTCATGGGCCAACTAGGGTACCTTTATATCCAGGGTATGGCCATGGGGCAAGATCGCCGCCAGAAGCGAGCCAATGTCAAACATACTGATAATTCATTTCCCTATTTATTTATAAGAAATGTGATATTATATTATACAGGAATATTAAATAATTACGCTATGAATCTAAAAAGGTAATAAAAATTCATTTATTTAAGAGATACACAATTATTATTATGACATAGATTTAGAGGTTATGTAGAACATAGGATATAGGTTGTTATTATCACATCAAATTTAATAACTGGTTATTATTTACATAATAAGTATATATTTTAAACTTACCTTTTAAAAATTTAAATTTTTGTGCTTAATATTGGTAATTTTTATGTGTTTTCAATATTGCCAGTCATCGTAGTCAGTATCTCAAGAAAATATACAAATAAATAAAATAAAAGTATTACTTACACTTTAAATAAATATTAGAAGTATATTTAAATGTGTTTTGCATTAAAATAAAACAAGTAGCCACGAAAATACATAATAATTTGCGCAACAACAACGAATATGACAGTGGCTAGCTAATGGCGGATGAAACGCGAGCCACGTCATGGCCATACCCTGAATATGTAGGTACCCTAGGGCCAACTACCTTAAACACCGTAGAGAACGATTTGCTGTCTTCTCCGAAAAAAAGACGTTCTACCCAGCCGTATGTAATAAAAGGCTTTAGCGTCCCCTGTAATGATTGAAAATGTCTTGCATTTATTATTATCGGATACCATTTACATATACATGTCATTTTATGCAGGTCCCAATTCAGAATACCTAGATTCTAAAATATAATTTTTTTATTTGGGTCATGAGCCACAGCTGGGTAGATTGTCTTCTTTCCGGGATACAGTAAATCGTTCTCCAGGGTATTTAAAGTGAGCACCAAGGGTCAGTATGTGGAATACCATGATATATTTTTCACATAGCACTAGCCCGCGCTCTATAACTATAGTGAAAATGATTAGCCAGAAAACTCACGACATCAACCTGAAAAAACCTTATAAAATGAAATATAACTTGTAGAATTTTTTAAATGTTATTTACAATTATTTCTAAAGCCTGGTTTATAGATTGCACATAATAGAATGGAATAGAATAAGAAATGGAATAGAATAGGAATAGAAATTTTTAAGACCATTTATAGATTGCATTGAATAGAACAGTTTGGAATAGAATGACATCAATTTTGTGTCACTTTTACACTAAATTAACTAATTTATTGCTTATTTTTTCTTTCACTAATTTCATTTAGAACCGAGTAAATAATATCATTGTTTTTGCTAAAAAAGATAGTATTTCTGCAGAAAAACTGTTGTCCACAGTAAATTTTTAGGTTAGGGGATGGGCCAAAAGCAACGAAGTCACGTAGTCACACGAATATTAACGGAGCAAGCCGAATGGAATGGAATAGAATAAGAAATAAAATTTGGTTATTTCCTATTCTATTCAATTCTGTGCGAGTATAAATGGTTCCATGCATTTACATTGGTTTATTCCTGTGCTATTCTGTTCTATTCTAGTCCATTCTATTCTATGCAATCTATAAATCAGGCTTAAGTTTATCGTTATTCCTTTTACGGAATATAAAATTATTTGAAATAATTGTAGTTTATTTTCGTACCATACGTTGGCACTACTTAGATTAGCATGTTGTGTCAAATAATTTTATATTCCGTAAAAGGAATAAGGATTGACTTAGAAATAATTGTAAATTCATTCATATATACGTTTCTTTAATACTGGTATATTTTTTCTTCTTTTTACCTCTCGCTAAGAGAGGTATTGCATTCATGCTAAAAATCGCATATCCAGATTTTATTGAATAAGCACGTTTTAAGGTCTCTACAATCCGATTTTAACATTTTTACGATGATGTCTGTGTGTGTGTGTGTGTGTGTGTGTGGATGTGTGTGTGTGTGTGTGTGTATGTGTGTATGTGTGTGGGATGTTGGATGGACGGTTACTCAAAAACTATAAGACTTAAAATTTGTTTAACAACGTATTTCCCAATCGGACATTCATGGGAAGATCTGAAAAGGTTTTGGTAACAATTGGACAACCGGAAGTAGAAGATTCTTGAAAAAAAATCTTCTAAATATTATTTTTTGAAAATTTTTCTTGATAATATTAAAGAAAAATAAATTCTCTTTCTGATACATTTAAATATTTTTATACATATTTTATAGATTTAGAGATAAAAGGAATATAATATATAAAATAATGTTGTAATTAATTTTACAACCGAAAGGATGCCATGAAAAATAGTTGCAAATTTAAATTATTTGTAACTGACAGATAAATGTCAGTGTCAGAAATCCGAAGACATTACTGAAGACTTTTTCTGGGAAATACATACATTATATTATTTCTTAATGTATTAATAGAATTGGAAACATTTCGAAAAATTAGAAGAGGACAAAATTTCTTCATCAAAAATGAATTTAAAATTAAACAATCTAAATATATATGGAATAGATATAGGCGTAAGTAGATTTTTTGGTGTAGAGTGTAGGTATACAAGAAATGTTAAATACAATAGGGAGCAAGCAGTCATATGATTTTGTTGGCCTTGACAAGCAGATATCAGAATGATAGCTAGTAATTATGTATATAGATGTTAAATATCATAATTTCTCATTCTAAATTTAGTGATTCTCCAATTCCATGTGGAGCAGAATTAAATGTTAAATATATAAGGCATACAAGTAAATTTTAAACTCCTGGTGATAAATTAACTACGTAAATTTAGAAAATCTTGAAATTTTTAATGAAAAATTCTAACATTTGACATCTATGTACATAATTACTAATTATCATTCTGAAACGGGCCCACACATCTGCTTGTCAAGCCCAAAAATGTAACATTACTGTTCGCGCCCTATACTTATGTAACCAAAAAAAAGGAAGTGGCGAGGGGTATTGTGCTGGCCACAACAGATTTTTTTTAAAAAGAAATAACAACTAATAATTTCTACAAGTTATATTTCTTATTATAGGGTTTTTTTTTAGATTGATGACGTGAATCTTCTGCCTAATCATTTTTACCATGTCTATGATAATGTAAGTTTCATTATATTAAAAATACTTTTAATAAGAAATGTTTCTAATTTGTGCCAAAACTTTTGTTACATACGTTACGAGTAAGAGGATATAATATTCACGCCATACTTTTTTCTTTACAAAGTGTTCCCTTTTTAAATGAACAGAATTTTTCACTGCTACAAAATAGTAAGTTTCTTAGAACTCGCTGGGGAGCTGTTGCGGTATTACGAAGTTCTTTTCATACATTTTCCTTTTATAATTTTTTTATCTAAACACGGTGGAATACGGAGAATGAAGTAAAACTTCTTCTCGGTTTTAATTTATGGACTGTATAAGTTTGGCTGTATAAAGTTGTCATTATAAAGAAACCATATTCTTTGATGAGTTACAGTATTAAATGAATAGCTTTGTTAAAATAAAATTTATCAGCTCTCGTATATCTTCGTCTCTGTACGAAGATCAAGGTAATTTTATAAGTGATATGATCTTTGCAAAATTTTAAAAAAACTTCTGTATACAAGTTCAATGATAAAGTTTAGGGATAATTTATTGAGGAATGCTCAAAGAACATGTATTATATTAAATTTGACTTAAAACATGTACATCCTTTGCAGAAAATTGCATTTTTTTAACCGTTTGTGAAAATAAACTATTTTATATACATAGTTATTACTGTAGCACGTGCGGGAAATTAATAATTCTCAAATGAATTCAAGTTTCCCAAAGGTAAGCAACACGTTATGTAATTCGCTTGAGTTGCGGAATGACGGTCCCGCATTTATTGTAAACAATATTTTTCCTGCAATCGTCCAAAAATAAGAATACGAAATATATTCTAAATTTTTGACATCATCTACTACTTCAACGGCAATGCATGATATTTTTAAGCGGTTATGACAATTGCTGGTATGACAACAAAACGACAATCTTATTACTTACCGCACTAATGCGGGAATTTTCCATTTCCTATACCCATTTTGAGTTTGAGAACACTTATTTCTAGCACATTTGTAGAATAATGTTATTAAGGATTAATTACGTAATAATATTGATTTTTTTTTAATCTAACTATGTGTAACAGGTATTAAATATTTTAAAGACAGTTAGTTTATAGATGGTGATGTTGCGAATTAATATTTTTAATAATTAACAATACAAAAATAATTTAAATCTGTATTGTAAATGCGGTTATTTTTTTCATATTTTTCTAAAAAAAAAATGTAAATTCAACACAGCTAATTTTCTCTGAATATCCCAAATGCATACCAAATATGTATTTCGAAATCCTTTGTGTTCTCCCGGATTAATTCCATAATGAAAATATTATAACTAAGTTTAATTATGTATTTCGGTCGCACTTTACGCAATACGTAGAACAGTGAAAATTTTCCGATAATAGAAATAGAAACTGAAATTTATTTACTTTCACGTGTGATATAAAGATAAAACAAATGTTTCACAAATATTTCCAATGGTCCCCGACCTAAATCATCTGAGCGAATGACAAATTTGGCAAAAAAAATAAAATATCAGATATTATGCATTTAATCCTGAGAAGTGAGAATATTTTATAATTATAACGAATAAAAAAAAAATCTGAAAAATTTTGGTCATAAGAATTAAGTTTATTGAAATATGAATTCGAGTTTTCAGACGAAAATAGTACATTAAAAAAATAATATAAGGCAATCTGTTAACACACTCGTCCTCGTACGTTATGAAACATGTTTTTTTATATTATTTTTTCTAATGAGGTAATTTTAAAAAGAGATTTTTAAAAAATGCGATTTGTCAAAAATATGACTTGGTGTTTTTTTTTTTGTCAGTTATGTTGGCAGTACTTCCCACTGAACAATTAAATTTTTACATTTTGACAGTTTGTGTATTGTAAATTTTGACTGATTGTGTACATTCATACATTGTCTCAAACAGTGCACTTATAGATCTTCTAAACAATTTGTTTGCAGTGCATTTATAGACTCATAATAACATCAAAATAGAAAAAAATAAATTACTAAAAACTTTTATAAAAAAATTTAACACTGTATTTTATAGCGCCCTTGATTTTGGTTGCAGTATAGGAAAAAAATATTTACTTTATAATAAAAAAAAATATTGTGGAACTACCAAAAATGCAGTTTTTTTCGTATACAGAGTGTAAAAAAAGTGGTGGGCAGTACACAGGCGGAGTTACAGCTACTTGAGGTTTTTCAGTTTTTTATTCAAAAAAATAACAGAAAACGGAGTTGTTAATTGAAATCATAATAAATAATTAATATAAGCACGGGTTACCTACGTAATTATTAATTTTAATTAAAGAACTCCGTTTTCTGTAATCTTTTTGAATAAAAAACTGAAAAAACCTCAAATAGCTGTAACTTAGTAACGAATCATTTTAGGACATATGTTTATATAAACTTTTTTCCTTATTTTTAGTCGTAGATTCCGCCTTTATCCTGCATTTTTGTTCCACTCTGTTATATATAGGGCCCGTAATCTTGAGCGTTCGTCATTTCGCTCGTATTTGCGTTCGTTTTCATGTTTCTAATTTCTGTTTTGTATGAAATAAAATACCTTTATCCACGACTGTCAAATAATATACCCATAATTCAATCATTTTTTGTCAATTAATGACCATAGTTACTGTTGCTAATTGAATCATATTGACAGTTCGATGGAATAATATTATTCAATCGTTAAATCTTACCTTTCAAAGAGTACAAACAAATTACTTTTAATAAGTAATTTTTCCACATAAAAACCCAAAATTATACTAGTTTTCTCATTTTGTATAGTTTTATTTTCTTCTTAAGCCTAAAATGTAGCTGAATGGTCAGTTTAAATTTTTCTGCTAAATGTCAAATCACTTCATAATTTTGTTATGACAAATACCTAGCGATCAACGCTAACTATGTTTACGTTTGTAAACAAACAATTTTCTAAAATTTGTTAGGTTATTTCTGATTTTATAATAGTACAGTATGTTATTATTTGACAGTTGTGGATAAAGTATAGTATTCTATTCGCACGTAATGGTTATTACTCACTCGAATGATTTACATCACACGCCTTTCGGCTCGTGATGCAAACTTCATTCTCATGAGTAATTGCATACATTACATGCTCATTGTATAATATATTATTATTTGACAACGTCACTAAAGTGCACAAAAATCGTCATTAATAGTTCAGAAATCGGTACTAAAGTAATCCATTATACGACGGTTTCATTCAAATACAGTGCTGCTAACCTTACTGAAACATTTGTTGTCAACTCCGTGGATGTATGGAGATAATGTATCTATTAAACTAAAGGGTTTTCCAATAAGAGGTGTTATTTTGATATTCAAAGAAAAATGCCATTTTTTAATATAAATGATCGGATGTTTATTTCATTATAAAGAGGAAGGTATGCCGTTAATAGTGGAAAATAACATCAGGCAAATGACCACCACGACCACGCTGACAGGACAATATCCTTTTCATGAAATTTTCCATAACCAAATCGCAAAGTGGCTGTCCTATGTCCTCGATAGCCTTACGAATTCCATCTTTGAGGTCTTGAGTCGACGCTGGGCAGTTGGCGTGGACCTTCTCTTTCACGTGGCCCCAAAGAAAGAAGTCGCAAGGTGTTAAATCACAAGATCTCGGTGGTCAATTGTGATCACCTCTTCGAGAGATAACACGGTCCGGAAACTTTTCCCGTAAAAGATCAATGGTTTCGTTGCTTGTGTGGCACGTAGCGCCGTCTTGTTGAAAGTAAACGTCGTCCAGATCAATACCATCCAATTCCGGCCATAAAAAATCGTTAATCATCTCTCGATAGCGCAATCCATTCACCGTAACTGGTGCTCCAGCCTCATTTTCGAAAAAGTAAGGTCCAATGACTCCGCCGGACCATAAACCGCACCAAACAGTCACACGTTGAGAATAGAGAGGCTTTTCAACAATAACTCTTGGGTTTTCTGAGCCCCAGATGCGACAATTTTGTTTGTTGACGACGCCACCGAGGTGGAAATGGGCCTCATCACTCAAGATGATTTTTCGATGGAATTCCGGATCATTTTCATGCATTTCAACGACCCAATCAGCAAAGACACGACGTTGTTGATGATCGGCCGGCTTGAGTTCTTGTGTTAACTGGACTTTATAAGCCTTAAAACCCAAATCTGCAAAATACGGTGTAATGACGTTTGTGGAATGCCTAATTCCAAAGAACGACGAGGAATGGACAAACCTGGGTTTTCTTCAACACTTTCGGCTACAGCAGCAATATTCTCGGCTGTTCTTGAGCGACGTGCACGGGTTTTATTCTTCACATCACTAACTTGTCCCAACAGCTCGAATTTTTCCACCAATTTCTGTATTGCGGTCCGACAAGGTGCTTCACGACGACCCAAAAATTGTCGAGTTTTACGAACCGTCTCTGCCAAATTTTCACCATTTTTATAGTGAATTTTAATAATTTCAATGCGTTGTTGAAGCGTGTATCGTTCCATTTTTATTAATGGCGTAGTTTCTACTTGTCAAATGTCAAAAAATGACAGCTTCAAAAGCGACATCTACCGAAATAGCGGGCTATTCAAAATAACACCTCTTATTGGAAAACCCTTTATATACCACCGAACCCCTATATCTCGTAGTAGTGGTAGATGTTCGGGACTTTAATGTATCTATCTTTGTTTAGCGCTCGAACTCGTGTCTACAAGCGCATGCGCGCATAGCCGGGCGACGAATAATAAATCAAATGCAGCTGGCGCATGCGCACAA
Organism: Harpalus rufipes; assembly: GCA_951394225.1. Taxonomy (NCBI): domain Eukaryota; kingdom Metazoa; phylum Arthropoda; class Insecta; order Coleoptera; family Carabidae; genus Harpalus; species Harpalus rufipes. The sequence goes on from OX596285.1 coordinate 12,747,325, forward strand.
GGGGCTGTGTCCACGCTTCAAGAATGCGAAATGTTCCGGACATTTCTTGTGTGCCTTTTAGCGGTATATAGTTTAATAGCTACCTATATTGTTGTATTTATACTATTTATAGGTTAGTCGAGAGATTATTCGGGAAGACCAGAGACCAAAGTTTCAAGAAGCGGTGCGTCTAATAAATCTAGTTTACGTTCATAAGGTTTTTCCCTTCCGTTTATGGTTTCTACGAGGGTTAATATCTGGCATTTCCTTTCAAAATGTAAAATTTCCACGGAATCTAATTTAAAAATGTTAAACAATTTAAAAAGTTACGCAGAATCCTAATCTGCTAATAATAGTACTTAACTAATTTTCATTATATAGGATGTTCATTTTAAATGGGCCACCATTGTTATCTTGAGAACTATAAGAGTTACAAAGACGGTTAAATGGGCAAACAATTTCTATTTCATAAAAAAAAAAATTAAAGAGAAAAATGAGAACATATATTTTTTATTTGCTCATTCGTTAGAGAATTTAATTCTGAATTCAGTGATATAATATTTTTATAAATAAATATATCATCACGGCATAGTACCCACTGCTGGCTTTGCCAATTTGCTTTGTATACATATTTCGCTAATGATGTTGACATATTTGTACCGTGCGGGCGTTTTTCAGGCGTCACCTCACGGCCACTCATTGCTGGCGTGGAGTGCACCACAGGGGTCAAATTTGTGCCATTTAAAATTCGAAATATTTGACATCGGTTGGGATCGAACCCGGTTCCCCAGATACCAGACACTCAGGCACGCGGCCACGAGACCCCATATATTTTTATACCCTTAAATAATGATTTTTTTTTGAGAAAAATGCGCATTTCTTGTGTGCCTTTTAGCGGTATATAGTTTAATAGGTATATTATGGAGATCACATCGAACATACATTATTAAAAACACAAATATAATTTTAAAAAATTTAATATGTGAAATAAAATACATTACTCGTATAGTCTCCAAACTTAACAAAATAATAAAAACTACAACAGATACAATCAAAGAACTTATCAAAACACTTTGTAAAAACACTTATAACCCAATAGAAACACACCAACCCAAGACACAATACCAGTTATAGCCGCCATGTTGTAACCAAACCACAGCGCAACCATCGGTAATTTCTGTTGCCAATACCCCATTTTTACCAAGTCTTGAGCATGTCATTCTCATTTAGTGGTTACCCATCAATGCATTATCCCATTTCTTACCTTGGTAAGTATTCCATGCAACAGCGAACTATTCTGCGTGGTAGGCACCTGGGTCTGCACCGTGGGCACCGGATGTAGAGTCACCTCCGGGTACGGAGGAGGGGGAGGTTTACTAGCAGCTGCTAGTGAAGCAGCAGCCTGGGCCTGTAGCTCTTGTCTTTCACTTTGTGACAGCCGTGCGAATTGAACTAGGACATCCTTGAATGACATCGCTGCCTCAGAGTTGCCTGCCAGGAAAGATGTCATCGTGGAGTCGGTGCTTGAAGGTCGGGAGTCTTGGCGAACCTACAGGAAGAGAAATGTTAGTGATGATCAAAATTGGGGAAAATAACCCATAAAAGTAATTAAATATAAACACAGATACCTCCACAATAAAGTATTTTTAATATAAATACATACTTTTTATGAAAGATAATCTATTGTTAATTTGAATAACTAATTTACATTCGCTCTAAAATAGATATTGAATTTTTAATTCATTGTTTTTCAGTACTTTAAATACTGTACAAATAATATTCAAATAATCAGATTCCAAGGTAAAACAATTTTGAGGATAATCTTGGTAAAAAAATCACTAAAATCTGCTAAATTAATTTCTTTTAATTATGTACATATACAGGGTTACACTGAAAAACGGGGCACTCAAAATAACTTTTTTATTTATAATTATTTTTTAAATTTCTTGATATATTTGTAAACAAGGCTAACGGACTCACAAATCGTGGTATTTGGTATAATAGTACCGTATCCGGATTAACCGGAAGTGACATTAACTTTCATATTTCAAATGGGGCAGCCAATATATTTTTATATATTTGGAATCTATGTGACATTACGAATTCAATGATATGGTTGAAGTGCATTTTTATTGAAGAAATAAATTACAAAAACGTACGAGAAAATTACAAATAATTAATCTGCTAAACCATGATATCAGGCAGGTTGTGAAAACTGTTGAGATAATATTAAGTAATATTTAAGTTAATTGTTTAAATAGTAAGTTATTTTTGTTAAATTCTATATTTTGTAACAAAAAAAATTAGCAATTTGTTAACACAGCTTGATATGGCTTACCAGGTTCAGTATTCATAATTTTCTCTTACGTTTTTGTAATATATTTTCTCGATAAAAATGCACTTCTAATATATCGTTGAATTCGTAATTTTACGTAGATTCCAAATATGTCACAATATATACGATGTCCCAAAGTTAATGTCACTTGCGGTTATACCCGGAAGCGCTATCATCACACCAAGTACGATGATTTGTGAGCCCCTACGCCTAGTTTACAAATATATCAAAAAAAATAAAAAACAATTAAAAAGAAAACAGTTATTTGGAGTGGTCCGTTTTTCAGTGTCACCTGTACATACATACATACAGTAACTTTGTGTACAAAATCTTAGGTAGGATGACGATAAGAGGGTTATTTATGAGAGTCGCCAGCCGTTTCTGGTAACCCGGGATTCCGACAAACAAACTTCCGATAACCGGGTTTTACAGAAATTAGATTACGTCAAAAAAAAAAAATTAAATGTAAATTACTAAGTCTTAATTTTTCTATGGTACTTTTATTATAGTTATTAACGTCATTAAGCCGTTATTTGCATTTCGGTCGTGTGGCATTCAAATTTTTCCGTAGTACCACGATACTGTGATTTTTTTTTTTAGAAATACTTTATCCTTAATTAAAGGCGATTGTTATAAACCTCAACGGCCGGCGGCCGTTATAATAACGGACGCCGGCCGTTTTAGACGCCTTTTTGCTTTTTACTTCCTTGTACGTAAGTAAAGGAAGTATTGTAATCGCGAAAAATTTCGGTTTTCAGATTTCAGCGGAAATATCCATTTTGATCATCCCTGAATCCATTTTGACTAATTTCGTCGTGACGTCTGTACGTACGTACGTACGTACGGACGTATGTATCTCGCATAACTCAAAAACGGTAAGCCGTAGAAAGTTGAAATTTTGTATTTAGGACTCCTATAACATCTAGTTGTGCACCTCCCTTTCTGGTTATTACACAATTTCCAGAAGTGATACTTTACATGAAGCCTATAATAGATTTTAATGAAAAACTGTTTTAAAATATAATCCAAAACTTTTCAAATTTGGTATACAAGACTTTTATGTCATTCGAAATAACATAATAAATTTTGGTTAAAATAGGCTAACCGGAAGTGATACATTACTTGAAGTTGTTAACAGTTTTTCTTAAATAAAATGATTTTATTTTGATTTTAGAAATAAATGCTTCAAATAAAAGTTTTAGAGAATTAATTTCTGCGTCTAGCACCACATCAAGTATTATTAAATTAGCCCTTTGTATAAGCGAGATATGTAAATTTAAAAATTATATACTTTTTTTTTTTTGTAATATAGCTTGCTATGGATTAGGACAAAAACATAAAAAAAATGTTCATGTTAAATTACGTTAAATACGTGCAATTTTACGATTCAAAATTTCAATCTTAGCAATAGCCTTTGTAGTTGCAAGTAATAAAGGTGTAACTTAAGATTGGAATGATACAGATTTAAATTTATGCTATATAACTATCATTGATCTATGTTATTTAATTTAATGCTAGTAACTAAAATTAATTAGTGGTAGGTATATTATTCAATTTGTTTTTATTCTATAGCATTTAAAATCTAACTCAACCTATAAGACACGCAGACAGTTTAACAGAAATTTAATTTTGAGTAATTTGTTACTTTAAGGGCTGGTGTTTATACATCTAGTTAAATTTAGTTCCATAGTAAATTTAACACGTTAACGCATCCCTACCGTTAGCGCGCTTGTCGCGCATGGGCGACATCTGTTTCTCGCATTTTGTACAACATTCTGAATCCAGCATTACTGCATATGTTAAATTTTGTTCAGCATTATGGTAAAGTGTTAGTGGTTTGTGAGTTTAAGCATTGAATAATTCAGTGTTGTCCTTTATTCACCGTCGGCTCATTCCATTTTGAAGTTAATTAGTAGAAAACATTACCACACCACAAATAAGTTCAGCACCTAAACCACAGACAAACAATGTTTGTCTGTGCCTAAACCTTATTTCAGTTAAGAAGGCAGTAACCAGAAGACTGATTTACTCCGTAGAAAACGTAAATTTCAGTTCTAAAATTAAGCGCTAAATTTGAACCTAGTGATATTTAATTATGGATGGTGATATATAGAAAAAAAATCGTTATTTTCATTAATCAGTTTTATTATTACTTAATAAATATTAATATTGCACCCTATTTAATTGAAAACAATGTTGAACAATAGTTATTAATACAGACAATAGAAATTTGAAAATAGCAGGTTTATGAATTAGATTATTTTCAAATACTATATTTAATTTAAATAAGACTACATCGTTACAGTAATGATCGTTTGTAGAAGCGAATACAAAGTAGGATGTCATCTTCAATTGACAAATATAAATAACACAAAATCTATGATTATCACCAAGTTTTAGAAGTCCTATGCTAGACCACACTGTTTTATTAACTAGAAAAAAGGTTAGGGTGTATAAAAAAATAACATACGCAGCGAACTTGTTAATTAAATGAACAAATGTAACGCGTATTTTTGATAGTAATTTTTTAAATGTCATAAGAGCATGAAATTGATTAGAATTTGTTCATTTTCTTAAATTTACTGGCTGCGTTCGGCTTTACGTTCTAAGCGATTTGAGCGCTCGTTGCCGTTGGGTAATTACATCTGACCGATCTTTTTGCTCAACTCTACGTTGGGTTATTAGCGCAAAGAGCCCGGACCCCTATTCTGTAACTTTAGAGCTTGGCTCTATAATAATGACGTCACTGATAGGAACTGTTTCTATATCGAAATAAGTATAAAGTTGTTACCAAATATACGCTGGCAGTTGGTTTGTAAACATTGACACGAGCAGTTTCAAATTGTAAAATGGCCGCGAAAAGAGACAAGAAAATTACGCTGGAACAGAAAGAATTTTTAGTTTCTTTTATGGAAACTAATTTAGATTTCGCGAGGGGGAAACTAGTAAGTGTTGAGGGAAGATTAAGTGCAATAATGAGTTGTAAAAATCTATTAGCGCCCATTTCTGAAGTAAATAAAATATAATATGATCCTAAACTATGTACCTATATCATGTTTATACCTTTTATTTAAAATAATAGCACATATCAAATTAAAAACTTTTCTCAGCACAACCCCAAACGCCTTCACAAACAAATGTCACCGTCAAAAAAAGACGCATAGAGCTATTTTTATTTCATAGAGCCACCCCAAGTGGTAACTCTATTGATAGAGACTGGTATGACGTCATATAGCATAGTTCTATTCGTTGCCGCTAGATACCATTAGTGAATATAGAAACATTCGCGATATAGAGCTAGCTCTAAAGTTACAGAATAGGGGTCGCGATCTGTTCGCTCGTTCTCTAACCATGGAGCAGGTGAGCAGTTGTCTGGCGCATGCGTATTTAAGCGCAAATTTAAAATGTTTGTCGCCGACAATGCAAACAGTGTCTATTCTATGAATGAATGTTATCGTTTTCACATATCAATCAAAAATGTTTGAAATGTATAAATTAGTCATTTTAGGAAACATTTTTCTACATAATTTTCAGCTTTAAGTTGTCCATAATCATTTCCGTATTCTTAATCAGTATCATAAAAAAAAAACGTTCATAACTCGCACAGTACACATGTTATCCGTTCGGTTATTCAAGCTACAGATCAGAAATCGCAGATGAATCTGTCACGTGATCAGATTGCTCAGAGTGCTCGACAGATTTAAATACCGAACGCACCTTCTATATAACTAAATTTAACTGGACGTTTATAATACCGGCTCTTAACTAATTTTAATTCAGGTTTTTTTCTTTTAGTCAAAATCAATAGAGAATCACTACGTATTTCAGTAATTCAAAATTGTACGAATGACAATATTAAGTAGAAATTGAGTTATAGGAAATCTAGATAATTTAAAGAGATATGGTATAAAATTGACAATCTTAATAGTGTATTCTAAACAGTTTCCTATAAAGACCGTATTTATTTGGGACTTTTAAGAGTAAGCTGGCAAGGTCAGTTTCGTTTACTTAGTATATTTTGTAATACAGAACAGATTCCAAACTGACCCTACTCTCCCACTTGTGTTCTTTACATGTGTTTGCAACATTGTAACTGTCAACAGTGCCAACGTGGATATATGTACGTGGGGATGTTTGCATAAACATGTAATGTTTGTAATTCTACGAAATCAAATTAGTTCGCGCCTTTTCGGACAAGAACGAAACAAGTCCTTTCTGTGTTCATTATTTAAAAACTAAAGAAGTTTAACCTTACTCAATTATATTTTTTCATTTCTATAATTTTACATGGAATTAATGCAAAATTTCTAATAAACCCAAACAGATCCAGATGTTTTTATAATAAATTATGGACACACAAAATAAAATATATTTTTGTTTCTTGAAAATTTGAATTTTTAGACATTTCAAAAAAAAAAAAACACAATGGGGTTTCTCCACCATAGCAAAAAATTGAGTAAAATGTGAGTTATATTAAAAGTATTAAAAAATATCTTTGAGACGAAAAAAGTTTTAAAAAAATTGTTAGTTTTTGAAATATTTGAGATTTGAAGCATCTAACTTCTACGTCACACTAATGCTATCTCTCTCGCGCAGCCAATTATAGAAACTGGTGCGAGAAATAGGTTTTGTTAAAAATCAATAAACAAATGCACTTAAACTAAAAACAATTATGACTTTTTAATACTACGAATTGCTTCAAAATTAAACGAACTTTTATTTAAAATAATAAAAAAAATAGAGTGGAGTACCCCATTATATTCTACACTCCCCTCTGGATTAATGTTTGTCCATTGATGTTTTGATAAGTATTAGGGACTAAAAACGAAAATTTTGGTTTGGTTCCAATCGAAACGAAAACGTGATATTTCGTTTTGGAAAATCGAAATGCAATACCGGTTAAAACCGGTTTATCTTGTTTCTTTTTAATTTATAATAAATATAAGAGTTATTAATTAGTAAATACATATTTTAGATTATATGTTGATAAATTAAACAATTACACATATAATGTTATATGAATTTTAGTAAAAAATTAATGAAAACAAAAATTGTATCGTATCGTTAAATACTTAACGTAATTAATAAGAGGAATACCGCCAGTGTGTGCAAATGAAAATTAACGCAGTCAGTGCTCAATAGATGAAACTATAGTCAAATTTTTTGACTCTGTCGGGTACAGTAATAAAACTATAAATGAACTATAAATATCGCAATTATGATAAAGCGGCATATCCTTTACTTTCTGCAGTATAATACTGTTTGGCATCGGCCCATATTTTTGAGCCGCTCTATTCATGCATTGAATCAAACGTCTACCAGGTATGTATAGGAAATTAGCCTTACAGTCCTTTAACATAAATGAATAGAGCGGCTCAAAAATATGGGCCGATGCCAAACAGTATTATACTACAGAAAGTAAAGGATATGCCGCTTTATCATAATTGCGATATTTATAGTTCATTTATACTTTTATTACTGTACCCGACAGAGTCAAAAAATTTGACTATACTATACTTTGGTTCACGAAAGATGAATACAAGGTCACTTGTTCGAGGAAAAAATACACAGCACTTTATACAGTAGTATCTTAGCAACATTTTATGTTATAAAGACAAAGATTATTCGACGTATGACTATGTAGTTTATGTTGTGCGACAGATAAACGTAAATGGTGACATTACTTTCTAACACATTACAAATAATAATGACGTATGTCGTAAAGTTACAGATATCTAATTATCTAGTACACTGCCCCTGGCTAATATTTACCCAGTGGCGTTGACATATAAATCAAATTATTATTCCATAGTTTATGACAAGTCTATGTTTCTGTGTTTTGCAAACGCGTAGGTGAAGAGCATAATCTTTGAGAGAGGCATTATTTAAAAAGAAACATAATTTTCAAATAAATTACGGTTCAAATGTATCCATAAATATTTCATATTGCACGTCTATGTATACGAAATGTAGTGAAGTTATCTGCAAGTAATACGGTCAATAAATGACCTTGAATAGTCATCTTTCCTGAACCAAACTATAGTATACCATTTAACACATACGCACCCTTTGCGACTAAAGTGACACTAAACCAATTTTTTAACTTTTAGTTTTATATGTGAACCTAATGAAAATAATATAGATTTTCATCAAAAAAAATTAAACAGTCATACTTTATAAATAATTACGCCAGGGCTAACAATGTCATTTCTGGCTTAATTCAACTTGTGCTTGCTCAGTCAGTAATAGTGACACATTTGCTTGGAATAGTGAATATGGTTGTTAGTTAGTATAACAGCCACCTATGTATATTGTATGCCAGATTTGAGGTTGTTATATTTATTTCAGTTTATATGGCAGCAGTTTATTTTTACTATAAACAAAAGTAGTGTTTTTGGCTTGTTACTTTTTCCGTGGTGGTGCGATATTATGATAGATATCTAGAAATTATTGCCATAAATGAAATTAAATATTACATAAAATAGCGGTTAAAACTGGTAACCAATATTAATTATTTTGTTTTCAATCATGAACGAAAAAAATTATTGCGTTATTGTTTTTATAAAGATTTTGGTTTATTTCGTTATTTCGTTTTCGTCTCCATTTCGTTTTTAATCCCTGATAAGTATGCAATCTTATTTTGTGATTTAAAAGTGTCAAACTTTGAGAAAAGCATTATTTAAAAAATACAAATATTACAAGCTGTACGCCTACGTGTACGTAATCTAGTGAAGTTTCCTGTATTTAATACTATACCAGACAGCTAATAGATGACCTTGAACAATCATCTTTCATGAATCAGACTATACCTAGCAGTACTAGAAAATACAAATATGATTAGCCTACAACCGCGGGTTAAAATATGAGAAATAATTTAATCCAAATACTTTACGGCTTTGTAAAGTACAAAGAAAGTGCTATTGTAGAAAAAATATTTTAATTATACAAATGTAAAGCTCTTACCGATTCCATTGTAGAAAGCAGCAGGCCAAGCTCATTGGAAACATCACTATTATGTCTAACTTGCGATCCGGAACCCAGCGCCAAGGACGCCATACTCAGTACGTTTCCAGCAGTCGTCATTTTCCCTCCATTGTCATTGTGAGTGTTCAGCACCGATTTGAGCCTTCTTCCTCTTCTGGGAACCGTCTCGGGGTGTCTTTGCCTGTAATCCGCTATGATCGATCTCACATCCAAGATAGGACCTTGCCTACCTTGCCTGCACTCTCCCTGGCCGTTGATGTCAACGGCGGTGGCTGCGTTCTTCGGAAGGATGCTTCGCGCTTTCGAAGAGATCTTCTCTTGCTTCTGGAAAGACTTGGTGTTTCCAGCAGGAGAAGAAGAGACCACAGGAACCATCATCAAGTTCCCATTGCCTTTCGTTGTGGATTTGTGATCGTCGGATTGGTCTGATATGTCCCATTCTAAGTCGTTTTTGTCCCCCTGGCTCATGAGAAGGACTTGTTTCTTTCGTTGCATCCGAATCAGCAGCTCTTCTTTTACTTTTTTTATGTGGATGATGTTGTTCCACTCTCGTTCTTTTTCTCTGGCAAGTTCGTTAAGCGTTCTGATTTCTGCTAGGAGTTGGTCGGTTTGGACTTGCAATTCGTCGACGGTGCCGCAGTTTGAAGATTCGATATATTCATTTAGAATTCGGTCATGGTTGGGGTAATTTTGTTGTATTTGGTTTCGAAGCTTTTTGGCGGGAGATGCTCCGGAATCATCTTCCTCGCATTTTCTTTTGGAGGAGTGCGTACTCTGAGAGCTTTCACTACTTGAACTATCGTCTTCATTCACTTTCATTTCTTCTGGGGTGTCTTTTTGGGGTTCACTTGGAGGACTAACTGGTTTGACTTCTTCAGCTGGTTCAGTTTCTACTTTTTTGGTATCTATTTCCATTGGTTGCTCTTCTTGGATTGTATCTACATCTGGTTTAGGGCTTTCTTGTGGTTCGGTTTGTTCTGAAGTTTCAGGAGATTTTTTACTTTCCAAATTTTCAGGTTGTTTTTCTTCAGAAGATTCAGGAACTGGTTCTGGAGTGGGAGAATGCGCTGAATGTCCGTTTTGAGCTGGTGGAGATTGGTCGGTCGGTAATGACGTGGCTTTGGAGGTGTCATTTGATGGTGCTTGCTTCACGGGGGTAGAGACTTCGGTGGAGAGTTTTGGGGGATCCGGGCGCTGCTCTGCATGGCCGGGGCTTGAAGGTAGAGCCCCCGACACGTCGCAGCCTTCTTCCACATCTTCCATCACATGCATTCTGTTTAAACTGAAACAAAATATTGAACGTTAATGTTTATCAAACAATGTTATAATTATTATTTAACAAATAATTTATTGGTGATAAGTGATAAGAGTTGAAAAGTATGTCACGTCTTGTCAAACTTTAAACTCGGGAATTGTTCGTTGCGTAATTAAGTGTATTTTATTTTTATTATGGACTGTACGCATATTCATACTATCTTGTTTAGTAATTTGGGTCAAGTACATATTCACCACGAGAAAACAAATAGATAGTTTACATTCAAACGCGTCATTCAGAAGTTTGCTTCTCTGTTTCCACTCACAATACAACTATACATTTGCAATTTTATCTTTCCTATTTTAGTTGTTCTACTTATTTCTTCTTGATATAATTCATAGAATAAAACTATGAACAGAATACATTATAAACATTTCCGCAAAACTCGAGCTTAGTAAAAACAATAAATATTTTCTTAAGCTCGCTACAGACTATGCGTGTATTTGCGATTTGTGATGCGCGATGCATGATTCGCTGGCAATATGTGAATGGGGAATTTTAGTGTATTTTTTAAAAATTTTATTAAGAACATCCTCAAAAGTGATATTCTATATTGTACTTCACTCAAAGGTGCCTAGATTTCTCAAAAAATGAAATTTTCGACGTCACAGAAGTTCATGGAGAACGTAAAGTCTACCTTAAGCAGTTGCGCGCTGGGTTCACATGGCAACAGGAAGTTTTAAAAATGGCATCCACATGTTTTGACGTTTTCTGTGTTGTGATCATTATAGTTTTGTTGTTCTTCTTGTGCAAACAACTGATTCTATTTATTTCATTTAGTGTATTATTGTATTCAATATTAAGTATCGTATAATAATTTTGAAAACAAATACAATTCCAATTCGAACTAAAAACTCATAACCTCACTCCGCGAAAACGAAAACAAACCCACGTGAACTAGCCAGCAGTGTGTAGTGTAATGCCTCAATATACGTTCAAAAAGTCAGGTCTCAGGTATCCTTTCTAGACATGCGCCTAAGTCACTTGTGACGTCACAAAAATTCGATGATAATTAATTAATTATAAATAAATGGGAACATAATTTTAACTTTCAAATACATTTCAATTTATAATTATTCACATATTTACGATTAAAAAATATTTCACATGTAATTTCAATCACGCTAAACTTCCCCATTACTCAGAACAACAACGAATCGGGCAAATCACGCATCGTACATCACGAATCGCGAATTCACGCATAGTCTGTAGCGAGCTTTATATATAATCACTATTTTGACACATGTACCATGCGATTAATATTTATTTAAACTACTTTGTTTATTATGCTAAGTGTTTGTTTGTTTGTTTTATACTGAATTAGAAAAACAATTAAAAATTAATTTATGTACACAGGACAATTAATTACGATATTTGGTGAAACTGTACTAATAAATATTTAAAAATCATACTTGACACGTTTCATAACATTTCAGTCTCAGAATCAACCTCTCGGTTATTTATTAAAGACCCTACCAAAATAACAGACGCATTTCGCTCTTATTGGAGCCCATCAGTGTGGTGCACTGAAGCCTCTAGGAGACACTGAATACTTTGAGTGGATGGATGATAAACCATGCAGGCATCATATCATTTTGGGATCATGCGTATGCATCAAAATTTTTTCCGCTGTACTGCTATGGTGACAATGTTTAGGCAGAACACTTACGTCATCAACCTGAAAAAAACCTTATAAAAAGAAATATAACTTGTAGTAATTATTAGTTGTTATTTATTTTTTAAAAAAGAAGAAAAAATATACTAGTATTAAAGAAACGTATATATTAATTAATTTACAATTATTTCTAAGTCAACCCTTATTCCTTTTACGGAGTATAAAATTATTTGACACATTATGGTCATTCTCGGTAGTGCCAACGTATGGTTCAAAAATATACTACAATTATTTCAAATAATTTTATATTCCGTAAATGAAATAACGATTGACTTAGAAATAATTGTAAATATCATTAATATATACATTACTTAATACCAGTACTTTTTTTTTCATCTTCTTTTAAAAATAAATAACACCCAATAATTTCTACAAGTTATATTTCATTTTATAAGGTTTTTTCAGGTTAATGACGTGAGTCTTCTGCCTAATCATTTTCACTATACTGTAACGTGCCACGTGCCCCCCTGAGTTGTATGCGAGCGCCGCCCAAAATTCAATACTTAGATTCGGATCCAAAATCCGATACTCAGATCCGGATCCAAAACCCGATACTGAGATATGGAGCCGAGATCCGGAAGTTCAACATTCAATTATCCGGATATCCGGATAATTTGGATCCAAAATCGAAACTATCCGGATCCCACCATTAATGTATACTATTTTATTCACAATCATCATCTTTTAAAATCAATAATAACTATCCCACAGATAGATTCTAATTTAAGTATGGGTGGTAGTATGTATAACATACAGTGTACGTACCAGCGTTAATTGCTAAGGTAATTGTTTTTTTTTTATGTGGTAAATATGAGAAAGGTCGAAAGTGAAATATTGCTTTAATAAAGGAAAGAAAAGCGTCACGTAATATTTTTTTTCCTTCTTGGTAATAATTTCGTTCATTTCATAAATGACGTTTTATTATGCAAATTTATGAATCCAATTACGTTTGATAGAGGAAAATATTTCATTCTTTCCTGAATCATCTTGTTTTTTCAACATTCCCTAGCGTAACACCAACTGCAGACCGAGATTATTACTACGCCCCTGCAAATCATCTCATTACAATGCACCCTCTTGTCATTACAAGTTAAACACTGTTGCCAACATGCCAACTGTTAACTATCCCCTGGGTCGATATAACAACGTTTGCCAACAATGATCTGGTTTTCCTGTTCTCGATAGTTTTGATAGCCAGAGGGTACAATAGTATGCATATCTTGATGTCGTAGTGAAATTATGCAGTACTTAGTAGCTCATAATATACTATGAGTAAAAGTAAAACCATTGATTTTATAGTTATTATTTGTAATACCAATAATAGGTTTAATCAGTACCGATGCTAATATTCATTAATTCTTTTAAAGTTGGTCCTTGAATATTCTATAAACGATCTCGTCATCTTAACGCATTATAATTCTTAATAATTTGGAAATACATAATTTTATCTTGTATTCATCTTTTATAATAATTTACCCTGAGGATTTTGCCATAAGAAATATTGTTCAAAAATTATCTTCTAATGCTTATCCATTCTTTTTCTACCAAAAAGATATCTAAATTATTATAAAACCAACACCGAATAATTTATTAGCGATTTCTAGAAATTAATTTTCGAAAACGTGTTTTACTTACAGTATCGGATATTAATAGAGCGACTCCTTAGGAAATAATGAATTTGAATAGAGATGCGAGGTGCGACAAAAATAGAGCGATTGTTATAAAAATCTTATATTTACTTTAAAAAAAATTAACCAGAATAATTTATGAACGAAGGTTAAATTAGACAAAAAATAAACAATGTTACATATACTTAATACTTTAATAATTGTTTATAAGAGATTGAATTTGTCGTGGTATCGAGTTAAGTAAATTATCGATGATTTTGTGGTTTATACGTGTCCATGCATGCGTTATAATTTTAAATAATTACTTGGAATACATACATACATAAAATCACGCGTGTCCCACTTAGTGGATTCGCACAAACCCGATAACAATAAGAACAACATCAACATCATACAACAAATCCTTACTCTTAAACATATTAAAGTGACCGATTTTCGGTAGCGAAATACCGCATTCGGATCACAATAATAGTTAGGAAACACATTCCTATCTAAGCAGACTTCTTTCGCCTCGGCCACACTCATAATCGCATTCATACATGCTCTTCTTCTCTTCATACTTGGAAATTCTCTCTCTTTAAGCACCCTACCAATCACATCCATCCACTTACACACTGGTCGGCCACGCAATCGAAAACCCTCAACTTCACCAAGATATATACGCTTAACAAGCCGTTCACTCGCCATTCTCTCCACATGCCCAAACCATCTCAACTGACTCACACTAACTCTCTTAATCACATTGTTCCTAACCATACACTCTTCATACACCAAATTAATCCTCACGCGATCCCCTCTGACATACCCACATACACCACGTAAATACCTCATTTCCACGGCAGTCACTCTCTTTTTATACTTTCCCGTCCATGCCCAGCATTCGCTTCCATATATCAATTATTAATATTATTCCTTGCACTATTTTTGTCAATGGTTTTGAACAGATTTTCAATTTATTAAAGATCAGGTGATTATTTGCGAGTTATAGAAACATATTCAAATCGGCTCGTTACTTTTTTTTCATTCACCACTCTCACACGGTTAAAAACAGAACAACGCTATTTCAAAATATTAATTCAGCATGAAATTCTCTTTCTTATTACGTATTACATGATTTTAGCGAATGAGTGGTTCACAAATAAAACATAACTTCAAGTCCAAAGAAATTTCTTTACCTAATATTTTGAAGTTTCAAATCGGCAAATTTCTCATATTTCATCCATTACCCCGTCACCGTTCGATATGAATTTTTCTTTCCTATTATGTAATTGCACGATTGTTGCTGAGGAGTGGTTAGTAGATTTGAAGATGTTCAATATACTACAAGAATTTCTTTGGAATTCCATTGTTTTATTTGAAAACAACTCATTCGCTAAAATCGTGTGATACATAATGAGAAAGAGAATTTCATGCTTAATTCATATTTTGAAACGTCGTTCTCCTATTTTTAACCGTGTGGGAGTGGTAAATGAAAAAAGAGTTACAAGCCGATTTGAATATGTCTATAACTCACAAATAGTCATTTCATCTTTAATACAATTGGAAATTTGTTGGAAACCATTGGCAAAAATATTGCAAGGAGTAATATTAATAATTCCAAGCATGTATTTACAATTATAAAAGATGCATGGAAATCTATAATCCACAAAATCATCGATATTGATGCCACGACAAATGCAATCTATTACAAATAATTATTAAAGTATTACCATTGAATAATACATATAAGAACGGCAACGCATATGGCCTAGCAAGATACTATATCTGTCTCTTTTTATTCACAAAATTATTATAGATAGCTAGTGACTCCTACCACAAAACTGTAAACTACGATAAATCGTGCTGACAGTATTGCCAAATAGTATTTGTTAGAGGTATTCAATAATCAATAATTCAAAAATATTGTTTCATAATAACCAGATAATATATTTTGAATCTTCAATGTACATGTATACTTGTTTTACAGTAGCAAACTTAAAAACCTTTTTAAAATCTTATTTTGTTATTCTAGCTACGTGGCAACACTGTGCAACATCCACCTATTATGTATTTTTTGAACTAACTCAGAAATAATTCGTATACGGAGGAATAGATGGCACCGTCTCTCGAAATATTTAATCTAAATACATTACGTTGCCGTTCTTGTATTGTATTATATATTCAAAGGTATTACATTATGTAACATTGTTTATTTTTTGTCTAATTTAAATTTCTTTTATTAATTGGCCGTTAAAAAAGGTTTAAACATGACGAAAATAAATAAGAATAAAAAAATATAAAGAGTATCAGTACCATAACGTACACAATGTACATATTTTTATATTATATTTGCGGCTCTAGTCTACCTAGTTCCACTGTTATCGCTGATTGCGCTGAAGTAGCTGAAAAGCATAGGTATTGTAATTGTATTGTTTTGCTCGACCTTGTGGCTACAGGCCAGCGACTTGCAGCTGATAACAGGAAGTGTGTCACGATACGATAACGCAAGGACACTCCGGCCCTGGTTACGTTACGTGGCCTCACTGCCAGAGGATTAAGATTACCGACATAACAGAACAGGGAATGATGTCCTTGTTGTTTATTTGCAATTTAACAGGATGTATGTGAAGTGCCTGTCTAATATTGCATTGCAACAAAATTGTGCTAAAAACACAAGGATGCTATTATTTGTTTGTATTGTTGTAGTAGGTTAAGGTAGAAATTTCTAATATACACGTTTATTAGAAGGATTTTTTTTAAATATCTATTATTATCAACATTTTCTGTTTGTTTATGCAGCAGGCAAATAGCTATTTTTAGGAAACTGCAAGCGGTATGTAACAGAAATGTTATGAGAGAATAGTATTGAGGAAGCAGTGAGATTATACTGTATAGAACCTCACTATGGTATTAAGTTAATTAAAATAATGAAGGAAGTAAAATATTGGAGAATCAGTCATAAATTTATTTAAGGTTTTAACTACAAACGACGTTTCGGAGCCTACTGATCCATAATCAAAGTATGTTGATCAATATAGGATCCGAAATGTCGGTTTGTATTTGAAACCTTATATAAATTTGTAATTGCTTCTCTTATATTTATACTTCTTTTAATATACTCTCATATTAACAGGCGTTAAAACTTTTTAATTAATTAAAATAATTTGCTGTTAACATTCGGTTAGATGTGGTGTCCTCCATTATAATATTTTTTTATGAAATTTCAAACCTCTCGCCGTTTCCATTTTATGGTACATAAATAAATATATCATCACGCCATATTACCCATTGCTGGGTGAGCCAATCTGATTTGTACGCAGATATCGGTAAATGATGTAGTAATTTTGGCGTCAGTCGGGATCGAACCCCGGTCATAATTAACGAATTTAACATTACTTGTACATACAAATAATTCAAATTGTATCTATTCTTTCGTTGTATGAGGAATTTTCTCCAACTCTTCTAATATATTCAAAATTCTTCATATTCACTGACTGTATTAGCGGTATTTCTTAATGATATATGTAATATTAATATACCTATAATTTCAAATATTTAATTAATAATACAATAAGAAATTTTAAATGTACTTACTTCCCAGAAAAAACTTTCTGTTATGTTAATAAAACTGTTGATTCTTGACACTGACATTTATCTGTCAATTATAAACATTTAAGTTTCCATGGAGTTGTTTGAGCAGCATTATTATATAATATATCTCTAAATCTATAGAAGATATAATAAAAAAATTAAATGCATCAGATTGAGAATTTAAAGATCTTTATTATTGTATTAACATAAATTTTCAAAAAATAATATTTAGAAGATTTTTTTAAAGAAACTACCACTTCCGTCCAATTGTTACCAAACCCTATTCAATTCTTGCCATCAATGTTAGATTGAGGAATCCGTAGTTAAACAGGTCTTTAGTTGTATAGAATTTGAGAAATCGTACCTTCAACATCTGAACACACACGCACACACACAGACATTATCGTAAAAATGTTAAAATCGTATTCTGACCTTAAAACGTACTTATTCAATAAAATGCGGATATGCGATTTTTAGCATGAATCCAATACCTGTCTTAGCGAGAGGTAATAAAGCCTTATTCATTAAGCAGTCATATTTTTTAAAAAATTCTATGACAAAGATAGATGCTAGCTCATTTTGTTCTCAAACAGTGGACTTCGCTAATTACTGGAATCATATACATACATTGATTTATCTATTCTATTTCAGCACTAAATATATAAATATTCTAGAGTTTCCTACTAAAGCAAAGCTATAAATACTTCGAAGAAATAACCACTAATTTTTAAAAAGGATAAGTATTTCCGGTTAACATAATTATTCAAAATTTCTGTGAAATCACAAAACGCAAATTTTACAATCTACGAGATAAACTATATTTACTTATATTGTTTATTCGTCTATAAATATAGATAGATATTTTTATCTTATTATAGAGATTATTCACAGGTACTATATTTATATGATTCACCAAATAACGAAATGTATATTATAATTCAAGTAGAATGAAAACAAGTGAGTTTAACAAAGCAGGTATCTGCAATGCAAAATTGAGTAACACAAAATTACTTATATCTATATTTGTGGTCAAGTTTTTTATTTGCGTAATGTAAATAGAAGATAGGATACCTATGAATTCTCATTTTATACGTGTAACATTGGTGCCTATACAAGCTGGTATTTCCCTTTAGTGAAGAATTTTACCAGCAAAGCTGGTATCCTGGATTATGTCATGGTGTATAAATATACACACATATCATATTAAAAAATTAATCTTACTTTTACTTAATAGATACGATATATATTAAAATGTATTATTTATTACAATGTGATTAGAAATGATCTGCTACCCTCGAAATATTGAATTGAAAAACGGGCCACTCAAAATAACATTTTTTATTTATAATTACTTTTTAATTTTCTTTACACTAGGTTTAAGGGCATACAAATCATGTTATTAGACATGATGATAGAGCTTCCGGTTTAACTGGAAATGACTTTAACTTTCATATTTCAAATGGAATACCTACCTTATATATTTAAATTCTACGCAAAATTACGAATTCAACGATATGCTTGAAGTGAATTTTTATTGAAGAAATAAATTACGAAAACGTAAGAGAAAATTATGAATAATTAACTTGGTAAGCCATATCAGGTAGGCTGGGATAACAAATTGATCATATTTTTGTAACAAAATATGGAATCTTACAAAAATAACACTATTTAAATAATTAACTTAAATATTACTTAACATTATCTCAACTGTTTTCACAGCTTGCCTGATACATGGCTTAGCAGGTTAATTATACATCATTTTCTCTTACGTTCGTAATTTCATGCAGATTCCAAATATATAAAAGTATATAGGCTGTCCCATTTGAAATGACAGTTAATGTTACTTCAGGCCAAACCGAAAGCTCTACCATCATGCCAAATACCATGATTTGTGAGCCCCTAAGCCTAGTTTACAAATATATAAAGAGAATTAAAAAATAATTAAAAATAAAAAAAGTTATTTTGAGTGGCCCGTTTTTCAGTGTCGCCTGTGTATGTAAAGTGCGAAAAGAATATCATTTACAGTGACTGTTTTTATTCATATAATACTTTATTTAACTATTTAATTTCTGGTGTAATGATTTTGTTATACATTCAAATGATTTTAATATTTTAAAAATATCCCGATGATAAATTCACAGAAATTGTATATCTGTGAAATGTTGATGTCTTAATCTGTATCGTTAAAAAAATATAAATGTCTGCAGTCTGCATATAACAATAACGTCTAGCTGGAATTAGCCGTAATAACATCTAACCAGAATTTATACAAACATATGGCGTAAATACTAACTAATTATTTTAATAGAAAAATGACAATTTACGTCCTACAAAATGACATGTATTTAAATGTTCAGTATTTCAATATACATAGCATTATTGCTTAGCTAGTTTAAATATGGGATTTAAATAAAAGTAGCAAGAAGCAAATACTCATATAGGTATGTGACCCGTTCAAGAAAAGAATGTCAATACACATATTCTTTAAATAATTTTAAGCAAAAAAGTTCTAAGAAGGATATGCCCAAAAATACGAATCAAGGTAAAAAGAAATTAATTTAAAAAAAATTGATGTGGCCAGCACGTTACCTTCCGTCAATGTAGTGTATTATGTACAAATTCCAGATATAAATTTTCTTGCAAAAGATTATATATTTCCAGCAAAATTATTTCATAAACAAACAATTTAAATTGCAGTTGACACTGACTATTCTTTAGAACTATTCAGTTCCTTTTCTCTTAACTCTTCGCAATACATCACTTCCATCTTATCTTTGGTCTTCCTCTGTTTCTTCTACCTTCTACTACTAAGCTATACATTCTTTTTCCAATATATTCTTCATCTCTCCTCATGACATGTTCAAACCAATATAATCGTCTCTCTTGTATCTTTCTAGAAACTTCTATCACTCGAGCCATTTCCCTTATCCTCTCATTCCGTATCCTATTTTTCCGTGTTTTCCCCAATATCCATCTCAACATTCTCATCTCTCTGTCACATTCATTTTCTTTTCATTGACAGTCAATTAGAATTTTTTTAATATAGTAGCTGTTTTCATGGTTATAGCTTAGCTGGCTGATTTATGAAATTTAATATCTTTAAAATTCTTTAACTCTATATCCACTGAATATGATGCTATGAAATGCAATTAAATCGTGTAGATAATAATTTTTTAATATTTATAGTAACAGTAAGTGTCAAAAAATAATTTAACAGCGTTTTTTCAAGAAAAACTTTTAAAATCTTCAAATGAGGGTACTTCCGGTTGACAAATTATAACCAAAATATAATCAACTCTTCTTTTGGATGTAAACATGAGGAATACGAAAAAATATAATTTTTGAAATCGTGGTATTGAAGTTATGCGATCCGAAACTTTCGTCACACACACACACAAACACAAATAAACAACACACACACACACACATACCTATACATACAGACATCATATGGTAAAATCGTATTATAGGGACCCTAAAACGTGCTCATTCACTAAAAACTCATTGATTTTTTTGACCAAAAACAATACCTTCCTTACCTAAAGGTGACGGAAGGTAAAAATGACAGTGGATAGTGAAAAATACACTGAATATGCTATAAAATTCAATTTAATTTATTGACTAATATAGGGAGTGCAGCAATATTATTGTGCAATAATATTGAATGACTTGGGGGTCGCTTTTGGTTACGTAAATTCAACTTTACGTGTAAATTTATAATAATGAAAAATAAACAAAATCTATTATTAACGACATCAGCATTTTTGCTACAATAATATATTATTTATTAATAATTAAAGAATTAAAAAAAATATATCTGCAATAATCTCCCACACCAGCGAAAACAGGGCTCTAATCTACATTAACACCCTCCCTTCATCTAATAATTCATCTAACTCCGGTCCTGGTCACTGGTCGATCGCTCCTCGAGCTCTATAGCCCATCCCACCCTCAATGTTTCCCATTTCCCCTAGTCGAACATAACCTCTACATGGCCGGAAATGCCAGCAGCTTCTGGCTGCTATACAACACAACACACTGCAGTGAGTCATCCTCGACACTTGGCCGGGATTATGCGACCGATCTGACTCATGAGACTTCGCGAGCTAACATGAACGTGCGATATAGAGTTATAGAGGATGAAAGACAGGGTCACAAGTGAAAGGATGGGAGAATGATTAAATTCGCAAATTATGATTGGGAAGTTTGATGTTTGAAATGAATGGCGTTGTTTGAGGTTAAGTGAAGAGATGATTGGTTATTATTCGTGGAAAAGTATTAATGATAAATGTTTTGAGAATTCATATAGTTTTTATAATGGATTCCTATTTATGAAACTTCATTAAATTCAAAGCGATCTGTAGTTCTAGAAAGTCTTAACCGTTAATCGTTAATAGTTTTACCTATATTCTATTCTCAAACAGAAACAGAGTAGTTCACTAAGGGCCGGTATTTTCACTTGCGAATAAAGCTTTAGATAAATTTAACCTACGGATAAATATTTTTGTTGTCTTCTCACTTGCAAATAAATTTATTCGAAAGAATAAATCTGTTATTCGCGGAATAAGTGGTATATTCGTATGTACATTACATTTCTACATAGTGCAGATTTAGTAACAAAGTGGATTTATTAAATATTTTTGATGATTCTGATGATTGTTTGAGCTATGAATAAATAATGCGAGAAATCGAAAACACACGATCAAGGATTTTTTTGACAGATTGAATACAAACTGTTCTTATTTTATTATTACAAATTGGGGTTCGTATTTGATCTGAAACAGTGCATACATATAGGTAAATCCCTCCTTGGGTAAATCATTATAAAGATCCTGACATTTGATGCTGGTAAAATATTTTCGGATTTTGAATACTTTTTTGTACAGTGACATTCATTTACCTCGAAATGAAAGGAATATACAAAAATTATAAGGACAATTTTACAATATATATATATATATTTCGTTTACCGCGTATGATTACCGCAATAGATTACTTGTTAAACTACACTCTCCCGGGGATGACATTAAGGATGTCAAACAAAATTTGGACAAATACGGACTCAAAAGAAGTTGACACATTTCATCCTTGTCTGCTTAACGTGGCTACGCAAAACTCCATCCTTTTCCACTGACACAAATTCACTCTGCAAGGTTACCAATTCACGAATGTAAAAATTATTCGACAGATAGCTATTTGTTTTTGTCAAATGTGTGAAAAGACTCAATGAAGTTATTCGTGGAAAAAAATATATAGAATAAATTTATTTAACGAATACTTATTCGAAACTTTATTCGGAAGTGAAAATACCGACCCTAGTCACATAAATTAAACTATTTCATATGTTTTCCCACAACCGTTCGCAAAATTTTTACTTTACGCACTTTTGACAGTATATAAAGAGTTATGTACTTTTAATTTTTTCAAGCACTAGTGCATGAAAAGTAAATAGGCATTGCGAGGCAACATACACATTTGGTTAATTTACCTGTCAAGTAGATGATTAAGTAGTAAATAATAAATGAAAATAATAAAATTGATTAAGAAATATTAATGTACACTGAAACAAGTGTAATATTTTTTATTAATAGATTGGAGTAGTACCCTAATTCTTAATAAACATTGTTTTCAAATAATGAGTTCTAACCTATCCTAATTTTTAATATTAATATTAAATGTACAATTTGTATAATTAAGATTTATGAGAAAGAGTACTTATTGTTCGGTTGTAGGTGTTTTTCATCCCGTGCTATAATTCACGGTAGACGAAAAAAGTACTACTTTACACACCTGTTTATAAATAACTATTAAAATAACTTTCTTGGTAAATAATTGGATATAGACAGGCTGTTTCTATACCTCTGCGCAAAACTTTAATGACATATATAATTTGATATACTGATTATAGAACAAAAAGATTTTTTTTGAAATTCGCAAAAATAAAGGTAGTTCATTCCTAGCGAACATTTTTAGTGCCACTGGTTTCAAAGTACATTTAATTATTTACAATTATGTTATTAATGAAATAAAATTATTAACACTGCCTACAAATAATCATTTATTAATTAGTTATTATGTAGGTAATGAAATGTACTATGAAACCAGTGGCACTAAAAATGTTCGCTAGGAATGAACTACCCTTATTTTTGCGAAATTCAAAAAAAATCTTCTTGTTATATAATCAGTATATCAAATTATATGTCATTAAAGTTTCGTGCAGAGGTATAGAAACTGCCTGTATATGAATAATAAGCAGTTAAATAAAATAATAAATAACTACGTATGTTATAATTCAAAATTTGATTCCCCGTGGCATCCTATGTCAATTCTACGTATTTCTATTTTCACAAAAACACACATGTTTCTATCTATCACCATCATTTTGCAACTAAATACATAAATAGCCAATCTAGGTTTTATTGGGTTTTTTAAGTGGGTTATTAAAAAACTCGGGTGGGAAAAATAAGACCAGCCCTGACTATTTGTTTTACTTTTGTTGTTTATTTTCTACATTCATTTACTTGAAAACGGATTTTCTGAATTTTAAAAAGGGGATGGCAGAGGGCTTGAAAGTAGTAAGAATTAGGAATAGAATAATAGGTGTATGACGACTATTTTACAAATATAACTTTTTTTAAACTTTGATCATTTCTATCATACAGTTTAAGGTCTAGGGTCTAGTTTTAATATAAATGACAATTTTTCTATTATGTTACTATCATTAAGGACCACATTGTTATATATTTTATTTTGCAGTTATAAAAAATGAAATGAAATTTGAATCGCCACAGCTTATTACTCATTTCTGAGTGTGTCATATCTGCATGGTTGACGAAGCTCACTGGGCTTTTAAAGCTGTCGTGACGACAGCATCACTGGAATCACTTTTCTGCGATTTGAAAATTGGAAGAGGTCGATCTAATTGAATCCGAATAATCATATTGACAACCAGTCACACAATGTATTTAGATATGCGATCCCATATTGATATTGAAAAATAATATTATGAGTTACCTTTACAAAATTGTATTTCGTCTTTATAAAATCTAACTGAACCATTTATTTTGCATGTACTTTCTAAATTATAAAGTCATTCATAAATAAATTGTAGATTCAAAATCGAACTACAACATATTATTATGCGCGAGTGTATCTGTTTTCAAAGTTAAACTAATATAAAATGTAATTGTATTTCATCAAATTGTCAAGTGTTTTGAATGAATATTATATATTTGTTGAAAAGACGTAATTTTAGTATCAAATTTTGTAAATAGAATTTTTTTAGGTACTTTTTTTGTGAATAAACAATACAATCTTGTAAACACGTAGTAAATACCACAAACAATAACAAATGCCAAAAACGCGCAATTTCCGCAAAAGACAGTATTGTCTCTAAACGAACATTCTATAATCACTTCCTTGACAATAATTTAATCTACCTCAAACTAACTGCGTCATTCAAAAAACTACAAAAAAAGAAAAACAGATAGAGTGTCTTATAATGGTTTTAATGCAAATATTAATAAAGTCGGTTCGATTTATGAATTTCTATGTAAAGGACGTTTTTCATTTCAGGGAAACTCATTTCTACTGTGGGGGAGTGAATAAAACGGGTCACCTCACTTTTATGTGAAAGTTGACTTCGATTTTACCTGAATCAGAATCACAATAATGTATTTTAAATGAAAGTTTATGTTATATTTTTCATAGTAATAAAAATAATAACTTATTGTTATTTTCGTAAATAATTCAATAAAAACATTAGCGCCAAAAATAATAACGAACAACCCCCTACACCTGTGACCTCGAGTACAAATAACACGTCATTCATAGCCAATAGGAAAAAAGTTTATCCATTATCTATGCTATTTACTCTGATGTCACATTGTGTTTCAAATCACGTGACTTTTTCAAAATATTACACAAATTTCAATAATTAATTGTAAAATATCTGCATATTTCGTGGTTTTATCAAATTTGAGGTACTTTAAAGAAGAATATCTTTTAAAATTTAGTACTTGGAAGTCATAAAAATTCTTGCAACAGCCCTATTATAGTTCATTTAGTCGAGTATGAATCATTAGATAAGTATAGATATGATTTCTGTCATCTGATTGGTCAATACGTTGATATGAGTATAAAATAAATGGCTGGCGGTACTGTGTTAACCTCATCAGAGTTTTTCGTACAAAAATGTGATGTATGAACCAGGTTTGATATCATAAATTTAAATTATATATTTAACGCGTGTAAAACCGGTCGATTATAAGTATAAAACGCTATCTATATTTACTCCATTATTAAATGAAATGAAGTGTACCCACTTCACCACTTGGTCATGCCATTGGTTAAGAGACAGAAACATTTTAAAAAAATAAATCAAAAAATGTACAAAGATTGTAGCTCTATTCATAAAAAATTCGTAGACAAGAATTGAAAATAAAGCAAACAATTATTTTCAAATGTTATATAATTTTTAAGTTATTTATCTATCAGGTGTGTTATTAAAGGCGATTAATAATCGAGACTTTATGACAGGTTAGCACAGTGTTTATTAATAAAGACACGTATTAGTTAATATATTTACATTAGTCGTACCTTAAGAAAATCTAATTTTATTTCATGACAATTTTTTTTAACTTATAATTATATAAAATTGTCTTAAAATTGTATAATACTTGCAGTTGTATAAAATAAAAGTCTATTTTTTACATAATTAGTCTATTTATTATAGATTGTGTACCATATGTAATGGTTAATGATCAAGTAGAATGTATAAATTCACAGGGTTCGTATTTTTCGTGTATTTTCCTTTCCGAGCTTGTACCGCTGATTCCATTTAGAGCCTGGTATATTTTTAATGAAGAATCTTCTTCATTTATTGCGAATATAATATAAAAATATGCTAACATCATCCAAATTCTCCTACTCTTTAATCGCAATTTTCGTGTGAGGTGGATCTTGTAATATTTAACTAATATTATAAAATTAAACATGATAAAATGGTTTACAGAAATCACACATATGAGAAAATTTATATTTTTTGTTATAATACCTTCGCTGATATTTTAACTTTTTTTGAATTAGTCACATCACATATAGTATTTTAAATAATTTATTCATTTCAATATACTATGATGTATTATATTCATATAAATAGCAAAAACTCAAAAAAAAGGTATAAGTTGTATCACTTTCTCGAAATGTTAAAATTTATTCTGTACTCAAAAGTTACAAAGTAGCCGTTAGCCTCGAACGGCGTGAGCGCCTCGCTCACGCTCACAATGTGCACATCGCCTACACATTTAAAGCACACTTTCTTGCACTTACTACGATCGTAAGTTCTTGCCAATGCAGTCTGTCAAATTCATATATATATAAATTCATATAATAAAAAAATTAAGTCTTCACAGCCTGAATCTTGTGTAAGTAATAATATCCATTGCTACGTAAACTCTCTATTTGACAGTGACAGCTAACAAACTTGTACGGACAGGACTTTTGTAACATGTTTCATTTTTAATGCACTACGCATGTGTTGTAATAACAACTAGTACCGGACATGACGTCATTAGCTGCACTAAGTGTAAACTAAATACAATAAATGGAAAATGCTATTAGTAACATACTTGATAAATTCGTTCATTAATAGGAAATCACACATTAAAAGGTTTTATTAAAAAACGATTTTGTGTACATTAATAAAAACCATAAATAAATGAGCGGAAAAATAATATTAATAATTTATTTACATACATATCACCCAGTTTATCAAATAAATGTATCCGTCTTACATTTTCTGTTTGTTTGCTAGTATATGTCAACATGTATTGTCATCAAAAGATTAATTATGTATTGAGAATTCAAAAGATTAAAATATCAAAAGGATAAGAATTGTTATTTAAATAAAAACTATACAATAAATCATTGCAGTAATATTTCATATAAAAATGTCACCAGTTATGTAATAATTTATTCAAAAATACAAGCGGAAATAACTTAATTTATCATGTGATTTAAATTCTAAATTGTATATTTAAAAAAATTGTGACAGATGTCGCATTTATTTGCAAAATAAAAAGATAAGAATAATTCACAAAACTAAGCTTCATCTTCACGAACCGTTCTCAATGTAGCGAAAACAAAAGTGAATCAGCTGCAGCTGTTTTCCACCACGTGTTCATGTGTGTTTCACACGAGTCACATAACTTGGTCCATATGTGTGTGGTTGACCTGATATTCAGGCAGCGAGCGGCTTGTCCGAAATGTTTTTGGGACAGTGCGAAATTTAAATATAATCCAGACGGTATCGCGGGTATAGCCTGCTGCGGCTGTGTGGCCAATGAACCGACGTTCGTTTGTTTTACCAGCCGCCTAGAGCAGAGGATCGTGTTTGCCTGTTTGCGATTTGATATCAAATGCCGTGGGAAACCTTACGGCACGAGAGGCTAAAATTCAGACGAAAAAATCGTGCTCAACAAAATGTGATATATAACCGTAAAGAATTTTTATAAAACTTTTCTTAAACCTTAATAGGGTTAATACATACAGGGTGACCATTCTGAACTGTACCTAAAAATTTTTGGATACGCAACCCATTTCACTTGACTCGGGTTTTTTTTTACTCTTACCTATTGTGATTATTTGATTTAAAACACTAATAATCCACACGAAATGGCTGGTGAAATGTATTCTGTATTGCCTATTCTTAAACTTTCAGGCGGGAACAGATATATTATGATTATAGTGGTTTAGTTTAGTTTTAACCATTATTTATTTATAAATATTTATGTTCGTTTATAGCTTTTTAATATTGTAAAATTAATAGGCAGAAGTCGCATTAATTAAATAATTGTAGTGGATTTTCGTACCATACGTTGTCACTATTAACAGGTCTATTCTGTAAAATATTCGCTTAACGAATCGTTATCAGAACGAAATCGTTATTATGAAAATCGTTATATCTACTTAAGGATAACCGTTATTTTTGTATCCGTATTCTGTAATCCATTTTAAAAAATAATAACCTTGGAATCAAGTTAAGAACTTTATTTCCTAAAATAAAATTTAATTTTAAATGAAATATCTAAAATAATTCAATATCACTCACAAAACTTCTAGGTTAGATCAGTTCTAGTGGGAGTCTGCTGTCAACCGGTCAGCTGTCAGACTCTTCATGTTGTTGTGGGCTATGCTAGAGCTACTATTACCATCTGAACACAAATTAGGAAGCTTGCGTTAGGCGCTAGGAATAAAAACTTATTAAATTATTTTAATATTACCTTGTAAAAAACTATAATGTGACGGGTTTTTGAGATCACTAAAAACAAAACAAAACGTTTAGGTAACGAATGATTTTTCCAGTCGTTAAAAAATAACGATATCGTTATCTTTTTTTCGTTATGGACAATTAAATTATTGTTTACAGAATACCACTTTAACGGTTATCGTTATAATAACGATTTAACAATACATAACGTCATGACGATCGTTTACAGAATAAGTCTATTAAACGATTTTCGTTATCACAATGTTATGTCAAATAATTTTCTATTCCGTAAAGGAATCAGGATTGACTTAAAAATAATTGTTAATTCATATATTTACACGTTTCTTGATACCAGTATTTTTTCTTCATTTTTAAAAATAAATAACACTTAATCATTTCTTCAAATTATATTTCATTTTATAAGGTTTTTTCAGGTTTATGACGTGCGTCTTCTGCCTAATCATTTTTACTATATCAATATGGGGATCACATTGGAATTATAGAGAATGACAAAATCAGGTATCATTTCACACATTTATCTGTCATAAATATCGTTGTGAGTGAAAATATGCAATTAACACATATTTTCGAATCATGATTCATAATTTGGAGATTTTGTCAGCCAGAAATTAATTTGACAGTTATTAAGTCCCTCATAAATTAGTTCGATAGCATTCAAAAAGAATAGGTATACATATTTTCGGAGCTTTTAAAAATAAAAGGAAAGAAGTATGAGGTGTATTATTATTATTATTGTTAAACGGAACTACTTTGAATATTATTTAAAATAAAATTCCATAAAATATGAACAAATGTGTTATTCCTCAATCATTCTAGCGTGACCCAAGTCACAAATGACCATTCATAGAAATTCTCAAAATAAAAATTTAATACTTCAAGTTAAATAGTACAATAATCAAATAATATATGGTATATTCTTCGTTATACTTACCTACATAATACTTGTCTTTGTAACTGTAAACCTTTTAAATTTTACTGACTAATTTAAGCAACCCCTCTAGACAGACCCTAGATATTTAAACTCTTTAGTGCACAACAGTAACTTTTTTATATTTTATTTAATTTGTTTAGTATTTCAACGTCCATTTTCCCTAGGTACTTTGGCACAATAAAGCGGTCGAACCTCAGGTCGAATGCTTTCGCTTAGGTAAAATTAAACGTCAAATTTTAAATAGTTGCGTAGAAATGTTAGGAAAGTCTTCCCCTCGATATGTATTGTAATAAGGATTAAACTTTGTATAATAAAAAAATAATAGTATATTATTCAATAAGCATGTAATGTATGCTATTACTCACGAGCCGTAAGGCGAGTGATGTAAATCATTCGAATGAGTAACAGCCATTACATGCAAGTAGAATACTACACTACTTTATCCACAATTATTGTTAAATAATAACATATTAGTGTCATATTTGTTTTAAAAAATAAGTAGAATTTTTTACTGACAATTGTATTTTTTTTTGTTTATGTGGACAAATCTAGTTATCTTTGCTGTTGAAACAAAATTATGAAGTGATTTGATATTTAACATAAAATATTCCAGTTTAAACTTAAAAGTATAAAAAACTAGTGTAATTTTGACTTTTATGTGGAAAGAATTACATATTAAAAGTAATTTTGTTTGTACAGTCAAATTTTTGAAAGATGTTCGATCAAGGTCATCTGTATCATGAACGAATTAACAAATTGGCATACATTTATCTCCCTCATTTACAAAGGCTATAAACGTCTGCGATAAATAATATGGATATAACACGTTTGTCTTTCAAATACTCAAATTGTTTCGACTAGGACATTTCATTTTAAAACGATGCTCGTTGTTGATAATACATTCGCTGTAACGTAAGTTTATTTATTAATTCAGATACATTACCTTCATACCCGTACGGATAATGTTATTTTCTGTCAGTGTCACTGATATTGACACTGTCATTAATCTAATCAGTATCTTTTTTTCACATATTTGGTTTTACATTTGCTAATAAACTTACCAGTTGACTTATTTTTGAATTTTGAACGCTTTTACTATAACATGTATAATAATAAAAAATCCGTAGTATCTTATGTACCCTCATAAAAACTAAGCAAACGACTACTGAATTTGTCAAAATGGGCGGAACAAAAATCTTAATTCATACATTTCGTAGATGACCTTAATTAGGCATCTTTCAAAAAAATTACCATACTCTTTGAAAGGCAGGTAGGATTTGAATTTGAAATATTGATTGAATAATATTATTCCATCGAACTGTCAATATTATTCAATTAACAACAGTAACGAAGGTCATTTATTGATAACAATCGGTTGATTTATGGGTATATTATTTGACAGTTGTGGATAAAAATATAAAAAATAGTGATTTATGATAAAATGTCATTTTATTTTGTGATATGAAATTAATCGTCAAACTTTAAATACTTGCGTAGAAAAGCTAGGAAAATCTTTTCCTCGCTAAGTATTGTAGTAATGATTAATCTTTGTACAATAAATAAATATAAAAATAGCTATTTGTCATTTTATTTTGTGATATAAAATATGGGCACGTAAAGTGGATCTTCAAAACATTAAATTAACGTTTATGGTACAATATTTTGCATACCAACACTATATTATATTGAAATTTGCTTTTCTAATCATTTTACTATAATGCCTAGTTCTAATTTTACCAATATTGCATGAGTATGTGGCTACGTTCGGTTATTAGCTCACCCCGAAGCGCACAAAACCGATCTATTCGCTAGTTTTCAAACCATGGAGCATTTGAACAATGTCTATTTTATGAATGAATGTTGTTATTTTCGTATGACAATCAATCAAAAATGTTTGAATTGTATAAATGAATAATTTCAGGAACATTTTTCTACATAATTTTCAGCTTAATGATGTCCATAATTATTTCCACAGTCTTAATCATTATAAAAAAAAACCTGCGCAAATTAATAAGTCAAAATGGTAGCTCGCGCTATCCATGCTCTATGCGTTCGGTTATTCAAGTTACAGCGCTGGGACTCTGCCGTATCGCCTGGCAATCGCATGACGTAAAAGTGACGTCACTAACATTTTAGTACTGCCTGCCGTATCGCCTAGCGATCACATGACGTCAATTTTACAATCGGCAAGGGATACGACAGATTTAAATGACGAACGCACCCTGTACATGATGGAAACAGAGCAGGAGTGGTACATTGTTTTTATTGTTCTCAATAAAATGAACAATATGCATATATCGCTAAAATAAATCGTACTGTTCATTTAATGCCAATTATAATTTGATTAATTAGTAATTTATTTCGAAGTAAAACTGTAATTGCAAATTAAAGTACTACTTATTACAAATTACAATAAACAATGTGTGTGATTCATTGAAATATGAAACATATTTATAGGCAATATTTTAAACACTGAATTTCATCATACATATTTGCATAACAATCGTTTTCAATTTGATATATAGGTATTATTTTTTAGTAGTTTACTCGTTGGAATGAAGAGTTATCCATGAAAATATTATTAATAAACAGCTGATTAAGTGTGATTAGCGAGCAGTTTACTAGCATTGTTTTTTTCTGCCAATCAAGTATGGATTTTTGTTAGAGAAAAATTATGCAAATAAAGGTTATAGGGAAATTAATTGTACCTGTTTTATTTGAGGAAGGTTTCTGCAAAATAATCTAAAAACGATTACCAGAGAAAAACAATGCTCGCTAATCAGTTGTCCATACTAAGGATCAATATTATTAAATCTGCACAATTTTTGTTATGAAAAATGGTTTTTGGTAATATATCCAAACATGAGAATTATTTGTCTAACGCCCGATATTTCAATCTCCTAATACATGTTCCTAACAACTGTTTGTAAACAAATTTATTAAGCTAGATTTATTAGGAAGATGACAAATTTCGGTATTTCATTGTAAATTTGCTAGGCAAATTGTTATTAGATACTTTTTTGGAATCTAGTTATAAAAAATAGAATAAATTAAATTCGACATGACACTGACATTTTTGCGACAAATATAAATAAGATATGTGTGTTTATAACTCAAATGAGGACAAGAAAAGAACTGCAAATTTTTTCACGGCTGAAGTTCGGTTATTCACCGATATTAACCAGATCCCCCATCACCTAAAATTATTTCATTGCATCTTTCACCAGCCCCAAACCGCATTCGTAACCAAAAATTTTTAAAAATATTTCTATCATGGCGAGTATTATCGTATAATCATGTCTGTAATTTTATAATCAGCATTGCAGAGACATTGTACATTTAAAGAGACTTTCTTGATAATTTGTCTTGCTGTGGTTTTATGTTTAACCCAACAATCTCCAAAAGGATATTTTATATAAATAATCACACGTATATAATATTCCTGAATGACTGGTAGCGAATCTGGAGACTCGGGTTCGAACCCGACAGACGCATATATTATTTCTAATTTTAAATGACACAAAAGTGACCTCCGTGGTGCACTCTCCACCCAGCAATGAATGCTCTTGAGATGACGCCCGATAAACAACCCACATGGTATACGAATAAGTTATCATAATTACCAAAATCTGTGTACAAAGCATATTAACACATCCAGCAATGGGTAATATGCCATGATGACATTATTTATATTTACATATTTGTTTTCTATTAATTCTAAAATATATTCTAAGCTAGGTTTAAAATCCGAAACCTTTCAAAAAAATTGTCCAAATATGAATTATTATGTTTGTATCGTACAGTGTAAAATTTCCGTATTAATATTATAAATTATTTTAAACTTTTCCTCTTACAATATACAATATAAATTTCATTAATACATTTCCATTTTACTATATTTTTTATTTCAGATTTAAATTTTATTAGGTAGCTAACAAATTTATTATCTACTGCAAGCTCCTCTCAAATTTGTTAGAGAATAAATAATTTATAAGGTACGTTATAATTTGTTTGGACATTGAAATACGCAAAAATGGTTGTTAAGTAAATGAAAATTTATTAGGAAGTTCTTAGGAGATTGAAATACCGAAATTTTAACTAATCATACCCAACAAAAATTTTGAGTAATAACTTTTATCTATCATTATTTCAAAATACCAGCATTCTACCATGATTTTTAAATATTTCCACGCTAGTCTCGGAAAAAAAAAACAAGTAGCCATATCTCATAACAATTTTTGATATTAGCCAAATATTAAAAATAATATTTTATTAATTATTCTAAAAACTGGTGTAATTCCTATAATTATTAAACTTGAAAATAATATTTAAAATGATAAAATGACAAATGAAAGTAACTTATGTAGTGACATCTGTCGCATTAACTCAGGGACTACAGGTGTTAAACAATTACACATTAACGATTTGATGTGAAATAAGTGAGGTTATGTCTTGAGATTTTTAGTAATTTTATTTTAATAAACAAATATTTTTATCTACAACTATAGAATTACAAGTACATTACATAGCTAACATCAAATACATTATGCTAGTCATATTACACTAGTGTAGTGGAATATGAAATATTCATATTCCATGGGACGACTTTTTGTATTCTATTGAATTATTGATACTTTTATAAATTTCTGTAGGTAAATATTGATTGATTATTTTAAAATATACTCTAAATTCAACTTATTAATAAAGAAATTAGTTACTCATACTCATGTCAACATGTTACATCAACATCTTTGCAATATGTGACATAAGCACATAAAATATATTTATTTTATATTTATAATCTGTGAAACTGATAGTTGTAGAAAAAGTATAGTATTTGACTTGCATATAATGGCTATATTGTATTGGCTCGTATTGCAATCATCTGAGAGTAATATACAGTAATTTTTTTGAAAGATGTCCGATCAAGGTCATCTGTATCATGAACGAATTAACAAATTGGCATACATTTATCTCTTTCCTTTGCAAAAGCTATAAGCATGTGCGATAAGGATAGATATAACACTTTTGTCTTTCAAAACTCATATTGTTTCGACTAAGGTAGGACATTTCAATTTAAAACAATGCTCGTTGTTGATAATAATTTCGCTGTAACGTAAGTATATTTATTATTTCAGACCTTAATTCATAGCCGTACGAATAACGTTATTTTGTGTCAGAGTCACTGATACTGACATTGTGTCAGTATCTTATTTTTCACATATTTGGTTTTACATTTGCTAATAAACTTACCAGTTGACTTATTTTTGAATTTTGAATGCTTTTATTGTAACATATATTTTCATAATAATAAAATAACAATAGTATCTTATGTACCCTCATAAAAACTAAGCTAACGACACTACTGAATTTGTCATAATGTGCGGAGCAAAAATCTGAATTCATACAATTCGTAGACGACCTTGATCGAACATCTTTCAAATTTTTTACTGTAGTCTACATTATATGTACATTAAATGATATAATTTAATTTCGACACCCGAAAGCATACCAGAAAGGATTTAAAATGTCAACAATAAATAAATATAAGAAATAAAATTCTAATATAAATAGTCGTAGAAAAAGTATAGTTTGTAAGTAGTTTCAAATGACACTTTTACCCGAAGGCAAAATATTGCTCACTTGTCACAGAATATACTATAGCCGCAAAATAATAATTATTTGTTATTATTTATATAAATTAATATTATATTACTGTTTGAACTCGCATCTTGTATCTAGATATTATTTTGAAGTTAAACTTAAAATGATTAATATCGACATTTCAAAGTATCGATTTTCGAAAATTGTAATCAATTTTTTTATGTGTTATATTATGGATGTCATGGCTGAAGAAAGACAAAAATGCTCTCATAAAGACTAGGACTATTTGAGTTGTAATATAAATGTGTACATGATTTTAATTTGAACCAAATATTTTATAAATAATTAACAAGCAGTACAAGGAAACAAATATTAAATAAACATACTACAGATAAGAACAAAGAATAAAAAGTGACACATGCACACACACTTTGATGTAAGTAAACACTGATAACAATTGAATTCTACAATACATATTTCCAATATTTCTTAAATATCAATTCCTAAGTAATATCGATCAAACAAATATTAATAATATAATTATATCCTTACCAAATTAACCCTCGTCCAAAAACAAATACCTGTCCATTCAACAACACTGATTCATTTCACAAACAAACAATCACGCATCGAATAACAATCGCCTGACAATAAACAAATGAGCGCTACACACAACGTGCTATCCACAAACCGGTGGGATTTTGACTGACGAGCTGGGCCGCTATTCGCGTGTTTCGCTCGTGGGACATTGGCTCACGTGTACGGCGCGGGAGGGGGAATGCCCACAAGGGACTGGGGCTAAACAAAGGGGATGGATTATTGATGAGGGTTAAAGTTTAAAGGGTGGACCCGAGTGAAGTTTTATGGTTAGGGGAGAAATTTGTTAATTTACAATTAAATAATTATTGCGAATGGCGAGTGTAAATTTATTTGAACATAAAATGGATTAACAAATAAATAAGTTTTCGTTGCTTTCATATGTGTTGGTTGGATATTTGCTAAATTATAAATTTAATCTTAATGATAGAGTGCAAGAATTACATCACTGGAGAATTTTGGAAATAGTGTAAAAAAATATTACGATGTGTTTTCTACTTAAACAACTTAGATTGTTTCAAGATATAGAAGGATAAAGAAAGTGACTTTAGATTTTATTACTGATGAGGCAGGTAGATAAGGGTGTAAAAATATTGTATCACTGAATTCAGAATTAAATTTTCTAACGAGTGAACAAATAAAAAATATATTTAAAATAAAAAAGTTTGGTCCCGTATTTTGAGAATCATTGCTCGAAATTTTTTTTTCTTTTCTTTAAAGTTGTCGTGAAAATAAATTGTTTGCTCATTTAAACGTCTTTGTTGTTCTTATAGTCCTCGAAATAGCAATGATGGCCCATTTAAAATGAACACCCTGTATATGGAAGATAGGCAATATTGCTAGTACAGGAAACTTTAAAGGTCACTCACGATATCTTAAAACATACAACGCTTCACTTTATTTGAATTTAAGTGATTCGGGTTTTCACATATCAATGACAATGGTGAGTCAAGTCAAAGATTTGCTTTACCAATTCAGTACTTTCTAATTCATTCAAAAATTCGGTAGTATACGAGCGTCATGGTTGAATTATTGAGAGTAAAGCAAAAATGCTTCATATTTTGTAGAATTTTATTTTAAATATGTTCAAAGTAGATACCTTCAACAATAAAAGACTTCACCATTAGTTCCTTCTACTTCTCAATCAATCTTCTTTTGGAATACATTCAAAATAATCATGAATTGCAACATCAATCTCTTCTTCATACCAAAACTTTCTGCTCCGTAATTTTTTGTCCAAAGAATAGAAAAAAGTCGCATATTTTCAAATCAGATGAGTATAGCGGGTGTTTTTCTTAGTTTTACATATTTATTTTTTCGCAAAAACTAAAAGAAATGCTCTCTTGTTGATTCAATATTGTAACTTCTAACTTACTTTTCGTAACTTAATTTCAAACGAAAGATATAGTGAAAATGATTAAGCAGAAGACTCACGTCAACAACCTGAAAAAAATCTTATAAAATAAAACTTGTAGAAATTATTAGTTGTTATTTACTTAAAAAAGAAGAAAAAATATACTAGTATTAAAGAAACATATATATTAATCAATTTACATTTATATCTAAGTCAATAATTATTCCTTTTACGGAATATAAAATTATTTGACATAACATGGTCATTCTCAGTAGTGCCACTGTATAGTATGAAAATAAATTACAATTATATCAAATAACTTTATATTCAGTAAAAGGAATAGCGATTTACTTAGAAATAATTGTAAATATCATTAATTATACATTACTTAATACTAGTACTTTTTTTCTTCTTTTAAAAATAAATAACACCCAATAATTTCTACAAGTTATATTTTATTTCATAAGGTTTTATCAGGTTGATGACGTGTGTCTGCTGCCTAATCATTTTCACTATAATAACTGTTTAAATTTTGTTTTCCACGGCGTTCCTCCTAGCTGCTTTTCCTTGTCTTAATAATTCTAGCGTGATGCTCTTATGGCAAATTGTGTGTGAACACTGGGAAACCGAACAGAGGCGTTTAATATGGGAAAACAGTTTTCCCCGCCGCAACTTTTTGTAGTGTTTTATAAATAGAGATTTAGAGAATAAAATTATGCATTTTTGGGTGTCAAAATTTTAAAATTTACACTTTTGATATCCGAGTAAATTTAATATGTGGTAAACACAGATTTAGTACACGTTATTTCAAGAAATGAGCGTTGACAAACTGTCCTATTTTTGACAGGTTAATTGGTTTGATAGTTTACATGACATGACATTCATTTTTGAAATATTTCCATACTAAATCCATTTTAATTATGTCTTTATTTTAAGGTTACATGGGCACCGAAAGCGTAAAATAAAAAAATAGCATCCAAAAATTCTGAATTTAATTTTTTAAATCTTTATCTAGAAAGCACTACATAATGTTTTTCGGGATAGATAATATTTGAGGAAAACTAATTTCCCATCATAAACGCCTGTGTCACGGTTTCTAGTGTTGACTCTGTATATTATATAATAAATTAATAAAGACGCGATTTGTCACTAGCGCATAATATAAATTGTGAGTCTATACAGGGTGTAACAGAAATAAGTACATTAAATTTAACCAGTGATAGAACTCGTCGGGTGCAACAATATTTCTTAATAACTTTTTTCGAAAACTCACTTTTTTTTCATAATAATTTGATCCAGTGGCAAGAACAATGAAACAATTGTTTTTGACAAATGTGAGTTGTCAACTTTTTCAAATAAATTTTGACAAATAAATCGATTAATAATTATTATAAAAGTTATAATCAGTAAAAATGCCTGCCTGCGATTCATTTCGTCGTCGCCTTCATTGACAATGACCGTGGCCATTTCGAACATTTATTGTGATTTCATTTATACCTGCATCACTTTTAATCATCTTCATGCGTTTTCTTGTTCCGTCAATTGTAGTGTAGTACTTCGTCGACGTCATCCTATAAATATCCTACCATTTTTGGATTGTCCACGTTGTTGTAACATAAAAATTTGACGTATGATTTTTATGTTACCTTAATCGAGGTATTCTATTCTATCTTTTATCTTCTCCGATTTGTGGTTAGTTTCATCTTCTGGTGTATCTACAATTTATTCAAAAGTTTCTAATCATTGTATTCAGTTGCAACCATACACTCATGGCGCATAATGCTCGTCTCAACCACAACGAAAACACAGCTGGACAGCTGTTCGTAGACGCACGCGCAAATACTCCCATTTTGAATTTTGGCATTATGCAACGCGCCCTACGTTGCCGAAATGCATTTGTTTATTTTATTCAAGCATAGGCGGGTAAAGAAATACGTGACAAAACTTTGAAGAATTTTAACTCAATATCTAGAAAGTTTATAAGAAAAAGTTATTAAGAAATATTATTGCACACGATGAGTTCTATCACTGGTTAAATTTAATTTACTTATTTTTAGTACACCCTGTATATTAAAAAATGCAAAAAAAAATTGTTTGAAATGGTATTTGAATGATTCACTTGGCGTGCAGTACAATATTGAATCGGTTTAATTAACAAGTTCACTCGAGGCAAATTCATTTGTACGTTGAAAAATGTGTCGCATATCATATGTCACCTAGTTTTCCGTTCACATAAAAACTGCTATCTTCTAGTTCTAGTCTAAAATAGGTCAATATACTACGTAAATATACAAACGTGGGAGATACAAGTATATTACCATAATAAAACTCTTCTCTAATTAAATTCTTCAACATTATATTCTGGACTATTTATACAATGTTTGCAAATATATACATATTTCTTTTCTAAATGTTATACTTTTTAAAGTACCTTCCTCAAAAAAAAAAAATCTGATGTGGCCAGCACAATACCTTCCGTCAATCTTGTGTATTATGTACAAATTCCATACATAAATTTTCTTGCAAAAGATTATAAATTTTTGGTATTATGTGATTCCCTTTCTCGGCAACTGAATGCCTGTGCATACTCCTGATAACAAACAAACCACATGAAATAAGAAAATTATGAAATTTTGGTTGAAAAATTATAACACTTGTCAGTTATGGACATATTAATTGCTGTCATTTTGACACGGGTCAGTCATGTTACTGCACGCGCCCCATACATAAATTTTCTTGCAAAAGATCCTATATTTCCAGTAAAGTTATTTCATTAACAAACTATGCAAATTGCACTTGACACTGACATCTTCTTCTTCTTCTTCTTTAGTTTTTCCCATTCGTTAGGGGGTCGCTATTTTTTATTTTCTTCTTCCACTCATTTTTGTTTTGCGTGTCATCTTCATTCAGTTCCTTTTCCCTCAAGTCTTCTACAATACAGTCTTTTTATCTTATATATGGTCTTCCTATGTTTCTTCCACCTTCTATTAATATATTCATCTCTCCTCATGACATGTTCAAACCAATGTAATCGTCTCTCATATATCTAGAAACTTCTAACACTAGAGTTACTTCCCTTATTCTTTTATTGATTTACATTTCATTGATACTGACATCTGTCAATTTGAATTATCTGAATATATTAGCAGTTTCCATGGTTAGCATAGCTGGCTGAATTATGAAATTTATATAAAATTTATTATCATTATTATTCTTTAACTCTATATCTGTTGAATATCAAATATAAAATGCAATCAAATCGTATAGACAATAATATATTCTTTAAGTTATAACAACATTTAACTGAATTTTTCAAGAAAAACTGTTAAAATCTTCAAATGAGGGTACTTCCGGTTGACCAATTATAACCAAAATCTAATCAAGTCTGCATATGGTTGTAAGGAAGAGGAATACGCAAGAATTGTAATTTTTGGAATTCTAGTATTGGAGATATCGTCCACGAAAAAGCGGTCACATACACACACACACACACACACACACACACACACACACACACACATACACACACACACACACACACACACACACACACACACACACACACACACGCTCTTACGAACACACACACACACACATACAGACATCATCGTAAAAATAGTAAAATCGTATTGTAAAGACCCTAAAACGTGCTTATTCAATGAAAACTCACCACCGATTTTTTTTACCAAAGA
Organism: Harpalus rufipes; assembly: GCA_951394225.1. Taxonomy (NCBI): domain Eukaryota; kingdom Metazoa; phylum Arthropoda; class Insecta; order Coleoptera; family Carabidae; genus Harpalus; species Harpalus rufipes. The sequence goes on from OX596285.1 coordinate 12,788,279, forward strand.
CAATACCTTCCTTACCTATAGGTGACGGAAGGTAAAAACATATGTTTCTGTGAAATGTATGTACACAAATATGTAATCTGTGATTGTGCTAGTAACCTTAACACAATATTTCAAATAAATAATTATTGTGTTTAAATGACTGCATTACAAAATATTTGAGCTAAGATATGAACAAATGAGTAAAGGTAACTCCATACTTCAAATATTAAATGGGTTAGTCATACTAATGAACACTTCATTTAATTCTTATCTATTGTGCAAAATGATAATATTTTTCTAATAACTCGTCTAGCTACACTTGAATCTTGAATAAGAAATAAATATTTCAGGGTTATATCATTAATTAAATAATATAAGTATAGTCAGATTGGAGTTGCTGTAGTAAATTTGTGTAGCAATACTTTCAACAATAATACTTCACCATTCTTCCACCTACTTCTAAAAGATCCAAACCAATCTTTTTGCCTTCCGTCACCTCTAGGTAAGGAAGGTATTGTCTTTGGTCAAAAAATTTGGTAGTGAGGTTTCATTGAATAAGCACTTTTTACGGACCCTACAACGCGACTTTACTATTTTTATGATGCTGTGTGCGTGTTTGTGTGAATATAATTTCGGCCGCGATATCTCTAATACTCCAATTCCAAAATTACAATTTTTACGTATTCCTTTTCCTTACATCCATATGCAGACTTAATTAGTTTTTGGTTATAATTGATCAAAATAAATATTAAAGAATATTCTTATCTATACAAATTGATTGCATTTTATATTTCATATTCACTGGATATAGAGTTAAAGAATTATAAAGACATTAAATTTTATAAATCAGCCAGCTATGCTATAACCATGGAAACAGCTACTATATTAAGAAAGTTCTAACTGACAGATGTCAGTGTCAATGACAAGAAAATGAATGTGTTGAGGCAGTTGTTAGGGAGGACACGAAAAGACAGGATAAGGAATGTAAGAATACGGGAAATAACTCTAGTATTAGAAATTTCTAGAAAGATACAAGAGAAACGATTATATTGGTTTGAGTATATCATGAGGAAAGATGAAGAGTATATTGGAAGTAATAGAAGGCGGAAGAAACAAAGGAAGACCAAAGATAAGGAGAAGGAAAATGAAATGTGGAAGAAGAAAATAAAACAGCGACCCCTAACGAATATGAAAAGCTAAAGAAGAAGAAGAAGATGTCATTGTCAAGTGCAATTTGTATAGTTTATTTATGAAATAATTTTACTGGAAATGTAGAATCTTATGTAAGAAAATTTATGTATGGAATTTGTACATAATGCACAGGATTGACGGAAGGTAATGTGCTGGTCACATCAGATTTTTTTGGAATACTTTCAAAATAATCATGAATTGTAGTGTCTCTTCTTCAAATGAAAATCTTTTAGCCTATAAAATTTATTTTGTCCAAACAATAGCTAAAATTCGCACATTACCAAATCAAATGAGTAATGTTCTATTACTTTTATAAAAAAAAATAACGCCAAAACTTGAAGAAAATGCTCTCTTGTTAATTTCATATTAATCGTATTCTTTCGCTGTGTTTGTATAATATCCATGTTACATGAATCAGTAAATTGCATGTTGTTTCGAATGCCGATCAGTATCCCCACCCCAAGACCAAGTAATCCAGATCAGTGCCATCTACTCCAACAAAAACTTGGATGAGAAAGATCATATCACTTAAGATTAAAAAAATGGCGGTCATATTTTATAAGTCAATCAGGACAAGAGGTTACATTTAAGGTTCTAAAAGAAATTTAAACAAGAATAAACAATGGTAAATATAGAAAATTGAAATTCATTTTTCCGACTGATTTTGACAGATACTTGTGTTCTTTCGAATAAATTCATTGGCGTCCACGTGACCTGATCTGATCTAATCCATACGATCATTTGGAGCTGATCCAACACAGCGAAAGAATACGGTTAATAGAGAGTTTTCACATAATCGTAAAAATACATACCGTAAACGATAAAATTCAAAATAACGAGAACCTTATTTTATGCATCAAAATATGTTTTCACATACCGTATACGTTATTTTATCTGTCACACAAGGAAAATGGAAGACGAATTAGAAAGGCTTATTTTGATTGTTGAGTTAGTAAATTTAATTGAGAAAGATTTCAACGATGCCTTAATAAACTGTGACACAAACAACATTTAAAATAGAAATATAACTTACAACCTCTTCGCAAAATAAAATGTAAATAACACGCGTAGCTATCTTCCCTTAAAAGCTTGGTTATGTCTGCCTTAACGTCAAATATAAAGTTTTCGACGGACACTATTTCTGGATAAATAAGGTTAAACGTACATACCGTAATTTTTTTACGTACGCATGCGCATTGAAGTCAAATTGCGCTATAGCGTTCAGCATTGCAAATACTGAACTGGTCGACTGTACGGACCGAAATATTTTGGCATTGCGGTTTTAGCTATTGTGCACCCATAATAAAACGATAACAAGTCTTCGGAAAATGATCCCTAGATGAACTATACTTATTTTGACGTTATGTAAAAACTCTCTATTATCAGTCACAACGGTATCTATACTTTAAAATTATTACTTCTGACTAAACTTTCGCATCATAATTGGGTATTCCGGAATTTTTAATTTTTTATTTTTTTCATTAATTCAGTCCAGTAGGACTATGAATATGTATATAATTTTGAGTAAGAAAATACACACATCAAGTGAAAAATGAATTTTTAAAAAATCATGGAAATTCTACTTTATGGTACGCTTATGACGAGCAAACGATATTGACATCTGGGGACCAATTTTGTACATTATTACTAGCTGTCATTTTGACACGGGCCCCATATCTACTTGGCAAGGTGAACAAAGTCACATAACTGCTCGCGCCCTATGGAACATAAAATGAAAATGGCGAGAGGTATTGTGCTGGCTACAACAGATTTTTTAGTATTGTAAAATGTTATTATAGTTTTATCATTATTTAAAATGTTAGCTAATTTATAAGATAATTCATTAATGAAAGGAATTCTATAATATATTTTATTGTTGTTGACATTGTCCCTGCTGTGTGTACCATCAGTGTGTAAATAATTGAAAATTTTGTTAATAAAGGTACCTGGATAACCATTTTCTTTCAAATTAGTTTTTAATTTGTTTAAATTGTCATTATGAAACTCTGGATTACTTAACTGTTTAATTTTTTTAATTTAACTAGTAATAATGCCTATTTTTTGGCTTAGAGGATGATTTGATTTGTAATGTAGCATTCTATTAGATGAAGTAGGTTTTTTGTAACAATCTGTCTTTAAATTTCCTGTATTGTCTCTAATTATTAAAATGTCTGTAACATTTTTATTCTTCCTGGTCCTCCAGCATTAAGAATGGATTAATAAAATCCGAAACGTTTGCAACAAGGAGTATATTATTTTATTTCCTTCAATTTATCCATCATTCGTCGATATTCTTCTACTCTTGTATTAAATCACTGTTTATATGCTATTATCTATTTATCTATACTTATAAGATTCTAGATCTTGTATACAGTTGTCGCTGCTTCTCTAACCGTACTGCCAATTAGATTTCAGCCAGTGTTACATTCTATTTATATACTATTATAAAAGTAAAAATCTTATAAGGCATATACTTTACCTTTCATTACTTCTTTCATGTTTCATACAACATAGAAGTTCCGAATATAAACATTTCTTGCAAACATTATGTTTATTTTCAGAAAATTGTTTTAGTGTATCTGTTAATAATGGGGTCCTCCACTATTATTTTTTTTTTATACTTTTTTATGAAGATTCATCTAAACTTCTAATTTGTTTAATATTCTGTGACATATATATATATATATATATATATATATATATATATATATATATATATATATATATATATATATATATATATATATATATATATATATATAGAGATGATTTTGTGTTCAAACAGTTGACTAGACTAATAATTGGAGTTACATAAATTGATATTTTTCAGCACAAAATATATAAATATATTAAAATAACTCTTGTGGGCAATAATTGAAAATATATGCGTGGATAATAAGCAATTTAATAAAATAATTAATTAAAAAAAACTACATACATCATAGTCCGAGTTTTGATTACCACTGGTAGCTTATGTCATTCAACATATTTTTCACTTTCATCTTAACGCAACGAGTCTGGCGTGGCATAAATTTAAACAAGTGTTATTTGAATTATTAAAAAATCTTTCAGAACTCATATTTTATTATGAATAATACAACCTTTTTTAGTTAGTTAATTTAATAAATATAACAGAATCTAAACTAAAAAAGGTTGTATTATTCTTAAGTGTTATTTGATTTACTTCCGTTGTTTTTTTGTTGTTATTTTCTGCATACTCATACTTGAAAATGGATACCGTATTTTAAAAAATTTGATGTGACCTGTACATTATCTTCCGTCGATTCCACATATTTTGTATAAATTGCACACAGAATTATATGCGAGCTTTCTTACTGAATAAAACTGAACTACTCCCAAAAAGAACACTCTTTTTTACCTCTCGCTACCCTTGGTAAGGGAGGTGTAGGGATCGTGCTAAAAATCACATATCGAGTTTTGGTAAATGACCACGTTTTAAGGTCCCTAGAATCCATTTTTAACATTTTCACGATGATGTCTGTGTGTATGTATGTATGTGTGGATCTTGTATACGCTCTAACTCAAATACTATCATTCAGAAAGTTTTGAAACCATGTATTTCTACCTTATTCTAATATGGAAATATCTGATTAGATTTTGGTGGCAATCGGATAACCGGAAATGGCAGTTTACTTGAAGTTCAAGATAGTTTTTCTTCAAAAAATACCTTTAAATGTAATTTTTTCTCAATTTGTTATTATAAAAATTAAAGATTATTTCATTTTCTACAAGTTTGCTTTAATACTTTTTCTATATATTGCATGGATAAATTTATAAAGTAATATAAAAATGATATACATAGGTAAATGGCGGGAGGTACTGTGTTGGTCACATCAGATTTTTTAAAATAAGAAGTACAAAATAAAAACATATATAGCATTATATTTATAAGATAATATTCTGCTGAATTGGCTTGTGGCTATAATCTGTTAAGTTACCTTATACCTTATGTGATTTGTTTTTGCCACATTAAATTATTTTACTTTTTTATATTTCCAGTAAAATCATTTCACAAATATATTATGTAAATTTTATTTGACACTGACATTCGCCAATTAGTAATATTTGAATATTCTAAATGTTTCCATGGTGCAGCTTTTAGCAGCATAGGTTTGAAGATATTTCTTTATAATTTAATATCTCTAAATTAACTGAATATGAAGATAAAAATTATAATTAAGTCGAACAGGGAATAATATTCCTTCTTATTTATAATAACATAAAATGTCAAAAAATGATATTTAACAGCGTTTTTTCAAGCATAACTGTTAAAATTTTCAAATTAGTGTACTTCCGGTTTCAATTTTTACTACGGTGGAGGACCCTATAACAAAAATATGAATATTTCAACTTTTTTTCATATATAGAATGTATTGTAATTAAAGATTCAGGAAAAATATGCAACTAATTATTTTTTCATATACAGGCATTTTAAATATTAACATTTAAACTTTTATTTAAAAACTAATAACATTGGAAATAAGATATTTTCCATATCTGTTGTTACAAAATGTGTTCAAATGGGTTGCCTTCTACCTGAAGGCAAACATTCGCACAATTTATAATGGAAGCATGAAAGCTCTGTAGCATATTTTCGTCACAGCGTGAATACGAACATCGCCATAGCCACCTAATTGATTTATGCTACACAACTAATTGGAGCGACCGCCCTTTCAAATTTCATCATTTTTCTATGATTAACTGTGCAAATGCTTGCATTCAAGAAGGAACATATTTTGCGACAAATATCTTGTTTTTTTAATAAACTTTAAATATTAATATTGTTTTTTTTTATCAATAGCTTAATAATGTAGAACAATCAGAAAATTTTCGATAAGTTCCCTGAAAAATATAAATATTAAAAAAGTATATAAATTATTTGCAATAGGTACCTGTGGAAACTAAATAGAAATACATAATATTGTTAAAAAAAATACTTTCTTCAACTGGTAGATAAAGTGAATAAAATTATGATTAAACAGAATAAAGCTTTTAATTTTATTTTCATATAGGTAAGAAAAAAGGCATGATTCGTATGTAATAGTTTAGAAACTCTGGGTGGTAGCATGAATCTAGATTAGGAGATGACTAGGGAGGAGATGACTAGCAGTGTTTTAACTCTGTCAATCGCTTATGGTTTATTTTAGAGAAAAAAAATCAAATAATAGTTATAGAAAATAAAAATTATAGATTCAGCTGTAAGCACTAGGTGAAACATTATAACAAAAATAATTAAAGAAACACTTGACGTAAGTTTCACAAATAGGCTTTATTAAACATTTAATCGATTTCGGCTTCTTATGGCTTCTTCAGAAGATGTACAGCATTAAACTAAATACAAGAAATGTTACATGTTCTTAAATACTACATTAGCATATGTTAACTATAACAAGATTAGATAGAAAATTCTGCAATTAGGATTTGCCAGACAGAATGAAGTAAATCTACCTGGTCATTTATGATGTTTGAACCATTTTTAATGGCATTTTGTATCTCGTATGCTTCTAGCAAATCTATCTTTGGACCTTTGTCTGCTATATATAAAATTTTAAGTTTCTTAGACCCCAATTAGCCAAAAATTTGAATGAGATGAACCATACCTGTAAAAAGAAGAATCTTAAAATTTTACATGTAGCAGACAAAGTTTCCAATATGGATTTTCTAAAAGCATACGAGATACTACAGGTCATTAAAAATTGTTCAAACATCCTAAATGAGCAGGTAGATTTATTTTATTTTGATGTTTAGCAAATCCAAATTGAAGAAGTTTCCATCTAATCTTGATATGGTTAACAGATGTTAATGTATTATTTAAGAACATGTAACAATTCTTGTATTTAGTTTAATCCTTTACATCTTCTGAAGAAGGCCTAAGAAGCCCAAATCGATTAAGTGTTTAATAAAACCTATTTGTAAAACTTACATCAAGTGTTTCTTTAATTATTTTAGTTATAGAAAAATTAATTATTCGCAACAAGTTAAAACACTGCTAGTAATCTTCTCCCTAGTCTTCTCCTAATCACCATTCATGCTACCCCCATTTTTAAATACACACACACACACACATGCACGCACACACACACATACACACAAACACACACAGGCATCATCATGAAAATGTTAAAATTAGATTCTAAGGACCTTAAAACGTGGTCATTTACCAAAATCTCGATATGCGATTTTTAGCACGATCCCTATACCTCCCTTACTAAGGGTAGCGGGAGGTAAAAATGAAATCATGTGAGTATGTATTATTCTACTTACGAGATATTTTGGAGTACGTTTTAAATAGTACAAATTAGTGTAACTAGGAATAAATGCATATATGTATTATCACGAAAATTTTAGTATGTTCATTTGTTTGTAATATCTTGTTATGTGTAATTAAAAACCAAAGTGCACAAATCAGAATATTTTTAAAGTTCTTGTCCTCTTGCACTTTGAACCTTTGACCTCTGGCCGTCCTCTACGTCGAGGTGGTGAGGTGAAACACCGGGCTACATGTACCGAGTTCGTGCTCAAAGGTCATCGGCGACAGCTCAAGGTTATATCGCATGTGAAATCAACATACGCCCAACACAATCGTGATGCAACACGCACAGCAGGAGAGTCACACTGGTTGCGTCATGGCTGGACAATAACAAGTTACAATAGGTCTTTAACATCCGCGCAGATTGGTTCAAGGACATCTCTATAGTTACCAAAATCCGAAAATGATAAAATTCCTAAAAAAAACGACTAACGCATATTCCATTGTATTCTTAAATCATATCTAGAATAATGACGCCATCTCAATAGAAAAAGTATAGATTATTTTATATAAATCAAAAAATTACTTCATACATATATTGATTTATAAAAATATTTAAAATTAATATACTTTTCATTCATTATATTCTTCAAATATTCTCGGCCCTGATTTTGTATCATAGTTTCATACGCACATACAAATACACGTATACACATATACTGTGTATGAAATATCAGTGCAGGACCAAGAATATTTAAAGTTTTAGATTCAAAAAGTAAGTGTAAATAACGAAATATTCTACATGAATAATTTAAGACAGGAGTAGACAAAACAACTTGTTGCTGTCAGCGTTTTAAACTAATACACAAATGTCTCTTGGAAAACAAAATCAGATGCATATATAGTTAAATCTCTCTTAACGGACACCTTCAATAAACACCTTTATTAACTGGACAATTTTACGGGAACCGGCATTTTTATATTGATTTTTCTATTAAACATATCTCTATTAAGCGGACACGCTTTTAAACGGGGCACAAACACTAATTCTTGATCCGATTTTTAAGAAATAACCTCTCATATATGGCCGGCAGATAAAATCATTAGCGTTGTACTGGGGATTTCACTGTTTATGATATATTTCGGCTTCAGTCAAGCAGTCGTTCTTATTACAGTACTTAAATAATACGCATGACTACATATTGGATTTTGCGTTTAAGTTAAATTTAAGTTAATTAATTTTAAAGTTTAAAAATGACAACATGTACTGGTAAACGTGTGATGTTTATGTTAACGTTGCGAGAGAAGCTACAAGTTATTGAAGTTTTCAATAAAGAAAAACTTACGTGTATATGAGTATGTCAGCAGCGCGGGAAATCTCAAGCAGGTGAAATTGTAAAATGGAGGACAGAACTATTGAAAAAATTTTATTCACGTGTTAGGCTTCAAATGAAGAGGCGCTTTTTTAAAACTGAGGGCCTGTACATTGACAAACTTACTCCTGAATGGTTTATTACGGAGCGAAATAAAAACATTCCGGACTTATAATTAGAGCAAAAGCTAAGGAAATTTCGTAATATTTAGGTTGCGAAAATTTCATTGCTCTTGATGAATATTTGTCATTATTCATCATCAATTAGGTTTGGATTAGATCTGTAATCGGTAGTGGAATCAGGCACCGGACAACTAAATGAATGTGCCGAGTTGGAAACAGTATTAATAGGTCTAGGAAGCAATATGTAGTGGCGCGACAGTGCTGTCATTTTGTCACCCATGAGTTGAAAACATTTTAGTAATTTCATTTGTAACAGTTTATGGTTTTAGTTATAGAGCCAGTAAGGATTTATTTCGTGATTTCTCCAGGTTTAAAATGTATTACAGTCACCGTCTAATGGGGACTTATACAATTCAAATATTTTGGTCGCCATCTAGTGTGTAAAAAAGTATTTAATAATTAGTTATGTATTGAGCAAGATTTAGCTCTAAGTTTGACATTTATCACGTGATCCATATTTGGTCCCACGTGATCACAACAACCATTGTTTGAAAAGGAACATGAACATGTCTGAGACTGAACACGGAAGTTGAAATAATATGATTAATATAAATTGAATATGAATTAGTAATGTGATAAAAAAGGAAGTTTAATTATGTACAATATAATAATAAAATGACGCAAACCTATGTTTGTAAAGTGGACAAACATAATCAAACTTATTTTGGAAACACAAGTACAGCAACTTTAATAAAGCTGTCTACTAATAAAGAGACACAAGTTTATATTAATAAAAACACATATAAAAATAGATAATAAGCAGAACAACTCCACACAAACAGATATAAAGATTAATAAGGAAAGTAGTACCCAAACAGTCAACAATTATTATGTAAGAAAGTTATTTGGTGCCGTATAGACATCGTGAAATGAAACTAAATTTGATGATGCTGTAATATATATATTTCACTGGCTTATCAGTAGAACATTTTAATGTTCTATATGATTTGTTAAATCCCACAGTTATGCCAAAGTTGAAATACAGATATTTCCAAAAAACGCCAAAGAAAAGTAAATTTAATATTTTAACATCCAGAAACAAATTATGTATGACTTTAATAAGATTAAGACGTGGATATACATAAAAAGAAATTTCATTATTTTTTTCCGTCTCTCTCAACAGTGGAATTTGTATTGTTTACATGGATTCAGTTCATGTTTTTTCAAATTGAAACGATGAAATCGAATTTGTTTTCCCTCCGTGAGAATCAGAAAGATTCGATTCCACAATGTTTCATTAATAACAATCACTACACATAATAACTTAACCAAACTTTGCTGACTAAATAACAAATTATGGGATCAACGGGGTGGTGCTGTAGAGAGAAAGCATTTGATCGACTGGGCCATGGTATATCACCTCGCTCTTTCTAAAAATTTCTTGTCCCTTTCTAAATTTTGTGGAGGGAGGTCCGCTGCCGATCCGCCGTCGATGACGTCAAAATCATAAGTCCCCATTAAGTATAGATTGATGCTCAACTTATCCCTTCTCCGCACTCTGTCCCTGTGCGGTGTTGTCGCGTCTTCATAGCTTAGCATTTTCAACATTGCCTCTGAGTTGGCAACAGTGCAGAAATCGGCAGTCCATACTTTTTGACGGCAACTATAACTGTGTTTATTTTTTGACATAATATAGTTTCGAAATTCAATAAGCTGATGAACATCGTTGCGCTGTTTGATATAAAGTTTAGCGTAAAAGAAGCAGATAAACGTTTACTTTTATATTTAATGATAAAATATAGTACCGATTTTTTTTCCATTTTAATTATCTTACATATAAACAAATATTAAAATAGAAGTACGTCTATGTGAGAAGTAATTTTAAAATGATTTAGAAGGGGGTAGTTACCATATGTTAAAAGTTAATGAAATTCTTATTTCTTTACAATATATGACTCATAATAAGATATATAATGCAATAAAATTCGCCATTTATTAAGTAAATATTTCAAAAAGTTATTTAAAATATTAATGATTCAAATCGACCTCTTCTCTGTGACGTCACGCTTACATATTTAAAGCCACTAATGTCGCGTGTCGTTGTTTTACAGCGATGGAATGTGACATGCCAAAGTGACAGTTGATGGTGATACTGACGCCGTGGACATAACCTTGTTTCTATTTATCAATTGTAATACAAAACGTCATTTCAAACTTGCTCAAACAAAAATAAATAAGTAAAAATATGTGCTAACTTGACAGCAATCTAACCTAACAAACAAGTTCCCCTTACCCCGCAAAACATACGTCGCAAAATATTTTTGTCATACTTCGAGCAGCACGTCGAAACTAAGTTGCAACGGAAACGGTAAGAGTAACGTCACAATATAGTGGGAATATATATGTCCGGTATTTTCAGTAATTTTTTTCTCATTTAAAAACAAAAATTGTGCAAAATAAAAAAAATAGAAAATTTAAAAATACCTGCTTCTAATAAAAAAATCAAAAAAGGCGAAACTACCCCATTGAATTTATAGTTATTTTGTGATTATTTAAGATATATGTATGTATCTAATCAGTTCTTTTATTATCTGTTTTATTCAAAACTTCAATTTATCCATGGTCACCCATATTACACTATCAAGCCATCACAGTGTGCGATAGTTCATGGAAGCAATCTATAGATGTCACTACTATTTCGTATTTCGAAAAATACATGACTGTCCTATCTGTAGTTGAGGTGATCCATGAGTGAAATTAAGCACATGTGCTGCTGAGAGTAGTGATAAACAAGTCATTGTTGAGCTCAGTTAAGCTAATTTTAAATTCACGGTCATAATTTAAATTTTCAATTGCGAACATACAATAAATACATGACAGACCCCCAAAGCACCGTAGATCATAATAATTTTGCAAAAAAAATAACGAAATAACAATAGCCGTAACTTCTTGTTGTATGTATGTATGTATATTTGATTTCGAATATTATGATACTGTCAAATAATGAAAATCTCTACTTATACCATTTCTATAATATTAGGCTTAGCATGTAGGATTTTTTCTTGTGAAAATGTAATAAAACAACGCATACCTAGTGTGAAAATGAATTACAAACTTTTCTTGAAAATGATTCCGGAACCACTGTACCAATAAATATGGTGCTCATTACCGTTACGGGGTTCTTCTATCAGCTGATTGCTATGGATCTCAGTAACATGTGGTTCCAAGAGGACGGCGCGACCTATCATACTACGGGAGTAACAATTGATTTTTGCATCATCAGAGATCAAGCAGTATCATCTCCAGAAATACCGGCATCAATTGGTCAGAAAGATCTGATTTGACGTCATGTGACTTCTTTTTGTGGGGCTTTGTGTAATTAAAGGTCTATGTCAACAACCCACAAACAGTTTCCGAGTTCAAGACCGAAATCCAACGAGTTATTAATGAAATTGAGCCACATAACTGCCAAAAAAATTATTGATAATTTCATCAAAAATGTTAAAGTATGAGTATGAGAACAGAGTCCTGAAGGTCATTTGAATGACACTCATTCTTTTGCATAATTATTATTGGATATAGAGTTAAAGAATTATGAAGATATTAAATTTCATAAATCAGCCAGCAATGCTAACTTAACCATGGAAACTGCTAATATATTCAAAAAATTCAAATTGACATATGTCAATATCAATAAAAAGTAAATGAATGAAAGAATAAGGGAAATAACTCTAATGTTTCTTGAAAGATATAAGAGAGACGATTACATTGGTTTGAACATGTCTTAAGGATGAATATATTGGAAGAAAAATGAATAGTTTAGTAATAGAAGGTGGAAGAAACATAGGAAGACCAAATATAAGATGGAAGGACTGTATTTCGGAAGACTTGAAAGAAAAGGAACTGAATGAGGACGACACGCAAAACAAATATGAGTGGAAGAAGAAAATAAAAAATAGCGACCCCTAAATATGAGAAAAACTAAGGAAGAAGAAGATGTCAGTGTCAAATACAATTTGCATAGTTTGTTTATGAAATAATTTTACTGGAAATATAAGATCTTCTGCAAGAAAATTTATGTATAGGGCGCGTCCAGTGACGTGGCTTTGCTGACTTTGGCAAGCAAATATGGGGACCCGTATCAAAATGACAGCAATTAATTACGTCCATAACTGACAAGTGTTATAATTTTTCATTTAAAATTTCATGATTTTCTTATTTCATGTGGTTTATTTGTTATCAGGAGTATGAAATTCAGTTGCCGAGAACAGGAAACATCTCGGGAATCATAAAATACCAAAAAATGAAATTTTGAATGAAAAATTATGACATTTGTCAGTTATGGACATAATTAATAGCTGTCATTCTGATACGGGCCCCCATATCTGCTTGCCAAGGTCAGCAAGTCACGTGACTGCTCCCGCCCTATACATAAATTTTCTTGCAAAAGATCCTATATGTATTTCCAGTAAAATTATTTTATGAATAGCTTAGTAATAGAAGGTGCAAGAATCAAAGGAAGTCCAAAAATAAGATGGAAGGGCTGTATTGCGGAAGATTTGAGAGAAAAGCAACCGAATGAGGACGACCCGCAAAACAGAACGAATGGGAAAAGCTAAAGAAGAAGAAGATGTCAGTGTCAAGTGTCATTTGCATAGTTTGTTTATGAAATAATTTTACTTGAAATTTAGAATCTTTTGCAAGAAAATTTATGTATGGAATTTGTACATAATACACAGGATTGACGGAAGGTATTGTGCTGACCACATCAGATTTTTTTATTATTAGTATAAATGTGTCTGCGGGAAAGTTTACATTGGCCAGACTGGTAGAACTATTTCAATAAGATTGAATGAATACCAGCGGTCGTTCAGATTGAATCAGCCAGAAAAATCTTCAGTTGCAGAGCATGCCCTGGAAGAATTCCACCATATAAAATTCGAAGAATCAAAAATACTAGCGAGACCAACACACATAACAACAGGTTAATTAGAGAAGCCATTGAGGTTTTCAAAACCAAGAATAATAATCTCAATCATTGTGACGGTTTAGGTCTTAGTCTGGCATGGGTTTCTATATTAAATATGTTATAATTTGTCACCATGGTTACCTGTTGCTAATGTTTTGTTATTATTTATTTATATATTTGTTGTTTATTCCCTGAAGAAGGCAGCAGCTCATGCTGCCGAAACGCCGGTTTTCATAAGAAGAAACAAAACTAAAATTAAAAAGGTTGTATCATTCTGAAAGATTTTTTAATACTTTATAAATAGTTGTCTTTAATCTAATTTTATTTATATGCAAACAACTCCACGAGCATAATCCACATCTATTAATTTTAAGAAATAAATAAAGAACACAACTGTTTAGGGTAAAATTACTTTAAGAATGGGACGCCTGACGTCACGATAGCTGCGCGAGGTTCATGACGTAGGGTCTCAATTTCAACTTATAGGTGCGTATCTATTACTGATACGCCACTGGATGTACCTATAAGTTGAAATTGAGACCCTACGTCATGTTCACGTCATAAACTTCGCGAAACTGTTGTGACGTCAGACGTCTCCTTTTTAAAGTAATTTTACTCTAGAGAGACACTAGACGGTTGGATTTACTAACCCAGCAAATTTGCTGGGTGAGTTGGGTCAGTATAGGATCAGTTCAAGGTTACTTAAAATATGCCAACTAAACACAAGTAATCTAGATATTATAAAAGTCCCAAATATACGGCCAATGTAAATATATTTATGATGAAAAACTAGCTAAATCAATGCTTCCGAATATGTAATCTACTTACGGTATACTAAATAGAAAACCTTGAAATCAATTTTCTTAGAATTTTCAAGGTCCAATTTTTAGTTATTTTTTACTACATTCAATGCATGTAACATGTGCATGTTTTGTATAAGAATGCAATGGTGTTGCTAAACTCCAACTCCGACCATGTAGGGTCCAACCTTCAAGGCGGCTGGTCGCGGAATGTGGTGAAGGTCTGGGAATCTTCCACTCGCACTTCTAGGAAAGGACGCTGGCCTTGACACAGGTAGAGGTGTATGGGCCCCACACCATGCAAATACAAGAACAGGATTTTTTGTTTCCAGTCAATACGTTTAGAGTGGTGATTGTTAGAAGAGGTAGTGTCTCACTATGGAATGTGGTCCTCCACTATTTTTTTTTCTAAATTGAAAGCTAGTTGTATAAAATTATTTGTTAAGCCGTAACATTTGTTTTTAATATTCTGTGACGTAGATGATAAGCTCATTTTGTTCTCAAATACACAAATAGTGGGGTTCGCTAATAAATGGAACTATTTCATTTATAAAAATAAAATTTGTTTAAAATAACTTTCGTGATCAATTTGGAAATATGTATGGATAATAAGCAATTTAATAAAACAACTACAAAAACCTAGGTACGTACGTTTTAATAGGGTACCTATATACTCAGGGTATGGCCATGACGTGCTCGCGTTTCGTCCGCCATTAGAGGGCCACTGTCATATTCGTTGTTGCGCAAATTATTATGTATTTTCGTGGCTACTTGCTTTATTTTAATGCAAAACACATTTAAATATACTTCTAATATTTATTTAAAGTGTAAGTAATACTTTTATTTTATTTATTTGTATATTTTCCTGATATACTGAGTACGATGACTGGCAATATTGAAAACAAATAAAAATGACCAATATTAAGCACAAACATTTAATTTTTTAAAAGGTAAGTTTAAAATATATACTTATTATGTAAATAATAACCACAGTTATTAAATTTGATGTGATAATAACAACCTATATCATATGCTATACATAACCTCCAAATCTGTGTCATAATAATAATTATGTATCTCTTAAATAAATGAATTTTTATTACCTTTATAGATTCATAGTGTGATTATTTAATATTCCTGTATACTATAATATCACATTTCTTACAAATAAATAGGGAAATGAATTATCACGTATGTTTGACATTGGCTCGCTTATGGCGGCGATCTTGCCCCATGGCCATATCCTGTATATAAAGGTACCCTACGTTTTAATTGCCACTGGCACCCTCTGTTATTCAACACATCTATCATCTTCATACAAACACACCTAATTTCTATCAGGCGCAGTAACATAATTCAAATAAGTACTTATTATTTAATTTACTTTCATTGTATGTTGTATCGTTATGTTCTGTATTCATTTGAATATATAGCAAAAGGCTCAAAAGTATGACGTAAGAATTTGGAATACAGTAGATGTGTAATACAGATTTAAAATATTTTAAAAACGAATACCTTTTTTTTAAACTTTGCTAGTTTCTATCAAAATCGTATGATTAACGTTTAGTTTTAATATATAAGGTGTTCATTTTACATGGGCCACTATTCTCGAGAACTGTGAGAGCTACAAAGACGGTTAAATGGGCAAACAATTACTATTTTATAAGACAAATTTAAAGAAAATAAAATTATTATTTTTCGGCCACTGGTTCTCAAATTACGGTACCTATAACTATTTACCTCTCGCTAACAGAGAGGTATTGGATTCATGCTACAAATCGCATATCCAGATTTTATTGAATAAGCACGTTTTAAGGTCCCTACAATCCGATTTTAACATTTTTACGATGATGTCTGCGTGTGTATGTGTGGATGTATGTGTATGTATGTGGGATTTTGGAAGGACGATTACTCAAAAACTATAAGACTTTATATTTGTTTAACTACGTATTTCCCAATCGGACATACATGGGAAGATCTGAAAAGGTTTTGGTAACAATTGGACAACCGGAAGTAGAAGTTCTTGAAAAAATATTATTTTTTGAAAATTTTTCTTGCTAATATTAAAGAAAATTAAATTCTCTATCTGATAGGTACATTTAAATATTTTATTATATATTTTATAGATTTAGAGATAAAAGAAATATAATATACAAAATAATCTGTTTTAATAAAACGCCATGGAAAATAGTTGAAAATTTAAATTGTTTGTAACTGACAGATAAATGTCAGTGTCAGAAATCCGGAGACATTACTCAAGACTTTTTCTGGGAAGTACATACATTATATTATTTCTTAATGTATTAATAGTTAAATATTTAATATTATAGGTAAATTACACATACCCTTCAGAAATACTGTTACTCAGGACAATGAATTGGAATCATCTCGAAAAAAGAGTAGGACAAAATTTCTTCATAGAATGAATTTAAATTTAAAAAATCTAAATATAAGGAATAGATATAAGTAGAATTTTTGGTGTAGAGTGCAGGTATACAAGAAATGTTAAATACATTAGGGCGCGAGCAGTCATGTGACTTTGTTGGCCTTGACAAGCAGATATGGGGGCCCATGTCAGAATGATAGCTAATAATTATGTACATAGATGTCAAATATCATAATTTCTCATTCTAAATTTAGTAACTTTCCAATTCCATGGGGTTTATTTTCCTCGACAAATAAATTCAACACTCCTGGTGACAAATTAACTACGTGAATTTAGAAAATCTTGAAATTTTTAATGAAAAATTCTGACATTTGCCATCTATGTACATAATTACTAATTATCATTCTGAAACGGGCTCCCACATCTGCTTGTCAAGGCCAACAATGTAACATGACTGTTCGCGTCCTATACTTATGTAACAAAAAAAAAGGAAATGGCGAGAGGTATTGGGCTGGCCACAACTAATTTTTTACTTTAAATAAGAACATATATTTTTAATTTGTTCATTCGATTAAGAATTTAATTCTGAATTCAGTGATATAATATTTTTATAGCCTTATATAATTATTTGTTTTGAAAAAATGCATTTGTATTTTTATATTAATTTGATTCAAATATAGCTATAATAAGAGCGCTAGGAATGGAAAAATTAAATACATGCAATTTTTCACATAGAATTACAGTGCCCTGACAGAAAAGTGAATATTTTATTCTCTTAATTGATCATAAATGTCAACGCAAACAAAATATTCACGTATTTCTTTCATGGCATTCTAATTCTTTTTTCCATTCATGACACTCTAATTATAGCCATATTTTAACTAAATTAATATAAAACTTTATACACATGTTTCTCAAAAAAATTGTAATATAAGGGTGTAAAAATATTATATCACTGAATTCAGAAATAAATTCTCTAACGAATGAGCGAATAAAAAATGTATGTTCTCATTTAAAATAAAAAAAAGTTAGGTTAGGTTAGAGAACCACTAGTCCAAAAAATTATTTTTATTTTCTATAGATTTATCTTGTTAAATAGAAATTGTTTGCCTATTTAACCGTCTTTGTAGCTCTTATAGTTCTCGAGATAGCAATGGTGGCCCATTTAAAATAAACACCCTGTATACAACCTATTTTCCAATTTGTTTCTATAGAGATACAAATAATATACCCGTATTATCAAAAATATGTTAAATATGAATAAATAAATAAAATAATTTCATCACGGCATATTACCCATTGCTGGGTGTGCCAATCTGCTTCAACACAGATTTCGGTAAATATGTATTAAAAGAATTCGAGAAAAGCGGCATTAAAACTTCTGCGATGTCAACTTTGCAAACATCTAGAGCGAAAGAGATAGATCTGTAAAATAATAAAAAATAAATCATATCTGCCCAAATTCATTTTAAGAAAATATGTAGATACATTTTTCAATTCCCTTATTGCATTTATAATTAATATGCTGTCCTACATGCTTCTTGTTTATATGTATACAAAAAGAGTTTTTGCACGTGTTGTTTGTTGTGAAAAAGAATTCTTATTAATCGCATCGTAAACAAATCAAAATACATTTCAATAATTATTTAAAAATGAGTAATTAAAGTCAAGCAATAATTTAAAATCAAAGTCAAACTTCTTTGCACTTTGTAAATATCAAATAATAATACATAAAAATAATATTTATGTTTGAATTGCAGCAAAAAACCTTCTTATTTGTTATGAAACTTTCTGCCTTTCAACAAGCCACACTTTTCTGTATTTATATAAATATGTATCTACGAAACAAATACAAAATACAGCAGACTCATGCCCATATTCATCAAACACTCGTAAAGTTTGAAAACGGCTCGTTACAATTTTTGACAAATAGAATTAATCTTGAAAAATTGCATTTCGATATTTTTCTTTTAGTGTCGAATGATTTTACTGGATAAAAATGATAGCGAACCGTTTAAAACAGGGCATCGAACCCGTCAAAAACTGGGTTCGGTTCAGGTTAATTTATTTTTTGAGAGATGGGTTCGGGTGTGGTTCTGGTTCAAACATTAATAAAATGAATTAATGTTTTGGAATAACAATCTTTATATAGAAATAATTTAAAATACGAGCCGGAATTTACGCAAGACAAGAACACGAACACAATTTTCACAGACAACACAGGGTCGATTATCGTATTACGATTACGCGTACGTTTCGAACTTAAAATGAACCTGAACCTGAACTCGAATTTTAACACTCGGGTTCAATTGAAAAATATTTTTGAGGTTCGATTCTGGGTTTGGGTTCGCTAAAATTTTACGGTTTGGTTCCGGTTTTGGTTCGGTTCAGGTTCGGGTTCGATGCCCTGGTTTAAAATTTCACCGGTGTATATGCATATGGACATCAGACATTTCGAAGAATCGCGAGACTAGGATAAGAGTTAGTTGAGATTTGTAGGTGAAATATTGTTCACTTTTTTATCTCTCGCAAATATAGGTATTGGATTCATGCTAAATATCGCATATCCAGATTTTAATGATTAAAGCACGTTTTAAGGTCCCTACAATCCGATTTTAATATTTTTACGATGATTTGTATGTGTGTGTGTATGTGTGTGGGGATGTTGGAAGGACGATTTCTCAAAAACTATAATACATAATATCTATGTACATAATTACTAATTGTCACTCTGACACGGGCCCCCATATCTGCACTTCAAGACCAACAATGTGGCATGACTGCTGGCGCCCTATACAGTCCATACGATTTAACTTGGCGACCCAAAAGAATGTAATTCAGTTCACTATTCCAAAGTTGCGTTTTGTCAAATATTTAATGCCGCACAGCTTCAGAAGTGAAATAGTGATTTTACAATGTTTTATTGCCTTACACAAAGCAAATTTCATCCTAATACACATAAACTCGGGGTGTCAGGTACTTTTCAACCCAAGAAGTTATATTCACACATAAGCGTTGGTGCATTTTTTTCTCAATAGCAATAGAAGTTTTATTTTCTTCACTTTATTAATTTAAAAAATAATTAATTATAATATGATTTATATAATAAATAATTCATTCCAATATTTGTAATATATTTTTTTGTATGAATAATTTCTTTTTTTTGTAATATTCGTAATTTTGAACTTTGAACTTCATTTTTCTTCGGTACGCCTATGGATTTTATAACTTTCCCATTACCGCAGTGATAATGTGAATTGCCCCAACTCGCCAAGTTACATCGTATGGACTGTACCTATATAACCAAAAACGGAAATAGCGAGAGGTATTGTGCTGGCCAAAACAGATTTTTCTACTTGTTGAAAACAACAAAATGGGGGCTGTGTTTGTAAAATTATGTATTATAATAATTTTTGTACCTTTTTTGTTACAATTAATATACATATAAATTGAGTATTTATACATTTATATTCGTAACAAATGTGTTTTTGTTAAATTTATAGTTGCCGTAATATGGACTGATGCTCAACTTTTTCCCTTCTCCGCACCATGTCTATTGCCCTGCGGTGTTGTCGTTCCTTCATAACTTAACATTTTCAACATAGCTACTAAAATAGCAACAGTGTATAAATCTCCAGTCCATACTTATTTGACGGCAAGTATAATAAATAAATAAAGAATGGGGGTTTTATAAAATATACCATATTTTTTTTTTGGAAATAACATAATTTTGACTGCAGCGACACCATAATTTTAAATATTTCATCTGGCAACACTGTTTGACTTGCACTACGAAATGGACCCGGAATAAATTCTTTCGCTTTCGTGGCCGTGCGCCTGAATGCCTGGTCGCGAATCTGGGGACCCGGATTCGATCCCGAATGATACCAAAAGTTTTTCGTATTTTAAATGGCATAAAATTTGCCCCTGTGATGTAGTCTCCACGACAGTAATGAGAGCCTGTGAGGTGACGCCTGATAAGTGCCCGCACGGTACAAATATTTTATCATTACCGATATCTGCGTACAAAGCAGATTGGCACACCCAACAATGGGTAATATGCCGTGATGATATATTTATTTTAGTTATAAATTCTTTGTCACTTTGAAATTTAATATAATTAGGTATGTTAATCAGTATTTTCAAAGGTCCTTTATTATTTAATTATATTTCTTCTATAATCTATAGGATTCCAAAAGGAGTAAAATATATTAAAATATGTCATTCCAATATTCGAATGACGGATATGAAGATGATTAAGATATCCGGGATTGTTCCGCATATTCACGAACGCTTAGTCACACTGTTACATAAAAATGCTGAATCTTATTGTGTAATTTGTAATTAGTTACCATGACTAAGCTCTAGTTAAATTTAATCCAAATTTAAAATAGGTATATTATCATGTACAAAGATCATTTTAATAGCAATTAGCCTCGATATTAAACAAGTGTAAAAAAAAAACGTGATAAAAATGAATAAATTAATACAATTATTCTTTTTCACGCATATCCGAGTGTATATCTTTTGGAGAATTTTAAAATAAAGATTCTACAATGTTTTAAATTACAGAAACGGTAATAGGGTCATTTCATAAATTTCAATTTCCTCTAAAAACACCATAAAATTATTATTTAATCATACACTCACTAAACGATCTCAATTGGGATATTTCACTACGTAGAGATAGCGTGGTGCATCAACGTCAAATCTTCAACAAGGGAGCACATTTGTTTACCTTCCACGAGCGTATCATTGCTGTCAGTAGTTTTTCTTTGATTCTTCTTCTATTTTGACTTTTCTTTCAGTGTTTTTTTATTATTTATATTCACTTATTTCCTGTTTTATTAATTGTAGCAGTAAAATTCGTGACGTCACGGTTTGTTACTCATAAAAGACATTCCTCTCTCACACACACAACGGTCCACGTAGTTTCCGTTTGCTGTTGTAATCAAACTAACCTAAAATTGTGACAGGTGACAGCAGAGTTAAGAGTAAAGGTATGCAAATGAAACATTTATTAAAATAAATACCAAAAGTTGTATGAAATATGTTTTTTGTTAATATATTGCTGTCACGAAATCAAATTGACAAATGGTAACCCAAACAATCATAGTTCCAAACACAACCGGTAGAGAGCTACTGCCGAATCCGCCAAGCCGTAACGTATAGCTAGTGATGCCGTGGGATCTCGCGTGTTCGAGATCTCGTCTCGAAAATCGAGAAATTTCGAGACGAGACTATCATAAGTCTCGTCTCGAAAAATCGAGACGAGACGAGAGGAATGCCCTCGAGATTTGCTCGAGACGAGAGCAGGTATTCGAGATCTCGATTGCACGAATTTTTTTTAATATGTATATAATTAAAGATACAATAAGAAAAATAATTATCAGTACAAATATATTCATTGCCTGTTAATTATTTATTTATTCATTTTAAATTTATAGGGTTTTAGTATAAAGAATAGGAACAAAAGTGTTCCCTGTGATGTACTCTCCACGCTAGTATTAAATGCCCTTGCTGCGAGTAATATTTGTTCAGTATTTTTTTACTTACCTGTTAAATGCCAGTAGTATCTACTTACTCCTTTATTACGTCCAAGTTGATGTTAATTTATTTTCCTGATAGATGTAAGTATAGAAAATTTATAACATGTAAGGGTAATATTTTATGAATTTATTTTATATGTATTCATATACAAATAATAAATAATTAGAGCGTCACTGCTTGCTACCTTCAACCATACAAACACGCTCTGACCTGCCAACTTATGGAACACCCATACAGCTAATTATAAATTCGAGACTCTCGAGTCGAGATCGAGAATAGAGGATGAAAAATATGACGAGACGAGACGAAAACAAATCTCGTCTCGAATTTTCGAGACGAGACGAGAGTGAACTGTTTCTCGCCGTTTCTCGTCTCGCGGCATCACTACGTATAGCCGTGACGTCAGTGTCCAAATATTTGAACAACTTTTAAAAAATCGAATCTCTTATTCTAAAGACTTTAAGGTGTAAAACATACACCTACATATTTAATTTGACCTATTTTTTCAAGAAAAAAATAAATTAGAAAATGTGAAATGACCCCATTGGACTAAAAATGAAAAGTAATTATGACATGAGGATGTTAGTGCAACTATGTATAGTCCAACAAGAAAGAATATTTATGATTTCACTACATGAAACAATACGATTGATATTTTTGTTTTATTTGTAAATGAAATCTTAGCTTCTCATGTTTTTCCTCGTCCGTTCGTTATTACATATTACGTATTAAAATTGGGGGTTGCAAAACATTTTTACCTATTACATGAATGTCTCCAAAATAACATTTATATCAACAAATACTAATAAAACTTGGATTCAAACAAAATAATGTTTACGTTTTAGCTATTTCCCCAAGACATCAATAAACCACTACATCTTCAACAAACATTAGACTAACTTGTTTATCCCAAAAGAAGATTAACAACATTTGTGGGCAAGGCCTGTAGCCCAACCCGAACGAACGACACTTGTACATTGTGCCATTAGAGTGTCCTCGATGTTGTTTACTGTTGGCGTGGAGGTCACGTGACGACGCCCGTCGGCGAGCGGCTCCGTGGCCTGCTCAGCGCTCGAGGTCGATGACGGGCCACTGAACCCGGGATTGAGGTTAGGTGAGAAAGTGCGTCGTGCGCTATGGACTCATACAACGGATTTCGGATGCTTCAATCAATCATTTATAATAGAGTTGGACTGTATGAAATGGATATAAACTTATAGGAAATATAAATTGGAAATTGTAGGGTTTGTCAATAAACGGGGGTGGAAAGATTGAAATAGGACTTTAGAAGGAAAAGTTTGGAAATTCAGTAGTTTATATAACAAAGTTAGTAGAATATGAATTGGGCGCAGTCGTTTTTTTACAACTTCCATAAGTTTAATAGTGTTACTATGGAAATTTTACTCGTACTTTATAATTTTGTTATCCTTGGGTGTTTGCAAATTTATAAAAAATAGTTATTTACATTGCTAGCTTTATCAGCTTTGTAAGTAATTATTTTTGATCGGGAAGGTAGATTATGGGGCGAAGGCAAAGGCGAGGCCAGTTAAACCTCTTATGACAAAAAAGGCTTATGCGAATTTAATTTTTTATATCAATGAATATAAAAAAAATGGCTTATAATAATTATAAACGATCAGACTTGATTTACAATTGCGATACGTTTACGATTTGCTTATTATTGGAATAATGGAAAATAATCGGCCGACGTTTCTACTGTTCAAGACTTCTTCAGGGTTGGAAAAGGTCAATTATAAAAAGGTTTAACATCAAGAACCCCCATCAATACTTTGGAGATTAACAGATGTAATTTTCATTTAATATAAAAATATATCATCACGACATATACCCATTGCTGGGTGTGCCAATCTGCTTTGTGCATGCCCAGATGTCGGTAATGATGATGACACCGTGCGGGCGTTTACCAGGCGTCACCTCACGGGCACTGATAGTTGGCATGGACAGTGCACCACAGGGGTCAATTTTGTGTCCTTAAAATTCGAAATATTTGACGTCGGTTGGGATCGAACCCGGTTTCTCAGATTCGAGACTAGACACTCAGGCACGCGGCCACGAGATCCCATAGTAATATAGTGTATATATTCAGCCCTATTCTCTATGATAAGTGGTTTGAGTTAACCACTACTTTCAGTGGTTAATATCAAGGGTAGTTGCTTGAAGTCAAAATGGTATTCTCTAAACTATTAATGGGTAAATATAAACAACTGTATTTCAAATTTCAGTGGCTAGTCTGGCAACTGCAATTTTGTTGTTTTTACATCGTTCCAGCTAATAATAATTTTAAAAATTGACAATATGTACACAATATTAAATGAAAATTACACCTGTTAATCTCCAAAGTGTTGATGCGGGCTCTCGATGTTAAACTTTTTTTATGGTTGACCATTTCTAGCTTTCAAGAAGACTGTTGTACAGTCGAAACGTCGGCCTGTCGGCCAGGAAATAAATACTTTATAAAAGACAGCGTGTTCGATTATTTTATATTCTTCCATTCTGAAACCAGTCGGTCTTAAGTTCAACCATTGCTTATTATTATTTCAAACTTTTTTTTAGCATAAATAACATGTCACAGAAGTTTTTCGGAAAATAAATTTTGAATGGACAATACTAAAGCGTTTTTGATTCACTGCTCCAGCGCGCACTGAGTGCAACTGTTGTGTTCGATTGCTCTGTTGCATCGTGTGAGTGCAACAGAAAACGTATTTGATTCAAACTGCACCGTCCAACTCAGTGCGCACTGACTTCAGACGGTAGTGCAAACGGTGCACCGGCAGTATATATATTTTTTTGCTAATTAACTGTAACAATGCGATTTTTTTGACAGCTAACAGTGTGTAAAAAAAAAGGAATTATCTATTATTCCTATTTACATAGCAGCCGTTTAACAAACGCATATCAACCGTTCAACAAACGCATACCCCAAATTAATATTAATCCTAAAATCGGCAAAAAGTAATGTGTGTTCAACACGGCACTAAACACAGATTTATAGGCTCGGCAATGAAACGGCAGCCTCTGCTGTAAATCTGGTATTTTAGTGCCCAATTAAACAATATTTTTTGAAGGAAGCTGTAGGAAAATTAAATTATTAATTATTACATACGCACATTACATTATTTATCTAAAATTTACAGTTTAAATAATATTATAGTCACTAGCAAATTTAATTATAAAATTGTTTAAAAATTCCCCAAATTATAAAAACACAATATTGAAGGAAAGGAAGATATTTATGCGATAATATAAATTTTAACTTAAAAAAAAAATATGTGAACATTATTGGTAATAAGGCAGTAAAGTAATATTGATAAATGTACTATTTACAATTTTGTTGAAACTACACTGTACAGTACATACATAACATGTTTTTATCTCCCGCTACCCTTGGTAAGGGAAGTATAGGGATCGTGCTAAAAATCGCATATCGAGATTTTGGTAAATGACTACGTTTTAAGGTCCCTAGAATCCATTTTTAACATTTTCACGATGATGTCTGTGTGTAAGTATGTGTGTGTGTGTGGATTCTGTATACGCTCTAACTCAAATACTATCATTCAGAAAGTTTTGAAACCATGTATTTCTACCTTACTCTAATATGGAAAGAACTGATTAGATTTTGGCGGCAAATAATCGGAAATGGCAGTTTACTTGAAGCTCAAGATAGTTTTCTTCAACAAATACCCCTAGATTATTTCATTTTCTACAAGTTCGTTTTAATACTTTTTCTATATATTGTATGGATAAATTAATAAAGTAATATAAAAATTATATACATAGGTAAATGGCGGGTGGTACTGTGTCGATCACATCAGATTTTTTTTGTTTGTTGTTTTATCCTGTTATGTACTTTGGTTTAAATCTTCGGCAGGCAATTTTATGTACAAACTTCATACATGTCTAACGTACTATTAGGAGACGCCTGTTTCCGAATTTGCACAACATTGCGATATTTTTTTAAAAAAAATCTGTTGTGACCAGCACAATACCTTCCGTCAATCCTGTGTATTATGTATAAATTCCATACATAAATTTTCTTGCAAAAGATTATAAATTTCCAGTAATATTATTTCATGCAAATGGCACTTGACACTGACATCTTCTTCTTCTTTAGCTTTTCCCATTCGTTAGGGGTCGCTATTTTTTATTTTCTTCTTCCATTCATTTCTGTTTTGCGGGTCATCCTCACGTCAAAATTTTTCATTCAAAATTTCATTTTTTGGTATTTTATGATTCCTTTTCTCGGCAACTGAATTCCACACCCCTGATAATAAATAAACCACATGAAATAAGAAAATCGTGAAATTTTGAATGAAAAATTATGACATTTGTCAGTTATGGAAGTAATTATTAGCTGTCATTTTGACACGAGTCCACATTCGTATCTGCTTGCCAAAGTCAGTAAAGTCACGTCACTGCACGCGCCCTACACATAAAAGATCCTATATTTCCAGTTAAATTATTTAATAAAACTATGCGAATTGCACTTGACACTAATATCTTCTTCTTCTTTAGTTTTTCCCATTTGTTAGGGGATCGCTATTTTTTATTTTCTTTTTCTACTAATTTTTGTTTTGCGTGTCGTCCTCATTCAGTTCCTTTTCACTTCTTTCATCTTATATTTGGTCTTTCTATGTTTCTTCCACTTTCTGTTATAAGCTATTCATTCTTCCAATACACTCATCTCTCCTCACGACATGTTCAAACCAATGTAATCTTCTCTCTTATATCTTTCTAGAAACGTTGAACACTACAGTTATTTCCCTTACTCTTTCATACATTTACTATTTATTGATACTGACATCATCTGTCAATTTGAATTACCTGAATATATTAGCAGTTTCCATGGTTAAGTTAGCATAGCTTTATGAATTATAAAATTTATTATCTTTATAATTCTTTAACTCTATATCTGTTGAATATGAAATGCAATCAAATCGTATAGAGAATAATATATTCTTTAAGTTATAATAACATTTAACTGAGTTTTTCAAGAAAAACTGTTAAAATCTTCAAATGAGGGTACTTCCGGTTGACCAATTATAACCAAAATCTAATCAAGTCTGCATATGGTTGTAAGGAAGAGGAATACGCAAGAATTGTAATTTTTGGAATTCTAGTATTGGAGATATCGTGCACGAAAAGCGGTCCTCACACACACATACACACACACACACACACACACACACACACACACACGCACACACGAACACACACATACAGACTTCATCGTAAAAATAGTAAAATCGTATTGTAAAGACCCTAAAACGTGCTTATTCAATAAAAACTCACCACCGAATTTTTTGACCAAAGACAATACCTTCCTTACCTATAGGTGACGGAAGGTAAAAAAATTGTCATTACTTCTATTTTTATATTGAAACTTCTTGAGCGTTACTTCCTATAAACATGTAGGAGCCCCAAAATGAAAACATTTGAGGAGAAGGATTTTTCAAAAGGTACTTACATGTACCAAATGTACATAAATAAAAAATAAATAAATAAAATGATATAAGCTTTGAATCTTGCCAAAGATTCATGGGACAAGTCAGAACTAAATTTCGTCGTATGTCGTATGATATATGAAAGAAAATGGGTCACTAGCTCTATATTAAAAATGAATGTTAAAGCTTAAGCTATATTAACTATTGTTGTAATAAGCAGGTTCAATATACCTTCTTTCCTTAAACTAGAGTATCATAAATTCAAAAAAAAATGAAAACTATTGTTACACGTAACCTAACTTAACGTACAGAACTGATTTCATAATTAATAAAACAGCTATATTTATAGTTTAATATCCAATATATAAGTAGTAAGCGTCCTATAAAATACTGCTTCAAACAATGAGAAAACTTTTCATCCCGTCCCAATACAGTCTAGTTCAACACTTCACTTAAAATTAGGATTAAGCTGTTTGAATTTTATCGCTGGTGGTGGAAATAATTCTAACCGTAACGCCAGACTTGCTTGAGGACGAACTGGGAGCTTACAGACTACGTTACATGATGGCAGCACCAAGCATAAAATCATATACTCCGTAAGCACTGGAAAACTCACAAATGTCTGTTGTTATTACTGTGATAAAGATCGTTAAAGAAAGATTACAGGCACGTATAATTAATAAACAGTAAACACTAAATTTAGTTACTCATAGTTTACAACAATAACGTAATAGAAACTCGAAAACGTACAAAACGTGAAATTTGTCCCTGTTTGGAAGTCAAGGAATGAAGTATGGTCAGCCACAATATTTATAGTAAACAATTCTATTTCTATATGAAGCTTTTTTAAATGTCATAGCCAGATTGTAAAATCAGTCTTTCAATAAAACGTTTAATCGTTTTGTAAAACGCGACCAGTTTATCAAATATTCATTGACTGAGTGATGTTTTAAATTTGGCTAGATGTTTTATAAAATGACAAACAGCTTACAGCTACATAACGTATGTCCTACAAAGTTTTGGCACAAATTAATTTTTTTGTACTATAAAATGCATTTACTGAAAGTTTTGTAATACTTAATAATTAACTATTTCATAAGCAACAAAATTATAAACTTACATTAAATAAAGATGAATGTGTTTTTCCACAAGGCGCAACTTTCTATAGACACCTAGCATTGGGTTTTGGACGACATTAAATGAAAAATAAATAATTTTCCGAATTGTAAAAAAATCTTTTTGATTGGGAATCACCACATCGAAATGTATATACCCTCAACTTTTTACCTTGTTTTTAACGGCCTCTATATGGGAAATAGTTATTTGTCAAACTAGAGAGGAAAGCGCTTTTTTCCCACTCGAGCTCGAGCGAGAGTAGAAAAAGCGCTTTCTTCTCGTGTTAGACACAACATTTTTTTCACATGTTTCTAAAAACGATTTGCTCGGACCTTAAATACATTTTAAGAAAAGATTAGTAGAAAAAGGCTAATATTTTGTTTATTTGAATCAAAATAGTTTATATTGACATGACTAGTAGAATAAGGGTAATATTTTATTTATTTGAATCAATATATATTATTTATAATTTATATTTAGATTTTGACAACACAACACACAACTGACATGTCAAAAGTTAGGTTATCAGACGCAACAATGTTGCCAATGAACCAATCTTACATCTAAATTAAAGTTGTCAAATTGTCATTTAATTTAGAAAAAGAAAAATATAAGAGATACTTGCAAGATAATTTAAAGTATGTATATCACTAAAATAAGGATTTACAATAAAATTAGGAATTTATTTATAATTTTTACAATATATTTTTTGTAAATAACATTCATGTTGGTAACACTTCTATATTTTCCTTTCTAAAGAGGAAAATCACATTTTCCTCACTATTTCGGCAGAAGAAAGTTGAGTTTTCTGTGCAAGTCGTGAAAAAATATATTTTTCCCTTTATTTTTGAAAATATCATTCTAAAAACTTACTTTATGCAGCTTCTCCTTGCACTAATTTTACTAATATTTTGAAACTGTTATGTGTGTTTATTAAATTAAAATGAATGTATATA
Source organism: Harpalus rufipes (assembly GCA_951394225.1). NCBI lineage: Eukaryota > Metazoa > Arthropoda > Insecta > Coleoptera > Carabidae > Harpalus > Harpalus rufipes. The sequence continues at coordinate 12,818,454 of OX596285.1, forward strand.
ATATATATTATTAATATCATAAATAGAAAATATAGAGTAATAATGATTTGCAAACAATTGTCTTTAATGAATACAGTTCTACAACTACAAATGTCTAATACTGATATTTGATTGTTTGTATTGAAATTGTATTATTCTATTTATCTCCAAATCACAGACCACGTTCTATAGAACATTGTATTCCCTATTGTGAAGAGAATTGCATACATTTAGCGTTAATTCTAGAATGAATAGTAGGTGTTGGTGTTTCAATTATAAACAACACAGCGTCCGTAATTTGACAGATGCAAACCGAAATTCAACATTATTTATTTACAAACTACTGAGCACTCAACAGGATTTACATCCCAATTACACTAGACGGGATCTACGGCTTACAGAGATAGAAAATACCTCTAAACTAGCACATTACGTTGGTGTGTGTAGAAATCTACGGAATTAGTAATGTTTCAGTTATGAATAATTTGTTTTGTATGCAAAATACAATGGAAACTTGCCATAATAATGCCAGGAATCAACGAACATATATCGTCACTTTAATATTGTAGCGCGCGCCCAGCCGACGCGCCCGAATGCGAGCCCCGCCACTGGTAGAATAATCTCGAGCGATGACATAATCCCGGCGAGGTAAAATCCATAAGTGTACAGTAAAATTTTTGATAGATGTCCGATCAAGGACACCTGTATCACGAACGAATTAACAAATAGGCATACATTTATCTCTTTCTTTTGCAAAGGCTGTAAGAGTGTGTGATAAGGATGGATATAACACGCTTGTCTTTCAAAAATTCATATTGTTTCGACTAAGTTAGGACATTCCATTTATAAACGATGCTCGTTGTTGATAATACTTTCGCTGTAACATAAGTTTATTTATTAATTCAGATACATTACCTGGATTCATAGCCGTACATATAACGTTATATTCTGTCAGAGTCACTGACACTGACATTGTGTCAGTATCTTATTTTTAACATATTTGGTTTTACATTTGCTTATAAACTTACTAGTTGACTTATTTTTGAATTTTGAATGTATTTCCTGTAATATATATTTTTATAATAATAAAATAACAGTAGTATCTTACGTACCCTCATAAAAACTAAGCAAACGACACTACTGAATTTGTCATGATGGGCGGAGCAAAAATCTGAATTCATACAATTCGTAGACAACCTTGATCGGACATCTTTCAAAATTTTTACTGTAGACTGGTTTAATTACATCCGGTGGGCTGATTCTTTGTATTCGATTTTATTGTGGCGTCGGAAAGTTCCAGAAGAAGATGTCAGCCATTGGATAGGATGGAGGATGGCCATAGCTCAGTTGGTAGAGCGTTACTCCAGTAAAGTAATGGTACATGGTTCAAATCCATGTGGCTGACATTATCTTTTCACACTTTCTTAATTTATTTTGAACATATAGACTGTTAACTCTACGTTAATTTAAAAACTGGACCGATAGGGCCAAGAGTAATTTCTGATATGTCCACAATGATGTTTAAATGTAGTGGTAATCCAACCCGCAACCCCACATCATACAACGTGACACAAAACTGTATTCTCCATAGAGAGATACATTAGCGGCTAAAGTTGAAGATAATGTCAGCCATTGGATAGGTTGGCCATAGCTCAGTTGGTAGAGCGTTACTCCGGCAAAGTAATGGTCCATGGTTCAAATCCATGTGGCTGACATTATCTATTCACACTTTCATAATTTATTTTGTAAAAATGTTTTTAAGTAAAACAGTGTCACAAAATTGAATTTGTAAACGCGAAATAGAAAAAAAAAACTTCTTCTGTGTTAGAAAGCGAATTTTTCAATCCGTCCTTATATGTTTAGTAGGGAATAAACACTAACCAACTAACTTAAACATTCATATATGAAGATAAGCTAAACACCACCTTTTCAGCCATTCATATATGAAGAGAAGCTAAACACTTGGGAAATCAATCACCAATTAATTGACTTAGCACATAACTTCAGCCCTTCCTTAAACTTAGATTGTCCTTTGTATGTCTTTATTCCCTCTTGACAACACTGTTATTATAGTAATTCTCTTAAACCTTTCGACAAAGTGGACAAATTATAGTAGGAAACATGTAGTATGTCGTCTTTTGTGAAGCGGGCTGTGACATGACACGGTACATGTCATGTTAAATCATACGAAATATAGCACTACAGCCCTAACAGCGCTTTGTCCCTAAGGTATACTACATATGCATACTACAGAGCCTATTACTAGTGTCATCCATTATTCATTGTACTGTAAAGACGGAATTACAGACTACACGTCGACTAGTTCCACTCATAATAAATTTATACAGGAACTGGTATATTATAAGGGAGTCAGCTAGTGAACATTCAACAACTATGGTTTTGGAATTTTCTAGTAAAGTAGAATGTTGTTGGTAAAATATTGAAATTTAAAATCTCCTAATAATTGTTATTTTTTTCTCGTTTATTATAAAAAATATTGTAAAATCGTATTATATGGATCCTAAAACGTGCTTATTCACTAAAAACTCATTGAATTTTTTGACCAAAGACAATACCATCCTTACCTAAAGGTGACGGAAGATAAAAAGATAAAGTAGCGAAACAAAACATTTATTTCATTCATGGCACCCTAATTCTATGTAAAAAAATTAACATGTATTCATTTATTCCATTTACAATTTAAACAGAAATAGTATAAGTATCAAGAACGGTAAGGACAGTTTACCGATCGAAGTTCCCAATTTTGTCTGAGATCGGTAATTCCTTAACGTTTGTGATGCTTATAACATTTTTTGCGCGATTGGAGTTCGCCAAAAAATTTATTTTTTATTTCATTTTTAATTTTTTTCATTATAAGTATTATTGAAACTGAATATAGTAGGTAGCTTTACAGTATGCTATGACTTTATTGTTTTGTTATGGTTTCATTGTTTGTGTATGCGTTTGAATGTCAAGAAGTCAAGGTGTTATTTAAACTTAATTTAAACTATTCAACAAAGTAAAATAATTAAAATGATTGACTCTGAGAGTGAGAATTTAAATATAGAAGAATCGTGGAATATCGGATGTTCGACAGTAATACCAGAAAAATCCAAACTGCGATATGAAAATACTTACAAAATTTTCAAAGAATGATGCAGTGCAAATAATGTTGGTATAAACGAAAAAGTTATGCTAAATAATGGTTCAGAGATCTAAGCAACTAAAAGCACCTGACGGCGGGATGGCACAGTGGTAGAGTGCTAGCCTCTGGACTTAGAGGTCGTGGGTTCGAATCTGGGTTAGGTCGAATTTTTCTCGACAGATCTTGATCGGTATCTACTCCCGTTACCTTTCCAAGTTGGGATACAATTAACTTGGCAATCACTAAGCTATCTGGCACCGGCTGGTGGTTGTAACAAGGGCTTGCTCGGGTGGGCAACACATATGACATCTATGCAAGAAACTTCGTGGCAATTGTAAAAAAAATAAATTAAATAGATGTTGTGTGTGAGACCACCCTAGGGATATAACCTGTAAGGGTTGAAAATCCTGAAACAATATACAATATACAATACAACTAAGAGCACAATTTTTCTTTATGAATCTATTGATATTTCAAAATTTGGTATTCTTATTGCTTATCTTAAAAGGAAAAATGTTGGCTATAGACCTAAGAAATCTAGTATTTTCACTCAGGAAGACATGACAAAATTTTGTGAATGAAGTACCAGACCAGGAATTTTTAATTCATAAGGTATGTTTAGATCACTTGTAAAATGTAGGCAATAATTATATTATTTTTTTGTGTATTTTTAGGTGGGAATGATATTAGGAGTATCCGGTGCATGTAGGAGAGAAGAATTATACAATATTACTATCAAAGATATAGAAAAACGTGAAGGATTCATTATTGTAAAAATACCAAATACAAAAACTAACATTCAACGGACATTTACAGTTATTAACAAACAAGATGAAAAAATACACTACTTAGACATTTTCGTAAATATATCAAACTTCGACCAAGCAACGTGAAATCGGATAATTTATTTTTGAACTATCGCAGAGGAAAATTTACTGTTCAAGGGAAAAGGTACAATCGGGAGTTGGCCGTCAAAAATTGCGAAATGTCTTAATTTACAAAATTCGGATAGTTACACTGGCCACTCGTTTCGGCGCACTTCAGCAACACTTTTAGCTAATAAAGGAGTGGATGTTTTTGGTTTAAAAAGACATGGTGGGTGGCGCTCTTCCACAGTAGCGGAAAGCTACGTGGAGGATTCTCTTCAGAACAAAATAGAATTCGCTGAAAAAATTCTACACGACGACGGTGGAATAGCAGTGCAAAAGATTAATTCTTTGACTTTGTTTTTCTGTAAATAATGCTAATAACGCGCAAACCAGTGGCATTAGTATTAATAATTGTTCTATTTGTACATTTAGTATTAACATAATATTTGTAAAATAATTGTAATTATTGTAAAACCAAATATGTGAAAAATAAAATACTGACACTGTGTGTATTTATTGTAATCAAGCATTTCTTTGTTGTAATCAACCATTTCTTTGATGTAATCAAACCCCCTTCGAATGCTGGTAGAACTATTATTATTTAAATAAATTTATAAATTATTAAAATTATATACTTACACTATCGCTTACCATCGTGTTTAGTGATGCCGCGAGACGAGAAACGGCGAGAAACAGTTCACTCTCGTCTCGTCTCGAAAATTCGAGACGAGATTTGTTTTCGTCTCGTCTCGTCATATTTTTCATCCTCTATTCTCGATCTCGACTCGAGAGTCTCGAATTTCTCGAATTTATAATTAGCTGTATGGGTGTTCCATAAGTTGGCAGGTCAGAGCGTGTTTGTATGACGCTGTAATTATCTATTATTTGTATATAAATACATATAAAATAAATTCATAAAATATTACCTTTACATGTTACAAATTTTCTATACTTTCATCTATCAGGAAAATAAATTAACATCAACTTGGACGTAATAAAGGAGTAATTGATACTACTGATTAAAACTTTATTTTTACTAAGTCTGGCATTTAACAGGTAAGTAAAAAAATACTGACCAAATATTACTCGCAGCAAGGGCATTTAATACTAGCGTGGAGAGTACACCACAGGGAACACTTTTGTTCCTATTCTTTATACTAACATCCTATAAATTTAAAATGAATAAATAAATATGAATGCAAATGAACAGGCAATGAAAATATTTGTACTGATAATTATTTTTCTTATTGTATATCTTTAATTATATACATATTAAAAAAAAAACATGCAATCGAGATCTCGAATACCTACTCTCGTCTCGAGCAAATCTCGAGGGCATTACTCTCGTCTCGTCTCGATTTTTCGAGACGAGATTATCATAAGTCTCGTCTCGAAATTTCTCGATTTTCGAGACGAGATCTCGAAAACGCGAGATCCCACGGCAACACTAATCGTGTTAGTGCTAGCAACCAGTAAATATAACTTACTGTCGTGGAAACAGGCATGGTAAGTTGATAAAAAAGATTAATCGCGCAAAAATATATTTTTACAGACTATAGTAGCTGATTCTACTATAAACTACAATTGGTGACCCCTACAAATACCGTACGATGACCGTTCCTTTCCGTTAGTTCGTTCAACTATGTTGGACACTAACATGAACACTGAAACTCTTGGTGGCCGCGACTACAAATTTAAAAATTCCGGAATTTTGGCCAGGTGACCCCGAGTCTCGTCCCGAGCTGTGGTTCGCACGGATAAATACAATGTTTAACAGTCAACGAAGAACGTTTGTGATAAGTAAATTACAGATGATCCAAAAGGAAGTACCTCATTTCAAACTTTTAATCTAATAAATCTGATGTGACCAACACAGTACCTCCCGCCATTTACCTATATATATATATATATATATATATATATATATATATATATATATATATATATATATATATATATATAATTTTTATATTAATTTATAAATTTATCCATACAATATATAGAAAAAGTATTAAAGCAAACTTATAGAAAATGGAATAATCTTTAATTTTTAAAATAACAAATTGAGAAAAAATTACATTTGAAGAAAAACTATCTTGAGCTTCAAGTAAACTGCCATTTCCGGTTTGCCACCAAAATCTAATCAGATATTTCTATATTAGAATAAGGTAGAAATACATGGTTTCAAAACTTTCTGAATGATAGTATTTGAGTTAGAGCGTATACAGGATCCACACACACACACATACATACACACAGACATCATCGGAAAATGTTAAAAATGGATTTTAGGGACCTTAAAACGTGGTCATTTACCAAAATCTCGATATACGATTTTTAGCACGATCCCAATACCTCCCTTACCAAGGGTAGCGGGAGGTAAAAACAGTAACATACAAAAAAAAATTCCATACAATAAAGGGTATTTCTGGGTAAGCATGATTTCTCTATGCCCTAAATAATGTAGCTTAAACACTACGATATTTTCTTGTGGAGCTATCTGAAATCAGAGTTGGACAAACACCGACCTCAAAATCTTAATGCCCTCGAGGAAAGTATTAGCCGAGAAATCACCGCTATTTTCCCACAAATGAACAAGAGTCATACGACATATGGTAATGATGGGCACCACGTTGAATACTTTATTTTAAAAAAATACTTGAACCCTTTCTTGTTTTACAACGATATTTCTTGTATCTTTTTCGGTTTTTGTGTAATAAAAGTTTGAAATGTGGTACTTCTTTTTGGTTCCCTTCTACGCAGTTGCGTAACTAAGATTTCGAGGCCCCTCCTGCAAAAAAATGTATCACCCCATAAACTTTTGAAAATTTTATGATTAAGTACAAAAAAGAAAAACACAATACATATTTTGATTAATTTTAAATAAATAAATACGATATTTTTTATAAGAAAGGAGAAAACGAAAATAAATACTATTTTACATATTCAAAATATAAATTAATTACGAGATATTCATATCGTAATGTTAGTTTCGTGTTTGTTTGGGGTCCTCCTATCTGTGCCCTCCCCCCCTATTTACACCATTGCCTCCATGATGAATAGCAAAAAAATTAATAATGAGCCGGTTTCACATTTTTTAAAAAAGTATTTTAAATGAAAGTTTGTGCAATATTGTTCATAGTAATAATAATAATGTACGTCATAACCAATAGGAAAACAATTTACGGTATTTATATAAATAAAAGCAGGCGATAATTTGTCACGTGTTAATCCGTATGTACACATTCTGTTTCACATCACGTGACTTTTTCAAAATATGTACGAGTAGAACTGCAAAAAGTGCAAACTTTCAATTAAGTACAGTTACAGCTGGTTTGTCCAAGACAAACATGGTGAAGCTCACAGCGGGAAGGTGAAAGTGTAGTGAGCCGTGCACGTCTGCGGCTTACAGCCGGCTGCAACGGACATGGAGAATCTAGGTCGAAAGTTGAAATGATATTTTCATCTCGACTCCGTCTCGGCGAAGAGATTGCTGCACGAACGGGTTGAGGTTGAATATGCAAAGAATCCAAGTGATTTGATATTGAAATGAACTTCAATGGAATTTTACAAATATTCCAAATAAAAGAATGTGCTGTAATAACGTAAGCAAAGGGGATAGTTATTTGTTTTTGTTTGTTTCTTTACTATATTTATTAAACAATATATATTTATAATTTATTTATTCTCCATATCTACATGGAGTATAAAATTTAATTCATGGCGACAGGAATTACACTTAACACTTGTTTAAGTGTCAGATTTTAATTATATTTTAGAAATACAGTTGACAATCTCTACGAATGAACTGAGAATTCGCACAATGCATTCAACGATAATCGTAGCTTCTAAAAACTCTGCACTTCTGCATAACTAAACTTACCTGTGGAATATAATAATTTATTTGCATTGCTAGAGACATCTTGTGACGAATAGTGAAAGGAATCCAACAACCTTTTTAGGAAATTTTAAAAGTCAAGTTCAATAAAAGCCACACTTCTAAGAAGTAGTGATTTAAAAGCCAATGTTCACAAATTAGAGATATTTGAACTCTGTATTCAACGCAACGTGGACATTTTTGTACAGATGTCTTCTTTTCGATGTTCGTAATAATCATTTTCAATTTTCTTATGACCGGTATTATAACGTTAATATAATGTACAGGCGGTTAAATAATCTCAGTGGTAGCGTGCCACTTCGCTACTAATAGATTTTGAGTTAGTTAGAATATTGGACAAGCATGTTTATGTATATTTCAAATCGTCTTCGTCTTTTATCGATTAACTAAGAACCAAAGCAGTTGTTCACAAATTTAAAAAATTCGCAAAATTATATAGCGTAAAAGCCCTTTTGAAACCAGTCCTACGGCATTATAGAATTTGCCTCGCCACCAATTCGTCTTTGTGTGATAAAGGTCAAAGCTTTAACCAGTGCATCAACCTTTATGTCCCTTTATAACTAAGCGTCTCGACATCGGTGACTCTTTTATGCAATTAGGAGCACAATTTCATTTAACGATTAATGACCTCAAAGCGTACGACAATGATTCAATGCTTTATATGCATATTTATATGCAAATATATGTATGCAAATAAATTATACGGTTTATTAAATCATCTTCCGTTTCAAGATGCCACTTTACAAATTGTAATTTAATTCCGTTTTCTGGATTAATTGTATTCCCTGGAAGTTTCTTGCAACGTGGATGTGTACAAAAAATAGATTCACGATTAACAATTCCGATTAGTGTGATGCTCGATGAGTAAGACGCTTGATTACACGTGTCAGTGTGGATTAAGGAAAACAATGAATAAAGGATTTCCCATTTCCGGTTGGTGGGAAAGTATATGGATGAGTAATCCTCAATAAGTAAAGTGAAAACTTCATGGTACATTAGAAACGACTAAGCATGAAGATTGATTAAGCATTCAGATTAACATCAAATGATAGTGTCCTTTGAACCGTTATGATACAATGTATTTATAAATCGTGTAGGTATTATATTTAATACAGCTAATAAACAAAATATTGTTTTATTGTTAAAACAAAAGAAAAGTTATACATTATGGAAAAACTGGGTTCGTAATGCAGGCCTTTATATGTTTGTGTTATATTTAAGAATTAAGTTTACAAATATTCTAATTGATGAGTTTCCTATAAAAATCAAGTCTATTTATTGGAGTTTCCGGTTTGGTTGTGTCTAGAACTACGCTACCGTGACGCATCACGTAAATAATTCTTCCACGTTAATTACGTCTTAACTGATTTCGTTTATAAGAAATTATTACAACACCAAAGTAAAATACACATGTATAGTAAAATTGTTAAGTGAAGTCCGACCAAGGTCATCTATAAATTGTATGAATTAAGATGTTAGCTTCGCCTATTCTGTCAAATTTAGTAGTGTCGTTTACTTAGTATTTATGAGGGTACATAAGATACTACTGTTATTTTTTTAATTCAAACATAAGTCAACTGGTAAGTTTATTTGCAAATATATAATCAAATATGTATGTGAAAAATAATATACTGACACAGTATCAGTGACACTGACAGAAATTACCGCTATATGCACGGCTATGTATCAAGGTAATATATCTGAATTAATAAATAAACTTTACAGCGATAGTATTGTCAACAACGAGCATCGTTTTAAAATGGAATGTTCTTATAATACAAGTGCAAATTGCAAAAAGCAAATTGCGAATTTCTCCGCGAAACAAACAATATAATAAAAATTACAAAGTTCCGTCTAGATTCATTAGTTTACAACTTCTGAGTCAACTTCCATGAAGCCATTGTCAGAAGTCGGCCAACACAACAAGTAACCACAGACGCGTTTCGCTCTTATTGGTGTTCTTCAGTGTGTGTAACCTGTGGTCTCTGTCCGATCCACAGTGAGTGGACTCCTGGAACAGAGACAATGACTCGTTGTGCTGGCGGTGATCATATGATCATCTACGATGGTAAAGGGCCTAGACGTAACTTTGTAATTTTTATTGGAATGTTCTTAGTCGAAACAGTATGAATTTTTGAAAGACAATCTTGTCAAACCTTATCGTACACGCTTCTAGTTATTACAAATGAGAGAGATAAATGTATGCCAATTTGTTAATTCGTTCATGATACAAATGACCTTAATCGGACTTAATATTTTTTCTACTGTATATGTTTATTAGTTAGCTCATTATATTATAAAACAAATGTAGTTTATAGATAGACATAACCTCACCTAAACTCAATTATTTAACGTTCTACCAGATCGTAACCAAAACTTTTGTTTTTCTTGTTTCTCAAATGTCGATAGAAAAGTTAGGGGAAACTTTAGCTAAATATAACAACAATAACATAACCTAACACACAAAGGTCACACGTCGAAAACTCGGGCAAAGGAGTTAGACCGCCAGAAATTACTATATTTTTCTTTGTGTACAAAAACAAACCTTTTTGCACGATCGAACTCATTACTTAGGTGAGGTCGCGTTCCTTCTTGTGAGTAATAATAAAGGGTTTTCCAATAAGAGGTGTTATTTTGATATTCAAAGAAAAATGCCATTTTTTAATATAAATGATCGGATGTTTATTTCATTATATAGAGGAAGGTATGCCGTTAATAGTGGAAAATAACATCAGGCAAATGACCACCACGACCACGCTGACAGGACAATATCCTTTTCATGAAATTTTCCATAACCAAATCGCAAAGTGGCTGTCCTATGTCCTCGATAGCCTCACGAATTCCATCTTTGAGGTCTTGAGTCAACGCTGGGCAGTTGGCGTAGACCTTCTCTTTCACGTGGCCCCAAAGAAAGAAGTCGCAAGGTGTTAAATCACAAGATCTCGGTGGCCAATTGTGATCACCTCTTCGAGAGATAACACGGTCCGGAAACTTTTCCCGTAAAAGATCAATGGTTTCGTTGCTTGTGTGGCACGTAGCGCCGTCTTGTTGAAAGTAAACGTTGTCCAGATCAATACCATCCAATTCCGGCCATAAAAAATCGTTAATCATCTCTCGATAGCGCAATCCATTCACCGTAACTGTTGCTCCAGCCTCATTTTCGAAAAAGTAAGGTCCAATGACTCCGCCGGACCATAAACCGCACCAAACAGTCACACGTTGAGGATAGAGAGGCTTTTCAACAATAACTCTTGGGTTTTCTGAGCCCCAGATGCGACAATTTTGTTTGTTGAACGAAGCCACCGAGGTGGAAATGGGCCTCATCACTCAAGATGATTTTTCGATGGAATTCCGGATCATTTTCATGCATTTCAACGACCCAATCAGCAAAGACACGACGTTGTTGATGATCGGCCGGCTTGAGTTCTTGTGTTAACTGGACTTTATAAGTCTTAAGACCCAAATCTTTATGCAAAATACGGTGTAATGACGTTTGTGGAATGCCTAATTCCAAAGAACGACGAGGAATGGACAAACCTGGGTTTTCTTCAACACTTTCGGCTACAGCAGCAATATTCTCGGCTGTTCTTGAGTGACGTGCACGGGTTTTATTCTTCACATCACTAACTTGTCCCAACAGCTCGAATTTTTCCACCAATTTCTGTATTGCGGTCCGACAAGGTGCTTCACGACGACCCAAAAATTGTCGAGTTTTACGAACCGTCTCTGCCAAATTTTCACCATTTTTATAGTGAATTTTAATAATTTCAATGCGTTGTTGAAGCGTGTATCGTTCCATTTTTATTAATGGCGTAGTTTCTACTTGTCAAATGTCAAAAAATGACAGCTTCAAAAGCGACATCTACCGAAATAGCGGGCTATTCAAAATAACACCTCTTATTGGAAAACCCTTTATTACAAGAACTAAATTAATTCTTTTCTGTATTTGAAAATATTTTTGTTAAGGGGTTTGAAATGTCGCTACACCCGGGACAAAAGGTCATTAATCGATTTTTTCAATTATGCGTTTGGATCAAATTTGGGGTCCCAACGTACGCAATTTTGTAAGAACAAGGTTATAAGTCTATCTTGGAAGTTTATAGGCGTGGATAAATATAACCGAAAGGGTCTAGTTGTACGTTTTAGGTACCAAATTTAACCAATCGTAATACATAATTGGAAAAATCGACTTATGACCTTTTGTCCCGGCAGAAGCGAATTATCCATTTTTATTTTTTAAACATCATTTATTCCTTCTTCATTTTCAAATTTTTTATCGGATAAATGAAATATTTCTAGAATAACCAAACAAGTTCAGATGTTTTTTTTATATTTTATTAAATGACAAATCTATAAAATAACGTATCAAACTGAATACCTTAATTTTATGCTTATTAATTATACAGGTGATTCATAATGAGTTTAAAAGTTTCTTACGGAGGTCATTTCGAGTGAAAAATGCGCTATGAACATATTTTCTTTTGTATCTAGTTAAGCAACTACAAGAAATTAAAGTTTTATTAGTGGCATAGTAAATTTATCAATTTAATAACAAGTTACGGTCGAAAAACAAAACAAAAGAGTAAATAATTTTACAACAAATTTTCAAAGTGAGCTCCTTGAGCTTGAATACACCGATGAATCAAAAAATCGTGCACGCGTCAAGTCAGTATTAGTACGTATTTGATTTAATGCTACCATAATCCTTTCGATTAATTGTTCAAGAGTGTTTATTTCTACAGCATATACGAGCTGCTTCAAATGTCCCCAAAGATAAAATCTAAAGGATACGAAGGTACTCGTCTATTTGGATATCTATGTTGGTGTTCTCTTGACGTTAGCGACCATTGCCATTGCAATACCCATAAATAAAAACTATATCTGCATATTCGGCTGCAGTAAAATGGTCCATTGTCTTACAACAATTAATTAAATATGCTAAACAATCGTTAGAATTAGACAGTTCGTGCCGTTTATGCATAGCTTTCTATAGATTTATCTCGTTTTTCATTGGCAACTTACTGTTAAATTGATAAATTTACTATGCCACTTATAAAACTTTAACTTCTTCTAGATGATTCTAGATACAATAGAAACTATGTTCATATGACATTTTTCACTCGAAATGACCTCCATATCAAACTGTTAAAGTTTGGTACGCTTATTATAAATCATCTTGTATATTGCAAAGTTGACATTGACACTCAAGCAATTAATGCTTTTGGATTAAAAACAAAACACCGAAAATGAGACATCTGTACATACCTACAAGTTTTTACAACAACAAAAAAAAAATATAAAAAAATAAAAAATAATAAGAAAGGTGCGATAAATGTCCACAATGAGTAGAATATACAATGTTAAATGGTAGATTTTGAATTGTAAATTTTTCGGAAGCTCACGTAATTCATGTCCCATAATTCTTTCAAATTTATTTATTACGGGTATCGTATGTAGCTCACGTACATATTATGTATACTATTTCATTCATATGAATTGTTTCTCTACTTCGAGTACTTACGTACTCGAAATAATATATCATTTTTTACTATTATAATTCATATTTAAACCAATAGTAATTTTTTTAATTCTCCAATTGCTAACCATGAATATTATTGCATGTCTTGTATTAAGTACCAATTGTTTATTTCTATACCTACCTTGGTTCTTGTTAAACATATACATTTGCGTAGATACGGATGCCAACCACAGATGAGAGTAACTCGTAAATATTAATTTGGGATGTTCATTGAGAACATTGTTCATCATGTGTTCATATTAAAATTGATAGGTCTTCCGACACTAGCCATCATCATTTGCATGTAAATTATACAGAGATGGTATATCATCAACATCATCATTTATGGTTCTGTTTATCTATATTCTATTCTATGCCATAATCATAATAAGGATGTTACACACCACATGAATATTCATTTGTAGCAATTTGTTGTGCATAAATTTACAAAATTTGAAGCCAACGAAGACTTAAAATCGACAATTACATAACCCTACTAATGGTGGAATATATATTTATTCTACTCTTAGTGGTACTTTTATATTGATATACATACAGTCGACATCCCTAACTCGAATTTCAAAAGACAAGAAAAAAAATCGAGTTACAGAAAATACACAAAAATGCTTTTTATTTCCTTTTATATAGTAAAGGAAGTTGTAATCGCGAAAAAAGTCGGTTTTCAGATTTCAGCGGAAATATACCTGAATCCATTTTGCTAATTTCATACGTACGTACGTATCTCGCAAACTCAAAAACGGTAAGCCGTAGAAAGTTGAAATTTTATATTTAGGACTGCTATAACATCTAGTTGTGCACCTCTCTTTTTGGTCATTACATAATTTCCAGAAATGGTACTTTACTTGAAGCCTGTAATAGATTTTAATGACAAACTATTTTAAAATATAATTCAAAACTTTTCAAATTTGGTACATTAGATTTTTATGTCAATGGGAATAACATAATAGATTTTGGTTTAAATAGGTTAACCGGAAGTTATACATTACCTGAAGTTGTTAACAGTTTTTCTTGAATAAAATAGTTTTATTTTGATTTTAGAAATAAATGCTTCAAGTATAAGTTTTAGAGAATTAAATTCCGCGTCTAGCACATTAAGTATTATTAAATTGGCTCTTTGTATAAGCGAGATATGAAAATTTAAAAATTATATACTTTTTGAATGGGGTCTCGTGGCCGTGTGTCTAAATCTGGGGAACCGGGTTCGATCCCGACCGACGCCAAATATTTCGAATTTTAAATGGCACAAAATTGACCCCTGTGGTGCACTCTCCACGCCAGGAATGAGTGCCCGTGAGGTGACGCCTGGTAAGCGCCCACACGGTACAAATATTTCATCATTACCGACATCTGTGTATAAAGCAGATTGGCACACCCAGCAATGGATAATATGCCGTGATGATATATTTATTTATATACTTTTTGGTTTTTGTAATAAAGCTTGCTATGAATTAGGACAAAAAAGGCCAATTTAATATTTCCTTATATATTGGAGATATGAAATCTATTAGACCTCTCGGTTTAGAGATATTTACGATAACTCAAAACCTGTAAGCCGTAGAAGGTTGAAATTTAGTATTTACTTGTATAAAGTAGGGTACCAATATACTCAGGGTATGGCCATGACGTGCTCGCGTTTCGTCCGCCATTAGAGGGCCACTGTCATATTCGTTGTTGTTGCGCAAATTATTATGTATTTTCGTGGCTACTTGTTTTATTTTTATGCAAAACACATTTAAATATACTTCTAATATTTATTTAAAGTGTAAGTAATACTGTTACTTTATTTATATGTGTATTTTCTTGAGATACTGACTAGGATGACTGGCAATATTGAAAACACATAAAAATTACCAATATTAAGCACAAACATTTAAATTTTTAAAAGGTAAGTTTAAAATATATACTTATTATGTAAATAATAACCACAGTTATTAAATTTGATGTGATAATAACAACCTATATCCTATGCGCTACATAACCTCTAAATCTATGTTATAATAATAATTGTGTATCTCTTAAATAAATGAATTTTTATTAGTTTTTTAGAGTCATAGTGTGATTATTTAATATTCCTGTATAATATAATATCACATTTCTTACAAATAAATAGGGAAATGAATTATAAATATGTTTGACATTGGCTCGCTTATGGCGGCGATCTTGCCCCATGGCCATACCCTGTATATAAAGGTACCCTAGTATAAAGTCCAGTAGTGCGCCATCTGTATGATCACTACATATCCTACCGTTTTGAAGTTAAAATTAATATTTTGTACTTTAGATATTAAAAAAATATGTATAGTTTAAAAGATGTACAAAGAAGTCGTGTGGTGTCCACATCAGATTTTTTTTATTTAACCACCCACAGTAATTAAAAAAATCCCAAAGCCTCTGCAAATTCTTGAGCTTTTTCTCTAATTATAGTTCGCGAAATTTTTATTTCGTTCCGTGGTTACCCATTTGATCATTGATCATAGCTTCGTCAATATCATAATGTACATAGGTTGAAAGGCTTTTGCGTTTACTGCTAACCACCATAATCTTTGATTTTTTTCTATAAGTGTGTCCTTGTTTTTCAAAATGGTTGACAAGATGTTATGAGGAATACCAAATAGTGCAGCAATATCCTTTTTCTTCTTTCCGCCTTTTTCTACTTCAGTAATTAATAAACATTTTTCTTAAATGATATGCACTTTAAATTTCGTTTCACCATTTTAGAGGTGCACTTCCACAAACTTGTCGTCAACTCGTCCACATCTCACTGTACGTAACTAGGGATTTCTCCGAAAAATTCGATTTACAAGTGAATAATCAGTTCCAGTTTTAGAAACATTCGAGTTATAGAAATTCGACTAGGGAGATAAAAATACATTAGAAATGGAAGGAAAAGTAAATATTCGTGATAATAAATCGACTTATGAATAATTCGAGTTCTAGAATTTCGAGTTAGAGAAGTTCCACTGTACATCAAACTCTATTCCATTATTATTTTAAAATAATACTTGTTGGCAAGTTAACTTGTTCTGGTAGTTCAGAGATGAAAAAAAAATATAGTGCTACCTAGACCACGAATAATCAGACAAAAACATTAGTTTTTTTTTTATTTTCAGTTATATATCTTGTTGTTGTTTATGTCTTTTTATTTGTATATATACATTACATTGATAAGAATTATTTGCGACCATCCGTAACATATTTAAACATAGAAGTAGGCCGTAGGGTCGAGGAATTATTGTAATAAACGAAGAAAGAATTTATGAAAAATTCATGGACCTCGCAGGGATTTGAACCCTGGACCTTCTCATATCTAGTGAGACGCTCTAACCAACTGAGCCACAAGATCCCGTCCCATTGAAGTCGATGAATCATTCACAATTCTTTTTACAAATTTCGTATATATGTTATATATAGCGCATTGTTCGCGCTGAGTATTAATCTACACCGTATGGTTAGTGTACTCGTCTACGAAATTTGTAAAAAGAATTGTGAATGATTCATCGACTTCAATGGGACGGGATTTTGTGGCTCAGTTGGTTAGAGCGTCTCACTAGATATGAGAAGGTCCAGGGTTCAAATCCCTGCGAGGTCCATGAATTTTTCATAAATTCTTTCTTCGTTTATTACAATAATTCCTCGACCCTACGGCCTACTTCTATGTTTAAATATATACATTACAGTCTATATCTCCGAGTTGATTCCCACGTCATTAATTTCTGATGCAAGAAATACTAAACTTTTATCTGGCATCTTTGTCGTACACACATGACATATATGAGACTTTTATTCGCTATGTCATTATCATCGGTGTTTTGGAGGGATATACGCTATCTCCGTCTAACCGACGGCAAAAAATGAAAAAGAAACTGTATTGTAACCGCGGTAACAAATGTAATTTTCAAATATTTGAATTATTTGAATATTCATGTCATTCTGTCAATCATGTGATATAGATGATTTTTTTTTATTTTGACGTGGATAATTTTTGTTCCGTTGTGTGTTGATAGTTTTGTTATTTCTTGGTAATGTATTGTGCATTTTGCAATTGCAAAGACGGTGTTTCTAAGATTGCCGACAATTATTGCAATTTTGACAATAAAGAGAGGTATCTATATTTCATCCATTATACTTACATTGTATTTATTTAATTCGTTTAGCATTGCTAAATATCTATTTTTACTTCGAATTTTGATGAATAATAAAACTGACACAATATAGGTTATATGTATTATAATATTGTCAGTTTTAATCTTACATGATAATTATTCAATTGATTTATTATTTTGAAATAAATGTCTTACTTCGAATTTTGATGATTATTAGGTAATATTCACATGGTATAAGTAATACTGTATATACTGTCAGATTTCAGTTTTGATTTGTATGAATACTACGGAAAGCAAGCGATTTTACCTAACAACATGACGTCATCAATTCCCTCCCACCCCTGGCGATTTGAATCATATGGTTACGATTGATGACGTGGAGATCAAGTCGTGGAAACGGAGTTTATGTGTACATATTTCCATATAATATTTAGAAATTTTTCTTTTCCTTTCTCGGTAATTCTTTTTCCACATTTCTCTCTCTTCCGATGTTTTTATATTATTTTGGTGACTCCTTGTTATTAAATTAAATTTGCTAAAAAAACATATTACAAATAATTGTTTGTAAACTGTCAATTGCTCCTCAAAATACTAATAAAACAAAATACATCTCTGTTAGAATAGCGTAGCTAAGTAAGTAGCTATATATGTATAAGAGTACAAATGTTTTTATTGATTTATATCATGTAAAAATTTCTGCTGATTTCAATGATAAAACAAAAAAGGTAAAGTATTAAAAACAAGTTTTCAAAATCAAGGTAAGAGTAGTTAGTGTACGCTCCTCGTAAGTCGTACAGAATGTACATAGATACCTACATAGATACTTGTAAATAATAAAAATAAAATAATACTCACTCCATAGGCAGCCCCCCATCCTTCTTATTATGCCTCAATCCCACCGCCAACAACACCTCTGGCGTCTCTTCCTCCGTCGGCACCGCCCCCTTTCGCAGCCGAGTCCTTTGCGCCCCCGCAGTCGCAGGTTCATAGTCCCGCGTACTGAAGTGGCGAGAGCAAACACGCGCAGTGCCTGCATTGACAGTGCGTCCGCAAGCGCGTAACCAGCGCAGGCGCATGGCCGCATCGGCGGGGAAGCGGTGGTAGCGGATGGTGGTGCTCCGACGCAAAGAAGGGGTACAAGAGGCGATTGCGCATTGAGGCATCGTGGTAGTGGTTTAGTGCATTGCTACAGAATGGAGATGACGTTAGGGAGGGTTGTATATAGAACGGTGGAAGTAAGCTGACAGATCTGTTTCACGAATCACGATATGGTTTTCAAGGTCTAGGTTAAGCCCGTATCAGACGGTTAGTTTTTGCATCAAATCATCACTGTTTTGAATGTTCAATCGTTTGACGTGATGCACATCAGTGTATTTGATGAAATTTTCTAAATAGGACAGGTTCTATTTCTGTCATTCTAAACTGACAATGTTTGTATATTGGCAGGCATTTGTTATTGAGGTTAACTAAATAAATAAATGACTAAATAAATGATGCAATATTAATATAATTTTAATTTTTCATCTCTGGTTAATCTATCTGTTAACTTTTCCCTTTAAGAAAAATAGAACATCGATACTGTAGCATAAATCGTGGAAATTACACGTGTCATCGTGTCAACTTTTCGATGCTACATTTTTCTTATAACTGACAGTTTAAACAAAGATGAAAATACTAGTCCGCGAGCCAGCAACAGATTTTCATGACCAAGTTACTCTCGGGCGATAACTTGTAAAATGCTTCAGAGAGTTGTATCATGAAGCTCCGTGAACGTCAGCTGCGGTTCGGTGGGTGGGTTAAGCAGCGGTAGCCTCCCACGCACGTTGAACAAAAAATGAATTTTAATCATTTCCTCCCAATTGAAAATTTATCAAATTATAGCTAATTCAATATCTTAAAGAAAAAAAAAAGTCAGCTGACTATAAAGTGGTGGATAATACGTCAGCTGGTCACACAAACATGATAAAAAAATATATATGTTCAGTCATTTCTTCTCAATTGAAAATTTATCAGATGACAGTTTATACGATATTGTGAATAAATAAACATGTCAGCGGGCTATATCTTGGTGGGAAGATTGTCAGCTTATGCTCTGAAGGGTATAACGCAGGAGCCAGACAGGAGCATCTATCGCCTATTTAAATGCACCAGCTGACGAGTTTTCCCTCGGCATATTGCTAGCTGATCAGCTTGCAAATTTTTATCCGGGAGGAAATGACGTATCTAAAGTTATTCGACATTATGCTTCATGCTCTAACTGAAAGATATAATCTTTTTTATATATATTTTTATCATGTTCGTGTGACCAGCTTACGTATTATCCACCACTTTATAGTCAGCTGACTTTTTTTTTCTTTAAGATTTGGATTAGCTATAATTTGATAAATTTTCAATCGGGAGGAAATGATTAAAATTTTTTTTTCAACGTGCGTGGGAGGCTACCGCTGCTTAACCCACCCACCGAACCGCAGCTGACGTTCACGGAGCTTCATGATACAACTCTCTGAAGCATTTTACAAGTTATCGCCTGAGAGGAAATGGTTGACCAAATTTGTACCCTGGCTCGCGGACTATACCAAGTCTATTTTAGTTTTTATTGCCGAATTTGCAGTTATTTAAATAGTTTTTATAGAAATAATTTTGTTTTTTGAAGCACACATTGGCACATTGCACAAAAATCTTTCAAACACGAAGTAAATGTTTTTCCAATCATCATACACACATACATACGTGCTTACATACATACACACACATACATTATCTGAATCCGTATTATATGTGTTTAACATGAGAAAAAGTATTTTTTTTAAATATCTGTCCCGTAAAATTTTGTGTGGTGGTTTATACATGGAGATTTAAAGAATAAAATTCTGAATATTTAGGAGACAAAATTTTAAAATGTACTCGTTTGGTGTCTGAGAAAACTTGATTTAAAGTTATGGTTCTTTATTCTCTAAAAATCTATATATATATATATATATATATATATATATATATATATATATATATATATATATATATATATATATATATATATATATATATATATATATATAAATCACCCCACAAATTTCTACAGGACAGACAGTATTTGAAAAAAAATAATGTTTTCTCATGTCAAACGTCTACATCACGGGTGCTTGTGTTCATTCTGTATATATCTTAATAATTCCTTAAGGTCCCAACAAATTGATATTAAACATATCTGTAATTTTATTTCATTTTTTAATATAATGCATTAAGCTTTTTACTCTACGTGATGATATGCATTAGTTTTTTTCCGAGTATAAATAATTATTCTTTTTTGTCCGAGTATAAATATTTATTCGTTTATGATTTATGAATAAGCTTGAATAATTTCAATGTTAATTTTGAAATGTTCAGATATTCTTGCCCCTAATTATTTTTCAGCAAGAGTAAAATAGTTTTTTTGTAGAGAAAAATATTCTATCTGCAACGGAAAAAAATAAAGAAATTGTGAACATTAATGAAATCAGTGATGCTATGGAATTATAAAACGAGTAGTTCTCAGAGTACCTACTCATTTGTTTATTATTACATAGCACTAATGATTTCATTAATATTAACATTAAAATCGTAAAGTTGTGTCCTCCAATGCACTATCCTGTATATGTACTGTCGATTATTTATTATGTGGACTTATACGTATATTCTGTCATCCGTTAAAAATTAAAGGTCGTAAAATTTTTAGAAGCTGCTAAAATGACTTTTCTGTAATTACATTTCCTGTTAATTTCTACATTAAATTAACGGCCGTTAAAATTATTTTCCTATTCTGTAACAACATTTCTGTTAACATTTTAAAGGTATAAAGGAACATGGATTTATATAATTTAATTCAAACAATATTAATTAGAGATTTAGAACATGCACAGCTTCAATAAGTATACATTAGTTTCAATTTTTACCTCTCGCTAAGAGAGGTATTGCATTCATGCTAAAAATCGCATATCCAGATTTTATTGAATAAGCACGTTTTAAGGTCCTTACAATCCGATTTTAACATTTTTACGATGATGTCTGTGTGTGTGTGTGTGTGTGTGTGTGGATGTGTGTGTGTGTGTGTGTGTGTGTGGGATGTTGGAAGGACGGTTACTCAAAAACTATAAGACTTAAAATTTGTTTAACAACGTATTTCCCAATCGGACATTCCCGGGAAGATCTGAAAAGGTTTTGGTAACAATTGGACAACCGGAAGTAGAAGATTCTTGAAAAAAAATCTTATAAATATTATTTTTTGAAAATTTTACGTGGTAATATTATAGAAAATTAAATTCTCTATCTGATACATTTAAATATTTTATTATATATTCTATAGATTTAGAGATAAAATAAATATAATATATAAAATAATCTGTTGTAATAAATCTTACAGCCGAAAGAATGCCATGGATTTAAATTGTCAAAAAATGTCAGTGTCAGAAATCCGGAGACATTACTGAAGATTTTTTCTGGGAAGTATATACATTATATTATTTCTTATTGCATTAATAGTTTAATATTTAATATTATAGGTATATTACACATACCCTTCATATATGCTGTTACTTCCGACAATGAATTGGAAACATCACGAAAAATTTCTTCATAGAATGAATTTAAATTTAAAAAATCTAAATATATGGAATAGATATAAGTAGAATTTTTGGTGTAGAGTGTAAGTATACAAGAAATGTTAAATACATTAAGGCGCGAGTAGTTATGTGACTTTTTGGCCTTGACAAGCAGATATGGGGGCCAATGTCAGAATTATAGCTAGTAATTATGTATATAGATGTCATATATCATAATTTCTCATTCTAAATTTAGTGATTTTCCAATTTCATGAGATTTATTTTCCTCGACAAGTCAATTCCACACTCCTGGTGACAAATTAACTACGTGAATTTAGAAAATCCTGAAATTTTTAATGAAAAATTCTGACATTTATGTACATAATTACTAATTATCATTCTGAAACGGGCCCCCACATCTGCTTGTCAAGACCAACAATGTAACATGACTGTTCGCGCCCTATACTTAACCAAAAAAAGGAAGTGGCGAGAGGTATTGTGCTGGCCACAACAGATTTTTTTATATGCGAATGTAAAATAATAAATTTATATTTTTCAAAAGACAGATTTACGAGAGAATCAACGACGACTGAAAGGTGTTTGTGATCATTTCACTCTTCCAGTAATATTTAAACCAAATTTATTTTTTCTAGCTTTACGATTGATGTTAGTTTTAAATTTTGAGAAAACCTGCTCACATAATGTATACATATTAATATTTTATATCTCACTTCTTATCATTTTGCAGTGGTCTTTTTGGACTAATATTACCTGAATTTAACAAATTTGTTAGTTCCTCAGGTTTTTGAATTTTACTGTCAACTAAACATCTATTCCATAAACTCAACCAACAATCTTTTTTTTGTTGTTTGGCCATTCTTTGTGACCAGCTAGTCATTTTTATAGACACTTTGTATTTCAGGAATGTGTCAATTATACAAATTTATTGTCAACCTTTCAAAGGAGCAGGTGATATGACATTTTTTAATTAAAAAATCTGCGATAAATTTATCAAAGACAAGCATTTTTGGTTAATCTGTTACGTCACAGCAATTTTTTAACGGACCCGTTAAAAATATAATAATTAACAGACTGCCTAATTTTTGCATTACAGAACTTTAACGGAAAAGTTACAGAATACGTCCATTAACCAACTGTATATAATAATTGTTGCTGGAAATCAATGTAACATTTTTTTATTATTTGTTACGTTGTTTACAAAACAAATGAACTTGGTCTGTTCATTTCGTATGATTTGTTCATATTCATTTGAAAATACAATTATGAAATTTAACTTTTATCGCATACATACACAAAAAAATAAAACAATGAAAAACTACATAACGTTTTATTATTAATTTTTGAACAGTCATTCGTAAATAAACATAGTGGTTTAATAAGGAAACCCACACATATATTTTTTTGACATATAACTTTGTTTTTAAAACTTTTTTATTAACAAATTTAAATTATCAAAAAGAAATTCAGAACTTGTATTTATAATTTCCGGCAAAAGTTTTAAAATTTACATCTATAAAATCGTTTTTAAAATTTAGCTTTCTGATTTAAAAACTTGTTGAAACTTTTGTAAATATAAAATTATTCATGTTAACGCTATGGTTAAAATTTGTAAGAAATAATGTATTCAAATTTATATTATACAGCGTGTTATCTAAGTAAGGCCCACTCCTACCATCTCTAGTTAAAGTGACAGTTAGTGATAATAAACGGTTATGTTGCATAATTGTTCTTGCCACCTTTGATTAGAGATAACTGATAGTTTAAACTGTTGTTCGCATAACTTCTAATCTTCAGTTTAGTTCTAAACTAATGGATAATAAACAGTCACTTTAACTAGAGGTGGTAGGTAACCCAATAAGTGTACAACGTTTAAACGATGGTCGAACCCCATATATAGTATATCTGGTGATAATTTTTGTTTTACATTCTATAAGAGCTGGAGCCTCTTAAAACTGACCGATTACGTCATAGTGATCAAAATTGACATTAATTTTTTTTTCCATTGGTGAACAATTTATATTCTGCTTATTTCATAACCTCAAAATCCCAATTATTTTCACCAACCAAGAGTATGCAAACATGCAACAATGTTGATAAACATGTAATTTTTCGAACTTTCATGTAATTGGTCAGTTTTAAGGGGCTCCAGTTCTTGTAGAAAACATATAAAACAAAAATTGTTGCCAGATTTACTATTTTGAGTTGTACACTTACTTAAATAACACCCTGTACATGGTGCGTTTCACAAACGAAAATTGCGTTGTTTAGATATGGAAACAAATATTGCCTCCTAATTGGTCAGAATATTTACAGATAAAAATATATAGTAGTACAAAGTTTGAGTTCACGAATTTATTTATTACAAGTCAGGTTAGTTTTCAAGCGCCATCTGCTATTTTTTACATGAAACGCACAATAGTATTAAAGAACTGTATAAAAATATGAGTAATATAAATAAAATTGTGACATGCAAGATACTCATAAAGTATAAAAATAGTCTGTTATTATAAGCGTAATTATAAGTTGTTGGAAAAAAGTTATGAATGAAAGATTAATAGGATAATGCACAAGTTTTTAGAGTAAATAAATATTTAAATAACATGCTGTAAAAACAATTGTTTACTCTAGTCTAGTGGAGATCTTGTTTACTTGAATAATATTCCATTAAACTTTTAATCCTAACTTTTTTCATAAAACTTTTTTGTAGACACTGAAGCAAAGTTAGAAAGTCGAAATAAATATTCTACCTTTTTTATTAATTCAATCAAATTTCACTTTTACCTTTTTGGTTAACTTTTGACATATTTTTTTAATAACTACATGTACTGGGTGATTAAAAAATATTGAAAAAATTGAGTATCTCTTATTTAATGTACTTACTGTATACCCTGGTTAAAGATATAGTGCACTGACTTTACTTCATAATCTGCGGTTCACTACCTTATAGCTACAGTGGAAAATAGAATTTTATTTATCTCCAAATTTACATTTAAAACTCAATTGGACAATGGTCTGTTTTCATAATAAACCAAGTTCGCAGAAACGAAAAAAAAAAAACAATTAAGTGATGTAAAAATATTTATTACAAAGTTTGGTTTAACGAATTTAAATTATTTTTTTAATGCATGTAAAAACGGTCGGCTCTCAAGCGCCATCCACGATTTTATTACGTGAAATGAAGTATCAAATTAAAGCTATATTCTTCTTAGTTAATTCGTCGCAGCTCTCTTCAGATAAACTCAATACAGTGTTCTTTTTGTTTTAAGTGAGTTGAGCGGTACACAATTACTCACATCCCTTACTAATGCTGCATCACCCGCGAAATAAACTCAAAATGATCTGTCATTCAGATCAGTTGAAGGGATAATGTTGTGAGAAGAAATGTCCATTTGTAGGTTATAAATGTATTATTAAGTAACAGTAATGAATTATAGAGTAAAAATTACTCGTTCTGTATGTGAAACGATGTTATTTTTATATACATCTCAACTTAGTTCATCTTAACTTACTTATCAACTGAGATGAGCAAAAATACCCTTATTTTTTTGCATTATTTTTGAAACACCCAGTATAGTAAATCACACACTTCTGTCAAAAAATGTAATTTATAAAGTAACTATAAAATCTCAAAGTTTAACAGGCTTATTCTGTAACTTAGTGGTTAATTTTTAACAACTGGTTAAAAAAATTATCCAATAGCTATTGAATTGACAACTAAAAAATTTTTTTTGTTACCTATACAGAGTGGTGACCGGCACAGCCAAACATGTAAAAACAGACTATTCTAATTTCCTGCTTCCCTAATTGTTTTAGGTAAAAAAAGCTTCAAATAAAAGTTGTAGAGCATAAAATTTTGCATCTGAATTAATAAGCAAATAAATTTTGTATGATTTATCACATCAAAAATAGCAAATAGCCATGGAATTGAGACAAAATAAATAACAAATGTCTAACGGTTTATCTGTCATATTAGGGTAACTTATTTTTATTAGGTATTATTTCTGATTTCTATATATATATATATGTTACTGTAAATGCCCGAAAATCGGTAAATCCTAAGATTGATGTACAAAACCCAGGATTTACCAATTTTATGTGGTAAATCTACAAACAATTAGATAATTTATATAATTTCGGGTGTTAAAACGTACTAGTGTAATTGCAAATTGGTATTGCATTTTTAATTGTCGTAGCCATGTTGTAAAACCCGACTTTTAATTTAAAACAATTAGATAATTTATATAATTTCGGGTGTTAAAACGTACTAGTGTAATTGCAAATTGGTATTGCATTTTTAATTGTCGTAGCCATGTTGTAAAACCCGACTTTTAATTAAAGGTTGGTGAAACGCGGCCAGATTGTCAAACCTTCAAAGACAGCAATGTTTTACAATCTGGCTAGTATATTTCTTTAAATACTACAACAATAACCTAACCTAACGCACAAAAGTCACCCATGAAAACTGGAGACTGGAGCACAGTTTTGTTCGTTAGGGTTATTGTTATATGTAGAGAAATATGCCATGCCATTTAATTTACCACATAAAATTGGTTAATCCTAGATTTTACACGTCAATCCTAGGATTTACCGATTTTCGGGCATTTACAGTAACATATATACTAGTTAACAATTATCTGTTAATTTAAATTGATATTTATTCACTTGAACAGAAATTATAAATAATAATAAAAATAAATTAACCTAGCTTGACAGATAAATCGTTAACATTTGTTATTTTTTTTGTTTCAATTCCATGGTTATAGCTATTTTTGGGGTGATTTTCGACAATTTCAAACCTAATTTCTGCCGTTACAAGGCACACAAACTTAATTTTGTTTATTGATTCAGATGCAGAATTTTATGCCTTACAATTTTTATTTGAAGCTTTTTATCTAAAATAATTAGGGAAGCAGGAAATCAAGAAAGTCTGATTTTACATATTAACGTTCTATGTTCGGTTGTGCCGGTCATCACTCACCACTTTGTATATCAACGTAGTTGATTGGATAATTTTTTTAACCAGTTGCTAAAAATTAACCACTGAGTTACAGAATAGGTCCGTGAGTCGTCTTATTTTTGGCCTTTACTTCAAATGTATACATGTTAGATCCTTTTTGCAAAATAGAAAAGGACTTAGAAGTGAATGGGAGCGTGCGTTTGTTTGGACGTCCGATGTAGGTGAATGGATGTTGTATGCCCAAGGAATAAAAAGTTTCCAAGTAAGAAGATGAGGAGAGCTTGAATGGATGAATGCAGACATGTAGAGAAGGGAAAAGACGAGACAAAAGATCTGTACATATTTGGAATAGAATGTAAGGCGAACATTGATTGTTGTGTATTGTATAAAAGAATTACGGATAATGAGAAATTACTCGAATATAGCGCAAGTCTATTTTTTTATGAACCATAGGATCATACGATATACAGTAGTCTCGATACAGTGAAATAATTAATGCAGGGCTATGTCACAATATCGAGTTTGTTCACTTTTTCGAGTTCTTATGAAATAATTACAACAATATAATTTTAAACGTACTTATTGGTTTTAATAAAAGTTAAATATCAAAATATTAATTTTTAGATCGTATGTCCTGAAGAACTAAAATTTTAGAAAACTATTTCATATGCATTTTCTTCAGCCCTGATATTTTTAAAAATGGAGTACCATAGCGAATTTTAAATATCTGTAGCCATTCATTGCAAGCATGAAATGAAGTTTTATCGTAAAATTTTGGGTGAAAATCCTTTGCCTTTTCTTTAATCATCTCACCACTCACCAGTAATTGTTGCACGTTGTTTTCTTTGTTTTAAAAACCACAAAACTCTTACATGTTCCAATATTTCGGTTTTTTCTTTCAATTTCAAATGTTTTATTCGAGGTGGCTTTATGAATTACAATAATTTGTATTATATAATACATACAACAAAACTTTATGTATTACACTACATGGAAAGTCCCTAAGAATGTACTCAACAGATTCAGATTAGCTGAGCTGCGCGATGCCCAAGAGATGATCAGCGGAGCTGAAACACTGCGCACGACTGCTAATCATTATATTGAGACATTAATTGTTCACTATATGGAGTTCAGTATGAAGTGTATGTATTTATTTTTGTGTTCATTACATTGGATAGTTCACTATATAGTGTGTTCATAATTTCGCGATTCTACTATATAATGGTAAATTTTCATATGGCTGTAATTTTTGTCCTATTAATTTTAAAAGAAAAATGTTCAGAATTAAAAACTGCTTCTTATTAGTTTAAAATTATTGTTTACGTGGGTTTAGTTCGCGAGAGAGGCAAAAAAAGCTATAATTTTTAGCTTTTTACAGAGTTCATGCTACTATAAAAAAAAAAGTTTAATATTCATTTATTTCTCAGTAATCATGAATACATTTATCAACTTACAATTTTAGAAAAAAATCAATTATAGCTATAACCAGTGGCGACTCGTGCACTAAAACTTTGATAAGGCAAAGCATCCAGAAAAAATCTAATGTGGACTCCACACGACTTCCTTGTACGATTATTAAACTATACATATGTTTTTAACAAATAAATTACAAAATATTAATTTTAACTTCAAAACAGTAAGATATATAGCGACCATAAAGGGAGTTTTTAAAAAGAATTTTGATTACAACAAAGAAATATTTGATTACAATGAATATGACTAATTTCACAATAAAAATATAATATTTGTTATTGTACGAATCATAAAATTGCACGTATTTAACGTAATTTGACATGAACATTTTTTTTATGTTTTTGTCCTAATCCATAGCTAGCTTTGTTACAAAAACAAAAAAGTATATAATTTTTAAATTTACATATCTCATTACAATAATAGGAGGAGTCTAAGGTTAAAAATATATATAAAACTAAAACAATTACCCCTTAACCTTAAATAATAATATAAGCTAAAAGCTTACATATCTCGCTTATACAAAGGGCTAATTTAATAATACTTGTGCTAAACGCAGAAATTAATTCTCTAAAACTTTTATTTGAAGCATTTATTTCTAAAATTAAAATAAAATTATTTTATTCAAGAAAAACTGTTAACAACTTCAAGTAATTTACCACTTCCGGTTAGCCTATTTTAATCAAAATCTATTATGTTATTTCGATTGACATAAAAGTCTTGTATACCAAATTTGAAAAGTTTTGGATGATATTTTAAAATAGTTTTTCATTAAAATCTATTATAGGCTTCATGTAAAGTGCCAGTTGTGGAAATTGTGTAATAACCAGAAAGGGAGGTGCACAACTATAGGTCGTGCCAAATAGAAATGACCTGTCAATCATTTCTTGCGCATATACTGTGTACCACTATTTTTAGAGCGGAGTAGTCTCTCACTATCCATTTCATAGTGATACATGCACCTTTTCCGTGCGCCGCTTACCCAAAAAGAATTCTAGGGACTGCCCACTAGTCGCTCGTGTAAGTACTGTAATGACATAAATGCAAAACCGATGAAGACACAAGCGTTCAACTGACAATGGATGTAAACACTGTGTTGTGTCAGTGGCGTAGAAATAATTAGGCAACAATAGTATTTAGAATATTTAAATTAAGCTTAAAAACTAAAATATGTACAAAATACCTAAAAATAAATGAAGATCATTTAATATTCTCCATAAATTTGATTACCTTGTACACTAACAACCTACTTTTACTATTTAGTACCATGTTTTCTAGTCAACTTAACTATACACAATGGCCTGTACTACGATCACGGTTTTAACTAAAACATTGTTTTAAGAAGTGTCAGGTATCATTATTTAATAACAATAATAAATAATATCGAATTTATCAAAATATGTTTTAAAAGCAGAACATAGTTTGTATTCAAACAAATATTTTTTAAAAAATCGATCTTCAAACATACGTGCAAAATTAAATGTTGAAATTTGAATTTGACATTTTTTAAAACAGCGTTTTAGTTAAAACCGTTATCGTAGTACGGGCCAATAAATTTAAATTTTTAATAATATTATTTGGACGCCACTGAGACAAACCCGCTTAAGTACAATGCATGCGATTGGCCCTTTAAGTAAGAAGGGCGGAGAATGTGTAAATGCGTTTTACGCGCAGGTCATTTCTACTTGGCACGACCTATAGATGTTGTAGGAGTCCTAAATACAAAATTTCAACTTTCTACGGCTTACCGTTTTTGAGTTATGCAAGATACGTACGTACGTACAGACGTCACGACGAAATTAGTCAAAATGGATTCAGGGATGATCAAAATGGATATTTCCGCTGAAATCTGAAAACCGATTTTTTTCGCGATTACAATACTTCCTTTACTTACGTACAAGGAAGCAAAAAATGCGCCGCAGGCGAATTTTTTTTTTATTCAAGGTCAAATGCCTTATAATTGAAAGTTACATTTTTTCAAGGGATGTGCAAATGCATATTTTTCCCCTCTCATGTACAAAAATAAATTGCCACATCACAGACCATTTTAGGAAATTCTTTGACAAATAGTTTATCTTCATAAGACAGTTGATTTGGAAAAAATTAACACTATCTTCAGAATTCCTTATATGTCACTCATTTCTTTTAAAGTTGAAGTCGAAGCCATTATTTGTTTTTTGTTTTCAACTAAAATTAAAATTACAAAAACACTACGTGGGTAAACTATAAAAACAACGAAAGAAATTAAAGAATTAAATATTTACTGCAATACGTATCAGTCGCAAACCAGAGCCTATTATAATAAAAATGCTAGACAAGACAGGTTATGTAATGTTTGTTTATTGTTGAATGCAATTTACAGCTAATATTATTTAATCTTGCTTGCAAAAATATGCAGTAAGGTCGTGAACCTACTTACAAAATTTATCAGTATGTGGCGTTGATTGTATTCATGTATGGTAACGGCCTGTATAGAGCCGCGTGGAATGTAAAGCGACTATCTTTTATCCTTTACGCACTCATTGCATTTAGCATTTGAAGCAATGCCTCAAACATCTCTTTGTCTAGCGCAACGTATTTCTTACCGGAATTATTGCTTGTATCAAAAACATAGGCAGTTATACTATTCATTTCGAGAAGCACTTTATACCAGGGCTTCGAACCGAACCGGAACTTGAACCGAAACCGGAACGAACCGGACATTTTATATGAACCAATAGCTCGAACCAAACCGATTATTTTGAACCGGTTAAATGAACTGAACCACATATGTACTAGCCACTCCAGCAACTCGAGTAAGCGTGGAAAGGCTGTTTAGCGGGTTAAAATTCATAATGTTTCCTCAACGAGTCACATTAACAAGTTCGATTCTTGAAAAGATTATGTTAATCCGATATTTCGAGATATTTAACAAACAATAAAAATTATATATATTTTTCATTTAATTTGTTTAATTTTAATTAAACATTACAAAGAATAATTAATATGTTTTACAAGTTTATTTTTTAACTGTTGTACTTTTTGTTTCAATTACATACATTTTTTTATAAATAAAAGGCTGAATAATAAGTGTTTACTTATTTAAATCGACAAAAAATTACACATGTTTAAAACTGCTGTTATCATGGTTGGTAAGAGGAAAATGAAAATATATTTATGAAATAAGATGAACCAAACCGAACCGATCTTATGAACCGGTACACGAACCGTTCCAGAATTAAATTTCATTAAACCAGAACAAAAACCGAACCGGTAAACTACTCCGAACCGCGAACCAAAACCGAACCTATTTTAGCAGCGGTTTACAGCCCTGCTTTATACTTATTCGTTTATTAATGCTCTTTTAGAATACAATGATAAATAGGACATAGGTATGTCAATATGACAAATACTCAAGTTATGCGCTTTATTTCTTACGTTTTTATTATTATTTTAGAATCAAGTATATACGAACGATACATGTAAGGTTCGCCGTGTTCCTTCAGGCTGTGTGATTCGCAATCTAAATGATCAAAGTGATCATGATTAAGAAGAAGTATGTTTTTGCGTTTCCTATTCGTTATCCCCACTCTCTCATTTTGTGATCACTAGACAACCTTCCCCTTTCCCTTCTGAATCATCCTTTTTGAGTGATCACACAGATTCATTTCAGAGCAAATTTAAAAATGGCTAACGACAATAGGTTTTCGGGCGTAGAAATTTATTAATGTGGGGTTTGTTGCATGAAAGGAAATATGATTTTCCTACAAAAGCATGTAATGATATACTTTTTAAACAAAGAAAATATGTTACATAAAATTCATGTGTTACCAAGAATTTTTTTTTCACTTCTATATGATCTATTTTTAATGTGCTGTCTATCTATAACACTTAACAGTAGATTATTTATAAAATAAAAGAAACTATGTAGTTTCCATTTGTCTGCATATGACATTTGACGCTAGATGCTGTTTATATTATTCAAGTTGTTTTCTTCATTTTTAAATCATTATTCAAAAGAATCACGATTAAACTAATAAGGATTCACAAAATCACAAGCACAGCCCGAAGGAGCACGACTATAATCTGTATGATCCTGAAATCGGTAAATAAAAATTTCTGTCAGAATCAAGACTATTTAAATTGTAAATTTTGGTTTTCATATGGCACTCTGTAAATAGCTTAAAAACGGAACCTATCTACATATCCACATAAGTACTAAAACAACAAATTTAATTCAATTTTTAATTTTGAATTTACACTTTTGTTCTTAAATTAATAGTGGAGAAATTATAGACATATGAAAATTTTACCATTGTATTTCTTATGATTCATAAAAAGTAGACTTCCGGTATGTGTTAATTATGTATGTAAGTAGGTATATGTATTTCTGGAAAGCAAATTACTTTCAATTTCCTAAAGCTCGACTCCTACTGTGCAAAAATTGCAGACGCTGCACGTAGTAAGAAGTAATCACGCCACAAAATGAATTAGTCAGAGTTAATTTATTTTGTAACGTGGGGAAGATTTAGCTGTGCGTGATGAAATTAGCAGCAAAAAGTGGGGGATTTCTCAAATTTCTAATTTATAAAGTTCTTTTAAATCACCAGTTTTTAAAAGTATGACTTTCACTATTCATCATCAGATGTCTCTAGCGTTAATGTTAAGTCAGGTTGTCATTTATATAACCAAAATAAAGTTTATTAATCTAATTTTAATCATTTATGAAAAAGTGCTTCAGGATTTAGTTGTATAGGAATTTTGTAATGTCGAATGAAAAAAAGAATGTAACGCTATAGACATCTGGTAATGTGTAGGAAAAAAACAGTTCATTTACCAATTTAAAGAAATTTTATAAATTTAATAAAAGTCGCAGTACTTTTAAAAAGAAATTTAGATATTTAGAAAGCTCCTGTAAATTGTTTCTTGCAACTCATTTCAAGAAAATTGAAACTATAATAGGCGTTTTTGTAAAGTTGATCGGATTGACCCGATGTAATCTGAAGCGTTTGGAACGTAAATCGGATTAATCTGGCGCGTTTTTAAGGTTCATACCTTTGAATATATAATACATATAAGAATGGCAACGTAATGTATTTAGATTAAATATTTCGAGAGAAGGTGCCATCTATCCCTCCATATACGAATTATTTCTGAGTTAGTTCAAAAAATACATAATAGATGGATGTTGCACAGTATTGCCACGTAGCTAGAACAGCAAGTTAAGATTTTATGAAGGTTTTTAAGTTTGCTACTGTAAAACAAGTATACATGTACATTGAAGATTCAAAATATATTATCTGGTTATTATGAAACAATATTTTTGAATTATTGAATACCTCTAACAAATAGTATCTGGCAATGCTGTCAGCACGATTTACCGTAGTTCATAGTTTTGTGGTAGGAGTCACTAGCTATCTATAATAATTTTGTGAATAAAAAGAGACAGATATAGTATGTTGCTAGGCCATATGCGTTGCCATTCTTATATGTATTATACATATATTCAAAGTTCATACTCTCACTCCGATTAAAAAATTTCGACTCCGATCCATGTGCAGGACTATACGTTCGGAAATTAACTTTCAGATAACTGCACACGTTTGGAAATTTTAGAGTTAACTTCATCTTTACTATGACTACGTTTATCTCGCAGTGACATAATCCGCTCAAAAATTTAGTGACTTAAAACTAACTCTTAACTCCAATTAGTTTATATCGCATGTTTTAAAGTGACTACAGGATAAATGGCGTTTATCCACTTCTGTTGAATAACGACAGATACAAAATTTTGCGGATAACTTATAATAATAATAATAATTATAATAATAACAAAACGCTCACGATTTTCAAATAAACCTCGAAACAAACAGTTTTTAGAAGTTTTGAGTGTAGTAATATGTATTTTTAATAATTATTTACAAGTTTTTTAAAAAAACTTGAGATTAATTCATAGGCTTAACCGTTTATCTCGCAAAATTTCAAGTAGGTTAGTTAACTCAACCCATTATTTAAGTTACTTCACTTAGCGCTAAACTAACGTGTTTATCTCGCATGTTTAACCCGCTTAACTCAAGCGGGTTAGCATTTAAGTGGATAAACTAGTGCGAGATAAACGTAGTCTATAACTTGCGCTCGAAAATGTTACTTTACCCGGAGTTAACTATTCCAACCTACCTCGAGCGAGATGGGTACGTTGTTTTACTCAACATGCGCAGAGTCTAAATCCAGTAGATATACTGTCATTCTTTAGTTGTTTTGATCATTGAGTTCAGTGATGTTTTCAATTTTACTACACGAACATTGAAGAAAACGTATATATTTAACAAAACGCGTCGTAGGACTAGTGAATCGAACTGCATTCTTTTTAGTTTCCAAGTAAAATCGTCCAGACTATACTAGTGCTAGTTCTGTGCATAATACGAAATTGTGATTACATGTACTCGTCGTCAAATTTTATCTGTATTTTTTGTTTTTTGGCTAATGTAACTAACCTCAAAACACGTTCGCACGAGTGTTTTATTTTGAACGTAAACATTCTCCATCTCTCTCATACAAAGTGGGATAGATGGTGAGTACTTTTACGGAACAGTTGGTGAAAATATATTTATCTTATAGATGGCGTCAACAATATACAGAATGTAACATAAATAAGTATATTAAATTTAACCAGTGATAAAACTCGTCGAGTGTAATAATATTTCTTAATAACTTTTTCTTGTAAACCTTCTAGATATTGAGTTAAAAATCTTCAAAGTTTTGTCACAAATTTCATTACTCGCCTATGGTCGAATAAAATAACACCTGAATGTCGGAAAAGTCATACGTCAAATTATTATGTTACAACAGGTTTGACAATCCAAACATGAGGATATTTATAGGGTGCAGTCGACCAAGAACAACTCTACAATTGACGGAATAAGAAAACGCATAAAGATGATTAAAAGTGATGCAACCATAAATGAAATCATAATAAATGTTCAAAATGGCCACCGCATTGTTAATGACTGAAGGCGTCGAGGAAATGATGTAACTGTTCAACATCCTCCAAATTGTCATATGTGACACTCTTGTGTTGTAGTGCTATTCTTCGAGTACTAGACTCTGGCGCTCAGCAACCTATTCAATAGTCTCTATGTGATCAGAACGTATTCTACCACGATCTTGAGCAGCAGGCTTAAAGGACTCATTATCTCGGACTCGGAAATTTATTTATTTTATTTACATACATGTAAAAAGGTGCGAACGTTTACAAGATGACGATTCGGAAAACGTGCCAAATAAATTATTAATCGATTTATTTGTCAAAATTTATTTGAAAAAGTTGACAACTCGCTTTTCTCAAAAACAATTATTTCATTGTTATTGTTACTTGATCAAATTATTTTGAAAATACATAAACGACTCGTTAATATATGGGGGGGGGGGTAAAAATGCTAAAAAAGTAAGATGTTGAAAAAAAGTTATTAAGAAATATTGTTGCTTCCGACGAGTTCTATCACTGTTTAAATTTAATGTAGTTATTTCTGTTACACCCTACACCCTGTTTAAAAGAAAAGAGGCTATAAAAAGAGTAGAGTGGACAGAATAAAATTTAAATAGATACAAGAATAAAATTATGTAGTTTAATAATGCATCTAAAAAAATCGTTATCCCCTAGCCTACATTAAAAAGACAAGTTGAACAAAAGTGCTCTCAAAAAAATCTTTTGATCCGTTAAAAATTTTAGGAACAGTAAAATAAAAAATAATTGTTAAACGCATCATTGGATTCAGTGTGTCGTTTGTAGTTGTTGGTTGCATGAAGACTGAACTCACCTACGTGCAATCCATGTGTAGCTTTCGAAAAAATCAAAAAGATTTAAATTTTATTAAATAGAAACATTACTATTACGCTTCACCAACTCTCCCATAGTAGTATGGGTAAGATGGTGATACAATAAAAAAAATCGAACTTTTTTATATTTATTTAATAAAATAAAATAGTTTGTTTTATGTTTCAAAGGTATAAATGTTTGCTACTTGCGGCGTTTTTATTTTTTAATAAATAAAATTTAAATAGAAAATATAAACTTTCAAAATTTTGTTCACCATCTCTCCTTGAGTTCCTCTAAAGTAAATTTGCAAGCGTTCTCCTGAGTTAGTACATATTACGCGCGCATATTTATATATTTCTAAATTAGAACTATAAGAAGTTCTGACGAATTTACAGCAGTTTGTAGTTTATGTAAGTACAGTAAAGCCTTTAATCCGTACCCACGTTAGTCCGAACCTCCAGTAATCCGAACAAGGGTTAGAAATAAGATAATCCTAGTAAGGACTCTTTAATCCGAAATGTTGCATAAAATGTCTCCGAACGCAACAACTACGACGTGTGATTATTTGAAAAATCTGTCAAACTTTGCTTTAGTTTCCACCCATGAAGTGACAGGATGAGATAACCATTTCAGTCCGAGATTGAAAATGGTGGATGTATGTACATTATTTTTTAATAAATATTAATACATAATACTTTGACGATTGGCGATCAAAGCCGAAATGGACGCCCAAAAACGAACAAATATTTACGTTTTTTTTTTCAGAATTAATATTTATTTATTATTTTTAATTCAACATGACGCTTAGGTCCCAATTACAGAATAATTAATTACATAGCAATATGAAGAGATAATGTAAATAAATACATATACAAGAAAAAAATTAAAACTTAAAAGATAGTAATTATGTTTTTGGTTTCTATTTTTTAATTTCAGCGTTTCTTTATTCCCTGCAGTACTGTAATAAATATTTAAAAACTTTCTAAATTGACGTTATTTACACCTATTAATACAAATTCGGTAATCCGAACAAATCGTTAGTCCGAATATCGCGTTACATTTAGCATTTCGGATTAAAGGGTCTCTGCTGTAGTTTTATGGGTTATTTTAAATACCGCATGGTATTATTTAAGAACTCTAAATGTATAAACAACAATTACTGAACGAAATAATCTAAAGAAGAATTTAAGTGACATTCTCATTTGAATCGTATAAAATGTACGACCAGAGAAACAAAGTTTTTGTTATTAGATATAACAAAATGATCTACTATAAAATTAAATTTAAACGTCAAAATCATAATAAAGATGCGCATTATTGAAAGCATTGATAATTAGAGGGATCTGATGTATCTGTTACGTCATCAAACAGATCCATCGGAGAGCTCCGACTGAATTTGCGAAAACGCGTTATACAATAAGTTGAGTCCAAAAAGAAATACCACATTTCAAACTTTCATTCTACAAAAACAGTAAAAGATACAATTTTTACTTCCTTGTACGTAAGTAAAGGAAGTATTGTAATCGCGAAAAATTTCGGTTTTCAGATTTCAGCGGAAATATCCATTTTGATCATCCCTGAATCCATTTTGACTAATTTCGTTGTGACGTCTGTACGTACGTACGTACGTCCGTACGTATCTTGCATAACTCAAAAACGGTAAGCCGTAGAAAGTTGAAATTTTGTATTTAGGACTGCTATAACATCTAGTTGTGCACCTCCCTTTCTGGTTATTACACAATTTCACTTTACATGAAGCCTATAATAGATTTTAATGAAAAACTGTTTTAAAATATAATCCAAAACTTTTCAAATTTGGTATATAAGACTTTTATGTCAATCGAAATAACATAATACATTTTGGTTAAAATAGGCTAACCGGAAGTGGTACATTACTTGAAGTTGTTAACAGTTTTTCTTGAGTAAAATGATTTTATTTTGATTTTAGAAATAAATGCTTCAAATAAAAGTTTTAGAGAATTAATTTCTGCGTCTAGCACATCAAGTATTATTAAATTAGCCCTGTGTATAAGCGAGGTATGTAAATTTAAAAATTGCATACTTTTTTGTTTTTGTAATAAAGCTTGCTATGGATTAGGACAAAAAAAAGTTCATGTCAAATTACGTTAAATACGTGCAATTTTATGATTCGTACAATAACAAATATTATATTTTTATTGTGAAATTAGTCATTCATTATATATTATGGTCGCTATATATCTTACCGTTTTGAAGTTAAAATTAATATTTTGTAATTTAGTTATTAAAAAAATATGTATAGTTTAATAATTGTACAAGGAAGTCGTGTGGTGTCCACATCAAATTTTTTAAAATAATATCGTCATTGTGGTGGCCGTCATTAGCGATACACCCTTCGACACGATTTCTAAATGCTCAAGCATGACTCATTCGGCTATTTCTGGACAATGACCAATAGTCCTTTGTTAGTTTGTAATTCTCATTTGGATGCCTGATTTCAGCAGGATGGAGCAACAGATTATACGGTATGGAGATCCATACAAGTTTTGCGGAAAATGTTTTTGGGGAAGCTGATTTCCCTGCGCGATGATATCGTTCGCCCCATCTTACAGTCTGCCTTTTCTTTTTGTAGGCCCATTTGAAATCCAAGGTTAACATATACAGACCTCAAAACCTTAAAGCCCTCAAGGACACTATTCGCTGGGAAATCGTCGCTATTTTTACAGAAATGATCGAATGCAAGAATTCAGAAATCGTGTCGAAAAGTGTATGTATAAAGGCCATCATATCGAAGATATCATTAAAAAAAAAAAAAATCCTTTTTACCTCTCGCTAAGAGAGGTATACTGGATTCATGCTAAAAATCGCATATCCAGATTTTAATGATTAAGAACGTTTTAAGGTCCCCACAATCCGTAATATTTTTACGATGATGTCTGTGAGTGTGTGGATGTATGTGTGTATATGTGTCAATTGGAAGGACGATTTTTCAAAAACTATAATATGTACTTAATATCTGTTTAACTACGTATTTCTCAACCGGACATTACTGGAAAGAGCTGAAAAGGTTTTGCTAATAATTGAACAACCGGAACTACCAGATTCTTAAAAAAATCTTCTAAATATTATATTTTGAAAATTTTTGTTCTTGCTTGTATCAAAGAAGAGTAAATTCGGTAAATTCTCTATCTGATACATATAAATATTTTATTATATCTTTTATAGATTTAGAAATAAAGAAATATAAGGTATATAATAATCTGTTGTAATAAATCTCACAGCCCAAATAATGTCATGGAAACCAATTGAAAAATAAAAAATGTTTGTAACTGACAGATAAATGTCAGTGTCAAAAATCCAGAGACATTACTGAAGATTTTTTCTGGGAAATAAATACATTATATTATTTCTTATTGTATTAATAGTTAAATATTTAAAATTATAGGTATATTACATATACCCTTCAAAAATACTGTCAATCCCGACAATGAATTAAAAACATTAGAAGAGGACAATTTTGTCAAGAATAAAGAATAACATGACAGAAAATAAAGACGTTTTTCTTATTCTTTCGATTAAAGGAAAGAAAAAAAAATCGTGCAACACCTCATTATACAGCAAGGGAGAGAAATGCATTATTTTTCCAGATTTGTAATTTGTAGCTAGAGAGCTATACTGACAAAAGCGCACCGAAGGAAAAAATTGCATTCCTTCTTGAGGTGTTGGTATATACCATATTTTCCACAACCGGGAGGAGGAAAATCATATTTTACAAGAATAATGAATTTAAATAGTTGCAAAAGACAACAGAAATTTGTTGACAGCAGAAATTTGTTAACAGTTTGTAGAAAATTGCTTTCAATAGTTGTAATTTAGTTCAGGATCCTCTTCTTCAGTTCTAAAGAACAGCAAGAAATATAGGTATATGTATTTTTCAATTTTTATACCATATAAATTTACTATAACTCGTTAGGGAAAAAACTAATTTATATACCCTTCCTTTTGTTACAATGAAATAATATTTTGTATATTTTACTGTTTTTGTAAAATGAAGCTTTGAAATGTGATACTTTTTTGGTTCATCCCGCATTTTGTAAAATTGGTGCGTTTATGGTTTATGTGTCAGAAACATTTTATTGCAAGGTGGGAAATGAGCTTAAAGTAAACATCCTAAAACATATACGAGTAATTGTTAGGAAACAACAAAAAACATAACAAAGGATAAACAAGGATTACACAGATCTGTCAGACTTACCAAAAAACCACCATTAATTTCAATTAGCAAAACTGACTTGAAGCTGTTTTCTTTTATATATTTACCAATGTTTTCTTTCCATTATATAATTAATTTAGGCGCAAATGAACTCCCATTTCCAATCGGTCGTGCTATTTATTGCTTACAGCGCCTCTATTGGAGAACAAGTGAATAACGCCCGACGTTGTACACAACCAAGAAGTTGTACTCAATTAGGATGGCGGTCATAAACTGGTTACCGAAAGTGCTTCGCGGTAATTGGAATTAGTTGTAGACTGATGAAATTTATATCGAGTTCGTAGCCGGTAAATAGATGACCTCGTTAGAAGTTCCAACATGCTGAGGTAGATGAAGTTCTATATGCATTATTACAACTATAAGATGAAGGAGTGTTGACAATATGAGAATATTCAATACATGAGTTTACTATAATATTTCTTTGTTATATTGTTGATATGAAAGTATCCAATATCCAATGGAATGGGAATATACGTAGAATGTAAGTACACTTTTCTGAATAATTAACAATCTATGATTTCTCTACAAAGATGAGTACAAATAAGACAAAGCATTGTGATAGAAATCATGAAAAACGTGTTCAATATGTTTAAATATTTCAACTGAGTACATTTTTTTCAAATTTTCCGGCCTGTTATAAGCCCTGTTGTGAACAACTGGGATGTGAGATGTGACTGATACTGCATTTTACACTTTTTAGAGAAATTTAAAAACATGAAACTTTTGTTAAAGGATATTTTACATTATTTAAATGGCCTGCAAACTTCAGAATTTTTTTATGAAAGGAAATAATATATTCTGGAGGTGCGTGAAGTTGGCATAACGAAGTTAGGCACAAATTGTGAGACTAGTATAAATAATTTGTGCTCAATTTGTGCCAACAAAATTATTTTCGAAATATAGCATAGTTAAGAAATAGGAAACTTTTAAAAAAAATATGCTAACTTCACGTCAGCATAATAAAAATTTATAACTTTTATTATTTAAATAATTTGTGCTTAATTGGTACCAATATGTGCCCGTTATTTGAATAATTAATTATAACTGGTTTATGAGTTATTGACTTAAAAAAAAATATGCCAACTTCACGCCAGCATAAGAATATTTAAAATTTGATTTTTTTATTATTGAAATAATTTTTGTGCCAATTTATGCCAAATAAATGAATATAACATAATAATTATTATCAGAGTATTAACAGTTATTTTTATAGAAGTGTGAAGTTGGCATAAAAATATTTTATTTTCAATTTATTTTTACAGAAAATGACAGCTTATAATTTGTGCACATTTGTGCCCATACTATTTTTCATTTGTTTGTATAATTAGATGTATTAACTATTATTTTGTGGAAGTGTGAAGTTGACAAAAATATTCCATTTTCAA
Source organism: Harpalus rufipes (assembly GCA_951394225.1). Taxonomy (NCBI): domain Eukaryota; kingdom Metazoa; phylum Arthropoda; class Insecta; order Coleoptera; family Carabidae; genus Harpalus; species Harpalus rufipes. The sequence goes on from OX596285.1 coordinate 12,860,441, forward strand.
ATTATTTTTGCAGCATTAGTAAACTTATAATTTGTACCTATTTTTTAAATTTAAATCGTAGAAAAAAGCTTTATTGATCAAGGAAAATTTGATTAACAAACAAAGAAAGATTTTGTGAAAAATTCGTAGACCTCATTGAGATTTGAACCCAGGATCTTCCTATGTCTAGTTCGACTAGTACGCGAAACTTATTTAAATTCATAGAAATGTGGCGTGCTATGTAACGCTGGGTATTCATCTACTCCGATTAGGAGAGTGTACTCATTTACTATTTGTAGCAAGACTTGTGAAAGATTCATCGACTTCAAAAGGATCTTGTATCTCAGTTGCTAGAGCATACTACTACACATAGGGAGGTCCTGGGTTCAAATCCCGATGAGGTCTATGAATTTTTCGCAAAATCTTTCTTTGTTAATTGAATTTTCCTTGATCAATAAGCCCTTTTTTTTAATAATTAAATCATACACTTGACTAAATCTACTTTTCATTAAAAAAATCTTTTCCTAATTCCATTTGAAAATTCTTTTTTTTGTATATTTTGAATCTATACGGAATTAAGATTAAAACTTGTAGTGAATAGTTGTAAAATCGTGTTTTTCACACATGGCATGTTTTTAATCTCTGTTGCACCTCGATTAAAGATTTCACGCCTAATATGGAAAATTTTCACTTTTCTTTAGTTACTATTTAACTTTTCAATGAGAGCCTATATATGAGATGTATTGATGGTATCTATAAAGATTGAATATAAAAAAAAAAATATAAAATTTTATTCTTTTTTAAAAAATTAAACTTATTTTTTATATGATGAATTAATTATATGGCTTAAGAATATACTGAAATCACTTGCAACATCAAGAAGAAGGGATAAATCAGACTCATTATCAGAGCACTTTATTTTCAAATAAGATTTGAAAGGTATTTTTCCCTTCTTATTAACTTATTTTTAAAAATGATTTTTATTTAAATATCTAAATCCAAATTTCATTTGATTCAATTAAATTCAAATGAAAAACGTCATTTTATTAGTAAGTTACATTAAAATAAGCAATACTAGCTAATTTGAATGTTTCACATTTTTTACACTTATGAATATTTTTTGTAAAGAGTAGTCATACCAAATATAGTGTGTGTAAAAAGAAACTATTAGGCTATAATTTCAAATCATATTTTTCAAAATTGGCAAAATTAAGGGCATGGTTCCGAAGTGTACATTTTTAGTTTTTATTACCAATGGCCGATACGGATTTTTTGATAAAAACAGTAATGAATTATTTAATCATGTAACACCATTGTCTACTTGTTTATTGATGTCATAAAGTATAAAATATCAGAATTAAATTAATATATTTATTGTTCAACAGTTACGCGTAGAAATGGGACGGATATCTATCTGGCAGTACCACCAAATCCGGCTTAAAAACCGGATCTATTGTTCCGGCCGAATTGAGCTTATGATTCGGCTAGATCCGGCCAAATTTGTTCAAAAAATAAAAAAAAATAACATTTTAATGTTTAAGATGGAAAATTCAATTGATTATACTTATTGTAACATTATCACAAACTCAGTGATGAATTCTTCGAGGAAATATTTCTCTTCACGGAACTGATCATAAATCATTATTATTTTTGTTAAAAATTTCGTGTCAGCCGATGGCATTAAAAATGTACACTTTAAATGAATTTTGAAAAAACAAACTTTTTTTCTGAGAATCAGCACATCGAAATATATATGTATGTTTTTATCCTTTTTTAGCATTCTGTTTAGATAAAAAGTTCCAAATAAAAACATGATTAATTTTAAATTACAAAAATAGGAACAAAGTTATACATTACTGATTTTACATGAGCACGTACAACAACTATCAATTTCTTTTATTATGGTAATAAAGAAATTGCCGTTTTTGCCTACAGCATAATGTAGTAGTTCATAGATAATTCATTGCAAATTAAACAAATTGCCTGATATTGGAATATGTAATGATTCAATCACGGTACCTGTTTATTAAATATTAATTGAAATGCTAGTTCGGAATATTAAATTTTAATAACGCGTCAGTGTGTTCACGTAAATTGATTGCAATATTCAGGCATGTCATACAAATAATAAATGCTCATAAAATAATTAATATTCATTATAAATAGAATGCGGGGAGGTATATGTACAATATAATACTGATGAAGGTACAATAAATAAAACATACAGTGTATCACAAAATTATTCGTACACTTTAAATTTGTAAATAAAAATCAAAAAAGGAAATACTTTGAGCAACATATTTTAATCAACAAATAAATAATAATATTATATAATTATTACACATTACAAATCTAATAATAAACAAATAAAAAAAAAAATAATACAAATAAAAAATAACAAAATAAATAAAACTGTATAACTATTCCTACACAAAATTATTCGTACACCTTATGAAGATCTACTAATTTTATACATTAATAATTAATTTAATATTTTGTTGGATACCCATTTGCATCTATAATTGCTTGCAGACGTTTTGGCATCGACTGAACTAGTTTTGTAGTAAATTCAGATTCAATTTTACTCCATTCTTCCTGAAGTTGCTCTTTTAATTGGGACAGATTAGAAAAAGTCTTTGTTCTCAATCTTTTGTCCAATTCTGCCCATAAATTTTCAATTGGATTTAAGTCCGGGGATTGAGGAGGTGTTTTTAATTGTTTGGGCGTATTATATAACAACCACTCTTTCACAATATGAGCTGTATGTTTGGGATCATTATCTTGCTGGAAAATAAAATGACCTCCCAGCCCAAGGTTGTTGGCAGAATCTTTCAAATTTTGTTTCAGTATTGACAGGTAGTCCATTTTATTCATTATGCCCTGAATGAAATGAAGATTCCCCACTCCACCTGCTGACATACACCCCCAAACCAATATGTTCCCGCCGCCGTGTTTGACTGTACTTGATAAATTTTTAAAATTAAGCTCGGTATTTGGTTTTCTCCAAACATAAGATCTACCGTCTGACCCAAACAAGTTAAATTTACTTTCATCTGAAAAAATTACAGACTTCCAAAACTCGTTATTTTTGTTAAGGTGTTCTTTTGCAAAAGCAAGTCTCTTTATTCTGTTTTGTTTAGAAATGTAGGGCTTTCTTCTAGCTATACGACCATTATAACCGACATTTCTTAAGGTCCTACGAATTGTTTCCGTTGAAATAGGCCGTTCAATTATTTCCGATATTTCAGTTCTTAAATTTTTGAGAAGTTTTTTCGGATTTAATTTTATTTGTCGTTCAATATAACGTTCATTGTGCTGATTTAAAAAATTTTTACGGCCCCGTCCCGCAATATTTTCCAACTGTCCCTCATTTTTATATTTATTTATTATATACTGAACAGTAGAGTGCGATCTTCCCACTATTTCAGCAACCTCCCTTAAAGATTTGCCCTGGCAAAATAATTTCAAACAGATTCGCCTTTCAGCTAGCGTAGTTTCTTGTCCCTTGCGACCCATGTTTTTTTTTTATGTAGGATATACTCATTCAAATGATTCTTACAGAATAATAAATGTTTCTTACATTTAAATATTTTATTAACTTATTTTACGTAAGTTTTTAATAAGTGTACGAATAATTTTGTGTATTTAATTTTTTAATTCATTTTGTTTTTATTAATTTTGCATAAGACAATTATTATTTTTACATATTTGATAATTATATTTTATTTCTGATATTTTTAAGAATATGACAGTGTTACTAATATTTCAGTATAGTTATTTAAAGTACTTATTTCTTAATTTTCATATTGAAATCATATGTATACGAATAATTTTGTGATACACTGTACATCAATTTATGTATAAGGTGAACTCGCCGAAGTGCATAAGTCGGGTAAGTGCGTTCTTGTAGCTCTTTTATTTTTGTACGTATGAATCATGAATATGGTGAGTTAAACACCCTCAGTTCAACATACATACATACATAGATGGTATCGCTCAACACCATGTAGAGTGAGTACTCACATCAGATTTAATACGACGATAAATCAAGACATGGTGTAAGTTTACCGACTCTTGTTTGATGCTTAATCATATTCAGTATAAATTCTTAAATAGTTGTGATTGACGTATCCAACCACATATTTATTTTTGTATATTAACTCTTTTATTAGAAAAAAGCATAACCTACGCACTTGCCCTACAAAAGTGCAAGACAATCGGAATAGGCTATTCCAGCTCAATCGAATTAAGAGAAAATAGAAATTCATCTTAACAATCAGTAGTGTTTTTATTTTATTATCCTTATGTTACCTTTTGGTTTTCGTGCCAGTTAAATTTTGTTTATTGTAAAATTTGAGAGAATAAAGATATTTATTTTCGGTAAAAATTCTAATAGTGTAATATGCGCCACTGGTCGAATATTTCCGGAACACCGCCGTGCTGGGCGATGACGCAATCTTCGCGAACTATCGGCATAGTAAACCCGTCGTGACCTGTTTAACTGCTTAGAGTCACCTGGGCCCTTATTCTTGAGCGTTCGTAATTACATTCGTATTCGCTTTCGTTTTCATGTTAGTTAAGATAGTAGTCTGTGTTTCAAAAATAATATTACATATGTCAGTGTCAGTGTCAATTGTATTGTCACATTTATTCAGATCACTTACAAGTTAAGAGTTCACTTTTATCATATATTTATTAACGATTAATAAATATTTTTTTAACTTGTAAATGATGTGAATAAATGCTGCAATACAGTTGACACTGACAATGACATATCCAATATTGTTTTTGAAACGCAGACTACTGTGACTACTAACATGAAAACGAACGCGAATACGAACGAAATGACGATCGCTCAAAAATACGGGCCTCCTTTGTATTCGATGTTACCCCGTGGTATGTTCCAGAGAAAGGACGCCGATATATAAACCCGTCAGTGAAGTCAGCCAAAACATTCTGATATAGACACGAGTCGAACAATGAACAGTTGGTGTGAAATAAATATTGTTTAAATAAATAATCTTATGTTTAAGTATTTAATAATATTCTTAGTCTTAAATTAGTGTTTATAATTATTTAATCAAAGTGATAGTTATTTTTATTATCTTTTTAATATTTTTAATAAGTATCATTTTCGGTTTATCAATTTTAGCTAAAACCTAGTATGTTGTTCCCATGTTCCCCATTATATAAAAGCCTTAAATACTAAAATTGAAAAGTTTTGGATTATATTTTAATATAGTTCTTCATTAAAAACTATTATGGGCTTGAAGCAAAGTATCTCTTCCGGTTATCCAATACTATCCAAAATCTAATCAACTCTATATATGTATGAATGCAAAAAGCTTAAATACGGAAAATAGATTTTTTAGGAATTTTGATAGTGTAATCGCGGAAGAAAAAATTGTCATACACGCACGCACGCACACATACACATTGTAAAAATAGTAAAAACGTGTTGTGGGGGACCCTAATTTGTGTTACTTACTGAAAACTCCACTATCGAATTTTTGGACCGAAAACATTACCTCCCTTACCTACAGTATAGCAGGACGTAATAGTAAAAACGTGTTGTGGGGACCTTAATTCATGTTTATTCACTGAAAACTATTGAAGTTTGGATCGAAAACATTACTGTTGAAATATTGTACATTTATATTAAAAAGAATGTTTCGACACGCGCCTACTAAAAGTATGTGAAAAATGTTTTTGTTTTTGGAGAATGAAAAAAAAAGTGAGTTGTAAGTTGTCAATAAAATAGAAAAAGTAACATGACATGTAATTTTAAAATAAAATAAAACTAATTCTGTCATCTCAGCAAGATCTATATTAATTAATATGGTAGCAGAGCGTAGTTGTTTAGAAGAAGTGGAAAATAATAATTAAGAAAAGGAAGAAATTTTCAGAAGCGTCAGGAAAATGACGGATGTTACGATACCGGTGTTTGATGGTGAAGATTATGGAAGTTGGAAGAGGCGTATTCTTATGTATCTGAAAATGAAAAAGTGTGACGTAACGGTTTCAAGAGTAAAACAAGATACAGATGGAGAAGACTGGGATGAAAAAGATCTAAAAGCTATAAATTACATATACCGTGCTATTACAAATAAACAATTAGAGTTTGTGAGTGACAAAGATACAGCATATGATATTATGAAGAAATTTGATGAAATGTATTCTAAAGAATCAACAGCATTACAAATAGTTTGCAGAAATAAATTAGAAAGATTGAGACTGAAACAATATAGTGATACGGAAACATTCTTCATTGATTTCGAAAAAGCCGTAAATGAATTAAAAACCGCTGGAGCGAAGATAACTGAGAAAGAAAAGATGAACTACATGTTGCGAACATTGCCAGAATCTTTAAGTTATATCGGTGATTTGGTTGATGTTTTGAAGGAAGAAGATCAAACAGTAGAATATGTGAAGAGTAAAATAAAAATGATCAATTTGAAAGCCAATGAAGAATACGTAAATTCGAACCCCAAATCAAACGCTTTTGTAACGGAAAACAAATCAAGAGCAAGGAAGCAAGAACAAACGTGCTACAATTGTGGGAAACCAGGACATTTCATAAGAAATTGTCGTCAGGTGGCAGTAGGTAGAGGTTCGTGGAGGCGCGGCGCAAAGCATCAACAGCACCGTGGAAGTTATGGACATTGGCAACGTAGTCGAGGCGGTAGTGGCAAGCAGCAGAGTTCGAGAAATGGTTGGTATCCAGGTGGCCGAGGTTATCAACAGGATGGATACGGAATGAACAGCTTCCACACAGAAGTTCAAACTATGACGACAAACAAAGAAGAAGGAGTAGGTAATAATGATAAAATAAAAATTGATTGGTTGTTAGATAGTGGCTGTACAGATCATGTGATAAATAATGATAAATATTTTAGTGATAGTATAATTTTAAAACAGCCTGTAAATGTTAAAATAGGTGACGGTAAAATTTTAAAAGCCACAAAAGTAGGGAATGTAATTAGTTACTTTCCAGTTTTTAATCGAAAAATTCAAATTAATATGTTAAATGTATTTTATGTTAAAGAAATGAATAGAAATTTAATTAGTTATGCTAAAGTCACAGATAAAAATAAAATTATATCAATAAATAATACTTCAAAAATTTATGATAGGAATAATAAATTGATTGCGATTGCTTGGAAAGAAGGGAGATTGTATAAAATGACCAGTGAAATTGAAAACAAAGAAGTTAATATAACAAGTACAAGTAGCAAAAGAAATTTGACATTAAAAGAAAAATGGCATCGCGTACTAGGTCATGTAAATTTTAATTATTTAAATACTTTGTGTAAAAACCAATTATTAGATGGAATACCTAAAGAATTAGAACCTGAATACATGAAATGTGAAATATGTATTGAAAATAAAATGCATAATATACCTTTTGAAAACAATAGAAGTAAAGCTAAAGAGATTTTAGAAATAGTTCACACAGACTTGAATGGGCCTCATGCGACTACTGGGATAAATGGTGAAAAATATTTTCTAACGTTTATTGATGACTACAGTAAAGTAGCTAGAGTTTATACCATTAATTCAAAAGATCAAGTTTATGATTGTTTCGTAGAATACATAAATCAAATTGAAAATTTAACAGGCAAAACTATTAAGAAATTAAGATGTGACAATGGAAAAGAGTACCTCAATTCAAATATTTATCGTTTAACTAGAGAAAAAGGAATTTCTATAAATGCATGTCCACCTTATGTACATGAATTGAACGGTACAGCTGAAAGATATAATAGATCAATTATGGACATATCTAGATGCTTATTAGCTGAAGCAAAAGTACATCGAAGGTTTTGGCCAGAGGTAGTATGCGCAGCTGCATATCTTAAAAATAGAACATTGGCAAATACGGAAGAAAAGAAAACACCTTATGAAATATTATTTGGTAAGAAACCTAGTATCAAATATTTACGTTTGTATGGCAGTAAAGTTTTTGTACGTATACCAGAAAAAACTAGAAAGTCTAAATGGGATAGAAAAGCTGATTTAGGAATTTTGATAGGATATACTGAAACTGGATATAGAGTATTAATAAATAATAGAGTAATTATAGCAAGACATGTTGATATTGTGGAAGAAGATATGAAATGTATTGGATTAAATGGAAACGAGAGTGACAATGAGTCTAAAAATGAATGCTCCAATGATTTTAAAATGCAAGAAGGAAGTGTAACGGATGAATGTGAGTTAAATGATGAACGAAATTCAGAAAAGATTGATGAAAACGTATTAAATGAGCAAAATCAAGAAAAGAGTCAAACGTTAAGAAGATCAAAGAGAGAAAAAAAATTGCCTAGTAAATTTGACGATAACTATGTTTATAATAACTATATTTATGCAAATTACTGTGGTGTTGATAGTCCAAATAATTTTGAGGAGGCGATGAATAGTAATGAGTCTGAATATTGGAGAAAAGCTATGGATAAAGAAATTGAATGTATAAATAAAAATAAAACTTGGAAATTAGTTGAAAAGCCAGAGAATAAAAACATTTTGGATGTAAAGTGGATTTATACAAAAAAGGCCAATAACATGTATAAAGCAAGATTAGTTGTGAGAGGTTTTCAACAAAAAGAAATTGTAGAAGATATTTATTCGCCGGTTGCAAAAATGCAAACTTTAAAAATTTTGTTGTCATATTGTTGTCAAAAACGTTTAATAATTGAACAAATGGATGTAGAAACAGCTTTTTTAAATGGTAAAGTTACTTCAGAAATCTATATAAAACAGGCTAGAGGTTATGAAGACGGTACAGACAGAGTTTGTAAACTAGATAAAGCATTATATGGTTTGAGAGAGAGCCCTCGAGCATGGTATGATTGTTTTGATGTTTATTTAAGAAAGTTAGGCTTTAAAAAAAGTAAATATGACTATTGTTTGTATGTTATGAGAAATGCAGATGATATGATTTATCTAATATTATTTGTGGATGATTTATTGATTTGCTGTAGAAATGCGAAAAAGATTAAGTATATCAAGGGTTTATTATCAAATGAGTTTAGAATGAAAGATATGGGTAAAGTGAAAACTTATCTTGGAATTGATATTGAATATGACTATGAAAAGAACGTTATGACTCTAAGCCAGCAAAATTATATTGAATCTTTATCTGAGAAATATAAAATTAAAAATTCAAAGCTGTATAAGACACCAATGGAGGTAAATTTGAAATTAGAGCCTGCACAAGTAACATGTGATGATATTAGATATAGAAATTTGATAGGTGCATTATTGTACATTAGTTCTGGAACAAGACCCGATATAAGCTATAGCGTTAATTACTTAAGTAGATTTCAAAATTGTTATAATGTAAGTCATTTTAAGTATGCCTTGAGAATTTTAAAATATCTATATTTGACAAAAGACTTGAAATTGAATTATAGTAAAAATGAGATGAATGAGGATCTTGATTGTTTTGTGGACGCTGACTGGGCAGGTGATAATATAGACAGGAAATCAACGTCAGGTTATGTAATGAGATTATTTGGTAATGTAATATTTTGGAAGTGTAGAAAACAAGGTAGCGTTACAAAATCTTCTACATTTGCAGAATATGTAGCATTATCAGAAGCTGTAAGTGAAATAAAAATTATAAGAGATATACTTGAAATATTCGATATAGAAACTACAAAACCAGTAAAGATATATGAAGATAACTCAGGTGCATTGAATATTGCAAAATACGGAAATTTTACCAAAAATTCAAAATATATTGAAGTGCATTATCATTTTGTGAACGAGTGCTATATGAAAAAAATTATTGATATAGTAAAAGTAAATACAGACGAAAATTTGGCTGATATATTTACGAAATCACTAGGTAAAAATAAATTTGTAAAATTAAGAGAAATGTTAAATGTTTATTGATCTATGTAATATAAATGTAAGGAGGTGTGTTGAAATATTGTACATTTATATTAAAAAGAATGTTTCGACACGCGCCTACTAAAAGTATGTGAAAAATGTTTTTGTTTTTGGAGAATGAAAAAAAAAGTGAGTTGTAAGTTGTCAATAAAATAGAAAAAGTAACATGACATGTAATTTTAAAATAAAATAAAACTAATTCTGTCATCTCAGCAAGATCTATATTAATTAATAATTACTTCCCTTACCTAAGGCGGGAGGTAAAAATAAACATAAGTAACAATTAAGGATCATTATAGAATACGTACAATTTAAATCGAAATCAAATATACAATTTGTTACCCTATCACCATCATACGATGCCAGATAAATTCAAAATTTGCATTTCGATTTGTCACCCTTTTTGTCAAATCAAAAATCAATCAACGATAATACACCTTTTTATCAACGGCTCAATTCGTAATTCGTATCGCTCGAGTTGCGTTATCTCCCTCTCGAATCGATCATTTCCACAGCAAGTCATCAATTACGACTCTAGCGGCATAGCTCTCCCTCACTTCATGTGGAATATCCCCTACGCTTCACTGCTTTCATGCTGCATGCAGCATAGCACACTCTAACAGAACCGCATGTTTCCAATCATTCTTCCATTATTATTTATTGTTCGTGATGAAGAATAACAGCAAAGCGCTATTAACACATGCTGAGAAACGTTATAGATGTGTTTTTGTTCGTATAGAAGTACTTATATTTAGAATGGCTGTACCGCAATGTATGTTAATACATATGTTTTAAACATGGAGGAATGAATCAGTGTACAATATGAATATATATGCAGTTTGTACCTGTAACTTCACTGTCATAATTTCTGCTTATTTTTTTGTAAATGGTAATTTTTATTCTCCTACACATAGAAATATTTTAATATAAGGTGTGAATAAATTATTATGGATTTTAATTGAAAATAACAAACAAATATAATTCAAGAAATTATAATACAAGCAACAATAGAGCATAAACTTAAATATACCTTCGCCCAAAAGTCAAATCACTATATCGGGTGACCCAAGCAATACTTGACATAGGCGTTTAATATGGGAAAACAGTTTTTTGTAAATAAAAAGTGTACGGCAAAAAATTAAGCCATGATATAGACATGATAATAATATATTACCTCCTGTACGTTGTTTATTATTAATTACTTTGTCATTGTATTAATTGGAAAAAATACATAAATTTTATAAATAAATTGTTTCAATATTTTATGATGTAATATGAAAAGATTTTCAAATATCTTCCGTGGTTCAATGGTTAGCGTATCCGACAGCATAGCTGCCTTTGGACTATTCAATGTCAAAGATTTGGGTTCGATTCTCCAGCACAACAATTATTATTATTTTTTACAAAAAAAATATTGAACTTTTAAAAATCTATCTTCCATATCCAACTACAATAATTAAAAAATCTGTTGTGGGCCAGCACAATACCTTCCGTCAATCCTGTGTATAATGTATAAATTCCATACACAATTTTTCTTGCAAAAGATTCTAAATTTCCAGTAAAATTATTTCATAAAAAAACTATTCAAATTGCACTTGACACTGACATCTTCTTCTTCTTTAACTTTTCCCATTCGTTAGGGGTCGCTATTTTTGCGTGTCGTTATCATTCAGTTCCTTTTCTCTCAAGTCTTCCGCAATACAGTCCTTCCATCTTATCTTTGGTCTTCCTCTGTTTCTTCAACATCCTATTACTAAACTATTTATTCTTGTTCCAATATAATTCTTCATTTCTCCTCATGACATGTTCAAACCAATGTAATCATATTTCTTGTATCTCTCTAGAAACTTGTAATACTAGAGTTATTTTCTTACCGTATCTTCCAGTGTTTTCCCCAACATCTACTTCAATATCCTCATCTCTGCCACATTATTTACTTTTTATTGATACTGACATCTGTCAATTTGAATTATATGAATATATTAATAGATCAATGTTTAGCATAGCTGGCAGAATTATAAAATTTAATTTCTTTAAAATTCTTTAACTCTGTATCTATTGAATATGAAGCATAAAATGTAATAAAATCGTATATAGAATAATATATTCTTTGAGTTATAATAACGTTAAATGTCAATAAATCAAATTTAACTGTTAAATCTTCAAATGAGGGTACTTCCGGTTCACCAATTATAACCAAAATCTAATCACTTGTTCTTCTGGATGTAAACTTGAGGAATACGAAAAAATTATAATTTTTGGAATCGTGGTATTGAAGTTATGGGATCCGGAACTTTTGTCACCCACATACAGATACACATACATACAGACAGCATCGTAAAAATGGTAAAATCGTATTATAGGGACCCTAAAACATGCTTATACACTAAAAACTCATCATTGAATTTTTTGACCAAAGACAATACCTTCCTTACCTAAAGGTGACGGAAGGTAAAAATAATAACATTGTAATAAATAAAGAGAAAATAATAACATTCAAATGAAAACACTGATATGATAAAAATGCATAATATTTTCTTTTAATGTAAAAAAAAAACTGATATGTAATGAACATTTGTATGTATTTTATTTTTAGTTTATACAATATTTTATTCAATTTTGACGAAATAATAATAATAGTATATTTAAAGACAAGTATTACAATGATCCTAAAGCCGGATTTATAATGAAGTAACGTAAGAGGTAGCGTGAATAGTATCGGTAATATAAAAAGTTGAGCGCGTACTAGAGCTAATAATGATTTATATTCAAGTAAAGTAAGAAGTAAGGTAAAATATGTAGAGCAATAGTTGCCCAACATTCAACTTTCTACCTTGCCTTAACTAAAATTTTATACCGTTGGCCAATCAGAAGGCAGCATTTTGAACGTTGCGCACGGTTGCGCAGAAATCTTTATTATCGACCATTCTCCATCTGGCAGATTTCAATTTGTTTTGAATGTTTGTTGTTTGAGGTTGGTTTAAACTTACGTCGTGATTTCCTTTTTAAATATAATGGACCGAAATATCATACAACAAATAGAAATAAATAAAATTCTTTATGATAAATCGTCAAAAGATTTTAAAAATAATAACAAAAAAAAGCAAGTGTGGGAAGAAATCGCCCTGTCCCTCAATACAACAGGTAAGTTTTTAGTTATATTATAAGTACGTAATAAAAATATACATTTATATATATTTAAATTAATGACAAAGTAAATATGCAATAAATACAGATTTTATTTGTATTATTTATAATGATATATTATTATTTTTTGTTTATTTCATAGTTGAAATTGTCCAACGGCGTTGGAAAGTATTGAGGGATAGATATTCGAAAGAAAGAAGAGATGTGTTATGTGTTCCATCAGGAGCAGCAGCTGTGGAAAGCGAATGGGAGTACTTTAAGACGCTTTCATTCCTAGAACCATTTGTTCGTAGTAGGAGGTGAGTATAAATAATATATATAAATTTCTTGATACATTATTGCTAATATTTTTCTTTGTTTAGAACATTTAGTAATGTTGAAATTAGGGAGACTTCACCCGGGTGTTCCTCCGTTGACGAAATGGCATTGAGTGAGACAATGTCACAGGGAACCTTGTCACCCAGAACAATATCTCCGTTTCACTGTAATGTGTTTGCTGAAGAGGTTGTTGAGGTGAATTTGCAAGAAATGGTTAATCCTTCGTTGTTAATTCATGACGAGAATTTACCCAAAAGGTACGTGATTTAATTCACAGGTGTAGGTTTATTATTGTTTCATTTTTTCCTCCAGTTACCCATGGTAAGAGAGGTTTAGGGATCGTGCCAAAAAACGCATATCGAGATTTTGGTAAATGAACACGTTTTAAGGTCCCTTAGAATCCAATTTGAACGTTTTCACGATGATGTCTCTGTGTGTGTATGATCCCGACCGACGCCAAATATTTCAAAAAATTATATGGCACAAAATTGACCACTGTTTATATATAAAGTATATAAATAAATAAATATATCATCACGGCATATTACCCATTTCTGAGTGTGCCAATCTGCTTTACTTATTGCTGGCGTGGAGAATGCACCACAGGGGTCATTTTTATGCCATTTAAAATTCGAAGTATTTGGCGTCGGGATCGAATTCGGTATTTAAATTTAATTTAATTTTAAGTATTTACATGAATAAAAATTAAATTAAACCGGAGGTATTGTCTTGGCCACATCCTATTTTTAGTTATAGTTTATTTAAATTCATCATCATCATCTAAATATAGATGCCATTTAAATTCTAACTTCTAAAAAGAGCAAACAATCTATATAATATTAGAACGTGTTTAAATTTCTATGCAATAAAATTAATTATACAATAATTTTAAACAGGGACTAAGAACGAAACGAAAACGAAAACGAAATAACGAAATAAACCGAAATTTTTATAAGAACGAAAACGGAAACGAAAACGCAATAAATTTTTTTCGTTCATGATTGAAAACGAAATAATTTATATCGGTTACCGGTTTTAACCGTTATTTTATTTAATATTTTATTTTATTTACAGCAAATATTTTACAGGCAAATATTATTGAATTTCCAGATATTTTATTTGCAAACAAGCAGATTTTCAAAGTAGCTCTCCAGTAGCTAACCCTGTTACGTGTTAGGTTAAACGGTATACTCGTAGTTTCATCTTTTGAACACTGACTGCGATATTTTTCATTTGCACACACTGTCGGTATACGTTTTATTAGTTATGTTAAGTACTTATATAAGAGAACTAACATAAAGGAAGATTTGCTTGAAAACATATTATTAGTTAGGTGAAATAAAATGTAATTAATGTTTTATTCTTTATCGTAAAAAAATCAGGCCATAGCATAAGCTTTTCTTATTACCTCTCGCTAAGAGAGGTATTGGATTCATGCTAAAAATCGCATATCCAGATTTTATTGAATAAGCACGTTTTAAGGTCCCTACAATCCGATTTTAACATTTTTACGATGATGTCTGTGTGTGTGTGTGTGTGTGTGTGTGTGTGTGTGTGTGTGTGTGTGTGGATGTGTGTGTGTGGGATGTTGGAAGGACGGTTACTCAAAAACTATAAGACTTAAAATTTGTTTAACAACGTATTTCCCAATCGGACATTCATGGGAAGATCTGAAAAGGTTTTGGTAATAATTGGACAACCGGAAGTAGAAGATTCTTGAAAAAAAATCTTCTAAATATTATTTTTTGAAAATTTTTCGTGGTAATATTAAAGAAAATTAAATTCTCTATCTGATACATTTAAATATTTTATTATATATTCCATAGATTTAGAGATAAAAGAAGTATAATATATAAAATAATCTGTTGTAATAAATTTGACAGCCGAAAGAATGCCATGAAAAATAGTTGATAATTTAAATTATTTGTAACTGACAGATAAATGTCAGTGTCATAAATAATGAGTAATGAATTAAAAATGTACTTGGAGAATCCCTTAGTTCTTGATCTGTGACTATTATGGAGATGACAAGTCTAGGTTGAAGGACTTAAATTTGTTTCAAACATTATGGGACAATGTACACCAGTACTGTAGACTAGAGTAACTTTGAATTGCGAAAAAGCTATCAAATTCTTCTCAAGTAAGTTGTAAATATTGACAAAATCGGAGTGCAATCTATCCGTCACTTTATTAAAGGGAATTAAGGTTATTTAGATATAACAAGTATGAAAAAATAAAATGTAAAAGAAGATATATAAGAATAGATGCACAATCCAGATATATACATTTTAGACCGCCCAAAATTAATGTTTTTACTAGAAGAATATGAAGAAAAAGTAAACAAAGTTGTTCGAATTGAAAATTGCTGTTACCAGCCTAATATTTATATATGGTAAACTCTACTTTGTAATTTATTGTAACATAATTTATGGTAAAATATCTTCATGTTGAGACATGCTATTATTGAATAATAAATAAGTTTATACGTCATAGATTTATATGAATATATTATTTGTATTTATAAAAATAATCTTTGCTTTATGCATACAGCCAGGTAAAATATACGGCGAGAGGTTATGTGCTGGCCACATCAGATTTTTTTTATATATGTATTATCTTTCCTTTATATGTATGTTTTATTTTCATGTTTAATAAAAAAAACTTATTATATTTCTATATTTTCATCAATTGTTACTCATTAATAGTTATAACCGGTATTAACCGGTTTTTAACTACTATGAACGAAAACGAAAATATTTAGGTGGGAACATTAAGAACGGAAACGAAATTTTTCGGTTTCGTTCGGATAAGAACTGAACGAAATATTTTTCGTTTTTAGTCCCGGATTTTAAAATATTTAAGTAATTTACTTATAAAAATTGTACTGTTATAATTTTTCATAAAATTCGTTACGATTATTGTACTTATGAAACGATCCCGTAAAAATGATATTAATATGAATAATGTATTTATTAGTAATTATATGTTTGTCGATAGGTCAACAACTACAGTAACAACCAGTACTTGCACAGCTACAAGTACACCAGTAACGACAACTTCTACAAGGGCAAAGGACACCCGAGCAGGCACAGCATCTTCTTCAAGCCAAACATCAACACCGGCTCCATCTCCATCAACTCCAAAACGGCGACGTGAAGATACTTCTTTAGTAGATGATGCTATATCATTCGTGGCTCATTTTTTAAAAACTAAATCGGCCGTGGATTCCGACATGGCATTTGGACAGTACGTCGGGGCTGAACTACAAAAGCTGCCGAAGAGAAAAAAAAATCTGGCAAAAATTAAAATTGCTCAAATTTTTGCAGAGTTAGAAAGTGACTAGTTGGTAGGTCTGTATTTGTAAGTTTTTTTTTAATGTTTTATTAGTTTTAGTTTTACAAAGAATAAAATATTATTTAAAACATATTGTTTTTATTATGTCATAACACATACAAATTTAGCATAGCAGTTTTGTAATTCTCCTAAGGGGGATACAAAATATGTTGCTAATTTGTCTCGAAGAGAATACAAATTTCTTGTTGAATTATTTGATGACAATCGTCCCACAGATTGTAAATTTGTAGTTTCTTGTCTCCATATCCCATTTTCAAAATCTTCCGAATCGACGAAACCAGGAGGGCAATAAACTTTAGCTGCATCAGGTTTGTCTTCATTTCTTTTAATAAAATTGTGAAGACAAACACAAGCTTTCACAATTAAATCCACCATTTCAATATCTGCATTTATTGTTGTTTTAAGAATTCTCCACCTAGCAACTAAAATACCAAACGCATTTTCAATTGTACGCCTAGCTCGTGACAATCGGTAATTAAAAATTCGTTCTAGAGAAAGTTTTGATCCAGGATACGATCGCATTATGTATATTTTTAGGGGAAATGCTTCATCGCCAACAAAATAGTATGGCATTTCAATGTCAGTGTTTGCTATTATTTCTGACTTGGTAAATTTAATGAGTTGCTATCCAAAGCTTGTCCAAATTTGGACTCACGGAAAACACCACCGTCACTTTGTGACCTGTAAGCACCGATATCTACTATGGTAAAGCAATAATCTGCATCACTTGTCGCCATTAATATGATGCTGAATGTTTTCTTATAATTAAAAAACAATGAGCCAGATTTTTTTGGGGCCTGTATGTATGTTTTCCATCCAAAGCTCCAACACAATGAACAAAATTCCACTTTTGTTATTGTTATCAGCAATGTCTAACCAATCTTCTGCTGATCCTGGAGGTTTCACATATTCTTTAGATAGAACATTCCATATTATTCGACACGTCTCCTTTATTATGCAATGTATAGTTGTCAAACCTACGTGGTGAGTATGCTACACTTTGCATTGACACATGACACACCTTGCGACAAGTAACTAAAAAAAATAATTGTTATTTAGTAACTTGTAGATTAAATTCCTCGTAACTTGAACACTAACTGTAATGTTATAGCTAGTCGATGCTCTGGTGATAAAGACTCCTTATTGCTTTTCTTTATTAAAAAATAACTAATCTTCTTTAACAGTTTTTCACGTCATTCGGATGTACCGAAAAAAATGTTCATGGTCTTTTAATTTCATTGGTAAAAACTTATTTACAAAAAAAACATATTCTTTACTGTTCCTGTTAATCGGCCTAAACGAAATATTGGCGTTGTTTTCTTTTCTTGTTGAATTTCTTTTTCGGTAATAACAACCATAACAAAATCGCAACTAATTCCGTGTCACTATCCATGGTGAAATACAAATAAAAAATCTAAATAAATACAAAACCCAACAAACAACAAATTAACCTATCAAACGGTTAATGATTTGACAGAAGTACCGATATTCAAACTTGATGCCGAAGTTAAACGAAAGATATCGAATTACAAGTGAAATTTTTATACTATTACCTGATTGGCGAGCAGTAGTGGAACTACTTTTTAATATAAATCACCTAATTCGCTTACGTTACTTCGTACTTTACATAAACAACGTTGCGGTTTGCGTTACTTCATTATAAATCCGGCTTTTTGTAATACAAGTACGAGTATTACAAATGGACATTGTAATACGTGTTTTTCATAGTATTTTTTCCTATTTCGCATTAATTTACTTTTATTTTAAAATTATTATTGAAAAGAAATATTAAATTATCATGGTTGCTAACACTGACAGTTTCAATAAACATTTGAAATTTAATTTATTTTGACACTTTCTTACGAGGTAGATTATTATTAAAATTTATATTAATTATGTTATGAACCTACAAATAAATACTTTCAATTTTAATGTAAAAGAGTCCTGCCATTTTTTCTCTTTTCAACGATGTATTAATTTTTATTAATGTATTGGAAAAAAATCGAGATAAATAAGATAATTGAAATATGAGAAATAACTTTTATATGAGCCATTTTTTTCTATTACTTATAATAAAAAACTTAAAGAGGGGGGGGGGGCGTCTTCTCAGACTCATCCTGTATACATATTATGTACCTATTTATTCTAGTTTACAGGTATGCACATTTACGTGTACCTTATTAGAGCTTCCAAGCTAATATCTAGCATAAACACGCTGCTAATTGGACAAAAAGAGATACAAATACAAGTACAAACGATCTTAATTTGTGTTTGTTTGTAAATTAAATAACAAATTCTCTTTTAGCCTAATTAGAGTACGGGAATTGGAATTCTACCCTACCTATTACTTCAATCCGCAACTTGAGTCAGAATTTACCTACAGATAGCTTGATATTATATATTAACAACTCACACATACGTACATATGAGCAAATGAATACGAATCGAATTTGTTTTAAAGTTGGCGCCATGGACTTATTTACTCCAATTTCAAAGATTAAATGTCCATAGTAACAATTCGCTTTGCAGTTTGTAAGTTAAAATATATGCTTTTAATGAAGTAAATAAGGGTCTAGTAAGCGCCCGTGCTCTTATTAGCATTTTTCTTAAAAATGACGTGTAATTGTGAAAGAATATAATGTATAAACTCCACAAGAGATCCGGATTTAATTTAAAAAAAAAAGCTTGATTTGTTTAATTAATGTGATTTTTATTGAATATTAAAGTACACATGTTCCTTCTTATGAAATTTTGGCACAAATATATCTCAATTTTATTAACACGTTGGATTGCGGTCATGAGCCCGGATATTGTTTGCGTATTGTAAGCATATAGATCTCAAAATGAAATTGCAAGGCGTCAAATCACAAGATCTTACTGATTAATTGATATTAGTATTTCTGGAGATGATATTGTTTCTCATGCAGTAGGTAAAACAAGTCGCGCCGTACTGCTGGAACCATATTTCTCTAATGTCCAATGAAGCGTTTTATTTACTACGTTTTAGAGATATAAAAAAGTGACACCAAACTTAAATCCTGCGCTCTAATTGGAACACTCGATAATACGAAATATATATTTTGTCGGCTTTTCAACGTACATATGTTATAGCCTTATCAAATACTTTATTTAATATACAGTAATGTTCACTTATAACGAATCCCACGGGACCGGCAAATCTGGTTCGTTATAAACAAAGTTCGTTATAAATGAATACAATAGCACTGTTCTTATACAGTTCGTTATAACTAGGTATTCATAATAACATTACTGTATTACATTATATTTCATCACAGTCTATGTTATGTTTTTGAAAACACAAACATCCAAACCCCAGGTGGGAGTAGAATCCACGATCCCAAGATCCGACGAGTGACGGTCGCTTTGAGCGCTGTCAAAGGTACGCTGCCTCAACACGCTCGGCCACCGAGGCAGCACAATACGAAATATTCGTCAAATATTTCAAATTTTAAATATGTCATCAATCATTACTCAAATCTGTATAAAGCAGATTGGCACACCCAGCAATGGGTAATATGCCGTGATGTTTTTTTTTATGAAACTTTGAGGCTTCTAAATTAAATATTACAACCTTGATTCAAATTGATATAGCATTTAGAAAATATAATGTGAATTTATTAGTTTTAAAGTAAAAATGTTTAGTTTTATTTGTTTATAATAGAAATTTATGAAAAGATTGTTAAAAGTGTCATTTTATATTGTCACACGCAAAATTTATACCTATCAAATTTTATCTGGCGTTTCATAATAGTAATGTCACTCTGCTGACCATACAGATCGTGACTGAAATTAAAAATTTATCACGAAGATAATTTTTATTACAGAATTCACTTTTACTAGTGCATCTGTGTTTCATTGCATACGTACATATAACCAAAATTAAAAATTTAATTTATGTCAAATAACCTATTACTATTATACTCTGTTTGAAATAACAAAAGAATTTTGACAGATAGATTCGTGTGATTCTATTGGTTGGTATGCACTGTTGTCAAACGCGGTTTATACAAATACAACAAAATAAATAAAAATAAAAAATATATCATCACGGCATATTACCCATTACTGGGTGTGCCAATCTGCTTTGTATACAGATTTCGGTAATTATGATGACAAATTCGTAGCGTGAGGGCGTTTACCAGGCGTCACCGCACGGGTACTCATTGCGGCGTGGAGAGTGCACCACAGGGGTCAATTTTGTGGCATTTAAAATTCGAAAATATTTGGTATAGGTCGGGATCGAACCCGGTTTCCCAAATTCGCGACCAGACACTCATGCACGCGGCCACGAGACCCCATGATAAAAATATTGTCAATTATGATTTTATTCTCTGTAAGTGCTGCGTATTAGTATTTTTATGAAATGAGTAACAGATTATATCAACAAAATGTTTGTCAAATTGCTATTATTAATTCAGACGAAAACACCAATTTCCTCTTTTTAAAGTGGCTTACTTTTTGTTCAATAAAGTTTTGAAGTAGCACTGTTTATCTCCTTATTTATTAAACGAGCCTCGAGCCTCGTACATAATAAATTACTATCCCCGCCTGGTGTAGAAAGAAATATATCAGCCCTGGAGAAGTTACCATTCGACATCTCAGGGTGTAAAGTCTAGGAATGTGGAGAATGAACCACCTGGGAATAGAAGTGCATGAATTATGAGGGGCATATATACGTATATTCCTGGGCTCTCGAACCAATAGTCTACCACCCTATCATATAAAACATGAATTATGGGATTCCAATGCGATTTATATAGACTTGGAAATTGGAGTTGGCTATATCTAACTGTTAGATTCTAACAAATGGATTCAAATGGTCTGCTAACATTAGGCATACAAATATAGATTCTATTTTGACAATGAATGCTATGAAGTATTCAACCTATATAGCAGTCCGTGGTAATCTTTATAATAGAGTTTGTCAGCAAAATTACTTATTGAGCAGCAATTTTTAAGCGGAAAACTAATTTTGTCAAAACAGTCAAATTAAAAAAAAATCATGTCAACTCTTTATACATAGAAAATCTGATGTGGCCAACACAATACCTCCCCGTTTAATTAAATTTTTATCCATGTAAATACTTAAAATTAAATTTAAATACCGGCTTCGATTTCGACATACGCCAAATATTTCGTATTTTAAATGGCACAAAAATGAACCCTGCGGTGCACTCTCCACGCCAGCAATAAGTGCTCGTCAGGTGACACCTAGTAAACGCCTGCACGGTACAAATATATCATCGTTTCCGTTTCCGAAAACTGTACTACAAAGCATATTGGCACACCCAGCATTGGGTAATATGCCGTGATGATATATTTATTTTATTTATTTATATACTTCCCTATATTCATTACTGGCGGGGAGAGTACAACACAGGGGTCAATTTTATGCCATTTAAAATTCTAAAATATTTGGCGTCGGTCGGAATCGAACCCGGTTCCCCAGATTCGCTCGAAATGACGCCTGGTAAACGCCCGCACGGTACGAATGTGTCATTATTATTACCGACATCTGTGTAAAAAGGTAGATGCCGTGATGATATATTGTATATTTTTATTATCTTACCTATATTCCTATATATTTACTTATGCTGGAAACTGTATTAAGTTCCTTTCCATATAATTATTGTTCCAGTTACTATTTTCTTTTCAAAACTTTAATATTATTATTTGAAAATAGTTTGTTGACAGTGACATATATCTGTCAGTTCCATACATTTGAGATCTGGAACTGTGTAACCATGGAGTTAAAGCGTAGGCTTCGGGATTAAAATTATAGATAGTTTTATAAATTTATCCATAAAATGTATAGAAAAAATATTAATGCAAATCTGTAGAAAATTCAATAATCTTTAAATTTTAATTAACATAAATCTCGAAAAAATAACATTTAACGGTATTTTTCGTAACTATTTTGAGCTTCCAATAAAGTGTCATTTCCGGTTATTTGATTTACTCCAAAATCTAATGGCATCTTTCCACATAAGAGTAAGGTACCAATACAAGATTTCAAAATTTTTGAACGATAGTATTTGAGTTAGAACGTAAAGAGGATCCACACACACACACACACATATATATATATATACACACATACACACAGACGTCATCGTGAAAATGATAAAATTAGATTCTAGGGACCATAAAACGTGGTCATTTATTAAAAGCTCGATATGCGATTTTTAGCACGATCCCTATACCTCCCTTACCAAGGTTAGCGGGAGGTAAAAAACAACATAACAGTACAGTACGATGATCATATGTTGTTTACACAGCTGACCAATTAATTATTTTGCTGATCATTTAATTAATTCTCGTTTTAAACTAAAAAGAATAAATTTTATTCCCTAGCACGAACTAAACTTCTGAGAGGAGTATTAAAAAACCTCTTATTTATAATGTTGTCTTTAAATTATAAAATTTCACGTCTTTTCACAAGAAGAATTTAATTACACTTATCCACAGACACAAAGACATCATCGGAAAACTTGTTTGATTTTAGTCTGTGCCTGTCTCAACTTATAGTGAACTGCCTTTTTTCCGACATTCACAGCATGCAATTTCTTAACCCTTAACTGGTATACTGGAGTATCTTATGACCCCAGGCTTAGAATATTGGCTATTATTAAGCAGTATTCGGCAACACCGCTGCGAGAGCCTTCGTAGTTGCATGACTTGTTTCAGTTTCACATGCAGCATTTCCTATTTTCAATATATTTACGTTTGGGGTAATAGAATTAGTAGGTATTGCAAATTATGTTACCAGTTACTTTACGTTTGATGTTGTAAAATACCCTACACGGTGGAAATAAATATCTCCAATTAAAAAAAAAAACAATAGCATGTTCAACGTAACAGTTGTCGGCATGTTTAAAACGGAAAACCTATATCATCTATGTTATGCACAAAATTTTGATACAAGATACAATTGTGTTTCTATACACTATACTTTTTATAGAGGCATTGTTCACTTTATATTTCTGTTTTGTTTAAAAAGATATTAAGATTCTCATTAAGCAACATTAACATTAGTTAACAAAAGATAAGACAAGAAATTGCTAGGAAAAAATAACGAATACACAAATATATGGCATAGATTGTCATCTAGCAACAATGTATATTCTTTTGCTTCTTATGACTTGTATAGTAGCACAACGTAATTATTACAGTAGTTCAGGCTTTTCATTTAATTACAAATATTATCATGAATCTTGGGAACATGTAACGTTTTGTTAAGTAAATAACTAAGTAAATAGATATAATGGGAGTAAATTTCAGTAAATAAGATCGACTTGTCGACATTTTATTTATGCTAGGGGAGAAGATTTTATCTCTGGGAATGTTTTAAGCCGAATAATGTGAAATCAAAATATATTAAGAATGAAAATGTCATGTCAAAACCACAATCATTCATCCGTAATCACTTGTATTTGTACAGAGTTCTTAGCTCCAACATAAAATAAAATATAAGATTACTAGTTTCTATATAATTATTGAAAGAATAGTAAAGAAATCGGCTTAAATCTTCTAATCCATATAACAAAATCATTATTACTTGTGCATGTTCTTTTTTGTACTCATGCGTTGAAATGTGTTGTTTCGTGTCGCCTAAGCAACGTCCGAAACGTCAATTCCACCAGATAAGTGACCGGGAAATTTTAGAAAAAAACACTCCTATTTCTAAAGCATTTCTCAAAGAACTAAATTTATAATAAAAAATCTGATGTGGCCAGCACAATACCTTCTGTCAATCCTGTGTATTATGTATAAATTCCATGCATAAATTTTATTGCAAAAGATTCTAAATTTCCAGTAAAAAACAAACTATGCAAATTGCACTTGACACTAACATCTTTTTCTTCATCTTTAGCTTTTCCCATTCGTTAGGGGTCGCTATTTTTTATTTTCTACTTCCACTCTTTTCTGTTTCGCGAGTCGTTCTCATTCAGTTCCTTTTCACTCAAGTCTTCCACAATCTTTGGTCTTCCTCTGTTTCTTCAACCTTCTAATACTAAGCTATTCATTCTTCCAATATATTCTTCATCTCTCCTCATGACATGTTCAAACCAATGTAATCGTTTCTCTTGTATCTTTCTAGAAACTTATAATACTAGAGTTATTTCCTTACCGTATCTTTCCGTGTCTTCCCCAACATCTACTAACACATAACCAACAAATGTTATGTAACTTTTAATAAAACAATAAGAAATTTAACAAGTTCATTAAGTTTAAATTTGCTATATACTACAAGTGAAATACTTGGTATATACTAAATAGTTATTTGGTGTCATCATTAATACTACATAAAATTAACCATTAAAATAATTAGAATTTAAATTTGACACGTCACTATGAAATTAGCTACAAAGCAGTGTAATGTATAATATTATATAATAAAGTTTTAATAAGGTATATTACGGACGCTTATGTCCAGCTATGGGTGCCCGTGAGGTGACGCCTGGTAAGCGCCCGCACGGTGCAAATATTCTATCATTACCGACATCTGTACAAAGCAGATTGGCACACCCAGCAATGGGTAATATGCCGTGATGAAATATTTATTTATTTATTTAAGTTTTAATAAATAAAAATATTTGTACAAAAATTACTAATAATTAGTTTTATACTTTTCGTACAAAAAATATTGTACAAACCGCGTGCGTGAACTTGGTTCCCGGAATTTTCTATCCGAAAATCAAGCGTTCCCGCACTTGGTATGTAAATAACTATTTGTTGCTTGTTAATGGAGATGAGATGATAAAGACGAATACAATCTTTCATAGCCTCCTTATTTAGGATTCGAGCCAAAGACAGTCGGTATACGAAGCGACAACAATACCACTACGTTACCTCGGTCGGTGTTGTTGAACACATTAGGTACTACATATTTAATTTTAATTACAGGAAATATATAACCAAACCGCAAATGTTTCATTTTGTAATACGTAAAATAACACGCGGAAAATGAATGTCAAAATGGATATCCTAATAATGTGTCACAAAAATAATATGAGACTTAACACGGAAATTATAAAAAAATATATATATATTCTTAGAAAAATAATTTACATTCAAGAACAATGAAATGTCATAAAAATATAATGTAACAAAAACATAATTAATGAAATAATGTCACTGGAAATAAAAATAAAAAATACTTATTTTATGGGTAGATGGTTCTCAAAGCGACAAACGTGTTAGCGTGTACATAAGTACATACAGTTCATTAGGAGAATTTTTAGTAAAAAATGTCTGTACTTTGTTATATGTACTTTGAGAATGTGCTGTTATACATACGTATGTATAATAAGTCGGTTAGGTAAAAATTTAATAAGTAAGGTTATTTTAGGTTATATTTGTTAAAAACCAAGAAATATTCCAATACAGTAAAAATTTTGAAAGATGTCCGATCAAGGTCATCTGTATCACAAACGAATTAACAAATAGGCATACATTTATCTCTTTCTTTTGCAAAGTCTATAAGAGTGTCCGATAAGGATGGATATAACACGCTTGTCTTTCAAAAATTCATATTGTTTCGACTAAGTTACGACATTCCACTTTAAAACGATGCTCGTTGTTGATAATACTTTCGCTGTAAAGTAAGTTTATTTATTAATTCAGATACATTACCTTGATTCATAGCCGTACGAATAACGTTATTTTCAGTCACTAACCCTGACATTGTGTCATTATCTTATTTTTAACATATTTGGTTTTACATTTCTTTATAAACTTACCAGTTGACTTATTTTTGAATTTTGAATGCTTTTACTGTAATATATATTTTTATAATAATAAAATAACAGTAGTATCTTACGTACCCTCATAAAAACTAAGCAAACGACATTACTGAATTTGTCAGAATGGGGGGAGCAAAAATCTGACTTCATACAATTCATAGACGACCTTGATCGGACATCTTTCAAAATTTTTACTGTACATACATTTTTTTATACAATTATGTTACCTAAGCAATTATATTATCTTCGCATGGTCAAACGCACACATACACAGACACGAATAGTATATTACGGAGCTCGTTACGGAGCAAGATCCGATTTAGATTTTTCGCGCTATCGACTTTCTGGCAGCAATGAAATGAAAATAACGGCGAAATAACAAAGTTACAAAATAAATGTAAAATAAAACAACGGCAAATTTTATAATTTGTCGGTAGTAATTATAATAATTTAAATTTATTTTGTCATTGTTATTTAGTATAGTTGTTATTTAGTATTCCATGGCACCACAAATTTAATTAAAATTAACAATTAAATTTATTCCATTTTTACGGTTCTGGATAAAAGAAAAATAGTTTTTAACTTCTATTTTTTCAAAATTTCTATATCAGATCTACATAATGTGACAGCCGAGAAATAATTTTGTTGATAAATCTATTATACTCGCCGTCAAATAAGTATGAATTGATGCTCAACTTTTTCCCTGCGTCTCCGTACCTTGTCCTTTGCTTTGTGGTGTTGCCGCTTCTTCATAAATGTTAGGGTTTGAGAAACTAAGGATGCACAAAGAAACACAATGTTGCACTAAATAATACTTTATTCGCAATTCCAACCTTTCACCAGTCAACTCAACAACGAACTGCCCCTCTTTACTATGCCTCAATTCCTTTTATGTTTTCGGGTGATATAATACCTCACTAATATCATATACACTTATTAATTCTAAACCATTACGTACCTATACGAAAAAAATATAATTAAAGTCTATGACCTAACGTAACATAGTATTTTCAACATGGCCAGTACATTGATAACAGTGTAGAAATCTCCAGTCTATATTTATTTGACGAGAACTACAGTACAAATTAATATTTTTTCTAATATTTCAATAGCACGATTGAACAAAACACTTTACAATACTCGTGAAGAAACGAATTCGCTCACTTATGTGCCTTTGACCACTCGACTGTCGCCTTGGCACTTGCGTAAGCGAAATTCTCAGTTTCTTCACTTGTACTGTAATATACTAATTCGCATAATTTTTTCTAAGATGACGACGCTTCCGGAAGTGCACCAAGGTTGAAAACGTGAAATTTTTATTAGAACCTCTAAATATATATAAAAAAAAACATCCAAAAATCAAAAATACTCGACTTTTTTTTAGGATAGAACCTTATTTTTATACCCCACGACTGGATGGACTTCTAACCAACTATTACTATTTGGCGGATGTTTGTGTGAAGTGCAGGGAAACAATTTTATTTGTAATACGTTTTTGCAATTATTTTAATAATATGAGAAACATTATAAGTTTAAAAATCATCCACATAATTCTGAAAATACCTTAGATATACCTTAAGTACGGGGCCAAACTCTTAATATTTCGGCCGGTTTACATTTTCAAAAAATTATAAAATCTACACAAATGGTTGTAATTTTTACAAAATTCTTACAGTTACTTTAAATATAAACTTAAAACTTAAAAAAAACTGTGGACCAAATAACTGGTGATAATAGTTCGACCGGTATTTTAAGGGTTATCTTCCAATTCAGATTTAGCTTCTACCGAGACTCTTTGCTTTTGACACAATGAAAAACAATTTCGTAAAAATCCAGTGCGTACAGTAAAATTTTTGAAAGATGTCCGATCAAGTTCATCTACGAATTGTATGAATTCAGAATTTTGCTCCGCCTATTATGACAAATTCAGTAGTGTCGTTTGCTTAGTTTTTATGAGGGTACATAAGAAACTACTGTTATTTTATTATTATAAAAATATATGTTACAATAAAAGCATTAAAAATTAAAAATAAGCCAACTGGTAAGTTTATTAGCAAATGTAAAACCAAATATGTGAAAAATAAGATACTGACACAATGTCAGTGACCCTGACAGAAAATAACGTTATTCGTACGGCTATGAATCAAGGTAATGTATCTGAATTAATAAATAAACTTACGTTACAGCAAAAGTGCGATCAACAACGAGCATCGTTTTAAAGTGGAATGTCTTAACTTAGTTGAAGCAATATGAATTTTGAAAGACAAGCGTGTTATAAACCATCCTTATCGCACACGCTTATAGCCTTTACAAAGGAAAGAGATAAATGTATGTCAATTTGTTAATTCGTTCATGATACAGATGACCTTGATCGGACATCTTTAATAAAAATACTGTACCTACCTTGCAAGACATGAGACAACTCACAGAAAAATGTGCGGGGCTTAGAGATACAATGCCTAATAGAATTATAGCTGGTATAACTAATAAGGGCGATGTAACCCAATATTAAATAAATAAACAAATAAATTACCAAATAAATAAATATATCATCACGGCATATTACCCATTGCTGGGTGTGCCAATCTGCTTTGTACACAGATATCGGTAATGATGAAATATTTGTGCCGTGCGGGCGCTTACCAGGTATCACCTCACGGGCACTCAATGCTGGCAGGGAGAATGCACCACAGGGCTTAATTTTGTGCAATTAAAATTCGAAGTAATTCTTGGCGTCCGTCGGGATCGAACCCGGGTCCCCAGATTCGCTACCAGACATTCAAGCACACAGCCATGAGACCCCATTACCAAATAGTGGACAAAATAAAATGAACACCTGTATATTTTAAAATAGTCGGAAGAAATATGTAGAAATTTCTCACCATTTACGTAGGTTTAATAATATATGTAAACCGGCCGAACTAGTATGGGTATGTATGTAGAATTTAACTTTATAACATTCACACTAGTGTAAACAAGTTTTTAACAAGTGTACTTACGTAAGAACCTTATAGCATAATTTGGGTTTCCTACCTACATAGATTATGCATATTTTTAGTGCAGAAAATCCCTTAGTTACAAAACCAACAATGGGATCCTATTACGTTACCTTAGTATGATTACATCTAAAACGCGTTTGCAAGCACCGGACCGCAACAACTTGTCCAAACCTCACATAAACCTCAACAAAACACGCACTCCGCTACAATACACTGACCCTGTGTAACCCAATCCGACCATAAAGCAGCCCTTGCAACACAACCCTAATAAACCGGACACAGTTATCAACAAATATTTTCTGTCCGTGGAATGATGTAGTTTTTTATTCTGTATGATATTCTCGGCGGAGTGATCAAAGCAGCACCTAGGGTGCAGTAACTCCTGCATGGGGCTAACAACCCCAATGTCCACCCCGCGGCGACGTCCAGCCAGAGCAGGGCCGGACTAATATCGTTTGGGGCCCTAAGCATTACTCGTTCGGAGGCCCCAGCTGTATGAAATAAATCGTCCTAAACTCTAAAAAGGGGTGTGTTTGTTGTACAAAATATATAAACAAGAATTAATCGCGAACAAACATGTTTGATACAGAAATGTCATAAATGCACATTCTTTTGAACTTATATACTAGTATTAAAGAAACGTATATATTTATGAATTTGCAATTATTTTTAAGTCAATCCTTATTCCTTTTACGGAATATAAAATTATTTCACACAATATGGTCATTCTCAGTAGTGCCAACAACGTATGGTACGAAAATAAACTACAATTATTTCAAATAATTTTATATTCCGTAAAAGGAATAACGACTGACTTAAAAATAATTGTAAATATCATTAATATATACATTACTTAATACTAGTACTTTTTTTTTCTTTTTTAAAAAATAAATAACGCCCAATAATTGCTACAAGTTATATTTCATTTTATAAGGTTGTTTTCAGGTTGATGACCTGAGTCTTCTGCTTATTCATTTTCACTATATCTCACGAAAAGTCAAACAAAATTAAAAATTTTGATTGTGTTAACAAATATAACTATGATAACAAATATAATTCATAATTTATTATGAGTAGTTGAACATTTCATAAAAATAAAATTTAAATAATAAAACACATCACATTTACATGAACTGATTTAAAACATCTTCCTTCTACATTTTTGGGATTCAAAATCTTTGATTACTTGTTCGAAACTAATTTTTCTCAAGATATCAGCTTCTTTGCACAGCAACGAAAGTGAATCTAATCTGTCTAATAGCGATTATTATTTTACTGATACAAATTGTTAAAATAAAGATTAATTATGTTTTATTTTTGAACATGATTTAATTGTATTTTTTACCTTCCGTCACCTTTAGGTAAGGAAGGTATTGTCTTTGGTCAAAAAAATCAATTATGAGTTTTTAGTGAATAGGCATGTTTTAGGGCCCCTATAATACGATTTTACCATTTTTACGATGATGTCTGTATGTATGTGTGTGTGACAAAAGTTCCGGATCGCATAATTTCAATACCACGATTCTAAAAATTATATTTTTTTCGTATTCCTCAAGTTTACATCCAAAAGAACAACTGATTAGATTTTGGTTATAATTGGTGATCCGGAAATAGCCTCATTTGAAAATTTAACAGTTAAATTTGATTTATTGACATTTAACGTTATTATAACTTAAAGAATGTATTATTCTCTATAAGATTTGATTACATTTTATACTTCATACATATTCAATAGATACAGAGTTAAAGAATTTTAAAGAAATTATATTTTATAATTCAGCCAGCTATGCTAAACATGGAAACTACTAATATATTCATATAATTCAAATTGACAGATTTCAGTATCAATAAAAAGTAAATTAATGTGGCAGAGATGAGGATGTTGAAGTAGATGTTGGGGAAGACACGGAAAGATACGGTAAGAAAATAACTCTAGTATTACAGTTTCTAGAAATATACAAGAAAGACGATTACATTGGTTTGAACATGTCATGAGGAGAAATGAAGAATTATATTGGAACAAGAATGAATAGTTTTGTAATAGGAGGTTGAAGAAACAGAGGAAGACCAAAGATAAGATGGAAGGACTGTATTGCGGAAGACTTGACAGAAAAGGAACTGAATGAGAACGACACGCGAAAATAGCGACCCCTAACGAATAGGAAAAGCTAAAGAAGAAGAAGATGTCAGTGTCAAGTGCAATTTGAATAGTTTTTTATGAAATAATTTTACTGGAAATTTAGAATCTTTTGCAAGAATAATTATGTATGGAATTTATACATTATACACAGGGTTGACGGAAGGTATTGTGCTGGCCACAACATATTTAATGGAAATTCTCGGGGGGGCTAATTAGCGGGGGCCCTAAGCACGTGCTTTGTTTGCTTATGCATAAGTCCAGCCCTGAGCCAGAGCCAGATCGATGCAAGAGGAAAGAGGCAAGGGTGGGTGTAACTGTTAATGATGTGTAGGCGTTCAGTGGAAATGAATAGCGGAAGGTACGGTACAGAAGGGGTGTAATGAATATGCAAATTTAAAGGAGTTGTAGTGGCTCTGGTGGCTAGTGGGTACTGGACATAGACACTAAGGGTGAGTGGATGAAGTGCCAAGTTATGAATATCAACTCAGGTAGCCACGTATGCAGTCAATAAATTTCCATTGAGTAAGTCAAGATGATATGTATGAGGGTAGATTGAAAAGTTCGTGGTCTAACACAGAGAGGACAAAACTATATCGGGTGTCCGGGATTTCGAAGGTGACCATGGAATCTCTGAACCTGTACGACTTCAGTTAAATGGGACATGTGGTTCGACTTTGAGGGACATCTTTTGACATTGTTTTACCAAAAAATCTCACAGGATAACAGATACAGACGAAAAACTGATTTTGTTAAAAAAGTTACATATTTAAACTTTTAAACAATTGGTAATCTAGAAAAAAGTTTCAAATTAAAATAATGGAAAATGTAGTTTTGTAATTAAAATATATTTCTTAGTGCTGTGAGGATCCAACAAAACTTGGATCCGAGTACCCGGATTTCAAAATATCCGGTTTCTCGGATATCCGATGTTCGGATATTGTAGCGGATATCCGTAAATTTAATTCGAATTTGGATCCGGATTCGAAGTTTTGTTTACGTATCCGGATCCATATTTTAATTCTGGATCCAATTCTTCATTAATGTGCAGGCGAACCCCTCTAAAATAGCCAGGTAGTTTGTGCAAATGTAAAGAAAAAAATATATACTTTCACAGAGTCCTATTTAGTAAATGATGAATAAAAAATACAAATTTGTATTATTACACATATAAAGTAACATATTAATATGACATACTCATATTCCAATCTAAGATCCGATACTCAAATTTGGATCCAAAATCCAATACTCAGAGTTGGATCTAAAATCCGATACTTAGATCCGGATGCAAAATCCAATATTGAGATTTGGATCCGAGATCCGGATACTTTAACATTCAATGGGGCCATTTCACATTTTCTAATTTATTTTTTTCTTGAAAAAATAGGTCAAATTAAATATGTAGGTGTATATTTTACACTTTACAAGTCTTTAGAATCAGAGATACTTTTTTATTAAAAGTTGTCTTTAATTTCAAATATTTGGTCGCTGTCGTCACGGCTTGTCGGATGCGGCAGTAGCTCTCTACCGGTTGTGTTTGGAACTATGATTGTTTGAGTTATCACTTGTCAGTTTGATTTTGTGACAGCAACATATTGTTAACGAAAAACATATTTCATACAACTTTTGGTATTTATTTTAATAAATGTTTTATTTACATACCTTTACTCTTAACTCTGCTGTCATCTGTAACAATTTTAGGTTAGCTTATTTATAGCAGCAAACGGATACCACGTGGACCGTTGTGTGTTGGAATGTCTTTGTGTGAGTAACAAGCCGTGACGTCACGAATTTTACAGCGGCGAAAGTTTATTAGCAAATTTATGAATGAAAAGTCACATAATTTCATCTTATTTTATATTACTATATTTGTTAAATGAGACGGATTCACGATTTTATAAAAAAACAAAGATTTTTTTTAAATGACCCCATTATCCGGATATTTTTGGATCCGAAACCGAAACTTTCCGGATCCGGTTCCCACCACTAATATGTATAAATTATTAATTATTACTTAAAAATAATAATTTTCTATTTTTTCTTTAATTATTTTTCTACTCCAAATATTATAGAATTGAAACAACAAAAGCATAAATAATTGTTAACCCTTGATCTATAGCGAATATGAATTAAACACCCATATTTAATAAAACTAAAGACCGAGAAATATTTAACACCTCGATAAATGATAATCAGTCTTTAGTAGGTGGCTATATTTAGGTGTTATATGGTCACTAGTTATTTGTTGTAGATGTAGAATTACCCAGACAAATATGAAAGAGGGTTCATACTTTTTGAAATACATAGCTTTTTTCGTGTTCCTCTAATTTTACTGGTGTGTGAATATAATAAAATATTGATTTAAATATTTTTTTATATTCGTTTACTTCGTAATGAAGCTGATCTCGAAAACAATGGAATCATAGGATCACACCTACTCTGTTCCATGAGTGAAATTTATGGCAGCAATGGTTTTAGTTAAGTTTTGATGCATACGCATAAGAGTAGTACCTGTCAAATAGTTACTGCTGTACATCTTTCATGTTCTATGCGTGCTATGTAACAATTAAAGAGCATGCGCAATGATATCATGCCCGATTTTTCATTTTTAATTTTAATCGATAGAGTAATGAAAAATAATAGATCTGATTTTTTAAATTTTTCCTCAAATCGATCTTTAATAATGAAACAAATGCAATTAAAAATGACATTGTTCAAAACGCAGCACATTAGGTTCAAAACGTCAAAGTGACATTTAAAGATAACCTAAAATTTACAAAAGTAAAGAAGTTGGTGAAAAGTTGTTTTTTGCCAAAATAAAGAATTTTTTTTCTGCAATATATTCAACATCTCGCGTGCGTTTCTATAACTACACAAACTTCCAGCTTCTAATCTCATTTTTTTTACAAAGTAAAGTGAAAGAAGCAAAGCTGATGTGACGCGTGGATAACTTCAGGCAAAATGAAAATTACATTTATAAAAATGAATAAAATGATGTTATGTTAATATATTATAGCATTTCTTTAAAATATTTAGATATGTAATTCTCAATTTATAGTCTATACATATATGTTTTCTTTCAAAAACTCTTTGTTCATATTATAAGTCTCCATATGGAAATGAGTGTGAACTTGCAGTTCTGAACCGCTGACGTCACAACATGGCTGGTTTTTGCAACTTTTTGTAACTATCATACTTTAAAACAATTTTATAGAACAAAAAATGTATATAAAAATAATTTAATCACAAAGAACAATAAATTTTTTTGCATGACCTCATTGAAATCGGTGACAGCTTTTTAAATTTTACCAACTTAAGCCACATTCACAATACGAAATTAGTGGTTTGTGTTTGTAGTTATAGTTAGCGTAAATGCTTATCATACGTAGTTGTACAGCGTTCACAATGACGAAATTAGCGCAGCGCAGGTCTCCAAACTTATGGTTAGTCGTTAACAGAATAACCAATTACAGAACAGAGTAGAATGAAATAGATATATTGTAGAAAAAGAAAGATGTCTGACAGTTGTTTTAAAAGAAATAATATTAAATTTGTATTGAATTGATGTTTATTATGACTTTATTATTCTGTACTAAACATTTTTTAACTGTGTGTCTTATTATAGAAATAATATCCGTTTTGTAGGTTGTAGGCAATATTAGCTTCATCTGTTGAACTTTTTTATACCTACAACAAAAGAAAGAAAGATACAAAAGAAAGAAAGATACAATAAATATTAAATACTAGTCAAATCTGCCAAGGAAGAAGTATAAAATTAAACCAAATGTAAAACAAAAATAGTTATTCGTAGTCGTTAATTTCATGTATTGTGAACGCTGTTTACCAATCTTTAACTACTAACACTAACTACTAATTTCGTATTTTGAATGAGGCTTTAATCTTTACGGTTGGCGTTTCGCAGTATTTACCAATGTGTTTTATATTATACATTTATATTTTTGTTACAGACATCGATTGTATACTATCACTGTTACAACTTAATTATTCAAATAATTAAAACAAACAAAACAATCATCAATTTATGAAAATATGCAAATGCATTAAAATTATTTCCTCACAATCGTATACACAAACACTGCATTCAATACACCTTTCCACCCCTGTTTGGCAACAGTGCAGGTCAATTACCAATATTGTTTCAATTCTGATCTACACTGTTTCCTTTTCCCTGCGATGCTGCATTGCATATCGCGCTCCCTGTGCTGACGAGTGCAACAAGGACGGGCCCCACGCGTGAGTGCAAGTGTTAATTGAAGTGCTCCTGTTGACGGCCGCCCCTGGATGGTTATTAAGCGCTAACGAGCCCGTGCGAGCACATGGCGAGCGAGGGTGAAGCTATAGAGTGTTAGAGACTGTACTCAGCAAAACATGCAAGAGGATATGGTTGCGTAAGATAATGAAATATTTGTTTTTATTGTATGTTGGCGTGGAATTAATATTTTGGATTACGAGTACTTTTGTAATATCTGTAGGTTAAAGTTTGTAATATGTTGTGGTTTTGTAGTTGAGTTTATGTTTGAAGGTGATATAAGCCAAAGATTAAATTTAATTCTAGAGCTTTGTTTATCTTTTGAACTGCAAGAAGTAGACTGTACAGGTAAAGAATAATTAAAAATGAAAATGGCTATTTGTACAGAATATCTGATATTCGAATCTTATAGGGATTGCTATTGACTGTGTATCGGTAATATTAAAGTTTGATCAAAATTGCGTACATATTTCAAGGTCAATTTTTAAATTCCATCACCTATAGCTAAGGAAGGTATTATTGCCTTTGGTCAAAAAATTTGGTTGTGAGTTTTTAATGAATAAGCACGTTTCAGGATCCCTAGAATACAATTTTACTATTTTTAAGATGGTGTCTGTATGTGGGTGTGTGTATGTGTGTGTGACAAAAAATTCTCCATTGATAACTCCAGTACTACAATTCCAAAAATTATATTTTTTTCGTATACCCCTTTTGTATGCCCACATGGTGGTTGATTCGATTTTGGTTAAAATTGGTCAACCGGAAGTACTCTTAATTGAATTTCTTAACAATTTTTCTTGAAAAAACGCAGTTAAATATCATATTTTGACAATTTACGTTATTATAAATATTAAAGAATATTTTATTTTCTATGCGGTTTGACTGAAACTTTTCCTTCATGTTCAATGCATACAAAGTTACATATTTATAATGAAATAAAATTTCATAAATCAGCCATGGAAACTACTAATATATTCAGATAATTCTAATAGACAGATGTCAGAGTCATAATTTTACTGGAAATATAGCACCTTTTCCAAGGAACTTTCTGTATGTAATTTATACAAAATAAATAGAATTGGCGGAAGGTATTGTTGGCTACATCAGTTTTTTTGGGATAATAACAGAAATTGGCTTTTGTCTTTTGTTTTTGAGATACAGACTTATGGCCGGTTTTATAAAAGTCCAGTTAAATATGCTTTAAACACAAAAATAGAATAAATTACCCCATAAAGTTTTAAGGGACAGATAATATAAAAAAAATACAATGTTAAACACCTATGTTACAGAATCTCGTGTTCATCCTGTATAGTTAAAATTAAAAGAAGATTTCAATTGTATCCTATTCAATTTTACATCTAATGAATGAGAAAAATAGTCAAAGTGGTGCTGATTTTTCTAAAGATAACAACCTAACACAAAAATCACGCAAAATACTATGTAGGTAAGTACAAATAGCCAATTATTCAGATATACTATATGTGAAAATAGCTACTTTCCTTAAAACTACTACATATAATTAGAATTTAACTTATAAAAAATTCCATTATCAATATTATCATTATGAAAAAAAAAAACCAAAATGAAAATGAATGAAATATAAGTGTAAATGTAAATTAGTACATTCAATCAATCGAAAATGAAATTTCCAATATACCACAATAATCAATTTCGAAAAATAATTGAAAATAAACCAGATATTAAATATTGAAATTTCCATTAAAAATCAACAGGAAATGAAAATTTTAATATTAAACAAAAACAATTGCTTGATTTTTAATGTAAATTTCAAAATTAAATACATCTATATTTTAAATATTTTTTGTATACTGTTAAAAATTATTTTTAAATTGTTTAAAGAGACTTTTTTCAAATAAGAATAATTGTAACGTACGATAATATTTACGACCATTTGATGATGTAGGTGAGATTGAAATTATATAGACAAGCATAAACTTATTAGTTATCACTCGGTAGGAGGGTTTTTCTCCGGGTACTCCGGTTTCCTTCTGTCGGTAGATACACATACTTCTAACACGGTTAGTTTCTGTTGAATAAAGCAATTTTATAGCGATAGCGACTAGATTTAGTTTTTGTCAGCAATGTCAATTGTTGTTTGTTATCATATGTATCTATGAATATAATTTTGTAAATAAATAATAAATGTCAAACTTCAATCCTGTGTTAGAGTTTAATTCTTTTTCTGGTAATTAGCCAAGAAATATTGACAGGTTATGGGCCCAGGATTATTCGCGGAATAAGAAGCGTTACCTATACACGGAATTTTGTGTGAATCTCGGACATAACATATATTTCGGAAAATGGCTGATGAAACAGAAAGGTACAGGATTCCGTTGTTTGATGGTACTAATTATAGTAATTGGAAATTCAGAATCGAGACGTTGTTAAACGAAATGGATCTCATAGATTTTATTGAGAAAAAATACGTCGAGATGGAAGAATTTGACGATGAGGATACTTTGGCAGTACGTGCGGAAAAAGAAAGAAATCTCGCCGAGTTGAAGAAAAGAGATCGTAAATGCAAGTCGCAAATCATTCAAAGAATTGCTGATAGCCATCTTGAGTATGCCAAGGATAAAGATACAGCATTCGACTTATGGACGTCGTTGCGTGAAACGTTTGAGCGTAAAGGTATTGCTAGTCAGCTGCTAATCCGTAAGTCTCTTCTTACTATGAAATTTAATGCTAATAACGATTTACTAGCAAGTCATTTTTTAAAATTCGACAAGCTGATTCGAGAACTCCGGTCAACTGGAGCTAAACTTGAAGAAACTGACGTTGTGTGTCATCTTCTCTTGACTATGCCGTCTGAATATGATACCGTCGTAACTGCGATTGAAACATTAGCAGTAAATACACTGACGCTTTCTTTTGTTAAAGGCAGACTCATGGACGAAGAATCTAAACGAAGAGATGGATCTAAGAAGAAAAATAATTCTGATTTGCAGTCATCAGCAGTTTTTTCTTCGCAGGCAGCACGTGGTCCCATTGGTGGTGAACAAAAGAAGACTAGTGGACATAAATACAACAAAATGAAAAATTTTCAGTTTAAATGTTATAACTGTGGCATGCAAGGTCACAAAAGGTCGGAATGTACGAAAAATACACGAGGAAAACAGAAAACTGGAAATAATATGGCACATATTGCTTCGAATATGCCTAATGATGATGGAAATGAAAAATTTTGTTTTTCAGCTACAACCAGAAGTAATCAAAATTCAGTTAAATGGATTTTGGATTCCGGAGCTACCGAACATCTGGTAAGCAGTAATGTTTCTTTAGAAAATTTAAAGAAACTGGAAAATCCAATTGAAATAAAGGTTGCAAAATCCGGAACCTTCCTGGAAGCAACCAAAGTAGGGGAAATCGAGGTTCTTAGCACCGTAAACCGAAAAGAAATTTCAATCAAAATAAAGAACGTCTTATTTGTACCTGGTTTACAATATAATCTTCTGTCTGTGCGAAGATTAGAAAGTAATGGTTTTCGAGTTACGTTCGAAAATGGAATTGGAATTATCCAAAAAAGTAACAGAGTGGCTGCCATTGCGTACAGAGATGAATCTCAGCTATATATACTGGATTTTAAATATAAATCAATTTTTGCTGAAGTTTCTACACCAACTCAAGATCTTGAGTTATGGCACAAGAGGTTGGGCCATTTAAGCATCGGCAACGTTAGAACGTTACAAGATCAAGTTGATGGAATGAATATTTCGCAACCGAATGTTTCTAAAGTATGTGAAACATGTATAGAAGGGAAACAAACGCAACAGCCACATGATCAGCGACGTATTGGTGCAAAGAGACCTTTGGAGATAATACACAGTGATCTCATGGGTCCTGTGAGTCCGGTATCCTACGATGCGAAGAAGTACATCCTTATATTTACAGATGACTACACGCACTTCACAGCAGTATACATTTTACAATCGAAGTCTGAAGTTCCTAGATACTTCAAAATTTATGAAGCGATGGCAACAGCTCATTTCAACCTAAAGATAAGTCGGTTCCGCTGTGATAATGGACGAGAGTATATTTCGAAAGAGATGAAAAGCTTCTTCGAGGAAAAAGGTATTCAATTTGAACTTACTATTAGATACACACCACAGCAGAACGGAGTTGCTGAACGGATGAACCGAACCATAATTGAGAAGGCTCGGTGTATGATTTTAAACTCAAAACTTGGAAAGAGTTTTTGGAGTGAAGCAGTCTTGGCTGCAGTTTATTTAATCAATAGGTGTCCGACTTCAGCTCTGGAAGGAAAAGTGCCTGCTGCGTTGTGGTATAATGAAAAACCAAATCTCAAGAAATTGCGAATTTTTGGTTGCGTTGCTTACTTGAAAGTACCAAAAGAACTGAGCATTGGAAAATTCGAATCTCGATCAAAAAAATGCTTTTTTGTGGGATATTGTGTGAATGGATACAGACTTTGGTGTCCTGAAGAGGGAAAAATTATTTTTGGAAAGGACGTTATTTTTGATGAAACTAAATTTACTTTCGATGGAATACCTAGTGAAAATGGACTACCTAGTGAAGATTGGATCTACAACAAGAAAACGAAGGAGAACGAGGAATTTAGAAACAACGAGAACAGTCAAGCTGAAACAAAAGAAAGCAGTGTAGAGGAAATGGAAGAATATCAAGAAAACAAAGAAATTGAAACTAAAACTGATTTAATTCGTCACAGTAATAGGAAAACATCAAGACCTAAATATCTTAGTGATTATGCTGTGATTGCTCTAAATGCAGAAGCATATGTCGATGACGTGCCTAACAGCGTTGAACAAATTGACACACGTGAAGATAAAAAGGAGTGGAAACTTGCAGTTCAGGAGGAGATTAATTCTTTATTGGAAAATAAAACTTGGGAATTAACGGAACTACCTCCAGGAAAA
This sequence comes from Harpalus rufipes, assembly GCA_951394225.1. NCBI lineage: Eukaryota > Metazoa > Arthropoda > Insecta > Coleoptera > Carabidae > Harpalus > Harpalus rufipes. Next base: position 12,901,222 of record OX596285.1, read on the forward strand.
CGTTTAATTAATAATAAGTGGATTTTCAAAATTAAACGTGACAAAAATGGCGAAGTTGAAAGGTATAAGGCAAGACTGGTAGTTAAAGGATGCGCTCAAAGAAAAGGCTTCGACTTTGAAGAAACTTATGCTCCGGTTGCCAGATTGACTACTGTGAGAACTTTACTGGCTATAATCAATGAAGAAAATTTAATAACGTGTCAAATGGATGTTAAAAATGCTTTCTTACACGGAGAATTGAAGGAAGAAGTTTTTATGAAAGTTCCAGCTGGAATAGAATGTGAGGAAAATCTTGTTTGCAAATTGAAAAAGGCATTGTACGGTTTGAAACAAGCTCCTCGAGCCTGGAACGAGACATTCAACAGCTTCATAACAACAATCAGTTTACGACGATCAAATGTAGACAAATGTCTCTATATTGGAATTTTTGGCGATGTAAAGATATATTTACTGTTATACGTTGACGATATACTGATTGCTGGAAATAATAAAACAAAAATTGTGGAAATTAAAGAAGCACTGAAGAAACGATTTCACATGAAAGATCTGGGTGATCTTCAAACGTTTCTTGGAATTAACATCACAAAGATCGACGGGAAACTCTATATGAGTCAAAGAACATACCTTGAAAAATTGTTGACTCGTTTCAACATGGAAGAATGTCGGCCTGTGAGTACACCGATGGAAACCAAACCAACTCAATCAGAAGAAAACAATAGTATCATCAAATCCAGACCTTACCAAGAGTTGATTGGCTGTTTAATGTATGCTATGCTAACCACGCGGCCTGATCTTAGTGCAGCAGTAAATTATTTTAGTAGATATCAAAATTGCCAATCGGAAGAGTTGTGGAAGGGTTTAAAACGGGTTTTAAGGTACATAAAAGGTACACTTAATTTTGTTTTATGTTTTAATAGGGGAAATTTCGACGAAGTACTTTGCACATACACCGACGCTGACTTTGGAACAGAAGCAGACCGAAAATCAACGACAGGTTTTCTAATAAAAGTTTTCGGTAACACAGTTGTATGGACGACAAAGAGACAGTCATCGGTCGCATTGTCGTCTACTGAAGCGGAGTACATTGCTCTAGCAACAGCTACAGCAGAGCTTCAGTGGATGAGGAATTTGCTGGTGGATATGCAAATATCCTTTAAAACGCCTGTGAAGGTCTATGAAGACAACCAATCGTGCATACATTTGTTGCAGAGATGGGAGCATCGACGTCTAAAACACATTGACGTAAAATACAATTTTGTTCGAGACCTTCGTGAAAAAGGACTTATAGATATTGTTTATGTAAATACAAAAGATCAAATTGCTGACATATTGACTAAACCTTTGTCTGGTAGCCAATTTGTTAAACTTCGCGCACTCTTAGGACTTATTGAATTATAATAATCGACAAAATTGAGGAGGAGTGTTGAATAAAGCAATTTTATAGCGATAGCGACTAGATTTAGTTTTTGTCAGCAATGTCAATTGTTGTTTGTTATCATATGTATCTATGAATATAATTTTGTAAATAAATAATAAATGTCAAACTTCAATCCTGTGTTAGAGTTTAATTCTTTTTCTGGTAATTAGCCAAGAAATATTGACAGTTTCTATAGAGCGCTACTTCATCACTCGGGCAGAGTGATATTTCTGTTCACTAAGTGAAAGCTCGAAGGCGTCAATAACCGAGAATACAAGACCCTGTCTAATTCTCAACCAGAATTACACTGAACAAACAATTACACTGACACACACACATCACCCTGAAAAGGAGATTACTATCTCCTATACCGGGGCACTACATAACATTTTTTTTTACTTATTAGTAATAATTATAACTACCTCATTTGCTTCATGTTCAATAAATTTTAGTTTTATGTCATTCTATTTGTAGTTTGTAGTTTTTACATATTTCACGTACAAGTAAATAATTCAGTAAATAATGACCTGAATAAAAAAAACCTGTATATTATCAGTTTTTAAATAATATGTTATAACATTATATGTAGTATGTCAAATATGATATTAATATTTTTAGTACCTAGTCATAAATCTTTTTTTTTTCATATTGTCATTTATATCTACTTATTTCAAGTGAGTATGACTCATAAACGTAATTGTGATAATGATGTCAAATTTCGTAAACAACTGTGTTACTAAACATTACCTTTACCTACATTATTTTTCCAAATGTTTATATGTTATATGGAAACAAATACAGTTTGTTCTCAGAGAGTGAAAGTTGATGTCTAAATTAGTTTTTCTACTACCGTTGGTAAAAGCACTGGTTTCCATGTCGTTAAATGTATTTTTTATCACAACTCGACAAGCTGTAGTTTTGGATCGGACATGTTGGATACGGCGTGAAAATAACAATCACTAAAAGCTAATTTATTAAGCACGGGCTGATGTTAGCTTCACTAGAGCATAAACACAGAAAGCAACTAACAGCTGTCATTTTGTAAAAATAATTAACAAAGTGTTTTTATATTTTGCGTTCATAATCAAGGCATTACGAAACCCAATTGCACATCGAAAGAGCCTTCATTTCGATACGCAATTTTTTGTTTTATAAGGTTGGTACTAGATTACTTTTACTTACGTTCAAAAATCAGAATAGACCTTTTCAGAAATTTGAGCGATCTTTACGTCGTGAGATGTGACGAATATTCAGAATGAAATGATATCTCAACGGAGAAACTAGTTGAATCGATTAGCTGCCGCGTCGCAAGTGTGAATAGCACCATAAGAAACAATGTAATACACTCTATGCGGCGGAACCGCTGTACGCGGCATGTTGCGGTCGGAAAGCGGCGCTTCGCGGCGTAACCGAAAGTGTGTCATCTCTCATAGGAATACATTTATTGCACGTAGACTCATTTTATAAAACTTTTTTCGTAATTGTTCTTTAGACAACTCGCAAGGGCTCGTTTACTAAATTTTTACGCGTGTGAAAAACCATGTTTTATAAAACTCGTTCTTTAATATACTATTCTGCATTCCTGCTGCTTTAATTTGCAGCCGTAAAGAAAGTACTGTACACGACTCATTTTATAAGCTCTTTAAATAAATACTCGTTTTTTATATACTAGCTCTGTTCGTGTTAAAAAAAATTCGTGGCTACAGAGAGATTTATAAAATTTGTTTTATAATAAATTATTTTACAACTCCCGTTGTTAAAATATGTCTTAACGACTGGGTTCCATGGCGCTATACAGTGGGCGCATTCGGCAGGCATGTGGTTGGTGAACATATTCATCATTTGTCTACTGCATGTACTGGTCACACAAGCCCTTGAAATTTTACGCCCATATATTCCGTCATTCGCTTCGCTTTTAGCTCCAAGTATTCATCCAGGTATTCATGGCTTGATTGATATACGCAGAACATAATGACAACAAAAGTTATTATAACTTGTGAATAAACTTAAGATTATGACTGACGTTTGAACCACGTGAATTAGATTGAATGTGAAAAATGTATTCAGCAGAGATCTCCGTGTTCAGTGACCACTGTGACAAGGCGAGCAATAACAAATAAATAACTTTTATACACTTTTTTAAATTATATAGTTTCAGGATTAATATTTTAAGTTTGTTATCTTTGTTAGTTAAAATTCTGTTTAGAAATAATTATCATTTTTCCCAAAGCGATTTGTTTAGAATGACTGTCAACGGACTAGACAGTTATTTATTGACAATTAAGTCTAGAAGTTATTTCAAGCCTACGTGCAGGGTTGATATTTTGATATGGATGCCATATGATACCCTCTTCAACCCCTCAGAGATAATACTCTCACGCAAGTAACGCTTTATTTTAGGTAGTCGGTCTGAGATACTCGTGTCGACGAGACATGTAGTCTGTGTTTTAGTTTCTGGCGCGGGCTAAACGCCCGCCTGCTGAGTTACAATGTAACTATTTAGTTAATTTAATTTAGTTATGTATAGTGCAATAAATTAATAGTGTTAGTTTAAATGTAAATATGTGTGTAAATAAAATAGTTAAAATCCAAATAATGTCTGTGTCCATAATATGTGTTCATCGGCCATCAAAGTGTAAGTGCAAGTGAGTGTGTGTTTATCCTCCTTTAACCAAGCGGTGGTCGACCATCCAAGCGACCACCAGTCAGTTAAAGTCGTGGTCATCGTTGGGAAAAAAAGTAAGACCACCATCATCAGAGCCTCTGTGACACCCCCCTCGTGTTACACCACAGAAATCTGCTGAAAGCGGCCATTATCTCAATCAAAATTTGAGAAGCTGTGGTTTTGATCGTATGAAGCTAGCAACCACTAACAATTGATTCTTTAAGCACGGAAAGAAGTTAGCTGCTGGAGCTGACAGCTGTTATTCGGGTTTAAATATGTGACTCTTTTTATAAAATCTTTAGTCAACTATATTTTTTATACGAGCAGAGCGATGTTAATAAAGCTTATTACATAATATATTATTAAGCATTGAAAGGTATTTCAGGAACCCATGAAAATACTAAATTTCCAAATTCCTACAGAATTCATATTTTAGAATATCTTACAAATCTGTTCCAACCACAACTATTACTAATTTAAACATCAATTTTATATCTCTAGACTAGACAAACTACATCTTCATCTAATCTAACCTAACATTAGTTGTTTAAGGTATGTAACAATTTGATGAAGCTCACGTATGCGAGTCTCTCCTAACGCTAACGTTGAATCAGTAATAAAATAATACGTCATATCCTCGTTAGAAACACTGGTCGTGATAACAGCGCGACATCCGTGCCTATATGCACACTGTACATACGTAAACACTAGCAGAGGATAAACAACGAACGCACGGCCACGCACTGCAAATATCTGCACACTCCACGCCATGGAGAGTTCCACGAACCTAGCCAATAAAACTGGTGTCTTTACATTGTCATAGACATAGGGGATTGTATTTATCTTTGATAAAGATAAGTGATAAATAAATACTGATTATTGTAAGGAGTGATTTGTTTAATAATTAATTTTATCTGGCCAGTCAGATCGTGTGATTTGATGCCTATGCGATTTCTTTTTGTGGGGTCTGAAATCAAGGTTTATGTCTTTGCTAACAACCCGCAAACAATTCCCAAGCTCAATACTTAACATGTTAATAATGAAATTGAGACAAATCTGTCAAAAAATCATTGAAAAATTCATCAAAAGGGTTTGATTATGTGAATAAAGTACTGGGCGTTATTTGAATATTTTTTTCTATATTCTATTCTATATTCCTTGTGTCCTTTAATATTCAATAAAAATTACTTTGATTAAACAAAAAAAAATTGTTTCATTTCAAATTAAATACGGCGCTATCATTGAGACATTCTTACTTCTGGAAAGTAAATTCCTTTGACATAAATTTCTCAGAAATTCCAGTTTGTGAGCAACAAGTTTTGTCAAAAAACTAAGCAAAGTAGGGCAAATATAAAGGTGACGTTTTTAATTCTAATGTTTTTGTAAGGGGGGGGGGGGGGGAATTTTTACTTCCTCGTACGTAAGTAAAGGAAGTACCTATTTTAATCGCGAAAAATTTCGGTTTTCAGATTTCAGCGGAAATATCCATTTTGATCATCCCTGTATCCATTTTGACTAATTTCGTCGTGACGTCTGTACGTACGGGCGTACGTATCTCGCATAACTCAAAACCGGTAAGCCGTAGAAAGTTAAAATTTTGTATTTAGGACTGCTATAATATCTAGTTGTGCACCTCCCTTTTTGGTTATTACACAATTTCTAGAAGTGGCACTTTACATGAAGCCTATAATAGATTTTAATAAAAAAACTGTTTTAAAATATAATCCAAAACTTTTCAAATTAGGTATACAAGACTTTTATGTCAATCGAAATAACATAATAGATTTTAGTTAAAATAGGCTAACCGGAAGTGGTACATTACTTGAAGTTGTTAACAGTTTTTCTTGAATAAAATTATTTTATTTTGATTTTAGAAGTAAATGCTTCAAATAAGAGAATTAATTTCTGTGTCTAGCACATCAAGTATTATTAAATTAGCCCTTTCTATAAGCGTGATATGTAAATTTAAAAATTATATACTATTTTGTTTTTGTAATAAATGGCTTAGGACAAAAAAAATTAAAAAAATGTTCATGCCAAATTAAGTTAAATACGTGCAATTTTATGATTCGTACAAAACAAATATTATATTTTTATTGTGAAATTAGTCATATTCATTGTTGTAATCAAATATTTCTTTGTTGTAATCAAAACTCTCTTTAAAAACTCCTTTTATGGTCGCTATATATCTTACTGTTTTGAAGTTAAAATTAATATTTTGTAATTTATTTATTAAAAAATATGTATAGTTTAATAATCGTACAAGGAAGTCGTGTGGTGTCCACATCAGATTTTTTTAAAATAAATAATGAATCCGTAAAACAAAATTTTAAACAGAATCGTTTGTTTTTATGCTTATTATTACGAGTATATGCACTGACAAAAATTATCAGTCAAACAATGAACGGTTTTTATTTAAGGTAGTTGGATAATGAGAACAATGCCATCTATTGATTCCGTGTCGAACAATGTAGACAAACTCTAGAGTTGCCTGCCTGCTTCAAGTCACATGGCTATTTGCATATTATGTTTATTCTGCTAGGTATCGCAATAGGTAATGATTTTAATCATGAGGTTAAAAAAGTAAAGAAAATACCGAAAGTTTGAAATCATCGCGGATGTTTCTCAAAACGAGGGCGGCAGTGCTACCAACAATGCGCGTGAAAAATCCAGAGATTGAAAATAAGTGATGAATTTCCAATTTGAATTTTTTATATCTTTGAGACCAAGTTTTTCTTTAACTACCTAATTTTTTCCCAGACCTTCATTTTATATTCACCTAGTTTTTAGTCAAAAGTTTATGGGTTATCGCGATTTTAGAGGTAATTATGTTGATGATTGGCACACCCAGCAATGGGTAATATGCCGTGATGATATATTTATTTTATTTATCACTTGAGCTTCCCTATACTCGCCATGTTAAATCATCCAATTTTGGAATTCAACTCCGATCGGAACTGGACAAGTTGACTAAAATTTTAGATTTATATCGAGCAATACTTAATCTAGCTATACGCCAAAGATTATTAAGATGTTATGGATTTTACTTCATGCTCCGACTACCTTAAAAACACATTAATTCAATTTTTTTTTCCAAATTGTACAGGCTGTCCAGATAAAGGTCCAACAAGAAGATCTCGAGAACTATAAGAGACACGAAGTTAATAGTTAATGAACTTAGTAACCAAGTTTTCATATTGTAACGTTTATTTATTTGGGTGAAGTGTTAAAATCCGAGAAATATTACTAATTAAAATAATACGTTTATTAAACAATAAATAATTAGGATAAATATAATAAAAGTAATTAACACTATGATTAAATAATTATAAACACTAAGGCCCGAGTGCTAGAACGTCAGATATCACACAGATGTAACAGACAGGTACCTGACGATTTGATGTGCTACAACGTATGTTACGCTAAAATGCGCCGTTAAAGCTGTGTTACATATAACAGCGACTTCAAGACCAGTTACCTGACTGTTACGTAGTGTCAACCTGTCATATTGGTAATATTTTATTCGAGTAAAATTTATACATTTAAAATGTCTTCTTCAAATAATGCTGGCGGATGATTTGCGGATCTTTCGAGCAACTGTATGCCGAATAGTAAAAAAAGTTTTACGTGAAATAGCAAATTTATCAAGGCACTATATAAAAATGCCAAATGGGCCAATAGAAATTGCAGAAACTAAAAGGGACTTTAGAAGTATTGCTGGATTTCCAAATATTATTGGATGTATTGACGGTACTCATGTTCCAATTCAATCTCCAGGAGGCGATAATGGAGAGTTATATCGATGTCGCAAAGGTTTTTTTCATACAATATCCAAATTGTATGCAATAGCAAGTTTAAAATCCTTGACATTGTTGCCAGATGGCCAGGCAGTACACATGACAGTATAGTTTTTTTAAAAAAATCCTTTCTTTTTTTCTTCCATGGTTTTAAATATTTCCGCCTAGGAAATATGTTTTAGAATTTATATGCAAATATTATACAATACATATATAGAACTTAAACGAAAATATACAAGTTTTACTTATCTGTAACTTCAAAAAAAAATATGTATTTTTTTGACACAATGCCTTTTTGATAGTAATGCCATCTAGTGAATTTTTGAGGAATCCATTATATTTCAGTTTGCGCCATTACTAACTGATACCGAGCTGTTACGAAGCAACAGGCATCATTCGTTTCTAGCACACCGTAAAAAGGTAACGACATGTTGTGAGGTACCAGTCAGTTACGTAACAGACAGATAACATTGTGTTTCTAGCACCCGAGCCTAAGATTATTTATTTAGACAATATTTATATCACTATATTTACTTATATAACTACATATATTTATGTTCAAACTCGTACACTATTTATATCACTCACTGTTCATTGCTCGTTGCTTCTATATAACAGACTGTCTTCTCGGCTGTCCTCCCGACGATATTTATACAGCCCGGTGTCCTTCTGGAACTTTCCGACGAGACCATGACATCGAATACAAAGGATCAACCCGCCGGATGTAATTAAACCAGTCTAGACGCGTATGGGTTTCCCTCCGCCGGGGATTACGTCATCGCTCGAGATTATTCTACAAGTGGCGGCGCTCGCATTCTGGCGCGTCGGCTGAGCGCACGCTACAATATTTATCTGTAAAATATGCATAGGTATACAGCCGAAAATGCAAATTTTACAATTTATTTCCTGTAAAATAATACTAGGTTTTAGTTTGAACTTTTTAGGACATTTTTTATGCTCTTTCAAATGACGGTGGTTCGTATTTCTTAGTTCTCGAGATGTTCTTGTTAAATACGTTAAGCTGGGCATTCTGTATGTATTTATTTTCTTCTTATTATCTGATAATAACATTATTAATACCCAGTGATTCCTGTATACATCTACATTTCTACTTTTATTTTTCTTTTTGAAAAAATAAACTCGGTATGTAGATATGAGTTTTGATCTTGCAATAAATATGAATTAAATGGATATCATAAATTTGATGAAATATTTCATATTAATTTACCGCTACATTATAACTGCAGTTACACGTGCATTAAAAGCAATAAATTTTAATGAGACTGAAAATTAAAGATAAAAATTGCATTTAGGCTATAATCGTTTTTCTATTTACTACAGTTTTTGAAACAAATATCGCATGTTGAATTTATTACATGCATATCACGTTATTGATAATTGCTACAGAGAAAGGGAATTAACAACTCTGCAAATTGAATCTATAATTACAATGAATTATTCTGTAATACAGATATGTATACACATGTCAAACGCAGGGTTAGCGAGCAGAAATATATGATACCTACGTGAAACATGTGAACTGTAGTTCATTTCCGATCGATAGTCACTCACTATATAGGTACGAGTACGAGTACATACAGTGAAATTTAAGTTTATTTACGATTCGAGTTGAACGTTATAACAGTTTCATAATGGAATATAAAAACAGAAAGAAGCAAATAAATACAATACCTACTGCTCAAAAGGTTTTGTCCACAGTTTCATGTCTTATTAGAACCTTCTATAAGAAATGTATTGTCAACGATGAGTTTTTAATGAATAAACACGTTTGAGGATCCTTAGATTCCGATTTTACTAATTTTACCCCATGGGGTCTCGTGGCCGTGTGCCTGAGTGTCGGGTCGCGAATCTGAGGACCGGGGTTCGATCCCGACCGACGCCAAAAATTACATCGCATTTAATGGCACAAAATTTACCCCTGTGGTGCACTCTCCACGCCAGCAATGAGTGCCCGTGAGGTGACGCCTGGTAAGCGCCCACACGGTACAAATATTCCATCATTACCGATATCTGTGTACGAAGAAGATTGGCACACCCAGCAATGGGTAATATGCCGTGATGAAATATTTATTTATTACCTTCCGTCACCTTTAGGTAAGGAAGGTATTGTCTTTGGTCAAAAAATTCAATGATGAGTTTTTACTGAATAAGCACGTTTTAGGGTCCATATAATACGATTTTACCATTTTTACGATGATGTCTGTATGTATGTGTGTCTGTGTGTGTGTAACAAAATTTCCGGATTCCATAACTTCAATACCACGATTCCAAAAATTATAATTTTTTTGTATTCCTCAAGTTTACATCCAGAAGAACAACTGATTAGATTTTGGTTATAATTGGTCAACCGGAAGTAGTCTCATTTGAAGATTTAACAGTTAAATTTAATTTACTGACATTTAACGTTATTATAACTTAAAGAATATATTATTCTCTATACGATTTGATTACAATTTATACTTCATATTTAATAGATACAGAGTTAAAGAATTTTAAAGAAATTAAATTTTATAAGTCAGCCAGCTATGCCAAACTTGGGATCTAGTAATAAATTCATATAATTCAAATTGACAGATGTCAGTATCAATAAAAAGTAAATTAATGTGGCAGATATAAGGATGTTGAAGTAGATATTGGGGAATACGCGGAAAGATACGGTAAGAAAATAACTCTAGTTTTACAAGTTTTTAGAAAGATACAAGAAAAACGATTACATTGGTTTGAACATGTCATGAGGAGAAATGAAGAATTATATTGGAACAAGAATGAATAGTTTAGTTAAAAAAACAGAGGTAGACCAAAGATAAGATGGAAGGACTGTATTGCGGAAGATTTGAGAGAAACGGAACTGAATGAGAACGTCATGCAAAAATAGCGACCCCTTAACGAATGGGAAAAGCTAAAGAAGAAGAAGGAGCGAGTGTCAAGTGCAATTTGAATAGTTTGTTTATGAAATAATTTTACTGGAAATTTAGAATCTTTTGTAAGAAAAATTATGGAATTTATACATTATACACGAGAATGACGGAAGGTATTGTGCTGGCCACAACAGATTTTTTTTTATTTGTTTGTATATACGTGTGTGTGTGCGTGTTCGTGACGATTCTTTTCATCTTCTATAACTACAATTTCAAAAATTACATTTTTAAATTTGAAAGGTGTAATGGGGTCTCGTGGCCGTGTGCCTGAGTGTTTGGTCGCGAATCTGAGGACCGGGGTTCGATTCCGACCGACGCCAAAAATTACATCGAATTTTAATGGCACAAAATTTACCCCTGTGGTGCACTCTCCACGCCATCAATGAGTGTCCGTGAGGTGATGAATGGTAAGCGCCCGCATGGTACAAATATTCCATCATTACCGATATCTGTGTACACAACAGATTGGCAAACCCAGCAATGGGTAATATGCCGTGATGAAATATTTATTTTATTTAAAGGTGTAATGTAAAAATAGTGAAATGCAAAGCCTTTCGTATCTAATAAAAGTGTAATATTTAAATCATTCGTCATTGTATTTTTTAATAATATAACATATGATTGTTTTTATACTATTGGACAGTAAATTCCAAGTACTTTTCAAATTTGAATAAACATATAGGGTGATTTGAAAATATAAAGTTGCATACCATTGCGTAAAAATAAAACATCTGTAGAAAAACATATACTGCAGATATATAGTCATACGTAATATAATAAATGATATGATTATCATCGATGATATTCTCCAGTGAAATGTGCTGCTACAGTTTTTCGAGCAATATCTTCAATTATTAATCATATCACGAGCTTATTATAATGAGAGAATATAATGAATTTTTGAAACACATTGCGTGTGCTGCTAACCTAACTTTTGATATACATATTCATATTGTATTAAAACATGGTACTTACCAGTTTTATTTAATATTTCTGAGTTTGAATTATTGTTATTACTTATTATTAAACTCAAAATTAACTGTCAATGTCGCAAATAAAGAAAACAAATCCCTTAGTAACGACAATAAATACGGTGATAATTTCTTTGTTTTTTTACCATCTCTGAGAGACATATAAAATATAACTAGGGAGATTCTGAATGTTGATTGGCGGAAAACATGTCACGTAACTAATGAATTATATTGTCATAAAGTTTGATTGGAAAAAAAATCATAATATTTAAAACAATCGAGTTATTAAACAAGAAAAGACCGATGAATCATTCTGTATAAATAAACAATGCTGTATCTTGTGACGTTGACAATATATTTCAAATTATAATAAATCATAAAACTATTGTATACATAACTAATTATAAATTGTATTTCTAAGTGAACATATATACTTAACAACCTTCAAGACGCTCATTTTTAAGTAATTTCTATGTATAATTGATGTGACTGAGTGCAAACTTGCAACCTATGCTGCTTTTCCATGAAAATAATGTTAAAATATGCCAGTGTCAAGTCCATTTACATAATTGTTCCTGAAATAATTTTACTGAAAATTATAACCTTTTACAAGAAAACTTTGTGTATAGACAAATGACACTTATTACCTATTGAAGAACTCAATTATTCGCAGTTGTTTACTTTACGCTCATTTGTTTTTGCGTCTCAAATCTTTCTTATTTGCTCATTAACAAAAGTAGGCGTAGAAAAAAAATTTAGGACATTTAAAAAACAAAACCAGTCTGTGAAATGGTACACCTGTAGCACTGGTCCACGTTTTCACATCATGCGCGTTCTGTGCATGTGTGAACCAAGCCGCGCCGTGACATCGTTTGTGCACGAATACCTCCAACGGTGCTTTGTTAAGCTGCAGATGCAGACAGAGATTTCCCGCCCATTCTCTCTATAGGGTTCAAGTACCGTTAGTAGAAATCGAGAAACCAAGGCTCTTTCAAGTTTTTCAACAAAATGAAAGTATTGTTTGTGTGAAATTATATAAAGTGGAAACGGAAAGCCCTTTCACCATTTGTTTCTCTCTCTGGTAGTTGATTTAGTTTCCCTTTCTTCTAAATGGAGCATAAAATGGGAACTCAGAGCACTTCAATAAATCAAAATGTCACTGGACTGCATGTTGCGACATATTTTCGGTTTAAATCTAACTGCCAACTATTGTCTTTTTAGTGTTTTCTAACTATACAGGGTGTTGGCCGTGACACAACATAGGGCATTAACATGTAAAATCATATTTTCGTAATTTCTTACTTCGCTAATTATATTAGCTAAAAATTCTTCAAAAAAAGTTGTAGAGTTCTGAATATGAATTAAGCAATAGTACATTAAAAATAAGTATCAAAATTCAAATAAATTGTTCCTGTACTCTAACTATTAACATTTAAAAAAATACAATATTAGACAAACATACTTCTGATATGAACCTGCTTTAAAAAAAATATATTATTGAAATCTATCAGTATTTGACTTTGATTTTAATGGGAGAACAAGAAATGCTACTGAATTTTGGGTTTTCCATTAAAATTAAAGTCCAGTATTAATGGATTTCGATATTTTTTTTTTAAACGCAGGTTCATATCAGAAGTATGTTTGTCTAATGTTGAATTTTTTAAATTGTTAATAGTTCTAGTACAGAAACAATTTATTTAAATTTTCGCTTCATATTTTAGTACAAGAGTACACAATGCTCTTAACGCACTCGCACCCCACTTGGACTGGTACGTTCACAGGCCTTTTGAAATATGTATTTTATTCTATTTTTTTTCTATATTGAGGTAATTTTAACGAAAATGTCTTGTTTTATTTATTTATTCTGCACGTTTTTAAAATCGTATTTTAAACTATGTTTTACGTTTTGTTACATACCTGTATGTATTTAAATTTCTTTTGCATATTTTCAGTTGACAACATCTTCCTTACCAAAAATTATAATGATATTTCTCGAATATTTGTTGTGCTCAGATCTTTTTGGTGTACATTATGTTCATTTTCTTTAATTCCCTTATTCTTCATACATGTTCAAATAAAATTTAAGCATGACGACTCCTTTTTACCTCCCGCTACCCTTGGTAAGGGAGGTATAGGGATCGTGCTAAAAATAGCATATCGAGATTTTGATAAATGACCACCTTTTTAAGATCCCTAGAATCCATTTTTAACATTTTCACGATGATGTCTGTGTGTATGTATGTGTGTGTGTGTGTGGATCCTGTATACGCTCTAACTCAAATACTATCATTCAGAAAGTTTTGAAACCATGTATTTCTACCTTATTCTAATATGGAAATATTTGATTAGATATTGGTGGCAATCGGATAACCGGAAATGGCAGTTTACTTGAAGCTCAAGATAGTTTTTCTTCAAAAAATACCTTTAAATGTATTTTTTTTTCAATTTGTTATTATAAAAATTAAAGATTATTCCATTTTCTACAAGTTTGCTTTAATACTTTTTCTATATATTGTATGGATAAATTTATAAAGTAATATAAAAATTATATACATAGGTAAATGGCGGGAGATACTGTGTTGGTCACATCAGATTTTTCTGTTAAAGGAAACAATGGTTTGTGTTGTTTAAATATTTGCAAGTCCTGCTACTAGCCCCCATTAATTTAGTTCACTAAAATTCTGCTCTCGATTCTGTTAGTATCGCATGCTATTTTGCCGGTCCCAGTAAGGCAGTAAGAGGAATGATTTGTATGAGAATTTATAACGTACAAGCACGAGAAAAACTACTAAGAAATTTTTCTGAGCAATTTTCAATTTTGAAACTTATTATTATCATGATAATCGTACAATTAATAATAAAATCTGTTTCGTGTAGTCCACATAAAGAAACAAAGCTCCAATTATTCTTGTTCGGTTTTGTTTCTAGTTCATTGAAAGATTCAATGACCTTTTCATTTCAGTAGTAATGACAGGTTGTCACAGTCCAGACTGACTGATAATTTTTAATTGCTACACTCTTTATAAAATTTATTTGCTTTCATCATTCTGAAACCAGTAACGGCATTAAAGAACAGTTCATTTACTTTTTTTTTCAACGAACGGTAATAGCAAATATTAGAGTTACTTTACAGAATAAAAGCGGTGTAAATGAATATGAATTCAAAACTGAATGAATGAATGTTTTGTTATCCTTTTGTTTTTGTGATGGAATTTGAACTGTTTGATTAATAAATTACTCTGATTGATTGGTTATAACCACAGACACAAACAATATCAATGAAAGTGTAATTTTAAAAGCTACTATTGCATAAACCGGAAATGTACTCCAGCAAATAACTTTTTATATTTCAAGGTTTTTTCTCGCGACGGTTTGTATTTCTTGTAGTTTAATTGTCTATTGTTTAGAGAATTTCATTATCGGTTTACTATAGACTCTTGATGTATATCTTAATTAGTTTTGCAGAGAGCAGTAAGGGGGCGGTGTGAGTCAAAAAGGCAATAAGATACTAAAAAAAAAAGAGCTACGGGGTCGGTTAAATTAGCAAACAATTTCTATTTTACTGTAGCATCTTTAGTGACTTGATTCACAAGGTAGAAATAAAATAAATAAATATCCATAGAAACTATACAAAATCAACGAATAAGCAACTTGTATAAAATAAACCTGTAATATCGCCCTAAATGTCACTATAACACACTAAGTAACCTAAGAATAAAGTTTGTAAAAACTATCAATAGCTGTCAAATTTAAATAAATAACCTATGAATTGAAATATAAACAAAGTTTAATTTTGAGGAAATAACATATTAAAGAGTAGCAGACTTACAGATTACAATTACAGGGACGATAATGAACATAAGAATACTTAGAATTAAAGTGATAAGAAAAGTTTATATTGCATATCTTCCAGCCACACTGTTAGATTTCCATCCAATTGAACAACTTCAGGGGGCGTACGTTATAATACTTCAAATTCCGACATAATTGCACACAAGGAGGATATAAAATTGGACAGTTTTAATTTAAACGTCACAATGCGAAAATTTTCATTTCAATGTTTATAACAAAAAGTGAACAAATAAGTATCCATAGCTTCAGGGCAATTGAAGTCGCAAACGTAATTTACGTAAAATGTAACGTCAGTAGTAGATATTTTTCTTTAAATATATACGTTTGAAGAAAAAATATGTGTCATTCGGAGTAAAAGTGTCTTTGTGTGCCTCGCGTGCAATTGTCCGACTCGCTTCGCTCGTCGTGCGAACTTACGCTCACCACACAAAGTATCACTTTTACTAATAACACAATATACTTTTTTTTCAACCAGTGATTTACAAACTGTGGAGACCAACTTTGTTATTTTAAATGGAACTAAATATTTTTATTTGCTTATTCGATAGACAATTTTATTCTATCTAAGTTGAGTGGTATATATTTTTATATCCTTATATAACGACTTTTTTGAGAAAAATGCATATAAAGTTTTATATTAAAATTATTTACGACCAATCAATTATTCTTCTATTTATGCAGTGTCTTACAAAATTTTGGTGAAGTATTACAATTAAATGTAGAAGTGTTCTAAGTCGATTCTTTATTCAATTTTGTGTGTTTTGGTATATAATTTACATAGTGAACTCAAAAAAAATGTACGAAAATAGCTACATATAAGTAATAACGTCAGAATATTGACACCGGGATGGGGGCGTTGAAGAGGGGCGGGCGATGAGCCCAAAAAGTTTGCAAATCACTAGTTCAAAACATCTTTGGAAGAGTTACATTTTAATTTATTAATTCTTGAATATTGTTGTTATTTGACAATTTACAAATTAAATATATTAATTTTGTTTTAATTTTTATGTAAATTTAATGTTTGAAGTTCAATTAGGTACCTATACTAAAAGTCTACTCTACTACTATTGCTAGTTTTACAAGACCAAAACTAGTTTCTTTAAACATTGATTTTATACTTATATACAACGTAGTTGTATATAATCAATGCTTCAAATGCGTCACACTATTACGCGAAAAACGTTACTCGAAATTTATGAAGTTGTTGAACATCGACAAGCCAATATTAATGGCTCTATGACTTGGCGACAACAGTATATAAACTATAAGCGATTCCAATTAACTTTTCCCGCCACTTTAAACCCGTGACTAGCAGTGGCGGCTCGTGAAATTAGTCTGAGGGGTGGCTCACTTCAGGAAAAGGGGGGAGGAACTGTTGAAATTGTTGAAAAATACCCTTAAAAAATAAAAATATCCTACTGTACATGTACATTTTACTGCCCCCTTGCCTCCTCTGGCGAGCCGCCAATGGCGACGAGACGTCACTACAAGTATGTTCACGTCTGCATTAAAATTTGTGTGTGTATTGTTTTTTTAATACGTATGTTTTTTTAGTAATGAGATTGTTAATAAAGGAGGTGTTAATTTATTTTTCCGTCGACCGTTTATTAATAGGCTATCTTAATGTATAGAAAATCATTCATTAATGACCCCTATTAATGCATGGTTTTTATTAATAAACGATTTATTGGGTGCGTTCACCACATGGAACACAGCATGTATTGCTAACGCTAAGTTGTAGCAAAAAGGTAGACAGAATTAAAAGTCATGCTTTTGACACTTACTAGGTAGGTATATTCACGTAGCATACCTTTAAAATGAATTTGAAAGAATAAAATTCCTCAAATAACATAAAAAACCGCTTGCGTTGTCTAGCTTTAAGTACACTGAACGCACCCACTGAAAACAATTGATGACAAAACTTATTGATTTTCTGACGTAAAATTTGACGTTCGGTCAACCATTACTAACCTAAAAAAAATTGTCATGGAATAAAATTAGATTTTCCATTTAAGTAAGATACGGTCAACGAAAAAATATTGTAACTAACACGTGTGTTAATTGGCGATTAACACACTTGATAGTTAAATAACTATAAATGCGTCTGTGTGTAGCAGAAATTTTTGTAAGGGTGCAGAAGTATTGAATTCTGAATAGATGATAGCATGTGGTAAAACACAATGACAAAAATGAAATACTTTTCTTTGACTTATGCCTACAAACCAGTGGCATAAATAAATATCCGCATGAAATTACTGGAAAATTGATAAATTCTGGCTCACTAGCAACATAAAGCATAACTTGTTCGTGCAATACGGGAAATAGTAGGATTTGCAAACATGTCAGTGTATTTCATATTTTACAATCGATCAGCATTGTTATACGATATTTACTTATATAATATCAATTTGTGTCACTAGTGCAAATAATGTATGTATATTCTATCAAGTGCAAAAATGGTAACACTTCATTTTGAAGTTAATATTAATATTTTGTAATTTAGTTATAATAGGCGTACGAGGAAGTCGTGTGGTGTCCTCATCAGATTTTTTGATAGTTAATACTTTGATTTTATTTTATTAAAACGTCGTTTAGTTTGTATTTTGAGTAATAAATTAATATAAGCTACCTAAAGAATATTTAAATTTGATTAGATGGAGTTTTAGATATTATTCTAATCTCAAAACACCAGAATGGTGGTACGAAACACCATAATGATTATTAAAAATTCTAATTAGGATCACGCGGTCTGTGAGACTTGAGACTGGCGCGACTGCTCGTGTTATAAACATTCACGCAATTACTATAGGGTTAAGTTGAGTTGGGTTGGTTAGATATTTCAGGTGCCAAAATTTCCCCTATTTAAAACAACTTTTATCAACAACACCAACATATCTTAGTACCGAGTTATCTTATCTTGTATTATCGGGTGCAAGTTTTGTCATTTTGAATAATATTTTAACACAACACGTTCCATTTATCAAAGTCAAGGTCAAAGTTATTAACATAACAAGAATAAACGGGAAATCCAATTCTCCATTCAGCAAAGATTTGATAATAGGACAATTACGAGGAAATTTGATATTTGCAAATCAGAATAAAACATGAACTGCGAGAATAACCATCGTAGATACTTTAAATATCATCGCCAATGACGTGCAAGGTTGTTCAGGAGCTATGACTCAAATCTTTTTTTCTTCGTCATTTATACTTAATTTGTTTTGTAACAAAATGTTTACGTTATGGTAAATAAATGTGACAATTTCGGTAAATAAGAATAATATTTAACCAGTTTATTAGTTAATATGAATGGTATCGTCCTACCTAACTAGTCGAACATCAAATTTTAGTGTGAACTGATCCACGTCTTTAACCGATTAACATCTAAGAAGTAGGTATATTTTATTCACTGCAAGAAGTCATAGAAGTATCATTATTTTCTTGAAACCTGTTTATGGCGCAATATATCAGAAATAAATTATTATGATTATGTGGATTATGGCTATAACAAATTTATTTTAGTATATTATTAATATTGAAGCCCATCAGATCAAGAGCTAATAAATCTAAAATTCTATTCTTTTCTTTTTTACACTTTGTCGTGTTAAGGTAGTTATATCGTGAAACCATTTTATCCAGAATTAATTGAAATTTTAAGTGCATGTCAACGGAAGTATAATCTTCCTGCTCTCCAAGTTTTAAAATAATTGACCACGCGGTACCTGAGATATTTGCAATTAAATTTGGTCTTTTTAACACGTGAAGAATAGGAAATGGCAAAATAAACACAACATTTTAAATTATAACTTTTATATCCATACCGACATTTAATCGAAAAAGTATGTTATAGAAAACTAATTAACGGATTTTATGTAAAAATTTGAAAATTATTTACCATCCAGATTTAATTTTATTGCCTCTAGAAAATTATAATCTGAAGATACGATAAATAGGTAGAATTATATTTGACAACCACGTACAAGCGTTCGAGATGGAGTATCAGTTAAGTTAACAACGCCCGATTGGTATTAGCGAATAAGAGGTGGTCTTTGGTTAAAGGAATTTCAGACATACATTCGAAAGTCATATTTTTTAAATTGGTATTTTACGTGAAAAGCATGAAAACTTTAAACAGTATAATACTATTTTTGTAATTTTAAGAAAGAAATATATTAATTTGTTTTGCAGTTTCCATTTGTAGTTTAGAATTAGTATTATATCTCAAAATATCTTATTACTTTTATACCCGAATGTACCAATAAATGACTAGGTGCGACGTTGCCACAGTTATTCTTCAACATTCATACTGTAGTGTGCGTATATTGAAATACGACACTTGTGTATGTGTTAGTGCGAATGGTACAATTTAAAAAAAAAACTTCTGAAAAATAAAGAAAATTCATCTGTTACAGTGTTTGATATTAGCTTTTAACTATTTTGATGCAATCTGTGTATATAATATAATGTTAAAAAATACAAGTTATTGCAAATATAAATTGCATTAGCTTAATTTTTATTTTGAACATAGAACAAGTTTTTGAATAGGTACACTCGAGTGACAACTACCTTAAGTACAGGAAGCAGGGTATCAAACCCGAACTTGAGTCGAACCAAAACAGGAACCAACTCGTAACACTTTAGCAAACCCAAAACCCAGAACCGGACCTCATATATATATTTTTCAGTTGAATCCGATTCGGAACCGAACCGTGTAATAAAATTCATCCAGTTTGAAACGTAAGCGTAATCTTCATACAGCCGATCATCGACGCCTTCGGCATCTGCGTTGCTGCGTGTTGATTGTTCATGAAAATTGTGTTCGTGTTTTTGTCTAGCGTTACATTATAAATTCCGGCTCGCATTTTAAATAAAGATTTGTTATTCAAAAAACATTAATTTAATTTTAATTAGGTCGAACCACACCTGAACCTGGAACGAAAACGCAAATTTTATTAATGCTTCACCCAGAACCGCCCTCGAACCCATCTTTCAAAAAACAAATTAACATGAACTTGAATCGAACTCAGTTTTTGGCGAGTTCTATGCCCTTACAGAGTTTTCCATATTATTATATTTAATTAAGAAATATAAAATTCAATTTAATTATTTAATATTGTTTACTGTTACTTACCTAAACGAGTATAACAGCCCGAGTTTTGTTAAGGTCAAGATAGGTTAGAAATGTTATTCGCAAAAAGTATTGATATAACTAGACAAAAACTAATAATCTCCCGATTGTTTCAATATAAATAATATATGTTTAAATAAATATTGTAACGAGTCACCCGTTGTTTCGCGCCCGTATGCGGCTGACGTTACATGTGCGTTGCTCTGATGTGTGAGTGATTTGTAACCGGAACAAGTTCTACTGGATTTCAAATACGATCAGAATTGAGATTTTTCTTCTTTCTTCTTCAGAGTAGATTTCAAATTCTACTGATCTGGAGCAGAAGAATTCGTTTCTATCGTTTATGCTTGACTTTTCTTTATTTTCGTCGTTTGAAAAATTGAGTCATAATCAAATTTATATTAATTATTCTTACCCAATTTTAGTAGAATTTAAAATCTAGTAGAATTTAAAGTTATAAAATCAAGACCCAGACTTTGCTTATTCCAGAAAGTACCTGAACATTCTGGATGAATGGAGGACTATACAGGGTGAGTCTAGGAAGACGCCTCCCCCATTTTAACTTTTTTTTATTATAAATAATAGAAAAAAATGGTCCATATAACAGTTTTATTATTTTAAATACACTATTTTATGGCAGATGTAGATATTTTTTATATAGTCATATATTATACAACAAGACGATTGAAAATTCTCGATTATACGAAACGTGTTGCCTGGAAACACCACGAGACCAAAGGTCGAGTGGTATTTCCAATAGGCAACTCGTTGAGTATGTCGAGAATTTTCTATTGTCGAGTTGTATAATACAGGTAGACTATATCATGAATAAAAATATGAATTAAAAAGTAAATAGTAAAATTAACGTGACCTGTGGTCTATTTTATTTTGACAGAAACGTCAAACTGTATGGTACATAACCTACCTTTTTAAATATAGTTGTAGTAGTATGTAATATTACATTGAAATCCTCGTATTTCAATAGATATGTTTATATTTCAAATAAACTTGCAACAGTGCACTGTCTAGACTTGTGATACAAATAATTATTTGTTTATTTGACAAATTTTTACTTCAGTAATGCCTTGCTGTCAAATAATAGATACGTTCAATTATTTGTTTCGGTGCACTTGGAGCTATCAGTGTGATTTTAGATGTCTACTTATACCATACAAAGCACGATTTTCCTCGTCAAATTCTAACTACAGATTCATTTATATACTCGATACTGTGTTCGAATGAAAAAGATCATGTCCGTAAATATAATTAAAAATGACATTGCCAGTTCTGAGTACAGAGAACAAAATAATCAAACGCACCTATAAGTGAATAATACGAAGGTAGGTATATTCGAATATACAAAGGTTCGTATATTCGTTCACCATGGTTACTTAATAATAACCGCTGTAATACGTGGTAACTTAGGAAAATCACCCATTCTTATTGGTTTACAATTTAATGAATGATATAGTCAGGTTTACAAGATACGACTATCAACTTTTATTTTTTAAATAGCAACCTATAATTATTTTACTATAATATAAACCGCTATTTTTTTTCTCTCTTCAACGATGTATTTGTTTTTATTAATGTATTTGAAAAAATTCGAGTTAAATAATAAAAAAGATAACTGGAAAATAATTTTTATTCAAATATTATAGGTATGGCTAAGTGAGAATAAACAAAATGTAATAATGTTAATATCAACAAAGTATACGTTTGTTTGTTACTTATTTATTACTACTTACCTATTATTTACTTATTTATCTATTTATTATATACTTTCACATAGCCACCTAGAATATTTGAATAAAAATTATTTCTCATATATCTCATTTATCTTACTTTTCTCGAAGTTTTTCAAATACATTAATAAAAATTAATACATCGTTGAAAAGAGAAACAAATGGGAATTTATATTTTAGTAAAATAATTATAGGTTGCTATTTCAAAAATAAAAGTGAATATTCGAATCTTGTAAACTTGACTTTATAAAAAATATCTACATCTGCAGTAAAATAGTATATTTAAAATAATAAAACTTTTATATGAGCCATTTTCATCTATTATAATAAAAAAGTTAAAGGGGGAGGGGGTATTCCCAGACTCACCCTGTCTAAACTTGATGTTTGGTTATATTTCCGCCAATCTCGCGGGAACAGACGCATCGCCATATTCATTTCTTGTTTCGTTCGGTTTCCGAACTTTCAAATCTTGACCATGAAGTTGGCGCACATGAACTTCAAACGCTCACAAATTAAAAAGTACATTCCGGAGTACAAATTGTACATAAAAATTATTTATTGAATGGGAATAGGTATAGTTATTCGTAGTATTTTTTTATTTACAATTTATACTGCGGAGTGTACTTTTTAAATTATGACCGTGCGAAGGTCATCTGCGCCAACTTCATGGTCAACTTTTGAAGGTTAAGAAACCGAATGAAAAAAGAAATGAACAGGTCGATGTATGAACATAAGGATGCTGCATACCTAACCGAGTCTCCTAATTATTAATCGACTTCAATCACTTGTAGTTTGCGAATTAATTAATATTTAAACAAATTTCTTTCACTAATACTAATTAATTTACATATATTTTCGCATTTTTATCTAAGATATGTAGTTAAAATTTGATTATATGGTATAATACCCCATTACACTTAAAAGTATTTGTAATTCATAATAATGTAGAGTAAAACTTGTTTTTTTAATCTTTCATTTTAAGATAAGCAATGTATAATTAATTATAATCGACAAATTCATCCATCATCTAATAGTATACATAATTAAAAATTAAAAGATACTTTGTTGTATTTACACCCTAAAATACCAAAATACTACTCATAGCGCCAAAATTAATTAATTTCTTATCAATCAATTAATCAAAAGACAATCCTTCATAATTGAAAACAGCTTCATTGTGTTTCAGTTTTGCTAATCACTCTATGTTAAATTAATTAAGAACTTACTCTTTGATTAACCAGTAAAAACGGTTTAGAAAGCGCAGTTCTTGCTGGTTGACGAAGACGAAGACGTACGAGCACAATTCACCGTACTTCCTTCCGGCTAAATTACTTGCCGTTGCGGTCCATAGGATGTACAGCACTATGAGCACTTGTAAGTCTTTGTAAGACCTTAATCACTACACATGTTAGTCTTATTGTTTAATTTGTCACAAGAACACTCACTCGTAAGAAAACCAACCAGTTTTTTTTTATAAAATACTTGATTAAAGTTAGAAATTTGTTTCCACAGTTATAATATTGAGGTTATACTGCAATAAACAGTGTTATATAACGTAAACACTTTTATGAGTAGTTTATTTCACAGTCTATTTATGTTTTAAATCAAGAAAGAAATACGAATATTGTTTAAAAGTTGTAATTATTACAATATTTTATAGGTTATGTCTAAATAACTGATTATTAGTTTTGTAACATAACCTCTTTACAGTTCCGACTGTCAAATAACACAATTTATACCACTAAACTGCGTCGCATTTCAGGTTAGTCCTTTACACAATAACATCCTGTTCCCAATTCCAGCTGTATTCACTCGACAGCTTGTCTTTAGTGATGTTTCAAGTTTCAACTTGTGATTAATGTCAAAGTTTCAACGTAAACAAGGCAATTAGCAGGTAGTCTAATGTGTCAGTGGGAAGTAATTATTACAATAGGTAACTCTTTACTCGTGTGTTAATGCCAGTATGTTTAGTGTTATACGTTTAATGTACTCGTATACACATGTGCTTCTAGATAAGTGGTATTGTAAACATAAGCACAATGGGTAATTCAAGATGGTTTGTACTATCAGTGCTTGGAACTAACAATCACTGCAGATTATCGTAAAGTTTTATTTCACTATAAAATTAGCAACATAATTTTTCACTCGTATAATATTCTTTGCTAATATATGTACAGTTTATTTTACAGTTATAATTAAAAATAATTGGTAGTACCGTATGTTTCCATTGTTAATTTGGAAAGGAAAAACAAATGCAGTTATAATAGATGGTTTTTGTAATGTCTTTTATTGTAAAACACAAACAATGGAATATGTAATTTTAATGCAATTTTATGTAAGAAGGTAACACGTTTAGTTCTGTCAAAATACTTTTTAGGTTAGTTTCACCCAGTTCTAAACAATACAATTATTTTTATTAAACATAATGGTATGATACAAATATTTTTAATGCGGTTACGTATTGTAGCACCTTATTGACACATATTTGCAAGTACATAAACACAATAAACATAAGGAAATATACGTTCAAACAATAACAGTTTTAGTGGTTAGAGTTTTGAATTTCTGAGGTAGGTTCGTACTACACTTTATATTATGCATTAATTTCAAATTGCACGTTTTCACAGTTATTTACATCGAAAAACAAATATATTCAAGATTTTTTCGAAAATATTTCACTAGGTCTTTACTTAATCCAGTTTGAGATATCACTAATTATTAATAAGTATCACCTTTTACAAATATTATATTCCTTGGAGTAACATTGACTTATTTTCACTATTATTATTGTCTTACAGTTTTAATAATAGAACTGTTTACTTTTGTTTTATGAAACAACTCATTTTTTACACTTGTGTTTACAACTTCTTTTAAAATTTAACCTTTTGAGGTTATTGTTTTTCAATCTACTAACACAAAACCACAAACTCATCTACTTTTCACTGAAAAATTTCACCTCCCATGCGTTTGACATGTGGCTGAGTTGGATGCTTCGTCCGATTATCCTAACCTCACTCTGCAGCGTCTCCAATGGAAGTTCGCCGGTGACTGGCGCTCCGCTGCCGCTGCCGGGACCGGGCGTTGCAGCCGCCGCCCCACTCCGCGCCGGAAACAGAGACTCTCACATCCGACTCACACCCAGCCAGAGCGAGGGCGGATGAAGAGGTAATCGTGTGTAAGGTGATGAATCCGTTGTGGTTTTTCAATTTTGTGTTTGGTGGTGTACAGATCATTAAGTTGAAATGTTTACTAAAGGTAGGGATGATGTGGATATGTGCGTAGTAAAATATATATATTGACAAAAGAAGTAATCAACGTAAACTACATGCAGTAATGCGACACATAATGTTCGACGATATACGAGGTAGTGTCAATCGTCAAAATGTTTCCAGAATTGGTCAATAATATTTTATTAAACTGATACAACATTTTTACATTATTTTTCTTTAAAGCACACCCCTCCTGCATTCATGCACTTGTTCAACTTTTCGTACAACTGTTGGAAACCATTTTCTGAAAGTGCCTTCAGCTGCTTGGTCGAATTTTTCAACCCCTCTACTGGATTTGCAAAACGTTGTCCCTTTCATTTCATTTTTAGCCTTGGGAACAGGTAAAAATCGGCTGGTGGAAGATTGGGAGAATAGAAGGGGTGTTCCAGAGTGGTGGCATTGTTTTTAGCAAGGTAATTTTCACCATGCGGGAGCGATATACAGGAGCGTTGTCATGCAGAAAAACACAATCGTCTCCTATCCAATTTTCAGGTCGTTTTCGTCTGATTGCATCTCGTAAGCGTTGAAGGATCTCCACTACAGTCCTTTGTCTACAGTTTGGCCTTGAGGAATGAATTCGTGGTGAATCATACCCTGGCAATCAAAAAACATCTAATCACTTTCCCCTTGCGAATTTCTTGCTTATGCCGCTCATACACAGTCGATTTTTTCATCGTCTAATTTCCGTATGCTTTCTTTAGCATCTGAAGGATTTCAAATGGTGATGTTTTCAGCAGAACTCAGAATTTGATGTTTGCACGCTGCTCTGAAGACGACATTTCAAAATTCGACGAACGAAAAAAAAAGCTTTGTCTGCTGGTTTCGCGGACACCTGCTACGCTAAGGACTTCAAAGACTCTGAATAGAAAAGTGGACCACTATACGAGGTGTGTTCAAAAACTATCGCGAATTTTGAATTTTCGCGGGTTACGTATATTCGAATTTCGATATTTTTGTGGCTTTATGTTGGTACTCATGTCTCTCACTTATGTCGACAAGCTCGGCCATTTTGAATGTTCACTTACTTGTTGACAGCTGCTTTGCTTGCACGTGTTTTGGATCGTCTTCGATTTTTACCTATTGTGCTTATTCGTTAAAAACTGACTATGAATTTTTTGACCAAGACAATATCTTTCTTATCTAAAGGCGACGGAACGTAGAAAAAAATAATTCATTTAAAATTTGTCATTGTCATAAAATGTTTTTATCAAAGAAGTTATTTCATTTCTACGAGTAGAAAGCGTAGAGTTATCGTTTTATATACCGAAGGTTTCGAAATCGAATCTCGACTAGGGTAATGTTTGTGTACGTCTTTATTATTTCATATCCATTAACAATTAAGAAACAAAATAACGGTTATAGAAAAACATCTACATCTATCATCGCTTTCAAGTTGGATTGGGTCAACGTGGAAGTGTAGACTTAAACCTATCTCCTAGGGAGATGTGTGCCCAACTTAAGGTCGGTACGCGACAACTGGGAAAATCACACTCAGCGATGATCAACTTAACAATAGTTAAGTAGGCGATGGTTAAGTGGATAACAGAAACTTTTTTTTTTGGTCCGTTTAGAAGGCATACAATTTGGTGGATTTTTTTTGCAGTTGGAAAAACGACGTTCTGATTTTTGTAAACATAATCTTAACATAAGCTACCTAACGCACAATTTTGTAATTCTTCACATCTGGTTGCGAATCTGAGAACCAAGGTTTGATCCCAACGACGCCAAAATTATTTCGAATTTTAAACAGCATAAGTGACCCCTGCGATGCACTCTACACGCCAGCAATGATTGCCCGTACGTGCACAGCGTAGATTGGCACTCCCAGCAATGGATAATATACCCTAATGATTTATTTTTCTTATTATTGTTTTATCGCCAAGATACCAGTCGATCAATTATATCTGTTTAACGGCATAGCTTCACCAAATTTTAGACGGTCGACAACCAATATGGTAGAGCGCTCGAAACCTTTACATGATCCTCGGCACCCAATGTTCGACCAAGAACCTGCTCGATCACAATTACAATCCAGACACAATTTCCTCAACCTAGTTCTTCCTCTAACAGAAACCAAGAATTAATAAGATGCTTAATGTGGTATGTGACATTGAAGCCAGAAGATAAAGCAGATGAGAAACTATCACCAGATAAAGACTAGAAATGACCCATCTAGAAAACTAAATCGTCTATGAACTCAAGTAGATCCTGTTTGGCTAAGGCAACACCAGTTGCTATAAACTGTGCTATTTTCTACCAGTGCTTGTTTAGTGGACGGTTTTTCCTCTGGCGTGAAGTTGGAATCTCTGGAGAAGATGCGTCCTCGTCGTCCTAATTAATGTCCGGTGACGTACGTCCACAGATCAGGCCTCGTAAATTGTATGAATACCAAATTTGACGATGTTTATATTACTTTATTTATGGGGTTTTGTGGCCGCGCGCCAAAGTGTCTGGTAGCGAATCTGGGGAACCGGGTTCGATCCCGACCGACGCCAAATATTTCGAATTTTAAATGGCACAAAAAATACCCCTGTGGTGCACTCTTCACGCCACTAATGTCCATGAGGTGACGTCTGGTTAACACCCGCACGGTACAAATATTTCATCCTCATTGCCAAAATCTGTGTACAAAGCAGATTGGCATACCCAGCAATGGGTAAATATGCCGTTAGAATAAATTTATTTATAAAAATATAAGATTATTTTTTATAATAACGATTAAATTTTTTGAGATGAACATAAAAGCTTCTGTGAACAGAGATTAAAGTAAGCTTTAGTTACGATATAGGACTAGTAGTTCGCCTAGTAGATACTTATATTGTTCTAACAAAAAACTCGCAATTACAACTAGTTAGTACGTGATGAACTTTTACCTACCCTAAAAATATTTTTTTAATAAAATTTATTTGAGTGCAAATAATTGTTATAACAATTTACATTCATATGAAGTAAATAAATATACAGCATTCTATTCAAAGAACAAAAATCTGATGTGGCCAGCACATAACCTCTCGCCGTATATTTTACCTGGCTGTATGCATAAAGCAAAGATTATTTTTATAAATACAAATAATATATTCATATAAATCTATGACGTATAAACTTCTTTATTATTCAATAATAGCATGTCTCAACATGAAGATATTTTACCATAAATTATGTTACAATAAATTACAAAGTAGAGTTTACCATATATAAATATTAGGCTGGTAACAGCAATTTTCAATTCGAACAACTTTGTTTACTTTCTCTTCATATTCTTCTAGTAAAAACATTAATTTTGGGCGGTCTAAAATGTATATATCTGGATTGTGCATCTATTCTTATATATCTTCTTTTACATTTTATTTTTTCATACTTGTTATATCTAAATAACCTTAATTCCCTTTAATAAAGTGACGGATAGATTGCACTCCGATTTTGTCAATATTTACAACTTACTTGAGAAGAATTTGATAGCTTTTTCGCAATTCAAAGTTACTCTAGTCTACAGTACTGGTGTACATTGTCCCATAATGTTTGAAACAAATTTAAGTCCTTCAACCTAGACTTGTCATCTCCATAATAGTCACAGATCAAGAACTAAGGGATTCTCCAAGTACATTTTTAATTCATTACTCACAGATTATTTTATATATTATACTTCTTTTATCTCTAAATCTATGGAATATATAATAAAATATTTAAATGTATCAGATAGAGAATTTAATTTTCTTTAATATTACCACGAAAAATTTTCAAAAAATAATATTTAGAAGATTTTTTTTCAAGAATCTTCTACTTCCGGTTGTCCAATTATTACCAAAACCTTTTCAGATCTTCCCATGAATGTCCGATTGGGAAATACGTTGTTAAACAAATTTTAAGTCTTATAGTTTTTGAGTAACCGTCCTTCCAACATCCCACACACATACACACATACACACACACACACACACACACACACACACACACACATCCACACACACACACACACACACAGACATCATCGTAAAAATGTTAAAATCGGATTGTAGGGACCTTAAAACGTGCTTATTCAATAAAATCTGGATATGCGATTTTTAGCATGAATGCAATACCTCTCTTAGCGAGAGGTAAAAATGGAGAATATCATCCAAAATATTATTGGAAACCTTTTGATACGTTTATTGGCATAGAAATTACGAATATTATTTATAAGAAAATTAATTTTTGCGCATATATTTCATCAGAACGACTTGAGTTTGCATTGTATACTAATAAGTTCGAACGTGCAGCGTCTGACGTAGTGTAGGCACATGCTGTGTTCAACTCAACTAATTTGAATACAAGCTGCGGGTCCCTTCCAGAGGCTCAAGCTG
This sequence comes from Harpalus rufipes, assembly GCA_951394225.1. Classification (NCBI taxonomy): domain Eukaryota; kingdom Metazoa; phylum Arthropoda; class Insecta; order Coleoptera; family Carabidae; genus Harpalus; species Harpalus rufipes. The sequence continues at coordinate 12,931,345 of OX596285.1, forward strand.
ACATCTTGCATAGTTGAATGATAAAAAAATATTAAAGTGGCAGATGAAATAACAGTCTCATAAAAAATAAATTAGACCCTACACGACTAAGAATACTTTCAGCATGATAATAATAATGAATACTGGTCAAGTAATATTTGATTGAGAATATAATTTATTAGTCACGTGACATGTTTTCCGCCAATCAACATTCATAATCTCCATAGTTACATGTCTATCACAGCGATGATAAAAAACAAAGAAATTATCACCTTATTTATAGTCGTTACTAAGGGATTTGTTTTCTTTATTTACGACATTGACAGTTAATTTTGAGTATAAAATAAGTAATAACAATAATTCAAACTCCGATATATTAAATAAAACTCGTAAGTACCATGTTTTAATACATTATGAATATGTATATCAAAAGTTAGGTTAACATAATGTATTACAAAAATTCATTATATTCTCTCATTAAATATAAGCTCGTGATATGATTAATAATCGAAGATATTGCTCGTGAAACCGAAGCAGTACATTTCACTCGAGAATATCATCGATGATAATCATATCACTTGTTATATTACGTATAAGAATATAATTCATTAGTCACGTGACATGTTTTCCGCCAATCAACATTCAAAATCTCCCTAGTTACATGCCTATCACAGCGATGACAAAAAACAAAGAAATTATCACCGTATATAGTCGTTACTAAGGGTTTTGTTTTCTTTATTTACGACAATGACACACACGTGTTACAAAAAATTATTATATTCTCTCATTGAATATAAGCTAGTGATATGATTAATAATCGAAGATATTCCTCGTGAAATCTGCAACTCGGTTTCATTCAAGAATATCATCGATGATAATCATATCACTTGTTATATTACATATGACAATATCGTCAGTATTACCTTCAGTAACCATTTACGCCTGGTAATTGAAAGAGTTTTTGCAGTTTCAGTATAATACGCTGACACCAACTTCGATTCAGAAATAAATAAGATTGGTTAAACAGGTACACTGGCTTGCAAAAAAATCGCGTACATCTAATTTTTGCTAGATTGAGTATGTCTTGCATTTTAACTTGTCAATGTTATTAGTGTCAATTAAGACGTCGAAGTTAAAAGAAAACTAGAAATACATACTTGGTTGTTCTTTATTTTTTTGGAATATATGTATATTGTAACTAAATAGTAATATAAAACACAATGAAGAACTTACTCTACAATAGATAAAATAGTGACGTGATAGTGACAACATTGACAGTTGTTTAAAAAATCGTATTTGCATAGCTAAAAAAATCTGATGTGGCCAACACAGTACCTCCCGCCATTTACCTATGTATATAATTTTTATATTACTTTATAAATTTAGCCATACAATATATAGAAAAAATATTAAAGCAAACTTGTAGAAAATGGAATAATCTTTAATTTTTATAATAACAAATTGAGAAAAAAATACATTTACAGGTATTTTTTGAAGAAAATCTATCTTGAGCTTCAAGTAAACTGCCATTTCCGGTTATCCGATTGTCACCAAAATCTAATCAGATATTTCCATATTAGAATAAGGTACAAGTAGGTACATGGTTTCAAAACTTTCTGAATGATAGTATTTGAGTTAGAGCGTATACAGGATCCATACACCACACATCCATACATACAGACATCATCGTGAAAATGTTAAAATTGGATTGTAGGAACCTTAAAACGTGGTCATTTACCAAAATCTCGATATGCGATTTTTAGCACGATCCCTATACCTCCCTTACCAAGGGTAGCGGGAGGTAAAAAGTAAAATCTCGGTTACTTGATTTTTAAGGTGTACGCGATTTTTTTGCAAGCCAGTGTACTAGGGTCCACTATTTTTTTTATGAAATTTCATCAAAATTGAAAGCGATATCTAGTTCTAAAAAGTCTTCATTGTTATTTGTCAAGCCGTAATAATTATTTTAATATTCTACGACGTAAATGTTAATCTAATTTTGTTCTCAAACAGTGGAGTTTGCTCATATAGATACGGAGTCCCATAATTTGATCTATTTCAACTTCATATATACAATTATGGATAATTCAAATAACGTTCGTCGTCTATAATTGGAAATATGCATGGACAATAATTCAATTTAGTAAAAGGATTAATAAAAAATCTGATGTGGCCAGCACATTAACTTCCGTCAATCCTGTGTATTATGTACAAATTCCATACATAAATTTTCTTGCAAAAGATCCTATATTTCCAAGTTAAATTACTTCATAGACAAACTATGCAAATTGCACTTGATACTGACATCTTCTTCTTTAGCTTTTGCCATTCGTTAGGAGTCACTATGTTTTATTTTCTTTTTCCACTCATTTCTGTTTTGCATGTCGTCCCCATTTAGTTTTCTCTCAAGTCTTCCGCGGTACAGTCCTTCCATCTTATCTTTCTTTCTCTATTTCGTTTACCTTCTATTACTAAGCTATTCATTCTTCCAATATATTCTTCCTCTCCTCATGACATGTTCAAACCAATGTAATCATCTCGCTTGTATCTTTCTAGAAACACTAATGTTATTTCCTTACTTATTTTTCCGTGTCTTCTCCAACATCTTACTTCAACATCTTCATCTCTGCCACATTAATTTACTTTTTACTGATACTGACACCTGTCAATTTGAATTATATGAATATATTAGTAGTTTCCATGTTTAGCATAGCTGGCTGATTTATAAAATTTATTTTCTTTAAAATTCTTTAACTCTATATCTATTGAATATGAAGTATAAAATGCAATCAAATTGTATAGAGAATAATATATTCTTTAAGTTATAATAACGTTAAATGTCAATAAATTAAAATTAACTGTTAAATCTTCAAATGAGGCTACTTCCGGTTCACCAATTATAACCAAAATCTAATCAGTTGTTCTTCTGGATGTAAACTTGAGGAATACGAAAAAAATATAATTTTTGGAATCGTGGGATTGAAGTTATGCGATCCGAAACTTTCGTCACACACACAAACAAACACACGCACACACACATACATACGTACAGACATCATCGTAAAATTGGTAAAATCGTATTATAGGGACCCTAAAACATGCTTATTCACTAAAAACAAAAACTCATCATTGAATTTTTTGACCAAAGACAATACCTTCCTTACCTAAAGGTGACGGAAGGTAAAACAACAAGTTTTGATTGATAATGGCAGTCTGTCATTCAATTTTCACTTTTATACAAATGTATTTATTTCCTAAACTAATAACCTTATTAAACTTTCGTATTATGGTGGAAAACTCTCATATTATTAAAAAAAAAAAAAAAACTGATCTATACCTAGTTCCCTCGCTTTTGTTTTAATGCTGTTTTTCTCGAATTCCATTAATATTTGTCATTTTTTAAAAATATGTACGAGTGTTATTTTTAATTATATATTTATAATATATATTTTCTTTAAATTTCATCAAGGTCACATATCCCCATTAAATTGTAAAGTTTAACTGATTAACACCAAACATTAAAAAGTGCTCGTATTATAAGTATTGCTCATTTGCATGTCTGTTGCACGAAGATATTTTTCCTTGGATGAATAGCATCATTATCTTACATGAAGGCATATTTATCTTCTATATTTTTGTATAATTATCATCTTTTGTCGCAAAGAATCTGTTTTTCATTGCCTCCTTTTCTTTTTTCTTGCCATACTTTAATCTCTCTACTTTATTTGAAATATCTTTTTGTTTATAATCTCAAAAATATGTTAAAAGTGCAATATTTTGACAGCTAACAGTCAGTAAAAATATTTTTACTGCCTATTACATAGAAACTGCTCAAAAACCGCCTTGCAACCGTTCAATAAACGCATAGCAACATAATCTCTAAATTAATATTAATTCTAACATCGGCAAAAAAATAATGTGTTCAACACGGCACTAAACACAGATTTACAACTTCGACAAGCGGCAACCTCTGCTGTAAATCTGGTATTTTAGTGCCTAGTTAAATAAATAACTATTTTTTAGCTGTAATTAGAAAATAATAATTTACTTCTTGAAATCGCAATTTTATTTATTTTATTATTAACGCTATAATATCTCTTGATCGACTAAAACTACAGAGTCAAGTTTTTTAAGTTCGATGATGATTCTTTAATGGTTTCAGTTATTTTGATCGAAAATGGTAATCATTTAGAGATATGAAATTTATATTCGATAAAACATTCTTATAGGAAGTAATAAACTCGGATTAACCTTTATAGAAGTTTTACTTTACACACATTTTTTTTAACAGAAAAAAGAAAAGCAGGTGGCCATACTTTTGAGCGGTAGTATATATATCGTCAAGTAACAAAATCTGTTCATCATTAAATTGTCATACAAAACAGTTAATAACTGCGAGAGGCACAAGCCTGGCGATTTATATTTAGGTTTGAAACAACTTGTAGGTCCCTTGCAGAGACAATCGGCCAACATCTTGAGCTACACCAACAAAAAATGCCAACAAGCATATGGAATTCTCGTTCCGTTCTTCTTATAAAAAGAAACTAATAATACTTATAAGCAATAGAACTTTAAATATTATCATTGTTTGATACAATGCCCTACACGCGTATGCCCAATTACAGTGTAAGGTAAAACTGAGGTAAATATAAAGAAATAATCATGTAAAATAAGTTACACATTTTTTGATGTCATTAATATTATTATAAAATAAATCAATGTGGGGCTCAAGAATATTGTAGCTAGTGAAGAAGTACAAGAAATATCAGAATCAACAACTTTTAATTCTGAAAAAATATGCAAACAATTCTGTTTCCGAAATCAACAATTTACTTAACAACCGTTGCTATGAAATTGCTGCTGTACTATTTACTTGTATATTTGCGAATTTTGTACAATTATCTTGACATTTATACTCTATTAATAATGATTTTGTTCGGTAAAAAAAGTATTGTACAAACTTCTTGCGGGAAGACGTCATCCACGCATTCGCGCAAATGAAACCCTGGCTCGCAAGCTCGCTCGTGCCTCAAAAAAGCGCTCATTCGGCATGAGTGTCTTCCCGCACTTAGTATGTAAATAACTATTTCGTACTCACTACTCACTACCTAGAAACTAATGTTTCCCGCAGCCAACTCACAATCCGAAAGGCCATATTCCCGTTATTGTTTTACTTCCGCGCACTAGTGTCTCAATGTAAACTACTTTGATAGAGTAGCTTAAAAGTGTTATTAAATTTAATATAAGAACAAGATGATTGAGGAAAATTAGTTGAATGAATAAAAATCATCTAAATTAAATTAGAAATTTCATTGCTAATTTTGACATTTTAATACTACTAACGCTATCTATTAGCAATTAAAAACTGTTACAATCTTCAAATATGTATGTAAGGAAGAGGAATACGTAAAAGACCAAAAACAATACCTTCCTTTCCTAGAGGTGACGGAAGGTAAACACAAAGTATTTATTGAATCGTAGACCATGTAAATTATTTGATTAAAATCAAAAATAATTTATATATCAGGTAAGCGTCAAAATATTTACTCAAACAAAGGAGAAATGCCATGACAAACTGAATATATTTCAAGTTTCATAATTTTAAAAAAATATCTAGATTAATTTTTAATGAAAATTTAGCTAATTGCCGTCACTAATTTAAATTAGTTTCAGAAAATGTAAAAAATATTGCATTCCATTTAAAAAAGAATATAGCTATTTGTCCGTATTTACTCAATCATCTCGTATGCAATAGAACTTATATTTGCGGTTGAACGTTTTCGTTCAAATAATACAAATTGGTTACCCATGCAGTATAAAAAGGTGTTGGAAAATAGAGTACGTAGGATGTTAATATTCAAGTTTGTCTTGTAAATCATTTTAAAGTGTGCTCTGAGGTTTAAATAGCAGGAAGTTCCGAGTATAAACCATATGTATGTACTAACCACAAACTGTTTGTGACTCATAATTTATAGATGCAGACATTCGTTTATAACTAACATCTAGACAATTGCTTTGGTTCATTTCATTCAAAAATCAAAATGTTAGTTCGGAGAAAGTACAGATTGTAATTAATATTCAATCCCATGTAAAATTAAACATTTATTGTGTATAGATAAAGAAAATAATTATTTCGATATCAAAATAAACCAACTAATCTCATAATATTTTTAAATCAATGTATAAACAAGTGACTAATGTGTCATTTAGGTTCAGTTGTGAATCATAGCTATTAGCTACCGAAAGTAAAATTATTTTAGATAACTATTCTCGTCTAATTATTGATTGAATCGAGCATAGCAAATTATTCTTTGTAGTTTTTACAATGGGGAAGTTTAGTGTATTTTTTTATTTTATTAAGAATGTCTTCAAAAGTGATATTCTGTATTGTATTTCACTCAAAGATGCCTAGATTTCTCAAAATATGAAATTTTCTAAAATAATGACGTCACAGAAGTTCACGGAGAACGTACAGCCTACCTTAAGTAGGTGCGCGCAGGATTCACATGGCAACAGGAAGTTTTAAAAATGGCATCCACTTGTTTTGACATTTATAAGCAGTGACAGTTCTGTGTTGTGATTATTATAGTTTTGTTGTTTTTGTGCAAACGACTGGTTCTATTTATTTTATTTAGTGTATTATTATATTCAATATTAAAAATTAAGTATCGTATAATAGTTTTGAAAACGAATACAATTCCAATTCGAACTAAAAACTAGTGCTGTGAGGATCCGACAAAACTTGGATCCGAGAACCCGGATTTCAAAATATCCGGATTTTCGGATATCCGACGTTCGGATATTGAAGCGGATATCCGAAACTTTAATTCGAATTTGGATCCGGATCCGAATTTGGATCCGGATCTGGAGTTAGATCCGGATTCAATATTTTATTTACGGATCCGGATCCAAATTTTAATTCTGGATCCGATTCTTCAAAGCGTTAAAGTGGGCCTGTTAATCTTTACAGCGGTCTGTAAACACTAGTAAAAAAACAGTAATACATTTTAAAATACCCCTCTAAAATAGTCAGGTAGTTTGTGCAAATGTAAAGAACAAAGGAATTTAAATTTGTATTATTTTTATTACACATATACTCATATTCATATCTAAGATCCGATACTCAAATCCATTTCCAAGATTCGATATTCGGATCCGGATTCAAGATCCAATACTCAGATTCGGATCCAAATTCCAATATTCAGATTCGGATCTAAAATCCGATGCTCTAATCCGAATCCAAAATGTGATACTCAGATCCGGATCCAAAATCCGATACTCGGATCTGGATCCGAGATTCGGATAGTTCAACATTCAATTATCCGGATATTTTTGGATCCGAAACCGAAACTATCCGGATCCGGATTTCACCACTACTAAAAACTCATAACCTCATTCCGCGAAAACGTAAACAAACCTAGTGAACTAGCCAGCAGTGCGTAGTGTAATGCCTCAACATACGTTCAAAAAGTCAGGTCTCACCATCCGTAGTAGGCATGCGCGTGAGTCACTTGTGACGTCACAAAAGTTCGATGATAAATAATTAATTATCAATAAATGAGCATATAATTTTAACTTTTAATTACATTTTAAGTTATAATTATTCATATATGTACGATTAAAAAATATTACATATGTAATTTCAATCATGCTAAACTTCCCCATGCTACCAAATTCAATGAGGACCTATTATTTTTTTTACTAAACTGAAAGCGATTTGTAATTCTAGAAAGTCTTAATTGTTATTCATTAAGCCGTAATAATTTTTCCTATTTCGCGTTCACAAAGTGAATTTTGTACAACTGTTTTTATCAAAAGTAGTGTTACAATGAACAATTTTGTACAAATGTTTTTGGAGATTTTTAAATTGTGAAGATGGTAACTTAGTCTAAGTGTCAACTAAATATTTTTCGTTTTGAATCTGACGATTCGAATACGACTATTGTTACATTTTTCATACCTTTCCAAGAAATGAAAAAATGTAGAACATAATCACAGAATTTGTAAAGATCGAAACAAATTTATTTCGTGCGAAACTTCAATTTCTTTAGCATCTGCTTTGGTGATCAAATAACAGTTGAAAGAACAAATTTAATTTTCGCGTTTTCTTAAAAAACGAAATTGCGCGACTAATATATTTCCAATATCCTTCCTTCTTAAATAAGCACGTTTTATTCTGGAACTTAATAATGAAATTTTCCTTATCCGTGTGAAGAGCAGATCAGTTTATTTAATTTAGCAAATAATGCAGTATTTTTTTTTTTCTTTATATAACATTTGCTCTAACCTTTTCTTTATCAGTAAAGATACATAATCATAATAACTGAGTAAGGACAAGGACATATGTTATACAAAAGCGGAAAATTTAGCACAGGAGACGATAGCCGATTTTCCGCGAGAGGGTAAAATGTTTTTTTTACCTCCCGCTACCCTTGGTAAGGGAGGTATAGGGATCGTGCTAAAAATCGCATATCGAGATTTTGGTAAATGACCACGTTTTAATGTCCCTGTAGTCCAATTTTAACATTTTCACGATGATGCCTGTGTGTGTGTGTATTTTCCTTACGCTCTAACTTAAATGATATCGTTCAAAAAAATTTGAAACCTTGTATTTCTACCTTGCTCTTATATGAAAAGAAGTTATTCTATTTTGATGTAAGTTAGATAACCGGAAATGGCACTTTACTGGAAGCTCAAAATAGTTTTTTCTTCGAAAAATACCTTTAAATGTTATTTTTTCGAGATTTATGTTATATAAAAATTAAAGATTACTAAATTTTGTAGAAGTCTGCATTAATACTTTTTCTATATAATTTATGGATAAATTTATAAAACTATCTATAATTTTAATCTTGAAGCCTACATTTTAACTGTAACTATATGGTTACACAGTTTATATCTCAAATGTTTGTAACTGACAGATATATGTCACTGTCAACAAATTAAGCATTTCAAATAATAATAGTAACGTTTAAAAAAAAAATAGTAAATAGAACAATAATTATATGGAAAGGGACTTAATACAGTTACCAACATAAGTAAATATGTAGGAATACAGGTAAGTATATAAATAAATAAAATAAATATATTGTCCCAGCATATTACCCATTGCTCGGTGTGCCAATCTGCTTTGTACACAGATTTCGGTAACGATGATGACATATTTGTACCGTGTGAGCGTTTATTAGGCGTGGAGAGTGCAACACTGGAGTCATTTTTGTGCCATTTAAAATTCGAAATATTTAGCATCGGTCGGGATCAAACCCGGTATTTAAATTTAATTTTAAGTATTTGCATGAATAAAAATTAAATTAAACGGGAAGTATTGTGCTGGCCACATCAGATTTTTTTATTCATAGTCGGTTGGTAATATGTGAGTTTTTAACTTTCACAACAATCGGGTCATTTCAAAAAAAAAAAATAGTTTTTTTATAAAATCGTGAAATCCGTCTTATTTAATAAATATAGTAATATAAAATAACATGAAATATGCGACTTTTCATTCATAAATTTGCTAATAACCTTTCGCGGCTTAAAAATTCGTAACGTCACGGCTTGTTACTCACAAAAACCAAAAGTTGAATGAAATATGTTTTTCGTTAACAATATGTTGCTGTCACAAAATCAAACTGACAAGTGATAACTCAAACAATCATAGTTCTAAACACAACCGGCAGAGAGCTACTGCTGCATACGACAAGCCGTGACGTATAGCCGTGACGTCAGCGTCCAAATATTTGAAATTTAAGGCAACATTTAAAAAATCATATCTCTGATTCTAAAGACTTGTAAAGTGTAAAACATACACCTACATATTTAATTTGACCTATTCTTTCAAGAAAAAAATAAATTAGAAAATATGAAATGACCCCATTGGCATGTAAGTTTTGTATACTTTCCTTTCCTGCTTGCTGGAATTTTTTGTGCGATCGCCCAGAAAATGAGCTGTTTCTGATTACTTTTTAGACCGGAAATTCCATCTTTACTGAACTAGTTCGGAAAATTGTCTATAAGTTACTTTACGATCCCTTTATTAATGTTTCCATGGCTATCTGTTGTTTATTTAATTATTTTCTCGCAATAACAAATAAAAATAATGCATATCTATAGATTTTTATTTAATCTTTTTTTTTTTTTCATAACAGCGAAAAAAATATTGCACCCCATATGAACTGAAAGTGTCTTTATTGGGCTCACAAGCATCCAAGGCTCGCCGTGGAATATGCTTGCTCACCCAGTAAAGTACCATTTTCAGGTCTTGTTACTTAAATCACTATTCCGGCTAGGTAAATGTCACTTTCCGACCGCTAAAATTTCACTCATGACTCACGACATTCATTGTTGGCGTGGAGAGTGCACCATAGGAGTCATTTTTGTGTCATTTAAAATTCGAAATAATTTTGGCGTGATCGAACCAGGGTCCCCAGATTCGCGTCCAGATGCTCAGGCACACAATGGTAAATTTGTCATTTGACAGTTCATTTCTTCTTAGTTTTGTTTATTTACTTAACTAGCAGTTAAAATTTTAATCGAATATTGTAAGATTGACCTTAAACAAATTATAATAAAACTGTAGAGACCATTGCTACGCAACAAGACAAAATGTTTATTAATTTTAGACATTTTTAATTCAATTTGATATGTCAAAATGGCAGATATTTTACCGACTGGAAAAGTGACACTGAGGTGAACGGATTTTTTTTCTGTTTCGAAATTAGAATGTCACATTCTAGCACGTATATTGATGTTAGAAAGAACTTTATTCTTAAACAATTTTTGATAATATTTTGTTATTTGAGATTGGCATGACTGCAATAAATACACTAAATATCTAGGCAACGGACAGACAAAAAGTACAAATCACTATCATCAACCTAATAATTTTCGCCGCTGCGCGCTCGTGAGTGAATTTGTAACTTGTGCTAGAGTACGTTGCCTTCTGTAACTTATATTTTAATATACTATTCCAGCTAGATGGAAAGTGAAGTAAACAATGACTCACTTACACTTCTCAATGGTTTTGAAGATTGGAAACGTTGCCTTGGTAATTTAAATCAGCGCTCGACTGAAATGAAGTATTTCCCGACTCATTATGTAAACTATTACTCTCGACTAGCTTACACTACCTTATGTGCATTTTTAATACGTTTGAATTTAGCGTACGAATTTTGGAACGGTGAGAGTACGAGGCTGCACTGTACAACGGCTCAACTTTTGCGGGTGTTTTGTGCGTTAGGTTAAATTATGTTTAGAAAAGTTGTAAGCGAATCAATTGCAATGGACCAACTAAGATTGTATTCATTGATGGCTTAGCAAGATTGGAACGCATAGGTTTCGTATTATACTCATGTCATCATAACCAACCCACAACCCGAGTAAAAATGATATTAGGTTGCACACCTTGTTATGTGCACAATACAATAATTAAAAATGCGAACTCACGATTGTAACGTGGCAGGCACTGTGGTGCAAGTGTGTGATTCGGCAAACGTATTCAGAGCGGCTGTGTTGCTGCTTTGTATAAAACTATGATTGTTTGGTTTGGTATTTATTTAAATAAATGTTTTATTTACATATCTTATACTGCATTAGTACTTTTAAAGAAATACAAAATAATAATCCGCTCTCTTGTATACTCTGCTCACCTGTCACAATTTTAGGTTAGATTGCTGTTTTGTGTCTACAACGGCTAAACGGAAATCAAAGTGCAGCGTAAATATGTGTACGTGTCTGAGAGAAATTTCGTTGTGTGAGTATGAAGCCGTGACGTCACCAATTTAGAGTACGTGTTTGCAACCGCGAAAGTTTATTAGCAAATTTATAAATGAAAAGTCACATATTTCAAATTATTTTACCTAGTTTGGTTCACGACAGATGACTATTCAAGGTAATTTATAAACCGTCTGATATAATATTACTTGCATGTAACTTCATTGTATTTCGTATTGTAACGTTTGTTTATATGGTGAAGTGTAAAAATCAGAGATATATTATTAATTAAAATAAAAGTTTATATAACGATAAATAATTAAGATAAAGATAATAAAATTAACTAACACTATGATTAAATAATTATAAACACTAATTTAAGACGAAGAATATTATTAAATCCTTAAACACTAAGATTATTTATTCAAGCAATATTCATTTATATAACTGTATTTATTTATGTTCACCACTCGTAGACTATTTATTTATATCACCAACTATTCATCTCACGATGCTTCTGTATAACAGAATGTCCCCGGCTGTCCTCCCTGACCGTATTTATATCGTCCGGCGTTCCCTGGAACATTCGACGCTATAATAACATCGAATACAAAGGGATCAGCCGACCGTACGTAATTAACCAGGTCTAGACCTATGCGCCACGATTACGTTATCGTTTGAGAACGCTTTACCAGCGGCGGCGGTCGCATACGGGCGCGTTGGGTGGATGCGCGCTACAGTATGCATAAGCATATTTTTGGATACATTTAAACTGAAAAAAAATAAGTAATTTATTTAAAAATTGTTTCTTTTTAATTAAGGCCTTTTTCGAAGATTTATGTTCTTCAACTATGATTTTGCAAAACAAAAACAAACAAACTATGGAATAATAATTTGTTTTAAACGTCAACGTCACTGGCTAAACATTAGTACAAAGGGCAGTGTAGTAGATACTTAGATATCGGTTACTCTACGACATACGTCATTACTATTTGTAGTGAGTTAGAAAGTAATGTGATCATTTATGTACTCGTATATCTGTCACAAAACATAAATTATATAGACATACGTTAAATAATCTTTCTCTTTTTAACATGAAATGCTGCTAAGCTACTGCTGTATAAAGTGCTGTGTATTCTTTCTTCGAACAAGTAACTTTGAATAGTCATCTTTCGTGAACAAAACTATATTATTATATTTATTAAACGAGATGGATTTCACGATTTTATAAAAAAAATCGACATTTTTACCTTCCGTCACGTTTAGGTAAGGAAGGTATTGTCTTTGGTCAAAAAAAGCAATGATGAGTTTTTAGTAAATAAGCATGTTTTAGGGTCCCCATAATACGATGTGTGTCTGACAAAAGTTCCGGATCCCATAACTTCAATACCACGATTCCAAAAATTATATTTTTTTCGTATTCCTCAAGTTTACATCCGGAAGAACAAGTGATTAGATTTTGGTTATAATTGGTGAACCGGAAGTAGCCTCATTTGAAGATTTAACAGTTTAATTTGATTTATTCACATTTAAAGTTATTATAACTTAAAGAATATACTATTATCTATACGATTTGATTGCATTTTATATTTTATATTCAATAGATATAGAATAAAAGAATTTTAAAGAAATTAAATTTATAAATCAGGCAGCTATGCTAAACATGGAAACTACTAATATATTCATATAATTCAAATTGACAGATGTCAGTATAAATAAAAAGTAAATTAATGTGACAAAGATGAGGATGTTGAAGTAGATGTTGGGGAAGACACGGAAAGATAGGTAAGAAAATAACTGTAGTGTTACAAGTTTCTAGAAAGATACAAGCGAGATGATTACATTGGTTTGAAATTGGCATGAGGAGAAATGAAGAATAATATTGGATGAAGAATGAATAGAGTAACAGAAGGTTGAAGAAACAGAGGAAGACCAAAGATAAGATGGAAGGACTGTATTGCGGAAGACTTGAGACCTTGAGAGAAAAGGAACTGAATGAGAACGACACGTAAAACATAAATGACTTGAAGAAGAAAATAAAAATCTGATGTGGACACCACATGACTTCCTTGTACGATTATTAAACTATACATATTTTTTTAATAATTAAATTACAAAATATTGACAGGCTTAAGCCAAGCCCGAGAAATATTTTGATTAGAACAAAAAATAATTCATTTACTACTATCATTCTTAAATTAACATTAATCTAACCTGGTTCTTTTTAAAGAGAGTTTTGATTACAACAAAGAAATATTTGATTACAACAATGAATATGACTATCACAATAAAAATATATTTGTTATTGTACGAATCATAAAATTGCACGTATTTAACGTAATTTGACATGAACTTTTTTTTTATTTTTTTGTCCTAATCCATAGCAAGCTTTATTACAAAAACAAAAAGTATATAATTTTTAAATTTACATATCTCGCTTATACAAAGGACTAATTTAATAATACTTAATGTGCTAGACGCAGAAATTAATTCTCTAAAACTTTTATTTGAAGCATTTATTTCTAAAATCAAAATAAAATCATTTTTTTCAAGAAAAACTGTTAACAACTTCAAGTAATGTACCACTTCCGGTTAGCCTATTTTAACCAAAATCTATTATGTTATTTCGATTGATATAAAAGTCTTGTATACCAAATTTGAAAAGTTTTGGATTATATTTTAAAACAGTTTTTCATTAAAATCTATTACAGGCTTTATGTAAAGTGCCACTTCTGGAAATTGTGTAATAATGAGGTGCACAACTAGATATTATAGGAGTCCTAAATACAAAATTTCAACTTTCTACGGCTTACCGTTTTTGAGTAATGCGAGATACGTACGTCCGTCCGTACGTACGTACAGACGTCACGACGAAATTAGTCAAAATGGATTCAGGGATGATCAAAATGGATATTTCCGCTGAAATCTGAAAACCGAAATTTTTCGCGATTACAATACTTCCTTTACTTACGTACAAGGAAGTAAAAAATAGCGACCCCTAACGAATGGGGAAAGCTAAAGAAGAAGAAGATGTTAGTGTCAAGTGCAATTTGCATAGTTTGTTTATTAAATAATTTTACTGGAAATGTAAAATCTTTTGCAAGAAAATTTATGTTTGGAATTTATACATAATACACAGGATTGACGGAAGGTATTGTGCTGGCCACAACAGATTTTTTTTGTAATAACCCCATTCGAGAAAAACTTCAATTATCTCTCAACTTGTATTGCATTACCTATCTTACCTCAAGTCCTCAACCTCTGTCTGAATACTTGTGTACTCTCGAGTCCTCATCCTCATGAGGCCTGAGGTTATGTATGCACTCAACTGCATCCGTCAGCCGTCAGCCTGTTATCTCCAGCATAAAGCCTTCACAGATCAATACGCAGCAACTTGTGAGCAAAAGCACTGAGCACATCATTGGGTGGAACAATACCCGATTTTTCCCAACAACTCCCGATTGCATCAGAATTGTTTGCACTGTTTGTTCCTACTTCTGTGCGCCAGCCAAATTTATGCGGTAATGGCTTTATTATTTACGAGACAGATAATACAGTATTGTCGTACAAATAGTACTTGGTGCCAAATGCATCAGGAACTTGGAAATAACTTGCCAAAATATTTCTACGAATTTTGATTGTGTTATTGGAATTGGATATTTTTCATATCGCAGTCAAGAGGAAAACATGAAAATGTAGCCAGTATATTGTCTCCTGCCAATCACATTTTTATTTTATTGTTTTAAGAAAAATGTAATAATTTAATACGCATAATAAAATAGCAGATGCACATGCAATAAATAATTTAAACCAAACTTTGCCAAAACGAAATATACTATACCTACATATTAAACATTACAATTTCTAAATCAAAAACATGGGAAAATAACACTTAATTCTGTCAATTTTATTTGGTAACTCATAAGCTGACGGGTGATGTTTTTTCGCTTTTGCGAACCAGGTCTACTCTGACCAATCAGAGGGCAAAATTTATTTTCTTATCTAAACCAACGTTATTTTCTTACGTGAAATGAACTATATTTTCCACTTAAGGCACTTAGATCGACAAACAAATATACATTTGAATGAATAGATCATAGAAACTGATAAAATATTCAAATACATATTTCCCTTTATCCAATGTAAACAGTTTTTTTCTTTATTTACATTGTTTCATTTTTCTTTACAAAATGAGTAATACATTTATGCAATAAATTTTGACTCTCGTTTCACTATTTTTACCTCTCGCTAATAGAGGTAATGGATTCATGCTAAAAATCGCATATCCAGATTTTATTGAATAAGCACGTTTTAAAGTCCATACAATCCGATTTTAACATTTTTACGATAATGTCTGTGTGTGTGGATGTGTATATGTGTGTATGTGTATGTGTATGTGTATGTGTATGTGTATGTGTGTGTGTGTGTGTGTGTGTGTGTGTGTGTGTGTGTGTGTGTGTGTGTGGATGTGTGTATGTGTGTGTGTGTGTGTGTGTGTGTGTGTGTGTGTGTGTGTGTGTGGGATGTTGGAAGGACGGTTACTCAAAAACTATAAGACTTTAAATTTGTTTAACTACGTATTTCCCAATCGGACATTCATGGGAAGATCTGAAAAGGTTTTGGTAACAATTGGACAACCGGTAGTTGTTGAAAAAAAATCTTCTAAAAATATTTTTTGAAAATTTTTCTTGGTAATATTAAAGAAAATTAAATTCTCTATCTATTTTATTATATATTGTATAGATTTAGAGATAAAAGAAATATAATATGTAAAATAATCTGTTATTAGTTATTTAACTATCAAGTGTGTTAATGACAATTAACGCGTTCGCTACGCTCACGCGTTAAAATGTCTCGATCATTAATCGCCAATTAACACACGTGTTAGTTACAATATTTTTTCGTTGACCGTATCTTACTTAAATGGAAAATCTAATTTTATTCCATGACAATTTTTTTTAGGTTAGTAATGGTTGACCGAACGTCAAATTTTACGTCAGAAAATCAATAAGTTTTGTCATCATATGTTTTCAGTGGGTGCGTTCAGTTTAGTTAATGCTAGACAACACAAGCGGTTTTTTATGTTATTTGAGGAATTTTATTCTTTCAAATTCATTTTAAAGGTATGCTACGTGAATATACCTAGCTAGTAAGTGTCAAAAGCATGACTTTTAATTGTCTACCTTTTTGCTACAACTTAGCGTTAGCAATACATGCTGTGTTCCATGTGGTGAACGCACCCATAAATCGTTTATTAATAAAAATCATGCATTAATAGGGGTCATTAATGAATGATTTTCTATACATTAAGATAGCCTATTAATAAACGGTCGACGGAAAAATAAATTTTACAGCCGAAAAAATGGCCATGGAAAATAGTTGAAAATTTAAATTGTTTGTAACTGACAGATAAATGTCAGTGTCAGAAATCCGGAGACATTACTGAAGACTTTTTCTGGGAAGTACATACATTATATTATTTCTTAAAGTATTAATAGGTAAATATTTAATATTATAGTTATATTACATATATCTTGAAAATTTTAATGTAAAATTCTGACATTTGACATCTATGTACATAATTACTAATTATCATTCTGAAACGGGCCCACACATCTGCTTGTCAAGCCCAAAAATGTAACATTACTGTTCGCGCACTATACTTATGTAACCAAAAAAAGGAAGTGGCGAGAGGTATTGTGCTGGCCACAACAGATTTTTTTTATTTGTTTGTGTGTTACCAGCGTCAGAAATTCTATAAAAAATGAGTACCTATAGTATACTTACACATAAGTCGGCATCAAACACTTTGAACGTGTCGATAATAAATTATGTCCAAGTAAAATTGTGTCCACATAGAATCATATTCTGCAGGATATCTTAGAACGTAACTCGTAACATTACAGAGTTTACAAATAAGTAAGAATTTATTTTCAAGACCATTTATCCAACCAGACCAAAAAGTAAAACTTTCTATTAAAAACCTGTTGTGGCCAGCACAATACCTCTTGCCATTCTCATTTTATGTTGCATAGGACGAGTGCAGTCATGTGACTTTGTTGACCTTGGCAAGCAGATATGGGGGCCCGTGTAAGAATAACATCTAGTAATAATGTACATAGGTGTCAAGTATCATAATTTTTCATTTAAAACATCATGATTTTTCAAATCCATGTGGATTATTTTCCTCGACAAGTATATTGATGACAAATAAACATCAAAATATTTTGAAATTTTTAATGAAAAATTATGATAATTGTGACATCTATGTAAATAACTACTAGCCGTCATTCTGACACGGATCCTCATATCTGCGTGCCAAGGCCAACAAAGTCACATGACTGCTCGCGCCCTATAAGTAACGAACTTAACATTTCTTGTACACACAAATAATTGAAATTGTATCTCTTCTTTCGTTCTATGAGGAATTTTGTCCTATTCTTCTAATATGTTCAAAATTCTTCAAATTCATTGTGAGTATTAGCGGTATTTAAGGATATATGTAATATTAACATACCTATAATTTAAATACATATTTAATTAATAATATAATAATATATATTAAATGTACTCGTACCTCCCAGAAAAATCTGATTTTTGATACTGACATTTTGCATTTATTTGTCAATTACAAACATTTAAATATCTCAACTGTTTTTTAGGCAACAAGATTATTTTTTTATAACAGATTATTCTATATTATTATATACTATATCTCCAAACCTGTACGAGATATAATAAAAAAATTAATTGTGTCAGATTGAGAATTTAATTTGCTTTAATATTACCAAGAAAAATTTTCAAAAAATAGTATTTAGAACATTTTTTTTCAACAATCAGCTACTTTCGGTTGTCCAATTGTTACCAAAACCTTTTCAGCTCTTCTCATTGATGTCCGATTGGGAAATACGTAGTTAAACAAATATTAAGTCTTATAGTTTTTGAGTAATCGTCCTTCCAACGTCCCACACACATACATTCATACACAAACACACACACACACACATACACACATACATACACACACACGCACACACACATACACACACACATAGACATCATCGTAAAAATGTTAAAATCGGATTGTAGGGACCTTAAAACGTGATATTTAGTATGAATCCAATACCTCTCTCAGCGAGAGGTAAAAAGTCATTAATAAATTATTGAATTTTACTAGAGTATAATGAATGTAACTCATTTGGAATTTCAACACTCGTAAACATCGTCGTCCTGAGTTACTGTCATTATTACACGCTTGTCGAATAATGCTATAAAAGTAGTTGATTTACTTTTATTATAAAAATAGCACGAAATTCACATCCTACTCGTAAGTATACAATACAACCAAATAAAAATCTTATGATAGAACGTAAAGCCCCGTGTTTATAGTTTTAGTACCTATATTTAAGACGATCATGTATGTTTCATCGTGCAAATAGCGTGAAGCATCAGTTTTTATGTTATGATGACGATAAGATCAGCTAGAATACGTAGCTGTAACACAGGGCGTGTTAAATTTGATATTGTAGTACAAATCACACTGATTATTATATTATCGACTGTGCAGGATAACGTGTTCAACATGCGAACATTTTATTTTTAGAAATAACTTCCCATGTAAAAGCACACTAGATTTGGGTTTGCACCTGATTTGCACTAATCATTTTTGTATTTTTGCCAATAAATAAACATGAAAAAATTATAGATCATTGGAAAGTAAAAAATATTTCCTTTTCAAGGGTAACTTTCTAATATGACGCCCATAAAAAATGGAGTCTTCCACTGTTTTACTTTTAATTACTTTTTATGAAATTTCATCTAAACTGAAAGCGATTTGTAATTTTAGAAAATCTTTATTGTTATCTGTTAAGCCTTAATCATTTTTACCTTCCGTCACCTTTAGGTAAGGAAGGTATTGTCTTTGGTCAAAAAATTCAGTGATGAGTTTTTACTGAATAAGCATGTTTTAGGGTCCCTATAATACGATTTTACCATTTTTACGATGATGTCTGTATGTATGTATGTGTGTCTGTGTGTGTGTGTGTGACAAAAGTTCCGGATTCCATAACTTCAATACCACGATTCCAAAAATTATAATTTTTTCGTATTCCTCAAGTTTACATCCAGAAGAACAAGTGATTAGATTTTGGTTATAATTGGTGAACCGGAAGTTGCCACATTTGAAGATTTAACAGTTAAATTTAATTTATTGACATTTAATATTATTATAACTTAAAGAACATATTATTCTCTATACATTTTATACTTCATATTTAATAGAAACAGAGTTAAAGAATTTTAAAGAAATTAAATTTTATAATGCAGCCAGCTATGCTAAACATGGAAACTGCTAATATATTCATATAATTCAAATTGACAGATGTCAGTATGAGTAAAAAGTAAATTAATGTGGCAGAGATGAGAATGTTGAAGTAGATGTTGGGGAAACACGGAAATATACGGTAAGAAAATAACTCGTGTTACAATTTTCTAGAAAGATACAAGAAAGGCGATTACATTGGTTTGAACATGTCATGAGGAGAAATGAAGAATTATATTTGAACAAGAATGAGTAGTTTAGTAATGGGAGGTTGAAGAAGCAGAGAAAGACCAAAGATAAGATGGAAGGACTGTATTGCGGAAGACTTGAGAGAAAAAGAACCGAATGAGAACGACACGTAAAAATATCGACTCCTAACGAACGGGAAAAGCTAAAGAGGAAGAAGATGTCAGTGTCAAGTACAATTTGAATAGTTTGTTTATGAAATAATTTTACTGGAAATTTATAATCTTTTCCAAGAAAAATTATGTATGGAATTTATACATTATACACAGAGGATTGACGGAAGGTATTGTGCTGGCCACAACAGATTTTTTTAATATTATATGATGTAGACATGATTTTGTTCTCAAACAGTGTACTTTGCTAAATTGGAATAATATAGGGAAATTTATATTTTTCTACTCATAAAAATATATAAATATTACTAAATGTTGCTTAAAAACCGTTCCGGTCGAACTGAGCTTACATGATCCGGCGATCCGGCCAAATTTGTTCAGAGAGTAAAAAATTAACAATTTAAGAGGGAAAATCCATAACGATTTTTTTTTTCGAAAATAGAATACATATTAACATTGACTAATAATCATAATGTATTTTCTTAAAATATGTCTTGTATTTATAAAAAAAACCTGTTTCAGTTCCAGTCTGTTAAATTTAGTGAGATCGCAAACACAAACCAAACAATGGCATTTTGATTTACTAGTGTAGTAAACAACTAAACAACTACTGATGTCGATCTTTTTGCCATTCAGTACCCTATGTTCAAGGTTCAAGTCAAAAGTTTCTAGGTTTATGATTAACTGCCGAATTACAGAAACTGCAAACATCATTTCGTGATATATATCTTTATGATTAAACTTTGGTAACTATCTCCATGAAACCGTATCTTGCTTCCTGACGAAGGACAGCAACAGCCCTCATTGCGTTGCGTTGGTATACTTGGCCTGTTGGCCAGCAGACCAGAGCAGTCTGACGCATCTGGCGAGTGGATAACCTGAGGTTAGGTTAGGTCGAGTGTGTGAGACACGCAGCAGATGCAGATGGTGTGTTGTGTTATAGTCTGCACCTGCCCACAACGGAAACCAGACGGAGAAGTGAAATGACCTGTTAGGATTGCATTTCAAACGGATATTGGGGAGGAATTTTAATTCCCTTTTAAAAGGGAAATTATAATATTGAAAAAATTAGGTACTAAAAACCTAAATGTAAGTTCATTAGTACACGCAAGTGGTAGTATTTCTTTCAACAGCTGGTTATAGTCCTTTAATCCGCGTCACAATCTTTGATGATATTTATATTTAAAAAAAATTCTGATAAATATCTTTTGAGACACAACGAACAATTCGAAAATCGTATGTGTTTAATTTTCATGCCATACCTAAAATTATTTAACTACATTTTTCTCAATATATTACAGTAAAATTTTTGAAAGATGTCCGATCAAGGTTGTCTACGAATTGTATGAATTCAGATTTTTGCTCCGCCCATCATGACAAATTCAGTAGTGTCGTTTGCTTAGTTTTTATGAGGGTACGTAAGATAATACTGTTATTTTATTATTATAAAAATATATATTACAGGAAAAACATTCAAAATTCAAAAATAAGTTAACTAATAAGTTTATAAGCAAATGTAAAACCAGATATGTTAAAAATAAGATACTGACACAATGTCAGTGTCAGTGACTCTGACAGAATATAACGTTATACGTACGGCTATGAATCCAGGTAATGTATCTGTATTAATAAATAAACTTACGTTACAGCGAAAGTATTATCAACAACGAGCATCGTTTATAAATGGAATGTCCTAACTTAGTCGAAACAATATGAATTTTTGAAAGACAAGCGTCCATCCTTATCACACACTCTTACAGCCTTTGCAAAAGAAAGAGATAAATGTATCCCTATTTGTTAATTCGTTCGTGATACAGGTGCCCTTGATCGGACATCTTTCAAAAATTTTACTATATGTACATAGATAACAGGGTGGCGTCTAGAACTCCCAAACATAGTAAAATCATACTTTCTTAATTTCCTGTTTCCTTAATTATTTTAGTTAAAGAATTTCTGCATCTGAATTAGTAAGCAAAATTCATTTTGTGGCAGAAATTAGAGCTGTTTTTTGCAACGAACCGTATTCAACAAGGATTTCAAACCGTTTCATAACTGACGCCATCGTTTTGTTACTCGCCAAAATGTATAGTTTTAAAATAATGTCATGACATTGTGACAGAGTTGTCAAATGTTGTATCGTTATTACCTCTCGCTAAGAGAGGTATTGCATTCATGCTAAAAATCGCATATCCAGATTTTATTGAATAAGCACGTTTTAAGGTCCCTACAATCCGATTTTATCATTTTTACGATGATGTCTGTGTGTGTGTGTGTGTGTGGATGTGTGTGTGTATGTGTGTGTGTGTGTGTGGGATGTTAGAAGGACGGTTACTCAAAAACTATAAGACTTTAAATTTTTTTAACTACGTATTTCCCAATCGGACATTCATGGGAAGATCTGAAAAGGTTTTGGTAACAATTGGACAACCGGAAGAAGAAGATTCTTGAAAAAAAATCTTTTAAATAATATTTTTTGAAATTTTTTCTTGATAATATTAAAGAAAAATAAATTCTCTTTCTGATACATTTAAATATTTTACAATATATTCTATAGATTTAGAGATAGAAGAAATATAGTATGTAAAATAATCTGTTATAATAAATTTTACAGCCGAAAGAATGGCCATGGAAAATAGTTGAAAATTTAATTTGTTTGTAACTGACAGATAATGTCAGTGTCAGAAATCCGAAGACATTACTGAAGACTTTTTCTGGGAAGTACATACATTATATTATTTCTTAATGTATTAATAGAATTGGAAACATTTCGAAAAATTAGAAGAGGACAAAATTTCTTCATCAAAAATGAATTTAAAATTAAACAATCTAAATATATATGGAATAGATATATGCGTAAGTAGAATTTTTGGTGTAGAGTGTAGGTATACAAGAAATGTTAAATACAATAGGGAGCGAGCAGTCATATGATTTTGTTGGCCTTGACAAGCAGATATGGGGGCCCATGTCAGAATGATAGCTAGTAATTATGTATATAGATGTCAAATATCATAATTTCTCATTCTAAATTTAGTGATTTTCCAATTCCATGTGGAGCAGAATTAAATGTTAAATATCTAAGGCATACAAGTAAACTTTAAACTCCTGGTGATAAATTAACTACGTAAATTTAGAAAATCTTGAAATTTTTAATGAAAAATTCTAACATTTGACATCTATGTACATAATTACTAATTATCATTCTGAAACGGGCCCACACATTTGCTTGTCAAGCCCAAAAATGTAACATTACCGTTCGCGCCCTATACTTATGTAACCAAAAAAAGGAAGTGGCGAGAGGTATTGTGCTGGCCACAACAGATTTTTGTATTTGTAACTATGGATAAAGATACAGAAGTGTAAATTTTGTTAAAGTTGATTAAAGATGACTATGAAATGAATGTAGAGCACATTAATTTTTTAAGGGATAGTGATACAGAGCAAATGAAATTCTGTGGATATTTAACATTTTTATTCATAATAACCAGATAAAAGTGTATTTGCCGTCTTTTCGTCAACATTTAAAATTAAATTATCTATTTCTATTTGTACCATAGCCATTTTGTACACGGGGAGTCAACTCTACTTTAAATATTGCATCTGCATCTATCATTGACAACTGACAAGTTTGTTTACATAAACATTGAGACTGAGACACTGAGAGTAAGGTTAACCTCCTCCCCCCACTTCAAAAATGTTTCAAACCACTGCTGCCGGCAACAAGTTTCAAAACACTACGAACCAGTATCAAACCAGTGTGTCGCCAAAAAACAGCTTAAGTATGAAAATATCGAAAATCACCTTAAAAATAGTGACAGTCATAGAATTGAAAAATAAAAATTAAAAATGTTTAACAGTTTATCTGTCAAGTTTTTTCCATGATGCGTTAAGTTGAAACTGACCTTGTATACACAGAACCTCAAATTCATACTTGGACGAAATGTAAATAGGGGTGGGGGGTACCCATTTTTATGTTTAACCGAATGTTTACAATAATAGACCTTTTCAATTTAACAGCTATCTCTTTCTATCTCTGTACATTATAAGTAAAATCGCGCCTAGAACTGTCAGCTGGGTTGTCAAACGAAACGTCAAAAATATTGCAGTTATTAAAATACCTGTATTCTCGGTGACAAGTTACATCGTTTGATTTTTTAGCTTCAATAAAACTTTTGTAATTCATTTTACGTTTAAATTTTGAAGAAATAATCACCATGCATCTCATATGACAAGCACAAATATGATTCTCGCCATTTGTTAGCTTACTATGTGCAGATCCCATTGCGCATATTTTCTATCTCTTTTAATTAAGAAGGTCTATTACTAGTAATTATCATATGTTATTTTTACAACAAGAAAAACACTCCATCAACATTCAAAATTGGTATAAAAGGGAAGGGAATTCATTTGATCTTCTTATCAGATGAAGTACAATGATATTTTTCCAACCTTCTTCCTCTAAACTACAGACAGCGTTTATTGGCCTCGACATGTTGTATGGATCAGATCTATTTATTCTTACATTGATCAGTTGATTATAAATAAAAATCGATTAAACGATCAGATCGATCGATCGATTAAATGTTGTCTGTGATCATAACAATCGATGAACCGATCTTCTGATCACATTGATGTTTTTTCGCAACTTCGCAGCCCTATTACGGAGCTCATTATTGTGCTACAGTTAAGATCGTGCAAAGTAATGTTTGAGACATAAATTATGGAGGCATTTAAAATTCATTGGGCGTAGGTTAAATACATATTTTCTACATGCCAGGCTCATACTACTATATGTTAAATAATCACTACGAAAGTACGAAAATATAATTTTGATGATAATGATATATTTTATTTACTTTAGTTGACTTTGGTTACTGATTTTATAGTAAAATGTTACCAATAACTTTTTTAGACCATTTATATGGGTGGGACAACTGCCCCCTTGGCTACGCCCATGGTCAACCTGTATGGATAACAACCCATTACAGATGCTCATTAAATAATTTTAGCACTTAAATTTTATAAATATCCGGTATAATAAAATAAATATTTTACCTTAATATGAACAAATGGGATGAAGAAGAATACTCTTACCTAAAACAAAAGAAATACATTGGTAAACATTATAACAAGTACATAAATTTAAATTTTGTATGTAGATATTTGTTGACACGACTAGTCATTTCAAATATCCATGGTGCCTAATATAATCAACCCTTCTGAGTGCTCTGCCTTGCTTATACCCAAAAACAAATAAATATTCTATTTTGACGTATACACATCGTTCTATAATCTCTTATAACAAATTGTAAATTTGTAAATTGGAAGTGTGCAGTGGATAGTATAATGTATAACAAATAATTAAACGGTTCAGCGCTGTAGTATTGCACAGCATCAAATATAATTTTTCAAAATTGTGCAGAAAATTTAAATTATTATTATTTATTATAAGTGTTAACTATTTGTTTATTTTTTTCCAAAAGTATACGAACGTGGGATTCCAGATAACACGGGATCCTTTGGGAATTACGCTATTCCCAGTTCGCTTGCGCTATGTCAGTCTGTCTCTAGCTGCACTGTACTTTTTCTTCTGCGAAAGCTTCTGACAAGTAACATTGGTCCAAGGAAGGATACAATCCATATATCATATGCTGAAAGCTATCCAAACTATATATGAGTTTCCTTCTCTCGTTTTCTCCGAAGAGTTTGAATAGCGTAAAAATACTATTTGTTTTACTGACACGTTCTTTGTTTACATATGCAAAGGCCTATAGCTTACAATGGTTTCGATTCACTTGAAAACAATGAAATTTTTTGTTAGTGGACATTTTTACCTATAAAACAACCCTATAATTTAATTATCACCGTATTTCTCAGAAGCAGGTCATACTGAGTATTTCGATCCCTCATCATTGGGATCACGGATCTTAAGGAGTACGAAGTCGGTTTAATTAGTTGAAAGTTGCCCCATTAGTAGACTATTTTAAAGATGTATTTGTTTTTGGCTATGATTTAAACGGTCAGCATAATATTTGGGGTTTTGGTCAGCTCTAAAATGTTTTCTGCCGGCAAATATAATCTAACCAAACCAAACTCAAACCTAACCTAACCAAATATTGAGCCAAATTATACTTCCCTTTGTTTTTCCTGAAAAGTGTATAGGTGAATATATAAATACAAATAATAAATTTTACTGATTTTTATATAACTTCTGTAAGTAAGACATAATGGCAATTGGTTTGCATTTCTCTTCTACCATTTCCTAAATTTTGTGTTTTCGTTAATTTTAATTAACATCAAAGCAAAAGTTTTAGATTTTTGATCTTGTTTAGAAGTTTTAT
Organism: Harpalus rufipes; assembly: GCA_951394225.1. Taxonomy (NCBI): domain Eukaryota; kingdom Metazoa; phylum Arthropoda; class Insecta; order Coleoptera; family Carabidae; genus Harpalus; species Harpalus rufipes. The sequence continues at coordinate 12,958,050 of OX596285.1, forward strand.
AATTAAATCGAGCAATTTAATGGAAACGGAAAACTCGTATACTTTTAAAAAATGTTGCATAGAAAATAATGAATTAAACTCGTGTTAACTTCAAGAAATATTGTGAAGTAGGTAACACAAATAAATAACAAATAAATAAGCAACAAAAAAGTGACAAAAAATAAATTTGGTCTATATCAATAGTTTATCGATTGGTTTATTTTTATAGATAAATGGGTCAATTTTTCTGTTTTACACGTTCCGATAAATTAACCGTCACAAATCGAACAAGATATCGGTCTATTTATTGCTAAGTGTAATACTTTTTTATTACCTTCCGTCACCTTTAGGTAAGGAAGTTGTCTTTGGTCAAAAAATTCAATGATGCGTGTTTAGTGAATAACCATGTTTTAGGGTCTCTATAATACGATTTTACCATTTTTACGATGTCTGTATGTATGTATGTGTGTCTGTGTGTGTGTGACGAAAGTTTCGGATCGCATAACTTCATAACCACGATTCTAAAAATTATAATTGTTTCGTATTCCTCAAGTTTACATCCAGAAGAAGAAGTGCTTAGATTTTGGTTATAATTGGTCAACCGGAAGTACCCTCATTTGAAGATTTTAACAGTTAAATATGATTTATTGACATTTAACGTTATTATAACTTAAGCGCCCGCACGGTACAAATATTCCATCATTACCGACATCTGTGTATGAAACAGATTGGCACACCCAGCAATGGGTAATATGCCGTGATGAAATATTTATTTATTTTTTTAATTTTTTTAAGAATATATTATTCTCTATACGATTTGATTGCATTTTATACTTCATATTCAATAGATATAGAGTTAAATAATTATAAAAATATTAAATTTCATAAATCAGCCAGCTATGCTAACCATGAAAACTGCTAATATATTCAGATAATTCAAATTGACAGTTGTCAGTATCAGTGAAAAGTAAATGAATGTGGCAGAGATGAGGATGTTGAAGTAGATGTTGGGGAAGAAACGGAAAGGTATGGTAAGGACATAACTCTAGTGTTACAAGTTTCTAGAAAAATATAAGAGAGACGATTACATTGGTTTGAACATGTCATGAGGAGATATGAAGAATATATTGGAAGAAGAATGAATAGCTTCGTAATAGAAGATTGAAGAAATAGAGGAATACCAATATTAGATGGAAGGACTGTATTGCGGAAGACTTGAGACAAAAGGCACTGAATGAGAACGACACTCAAAACAGAAATGAGTGAAAGACGAAAATAAAAAATAGCAACCCCCAACAAATGGGAAAAGCTAAAGAAGAAGAAGATGTCAGTGTCAAGTGCAATTTACATAGTTTGTTTATGAAATAATTTTACTGGAAATTTAGAATCTTTTGCAAGAAAATTTATGTATGGAATTTATACATAATACACAGGATTGACGGAAGGTATTGTACTGGCCACAACAGATTTTTTATTCAAACTTTTATTCTCTTGATTTATTAATATCGCATAATCCGAAACCAGAAGTAATAAAATGCTCCTTTATACGACATCTTATGGCCAATAATATTGTCTATAGTAAATTTGCTTATTTGCAGATAATCGCTACGCTATCTTTTCTTTATAACGGAGATAGTTACTGGTTCATTCACACGAGTTCATCCTGTATGCATGTACTTTCTGTAATAATATTTCTTTTTGGCTTTTAGATCAAGTTAACATGTCATTAGCATGGGATTTAATAGTTAAAAATGGGAAAAGAAGCAGAATCGTATTATAAAATTTGTTTATGTTTACCTACTTAGCTAAGTAACACATACAGCTGTTTCATTATTTATTAAAACATAATAAAAACTCGCCTTTGTCTGAATCAGCTTTAATGACGTCATATACAATTTTTAAAAGATTAACAAAATATGTGCGTTATTTTATCATTAATTTTTTCACAAGATTTTGTTTCAGTGCACATTCCTTTGATATTTAATCACTTGTTTGCTATAAACACAAAACAAACGCTGACTAATGTAATGTTTCCCGAAAGGTTCTCTCCCTAAACCTTTTGGATGCTTAAGACAAAGCGAAGCTTAGTCGCTGACGTCATTTGGGTGAATCGGCTTTGCGCGCGGTTTGCAAGGGACACCGCCCTGACCCTCTCGCCAATGCACTCATACACAGAGACACACGACATTGAGTTCAGAGCATTGTGCTGGCTGTTCTGCACACAGCGGTGTTGGCGATGGTCATTGTACGTTCACTGCAGAGCAGTGAAAAAATACAGTGATAATTAGAGTCATAAAACATACTCTAATTACTCGCCTTTGTATTTATGAGACTAATATGAATGAGTGTTTCAGAGTAATTGAAAATGAAATAGATTGTAGAAAGGCAACAGTGTTTGCAGTTTTAATTTTAAAGATTAATGCGATAAATCAAAAAACCTACATTTGCACATATTTAAAAAATATATATAGATGACGCGTTACGGCATTTTTTTACAAAGGCGGATTAATGAATAAAGCTCGTGTCAGAGGGTCAGATTTTCCATTAAATCGTCACTGTTTTGAGGATAAAAACCACTTGACGTGCCGTCACATCAGTGAATTTGATCAATTTTCTAAATATGACAGATTCTAATTCTATCACTCAATACTGACATTGTTTCTATATGTATCAACGTTTATGATTCAGGTTAAAAGTTAAATTAAATAAGTAAATAGATGCTAAAGGTAAGTTATTATTGGAGATTAAAAAAACATTTCAAATCATGATTTAAAACAGATTCAAATAATAAACCGAAGTCCGATCTTCAATAGTTTCCAAGATATAAGGCAGTGAAAAATGAGTATTTACCTCTGCTCTCTCGAAAACTATATGAGTTACGGCTTCGATTGAATGAGACTTTTTGTTTACCTTTCAGAGGTCATCTTAGATGTGCTTTTGTTTTCTTTTAAAAAATCAAAAAAATGTACTAAGTTAAATGTGGCGACCTTGGCCAATATTTAATTGTCAAAAACTATTAGAAATTGAAAAAAAATGTTTCATATAAAATTTTATTCTTTGTTTATATTCCATTTACTAACATAAAATTTTGTTTTTCTCGGAAACAGTTGAAGATCAGATCTATGTTGATTAACCTTTTTTACTCATTTTCGTCAGTACTATATGCCCTTAATTTGTTTTACCTTCCGTCACCTAAGCACGTTTTAGAGTTCCTACAATACGAATTTACTGTTTTTATGATGATGTCTGTGTCTGTGTGTGTGTGTGTGTTTGTGTTTGTGTGTGTGACATAAATTTCTCCTTCGATAACTCCAATACTACAATACTATAATTCTTTCATATTCCTGCTTCGTACAGCCATATGAAGAGAAAAGTACCCTAATTTGAAATTTTTTAACAGTATTTCTTGAAAAAACGTTGTTAAATATCATTTTTTGACCTTTTATGTTACTATAAATAAAATAATATGTTATTCTCTATTCGATTTAATTATATTTTTTTCTTCATATTCAATGAATTTAGAGATAAAGAATTATAAAGAAATAACTTGCACCCTAATGTTGCTAAAAGATGCACCATGGAAACAGAATATTCAAATATTACTAATTGACAGATGTCAATGTCAAATCAAATTTATATAATATCTTTGTGAAATGATTTTACTGGAAATATAAAAATAGAAAATAATTTAAAGTGGCAAAAACAAATCATATAAGGTAATACAACAGATTATAGCTATAAGCCAATTCAGCAGATTATTATGTTATAAATATAATGGTATATGTTTATATTTTTTACTTCTTATTTTAAGAAACATAATGTTCTTTTTAGGAGTAGTTCAATTCAGTTCAGTACGAGGTAAGATCTGTTCATTTCTCCCCTAACAAGAAAACGGCCATAGAATAGTGCAAAAAAATCTGTGTTGAATTTGTACAAAATACGTAGAATTGACGGAAGGCATTGTGCTGGCCACATCAGAATTTTTTAACTGTCAGTTTTGAAGATTTAGAACCAGTTCTGTTCAGAAAATTGGATAATTCACTGTTGTGACGCATTTCATGTTGTTTGACATTTAAAACAGTGATGATCTGATGCAAAAACTGACCGTTTGACATGAGCTTTATGCAAAAGAAAATTTAGCTGTTAAAATGCTATTATATCAAAACAAATTGAAGCTACTATTAACTCATTGACTGGTACTATTTACTCTTAATCAGGGGTGATTATGCTATAACTAAAATAACAAATTCAGTTGTTTTTTAGTTTTACCAATGTATTTTTAAATGATGGCCATGATAATTAGTTAGTTAGGGTGACTAAAATATTAAGTAAATACTACCAGGTAATTATGTGTAGCACTATCTGTATCTACAGATATGGTGAAGATGACTAGACAGAAGACGCGCGTCATCAACCGGAAAAAACCTTATAAAATGAAATATAACTCGTTCAAATTATTGGGTTATATTTATTTTTTAAAAAAGAAGAAAAAATATCCTTGTATTAAAGAAACATATATTAATAAATTTACAATTATTTCTGAATCAATCCTTATTCCTTCAACGGAATATAAAATTATTTGGCATAACATGGTCATTCTTAGTAGTGCCAACGTATAGTACGAAAATTATTTCAAATAATTTTATATTCTGCAAAAGGAACAACGATTGACTTAGAAATAATTATAAATAATATTAATATATACATTACTTAATACTAGTACTTTTTTTCTTTTCTTTAAAAAATAAATAATACACAATAATTTCTAGAAGTTAAATTTCATTTTATAAGGTTTTTTCAGGTTGATGACGTGCGCGTCTTCAGCCTATTCATTTTTACTATATCGAATATTAGTAACTAAATATAATCACCATGACTGGTAGTATTTAGTAACCCTAATTAACTAATTACCATAGTTATCATTTAAAAATACATGATTATGACTAAAAACAAATGTTCTGTTATTTTTGTCATAGTATTTATCTTTGTAATACTGTAATTATAAAGTCTTAAACAGAGTACAATTTGTTATATGTATCTTTTATTTATATCTGTGAGATATCACGTTCAAATAATGAAGTTAATTGCGCCAAGGAATAATTACTAATCAATATTTTGCAGATGCTCAGATAAAATTAGCTCGCACCAAATAGAAAATATTCCTTTTTCATTCGGCTAGCTCAAACGAAATTCATTTATATCAACAACAAATCTAAATTATCATCTATCATTTCATCATTTGTTACAAAAACAAAGTAATAAGATAAATATTTAATTAATATAAGAGAAACTAAAAAAATATGAATCACTAGAAAAATAAAACCTAAAGCAGATCAAAGGGAAAAATAGTGAAACCTGGAATTCTTTGTGGAAAAAAAATGGAAGGTATGAACAATAGATGTTAACGATGATAATTACACAAAAAACAACATCTTTCTGAAAAATCAAAATTTATTCATATATATTCACACAAATATACATCTGTATTTTTTCTGTAATCATCTTTAAGTACTTATATTTTATATTTAATTAAATTTGTTGATATTACAAGTTTTCTTGCCGACTTGTGCCCATACATACTTACATGCACCATAATCGACAGGTTGAAAGCAGTTATAGTTGCCGTCAGTAGTAATAGTTGACACCTTTCCCGCCGTGGAATGCAGACTAATTAGTGGGGGTAATTAAAAACTCATTAACTGGCGCCAGTTCAGACTTTCTAATGACCTTGGAATTTCAGGAATGCAGACTAATTGCTTTTTAATTGCTTTTTAATGACTACCTGGAATTTGTGGTGACGTATGTTTGCTTTCTAATGACCTTGGAATTTGTGGTGACGTATGTTTGCTTTCTATTGACCTGTTTTAATGACTTTTTAATTGCTTTTTAATGACTTCCTGGAATTTGTGGTGACGTATGTTTACTTTCTAATGACCTTGAAATTTGTGGTGACGTATGTTTGCTTTCTATTGACCTGTTTTAATGACTTTTTAATTGCTTTGTAATGACTTCCTGGAATTTGTGGTGACGTATGTTTGCTTTCTAATGACCCAGGAATTTGTGGTGATGTATGTTTGCTTTAGATATTTGTTTGATTTGATATATGCTTGCAGTAACAAGAACAACTAGGTAAGGTTATATTTAAATTAATTAATTATGCGCACTCTCCACGCCAACATTGAGTGCCCGTGAGGTGACGCCTGATAAGCGCCCGCACGGTACAAATATTCCATCATTACCGATATCTGTGTATGAAGCTGATTGGCACACCCAGTAATGAATAATATGCTGTGATGAAATATTTATTTAGATATTTGTTTGATTTGATATATGCTTGTAATTAAGCTGAGAAGATGTTTATTATTAAATTTAATTATGTCGCGGGCATCCGTACCGACACGCAGAGGGACCGCCGAAACGACGCACCGCTGGACCGCGAGCATGACATAGATTATTATAAATCTAAAAATTATTACTGTTGATCAAAAAGCAATAAATAAATTTCACCCTAATTGGCGGAAACGAGAAATTGGCATAGCTTAGTTTACAAATAAAAACAGGCGTAGAAGCGAAGTTAGGACGAAGTTTATATCCATGGAATATTCCCAAAGATAAATAAATATTTTACCAATAGCAACACGTCGGTTTGGCGTACTACTCCGTACACCAAATGCATGTCGGTGTATTCTTGGTTAGTGAAAGTGACAGGAATTTCTAAATATCAAAATACTACGCCGCTAATTAGGAATTCAACGTCGATATGACAACTGACAAATATTGCTTTTGGAACAACTTGATTTCTGGATTGTAACTTAATAAGAATTGTAATCGGGCGACTTTGCAGTTCCATAACTTTTATAACTCGACAGATAAAGCAAAATAAATTTCAAATACCTACTCCTTAGTAAAAATAGCATTTTTCTTGTTTAAAATAATATGTATTTCATGATCTAACTGTGACAAAGCGTCAGGTTAGATATGTTGGAAGTTTTGAAAATAATCCATGTTTTAGTTTTCTAATATTTCAGAAAATAAAATTTAATATGATTTTTTTTTTAAAATGAGTGCGATTATATCTAATCATTGCTTTTGTTCCTCGAATCCGGGTTTTGAGAGTTCGTTAACTATTCGACGTTGGACATACGGTTCTAATATGCATTCAATTATGTTTCATTAATTTTTGGACGATTGGCAAATACAATAAATAATAACCACAAACGCAAAAATTTAAAAATATTTGAGAAGTGTTATAGCTATTGCTACGAAGATATAGAAATTTTGAATTTATTTTTAAAATTATGAAGTTTTAACGACATTATTACTGCTGATTAAAAAGCAATAAATAAATTTCGTCATGATTGGCGGAAAACGAGAAATTGACAGCTTACTAGCTACATATGTTAACAAATAAAACACGCGTAGAAGTGAAGTTAGAACGAAGCTTATATCCATGGAATATACCAAAAGATAAATAAATATTTTTAAATGTTTATTAGTTTATTAATAATTTGTAACAAAATACTAAATTACGTGCAGTTTAATAATAAAAAATGTATATAAAAATAATTACATTAGTATATTTTATCAACATACTGCTCCTAAAATAAATTAAACAAATGTGAAAAGCAAACTCACCCAAAATTTTCAATTTTAAATTGAATCCGAGTATACATTCGTGGATTCATCAATTTCTACTTTAAAATGAACCGACTATATTGTTTGTTGTCGGTATGCTTGTTAAGAATGTATGACGCCTAAGTCTGCAAAGTAACAGAGACTCAGTTTTCTCCAAGTATTCATATTCTTGTATCGTCTGAAATTACAAAATATTAAGATACAATTTTTGAATGTTCAATTTTGTAACAGAATTACTAAGTTACGTATAGTTTAACGATAAAAATGTATAATAAATATATTAGTATAATAATTTATCAACAAAGTGCTGCTGAAATAAATTAAACAAATGTGAAAAGCAAAACTCACCCAAGTTTTCAATTTTAAAATGAATCTGAGTATACATACGAGGTTTCAGCAATTTCTATTGTAAATCATTGCGACTATATTTTTCTGTTCCCGGAATTCAAATTTTGAAACTCAATAAGAAATGTGTATGTTATGTTAACGAGTAAGAGAAGTTTTATGGCTATTGCTACAAAGATATAGAAATTTTGAATTTATTTTTAAAATTGAAGTCTTAACGACATTATTACTGCTGATTAAAAAGCAATAAATTTCGTCATGATTGGCGGAAAACGAGAAATTGACAGCTTAGTAGCTACATATGTTAACAAATAAAACACGCGTAGAAGCGAAGTTAGGACGAAGTTTATATCCATGGAATATACCAAAAGATAAATAAATATTTTAAATGTTTATTAGTTTATTAATAATTTGTAACAGAATACTAAATTACGTGCAGTTTAATAATAAAAATGTATATAAAAATAATTACATTAGTATACTTTATCAACATTTTGCTCCTGAAATAAATTAAACAAATGTGAAAAACAAACTCACCCAAAATTTTCAATTTTAAATTGAACCCGAGTATACATTCGTGGATTCATCAATTTCTACTTTTTAATGAACCGACTATATTGTTTGTTGTCGGTATGCTTGTTAAGAATGTATGACGCCTAAGTCTGCAAAGTAACTGAGACTCAGGTTTCTCCAAGTATTCATATTCTTGTATCGTCTGAAATTACAAATATTAAGATACAATTTTGATTTATAACTCGAAAATTATAATACACGTAATATTTTTTCTTGGCATTATTTTCTTGAATATTAAACAAATTTCAAAAAACTTAAGTATTTCGAAAATATATTTTTAGAAGATTATTACTTTTTCATAATTTTTCTGAAATACTTGACAGTCGTTTAGAAATTTATAAACATATTTGTAGATGAATATTAAATTTTAATTTCTGATGAAGTTTACTGTATCCCTGCACAATTCCTGGAAATTTACGGGGGATTATTTCTCGGGGAGTACGACCAGGTATATATGGATATTACTTAATGTCATGGCCATCAAAATTTCCACAAAACTTACTTTGTATTATTTTTCGGGAATGTGTAACTTTCTACTTGTGATAAATAAATATTTGTTTTAAAATAGATCGGGAAATATGCCCATAATATAATGTTAATACCATCAGTCTTTATCAAAAACTAGTAGACCGATATATACAAGGAGAAACAATTTGTGACAACTATTTAAATAATAAAATTAATATTATAGAGTTTCTTATGAAAATAAAAACTATTCAACTATAAATTTGATAGCGAAGCTAATAAATTCTTCGAAGAAGTTATTCAAATTTTTTTTTTTTGACTTCTTGGTGTTTCAATACTTAAATTGTTACAAGATATAAGGTCGTGATAGAAGCCAAATATTTGAAGATATAAGAAGCTGACAACTATAAATAATTGAAATTTTATCAATAATATAAATTTTAAATATGAATATTTATAAATTATTTTAATTACTTAACTTGTATTCTGTCGTAAATTAACATAGTATCAAAAATATTACAAAATAAATCTGTAATTTTATCAGAATGTGTCAATATTTTGAGAAACATTCATTCTTTTTGAGAAACAGTCATTCTTTTTGAAAGATTATCGTTTAAACGATTTTAAACAAATGTTATGTTTGGCACAAGAAAATCATAATAATAAAAATGCAATACAGTTTTAAATGATATTTTCGCGTGTTTAAACTGCAAAGGTAATTATTACAAAATTCTTTGTCTCCGGAAATAAATTTCAACTTTTAAATGAATGCTAGTATATCCAATTTTCCAAATTTCAGATTTAAAATGAGCAGCCATTTCTAAATATCAAATTACTACGCCGCTGATTACAAATTCAGCGTCGATATGACAACTGTCAAATATTGCTTTAGGAGCAATTTGATTTTTAGATTTAAATATCAGTAATTTTGTGAATATGAACTCGTAAATATAATTATTCAAATACATTCCAAATATAGGTATAAATAAATTTTACTAATATTTATTGATTTTTTAATTACTTAACTTAAAATAAACAGTTCTGAAGTGTTTGTCACTGTCCAATCCAAGTTTATGCTATTCACATAACCCAGCAATATTTTCAAACATGCCGCTGGCAAGTTTCCAAAAATTACTTCGTACAATCATCTGAGTGTTGGGATGATGAAGATTCTTCCACTTATAATTCGGAAATCGGAAAATATACCTATAATATAATAATTAGTCACATTGTGCCGGATGTGAAAGAAAATAATATAACAACGCGTCAGGTTAAATATGTTGAAAGTTTTGAAAATAATCCATGTTTTAGTTTTCTAATATTTCAGAAATAGCTACATACCCAATCGGTTATTAATGACCAAATTTTTCATGTTTATTATATTTTCACTTATTTTTGGGAAATTTAAAAATGTTTATTAATAATTTGTAACAGAACTAATAAATTACGTGCAAGTTTAATAATAAAAATGTATTTAAAAATAATTACATTAGTATACTTTACCAACATACTGTTCCTAAAATAAATGAATCCGAGTATACATTCGTGGAATCATCATTTTGTACTTTAAATTGATTCGACTATATTGTTTGCTATCGGTGAATGTGTGACGCATAATGTTTTGTCTGAAATTAAAAAATATTAAGATACAATTTTATAAAATAATATTCAATCAATCATATATAAAGAAATGTTAATATTTTATCCTAATTTAATTAAGAATGATTTAATATCAAATATGTATTATGTACCTAGTAATGGGGTTATTTCACATTTCCTCTTGAAAGAATAGATCAAATTAAATATGTAGGTGTATGTTTACACTTTACAAGTATTTAGAATCAGAGATATGATTTTAAAAGTTGTTTTAAATATTTGAACGCTGACGTCACGGCATACGTCACACTGTGTCGAATACGGGTAGCAGCTCTCTAGCGGATGTATTTTGAACTACGAGTGTTTGAGTTCTCACGTGTCAGCTTGATTTGCCAACATCAACATATTGTTAACAAAAAACATATTTTATACAACTTTTGCTATTTATTTTAATAAATATTTATTTACATACCTTAACTCTGCTGTCACATGTCACAATTTTAGGGGTATATTGTTTATTACAACAACAAACGGATATCACGTGGACTGTTGTGTTCGTGTGTGAGAGGAATGCTAAATAGCTACGTATAACTTATCCATGCTAATGTCGTTTTAATGTGTTTCAGTACTTAGACTGTTACAAAATATAAGATCGTAACAGAAGCCGAATATTTATTTTGTCGCTTGTTTTGCTGCATGTAAAAATATGGCGCACAAATTCAAATATCATTTGTAATATTTGAATATATTTTCAATGAAAATTAATGAATTACGTAAAAATAACATAAAATATTTGTACTTGAGTTCACTTGCGTGGAGTATCCTACTAAAATTAAATTATGTATGTAATTAATACCATTGAGAGTTTATTTTCTATTTATTATTTATCTGACACTGCATTCAATATATCAGTATAATATAAAATAATAATAATAATAATATATAATAATTAATATCCTTATTACTTTCTGTACATTCACATTTATTAATTTTACAGTAAGTTTTTATACAAAGCAAAACTTTTTGCAATTAGGTTAGGTTTGGTTAGGTTAGGCTAATTGCAGCTTTTATATTATAAGTTTTGCAATTAGGTTAGGCTAGGTTAGGTTAATTGCAGTTAGGTTAGGTTAGTCTAATTAGCCTAACCTACCCTAACCTAACCTAGCGCAATTAGACTAACCTAACCTAACTGCAATTAACCTAACCTAGCCTAACCTAATTGCAAAACTTATAATATAAAAGCTGCAATTAGCCTAACCTAACCAAACCTAACCTAATTGCAAAAAGTTTTGCTTTGTATAAAAACTTACTGTAAAATTAATAAATGTGAATGTACAGAAAGTAATAAGGATATTAATTATTATATATTATTATTATTATTATTTTATATTATACTGATATATTGAATGCAGTGTCAGATAAATAATAAATAGAAAATAAACTCTCAATGGTATTAATTACATACATAATTTAATTTTAGTAGGATACTCCACGCAAGTGAACTCAAGTACAAATATTTTATGTTATTTTTACGTAATTCATTAATTTTCATTGAAAATATATTCAAATATTACAAATGATATTTGAATTTGTGCGCCATATTTTTACATGCAGCAAAACAAGCGACAAAATAAATATTCGGCTTCTGTTACGATCTTATATTTTGTAACAGTCTAAGTACTGAAACAAATTAAAACGACATTAGCATGGATAAGTTATACGTAGCTATTTAGCATTCCTCTCACACACGAACACAACAGTCCACGTGATATCCGTTTGTTGTTGTAATAAACAATATACCCCTAAAATGGTGACATGTGACAGCAGAGTTAAGGTATGTAAATAAATATTTATTAAAATAAATAGCAAAAGTTGTATAAAATATGTTTTTTGTTAACAATATGTTGATGTTGGCAAATCAAGCTGACACGTGAGAACTCAAACACTCGTAGTTCAAAATACATCCGCTAGAGAGCTGCTACCCGTATTCGACACAGTGTGACGTATGCCGTGACGTTAGGTTAGTCTAATTAGCCTAACCTACCCTAACCTAACCTAGCGCAATTAGACTAACCTAACCTAACTGCAATTAACCTAACCTAGCCTAACCTAATTGCAAAACTTATAATATAAAAGCTGCAATTAGCCTAACCTAACCAAACCTAACCTAATTGCAAAAAGTTTTGCTTTGTATAAAAACTTACTGTAAAATTAATAAATGTGAATGTACAGAAAGTAATAAGGATATTAATTATTATATATTATTATTATTATTATTTTATATTATACTGATATATTGAATGCAGTGTCAGATAAATAATAAATAGAAAATAAACTCTCAATGGTATTAATTACATACATAATTTAATTTTAGTAGGATACTCCACGCAAGTGAACTCAAGTACAAATATTTTATGTTATTTTTACGTAATTCATTAATTTTCATTGAAAATATATTCAAATATTACAAATGATATTTGAATTTGTGCGCCATATTTTTACATGCAGCAAAACAAGCGACAAAATAAATATTCGGCTTCTGTTACGATCTTATATTTTGTAACAGTCTAAGTACTGAAACAAATTAAAACGACATTAGCATGGATAAGTTATACGTAGCTATTTAGCATTCCTCTCACACACGAACACAACAGTCCACGTGATATCCGTTTGTTGTTGTAATAAACAATATACCCCTAAAATTGTGACATGTGACAGCAGAGTTAAGGTATGTAAATAAATATTTATTAAAATAAATAGCAAAAGTTGTATAAAATATGTTTTTTGTTAACAATATGTTGATGTTGGCAAATCAAGCTGACACGTGAGAACTCAAACACTCGTAGTTCAAAATACATCCGCTAGAGAGCTGCTACCCGTATTCGACACAGTGTGACGTATGCCGTGACGTCAGCGTTCAAATATTTAAAACAACTTTTAAAATCATATCTCTGATTCTAAATACTTGTAAAGTGTAAACATACACCTACATATTTAATTTGATCTATTCTTTCAAGAGGAAATGTGAAATAACCCCATTACTAGGTACATAATACATATTTGATATTAAATCATTCTTAATTAAATTAGGATAAAATATTAACATTTCTTTATATATGATTGATTGAATATTATTTTATAAAATTGTATCTTAATATTTTTTAATTTCAGACAAAACATTATGCGTCACACATTCACCGATAGCAAACAATATAGTCGAATCAATTTAAAGTACAAAATGATGATTCCACGAATGTATACTCGGATTCATTTATTTTAGGAACAGTATGTTGGTAAAGTATACTAATGTAATTATTTTTAAATACATTTTTATTATTAAACTTGCACGTAATTTATTAGTTCTGTTACAAATTATTAATAAACATTTTTAAATTTCCCAAAAATAAGTGAAAATATAATAAACATGAAAAATTTGGTCATTAATAACCGATTGGGTATGTAGCTATTTCTGAAATATTAGAAAACTAAAACATGGATTATTTTCAAAACTTTCAACATATTTAACCTGACGCGTTGTTATATTATTTTCTTTCACATCCGGCACAATGTGACTAATTATTATATTATAGGTATATTTTCCGATTTCCGAATTATAAGTGGAAGAATCTTCATCATCCCAACACTCAGATGATTGTACGAAGTAATTTTTGGAAACTTGCCAGCGGCATGTTTGAAAATATTGCTGGGTTATGTGAATAGCATAAACTTGGATTGGACAGTGACAAACACTTCAGAACTGTTTATTTTAAGTTAAGTAATTAAAAAATCAATAAATATTAGTAAAATTTATTTATACCTATATTTGGAATGTATTTGAATAATTATATTTACGAGTTCATATTCACAAAATTACTGATATTTAAATCTAAAAATCAAATTGCTCCTAAAGCAATATTTGACAGTTGTCATATCGACGCTGAATTTGTAATCAGCGGCGTAGTAATTTGATATTTAGAAATGGCTGCTCATTTTAAATCTGAAATTTGGAAAATTGGATATACTAGCATTCATTTAAAAGTTGAAATTTATTTCCGGAGACAAAGAATTTTGTAATAATTACCTTTGCAGTTTAAACACGCGAAAATATCATTTAAAACTGTATTGCATTTTTATTATTATGATTTTCTTGTGCCAAACATAACATTTGTTTAAAATCGTTTAAACGATAATCTTTCAAAAAGAATGACTGTTTCTCAAAAAGAATGAATGTTTCTCAAAATATTGACACATTCTGATAAAATTACAGATTTATTTTGTAATATTTTTGATACTATGTTAATTTACGACAGAATACAAGTTAAGTAATTAAAATAATTTATAAATATTCATATTTAAAATTTACATTATTGATAAAATTTCAATTATTTATAGTTGTCAGCTTCTTATATCTTCAAATATTTGGCTTCTATCACGACCTTATATCTTGTAACAATTTAAGTATTGAAACACCAAGAAGTCAAAAAAAAAAAATTTGAATAACTTCTTCGAAGAATTTATTAGCTTCGCTATCAAATTTATAGTTGAATAGTTTTTATTTTCATAAGAAACTCTATAATATTAATTTTATTATTTAAATAGTTGTCACAAATTGTTTCTCCTTGTATATATCGGTCTACTAGTTTTTGATAAAGACTGATGGTATTAACATTATATTATGGGCATATTTCCCGATCTATTTTAAAACAAATATTTATTTATCACAAGTAGAAAGTTACACATTCCCGAAAAATAATACAAAGTAAGTTTTGTGGAAATTTTGATGGCCATGACATTAAGTAATATCCATATATACCTGGTCGTACTCCCCGAGAAATAATCCCCCGTAAATTTCCAGGAATTGTGCAGGGATACAGTAAACTTCATCAGAAATTAAAATTTAATATTCATCTACAAATATGTTTATAAATTTCTAAACGACTGTCAAGTATTTCAGAAAAATTATGAAAAAGTAATAATCTTCTAAAAATATATTTTCGAAATACTTAAGTTTTTTGAAATTTGTTTAATATTCAAGAAAATAATGCCAAGAAAAAATATTACGTGTATTATAATTTTCGAGTTATAAATCAAAATTGTATCTTAATATTTGTAATTTCAGACGATACAAGAATATGAATACTTGGAGAAACCTGAGTCTCAGTTACTTTGCAGACTTAGGCGTCATACATTCTTAACAAGCATACCGACAACAAACAATATAGTCGGTTCATTAAAAAGTAGAAATTGATGAATCCACGAATGTATACTCGGGTTCAATTTAAAATTGAAAATTTTGGGTGAGTTTGTTTTTCACATTTGTTTAATTTATTTCAGGAGCAAAATGTTGATAAAGTATACTAATGTAATTATTTTTATATACATTTTTATTATTAAACTGCACGTAATTTAGTATTCTATTACAAATTATTAATAAACTAATAAACATTTAAAATATTTATTTATCTTTTGGTATATTCCATGGATATAAACTTCGTCCTAACTTCGCTTCTACGCGTGTTTTATTTGTTAACATATGTAGCTACTAAGCTGTCAATTTCTCGTTTTCCGCCAATCATGACGAAATTTATTGCTTTTTAATCAGCAGTAATAATGTCGTTAAGACTTCAATTTTAAAAATAAATTCAAAATTTCTATATCTTTGTAGCAATAGCCATAAAACTTTTCTTACTCGTTAACATAACATACACATTTCTTATTGAGTTTCAAAATTTGAATTCCGGGAACAGAAAAATATAGTCGCAATGATTTACAATAGAAATTGCTGAAACCTCGTATGTATACTCAGATTCATTTTAAAATTGAAAACTTGGGTGAGTTTTGCTTTTCACATTTGTTTAATTTATTTCAGCAGCACTTTGTTGATAAATTATTATACTAATATATTTATTATACATTTTTATCGTTAAACTATACGTAACTTAGTAATTCTGTTACAAAATTGAACATTCAAAAATTGTATCTTAATATTTTGTAATTTCAGACGATACAAGAATATGAATACTTGGAGAAAACTGAGTCTCTGTTACTTTGCAGACTTAGGCGTCATACATTCTTAACAAGCATACCGACAACAAACAATATAGTCGGTTCATTTTAAAGTAGAAATTGATGAATCCACGAATGTATACTCGGATTCAATTTAAAATTGAAAATTTTGGGTGAGTTTGCTTTTCACATTTGTTTAATTTATTTTAGGAGCAGTATGTTGATAAAATATACTAATGTAATTATTTTTATATACATTTTTTATTATTAAACTGCACGTAATTTAGTATTTTGTTACAAATTATTAATAAACTAATAAACATTTAAAAATATTTATTTATCTTTTGGTATATTCCATGGATATAAGCTTCGTTCTAACTTCACTTCTACGCGTGTTTTATTTGTTAACATATGTAGCTAGTAAGCTGTCAATTTCTCGTTTTCCGCCAATCATGACGAAATTTATTTATTGCTTTTTAATCAGCAGTAATAATGTCGTTAAAACTTCATAATTTTAAAAATAAATTCAAAATTTCTATATCTTCGTAGCAATAGCTATAACACTTCTCAAATATTTTTAAATTTTTGCGTTTGTGGTTATTATTTATTGTATTTGCCAATCGTCCAAAAATTAATGAAACATAATTGAATGCATATTAGAACCGTATGTCCAACGTCGAATAGTTAACGAACTCTCAAAACCCGGATTCGAGGAACAAAAGCAATGATTAGATATAATCGCACTCATTTTAAAAAAAAAATCATATTAAATTTTATTTTCTGAAATATTAGAAAACTAAAACATGGATTATTTTCAAAACTTCCAACATATCTAACCTGACGCTTTGTCACAGTTAGATCATGAAATACATATTATTTTAAACAAGAAAAATGCTATTTTTACTAAGGAGTAGGTATTTGAAATTTATTTTGCTTTATCTGTCGAGTTATAAAAGTTATGGAACTGCAAAGTCGCCCGATTACAATTCTTATTAAGTTACAATCCAGAAATCAAGTTGTTCCAAAAGCAATATTTGTCAGTTGTCATATCGACGTTGAATTCCTAATTAGCGGCGTAGTATTTTGATATTTAGAAATTCCTGTCACTTTCACTAACCAAGAATACACCGACATGCATTTGGTGTACGGAGTAGTACGCCAAACCGACGTGTTGCTATTGGTAAAATATTTATTTATCTTTGGGAATATTCCATGGATATAAACTTCGTCCTAACTTCGCTTCTACGCCTGTTTTTATTTGTAAACTAAGCTATGCCAATTTCTCGTTTCCGCCAATTAGGGTGAAATTTATTTATTGCTTTTTGATCAACAGTAATAATTTTTAGATTTATAATAATCTATGTCATGCTCGCGGTCCAGCGGTGCGTCGTTTCGGCGGTCCCTCTGCGTGTCGGTACGGATGCCCGCGACATAATTAAATTTAATAATAAACATCTTCTCAGCTTAATTACAAGCATATATCAAATCAAACAAATATCTAAATAAATATTTCATCACAGCATATTATTCATTACTGGGTGTGCCAATCAGCTTCATACACAGATATCGGTAATGATGGAATATTTGTACCGTGCGGGCGCTTATCAGGCGTCACCTCACGGGCACTCAATGTTGGCGTGGAGAGTGCGCATAATTAATTAATTTAAATATAACCTTACCTAGTTGTTCTTGTTACTGCAAGCATATATCAAATCAAACAAATATCTAAAGCAAACATACATCACCACAAATTCCTGGGTCATTAGAAAGCAAACATACGTCACCACAAATTCCAGGAAGTCATTACAAAGCAATTAAAAAGTCATTAAAACAGGTCAATAGAAAGCAAACATACGTCACCACAAATTTCAAGGTCATTAGAAAGTAAACATACGTCACCACAAATTCCAGGAAGTCATTAAAAAGCAATTAAAAAGTCATTAAAACAGGTCAATAGAAAGCAAACATACGTCACCACAAATTCCAAGGTCATTAGAAAGCAAACATACGTCACCACAAATTCCAGGTAGTCATTAAAAAGCAATTAAAAAGCAATTAGTCTGCATTCCTGAAATTCCAAGGTCATTAGAAAGTCTGAACTGGCGCCAGTTAATGAGTTTTTAATTATCCCCACTAATTAGTCTGCATTCCACGGCGGGAAAGGTGTCAACTATTACTACTGCCGTCAAATAGGTATGGACTGCAGATTTCCATAATGTTACCATTCAGCTGCAATGTTGAAAATACTAATGCTAGATTTATAAAGAATAAAAGAATGAAAACGTATGTAACAATTTATACAGACGTAAGCCGTAACATGACGTACCGTGCCGTAACGTGTCAAAAACTTAAAGATCGTCAACTTTTATCTTTCTACTACGGCACGTTGCGATATTACGAAAATTATTAATGCGCCCTGCGCTATAGTCTGTTTTTGTGTGGCTAGGTAATATGTGTCAAAGTTTAGCTAATATATTAAATTGAAATAAATATAAAAAATACTTCATTACGAATAGTGTGTTTTGTGTGACTGTGACTGAGATGCGTCAAGTGTCAAAGTTTAGATTATTATATTAAATGGAAATATAATAAAATATATAGTGTATTACGAATAAAATAACCTGTTAAATGCAAATCTGACGTACACTTGTATCGACAGAGCATGAGCATACTTTTTACGAAAATGTACCGTAAAAGTTCTGTATAAAATAGCTTAGAAAAATTACGCGTTACGATACGTCACAGTACGCCACGGCACGGTACGTTACGTTACGGCTTACGCTGTATAAATCCACCATAAGTTATGTAGAAGCGGCAACACCGCAGGGCAAGGGACACGGCGTGGGGAAGGGAAAAAGTTCATCATTCCATGCTTATTGACGGTGACCATAGTGCAATCTACATATTTTGGAATGTGCAATTTATACCAGCATTTTTGTTTTTGCCATATAGAAGGTGTGTTATCATGGTAAAGATAGGTTTTTCATTCTATTATTTATATTCTAGCATTGTATCGTAATGAAATAATTATATAATTGATATTTTTTTTGTTATATTTTCAAATAGCACAAAAGTGACTCCTGTGATGCTCTCTCCACGTTAGTTCTGAGAGCCTGTAAGGAATTGCATGGTACATGCCCTCAGCGGTACAGATATATTATTATTACCAAAGTCTGTAAATAGAATCGGATTACGCTCGCAGGAGCGCTCATTATACAAAGTCAAGGAGCCATGGCACTATCTGTAATTTCAACCTCAAGAATAATTTTTAATTAATTTTTCGTCATTTTAAATGTTAAACAACGCCTGCGTAAGTTTAATGAGAACAGCGTGGGTAGGTGAGGGATTCGAGAGCAATGGAGGGGGGGGGTGCGTTCTGAATGTGCATTTGGAGTCAAACGTCTGCTGATGCATGTTGTGTGATCTGCAGTTAGTTGTATTTCACCAACAAACGAAAGACTACGTTCCGAAGCCATATACAATGAATAAAATTAGGTCATTACGGAATAAGCCTTTTGCAGCTTTTTAAATATATGTAATCTTTAAATAAAACTCTTTGAAATTATAAACCATTACTTTACAATTTAAAATAACCTTGGACTAGGATGATAATTTGTTCTTTCTTTCATTTAAGAGGGGCCGATAAAGGGGGGGGGGGTATATTTTATACTGAGAGGCTGTACCATCAAAATGTTCCAGGAGCCACCACTGTACGTAACCATAAATAAGTAATAAGCCACGATGATATATTTATATATTTTATATATGACGAATAAGATTGTAAGTATGATGTTTTTTAATGGTGAAATACTTTTGTGAAATAATTTATATGAAATTAAATATTTTCAAACTGTTGTTCTACAATTATGATTCACTATTTATTAAATAAATATAAAACAAAATAATAATTGTTATATACAAATATAACAAGAGTTTAAAAATATTTAATTTCATACATTTATTTTATTTATTTAATTTCTTGTTATTTGAACAATATTATTTGTATAACAATTGGTGCATATTTTATCATAAATAATAAAAAATAAATAAATAAATATATCATCACGGCATATTACCCATTGCTGGGCGTGCCAATCTGCTTTGTGCACAGATGTCGGTACATGATGAAATATTTGTACCGTGTGGGCGCTTACCAGGCGTCACCTCACGGGCACTCATTGCTGGCGTGGAGAGTGCACCACAGGGATCAACTTTGTGCCATTAAAATTCAAAGTAATTTTTGGCGTCGGTCGGGATCGAACCCGGGTCCCCAAATTCGCGACCAGACACTCAGGCACGCGGCCACCGAGACCCCATAAATAATACAGAGTGTTAAAAAAAGCCTAACTCGGAGTAAGCTTGTGATGTAAGCTATGGACAGAAAAACGTATGTCTGATCATTATTCAATTCAAAAATCAAGTTGTGAAAATTTGATATGTAAAAAGAAAAGATAATATAGAAGAAAACAGAATATTACCATTCGCCGTTTTCCATTTCATTTCCATTTCTAAAATAAGATTCAAGAAGATAAGCTTTGATTTCTTTAGACAACATATTTGACAATATCTCGTGTCAAAGTGAAATTTAATTAAATACTTTTTTGCACGATCGTTTTTTTTAAATCTTTACCGATAGGGTTTTCAAGGCAGTAAGTTTTATTTACAAATTACTGATCGGTAAGTGATGTGAATCAGGAGGCGGAGGCGGTAAGTAAGTAAAGCTTACTTTCAAAATGACTACCTAGCAAAATTTATTAATATGTCGAAATAATTTTAAAATCTTGTTTTTTATAATTTTGTGCCTTGATCGTATTAAATTAAGACATATGTTTCTTTGTTCATAGCTTGCTCCGAGTTACATTTTTTTACACTATAATAAGAGCCATGGATTTATTGGTAAAATTTACGACTTTTACTACTTTTTATTTTCATACAATTACTTTCTTCTTCCATTTATTATTGATTGATGAAGATGAAATTATGAAAGGCACACAGCAGCAACACCCATGCCTTTCCCGGGATTAGAATCTGGGACACTCAGGTTGTGAAGCGAGGTTACCGCTATGCCGCCAGGGACCTGGGTGGTCCACTCAAGAAAATAAAACTCTTATTTATATAAATTATTCATTCTACGCCAATTAAAACAGTGTTTTCATTCATTTTAGTGTTAAGTATGACTGCTTTCTTTTATTACAATTAAAAAAATCTGTTGTGGCCAGCACAATACCTTCCGTCATTCTCGTGTATAATGTATAAATTCCATAATTTTTCTTACAAAAGATTCTAAATTTCCAGTAAAATTATTTCATGAACAAACTATTCAAATTGCACTTGACACTGGCAATACTGGTATCTTCTTCTTCTTTAGCTTTTCCCATTCGTTAGGGGTCGCTATTTTTGCATGACGTTCTCATTCAGTTCCTTTTCTCTCAAATCTTCCGCAATACAGTCCTTCCATCTTATCTTTGGTCTTCCTCTGTTTCTTTAACACCCTATTACTAAACTATTCATTCTTGTTCCAATATAATTCTTCATTTCTCCTCATGACATGTTCAAACCAATGTAATCGTCTTTCTTGTATCTTTCTAAAAACTTGTAACACTAGAGTTATTTTCTTACCGCATCTTTCCGTGTATTCCCCAATATCTACTTCAACATCCTCATCTCTGCCACATTAATTTACTTTTTATTGACACTGACATCTGTCAATTTGAATTATATGAATATATTACTAGTTCCCACGTTTGGCATAGCTGGCTGAATTATAAAATTTAATTTCTTTAAAATTCTTTAACTCTGTATCTATTGAATATGAAGTATAAATTGTAACCAAATCGTATAGAGAATAATATATTCTTCAAGTTATAATAACGTTAAATGTCAATAAATCAAATTTAACTGTTAAATCTTCAAATGAGACTACTTCCGGTTGACCAATTATAACCAAAATCTAATCAGTTGTTCTTCTGGATGTAAACTTGAGGAATACGAAAAAATTATAATTTTTGGAATCGTGGTATTGAAGTTATGGAATCCGGAACTTTTGTCACACACACACACACAGACACACATACATACAGACATCATCGTAAAAATGGTAAAATCGTATTATATGGACCCTAAAACGTGCTTATTCAGTAAAAACTCATCATTGAATTTTTTGACCAAAGACAATACCTTTCTTACCTAAAGGTGACGGAAGGTGAAAATTAAATAGTGTAATACCTACCATACCTCCTTGTCAAGGCCAACAAAGTCACATGACTGCTCGCGCCCTATAAGTAACAAATTTAACATTTCTTGTACACAAATAATTGAAATTGTATCTCTTCTTTCGTTCTATGAGGAATTTTGACCTACTCTTATAATATGTTCAAAATTCTTCAAATACATCGACGGTATTAGCGGTATTTCTTAAGGATATATGTAATATTAATATACCTATAATCTTAAATACATATTTAATTAATAATACAATAAGATAAAGTAAATGTACTTGTACTTCACAGAAAAATCTTTCAATAATGTTAGTAAAACTGCTGATTCTTGACACTGACATTTTGAATATCTCAACTGGTTTCCATGGAGTTGTTTGGGCAACGAGATTTATTACAACATGTTATTCTATATTATTATATACTATATCTTTAAACCAATAGGAGATAGAATACAAATTTGATATGTCAGATTGAGAATTTAATTATCTTTATTATTTGTAGTAACAAATTTTCAAAAAATGTTTAGAAAAATATTTTTTTAGAAATTACCACTTCCTGGTGTCCAATTGTTACCAGAACCTATTCAACTCTTCCCATTACTGTTAGATTGAGGAATTCGTAGTAGTTACACAGGTCTTTAGTGTTATAGAATTTGAGAAATCGTACCTCCAACATACACACACACTGACATCATCGCAAAAATGTAATAATCGGATTCTAGGAACCTTAAAACGTGCTTAATCACTAAAATTTGGATATGCTACATTTAGCATGAATACAATAGGTGCGTTCAATGAAGCTAGCAAATCGAGCAAAGCGGAAGTAAAATGTACTGAACGGCTTGCTAACTTAGCATTTGCTCGTTTTGCTAAGTAAGCAAAGCAAGCGACTATTTTCTCGCTTGTTTTGCTGCATGTAAAAATATGGCGCACAAATTCAAATATCATTTGTAATATTTGAATATATTTCAATGAAAATTAATGAATTACGTAAAAGTAACATAAAATATTTGTACTTGAGTTTACTTGCGTGGAATATCCTAATAAAATAAAATTATACACGTAATTAATACCATTGAGAGTTTATTTTCTATTTATTATTTATCTGACACTGCATTCAATATATCAAGTGTTTTATTGTATGCAAAAATTTAATATTTGAAAGTTTTCAATTTTCGTAACCTCACTGACTGACAGTCATCTGACAGTTCAATAGTAGCAAAACAAGCAGATCGTTCAATGCACGCTCTAGCAGATAGCAAATGCTAAGTAAGCATTTGCTCGATCTGCTAGCTTCATTGAACGCACCTAATGCCTCTCTTAGCGACAGGTAAAAAAGCAGACTGACACACCCAGCAATGGGTAAGTCATAATAATATATTTCTAAAGTCAATCACACTGCATGTTAAAGTTATAACTACTCGTATACGAACTCGCATTTCTCTTGTCATAGTAAGTATAATAATTTTACTGCAAGTTTTTCCTGCCTTACTTGTATATAAATAAATTTTACTTCTTAGTTAACAATAACTTATCTCCAACAATGTCAGTTGTAAATCTAAAGAAACTATTCTTCTATTACATTTAAATGAATCAGCATAACATCTATCTAGATTACACAGAGGAAACTATTCATTTAATTCAAGTATTCTGTGGGCGTGTAGGTAGGTACATGTATTTAATACACAACATATAACAGTACTTCATAATATACCTACAAATCACCTTGCTATAATTAACCTGTTTAGCATTGCACATGAAATAAACATAAGATTTCAATAGAGTAATAAATCATCATATATAAATACAAATCATGCTGCACTTTCTCGTTTATAAAGTACGGGGTAAAAATTCCACTCATTTCGTAATCAATTTTAATTGCATTTTTATGAACGCAGATAAGCTAACAATTTACCCTCTCCAAAGTCCTCGTAATAATGCGTAATAGAACATATAATGAACGATCGCTGTTTAAATTTATTGTGCTGTTCCAATTTTTATTATAGTCCTACGAAAGCCTAAACAATAGCGATAAATATCCACTATGCTACAAAAATGCTAGTTTGGGGGTTGCCCGCAACTACGCTAGAGCTGTTAAGGTAGTTATATCGTGAAACCATTTTACCCAGAATTAATTGAAATGTTAAATACATCTCAACTGAAGTTTTAAAATAATTGACCACGCTGTACCTGAGATATTTGCAATTAAATTTGGCCTTTTTAACACGTGGAGAATAGGAAATGGCAAAATAAACACAACATTTTAAATTATAACTTTTATATCCATCGACATTTAATCGAAATAGTATGTTATAGAAAACTAATTAACGGATTTTATGTAAAAATTTGAAAATTATTTACCATCCAGATTTAATTTTATTGCCTCTAGAAAATTATAATCTAAGATACGATAAATAGGTAGAATTATACTTCACAATCATGTACTAGCGTTCCAGATGGAGTATCAGTTAAGTTAACACCCGCTTGGTATTAGCGAAGAAGAGGTGATCTTTGGTTAAACGAATTTCAGACGTACATTCGAAGGAAATATTTTTTAAATTGGTGTTTCACGTGAAAAGCATGAAAACTTTAAACAGTATAATACTACTTTTGTAATTTTAAGAAAGAAATATATTTATTTGTTTTGCAGTTTCCATTTGTAGTTTAGAATTAGTATTACTCTCAAAATATCTTATTACTTTTATACCCGAATATACCAATAAATGTCTAGGTGCGACGTTTCCACAGTTATTCTTCAACATTCATACTGTAGTGTGAGTATATTGAAATACGACACTTATGTATGTGTTAGTGCGAGTGGTACAGTTCAAAAAAAAAAAACGTTTCTACGGAAAAATAAAGAAAATTCATCTGTTACAGTATTTGATGTTAGCTTTTAAGTATTTTGATGCACTATGTATATGATATAATGTTAATAAATATAAGTTATTGCAAATATAAACTGCATTAGCTTAATTTTTATTTTTAACATAGAACAAGTTTTTGAATAGGTACACTCGAGTGACAACTACCTTAACAGAAAAAAAATTGAAACCTAGTATAGTTGTATGAAGCGATATATGAAACTCATTATAAAATCAACCAATTTCCCATTATAAAGTTTTGTGACTTGCGGTAAAGGTTTCTTGAGCCATGCAGTTTTTTTCTGTCATGTACCGTACCCGAAATTTGCGTACTCTGTTCTAAATCTGTTTTACTATGTGTTGTTCCTTTGTAATATGTAAATATTTTTTTGTACTCATGCACTGAAATGTGTTGTTTCGCTTCGCCTAGGCAACGTCTGAAACGTCAATTTCCCAGGTCTCCAACAGATAAGTGACCGGGAAATGTTGGAAAAAACACTCCTATATCTAAAGCATTTCTTAAGGTACTATATTTATAAAACTTTGATATGGCCAGCACATTACTTTCCGTCAACCTGTATATTATGTAAAAATTCCATAGGGCGTGAGCAGTCATGTGACTATTCTGACCTTGGCAATCAGATATGTGGACCCGTATCAGAATGACAGCTATTAATTTTGTAACTGACAAATGTAATAATTTTTCATTCAAAATTTCATTTGTTATTATATGATTCCTTTTCTCGGCAACTAAATTCCACACTCCTGATAACAAATAAACCACATGAAATAAGAAAATCATGAAATTTTGAATGAAAAATTATGACCATTTGTCAGTTATGGACATAATTAATTGCTGTCATTGTGACACGAGCCCCCATATCTGCTTGCCAAGGTCAGCAAAGTCACGTGACTGTTCGCGCCCTATACATAAATTTTCTTGCAAAAGATCCTATATTATTTCTTAAACAAACTATGCAAATTGCACTTGATGTCTCAGCATCACAGGCGGAGTATTTTGGTGCCAATTCAAAAAGTATACTTTTAAATTGCTACTGCACTTAATATATACAGAAATATGAACAGAAAATGATATTTAATAATACTGTAGAATGTACTTATTTGAATTTCAGAAGAAAAAAGATATGTTCTTTTTTTTTGCAATACCTCATTCAGTGTGAATTTTTTCAATACGGTCCCATTTCTTGATTCCTTCAACTTCGAATAATTTATGAGACCTGACCGCTGCTACCCAACCTTCCATAAAAGGTTGCAAACCGTCAGTTTCATATATATCGCTTCATAAACTATACTATAGCTTACAAAACTATCCGTATCCTGCATACCTGAAAACAGGTAATGAAATTGGTGTTGCAATCGATCATCCGAACCGGGTAATAGAACCCATATTCAGATTCATATTTTAAAGATTTTATTATTTGTTTTATGTTTAGTGTTTGGAATCCTAATTACATCAATTTTAGGGTTACAACTCAAGAGGAATGAATTGATTTGTTGTTGTGTTGGAAATTGATTCTTTTTTTTTGGCTAATCATGGGCGTTTTCCTGGCAGCACGGTTGTCAAACTGTTTCATAACGACGAATGGGATGCACCTGTAATAGTTTTACCTTTTTCCAAATAGTCGATAAAGATTATTCCTTCCGAAACCAGGGGCGGCTCGTTAATGAGGCCGCACGCCCCCTACCAGAAAACGGAAAAAAAAACTTTTTATTTGGTTTCATAAATTAAGAATATAATTTAATCATATATGTAGTAAAGCACAAAGCGGTTTTATTGTAATAACAATAATGATAATAATAAAAAAATATTTTCCGAGACAATACAGTATGGAAACTTCAGGTACGCGTAACATAAGTAGTTAATAGTTAAATTTAAAATATTTAAACTAGCCGCGAGATGTACTACCGACTGCGGTAAAAATTTGGCCGCTCAGCGAAAGAAAGCCCCAGAACAGAATTCCTACTCGCCGTATCGCAATTTATATCTGCGAAAGACAGAAGAGCTGAATTTACTTTTAAGAAGTGATTTAAATTTCTTCATCCACTTGCTAAGTTTAAGTAAAAAATATAGTCTTATTTTTTTTAATTGCTGCGGTCCTCCGGTTGAAAAGACACGAGCTGCCACTGTGCGAATCCGAAAAGACTATCATTATTATTATTAAATATTGTCAATACTTTCTACATACAAATATTACAATAAAAATAAGTTTTGCGATATTATTTTAACAATATGAAAGATAACGATACATGTCAAATTAAACATGACACTTGACATGTTGTACGTGGATTAAGCAAGCTACATATCGAAAGCACTTTCCTAATTTCGAGGACGGAAATAATGAAAATTCTAATTAAAATATTATTAATTAAAGATGTAAATGACAGAAGTGTTTCAAGTGAAGCAAAAAAATTCTTCCTATAACATTTTTTTGTAAAATCAAAAATAAAGATTTTTATTCCCTCTTGTACATAGTGTATATCTAATTATTTTAAAATATCGAATTTGTTCATCTTGATTCTTACTAAACGCATTTCCATGAAAATGAATCATTTTTAATATACCTACTTACAATTCGTATAAAGTGCAGGTTAGGGATTATGAGTCAAATTAGAACTTATATTTTACAGCTTATTGTTCTGGTAAAGTACACTTCAAATTAAATCTTAATCATCATTTATAAACCGGTATTAGTTGGTTAAGTTTTTGTCAAGTCCTATAGTCAAATATAGAAATTTTAACATTATTTCCATTAACATATTGTAATAAGGCCTGTACAAAATAAATAACTTTTTATAATCTTTTCCAAATTATAGTTTCAGGAATCATATTTCAATTTGTTATCTTTGTTTCTGTTTAGAAATAGTTATCATCTTCTATTAACTGACTGTTTTGTTTAGCTGTCAGTGACCTTTGATAGTTATTTGTTGACAATTAAGTCTTTAAATTATTAAGCATATGTGAGCGAGACTCAGAACACCATGGGTGCCATATGATAAGACTTCACCCTGCACCCCTAAGATAATCCTCTCACGAAGGTAACGCTTGTTTTAAGTAGTCTGTCTTAGAAACTGAAGCGGAAGCCATGTAGTCTCGAGTTTTAGGTTGAGCGCGTATTAGATGCTAGTACGCAAGGTTATAATAATGTAACAGTTTAGTTTATGTGTTTCATTATATTTAGTGTAATCAATAATAATAATAAGTTTAGTGTGAGTATTAATCATGTAAATAAAGAAAAAATAGTTTAAATACCAAATAATGTCTGTGTCCATAATGTAAGTGTTCATCTGTCATCAAAGACATTATATAAATCAGTATATTTCAACAAAGGTAGCATATCGAACGAATTGGATATGACGTTATATTATGCTTCTTTAAAATGGAGAGGGTATTTCCAGCATCCGCATCCACTAATAAAAGCAGATATGTCCGTCCCTACCTAAGATCTTTTTCAGATGGCATGTATAAAAATGTCACTCAATCTTGTAAAGGGATTATCGCATCAAATATTAATATTATATTTCAAGATTTTTGGAGATAAGTACGTTTTGAGGTCCACAGAAAATGAAAAATTTGATTTATGTTGATGTCTGTGTAAATATTTCACATGAATGACAGAATGAGTTGTGAATTTAAAATGTGACGTTGGTAACACAGTCTGTAAAGTGTATGTCAGGTGTCATTAAAAGTAAACGAGCAATTTGTGCTTGACAGCTACATATTGACAAAGCATTAAATTTTGTGATAAAAATTATATAAAATACAGTGAAGTGGTGCAAATATTGGAGAAAACTTTTGGTAATGAAGCTACGAATATGTCGAAATCAATGGTTAATGTATGGTTACAAACGTTTTTTCTATAAGGCCGTGACCGTGAAGATATGGAAGATGAGAGCCGGGCATCCCCGCATATTTACCACCGATGAAAATGTCGTAAAAATTAACGATATTGTGTTTAGTATTCGCCGAATTACTTTAAGGGAGGTTAATGAGATATCCGAACAAAACGAAAAGAATTGTTGGCAAGGAGAACAGATTGAAAACGACAATATTAATATTGATGAATAAATTATTAATTTTTTGAATAAATGAAAATTCTCGTTATTTTTTATCAAACCTCGTATTAGCATTTTTAAATTTCAGTAGGTATGTATATTGATTAAATCATCCTTCTTCATCGTTGACACATTACAATCAATCACCAAATCACTCCCCTCAAATACTTGCATTTATCAACATTCAACACCAGATTATCATTTCAACTATTTATACATGCATTCTTTCTATCATTTCTCTCAGTTGCTCTTCTCTTCATGATGTACGTGTATGTACCTAATTCAAATATACCTACAGGGTAGCACTAGCAGGGCAGTTATTTTCGTGATATCATGTGACCTGATATTAATGTCTGCGAAGTTTTCTGTAAATCTGCTAATAGACCTTTTCAATTTAAAAACTATCTCTCCTTGCTTCCCTTAAAATATTAAGTACTAAACACCGCAAATACCTAATGCATGAATTGTGCAGTTAAATATTAGATAAATAAATAATGCTTTCTTTATTCATCTCATTTAATAATTCCAAACAGTCTCTCAGTTGCTCGAATTCACCCCTTCCGCGTATACGCCGCCAATCTGTCACACTGGCCGAATCGCTTATACTGTTATACTATACGTACGCAATAGTTTGCATCACATTTTAAAACCCTTTCGAGACTCCTGGTACACCGTATGTACCACTAAGTTTCATGTCAGGACTAAACACTTTTAATTCTGTTGAATTTGGTTTATTCGTATACCATTTAGTCTTCTAAACACAAAATGTTTGATAACCTAACATTTGTTGATTTTACTGGAGCACATTGTGTGGCGCAGTATATTTAGTGAATAATCTAAAAAGAAAAGACAAGGAACAAAATTCCTTTCCTGCAATTTATAGTGCCCCTGGCGGAAGAAATGGTCAAGGAAGGAAGAGAAAAAGCAACTGTGCGACGAATATCGAGATCCGGAAGACCATCTAAAAAAAGCAGCATCTCGAAAACGTATCTTTGCATCTACCAGAGGAAGATACTACCAGAAGAAGGTGCAAAAGATGTGCCGAAAACAAAAAGCAAAGTCGCACAAAGTTAATGTGTAAATTATGTGACATTCCTCTATGCCTGAAATGTTTTGCTAAATATCATAATTAAAATATTTTGTAAAATATATATCAAAAATATATTTCATTAAAAATTTCTATAGGACTGATGGTACATATAAGCATCACAACAAAAGATTAATGGTACTTATTTGTACCACTAACTCCCTCAACCCCTTGATATTTTTTTCGACATTTTCTATTATAAATGATAATTTTAACTTATACAAACATAAAAAAACCTTAATAGTATTCCCAAGTATTCCAGAAAAAAACCCGTCTCGAAAGTGTTAAGAGAGATAGGTTTTCATGTCTTAGGGTACGTGCACATACAACGCGAAAGCGAACGATGCGATGCGAAGCGAAAAACGCGGGAAACACAACGTAATGTAAACAAGTGCAGGCGTGCATACGACAAGCGATGCGATGCGAGTCGGAGCGAGGTGAGACGAAGCGATGCGAGTGAAGACAAAATAGTTTTTTTTTTTTCAAGCGATACAAGCGAATCGGCAATATGGATGTTGAAAAATTAATCAAAGAAATTCATTGTAGAAGCCCAATATGGGACCAAAGAAGTAATTTGCACCACAACCGTGATGTAGTTGCTAAATGTAATTAAATGTACTTTCATTCATACGAAAGTACCTATAAAATCTTTCAGGGTGTTTTTGCAAATTTTTAAATAGTTGATGAAATTCTCCATACTTTTGCCTGTTTCTATTTATTTCATGTGACCAACATTTTCTCTTTTTTGTCTTTAATATTTTTGTTATTAGCGGATTTTCTAAGAGTAATAATAAAGATGTTGTGTCCATCGTCTCGCTGTAAACTACTCGCGTTTAATGTGCACACTTTCTCGCTTCGCCCGGACTCGCTTCGTTTCGCTCAGCATCGCATCGCTCGCTTTCGCGTTGTATGTGCACGTACCCTTAGGCGTGCTCTGCGCATGCGTGGCGAATGCGAACGTTGTTCGCCTGGTATAGCAGCGAATAAGCAATACGACGAGTTAAATATTATGGTTTATTGCGTTTATTTGTGATCGTAATGGCGTCAATATCGGTTGATGGGGCGAATATTATTGAGATGGTTCAGCAATATTCCCATTTTCATATAATGTTTTTAAAATATTGTAAGGTAAAACAAATTATATTAGATTCTGAGTCAAAACAATTGATGAATTTAAAAAAAACCATAAGCCAAAGGAGAAATCAATTCAATAAATTTTGGAACAATACAATTGGCCTAATTTATGAAACCGAAGAGATTAATACGAATGTGGCCAGCACAATACCTCTCGCCACTTACTTTTTTGGTTACATAAGTATATAACAGTCATGTTACATTGTTGGCCTTAACAAGCAGATGTGGGGGCCCGTTTCAGAATGATAATTAGTAATTATGTACATGGATATCACTTGTCAATTTTTTATTCAAAACTTCAAGATTTTCTAAATACACGTAGTTAATTTGTCACCAGGAGTGTGAAATTTACTTGTCGAGGAAAATAAACTAAATTTAGAATGAGAAATTATGATACTTGACATCCATATACATAATTACTAGCTATCATTCGGTCATGGGCCCCCATATCTGCTAGTCAGGGCCAACAAAATCACATGACTGCGCGCGTCCTATTGTATTTAACATTTCTTGTATACTACACTCTACACCAAAAATTCTACTTACATATATCTATTTCTTATATTTAGATTGATTAATTTTAAATTCATTTTATGAAGAAATTTTGTCCTCTTCTAATTTTTCGAAATGTTTCCAATTCATTGTCAGGATTGACAGTATTTTTGAAGGATATATGTTATGTATTTATTAATACATTAAGAAATAATATAATGTATGTACTTCCCAGAAAAAATCTTCAGTAATGTCTCCGTATTTCTGACACTGACATTTATCTGTCAGTTACAAACAATTTAAATTTGCAACTATTTTCCATGGCATTCTTTCGGCTGTAAAATTTATTATAACAGATTATTTTATATATTATATTTCTTTTATCTCTAAATCTATAGAATATATTGTAAAATATTTAAATGTATCAGAAAGAGAATTTATTTTTCTTTAATATTATCAAGAAAAAATTTCAAAAAATATTATTTAAAAGATTTTTTTTCAAGAATCTTCTACTTCCGGTTGTCCAATTGTTACCAAAACCTTTTCAGATCTTCCCATGAATGTCCGATTGGGAAATACGTAGTTAAACAAATTTAAAGTCTTATAGTTTTTGAGTAGTCGTCCTTCCAACATCCTACATACATACACACACACACACACACACACACACACACACATCCACACACACATC
Organism: Harpalus rufipes; assembly: GCA_951394225.1. Taxonomy (NCBI): domain Eukaryota; kingdom Metazoa; phylum Arthropoda; class Insecta; order Coleoptera; family Carabidae; genus Harpalus; species Harpalus rufipes. The sequence goes on from OX596285.1 coordinate 12,991,208, forward strand.
CACACGTACACACACAGACATCATCGTAAAAATGTTAAAATCGGATTGTAGGGACCTTAAAACGTGCTTATTCAATAAAATCTGGACATGCGATTTTTAGCATGAATGCAATACCTCTCTTAGCGAGAGGTAAAAATCCTAATGAACTACTGAATTTTTGAAAAAAACGCAGAATGGAGAAAAGCTTATTTAGAAGTGATAAAACTGTGCGAGTTAGTGTTAACAATCTCCGCTACTAGTGCTTCTGTAGAACGTAGTTTTTCAGAACTTAAAACGTATAAAGAATTTTGTGAGGAATTCAACTGGACAAACAAGACTTTCTCAAGTGTCAATATTGTCAATTGAAAATAAGCTGATCAAGGAGATGCCAGAATTCCCCGTTTTTATGAAGACATAATAGATAAGTTTATAAAAATTGCTTCCCTTCCTCAAAATTTCACCGCACGCCCCTGCTATCTCTGCACATAGTAAGTAAAATGCCGTCTACCAGCTGGGCTGTTAAGCGAAACGTCAAAAAAATATTGCACTCACTAAAATGTCTGTGTTTTCGGTAAAAATTTGCATCGTTTGACATTTTAGCTTCTTGTGAGAAGTTTTTAATTTTGTCTTGAATTTTGAAAAAACAAACGGCATGAATGTCGCTTGACAAGCACGCAACCATGACTCCCGTCATTTGTTGGCTTAAATGTGTAGATTCAATTGTCCATATTTTCTGTCTATTAATTGAAATGGTCTATTTGAAAGTTAATTGGAATTTTTTGAACTACACTGGCATTTTTTAGGAATGGTTAACCCCCATGTCTCATCTTTTAGTACGAAATCTTTTCATAAATATATCCAAATCAGCTTCTTAACGCATCGACAAGTCACACAACTTTTGACAATGAACACGTTTCTGATCAAGAACCTGGAGGACTCAACTCGCAGAAATATTTGTTATTCTTGAAAGTGAATTGTGAATCATATTGATGTTTTCTTCTTTAATAACAATTGCAGGCCTTTCATTGTGAGCATTATCCTCAATGCTTTCTCTTTCCCACTTAAATTCAGCTGTTCACTTTTTTATCACTGTATACGAAGGATTTTCCAGGTCTTTATGAATTAGCTTCGGTATTAAACCCTTTTTTTACAGGTATGTGATCATTCTACGGCGTTCTTCCTTTTCCATTTTAGGCCCAAATTCAGAGACGTTACTCAATGACTACTCAACCTAGACTCAATTGTCACTTAGTTGTAACTCACACTCATTTATTACTCAATTTCGTATTCAATAAAGCAAACGTATGAGTCAGTCTGTATCAATTCTGTTTTGTTATTTACGAAATATGTCATAATAATAAACCGAGATTCATTCACTTTCGAATACACTAATGTCATCTTCTCCACATTTATAATGGGGTCCGGTACTCATAACATTTTTGCGATGACGTCTGTGTGTGTATAGATGTATGTGTGTGTGGATATTGAAAAGACGATTTCTCAAAAACTATAAGACTTAATATCTGTTTAACTACATATTTCTCAATCGAACGTTAATGGGAAGAGTTGAAAAGTGTTTTGGTACCGATTGGACAACCGAAAGTATCAGATTCTAAAAAAAAATTCTTCTAATATTATTTTTAGAAAATTTTTGTTCTTGCAAATATCAAAGAATATTCAATTCTGTATCTAGATACATTTAAATATTTTATTATATCTTTTATTGATTTAGAGATAAAAGAATATAGTTGTAATAAATCTCACAGCCCAAATAAAACCATGGAAATCAATTAAAATTTCTTCATAGAATGTATTTAAAATTTAAAAAATCTGATGTGGCCAGCACAATACCTTCCGTCAATCCTGTGTATTATGTATAAATTCTTTCCGTGTCTCTCCCAACATCTACTTCAACATCCTCATCTCTGCCACATTCATTCACTTTTCATTGGTACTGACATCTGTCAATTTGAATTATCTGAATATATTAGCAGTAGTGTTTCTGACGAGACGATCGAGACGAGAAACTACGTTGTCTCGTCTCGTCTCGTCTCGTCTCGAAGGCAAGAAATTAAGTCTCGTCTCGATTTTTTCTCGTCTCGAACAATGGAATCTCGTCTCGGCCGAGAATCTCGACGAGATTTCTCGATTTTTTTTAAATAAATCCAATATGCGTTTTAAGTTGATATATAACCGAAACACAAATAATATACAGAGTGATTCAAAAGTTTGACTCCAACAACTATATTATTCACTATCAATTTTATACCTAAAGTACAAACAGATACGGTTGAGCTGTGAAGTTTCATTGGCGCGAAAATTCAAAATAAGGAAAATTAAAGAAGAGCGTATAAAACAAATAAATAAGTTTGGTTTGCAAATCAAAAGTGTTCAATAAACAAACTGTATAAATTGCATATGGCAAAATTATATTTAGTTCATTTTTTATGTTTTATCTCTTTCTAATATTGATATTCATGCATCTTTGTTTCATATAATATCAATTTTGTAAGTGTATCTTTTGCTTATTTAATCATTATTTATTAAAAAAAAATCCCTATAAATAATAAATTATAAAAGAAAATAAATATATCATCCGATTTTTACCCATTACTGAGTGTAATACTGAGTCGGTAAGTGAACAAGAATACTGTGACGTCAGGAAAGTAGGAGGTAGTTGTATTTTAAGAAATTTTAACGATTCTGTTTAGGCTTACAATTAAAAAAATATAAAAAATTACAAAATGTCCCAACCAATTTTTTTAAAAAATGTATTTTTAAAAATTAAAAAAAGTCGAGAAATCTCGGAATAATTGTCGAGATCTCGACATATGTCTCGTCTCGTCTCGTGAGTTCAAAAAGCTTTCTTGTCTCGCCGAGACGAGAAATTTCGAGACGAGGCGAGACGAGATTCGAGAATATCTCGTCTCGTCCGAAACACTAATTAGCAGCTTCCATGGTTAGCATAGCTGGCTGATTTATGAAATTTAATACCTTTATAATTCTTTAACTCTATATCTATTATGAAGTATAAAATGCAATCAATTCGTATAGAGAATAATATATTCTTTAAGATATAATAACGTTAAATGTCAATAAATCATATTTACCTGTTAAATTTTCAAATGAAGCTGTTAAAATCTTCAAATGAGGGTACTTCCGCTTGACCAATTATAACTAAAATTTAATCACTTGTTCTTCTGGATGCAAACTTGAGGTATACAAAAAAATATAATTTTTAGAATCGTGGTATTGAAGTTATGCGATCCGAAACTTCGTCACACACACACACACACACAGACAGACACACACACACACACACACAGACAGACACACACACACACACAGACAGACACACACACACACAGATGTACAGACACACACACACACACACACACGCACATACCTACATACATACAAACATCATCGTAAAAATGGTAAAATCATATTATAGGGATCCTAAAACATAGGTATTCACTAAAAACTCATCATTGAATTTTTTGACCACACAATACCTTCCTCACCTAACGGTGACGGAAGGTAAAAATCTAAATGTAAAGAATAAGTATAAGTAGAATTTTTGGTGTAGAGTGTAGGTAAAAAAGATATGTTAAATACAATGGAGTGCGAGCAGTCATGTGACTTTGTTGACCTTGACAATCAGCTATAGGAGTCCGTGTCAGAATGATAACTAGTAATTATGTACATAGATGTCAAATATAATTTTTCATTCTAAATTCCGTAATTTTCCAACTCCACGTGGTTTATTTTCCTGGACAAGTAAATTCCACACTCCTGGTGACAAATTAACCACGTGAACTTAGAAAATCTTGAAATTTTGAATGAAATATTCTGATATATGACACCTATGTACATAATTACTACTTGTCATTCTAAGACGGGCCCCCATATCTACTTGTCAAGGCCAATAATGTCACATGACTGCCCGCGCCCTATACTTATGTAACCAAAATCGAAAGTGGCGAGAGGTATTGTGCTGGCCACAACAGTTTTTTTTTGACACTTTCACTGCCGATCATATATCCTGTTACAACCTGCTATGCCGGGCCTTAATTGTGGAAACTAATGTCATGACACAAGGGTTGTGTCATCGGCCATGTACATGACAATTATTTGTGCTATGCCATATGACACAACATTTGTGTCATTACATTTTTGGTAATGGGACTCTAGAAATTAGTGACATTTGTGATTAGAAGAAAAATATACTTTATTGTAAGAAAATTACAACATGAAATTAAAGTTTATTATATAAAAAAACATATATACTTTCTAATTTTTTTAAAAAATAATAAAAAACAAGTTATTTTTCATTGTGGTAATCCCTAAAACCTCCCCCTCCATAACACCATTGATTCGTCCAAAGATAACTCCTTTTGGGGAACATAAGTTTCTTCCATCTTTCTATGAAAATAATCCTGCAGCCATCTAATTCTATGCAGTCGATCACCATATCCAGGATCCGTATCACATTTTGGATTTTTTGAAATGTGCAGACATCGCATAATAATGAGAAACCTGTTTCTCGACATATATTTCGAGAAACAGGGATAGAGTATAGCTCATCTGACCTCCAGTAGTCTTGCAATCTGTTCATTTGAATGTTTCTCATATGAAGCCAAAGACCAAAAAATATTTTTATTTCCGGAACACTAACAGGTTTCCAGTTTGTAATTCGTGATTTTTCCTTTGTTTTGGAGTCAATAAATAATTCCTTTGCATACGAATTGGTCTGTTCTACAAGATGCTCAAAAAATTCTTCGGTTATAAGTAACGAAAAAAAATCATAAGGAGCGTTACTTTGAGTTGGTAATTTGAGACCAGATTTTCCAGTAAATGCAAGATTTTTCAGGTTCGCAGTATCACACTAAACGGGATTATTGTCATTACAAAGGTTCTCATCCTCACTGGATACGTCTTCACTAATTATGTTCTGAAAAATATCTGCTTGCACTCTTTCTGAGTCTGCGTCGTCCGCTGCTGAGTCTGCCCCTGACCACGATTCTTCACTATCAATATCTTCTGCACAAGATTCTGCAATTCTGCATCTGATAACGGCTTATTGTCACGATAAGAACGTACTTTCTTTTGTACCGATGGACCCGGCAATTGATCGCCCATTGTAGAACTCAGAGAGCCCAAAACCAACTATGCAGCTATGTAAACACTAGTGCACCTGAGGTGCCTACAAGAGCGCAAATGCACGCTTCTACTGCCTGTGAAATACTGAAGCATAGAAAAATGTATATCACGATGGCACAGACGTTGTGTCATCGGCATAGCACGAAAATACCCCAATGACACAACGTATGTGTCATCGGCAGTGAACATGTTAAAGGCAATGCTACGTTCAATCATAAAAACTCAATTAAAGTAAGTTATAAATTAGTGAAGTACATAAAAGGCTTCCACAAAACTTTTTTTTTGGTTAAAATCTTTACTTCGTTCAAAGCGTTGTTTTCGTCTCTATGTAATATTTGGTCTTCCTATTTTATAACTTCCCTGAGGATTCCAGTATAGTATATTTTTGGCTATTTCATTGTTTCCCCTTCGTAGTGTAATTATTTTTATATGAATCATCATCAGCTAAAATAATTAGTGACATATTCTTATCAGTTATATTGTTTAATTACAAGAGATATTTCAAATAATCGTCATGACAAAGGTGAGTAAGCGGAATAGCGTACAACATACAACGTTCTAATAGTTTGCTATTCAGCATTTACTTAGTTGACAACTATTGTTGACTACATCTACTAGTTGTACGTATAATCCTACCCAGAGAGCTCAGAACTCAGGTTCAAACGTCACGAAATACACTGTATTGCGCTTTAAGCTTTACCTTGCTGAGCTCCCATGTCTTCTTTATATATAAATAGCTAATAAATTTCCCTGGCTCCCTATAAATTACCCCCATGTTCTCTCCAGAGCATGTGCGCAGTTTTTATGGAAGGCTTGGAGTCGTGCTCCGTTTCCTGAGCCTTATTGCGTCGAGATCGATCGGATGCAATTATTCCAGGCGAGGCGTCGCCATCGTCCTTGTCGTCGCGACGTCGTTAGCGCTGCCGATAGATTAAGATCCAGAGATCTATTGAACTGTCAACAATTGAGAGAATGAGAGACTTCAGTAATGAATATTTCAAGCACCGCATAGAGTATCCATTCTATTGTGGGATTAATATAATACTCGTATGAGTGTTTACTGTGGTTTTTGTTATGTTGGTATTACTTATAAGCAATATTTTAATAAGAGCTGTAGAGATGTGTGCAATAAACAATTAATTTGTTAACCCCCCTTTTATTTAGACATCTACAAACTAAAAAAAAATAATTACCCCTTAACCTAGACAAATTTCCATCGACCGACAATGTGTCGTAAAAAATACAGCTGCTTTTCTGTTGAATCTTATTTAATAATGGAAATAAATTAGAAAACGGCGGACGGCAATATTTTTTTGCAGCCTGTTAATGTTTTCATGTACAGTAATTTTTACCTATCGCATATCCAGATTTTAATGATTAAGCACGTTTTAAAGTCCCTACAATCCGATTTTAATATTTTTACGATGATGTCCGTGTGTGTGTGTAATACTTAATATCTGTTTAACTACGTATTTCTCAAACGGGCATTACTGGGAAGAGCTGAAAAGGTATTGGTAATACTTGGATAATCGGAAGTAGCAAATTCTTAAAAAAAAGCTTCTAAATATTATTTTTTGAAAATTTTTGTTCTTGCTTGTATTAAAGAAGAGTAAATTCATTACCTGATACATATAACTATTCTATTATATCTTTTATAGATTCAGAAATAAAGAAATATAAGGTATATATTAATCTGTTGTAATAAATCTCAAAGCCCAAATACTGTCATGGAAACCAATTGAAAAATAAAAAATGTTTGTAATTGTAACTGACAGATAAATGTCGGTGTCAAAAATCCAAAGACATTACTGAATTTGTTTTCTGGGAAATACATAGATTATATTATTTCTTACTGTATTAATAATTAAATCTTTAAAATTATAGGTATATTACATATACCCTTCAAAAATACTGTCAATCCCGACAATGAATTGGAAACATATGGAAAAATTAGAACAGGACAAAATTTCTTCATAGAATGAATTTAAAATTAACAAATCTAAATATAAGGAATAGATATATGTAAGTAGAATTTTTGGTGTAGAGTGTAGGTATACACGAAATGTTAAATAAAATAGATCGCGAGCAGTCATGTGACTTTGTTGGCCTTGACAAGCAGATATGGGGGCCCGTGTCAGAATGATAACTAGTAATTATGTACATAGATGTCAAATATCATAATTTTTCATTCTAAATTTAGTGATTTTCCTATACCATGTGGTTTATTTTCTTCAACAAGTAAATTCCACACTCCTGGTGACAAATTAACTACTACGTGAATTTAGAAAATCTTGAAATTTTTAATGAAAAATTCTGACATTTCACATCTATGTATATAATTACTAATTGTAATTTTGACACGAGCCCCATATCCGCTTGTCAAAGGCAACAAACTCACATGACTGCTCGCGCACTATACTTATGTAACCAAAAACGGAAGTGGCGAGGGGTATTGTGGTGGCCACAACAGATTTTTTTTAAAAGTCAATGCACACTTCAAATAAAAAAAATCCAATTAAGTGACAAATTAACGGCTTAACGTAAAACTTCATGTTCATTAATGAGAAACTGTTATACTCGTACTTCACTATTTAAAATTTGAAATTTATATTAATTTATTTCTAATTAAGTGACAAAATAGCGTAATAACGGTAAAATTCGCACACTATTAAAGCCAATTTACATAACCTCACAAAAAATAATTATGTATGTCTAGTGTTCGGTCACGAACTTTTTAATCCACCCTCATACATGAAAATATCTCAAGTCCTCAGTATTTATCTTTTTAAGATTATTCTCGCTACAGTACTGCCTCAATCGTCACTGTTACATACTAAAGGCGAGGCGCCGTCGCGAGTCTTTCAGCGTCGCTAACGACGTCGATAAGTTAAGATCTAACGCGCAAATCCAGAGATCTATATAGTGAACAGCAAGAGAGATCTACCAAGCGTGTTTCATTGCACTCCGCGTTATTAAAGAATTGATAAAGAGAAAATATAATACAGAAACTCATTTCCAAATAAATTAAGAGTGATATTGAGAGTTGTAAAGGATAATAAAGTTAAGGTAAACAAGGTTTAATTGAGATATGCGTTTTATTGTTTGAAATAAAATGTGGAATTATTACATTGTTATATTTGAGTGAATAGTGGGGAATTTTATCTTTTATTATTATGGTTAAAGTTGTAAGTTTTAGGGTACTTGAAATTTGATTTAATACGGTTTCGTTCGTTGAACTAGAAATAGTATATTTTTTAATATGTAGGTAGTTAAGTTTTACATTTCACGAAATTTGTATTATGGCATTAAATCATAATTCAATTATGCAAGAATATACCTCGATTACACATTACTATCTAAAGCAATTCATATATAATTCACATTCATAATCAGATTAATGCAAAAGTGTCAAATTCTCGGAACAATATTTCCTCCAATATGAATATGTAATTGGAAATTTTCGTGCAGAACATAATGATTTAAAATGGTGGTTTTCCTTATACTACAGGTACGGGGAGCCAACGTGGGGTCTAGTGAAGTCCTCGGCTCGATTCCCCGTTGGCAGTTGTTTTCAGGATTTTAAATACTATACATATTACTCGGTCAGGATCAGGAATTTTTTTCTCCGGGCACTCCAAATTCGCTCTGTTGTAGGTTCAATGTCCTATGAACATGCCAGCTTCTATAGAGCGTTATTTCATCACTCAGAGCCATCTCAATTCTGAAAGTGAAAGTTTGGCTATCACAGACGCCGTGTCTAGAACTAGAACCCACCACTACACTATTTTAATTTATTAAATTATTATAAATAGATAGTGTCAAGAGTGATTGAAAATAGTCTTAAAATACAGGCATTTTTACCTTCCGTCACCTTTAAGTAAGAAAGGAATTGTCTCTGGTCAAAAAATTTAATGATGACTTTTTTAATGAATAAGCACGTTTTAGGGTCCCTATAATACGATTTTACCATTTGTGCGATGATGTCTGTATGTATGTCTGTGTGTTTCAGACGAAAGTTTCGGATCGCATAACTACAATACCACGATTCCAAAAATTATAATTTTTTCGTATTCCTCAAGTTTACATCCAGAAGAATAAGTGATTAGATTTTGGTTATAATTGTCAACTGGAAGTAGCTTCATTTGAAAATTTAACAGGTAAGTGTGATTTATTGACATTTAACGTTATTATAACTTAAAGAACATATTATTCTCTATACGATTTGATTGCATTTTATACTTCATATTCAATAGATATAGAGTTAAAGAATTATAAAGATATTAAATTTCATAAATCAGCCAGCTATGCTAACCATGGAAACTGCTAATATATTCAGATAATTCAAATTGACAGATGTCAGTATCAATGTAAATGAAGTAAATGAATGTGGCAGAGATGAGGATGTGAAGTAGATGTTGGGGGAAGATACGGAAAGATACGGTAAGGAAATTGCTCTAGTTTTCAGAAAGATACAAGAGAGACGATTACATTGGTTTGAACATGTCATGAGGAGAGATGAAGAATATGTTCGAAGAAGAATGAATAGCTTAGTAATAGACGGTTGAAGAAACAGACGAAGACCAAAGATAAGATGGAAGGACTGTATTGCGGAAGACTTGAGAGAAAAGGAACTGAATGAGAACGACACGCAAAACAGAAATGAGTGGAAGAAGAAAATAAAAAATAGCGACCCCTAACGAATGGGAGAAGCTAAAGAAGAAGAAGAAGAAGATGACAGTGTCAAGTGCAATTTGCATAGTTTGTTTATGAAATAATTTTACTTGAAATTTAGAATCTTTTACAAGAAAATTTATGTATGGAATTTATACATAATACACAGGTTTGACGGAAGGTATTGTGCTGGTCACATCAGATTTTTTATTATTGTTCCGAATCAAAACGTTTTCACAGAAATATTATGAGTCTAAAAATGATACGATTTTCTATATCAAAAAAACTGTAGAAGAGTAAAGTACCTGACCTCAAAGAAACTAAAATTTTAAAATATTAAAAAGCATTTTTCATTCAATTACAATTACAATAATGAAACTACCGAATTTTACTGAATGTTTATTTAAATTATTTTAATCCGAATAATAATAAAAAGAGTTAAAAGTCATAATGCTAAAAATTACCGGACACATATTTAAATGGAATAATAGTGTAATTATGAAATTTCAAATATTGTTATAACCTAATGGAACAAATTTGTTTCTGTGTAACGCGTTTGAGCAATCAAAACTGATTTGAAAATAATTCAAATCCGACGCATGCGCAGTTTAACAACACATCAAACTATCACAACTGTCTGCTCGAATAAACCTAAAATAAAGTAAAATTTGAAAAAAGTTACATTTCTAGTTTTTTCCTTCACATATATAAAAATCTGTTGTGGCCAGCACAATACCTCTCGCCACTTCCTTTTTTTGTTACATAAGTATAGGGCGCGAACAGTTATGTTACATTGTTGGCCTTGACAAGCAGATGTGGGGGCCCGTTTCAGAATGATAATTAGTAATTATGTACATGGATGTCAATTGTCAATTTTTCATTCAGTATTTCAAGATTTTCTAAATACACGTAGTTAATTTGTCTCCAGGAGTGTGGAATTTACTTGTCGAGGAAAATAAACCACATGGAATTGGAAAATCACTAAATTTAGAATGAGAAATTTTAATACTTGACATCTATATACATAATTACTAGCTATCATTCTGACATGGGCCCACATATCTGCTTGTCAAGGCCAACAAAATCACATGACTACTCGCGCCCTTTATTTAACATTTCTTGTATACCTACACGCTACACGAAAAATTCTACTTACGTATATCTATTCCTTATATTTAGATTGTTCAATTTTAAATTCATTTTATGAAGAAAGTTTGTCTTCTAATATTTCGAAATGTTTCCAATTCATTGTCAGGATTGACAGTATTTTTGAAGGATATATGTAGTATACCTTTTATTTTTTTAATTTTTAACTATTAATACATTAAGAAATAATATAGGTAATGTATGTACTTCCCAGAAAAAGTCTTCAGGAATGTCTTCGGATTTCTGACACTGACATTTATCTGTCAGTTACAATTTAAATTTTCCATGGCATTCTTTCGGCTATAAAATTTATTATAACAGATTATTTTATATATTATATTTCTTTTATCTCTAAATCTATAGAATGTATAATAAAATATTTAAATGTATCAGATAGAGAATTTAATTTTTTTTAATATTACCAAGAAAAATTTTCAAAAAATATTATTTAGAAGATTTTTTTTCAAAAATCTTCTACTTCCGGTTGTCCAATTGTTACCAAAACCTTTTCAGATCTTCCCATGAATGTCCGATTGGGAAATACGAAGTTAAACAAATTTAAAGTCTTATAGTTTTTGAATAATCGTCCTTCCAACATCCTACATACATACACACACACACACACACATACATCCACACACACACACACACACACAGACATCATCGTAAAAATGTTAAAATCGGATTGTAGGGATCTTAAAACGTGCTTATTCAATAAAATCTGGATATGCGATTTTTAGCATGAATGCAATACCTCTCTTAGCGAGAGGTAAAAAAGCAATTGCTAGTATACTATAGGGGTCACACCATTTTTAGTGTCAAATTAGAAAAAAATAAATTTTCATTACGTGTAAAAATTGTGCACTTAAAATTGAATACAGGCATAATTTTTCATTGTAGGTACATTGCAGATATAATATCCTAGAGGAGTTTAGTATTTCCTATACTGGGCCTGGTGCACCATATAAATTTATTTTTATTTATCTATGAGCTCAACCCCAAATGTATTCGTACCCTCTGAGAAAAATATATTAACAGCAAGAAGAAATAAATTTTTAGATTACAATAGTTAAGAATATATTTGGGTAATTTTTTATTTTATGTATTAATAAAGTGTACTAGATTTAAATATAATGTTATTACCTAAATTTATCTTTTTAACAATAATCGACGGGCAAATATATGACAACAGACACCTGCTAATTTTTTTTAGTTCCAATAGTAAATAATACAATATTTATGTTAGTATTATTTATAAAACTGATGGTACAGGAAATTGACAATATATTCAATTAATTACTACATTAAATTTTATTTTTTTAGTACAATTATTTGCAGTGATATTTATTTATTAAAGTACGACCTACAATTATATTAAAAACAAGAATAAATAAACCTCTGGATGCTATGATTATTACTCCAATTCAACAAATTTTGATATGGTGTATTAATAGAATGTATAGAACTTGAATATATTGCTTATAATAAAATTTCTTAGGTTTAATAATAATTTATTTGCAATTAAACCATTATCTGCATGTGACAAATGTATTCGCCTTTAATAATTCGCAAATATTTTTTATTAAAGTAATAAAATTTAAGATGGCAATTAATTGAGTATATTGTCAGTTACCTTTCCCTCAGTTTTATAGATTGTATTATTTACTGTTGGAACGAAAAATTTTGGAACTTGTCTTTTGTCATATATGTATTTGCCCGTAGATTGTTTAAATGTGAAATTTAGTTAATAACCATGTATTTAAATCCAGTACACTTTATTAATACATAAAATAAAAAAAAATCCCAAATATAGTGGTAACTATTGTAACCTAAAAATTTATTTTTTACTACTGTTAATATATTATTTATTTCAGAGGGTACGAATACATTTGGGGTTGGGCTCGTACTATAGAAAAAAAAAATGAATAGTAAATTACCTCTTATTGTCTGTATACTGATACTTTCATTTTATTATCAGAGAATACAATTAACTTTCTTTAATATGTACAAAAAGTTGAAATAAGTAATTTAACTTTTCGACCTACTTATATTGTAATAACAATAGGTATATGGTGAAGGTACACCTGTAATTATACATACAGGTAATACAGGGTGGGGCAGAAAAACCTATCCGATTTCAAAACGTTATAAAATTAAAACCACTCAACTTGTCAAAAAAAATTTTTATTAACATATCGCAAATTTTATGCCATTTTTAAATTTAAGTTTTGAAAAGCACATCACTCAAATGTCGTCCTTGGGAGCGGATACACTGATTTAGGCGCTCGCGGTAGCTTTCCATGACTTTCACCGTCATTTCCACAGGAATTTCTTCAATTGCCCGAGCAATTTCCCTTCGTAAAGCAAGAAGGGTCCTTGGTCGATGCTGGTAAACCTTCGATTTGAGGTAACCCCAAAGGAAGAAGTCACATGGAGTGAGATCCGGTGAGCGCGGCGGCCAGCCAAGATCACCTCTCAGGGAAATGAGGCGACCGGGAAACAGTTCCCTGAGAATGTCCATTGATCGTCGCGATGTGTGGGCGGTTGCCCCATCCTGTTGAAACCACACATTTTCCACGCCATTTTCTTCCATTTTGGGTCTAAGAAAATTTTCCAGCATGAAACAATAGCGCTCGCTGTTGACCGTTACGGTTTTCAGGTCCTGTTGCTGTCCTGGGACGTCCAGGCGACTTCTTTTTCAATGCTGAACTCGTCTGTCTAAAATTTGACACCCACACTTTAATCGTAGCGTGATGTGGAACAGGATCATGACGCCCGAGTCCGAAATGAATTCGAAAAGCACGTTGTGTAGCAATTATCGAACCGCCGCATTCGATAAACCGCTCAATAACAAAAGCACGATGTTCACCAGACCAAGGCATGTTGACTACTGACAAATGGCATAAAACCGGCTTTCTAACGGTTTTTACCCCACTACTCTACCTGCTCCCTCTTCTGAGAAAAAGGGATTTGAAATCGGATAGGTTTTTCTGCCCCACCCTGTATAATGGTACTTCTACATGAAAATACATACGTATATTTTTAAATTATATTCTTTTTAAGAAAAATATCATCCTTTCTTTCCCAGATGGTAAATACATTAAATGTCATCTGTTATATCCCTAAATGTGTTTTAATTATAAAGGTTTTATGTTACGGGTCACATGTGGTATACGTAGTACCCAGATATACATAATTGTGAGAATATCTCAATTTTCAATAAATATAAATCAAACCTGAACCAATTACATTGCTACTATTGTTAGTGTAATTTAATCAGTTCATTATTGAACGAGATGCTCAAGATCAGAGCAATTTATCTCCAAGTAAATGTAAGCTCTAGTTAATGTTTTCTCCAAACGTTTTTTCGCCGTTTACTTAACTCCCCCTTCATTTAACGCCTGATAATCTAGTTTCACGGTAAAAAACTCCTTCAGCTGTCGCTAAAGTTGAGATGAGATTGCGCCCTGACACCACGGCTTGAAAATTAACTTGGTTTAAGATCCGTCAACTAATCAATGTTTTACGAGTATACCAATAAACAGTTATTCGCTGTAAATAAGTAAATAAATACAATTAGAGAATAGTTGAAGACACAGGTTTGAATCCATTCAATTTCTAATGTAATCTGTGATCAGACGATAAATAATAAATGCCTATTGTAAAAGTATATCAACATTCTAAAAATGAAGTAAGGTATTTAAATGAGATCTAAGTGTAAACTTATCGTACAAGATTATTATATTGTTGCCATAATTCACGACAAGTTTTAACACAATTGGTTAGTACATACTTCATTTTATCTAAGCAAATGGCGCTTGAGAACCGACTGTTTTTACATGTACTAAAAATCTGTTGTGGCTAGCACAATACCTCTCGCTATTTTCATTTTATGTTGTATAGGGCGCGAGCAGTTATGTGACTTTGTTGGCCTTGGCAAGCAGATATGGGGGCCCGTATCAGAATGACAGCTAGTAATGTACATAGGTGTCAAGTATCATAAGTTTTCATTCAAAACATTATGATTTTCCAAATCCATGTGGATTATTTTCCTCGACAAGTATATTCCATACTATAGATGACAAATAAACGTCAGAATATTTTGAATGAAATGTTATGACATATGACATTTGTGACATCTATGTAAATAACTGCTAGCCGTCATTCTGACACGGATCCGCATATCTGCTTGCCAAGGCCAACTAAGTCACATGACTGCTCGCGCCCTATAATTAACGAATTTAACATTTCTTGTACACACAAATAATTGAAATTGCGTATCTCTTCTATCGTTCTATGAGATATTTTGTCCTACTATTTTATGTTCAAAATTCTTTAAATTCATTGACGGTATTAGCGGTATTTCTTAAGGATATATGTAATATTACCATACCTATAATTTAAATATATATTTAATTAATAATATAATAATATATATTAACTGTACTCGTACGTTCCAGAAAAATCTTCCAGTAATGTTATTAAAACTGCTGATTTTTGACACTGACATTTTGCATTTATTTGTCAATTACAAACATTTAAATATCTCAACTGTTTTTTTGGGCAACGAGATTTGACAACAGATTATTTTATATTAGTATATCCTATATCTCCATACCTATACGAGATGTAATATAAAAATTAATTGTGTCAGATTGAGAATTTAATTATCTTTAATATTTGTAGTAACAAATTTTCAAAAAAAATATTTAGAATTATTTTTTTTAGAAACTACCACTTCCGGTTGTCCAATTGTTACCAAAACCTATTCAACTCTTCCCATTACTGTTAGATTGAGGAATCCGTAGTCAAACAAGTCTTTAGTCTTATAGAATTTGAGAAATCGTGTCTTCAACAACCTAACACACATACTCACACATACACACACGAAGACATCATTGTAAAAATGTTAAAATCGGATTCTATGGACCTTAAATCGTGCTTATTCAATAAAATCTGGATATGCGATTTTTATCATGAATCCGATACTTCTCTTAGCGAGAGGTAAAAAATTAATTTAAATTTGTGAAATCAAACATTTTCAATTGAATCTTATTCCAACCACAGTAGAAGACGGTAAGACCGACGGACATGTTTAATTGAGCTCCGTAGTGATTGTGTTATTTCATTAAATTCATAATATGATAGTGAAGTTGTGGTGAGGTGAAATGAAATATAGACAACATTAAATTTAATACTGTTTTTACCTTTTAATGACTTTTTCGCTTTCTAATATTAATTTTCTTATCAGATTTACTATCTAATTGTAACAGCATCAACAATACGGAAAGAAATCAGCAATAATGCAAAGACGAATGAGTACACCAAAAATGCAAAAAGGAATGAGAACAATTCTGATATAAAACTGGAAACCATGCTTCATATAAATGTCAAAGGACAACTTTAAAATTAAGAAGGTCATCTGAGATATAAAATTATATCTTTTAAATTCACATCCATGTTTAAGGACAATAATTGGAATACTATAGTGTAACGTTTTTATTTATATGGGTGAAGTGTAAAACATAGACAATTATTATTAACTAAAAGAATACGTTTATTAAACGGTAAATAAATATTAGAAATATAATTAAAAGATTATAAAAGTAACTAACACTATGATAAACAAATATTAACACTAATTTAAAGACTAAGATTATTATAAGACAATTAAACACTAAGATTATTTATTTAAACAATTAACACTACTGTTTATGTCCCTAATCACATTTATTTATGTTCACTTGTCGACTGTTCTTTATATCACCAACTATTCACTACACTTATTTATATTAGACTTCTGCACTCGTTGCTTGTATAATACAGAGTGTCTTCGCTGGCTTTCGCGGTGGGTTATATACCTGGCGGAATTATTTCTAGGCTCTTCTGGATAAGTTCTAGAGGTAAACAACATCACACAATAGATTACTGCCGACCAGTCCTAACGAGCACGTTGCGGCCAGACACTGAGGCGCCTGGTAGCGCGGCGGCGGCGGCCGCGGGGGTTACGTTACACTGCCCCCTCCTTAAGACTGTTTCGTCCCGGAACAGTCCGTGGTGACGAAACCTGCATGTACTACCCTTGGTGCATTTCGAGTTCTTAAAGAAGTGACAGTCGATGGTCCGCTCGACTTCTTCTTTCTGTCCGTTAGGGTTAAAGCTGCAGACGAGAATTTCAACGCCGGTGAAACGGAAGAGGATCTCTAACATGTTCCTTACAATCCTCCAATCCAAACCGTCTAGACCACAACCCAACTTCGGTACTGCTAGTTTCAAAATGTCATTCTCCAGTAGATGATCCCTCAAATCGCACAGCGAGTTCCATAGGCTTTGATACGACGGCTTCTGGTACGAGCGTGGTTTTGTAACAAAATAGTAGATGTACCGCTGATGGTCTGAATTACTATCTCTCAGTCGTAGCGTTTTCCCAACAGATGGACGTTGGTTGGCCAGTTCTTGTAGTCGTCCATATTTCGCTTTAAAGACTAAGGCTATGCCGCGGGACATCTTTAAGTCTTCTGATACGCAGTGGCCGAGGGAATAATCTGAAGACACGGTAAACAGATCTCGATGTTCTTCTTTTATCACGCCGTACCGCGCCTTGCGCCCAAAGGAATAGTTCTCCATGAAATCTTCAAAAGTCGGTTCTTGAGCTATGATCCGACGAACTGCTGCTCCATTATGGTCTTCGTGGTTGTCTCCAGCAAAAAAGGCTAGCCGATTAAAGTGTACCACCCTCGGCTTCCCGGTAGGTCGTTTCTTAATTCTATATACCACGTCGTTTATTCTTTTGACTACCTCATAGGGGCCCTCCCAATTCTTTTGCAGCTTTGGTGATAACCCGCGGCGCCTTTGTGGGTTGTAAAGCCACACTAAATCCCCAGGTTGATATCCACCTTTTTCGGCTTTGATGTCATACCGGTCCTTCATTCGGTCGCTGGCAGTTTGAATGTTCGTACGGACTTGTTCATGAATGTCATCCATTCTTCTCCGTAAGCCCGTAACGTAATCTTCTCCGGCCAGGTCTTCCCCAGGTTTGCTGCTGAACACTAAGTCGCATGGTAAACGCAACTCACGTCCGAATAAGATGTTCTCAGGAGTTTGCCCTGTTGTCTCATGCACGGATGAACGATAAGCCATCAGGAATAGATGAAGATGTCGGTCCCAGTCTCTTTGGTGGTTGGAGACTACCTTCGACAAATATCGGTTGATCGTTCTGTTCATTCGTTCAACCATGCCATCGGACTGCGGATGTAATGCAGTTGTCCTTGTTTTATTAATTCCTAATATCTTACAGATATTTTGGAAAACGGCAGACTCGAAATTTCTTCCCTGGTCGGAATGAAGTTCACGTGGTACCCCGAATCGGCATATACATTCTTTAACTAAGGTTTCAGCGACCGTGGTGGCTTCTTGATTGGGTAATGGATAGGCTTCAACCCACTTGGTGAAGTAGTCCATGACAACCACGATATATTTATTTCCGTCGTTACTTTCTGGGAATGGTCCGGCCACATCAATCGCAATGCGCTCAAATGGACTGCCAACGTTGTATTGACGCAATGGAGCTTTTCGTCGTCTATGAGGGCCGTTACTTCCCGCGCAAACCACACATTTCTTGCACCAGTCTTTAGCATCTTCAGTGAAGTTAACCCAGTAAAACCGCTGGCGCAATCTTTCTAGGGTTTTGGTAACTCCAAAATGGCCGCCTCCAGATCCGTCATGGATCTCTTTCAGCACGTCTGGTATTCTATTCTTAGGAATAACCAACTGAGTTCTCTTCTCAGTTCCATCGGTATTTTCCACCAAACGCTTTAACAGGCCATCTTCAATCATCATTGAGCCCCATTGCGCCCAGTATGATTTTACACTCTGTGAGTGTGGTGCAACTTCTTCCCATCTTGGTTTTCTCTCTTCTGCTTTCCACTCCAGCAGTATTTTCAACATCGGGTCATTCTCTTGGTCCTTGCGTAATCCATCGGGCTGCCAACTATCGTCGACTACTGTTATTCTGGCAATGGTGGAATGTTTTTCTTCCAGTCGACTACCATATTTATCTCTATCTTGGCATGGCCCTCTGGACAGTGTGTCGACGTTACTCTCCTTTCCTTCTACTTCCTGTCTCTGTCCCTCTGTGTGTCTTCCAGGCGTCTTAAATCTTTTTGAATACATCGACACTGCTTCCCTTTCCTTCATTTTTCTTTGTCTTTCGTCCTGTAAGGCAACCACTTTCTTTTGCGGTTTTCTGTGAAGTCTCTGTGGATGATCCAATTCACAATTTTTACAACCGCGGAGTTTCTTTCTTTCGGCAAACACTTTACTTGCGATTCGTCGCACTGTCTCTTCTAGATCTTCAGAGTTTTCGTTTCTCTCAGCCTCATTATCTCGCACTCGGAATAAGTTGCGTGAAGCTTGTTTGGCAGCTTCATGTTCTAATGCGTATGAAAGTGCGTTCACTACAGTTTTTGGGCGAGCCAATAACAGTGCTTGCTGAATTTCGCTGTCTCGAACTCCGTAGATAAATGATTGAGTAGCCAGGCACTCCAAAACGCTGTCAGGAGCTGTAGGATGTGCGAGACGAACCAAACGGGCTATGTCGGCTTCAAATTCTTGCAGGTTTTCTTTTGAACTCTGATATCGGTTCCTCAGCTGCGTCTGGTATACCTGCTCCAGATGCGCATTTCCATACCGCATATCCAATCGTTTGACTAGCTGGTCGTAGTCTTCTTGTTCTTCTTCTTTTAGCGTTTGCAGGATGTCGATAGCTTCTCCGCGCAACGAGACAGTCAACGTCGTGGCCTTCTCCTCGGACGTCCAATTATTTGTTTTTGCGGCCGCTTCAAATTGTTTTAAATAATTGGGCCACGAAGACTTCCCATCCAATTCCGGTGTTTTTATGTGCATTTTTGAAGTAGTTTCAGGTTTTACTACTTTTCTTCCTTCTATTAGACTTGGCTCAGCCACACCAGAATTCGGAATTGACGACGATGTAATTTTAGTGATTTTTTCTCGTAATTCTTCTATCTTCCTGTCATACTTTTCTTCTAAATTCTTCAGACCTTCTTCAGTATTTTCCATTAATTTTTGTTCTAAATTTCTAGAATTTTCTTCCAATTTTTCTTTTAAACTTCTAGAATTTTCTTCTAATTTTTCTTCTACAGTTCTAGAATTATTCTCTAATTTTTGTTCTAATGCTCTAGAATTTTCTTCAGCTTTTCTAGAACTTTCTATTAATTTTTCTTCTAATGTTCTGGAACTTTCTTCTGATTTTCTAGAATTTTCTGCCATCTCCTGTTTTAATTCTTCTTTTAATGTTCGAGAATTTCCTTCTAATTTATTCTCTAATGTTCTACAATTTTCTGCTGCCTTTCTAGAACTTTCTATTAATTTTTCTTCTAATTTACCAAATTCGGATAGGTCAAATAAGTACTCGTCAGCATTTTCACCAGCAGCGATTAATGCTTGCCGCAGACGAGATTGTAGAACGCTTTTCAGTCCTGTCGTATCTAATTCGCGTTCTTCCAGTTCTCTCTTGAGATCACTTACTTTTAATTCACATTATTTTATTTGTTTAGTCGTCATTTTAATTATTTTTGTTTACACTTCACAGTTATTAACAACCCCACACCTGACACCAATTGTAACGTTTTTATTTATATGGGTGAAGTGTAAAACATAGACAATTATTATTAACTAAAAGAATACGTTTATTAAACGGTAAATAAATATTAGAAATATAATTAAAAGATTATAAAAGTAACTAACACTATGATAAACAAATATTAACACTAATTTAAAGACTAAGATTATTATAAGACAATTAAACACTAAGATTATTTATTTAAACAATTAACACTACTGTTTATGTCCCTAATCACATTTATTTATGTTCACTTGTCGACTGTTCTTTATATCACCAACTATTCACTACACTTATTTATATTAGCCTTCTGCACTCGTTGCTTGTATAATACAGAGTGTCTTCGCTGGCTTTCGCGGTGGGTTATATACCTGGCGGAATTATTTCTAGGCTCTTCTGGATAAGTTCTAGAGGTAAACAACATCACACAATAGATTACTGCCGACCAGTCCTAACGAGCACGTTGCGGCCAGACACTGAGGCGCCTGGTAGCGCGGCGGCGGCGGCGGCGGCCGCGGGGGTTACGTTACAATAGGTAAAGTAATAAAAAAATATTCAAATACTTGCATGTGGTAGAATCAGAATCCCATGTTAAAAAAAATCACCCAGCATAGATTTCCATTTAGAAAGTAGGGGAGTCTACTGGACGTTAAGTTATTTTTTTTGTTTTATATTTTATGTTTGTTGACTATACCCTGTTTTTAAACTAAGAGGAGTACTTTAAATTTTAAGCGCCGAAACTGACGCTTCTGATTGGCTAGTGCTTCGTCAGGTTTACACTGCACAAATATTTTACATTTGATGTATTAGCTGTCATTCGTTTGGAGGTTATCTTTTTCTGTTTTGGTTTTTCGCATTTCTGTGACTTTAAAATAAATCAGTTCTTTTAAGAACTAATAATATTGATTGTATCGATATTATTTGTGATTCCAGCTCATCGGAGAGTTCTTCTGATGAAGATTGTTAATGTCTGTGCACAAAATTTCCCCTTATTGATATTATAATACACAGTTTCAATTTATGTTCAATTTTAAACGAATTAAATGTAATATTTTTTGTATTTTGTTCCTTTGGTATTGTATTCTATGGTATAAATTTTTAAATAATAAATTATATATAGGTTTTGTGCATTTTATCGCTATGTTCAATTAAAAAATATAGATATAAATCAAGTAAGAGTGTTTATTTAGATTACATATTATCTTTATTCACATAATCAAATATACGGCGTGAAAAATAAGAGCCTATAATGTCAGTTTTATTTTAAAATAAGTTCCATGCGAAGTATACAGTATTGATGTGTACGGAATTTTTGTATTTCGCGCGAAAAAAAATCTAGTAACTTTTTCTGGTAACTTTCTATAGTGTAAATCAGACTTTCGTACCTACTCCTCCTAGTTTAAAAATAGAGTATAGTTCTCGTCGTGTAACGTGTACCCTGAGCAGGGTATCAAATTAAGTCAAGTCAAGTGAAACCAAACGTTTTCAATACTAAATATTTTTAGCTGTAAGAATGTACAATATCTGAATATTAAAAATTCATAATCAATAATAGTAAAAAAACCACGAAATCCTACTTTACTTTTCACCAAAAATTTGGCCACAGTTCTTAATTTAAAAAAAAATAGCAATAAAGCGAACTTTTATTCCTAGGAGGTCAGCTGGACCGCCCCAAAGAAATATCCTGTGTGTGTCTCTGAGTTCATGTAACAGATGATCAAGGCGAAAGAAAGCATTCATTTATTTATGCAAGATTATTATTATTATTTATGGAAATTAATAAATTACTGGATTGCAATCAAATTATTTTATTTAAATTTCGGCCTCTACCGGTTTCGACATCTCCTATCCTTTCTTCAGGAGGTGAATTTTTTTTATGCCTATATTACTTACCCGTTACTAATTTCTGATCGTGAATAAAATAGTATACAAAACGAGGTGTAAAGTTTCATTACATTTCGACATTTCGAGGTTTCTAAAGCTAATACTTTCCACCTCGGATAATAATATACTACACAATAGTTTTAGAGATAAATAATAAATAAAAATACAAAAACAATAATTTAAAATTGATTTCAACCGATTTATGTCATCAACATATTTATTTATATTATAGTTGTCATTTACCTGATGAAGGCAGCACTTATTTTATTTATACTGAGTTCTGAAAGCTTCTTTCGATTTTTTTAATAATACATTGTTTAGTCAAATAAATAGCTAGGTGTTAGGGAAAAGCTCAAAATACTAATGAACGATATTCATCAGTTATGCAAAAAACAAGAAAATACAAATAAGCAAATTGACATTGAACTTACTTCAATAAAAACGTATTTTAATTGTGCAAAACTTGAAGACAATTTGGTAACAATAGAATTGATCATGATATATGAATTAATGTGACACACAGAGCATATAAGTCTAATGTCGGGTTTATCACCGCTTTGTTTAATTAACGGATCATCAAAATTAACAAATCCGAATCAGTTTCCTTGTCCTTATGACATTTAAATCATTGCTATCAAAAAATCGCGTCGCATTTGTTCTTTTTTGATTATCCGTTAATTAAATAAAGCGTTGATGAACGTTTCTGCAACCGAGCATAAGTC
The DNA here is from genome assembly GCA_951394225.1 of Harpalus rufipes. Lineage (NCBI taxonomy): Eukaryota > Metazoa > Arthropoda > Insecta > Coleoptera > Carabidae > Harpalus > Harpalus rufipes. The sequence continues at coordinate 13,014,413 of OX596285.1, forward strand.
TACATTAAATACATACCTACATAGAACTACTTCACTTCTTCATATGGCGAATAAGATTGGAAATGTACGAACGTAACAAGAACGCGAATTTATTTTCAGAAAAAGAGTAAAATCTTTATTATCAACTCCCTCTATCGCATGGTATTACATATAAGTAGAAAACTCCTGAATACGTAGAGAAATCGAATCTAGGAAAAAGAACCGTCATTGTCGCAGTTTAAGGAATCCCACAACACATTTTCGATTATCCCATCGCACAATAGCCGGATTCGTTCTACAGTCCTGTTGATTCGGGATAATACCGTTGCCACAAAGGAGGCTACGAGCAACAGCAAACACTAGACTAGACAATTTATTGTTGCTTTTCTGTCCCTTTTAGACCAATTGCAGTGGAAGATATCAGTGGATATTAAAGAAATTGTGTACAGGATGGTGCATTGGAAGACACACCAAAAGCGATTTTAATGTTAATTTTGTGTTCAAGTAACATATTGTCATTGTCTCTCTCTCTCTCTCTCTCCTAATTATTTTTCATCAAACAGTTATTATATCTTAACGAATGGGGAAGTTTAGCGAGATTGTACATGTGAAATATTTTTTAATCGTAAATATATGAATAATTATAACTTAAAATGTAATTGCGAGTAAAAATAACGTTCCCGTTTATTTATAATTAATTATTTACTACGAACTACTCTGACGTCACAAGTGACTTATGCGCATGCGTAGAAAGGATGGTGAGATCTGACTTTTTGAACGTAGGTTGAGGCATTACACTTCAAAATTCTGGCCAGTTCACGTGGGTTTGTTTACGTTTTCGCAGAGTGAGGTTATAGTTTTTAGTAGAATTATATTTGTTTGCAAAATTATTATACAGTACTTAATTTATAATATTCTGTTCTGTGTTCAACTTATAAGGTAAATATTTTTTGTACATATATTAGTATATTCTTTTCTTTTGCATGTATATGCAACTTTATTGCGAGTTTTACGTATATGTATAAATAAATATTTATTACCTTTACATCAATTAATATTTTCTATTTCTTTTGTTAGTGTAAGATGGAATCAGGATTTGTTGCCGCCGATAGCAACAATTTACCAGAACTACAATAAATAAACTTTTAAATGTAAATAATGCATAAAGATACCATTACAAAGCAAATTAATTTTCTTGAAATAGGTATTTACACTAATAATCTTTTTCAGTCCACACAAATGAATACAATAATACACAATGAAATAAATTAACTCGTCGTTTGCACAAGAACAACAGAACTACTCGTATAATAATTTCAACACAGAATTGTCATTTTTATAAACGTCAAAACATGTGGATGTCATTTTCAAAATTCCCTGTTGCCATGGGAACCCAGCACGTGCCTGCTTAAGGTAGACTATACGTTCTCCGTGAACTTTTGTGACTTCATTATTTTAGAAAATTTAATTTTTTGAGAAATCTAGGCATCTTTGAGTGAAATACAATATAGAATATCACTTTTGAAGACATTCTTAACAAAATAAAAAATCAGTTGTGGCCAGCACAATACCTCTCGCCACTTCCGTTTTTGGTTACATAAGTATAGGGCGCGATGTCATGTGACATTGTTGGCCCCGACAAGCAGATATGGGGGTTCGTGTCAAAAACATAGATATCAAATGTCAGAATTTTTCATCAAAAATTTCAAGATTTTCTAAATTCATGTAGTTTGTCATACTTGACGTAGACAAGCAAATATGCATAGATTAAGGAAAATATATAGTAGAAGATTGGGTATCTCCCTTATAAACCGTGATAACAAGTTTTAGTGCCGTCTATGAAAAGGTCAGAGAACTAAATTTGACAGCCGAGAAAGTGGCGGGAAATATGAATTCATTTTGAATTATTCGAAACTTTAAATTTTATTTCTTGATAATGTAATTAATAAAAAATATATCGAAAATAGATACCTAATTTATTAAAGGCATTATCAATAAATGTGAAATATATGTTGAACTATAAAAAAAAATTACAGTACTTAATATGTTATTCTTTATTTTAAAATATATACATTACATTATTTAAATCAAATAATAAATAAATAACTACAAATCTCAAACTACACGGCGACAACTACTAAAATTTAAGAACGTACTACTCAAGGAATCAAAAATTTGAATTATTATTATTATTACAAGATGTAATATTATTTCAATAAAGGGATGTTACTTGAAATGTCTGCGAGAAATGCACTGCTTCATTGACCTCGTTATCGATGTTCGTCCACTTTTTAACAAATCTACCCTCTTTATACTCATTTTTTCTTAAAACTGACACCATACTATTTTAACATTCTTTGATGAATCTTATGAAGCTTCACGTCCTTTCACCTAATAATGTAATATTTTGCTGCTCTTCTACGGTGTAAATATCTAAGAGCACCACCATGATATAAATTCTCCTGGTCCACTTACATAAACCATTTCTTCTATTGAGCACTGTAAACTTCTGCAAGAATGTGTCTTCACTATGCAGGAGTTACAAATATTTCATGTGATTTTTTTCTGAAATATTATTAATTTGTTGTTATATTTTATATCACCCCCGTATAATAATGCTAGTATGAAAACTAATATACTTACCGAAAATATATTAAATGATAAAGTACTATATTGCAATACAGATACAAATTCACAAATAACAGTTTTAAATGTCAAAGAATTTCGAACTATGCAATAGAGAATTGTGGGAAATTTACACAAGTTCTCAAACATATGTTACCTTTTTATAGTATTTTGACATTCAAGTTTGAGAATCCCTGTAAAATCTGTACTACTAAAGCCATCTATGAAAGGGTCAGGAAGTATTTCCAAACGCTACTAGATTGAAAACTTGTTATCACGTTTCTGTATGCAGTTTCACCCCCCTGCAAATATGGAGGCTCTTGTCAAAATGACAGTAATTATTTACATAAATGTCAAATGTCATAATACACGTGGTTAATTTGTCACCAAGAATATGGAATTTACTTGTCGAGGAAAATAAACCACATGGAATTGGAATATCATGAAATATTGGATGGAAAATTGGCATTTGACATATATGTACATAATTACTAGCTGTCATTCTAACTCGGGCCCCCAAATTTGCTTGTCAAGTCCAACAAAGTCACATGACTGCTCGCTTCCTATAAATTTCTTATGTCTTTTCTTTATATTTAGATTATTTTTATAACTTTAAATTTATTTTTTGAGGAAGTTTTCTCCTATACATCGAAATATTCCAAATTCTTCCAATTTCTTGACGGGATTTTTGACGGGTATATGTATATAGCTATAATTTTAAATATTTAATTGTTATACAACAAGAAATAGTAAACTTACCAATATCACAGAAATATTCTTCAATAATGTCAGATAAGCTTTTTCATTTAACGTAAAAGCGTAATTTGACGTTTTACTACTATGTTGTCAAAAAAGAATATCTAAGATTGATTTTCAGCTAAAATCTACATAAAACCATATTCGTACTATGAAAAATTCTAAATCGGTTCTTATCCACTGTTATGTGTTTAGTTAAAATAGCTTGACCTTAAGGTCAAGCTTTAGAATTCAGCGGCCAATACCGCTCAAATACGTTTACGAACTACTGTTGGTTTTTGACAATGACATTTTTCTGTCATTTACAAACATCTGATGGTTACCATAGAGTTGTTTAGACTCTGAAATACGACAGTATCGAATGTATCGAATAGAGAATTTTATGTTCTTTAATACTAATAATAAAAAAATTCAAAAAAAAAATATTTAATTTTTTTTTTAAGATACTACTACTTCCGGTTCTCCAATTGATACCAAAACCTATTCAACTCTTCCCATTATTGTTAGATTGAGGAATCCGTTGTCAAAAAGGTCTTTAGTTTTATAGAATTTGAGAAATCGTGTCTCCAACATCCACACACACACACACACACACACACACACACACACACACACACACACACACACACACACACACACACACACACACACACAGACAGACATCATTGTAAAAATGTTAAAATCGAATTCTATTTTAAGGTCCTTAAATCGTGCTTATTCAATAAAATCTGGATATGCGATTTTTAGCATGAATCCAATACCTCTCTTAGCGAGAGGTAAAAAGCACTAAACTTCCCATTATAATTTTTTTTTTCTAGACCTATAGATCGTTTTAAATTTAGTTAGTTTAATAAAAAAAAATCTGATGTGGACATCACATGACTTCCTTGTACGATTATTAAACTATACATATTTTTTTTAATAATTAAATTACGAAATAATGACAGGCTTAAGCCAAGCCCGAGAAATATTTTGATATAGAGCAAAAAATAATTCATTTACTACTATCATTCTTAAATTAACATTAATCTAACCCGGTTCTTTTTAAAGATAGTTTTGATCACAACAAAGAAATATTTGATTACAACAATGAATATGACTAATTTCACAATAAAAATTTAATATTTGTTATTGTACGAATCATAAAATTGCACGTATTTAACGTAATTTGATATGAACTTTTTTATGTTTTTGTCCTAATCCATAGCAAGCTTTATTACACAAACAAAAAATCTGATGTGGACACCACACGACTTCCTTGTACGATTATTAAACTATACTCTTTTTTTTTAATAATTAAATTACAAAATATTAATTTTAACTTCAAAACAGTAAGATATATAGCGACCATAATCTAACCCGGTTCTTTTTAAAGAGAGTTTTGATTACAACAAAGAAATATTTGATTACAACAATGAATATGACTAATTTCACAATAAAAATATAATATTTGTTATTGTACGAATCACAAAATTGCACGTATTTAACGTAATTTGACATGAACATTTTTTTTTTTTGTCCTAATCCATAGCAAGCTTTATTACAAAAACAAAAAATCTGATGTGGACACCACACGACTTCCTTGTACTATTATTAAACTATACATATTTTTTTAATAAATAAATTACAAAATATTAATTTTAACTTTAAAACATTAAGATATATAGCGACCATAAAGGAAGTTTTTAAAGAGAGTTTTGATTACAATAAAGAAATATTTGATTACAACAATGAATATAACTAATTTCACAATAAAAATATATTTGTTATTGTACGAATCAAATTGCACGTATTTAATGTAATTTGACATGAACATTTTTTTGTCCTAATCCATAGCAAGCTTTATTACAAAAAAAATATTTTTAAATTTACATATCTAGACGCAGAAATTAATTCTTTAAAACTTTTATTTGAAGCATTTATTTCTAAAATCAAAATAAAATCATTTTATTCAAGAAAAACTGTTAACAACTTCAAGTAATGTACCACTTCCGGTTAGCCTATTTTAACCAAAATCTATTATGTTATTTCGATTGACATAAAAGTCTTGTATACCAAATTTGAAAAGTTTTGGATTATATTTTATAAGAGTTTTTCATTAAAATCTATTATAGGCTTCATGTAAAGTACCACTTCTAGAAATTGTGTAATAACCAGAAAGGGAGGTGCACAACTAGATGTTATAGGAGTCCTAAATACAAAATTTCAACTTTCTACGGCTTACCGTTTTTGAGTTATGCGAGATACGTACGTACAGACGTCACGACGAAATTAGTCAAAATGGATTCAGGGATGATCAAAATGGATATTTCCGCTGAAATCTGAAAACCGAAATTTTTCGCGATTACAATACTTCCTTTACTTACGTACAAGGAAGTAAAAAGTATACAATTTTTAAATTTACATATCTCGCTTATACAAAGGGCTAATTTAATAATACTTGATGTGCTAGATGCAGAAATTAATTCTCTAAAACTTTTATTTGAAGCATTTATTTCTAAAATCAAAATAAAATCATTTTATTGAAGAAAAACTGTTAACAACTTCAAGTAATGTACCACTTCCGGTTAGCCTATTTTAACCAATATCTATTATGTTATTTCGATTGACATAAAAGTCTTGTATACCAAATTTGAAAAGTTTTAGATTATATTTTAAAACAGTTTTTCATTAAAATCTATTATAGGCTTCATGTAAAGTGCCACTTCTAGAAATTGTGTAATAACCAGAAAGAGAGGTGCACAACTAGATGTTATAGGAGTCCTAAATACAAAATTTCAACTTTCTACGGCTTACCGTTTTTGAGTTATGCGAGATACGTACGTACGGACGTACGTACGTACGTACGTACAGACGTCACGACGAAATTAGTCAAAATGGATTCAGGGATGATCAAAATTGATATATCTGCTGAAATCTGAAAACCGAAATTTTTCGCGATGACAATACTTCCTTTACTTACGTACAAGGAAGTAAAAATAGTGAATCACCCCATTATACCCAGACAATTGAAATGTAAAAGCCCGAGATGAAGCATTGGGATTTTTTCATTTAATTTGTCGAGAAAAAGTAAAAATCTTGAGTAATTATTTTATCTGGAAAATAATGGAACAATGAAATCTAGTAATATTTCATCTGCAACCATCTGGAAAATAGATATTTTTTTTAATAAGAAAGTAATATATAATCGGACTAGAAAACAGTGAACGTAGCTAGGATAATGAGTCATGAGACAATGAAATGGATGAAAGTACTTTCCTCATATTCATAGGTACTTTTACTTTCTGAAATTGATATGTAGTATATTATTGCTGGACTACACAGGATGGTGTATCGAAAAACACCGTAATTTTGACAAGGTTAAATATTGTGACGTGCGCCCATGACGAGTGCCGCTACTGGTAGAATATTCCGAGCGATGACGTAATCCTCTCGCCGTAATTACCCCGATGACGTAATCCCCTCGGGGAAAACCCATACGTGTTCAGACTGTTTTAATTACCAGCGGTGGGCTGATTCTTTTGTGTTCGATGATGGTCGCGTCAGAAAGTTTCAGAAGGATAATGGGCTGTATAAATACCGTTCGAAGGACAGCGGAGAGATAGTCTGATAAATAGAAGCAACGAGCAATGAAGTCAGGATATAAATACATAGTCTACGAGTGGTGAACATAAATAAATGTAGTGAAATAAATATTGGTTAAATAAATAATCTTAGTGTTTAAGTTATTTAATCATAGTGTTAGTTATTTTTATTATCTTTTTAATATTTATCCTAATTATTTATCGTTTAATAAACATATTATTTTAATTAATAATATTTATCTGATTTCACCCATATAAATAAACGTTACAATATCGTCTCCACTATTTATTTTTTAGCAGGTAGTAAATTTTCTATGGGTCACGGTATCACAAGTGACCGTGAGTCTGTAGCTAATCAATGTTTGGGATAAGACTGTCACTTTGCGTTGGCGGCAATTTGAATGTAGTGTTCTGCGGGTGTAATCATCAAACTGACTTTTAAAAAGTTAGGTTGTTTTAATTAAGTTGTGTTTTTTGGTTTTGCTGCATTTTTTGACTCTTTTATGGCCGTATTATAGTCAAAACTGCAAGTTTAAGAAGTAATTAAACTGGCAAAACACATCTATTTTTTTTGACTGATATAAAATTACACGAAACCTGCCACCGGTTTCGTTGAGATTTTGTTCAGATTTAACTTACAGTTTTCACCATAATAGGCCATTAGTATATTTTGTTCTTTAATTTTTACTGCTGCTTTGAACTTATTTAATATTTATTGCGTTTGTGTTGTATTATAGTAATGGGGTTTTGTTAGATTGGCTTTTTCAGTAAACCATGTCCCGTGTAGTAGAAGTTTGTTGTGTTGTGTGATGTATAGCAACTGTAACGGCTGGGGCCGTTACGCTTGTTAAATTGTGAATGACATACAAAATATAAGCAACGATAACAATTTATTCACATTCAAATTAAAATTTGATGTTTACAGTTTTGGTCTGACAAAAGTAATGAATGTTTATTTTATGTTTTTCTTCTGTTTCTAATTATTGTTCAAGGGCATCTGGATACATGTTATACTTCCAAGGAAAAGTTTTCATTTCTACGACACACACATTAGGTGGAAAATGTAAATGTCTATTAATAGTCTAAACTAATGATTTTAACCTAGGTCGTATAGATTTAAGCAAGAACGAACACACTTCTACTACACGGGGCTTGGTTCATTAAAAAATCAATCTAACAAAACACAAACACTATAATACAACACAAACACAACAAATATTAAATAAGTTTAAAGCCGCAATAAAAATTAAAAGAACAATAAACAAAACACACTAAGAATCAAAAATTGCAGCAAAACAAAAAAAATACAACGTAACTTCAAGCAAATAAAAACAAACCTAACTTTTTAAACGTCAGTTTGATGGTTACACTTACAGAACAATGACATTAAATTGCCGCCAGCGCAAAGTGACAGTTTCACCCCAAACATGGATTGGCTACAGACTAAGGGTCACGTGTGAGCCCGTAACCCATTATTTGGAAGAAGAAAAATCAAAGAAATTTAACTATTCATATTAATAAAATCTGGTACTACAGAGTAACGAACAAATGTCCACTGGTAGCTACTGTTTTTATTTGACATTTTGTGTTTTTAATTAATTATTATCGTCGAACGCAAAAGGTCAAATAAAAAGTATAACTGAGAATATGAGCATTTTTTGTAATATTCCATATCACCACTGATTTGATTAATATTAACAGTTAAATTTCTGTTCCCGATAATAGTAAATTAATGAGATTCTGTAAGAAACTTGCTAAGTCTTAGCAACAATGCCAGTATTTTGAATCAATAGAAACAAATGTAAAGCCTGACATATTCATTTTTCATTAAATATTTGCAATTACCTATTATTAGTTATATGTTATAGCAATGTTGCTACGAGTTCGTAATTTTGTTAAAAAAATAAGCCAATAGGATGCAGAATATGTTTGTCCACAAGAAACTATTGAACTGTGTTACTTGTATACTGAAAATAACTATATAGGAAGATAATTATTTGAACAATTCAAAATTAACGTTGAAATTGCTATTTTCGTATTCCGATGCACCATCCTGTATATCAATATAAAAATATAATAATATTAATTCTAATTAAATCCGTTTCTTCGTAAAAGGAATGTGAAGTCCTGCAAATTCAGAATTTTTATTTATATATTTTTAACGATGTTCTATGCTGTTTTCCAGTGTACAGTTATTTCAAGAGATCCAATAATATGTGAATTCTGAATTTCTTGAATGTAAGAGCTTCATCTTGGACTATGAAAGTGGAGCACGGAAAAGCAGAATCAGGAGAAATTGTAAGGGAAGTAAAAATTTTCCTCATAACTTTGAGTTTATTCAAACAAGTTGAATAAGTGGTCAATCTAATAGAGTACGATTTATGTAAAAAGCTGCAAGTATTTGCTTAACCTGATGACGATACAAGTGTATATCGAAACGTCGGTTTTGTAAGAATAAATTCTATAAGACTGTGATTTCGAGTTGTTAATACCTTCCTAATCAATACCACGGTTGAGAATTTTTTCCACAGACATATATTGTAAAAGTATTAATGCATGTAGGATTATTTAATACTTTGTATAATATAATCCCGAAAAAAATTATGTTTAATAAATTTTTTCTAAGAAAAAATATTTAAAATTTCAAAGTAAAGCGACATTAGAATAGAACTAGAAGAAAATAATAGGATAAAAAATTATACGAAACAACACACATATAGAATTTGATATACATAGAAAACCGACAAATACAGAAAACTATATTCATTCATCATCAAAAACCCATTTCAAATACAAACTAGCAGCTTTTCAATCGATGATTCAGACTTTTAAACACACGTAAAAAAGAAAGATGTAAAAAAGGACTACATCACATCATTCATGTAGTTGAAATAAATGGATACAAGAGAGACTTGGTTTACAAAATTATAAATAAACAAAAAATGAAAATTCGCATTAAAAGTTCCACGACACTTAGATCTGAACCCGAACAAAATTATTATAACAAATTTAATTTTGACAATAGGCAACATGTAGACAAAAGCTACATTAAACAAACATAAAGCAAATTGGTTACCAGATTCAAAGAACATACATATCAAATCAAAAATAACAACATATTTCATTCAGCGTTAGCATTGCACAAGCATAACATAGGTCACACCTTTAGTTTAGACAAAGTTAAATGTATGAAAAAATGTAATGATAAGAAAAAATTAAATATACTATAAGCTATTTAAATGAAAAATTTCTCAGATTCCGTCTTAAATACAGATTTATTTCCTTTAGATAATATTTTGATAAAATTTGTTAAATAACAATGTTGCCCAAATTTTGTTTCAGCGGTGCTTATAAAACCTGTAAAATTAATAAAAACCCTAACGGTACCTTCGCTCTTCAAAGGTATTTTCCTAATGAGGTCATTTCACATTTTCGAATTTATTTTTTTCTTGAAAGAATAGGTCAAATTAAATATGTAGGTGTGTTTTACAACTTACAAGTCTTTAGAATCAGAGATATGATTTTTGTTCTTTATATCAAATATTTGGACGCTGACGTCACGGCTTAGCAGATGCGGCAGTAGAGCTCTCTACCGGTTTTGTTTGGAACTATGATTGTATGGGTTATCATTTGTCAGATAGATTTTGTCACAGCAACATATTGTTAACTAAAAACATATTTCATACATCTTTTTATATTTATATCAATAAATGTTTTATTTACATACCTTTACTCTTAACTCTGCTGTTATCTGTCACAATTTTAGGATAGTTTGTTTACAACATGTCTTGTTTTATATTACTATGTTTAATAAATTGGACGAATTTCATGATTTTATATATATATATATATATATATATATATATATATATATATATATATATATATATATATATATATATAAATTAATGACCCCATTATACCTACCGCCATTAGCATGAGTTGGATTTTTAATTTTATGTATTGGTAAGTATTTGATGATAACTATAAAGTAGTCGAAATGTAAATTTTTCAATAAAGTAATAACGGAAGAAAAGGTTTAACAGTTTATTATTTTACATAGTTCTTTACGAAACTCAACCCGTTTTATTTAATTAGAATAGAGTTACAAGATTTCAAAATAATCTGTCTGATAGTATTTGAGTTAAAAGCGTGGTTAAAGGGTTAACTGGATACACACACACACCTACATATAGTCAAATTTTTGACTCTGTCGGGTACAGTAATAAAACTATAAGTGAACTATAAATATCGCAATTATGATAAAGCGGCATATCCTTTACTTTCTGCAGTGTAATACTGTTTGGCATCGGCCCATATTTTTGAGCCGCTCTATTCATTCATGGAATCAAACGTCTACCAGGTATGTATATAGGAAAATAGCCTTACAGTCCTTTAACATAAATGAATAGAGCGGCTCAAAAATATGGGCCGATGCCAGACAGTATTATACTATAGAAAGTGAAGGATATGCCGCTTTATCATAATTGCGATATTTATAGTTCACTTATAGTTTTATTACTGTACCCGACAGAGTCAAAAAATTTGACTATAGGTACATATGCATGCACACTCACAACTATCATCGTAAAAATGATAAAATGAATTCTATGTATCTTAAAACGTATTTATATAACAAAATCTCCACTTGCAATTTTTAGCACGATCCTAATACCTTTCTTACCTTCCGTAGGGAGAGGTAAAAACTAATAATTTAAACTGATAACCTCTAAGAAGTTAAAAGGAACTAAGGTATCTGAAAGTCTAAATTATAAATCACAATAAATAATAAACCTGAAAAGGAAATTAACATCTGAAAGCGAAAAAAGTCCTTAATACGTTCGCTCCGACGTGTACCACCGGTGGTACACGACGTTCTTTCGTCCGGGCCGGCGTGTACCACCGGTGGAACACGCCATAAGTTTTTAAAATAATTTATTATAAGCCGTAATTGTAATTTTGTATAATTTGTAATATGTTGAAGTTAAAGTTTAAGATTATGCAACATTAACTTCAAAGTCGTTTTTCTATAACTGTAATGAATATGAATGTTTTATTATTTAAAATTTAATATTTAATCGTACGACTGTACTTAATCTAAACAAACCGGTGTGCGACTCACGAGATCGCCGGGACGCAGTTAGTCTTCAAGACTCATTTGGTTGGGTGGGTCAAAATTTCATAAGAATCTTAAAAAGTTTTGGTAAAAGAAATTACTCAAGTGAAACCGAATCCCTGTGACCAAGAATTCGCATTAACATCATTTTCCTATTAATTTTGACACCGCTCGGTCAGAATTGGAAAGAAATTTATTAGTAAAGGTAAAATAAAGTCCTACTCAAGCTACCAAGGTAGGTAAATTTTTGATAATAACTAGTAAATTATTACATTTAGTAATTCAGCGTTGGAGTTCAGCGCTGAGTTCATTACATTTGGTGGCAGCGGTGGGATTGAATAAAAGTGCTATCGTTACATTTGATGGCAGCTTATGAGGCGCCGTTTGTTCCATTTATAAAAGTAAATAAATAAATTTATTTTACACTGATAAATAAAATTTCTTTCAATAAATATATATTTTTTTATTTGATAAATAAAATAATTATTGAGAAATAAAAATCTTTATGATAAATAAAAATTTCCGTGTGAAAAATAAAAAAATTTATGATAAATAAAAGTTTTTGTGCGAAAAATAAAAATCTTTATGATAAATAATTTTTTTTGCGATAAATAAAAGTGTCTACGATAAATAAAACTTTTTGTTATAAATAAATATTTTTACGATAAATAAATCTTTTCGCGCAAAATAAAAGTTTTTCTGAGATATAAATGGTCTCTGATAAATAAAAGTTGTATCTTTCAATTTATGACGATAGATGGCGCTGACAACTAAAGGTAGGTCCTTACTATCTATTAGGAAACCTTCCGTCAACTGACCGATAAAGTAATTGCATTTATCATTATTTAACCATAAAACACATACTTACTAATGAATTTCATACATTTTTATTTAATTGTGGAAAAAAGGTTGTTCTTTATTTTGATTGATACATTGTATTAAAATTAGAATTTATCGATCTCTGTTAAAACAAATAATTGTTAAGGGCCTGCATTACACATACCAAACAGATTTCTTAATGAAAGGATTACATGTACTCTTTAGTTTTAATATATATATATATATATATATATATATATATATATATATATATATATATATATATATATATATATACTTTTCAAATAGATTAATAAATTATCCATTAATTTGTAATATGACGATGATTATTAAATATGAAATTGCATAAAGTAATAAATATTTTATGTTGAATATAGTCTATTTCCTTTAAAATAACTAGTGTTTTTTTTTTGGGGGCGTACTAATGACTGCAGAATAATATTGTATACAAAAAATGTTCAGGAATACGGGTTTAATTTATTAGTAATAACAAACCAAAAATTGAACCAGCTGTACTCAAAGGATAGAACAAAATTATATATATATATATATATATATATATATATATATATATATATATATATATATAATTGAACCAGCTGTACTCAAAGGATAGAACAAAATTATATATATATATATATATATATATATATATATATATATATATAATTTTGTTATATCCTTTGAGTACAGCTGGTTTTTTTGGTTTGTTATTACTAATAAATTAAACCCGTATTCCTGAACATTTTTTGTATACAATATTATTCTGCAGTCATTAGTACGTCCCAAAAAAAAAACACTAGTTATTTTAAAGGAAATAGACTATATTCAACATAAATAACTTTCATATTTATTACTTTATGCAATTTCATATTTAATAATCATCGTCATATTACAAATTAATGGATAATTTATATATATATATATATATATATATATATATATATATATACAGTGTGTTAATTAAAAACCTGGCCATAGGCGTTTAACATGGGAAATCAGTTTTTCCTTGCGCAAAAGTTCCCAAATTATTTTAGACAAAAATACTTCAAATAAATGTTGTAGAGAATTAAATTCTGCATCCAGATTAGTAATAAGATTTTATTTTCGATGTTTCATAACCGAGAAAATCAATTTCAAAGTTTATCGAAAATTGCTGATTTATAGCGATAGCCATGGAAGTCAAACAAAATTACAAACAATTGTATGACATCTTAACTGTCAAAGAAAGTTTGTGTTTTGTGATTTTCATTCAGTAACATATTTTTTTGGAAGTATGGAACAGTTTTCTCATGAAGAAAAGCTTCAGATTATAAAATGGTGTTACTGTGGACAAAGCTATAGAAAAATACGTGATTTAATAAGTGTAATGTGGTCACATCGACAAATTCCAAGTAAAACCACAATAGAATCTTTTATTAAAAAAACTTAAAGCTGTAATTTCCAATGAATGTAGAAAAATAAATGCCAGACAGCTGCATAATGTTCGACATGGCTTTTATAATAGACTTGGGTATTGCTTAGCGCAAAATGGAGGGTTATTTGAACATTTAATATAAAATTATATTCATTCTAGTTTTCTGTTTTTCTTTTTAAATAAATACATTATTCTTGTTTTCATTTTTATTTTATTTTGTATATGTTGACAGCTATGTATTCTAAAAAAGTTAAATTCTAATTCATTGTGTCAATGTCATACAATTGTTCGTAATTTTGTTTGAGTTTCATGGCTATCGCTATAAATCAGCAATTTTCGAAAAACTTTGAAATTGATTTTCTCGGTTATGAAACGTCGAAAATAAAATCTTATAACTAATCTGGATGCAGAATTTAATTCTCTACAACATTTATTTGAAGTATTTTTGCCTAAAATAATTTGGGAACTTTTGCGCAAGGAAAAACTGATTTCCCATGTTAAACGCCTATGGCCAGGTTTTTAATTAACACACTGTATATATATGTACAGGGTGTTAATAAAAAAACTTTACACACTTTAGCAGGTGATAGTAGAGATGAAAACAAGAAAAAAATTCTAATACACTTAGGTCCAATACTCATTGGTTTTTAGAAAATTTATGTATGAAATTTGTACATAATACACAGGATTGACGGAAGGTATTGTGCTGGCCACATCAGATTTAACTAAGGACTCTAGCAGCCGTATTCATAGTACATTAGAAAAACCAGGTTTAAACTGTATTTTTCTAGTTCTGGTTTAGACGTGGTTTAATTTAGCCTATTCATAGTAATATTTCAACTTGGTTTAAACCAGCTTCAAGTAATCCTGGTTTAAGCTCCATTCTAGTCGACGAATCTAGCTGATCTTGGTTTGCGCACGCGTAGTTCTCAATATTTTGACGTTTACTGAAAGCAATTGACAACTTTGTCTTAAGTTTAGACATTTTAACAACAAAAACATTTTTAAATAATATACAGGTATGTATTATTGCAATATAAGTATATGTAATATTTATTATAAATAAAATTTTCAGAAATCAATTGCGCCCACAATATTTGGCATTTGACAAATATAAAATTCTTCTTTCATTACAGATAATTATCTGTCGTTCTGTGGGAAATTGAGGTATCGTTCTATTAAAGAAGCTATAGCTCTTGTTACTCTTCCAGCAATCCGAGACATAGTGGCTTGAGAGAAGTTATGTAAATCAGCTGTAATATAATTTTTATTATATAAAAAATGCATCTGTATACTGTTTCTTATAATTACCAGTCTCACTCTGGTAATTCCCTTTCGCCAAGTATCTTATGGTACTTAAAACTTGAATTTCCGCAGAAACTTGCCTTCCTTTATTATCATCCCGTATGTGTATTGAAGGCCTGACTTCTTCAATTAAATTTTTATTTGTTTCTTTCTTGAATCTAAAACAGAATTATGTACATATTATTTTATTTATGTATATGAGAATTACCTATAGATTATTCTAAACTGTGTCATCATATTTTTCGAAGGGGTTGATTTGTGGAAAATATTTTTTTTGTTTTCTTTGACGTTCAACTACATCTTGAACATCATTAATGTTATCCAACATATCTTGTATGTCATCCATTACGCTCGTATTTCTTTAAATAAATTAATCAATTTACTTTTACCCCAATATCTGTAAAATAAGTTGTAATTAAGTAGGTTATATTTAATTGCCTTGTTCAAAATTGTTTTATTTTTAACAAAACTAAGTGTAATACAAATATATAATGTAAATATGTACTTACAATTGTATACATACATAAAATGATATTCAAATTATATAACCACACGCGTTTGTACTGATGTTTCACTATCTTAGACCAGTGTAAAACTAGGGTGATGTCAGGTTTAAATACTGGACCTGGTTTAACCCTCGAGCAGGCGCACTGGGTGCGCCAATGGGATTTTTTTCACTATAAAACCGTTATTAGTCATAATAGGTCTGCAGCACTTTGACTATTCCTTCATCATATCTTTGGGGTTACACGAAAGTGCTTCTACGATTTTTATGGTGAAAGTGTCCTGTGTAATAAATAAAATTTTGTAACTGTGCAACAACTGTCGCACAAGGTGCGCCGCGCGCGACCCGTCATGTAAGTATATTTTTCATTTATTTTTGCGAGGTTTTTCATTTGTTTCTTTGGAATAATAATAATTATATAAAATTCTGTGCAATTGTTTTAATCTGATTACTTTTTAAATCCAAATTTTTCTTTTTTGTAAGAATAAAAATTTTTATTTTATAATAATTTTGTTTTAGGGATATTCTGTGAAAACAATTACAAAAAGATGGCCTTTAGTAAAATTTTTCTCTATTATGGACTTGAGTGCCATAAATGCTCGAGTGTTGTATCAGTCAAATGAAAATAATCCCAAAATAAAAAGGATTTTTTTTTTGACAAATCTGTCAATAACTCTAATGAAACCTTTCTTAGCCGAAAGAGCGACAATACTTTCACTTCCCATAGATATAAAATCTTCATTAGCAAAATACAGAACGGACATACAAGAACCCAAGGAAGAAGACCCTGACCGAAAACGAAAAGGACGCTGCGAGACTTGTGGACGTTCTAAAAATGTAAACACTACAATCAGATGTGACGGGTGTAAAGCCTTTGTTTGCAAAAAACATGCAACAATAAAAACTTCATGTGAGAAATGCAGTAAAATAAATGATAATGATACTGATTGTGTTTAGTTTGTTTATTTTCATTTTTTTATTGTTTAATTTTTATTTGTTTTTTGTTAAATTATTAACTTAATGTAAGACTACATTAAGGACAATAAACTATAAAAGTAATCAATATATTTGTTTATTACATTACAATATATAAGGTAATATATCGCTTGGCGCACTCTGTGCGCCGCGCGCCCTGTCATGTTATGGATATAGGCGCGCCCGGTCGAGGGTTAAACTGGAACTACCGTTAAACCGCTACTATGAATAGGGAAAATTGTCGGTCTACGCAGGTACAAAGATAATCCTAGTTTAAACTAGCATTCGGTCACTATGAATACGGCTGTAGGTGTTTACGATCAGTTGTAAACAAAGTTGCAGCCGTCGTCGAAGAGACTCACGCACTTGATCGTAAACACCTAGAGTCCTTAGTTGTTAAATCTGATGTGGCCAGCACAATACCTTCCGTCAATCCTGTGTATTATGTACAAATTCCATATATAAATTTTCTAAAAACCTTGGACCTAAGTGTATTAGAATTTTTTTCTTGTTTTCATCTCTACTATCACCTGCTAAAGTGTGTAAAGTTTTTTTATTAACACCCTGTATATATATATATATATATATATATATATATATATATATATATATATATATAAAACTAAAGAGTACATGTAATCCTTTCATTAAGAAATCTGTTTGGTATGTGTAATGCAGGCCCTTAACAATTATTTGTTTTAACAGAGATCGATAAATTCTAATTTTAATACAATGTATCAATAAAAATAAAGAACAACCTTTTTTTCCACAATTAAATAAAAATGTATGAAATTCATTAGTAAGTATGTGTTTTATGGTTAAATAATGATAAATGCAATTACTTTATCGGTCAGTTGACGGAAGGTTTCCTAATAGATAGTAAGGACCTACCTTTAGGTGTCAGCGCCATCTATCGTCATAAATTGAAAGATACAACTTTTATTTATCAGAGACACATTTATATCTCAGAAAAACTTTTATTTTGCGCGAAAAGATTTATTTATCGTAAAAATATTTATTTATAACAAAAAGTTTTATTTATCGTAGACACTTTTATTTATCGCAAAAAAAATTATTTATCATAAAGATTTTTATTTTTCGCACAAAAACTTTTATTTATCATAAATTTTTTTATTTTTCACACGGAAATTTTTATTTATCATAAAGATTTTTATTTCTCAATAATTATTTTATTTATCAAATAAAAAAATATATATTTATTGAAAGAAATTTTATTTATCAGTGTAAAATAAATTTATTTATTTACTTTTATAAATGGAACAAACGGCGCCTCATAGCAGCTTATGGGATTGAATAAAAGTGCTATCGTTACATTTGGTGCCAGCTATTTGGGATATTATTTTCATATCTTGAAATTTGAATTGCACGTTTCCATATAATAAAAGAAAAAATAATTAAGAAATACCTTATAATTGTTGCGCAATATTACATGTTAATACGCAGTTTATGCATGACTCATCGGCTACAGTTAAAGCATTCAGTTGGAGATACATACTTTGTTGTTTTTGGCGATAATTTAAACGATAATAAATTTATCAATTGCTGAGGTTACATTTGGGTTGCATATACCGGGTGGTCGAACGTAATAAAGAATTTATTGTGCGTAATTACATATTATCTTTTAAATTAGTATTCAAAAAAATATATTTATATATTAATTTTTCTAAAGTATAAAAAAAAAAATATGTCGAACGGTATTCAGACTACAACAACAATGAGTCCTACATGGCGTGTTAGTACAATTGGTGAATCTCTGGTAAGAATTCCTCAATTTTCTGGAAAATCTCATGAAAACGTAAAAGAATTTTTTTCAAAAATTTCGTTAAGAGCTAAAATTGATTCATGGACAGAATCTCAAACAATAGCTATTGCAAAATATCATTTAACGGGTGATGCGTTTCGATATCTGGAAACAGAAACAGAATTAAATAGTGATGATGTCTCTTTTACAATTTTTAAAAATACATTTGTTAAAAAAATATACTCGAAAAATTATACCAGGTCAGGGTCAAATAAATTTAAGTAAATGTTTCCAAAGACCAAAAGAAAGCGTGGATCAGTATGCCACAAGATTAAAAGTAGTAGGAATGCAATTATTGGAAGAAAATTTAAGTTATAATGAAAACAAGAACAATGAGAAAGAATTAATTGAAAAAAGACATAATCGAGATCTAATACATCAATTTCAAAAAGGAATAGCAGAAGATATTTCAAAATTAATTATCATGGATATATCGAAAAATCCAAATTCTAAGTTTGACGAAATTGTAGATTTAGCTATGAAAGCAGAAATTAATCTTAGTATGTTACGGAACGCCAAGTCTAACGATACATATACCGTACAAAATAGTAGAGGACCCCCAATGAGAAATAAACAACCAACGAATTTTGGTAATAATCACGATAAGAAAACAATAATTTGTTTTAAATGTAATAAACCTGGACATATTAGTAGAAATTGTACAGTAGTAATGAATGATCAACAACGAATAGATTCTATAAGATCTAGTATAGCTCGAAACAATTATTCCAGGCCAAATTTAAATTCAAAACCTCCGTCGTTTACAAATAAAGCCAAACAAATCGAATTAAGAAATTTTAGTTTGCCAAATATTAATAATGGTAACAGTAATATATACTTTTTTATAAACGTAAAAATAAATAATCAAAATTTTAAAATGTTAATTGATACGGGTGCAGCAGTAACGATAGTAAAACAAAAAGTTACTAAAAAATTAAGGGGAATTAAAGTAAATGTAGACGAAGATATTACACTAAGAGGAATTAGTGGTTATGAAATAGAAGTACTGGGAAAAGCGACAATACCGTTTCAACTACAGTATCAGAAATTTCCATTTGAGTGTGTGGTTTGTGACAATACATTACCACTTCAAACCGATGGATTATTTGGTCGTGATTTTCTACAAACATTTGGAGCCACTATAAATTTCTCTGAAGGATATGTCTATCTACATGGCTTAAAAATTGAAATCCAAAATAAATTTGAAGACTCAGAAGACCTAGAAGAAGGCTCAGAAGAAAACTCAGATTTTGAAAATGAGCAAGATAAATCTTGTAATGTATTGAAGAGAAACGGCAAAATTGTCAAAAGAAAAGAGTCAAGAAATGAAGAAAACGTATTGACCCAACCAGTAAAGAAGAAAGATAAAGAAACACGCAGAAACAATAATGAAATAGCAAAATATGAAATAAATATCTTGAAAAATCAAGATAAAGGGAAAAATAATTCTTGTAAGTTAAAAGAAATACATGGAGATTTGTTTTCTGCGCCGCGTGATTATTCTCTCGTTCATTGTGTTTCTCAAAACTTGAAAATGAATCGTGGAATAGCAGTAATGTTTAAGAAGAAGTTTAATAATGTAAACTTTTTGAAATCTAAAAACCCAAGAGTTGGTAATATGGTGTATTTGAAAGAACAAAAGGATGACCATATTAGGTTTATATATTACTTAGTATCTAAGGAGCTACATTTCCATAAACCTAAACTGAGTGATCTTGAAAGTTCATTGCACGAACTAAGAAAACACTGTTTACGAAATAATGTTTCAAAGCTAGCAATGCCTCGGATTGGTTCAGGGTTAGATAGACTAAGATGGTCTCAAGTAAAGAATTTAATTGAAAGAATATTTAAAGATACTGAGATTGAAATTTTAGTATATAACTTAAAAGACAACATCGAAAATAAATTCGAAAAGAAGATCGAAAAAAAGATCAAAAAGAAGACTGAAAATAAATCTGAAGAAAATAAGAAAAAAGGAAGAAATATGAAGAAAAACAAAGAAAGTAATTGCAATGAAATAAACGATAAAATTACAACAGGAGACGAAAAAGGTAATAAAAGGGAAAGACTTTGTGAAAGGATCAATCAACCATCGTCTTCACTACGGTCAATAGTGTATGATGATGAGAATAGGGTTGTTGACCGCTTCCCTGTTCGAATGAAACAGCATGTTGATATTCCTCCACGATGTCAGTATGTCTGCACAGCAGTTCAGGAATTTGAAAATCCTGATAATGACATTTTAGTAGAGCCTGTTGAAATATTGAGTTATGGTGTACTAGTTGCAAGATCTGTTAGTAAAGCAACAGCTGAAATTAATATTTGTATTTTAAACGTATCTAATCATACAGTCAAAATTCCTAAAAATACTATAGTTGCATATAGTGAAATTATTGATATATCAGAAAATAGTAACAATAATCAACAAATAAACGTACTTAATATTGAAGAAAATAAAAATGTAATTTCTCAAATAAATTTAGATCATCTTAAAGAAAATGAACAATTAAAACTGGAAAAGTTGTTAGAAAAATATAAAGGAATTTTTATGGAAAAAGGAAGTAAATTAGGATGTACACATCAAGTTAAACATCAAATTATTACTGAAAATGTACCTCCTATAACAAAACCCCCATACCGAATACCATATAGCCAACGAGAAGAATTAAAAAGTCAGATTAATGAAATGTTGGAGCAAGGAGTAATACAAGAATCATCGTCCCCGTGGTCAGCTCCTGTTATAATGGTAGCAAAGAAAGCAGCAGAAGGCGAAAATAAAATTCGAGTATGTATAGACTATCGAGCTTTAAATTCAATAACGAAAAGAGATTATTTCCCTTTACCGAATTTACAAGAAACAATAGATCAATTGGGTAATGCTAAATTATTTACGACGCTCGACTTAGCAAGTGGGTATTGGCAAGTAGAAGTTAATCCAGATGATCGAGAAAAAACAGCATTTTCAACACCTGATGGACACTATGAATGTGTAAGAATGCCATTCGGCTTAGCAAATGCCCCGAGTACATTTCAAAGACTTATGTATTCTATTATGTCAGGAATAACTGGAGAAAAATGTCTGGTATATTTAGATGACATCATTGTTTTCAGTAAAAATTTTGAAGAACATTTAGAACGGCTGGAAGAAGTATTTGAAAGATTAAAAACTGCAAATTTAAAACTTAAACCGTCAAAATGTAAATTTGTAACTGAGAAAACTAATTATTTGGGCCATATTATATCTTCAGAAGGCGTTCAACCTGATCCAGAAAAAATTAGTGTTGTACAATCATATCCAGTTCCTACAAATATTAAAGAAATAAGAGCATTTATTGGTCTTGTAGGATTTTACAGAAAATTTATCCCTGAAATTTTTCAAAATTTTATTGATCGTAGTTTAAGAATTTCTCTTTGAAAAATTATTTTCCTATGGGGAAAGGAATGTAATGAATATGAATGTTTTATTTTTTAAAATTTAATATTTAATCGTACGACTGTACTTAATCTAAACAAACCGGTGTGCGACTCACGAGATCGCCGGGACGCAGTTAGTCTTCAAGACTCATTTGGTTGGGTGGGTCAAAATTTCATAAAAGTCTTAAAAAGTTTTGGTAAAAGAAATTACTCAAGTGAAACCGAATCCCTGTGACCAAGAATTGTCCCAGGTAGACTTCTTTCACTCCTAGAATCTACTAAAGGTAGGTTTTCTTCTTTTGTATATTTTTATTGTTCATGTATTATTGCGTAACCATTTGAACCATTTGTAACCATGTGTAATCATTTGAAACATGCGTAATTATTTGTAACCAATTTTATTGTTTAATCTAACATTTTTGTATATACATTTTTCTATTATTAATTATATTTTGTTTGTTAAATTCGCATTAACATCATTTTCCTATTAATTTTGACACCGCTCGGTCAGAATTGGAAAGAAATTTATTAGTAAAGGTAAAATAAAGTCCTACTCAAGCTACCAAGGTAGGTAAATTTTTGATAATAACTAGTAAATTATTACATTTAGTAATTCAGCGTTGGAGTTCAGCGCTGAGTTCATTACATAACTGATGATCAGACACACACACATACATACATACATCATCATAAAAATGGTAAAATCGTATTAAAGGGACCCTAAAACATGCTTATTCACTAAAAACTCATCCTTGAATTTTTTGACCAAAGACCAATACCTTCCTTACCTAAAGGTGACGGAAGATAAAAAAATATATTAAGAATATAATTCAATATACGTAAAAAAATTAAATTCTATGCTTTTCGTTAAAACATTGTAGGCAAATAGGAGGTTTTCCATCATAGTTGTCACAATACGTCATTACTCGTTTTGTTTTCAGTCTTGCTGTTATAGATCCTTGTGCTTTTTGAATCTTCTCGTAACAAATAGCACAACGTTTTCTATTTGTTTTTGAGCTTGTTCTTTAAATTTCTGCAATTTATGAATACTTCTTCTGGCTTTTTTCTCTTGACTGTCGTGATTATCCGTTTCTTCATTCCATAAACCAAATGATTTGCCTAGATATTGTATTTTTTCTATTATTTTCGTTTGCAGTAGTCTGTTGCTGATTTTACTGATTCAAAGAGGTACTAAGATTTGTTGAAAGTATTGCATCCCTAGCAGCCTGCAGGATTTTTGTAGTTCTGGTATTTATATCCACTTAATCAGCACTCACTCTCAATCAGTAATAAACTAATTCTCCATATAACAAAAATATCAGGCCACGCCACGATTGAGTAGAATATAACCGGTGGTACACGACGGCTGTGAGCAGGGCATTGAACCCGAACTTGAACCGAACCATACCTGAACCAAAGCGTAACTTTTAAGCGAACCCAAACCCAAAACCGAACCTAAGATATACTTTTCAATTGAATCCGGGTCGCAACCGAATCGGGTATCAAAATTCTGGTTCAGGTTTTAGCTCCAGTTCAGGTTCAATTTCAGTTCGAAACGAAAACGTAATCGTAACACTTATAGCTGATCATCGACGATCGACGGCTTCTGCGTTTGCGTCGCTGTATGTGTTGATTGTTCGTGAAACATGTGTTCATGTTAGTCTTGCGTTGCATTAATTATAAATTCCGGCACGCATTTTAAATTATTTCTATATAAAGATTGTAATTCAAAAAACATTAATTCAATATCATTAGGTCGAACCGAACCTGAACCCGGAACAAAACCGCAAATTTTATTAATGCTTGAACCAGAACTGCACACGAACCCATTTTTACCTCTCGCTAAGAGAGGTATTGGATTCATGCTAAAAATCGCATATCCAGATTTTATTGAATAAGCACGTTTTTTACGATGATGTCTGTGTGTGTGTGTGTGTGTGTGTGGATGTGTGTGTATGTGTGTGTGTGGATGTGTGTGTGCGTGTGTGTATGTGTGTATGTGGGATGTTGGAAGGACGATTACTCAAAAACTATAAGACTTTAAATTTGTTTAACTATGTATTTCCCAATCGGACATTCATAGGAAGATCTGAAAAGGTTTTGGTAACAATTGGACAACCGGAAGTAGAAGATTCTTGTAAAAAAATCTTCTAAATATTATTTTTTGAAAATTTTTCTTGGTAATATTAAAGAAAATTAAATTCTCTATCTGATACATTTAAATATTTTATTGTATATTCTATAGATTTAGAGATAAAAGAAATATAATATATAAAATAATCTGTTGTAATAAATTTTACAGCCGAAAGAATGCCATGGAAAATAGATGAAAATTTAAATTGTTTGTAACTGACAGATAAATGTTAGTGTCAGAAATCCGGAGACATTACTGAAGACTTTTTCTGAGAAGTACATACATAATATTATTTCTTAATGTATTAATAGTTAAATATTTCATATTGTAGGTATATTACACATACCCTTCAGAAATACTGTTATTTCCGACAATGAATTGGAAACAGCTCGAAAAATTAGAAGAGTAGGACAAAATTTCATCATAGAATGAATTTAATAATCTAAATATATGGAATAGATATAAGTAGAATTTTTGGTGTAGAGTGTAGGTATACAAGAAATGTTAAATACATTAAGGCGCGAGCATTCATGTGACTTTGTAGGCCTTGACAAGCAGATATGGGGGCCCTTGTCAGAATTATAACTAGTAATTATGTATATAGATGTCAAATATCATAATTTCTCATTCTAAATTTAGTGATTTTCCAATTCCATGTGTTTTATTTTCCTCGACAAGTAAATTCCACACTCCTAGTGACAAATTAATTACGTGAATTTAGAAAAAAAAAATAATGAAAAATTCTGACATTTATGTATATAATTACTAATTATGGTTCTGAAACGGGCCCCCACATCTGCTTGTCAAGGCCAACAATGTAACATGACTGTTCGCGCCCTATACTTATGTAACCAAAAAAAGGAAGTGGCGAGAGGTATTGTGCTGGCCACAACAAATTTTTAAAAAAACGAATTAACCTGAACCGAACCCAGTTTTGGCGGGTTCGATGCCCTGGCTGTGAGAGACATTTTATCTTTCGGCGCCGTCGTGTACCACCGGTGGCGCATTACATGAAAACTGACAAAATTAGTTACGGCTGTAGGAAAGATCTGTACGGCGCGAACGTGTTAAAGGGGTTAAGTGAGTCGGGTCTACAATATTAAATTTCATACTTTCTGTTGATGTGGTTGTATACAATTTCCACTTCAAGTTAAAATTAAGTATGCTTCAAATTGATTTTAAATGTATGTTTACTTGGTATATTTCAATATAAATAAACTGCAATGACCTAGGAGTGTCACTGTCGCAAAACATAATTAAAAACGTAAAATTATTTTCCCATTATTTTCTTGTTATATTCAATTTAAAGTGTCAGTGCGAATAAAATCAAGAATAAATTGTTTGTGACTGAAAGAGAGGTGAACAAACGCTATGTGTGTCAATGTTGTTTGTACGCCCTGAATGCTGAACGAGTAATTTAGTGAAAATTTGTTAACAATACTCGCAAAACAAACACCGGCTGACCTTGACATAAACTGTGCACGTGAAATTATGACACGTTCCAATGGAAAGTACTGTAAACATTTCATAACAATTAAATGTATGATATGGTCAACACATTACCCGTCACTTTTCCACTAAATTTCAACATATTAAATGTTATATAGACAGTGTTTCCCAACCTTTTTGGAGGAGAATTAAATAACCTGTGATCTCTATGTAACATTTATTTAAGGGTCACTTTAGGATTAATGAGAATGTTTTATATGATTCTTTTTTTTGGAGTACTATGTAGGTTAGCTGTGTTTAGTTGGCATATTTTGAGTAACCATGAACTGCCCTGAACAGATCCTGAAGTGACCCAACTCACCCAGCAGATTTTCTGGGTTAGTAGATCCAACCCGCCTACTTTCTTTTTCTAAACAGTTACATTCTTTATTTATTTCTTGAAACTGATAGATATGGATTGCATGTGAAGTTCACCAGGAAGTTGTTTATATACAAATAAAATCAGTTTAAAAGAGCCAACTATACTACTAATGATGGAAATAAGTGACGTGAATTCGAATTTAGCGCCAAATGTCATTATTGTATAATTTATTTGGAAGTACCTCAAACGGAAAAAAAATATTGTTGTTATTACCAAAATTGTGATTTTCTGAACAAAAGGAACGGGTAATTATTAGGACAGCAAGTATGTTGTGAATATTACTATATTTTAGTAATAAATGCAACGCGATAAGAAAAGTTTATCAGTTATTGTGATATTTTAAAGAGTAATTGTCATTAAAATTACTATAATGAAGATACAATAAATTTGATGTTAATTTTATATATGATTTTTTTTCGTGCGATTAGTTAAAGATCAGTTCATTCAATTCAACCTGAAGTTCCCAATTAAATCGATATCTGTGTTCAAAGCAGATTGGCACACCCAGCAATGGGTAATATGCCGTGATGATATATTTATATTTATTTTATTACTAAAAAAATTATTTGGATGATTTTCCTCTATACCCAATAATAAAGAAAATAATAGAAGTGTCTCATATCAATGTATACGTATTTACTTTGTCACTAGTGATAAAAAAATGTAGCCATCCTAAACATTAAAGTGCTTCTTTACCAAAGATGATGGAAAAATACATATCAATTTTTCAATTTGAATAATGGTATTCTGGTGCCATCTATAAACACGAGAATCGCCAGTTTAATAAAGTTAAATGAATGCAAATTTAGTATTTATGTTAATACAAATAATAAATGATTATAATAATAATAATAATACTTTATTCTATCGACAGTGTATACATGTATAGAATATGTCAGAGTAACAAAAATAATATGGTAATGGAAGCACAGATAAAGTATAAGAATTATTTTAATATAAACCCCATTATTTATCATACCGATAAGACTGAATAAAAAGTCTTGTTTAACAATTTTTTTTAATAATCTTTTAAAGGCATGCTTGTATTATAGCGTAAATTATTAAAAAGTTTTAAACCTTGTATATTTGGAAATGAATCTAAAGTTTTGTATTGCACTCATGTATATCAGAATTGATTTGAAATTGACTTTTATTATTAAAAATATATAAACATAAATGTATATAGAGGCTACAGTCAGTATCTGAAATTGTGAGAAAAGAAGTCTACAAGAAGAACAACGAGAAACTTTAGCAATTGTTCGAACTATACGTTTTTGGATAATGAACTCACTATGTGCAGATGGTGTAGCACCCCAGAAACAAATACCATACTGGATTCGACTTGGCGTAATATAATATGATACGTTGTTTTATTGTGAGAAGACTACTCAGATGTAAAAACTGATAATTAACTGAACCTAACTTTGAGATAAGTGCCGTTACAATGATACTTTTCATTAAAATTTTCATCAAATTTATAACCGAGAAAGGTACCCTTTTCAAATCTTTTGATTTCTTGTTTATCAAGAAACAAAGATTGATTGAAATTTTTTACTTTATGCAATAAAGTACTCCACACAAGAATATTTTTTCTTCATGCAGTAATAATCTTTATTCGTGTTATAGTTTGTTCATCAACGAACATCGACGATGTCAAAAATGAGCCGACAATTTGGCATTTAATATTGTTTGAATACATGTGAAATGAGATATTAATAATTACTTACAACAAAGAAATGGGAAGAAGAAGACCACACATACCTAAAACAAAAGAAACAAATATAAATAAATGAGATAATTACAGCCTTTATTTTAAATATTATTTTTTACAGTACAAGTATCTGCCGTACACCACGGTATGTTTCCAACACGATTTTGTTTTATTTAATACGACTAGAATTCAAAACCTCTCACAACATGAAGACTTAAAAGTTTGAAGACTCAATGTTCATTTAATATTAAAAAATGAATATTATTGTATCTAAGGTCAAAATAATGGATAATAAAATTAAAAGTTACCCCTAATCTTAAACCTAAGTGAAAACAAAAACTATATGTACGTATTTCGACAAAAATGTTCTTAACTTCAGTAGTAAAATGTTATGGGAAACTGTATTAAGAGGATAAAGACTCTTTTCTCAGAGAGCGGTTAAGATTACTTAAAATATTAATCATTCTCTGAGAAAAGAACTGTTAGGACCTCTGACATAATTGACATGCTGAGTAATTCTAATTTCTTTACCTACATTACATTTTTCTTTATGATATTGTTATTTTAAGAAACATTTAAAATTGAAGTAACTACTCGACATAACACATGTGGCATACGTGGTTCGTATCTAGTATTGTTTCACAATAAGTAATTAAAATTTCACCTCGGTTGTACAGTGGGTAAATAACGGTTCATGGACAGAAAAACATTGAGGTCTCAGGTTCATATCCTGGAAAGGACATGAGTGTTTTTATGTTCTTCAACATTGTCAATATGTAATTGTATATAGAAAGTAATTGTAATTATAAGTTATTCACAACGACAAAACAATTACATACGTTAAAATTTGAAAAACGTATCTAAAATGTTTTGGAATGTTTGTTTGAAATATGCGCACCTTTCACCGAGTATTGAGTAACGTGAATTTTCCAAGTAGAAACATCAACGATAGATTAGATCACTTCTCTGCCAATGCTTGTTTTAGCATAGTTTTCCATTGGTGTAAAGGGGGAATGTATGTGTCATCGCCGTCTTCTTAGACCGAGACAAATTAAACGGACAATGCAAATATGCAGATCCTGTAGTAATGCGGGAATAAATGCAAAGAATAAGATGTTTTGGAATGTAAAGTTCATTTTACTAAAATTAGAAGGATTGGTATTAAATAATAAAACAACCTTCAAATCCGAAGACGAAGAAATTTGCAACATTGAAAGTGTTGATAATTAAATTTAAGTTAATGCAAGTCTAGGTGTAGGGTTGGATATTAGGTTATGGATGTCATATGATACCATGCATCATGCACCCCTCAGATACCATTTTTTGTATTTTAGCCAGTCTGTGTTTCATTCTCATGCCTGAAAGACATGTTTTATTAATTGTAGCAGTAGATTAATTATTATTTTTCATTTTAAATACTTTAGTTAGTAGCTTTTAGGTTATGTATACAGTTTAGTTTTTCTCGTAGGGGCCAGTTTTACAATAAATATTCGATAGTAGTAGTTTAATTTATTGTAAACATTAGTTCTATTACCTATTTTGCACTATTAACTGTACGCGCCTATGAAAAAGTATACGAATAAAATAAAATTGCTCCTTTGTTTTAATTCCAAATTTCGCCACCAGGTTCGCATCCTTATTGAAATATCCCAATAGAGATTTTGGTAAATCAGTATCTCAAATCTTTATAACTGACAGATATATGTCACTGTTAACAAACTAATCATTTCAAATAATAATAATAACGTTTTAAAAATAAAATAGTAAATTGAACAATAATTATATGGAAAGGAACTTAATACAGTTTCCAGCATAGGAATATAGACAAGATAATAAAAATATATAATATATCATCCCGGCATATTACCCATTGCTGGGTGAGCCAATCTGCTTTGTACACAGATGTCGGTAATAATGATGACATATTTGTACTCCTACATTACGGGGCATGGTTTACTTATAAAGTCAATCTAACAAAATATAAATACTGTAATACAACACAAACACAATAAATATTAAATAAGTTTTTCTATTTTGCATCTGTAACAAAGCTATTACAGCACCCAAAGGAGTTCGTTAATAGCTCGTTTGAGTGTTGTAACAGCCTAGTACAATTTATTTTTATAAAGTTGGTAGCATAGCTGAAATGTTATGTCAAAAAATATCAAATGTCAAACCTCACTGAATAAACGATACTAACGATTGTAAAGATTTTTATTTTTGTTTATATATATATTTAGGGCATAAATAGTTCAAAACACTATTAATTGTTGATATTTAAAATATGTAATTTATTTTTATTTATTTATGAACTCTGTCGGTAAATTAGTTCGAGCTTTTTGGCGCTGATGTCATAGCCAAAGTTACGCAGGTTGTGTAGTAGTTCAGACAAAAGCAAAATGGCGGCAGAGGAGAAATGTCAACAAGAATTAAGTGTTTATTTATAAGAAAATAGTGTTTTAAATATAAGATGTGTATAATTATATAGTTTTACACTTTCCACATCCTTTTCAGTTAATTTTATACAATAAAATGTAAGTAACTTGTAAAAAAATTATATTTGGTTATGACTATGAAACCTGACTTTTTTCATTGTTTGTTTTTGGAATTATAAAATGTATTTTCCGTAATTTCACGTATTTCACGTATTTCAGGTGGAGTACACAAAAAATCGTCTGTATTCATTTTTAATTTGATATGAATTTGATTGTAAACAACACGAGACAATTTTAAATTCAAACAATTGAATTTTCAAATGTCACATTATTACCAAGTAACACAAAATTCCCTAAATTTTGAATTTACGATTTTTTATTTAAAAAGATCATAAAAAGCGCAAAATAGAAAAAAATAGTATAAAGAACTCATGTCATAATTGTCGATTATTTTGTTCGAAGGTTTGGGCAACTCCGCTACGCGTCGTTACCCAAACTTCCTTCTCACAAAATAAAATGACAATTATGACATACGTTCTTTAATATACTATTAAAGGAGCAGTAAAAATTAAAAGAACAATAACCAAGAAACTAAAAGAATCAAAATTCATACAAAATGATTTTTTTTAATAGTAAATAGAAACATTCGTAGATGTACAAAGTACAAAAAAAAAACAAGATAAAGAGCAATTTATTTTCATATTTTAAACGTGTTAAGAGTAGAACTAACAAACACTATATCCAAGAAAAATATCTCATTAATATTGTTTATTCTCCTCAAGACTTTATGAAAACCGTGAAATATACATTATAAAACAAAGTGTACTCGTAGAAGTCTATTTACTTTGGTTCGATCTTGAAGTTTTGTTTTTATTTTGGCTGGTCTGGCTATTTGAAATACAATGAAATACAGAAAATCAGACGCATACAAATGGACCCCGTGTTCCACTTCCACTTCTATGTATGTATGAGCAAATATATTGAAAACTTACAAAACAATACAAAAAGAAATTGTTCTTTACGTAACATGTAATATTCTGAACCTTGTGTAGAACACATTCGCATGCCACTGACAGACAGACGGTCAGTTTTTTCATCAAATCGTCAGTGTTTTGAATGTTAAACTCTTTGACGTGCGGTGACTACAGTGAATTTGAAAAAAAAAAAAATAGAAGTCTCGAAGTTTCTTAGTATGTACTCTTGAACGCGGATGGGTCAAAAAGTTCGCGGAATGAAGGGTTTTTTTGGAAAAGTGGTGGTTCTAAATCGTCCAGAAATATTTTGTTACCTGTCTAGGCCGCAAAAAGTAGGAAGTTTTATGCAAAGCATTGGACCCGCCAAATCTGGGTTCGGTTTAGGTTAATCTGTTCTTTTTCGAGATGGGTTTGGGTGCGGTTCTGATTCAAGTATCAATAAAATATGCAATTTTGATCCGGGTTCAGGGGCTCAATTCTCGACACCGTTCGTATTCGCACGAATGCGTAAACGAAGCGAAGCTCCAATGCGAACAGTAACTCTAAAACGTATTCTCGACTACTCTTCGCTTCGCGTATCGTATGAACATGACGTAAAATATTTGGCAACGTTGCATGAGACAGCTCGACAACTTCACATATATTTTGACATTTCACTGTTTGCCATTTTGCGAGTAGAAGTTTGAGTTTTAAGTTTATTTTTATTATATTAACATGGAATTAGACAAGAATAGTTAGAAAATATCGGAAAACCAAAGAAAAACACTTATAAAATATATAGAAATGAACAACTGCTTACTAAATTTACTACAATATTTACATATAATGACTCTGAAAGAAATGGGAGGATTTTTTTTGTTGAAATACATAAAAATATAAATAAATATACAAAAGTAAGTGATATACATAATTATAACACTAAAAATAATTATATGCGTAGTGCTAAACGGTATAGACTTGCAACCTCATATAAAAATACAATTAATGTTAAACTATACAATCATCTATCGGCATCCTTTAAAATATTAAATTTAAAAGAATTTAAAAAAGTAAAAAATATTATTTTTATTCTGTGGAAGAATAAATAAGTATGTACTTCTCTTCACTGTGTATAGCTTCTTTCAAAGTTTTATTATTATTTATCTATGTACTCCTAACGACTAATTTTAGATGGAATATACTCACCATATTTTTTTTATATACGTGTGATGAGTTATAAATGTTTTGTAAAATTGTATACATAATATAACCAAATAGGTAAACTAGTTCTATGTTATGGATAATTACAATGTAATTTTAATTTTATAAATACATACATTTATTAATTATTGAAGACCTTTTTATTCCTATATTTCATCAAAAGTATAACACAAGAGAAATGTAGACAAAAAAAAATCTGATGTGGCCAGCACAATACCTTCCGTCAATCCTGTGTATTATGTACAAATTCCATAGATAAATTTTCTTGCGAAAGATTCTAAATTTTTGGTATTATGTGATTCTCTTTCTCGGCAACTGAATTCCATACTCATGATAACAAACAAACCACATGAAATAAGAAAATTATGAAATTTTGAATGAAAAATTATAACACTTGTCAGTTATGGACATAATTAACTGCTGTCATTTTGACACAGGTCCCCATATCTGCTTGCCAAAGTCAGCAAAATCATGTTACTGCACGCGGCCCCATACATAAATTTTCTTGCAAAAGATCCTATATTTCCAGTAAAGTTATTTCATAAACAAACTATGCAAATTGCACTAGACACTGACATCTTCTTCTTTAGTTTTTCCCATTCGTTAGGGGCTCGCTATTTTTTATTTTCTTCTTCCACTCATTTTTGTTTTGTGTGTCGTCCTCATTCAGTTCCTTTTCTCTCAAGTCTTCTGCAATACAGTCTTTTCATCTTATATTTGGTCTTCCTATGTTTCTTTCACATTCTATTAATATATTCATCTCTCCTCATAACATGTTCAAACCAATGTAATCGTCTCTCTTATATCTAGAAACTTCTAACACTAGAGTTACTTCCCTTTTTCTTTCATTGATTTACATTTTATTGATACTGACATCTGTCAATTTGAACTACCTGAATATATTAGCAGTTTCCATGGTTAAGTTAGCATAGCTGGCTGAATTATGAAATTTATATCAAATTTATTATCTTTATTCTTCTTTAACTCTATATCTGTTGAATAACAAATATAAAATGCAATCAAATCGTATAGATAATAATATATTCTTTATGTTATAATAACATTTAACTGAGTTTTCCAAGAAAAACTATTAAAATCTTCAAATGAGGGTACTTCCGGTTGACCAATTATAACCGAAATCTAAACAGGTCTGCATATGGTTGTAAGGAAGAGGAATACGCAAGAATTGTATTTTTTGGAATTCTAGTATTGGAGATATCGTGTCCGAAACGGCGGGGACACACACACACACATACACACACACACGCACACACGAACACACACACACACATACAGACATCATCGTAAAAATAGTAAAATCGTATTGTAAAGACCCTAAAACGTGCTTATTCAATGAAAACTAACCACCGAATTTTTTGACCAAAGACAATACCTTCCTTACCTAGAGGTGACGGAACGTAAAAACAAATTTGAACATTGCTGATATTCAAGTGTTTACAAGTATATTTGTAATCTTTGGTTAATATTTGAAAAATGATTTTTACATTACTGTTTTATTATAGATGTAGCTTAATATTCTAAAAAGGCGGCAATTTCCTGAAAAAGGTGCTACCATATCCAATGAAATTTCGAAAAATCTCTTATCAACGCGAAATATCCGATAAGTAGTTCATTTATTGGAATTCCAACAATTACATTTTGATATTCTTCATCTAATTCTTCATTTTCTAATCGATCTATTAGTATTAAATTAAATAATTCGTCCATTTTACTCTGGTAAAAATAACGTCAACAAGGCACAAGTATATGAAAGCGAATGACAACACGAAAGCGAATGGTTTTCCCCTCTCGCTGCAATACGAATAGTATTCGAAGAATTCGCAACGAAACGAAGGGTCGAGAATACAGTTATGCAGCTATTCGTACGAAAGCAACCTTGGCGATTACGAATGCTCGAGAATCGAGCCCCAGGTTCGGTTCGACCCAATGAAAATTGAATAAATGTTTTTTGAATAACAATAATTTTTATAGAGATAATTTAAAATGCGAGCCGGAATTCATAATGCTACGCAAGACGAACACGAATACAATTTCCACGAACAATCAATACAGACGCAGAAGGCGTCGATGATTACCGCTTTCGTTTCCAACGTAATGAACCTGAACCGGATCTGAACCCGGAACCCGAATTTTAATAACAGTTCGGTTCCGATTCGGGTTCAATTGAAAATATATCTGAGGTTCGGTTCTTGGTTTGGGTTCGCTAAAATATTATGGTCTGGTTCCGGTTTTGGTTCGGTTTGGGTTCAGGTTCGATATCCTGCTTTTGTAGAGAAAGTATTACATCGATGCTACACAATGTAGTAAAATCATCCCATAGATATTACCAAATGTTGTAAAAGCAATTTTATACTGAGTGTCTGGTCGCGAATTTACATCGCATTTTAATGGCACACAATTGACCCTTGTGGCGCACTCTCCACGCCAGCAATGAGTGCCCGTGAGGTGACGCTTGGTGAGCGCCCGCACGGTACAAATATTGGCAGATTGGCACACCCAGCAATTTATCGATGTTACCAAATGTAGTGACATAGCGCTGATCTCCAAATGTAGTATTCTACTAGTATTTATTAAAACTTATCTACCTTGGTAGCAGGGGTAAAACTCTATCTTTACTTTTAACAATAAATTTATTTCCAATTCTGACCGAGCGGTGTCAAAATAAATAGGAAAATAATTTTAATACGAATTTAACAAACAAAATATAATCAAAAATCTGATGTGGCCAACACAATACCTCCGTTCAATTTAATTTTTATTCATTAAATACTTAAAATTAAATTAAATTTAAAGACCGCGTTCGATCCCGACCGACGCCAAATATTTCGAATTATAAATGGCACAAAAATGACCCCAGTGGTGAACTCTTCACGCCAGCAATAAGTGCACGTGAGATGACACCTGTTAAACGCCACACGGTACAAATATGTCATCATCGTCACACACATATACACACATACATACACACAGACATCGTAAAAATGTTAAAATTGGATTGTAGAGACCTTAAAATGTGGTCATTTACCAAAATCTCGATATGCGATTTTTAGCACGATCCCTATACCTCCCTTACTAAGGATAGCGGGAGGTAAAAATAGAAAAGTGTGTTTAAAAAATATTAGATTAAACAATAAATTACATATAGATGCTAAAGTTCAAATTTTAAATTCTTACATTTTTATTGTAAATGTTGCAACTGTTACGCAATAATACCTTAACAATAAAACATCTATTGTGGCCACCACAATACCTTTCGTCAATCCTGTGTAATATGTATAAATTCTAAATTTCCAGTAAAATTATTTCATAAACAAACTATGCAAATTTCACTTGACACTAACATCTTGTTCTTCTTCTTTAGCTTTTCTCATTCGTTAGGGGTCGCTATTTTTTATTTTCTTCTTCCACTCATTTGTTTTACGTGTCGTTCTCATTCAGTTCCTTTCCTTTCAAGTTTTCCGCAATACAGTACTTCCATCGTATTTTTGGTCTTCCTCTGTTTTTCAACCTTCTATTACTTAGCTATTCATTCTCTATCCAATATACTCTTCATTTCTCCTCATGACATTTTCAAACCAATGTAATCATCTTTCTTGTATCTTTCTAGAAACTTGTAACTCTAGAGTTATTTTCTTACCTATCGTTCCGTGTCTTCTCCAACATCTACTTCAACATCCTCATCTCTGCCACATTAATTTACTTTTTATTGATACTGACATATGTCAATCTGAATATATTAACAATTTTAATGGTTAGCATATAAATAAATTATAAAATTTAATTTCTTTATAATTCTTTAACTCTATATCTATTGAATATGAAGTATAAAATGCAATCAAATCGTATAGAGAATAATATATTCTTTAAGTTATAATAATTTAACTGTTAAATCTTCAAATGGAGCTACTTCCGGTTCACCAATTATAACCAAAATCTAATCAGTTGTTCTTCTGGATGTAAACTTGAGGAATACGAAAAAAATATAATTTTTGGAATCATGGTATTGAAGTTATGGGATCCGGAACTTTTGTCACACACGCACACACACACACACACACATACATACATGCATACAGACATCATCGTACAAATGGTAAAATCGTATTATAGGGACCCTAAAACATGCTTATTCACTAAAAACTCATCATTTAATTTTTTGACGAAAGACAATACCTTCCTGACCTAAAGGTGACGGAAGGTAAAAATGGTAAAAAAGTGAAAGAAGTCTACCTGGGACACTATACTTGGTCATAGGGATTCAGTTTCATTTAAATAATTTATTTTGCAAAATTTTGAACTTTTGAAGACTCTCTTATTAAATTTTGACCCGGCCCAACCAAATGAGTCCTGAAGACTAACCCCGTCCCGGTGATCTCGTGAGACGTACACCGGTTTGTTTAGATTAAGTACAGTCGTACGATCAAATATTAAGTTTGAAGTAATAAAACATTCATATTCATTACACTTTTGTGGTTATGAGATGGCATGACAGTTCTGGTAAAATGTCAACATCTGATTATTTTCACACAACATTAATAATAATAATACACCGTTAATATATAAAAAGTAGAGGCATTTTTAATAATACAGCCAGACGGCAATGCACTCACCATATGTTACATAGTGTTTGGTACAGTTTGTTTTAAGATAGCAATTTTGTCAAAATACTGCCCGGAAAATATTTGTTTTCCAGTTGCTTACAAGTAAACAGAATTTAATTTATATTCAAATGTAAGTCTTCACGTCTAGAAACGGAATCTATGTACATGATACCACCGGCACATTTATCCCAAATATTAGTGTTTCCTCTAAGTGATTATTCCAGAAATATGTATTTCAAACTAAAATCTAGAAACTAATTAATCTTGCGTGGGAAGATATTTATGTAATCTACCTACTCGTGAAGGAAAACAATAGAGGGATTTCCCACAAGAATCAAACAAGATCAGTTATTAAAGTTTCTGGGTTATGGAGTCATATCGTTCGACTCTGGTTACGTCACATTGTTAGCAACAAGGTTTCAGCAAAAAGCGAACAAAGCACAAAAAATATAAACATATACTCGTACTTATTCTTCACGAAAAAATGGCATTGCACAATAAAAAGTGTATGATTCTTGACGTAATTAACGTAGAACAATAGGGCGACGTATGTCGTAACTCGGTTCAGGAAATAATTTGAAATTGTCAACATTGGTGTGTATTTTAGTATTTTTCGTGGTGATTTACGTGATTTATCAATAATGTCAAAGAAAAACTATCGAAAAGGGCTAGAATAATATATATATATATATAATATATATATATATATATATATATATATATATATATATATATATATATATATATATATATATATATTCATCAGTCTAACAACCGAACGTCCGTACATTGCCAGATCCCCAACAATTTGACGTCCTTCGTAAAGTGACGTCCGAATATGGACGCCAAATTACAAATCAGTTTTTCTCACATGTTTAGCATCTACGTGATGTAGGGGGTCTACCTGCAAATTTTTATTTTGGACGTCAAATGACTGTTTTGTTGTTAACAGCCGTATATTTAGTTCATCGAAATTCCGTGTGTGGCGCTGTCGTTGCATCATAATATACGCCGGCGTATATTGAAAATCGAAAATCACCGCCAATTTGACGTCCATACACTTGGCAACATGGCATGTGTAACTCATGCGTTTAGTTTTCAGTATTTCTTCACTTTAAATGTTTAAAGAATATGAACCTGAATTAGTTATGATAGCATAATCAAATATTATATTGAGAAATTATTATTTTTAAAGAATTTAATCAACACTGAGTAAAATTATAAAGATGTCTATTATTTTCCATATTATTTTGTTTATTTTATAAAGATAATTTGCAGAAATAATGTACTTTTATAAAATAATTAGTTTTTGAGAACTCGAAGGTTAAGAACGTATTTTCTTAATTAAAAAAAATCTTTTCCACATATAAACGACGAAAGTTTATTCATTAAAACATGAATACATATTTATGAACATATTTATTTATTGTTCCGATATTTTGTTACTGTGTCATATAGGAATGCAATAACTTCTTTGATAAAAACATTTTATGACAATGACAAATTTTAAATGAATTATTTTTTCTACGTTCCGTCGCCTTTAGATAAGTAAGATATTGTCTTTGGTCAAAAAATTCATAGTCCGCTTTTAACGAATAAGCACATTTTAGAGTCCCTAGAATACAATTTTACTACTTTTACGATGATGTCTGTATATGTGTGTGTGTGTGTGATAATCGTTATTCGATAACTGCAAACTCCAAAAATTACAATTTTTTACGTACTTCTCATTTGTATACCCTTATGAAGAGCTGATTAGATTTTGATTATAATTTTTATTATAAACATTAACGAATATTATATTACATGGTTACAATTTTTCATTATATTTGGAAGAGAAAAATAATTATAAAGAAATTAAGTTTCATAAATCTTGCAGTCTATGCAGCATCACAATGGAAACAATTTGGATATTCAAATTATACTAATTGACAGATGTCAGGGTCAAATATGTTCGTGAAATAATTTTACTAAAAATATAATCTTTTGCAAGAAGGATTTAAAAATATATAAAATTGACGGCAGGTAATGTGTTGACCACATTAGATTTTCTTCATTCAGTATATGAAACTTTGTAAACGCGAAATAGGAAATTATTTTTGGATCTTAAAAAATACTAAATAATTTAAACAATTTTTAATTAATTTTCATTATGCTGGAAAGTAATTTCGAGTTTTTCAGTTTAACAGATGTAAAATATTTATTAGACTGATTAAATTATTGTCCGAATTCGCAAATCAGATATAAATATGCAGTTATAAGAAAATAGCCTATAATATACGGGCATAAGTGCTTACAAAGCATAAATAACGTAAAAAGAAACACTACGCTTCGTGTCGTACTTTTAAGCTCGTCACACGTAGGTACTTTAAATACCAAATCAACATAGCCAGGTAGCTTTGCTTTCTTTGTTGCTATGGTAGATTAATTGAAAAAATGAAAGTAGTAAGTATTGTCAATTGAAACAAAATTCTTGAAAATACTTTATTTTTATAATCGTCTAAAAAATATCTCGCTCGAAAGTAATATCGTATTGCTCGTGCATTTCCATTCGCACGTTATTATACTGTTATAAGTATTTTGTGAATGCGTGACTTGTAAAATTTAAAATTATTTTTTATTATACAATTATGTATTAAAATACATCTACACCTGCTACTACAATAATTTTATAAACATCTCGATAAACATTTATAAAAAATAATCATAAGCATTTATTACTGATAAAGAAAAACCTCGCCCAAATTATTTTTATATATTATTATGAACCTGAGTGAAGAAAATTTATTGATATTACACCAACGTTTCTGTCATTACAATAACCATCTTCAAGATTAATCAATGTCTCTTTAGGATGTCATTACATAGAAAACACAATATATTAAATTATAGATAAAACATTCCTCAGAATTGAATAGAAGAATAAATGAGATAAAATAAATAATGACATACAATTAGGTTAAAATAAATTTAAAATAGACAAGAATATAAAAAAATGGTTAACAACTATAGAACACTATCGGATAAAAACTGAAAATTACTTAAATATAAAATTTTAAAATACGGTATTTATAGTTTCGGGGATATTATTGGAAGCGCGGCCCCCCGGCCGACTTATCTCGGCAAAATGTTATAAGAACTCGGTTAAATAAAACTTTTGGAGGTAAAGTCAATATTGCTCCTAGGTGAAGCCAAGGTATATCACTAGTTTTATACTATGTAGAGATGTGCATAGCACTGCGCAACATTATTCCTGCTTAAATTTTATTGGTGCAACGTGTATAATGAAATAAAAAGTTCAGTATTTTAAAAATTTAAAATCAGTATTGTAATTTGTATCAAAAATAAACTTGAAAATTTATTTCTGTCTTTTGAACTGCGATCATATAAGTTAAGGTGTAGCAAAAACAGCGTTAAATATTACATGTGATACACATATACATTTCATTAAAAAATACTGTTATTATAGGATAGATAAACTTAATTTGACAAAACAAATATTTAATATGATCAAAATGCTTGAAATATGGATGGTAGTTTTCTTACTTGCAAATGAAACATATATGTATCTATGTGAATAATGTTTTTGAGATATGGAACAAAAAAAATATTTTTTTATATCTTATACGCTGAGGCACATATAAACAAGTTTATGAAAGATGTGAGAAAACTAGTAGGTAATTATTAAATAAAAATAATGATTGTTATTCCGATCATCCAATTTTACAAGCGATTACTTACGCAAATATGCTAATATAATGTATAAGTACTTCAGTCTTCTTAGTTGGGTGCTCAGAGCCAGTCAATATTTTTAATTTATTAGAAAATCAATTTCATACTTTTTTGGTCTAGGCGTCAGATGTTGCGATACATATATTAAATAGTCCTTATATCATAATATTTATTTAATAATTCATGTACCTACGGTTAAACTTTGTTTCAAAAGGAACCTTGTAACTTGTATATATTTAGGAACACCTAAACTAAATATTTAATTTGTGGCTGTAAAACAATCAAAAAATATGCTAAATCATCTAAACCCCAGTGCAAGTATGTTTACCTATTCTAAAAGCATTTGGTTACTTTAATTCAAATTTTCAATATGTCGGAAGCAGACATAAATTTGTATAAAATCTGATGTGGCCAACACATGACCTTCCGTCTTTTCTATGTGTTTTATATAAATTACTCACAGATAAGGTAGTGTCCTGCAAAAGATTATATATTTCCAGTAAAATTATTTCATAAACTATGCAAATTATACTTGACACAGACATCTATCAATTACTAAAATATACTGTTTCTATTTGATTTCCATTGTACTTACAGCAACGTAGGTTGCAAGATTTATGAATATTAATTTCTTTATAATTTTTCATCTCCAAATACATTGAATATAAAAAAAAATAATCAAATCGTACAGAGAATAACATATCTATAATATATGTGATAACAAAATGTCAAAAAGAGATATTTAACTGTTTAAAAAAAAAAATGTTAAGAACTGCAAATAAGAGTACTTCCGGTGTACCAATTATAGCCAAAATTTAATCAAGTCTTTATACGGACGTACAAAAGGAAAGAATGAAAGAATTATAATTTTTAGAATTGTAGTTGTTGGAGTTATCGGAGAACTTTTTTCACACATACACACATACACACACACACACACACACAATTAAACACACACACACACACACACACACACATAGAGAGAGAGAGAGAGATGCACACACACGTAAACACACACATACACATACATACGAGTATATACAGACATCATCGTAAAAATAGTAAAAATTTTGACCAAAGATAGTACCTTCCTTACCTAAGGTAACGGAAGATAAAAAAACAAAACCACATAGAGGAAGAGCAAAATTATTTATTTTAATAAAATTACAAATAAATGTGACATTTACGTAGCAATGTTAAAATATTTTGCACAAAGGCGTATAAATACATATCTGCAGACCTATTTTATTAAACATGCAGAACAAATTTTGTTTTATTTGATTTAATTGAAGAATTGCATGTAAATTAAATTTAAATAAATAGTTTTCAAAATATTAGTAAAAAATATAATTTAAAAAAAATCATGATCCCATGTTAGACGACCATGTTCGTATTCCATGTTGGTGCTACAGTACACAATATTTGGCAACAGTGTAGGATGCCCGATTGATAGCTTTTTGTAAACGTATATTAATTTTGGACGCCAAATTGTCAGTAATACGTACAAAAATATACGCGGGACGGCAAAAACCCGTATAAAGTACGGAAGTCAAATATACGTGTAGGTATATTGTTTTCTTTAAATACGAATTTTTCGAAATATCCTTATGCTCACATTATTAGGTGGGGTGAAACATTCTATATACTCGAAGAAGTAGATGCCTAGGACCAGTATTTCCCATAGACGCCAAATGCATGTTTCTATGTACGGAAGTCAAATTGATAGAGAGATGTATATATATATATATATATATATATATATATATATATATATATATATATATATATATATATATATATATATACCCAATTTTATTTTTAAACATGATTTCTTTCTTCAGTTTTATAATGATAATAATATAATAATAAAGTGTTTTATGATATAACGCCTAGTTACAAAAATAATAAATGCCCAGTAAAAATATATTATAGGTATAA
Source organism: Harpalus rufipes (assembly GCA_951394225.1). NCBI lineage: Eukaryota > Metazoa > Arthropoda > Insecta > Coleoptera > Carabidae > Harpalus > Harpalus rufipes. The sequence goes on from OX596285.1 coordinate 13,057,367, forward strand.
CAACATTTTTATTGAAATTTTACCTTCCGTCACCTTTAGGTAAGAAAGGTATTGTCTTTGGTTAAAAAAATCGATAGTGAGTTTCTTATGAATAAGCACGTTTTGGGGTCCCTAGAATACGAATTTACTACTTTTACAATGATGTCTGTATGTATGTGTGTGTGTGTGTATGTGACGATCGTTTCGGATCGCATAAATCCAATACCACGATTCCAAAAATTATATTTTTTTCGTATCCGTCGTGTTTAGATGCATATGCAGACGTGATTAGATTTTATTATTGGTCCACCGAAAGTACCACCATTTGCAACTTTTAACAGTTTTTTTTTGAAAAAACGCAGATAAATATCATTTATTCACATATAATGTTTATGTTTTTATATGGGGTTTAGTGGCCGCGTGCCTGAGTGTCAGGTCGCGAATCTGAAAAACCGGGTTCGATCCCGACCGATGCCAAATATTTCGAATTTTAAAATGGCACAAAATTGACCTCTGTGGTGTACTCTCCACGCCAGCAATGAGTTCCCGTGAAGTGACAACTGTAAACGCCGCCCGCACGGTACAAACATGTCATCATCATTACCGAAATCTGTGTACAAAGCAGATTGGCACACCCAGCAATGGGTAATATGCCGTGATGATATATTCATTTATATATTTTATTTAATGTTTATAAATTTTAAAAAACATATTATTCTCTACACAATGTGATTGCATTTTATACTTCATATTCAAAAGATATAGAGTTAAAGTACTATAAAGATATTAAATTTCATACATCAGCCGGCTATACTAATCATGGAAACTATAAATATATTTAGATAATTCAAATTGACAAAAACCAACATCAATGAAAAGAAAATGAATGTGACAGACACTAGGATAGATGTTGGGGAAGACACGGAAAGATAGGGTATAAGGAATGAAAGGTAAGGGGAATGGCTCAAGTGAAAAAGTTTCTAGAAAGATACAAGAGAGATGATTACGTTGGTTTGAACATGTCATGAGGAGAGATGTAGAATATATTGGAAGAAGAATGAATAGCTTAGTAATAGAAGGTAAAAGAAACAGAGGAAGACTAAAGATAAGATGAAAGGACTGTATTGCGGAAAAGGAACTGAATGAGGACGACATGCAAAACAGAAATGAGTGGAAGAAGAAAATAAAAATAGCAACCCCAACGAATGAGAAAAGCTAAAGAAGATGTCAGTGTCAAGTGCAATTTCCATAGTATGTTTATGAAATAATTTTACTGGAAATTTAGAATCTTTTGCAAGAAAATATATGTATGGAATTTGTACCTACATAATACTCGTACACAGGATTGACGAAAGGTAATGTGCTGGCCACATCAGATTTTTTTTTTATTGAGCGTCTAGGTACTTATTTATACGTATTTATAAAATACGTATTTTTCTCTATTCAACGATGTATTAGTTTTTATTAATGTATTTGAAAAAATTCGAGAAAAATAATATAATTGAATAATATGAGAAATAATTTTTATTCAAATATTATACGTAGCTATGCGAAAATAAACAAAATGTAACAATGTTAAACAGTTGAATTAATATCAATACATACACATATTGTTGGTTACTACTTATTTTCTTATTTATTATTACTTATTTATTATTGACTTATTTATTTATTTGTTATTTATTTATTGATTTATTTTCATATAGTCACCTAGAATATTTGAATAAAAATTATTTCTCACATATCTCAATTATCTTATTTTTCTCCTTATTTTTTCAAATACATTATCGTTGAAAAGACAAAAAAAGACGGTTTATATTTTAATAAAATAATTTCGGTTGCTATTTAAAAAATAAAAGTTGATAGTTGTTATTTTGTAAACCTGTTTAAAATAATAAAAAAATTATATTAGCCATTTTTTCTCGCACTTATAATAAAAAAGTTGAAGGGAGCCCCCCCCCCTCCCTTGCGTCGTCCCAGACTCATCCTGTATATGCACATAATAAACCAATAAACAACAACAAATAAAACAACCTTTTCCATAAATCATGTTGATATACGCAATCTACCTTCCCCATTAATAACAAAGACATTGACACGCAATTGTTTACAAACAATCTTCAGGTTACAAAGCGATTAAGGTTAGTTTCAACACGGTAATTATTAAACTGTGTTGCATTGCGTGCAGATCTGCGTCACCATCGCTTCAAGGTCTTATAGCGCTGCGTTATGTTGAGTCACGGACACGAAACACGTACTTCGTAAGACGTGTTGTTATTTACTTGCCGGTCTTATCGGTATGAACCCACAATTCACAAACAAGCGGAGGAAACTACGAGTACTAGCTGCTCGAGTGCGATATGATTCAATAATAGTCAAGTAAATAGGGGATGTATTGTGAAGTATAAGTGTGAAGGAAGGGACTTTAGATAAGGTACAAAAGTCACTGATTGATAATGAAGAAATAATAAATAAATGCATAATCATCCATTGTTAGGTGAGCAAATCACAAGGTTTACCTGGCGATGCAATAGGAAGTTTAGCGTGATTGAAATTACATGTGAAATATTTTTAATAGTAAATATATGAATAATTATAAGTTAAAATGTAATGGAAAGTTAAAATTATGTTCCAGTTTACTTATGATTAATTATTTATCGAACTTTTGTGACGTCACATGTGACTTATGCGCATGCCTAGAAAGGATGGTGAGACCTGACTTTTTGAACGTATATTGAGGCATTACACTACACACTTCTGGCTAATTCACGTGGGTTTGTTTACGTTTTCGCGGAGTGAGGTTAGGATTTTTTAGTTCGTATTGGAATTGTATTTGTTTTCAAAACTATTATACGATACTTACTTTTTAATATTGAATACAATAATACACTAAATGAAATAAATAGAACCAATCTTTTGCACAAGAAGAACAACAAAACTATAATAATCACAACACAGAACTGTCACTGCTTATAAACGTCAGAACATGTGCATACCATTTTTAAAACTTCCTGTTGCCATGTGAACCCAGACTATACGTTCTCCGTGAACTTCTGTGACGTCATTATTTTAGAAAATTTCATTTTTTGAGAAATCTAGGCATCTTTGCGTGAAATACAATATAGAATATCATTTTTGAAGACATTCTTAATAAAATAATAATAATAAAAAAATACGCTAAACTTTCCCATTGGCTGAACGATTAATGGTAATAATATGTATATGTCTTGGGCTCGTTGGGTGATCGTGCACCTTCATTATGCATACTACTTGCAAAAAATAACTAGCTGAATTTAAGCGTGGCCGGTACCAACTTGGAGACGATTCGCGTCCTGGTCGTACAAAAAGTGCAACCGTCCACAAAGTGCACGAAATTGTTTTATAGGACCGGCGATTGAAGTCAGATGTCTGAAGAAGTGGGCATATCAGATGAGCGAACATAATCATATCCTGACGAAAAAATTAAATGTGAAAAAGCTTTCGACGAGATGAGTACAGGGTTTGTTGACAGTTTCACAGGACTGAGTCAAAACAACAGTTCCAAACAATGGAATCACAGTGATTCTTCGCCACCAAAAAAAGCAAAATCGATTTTTATCCTTGAAAAAGTTATGGCATTAATTTTTTGGGATGCTAAATGATATTGTTGATTGAATTCCTTCTAAGAGATTTAATAATTACTGGAGTAATTAAAATAATAAAAAATCCGCCCAGGTGTTAATCTGCCTTCATTCGTAGATGCAATAACTCATTAAGAAAAAAAATCACGAGAAATTAATTAGAAAACTGCTGAGCTTAGTGAGTTGGCAACCCAAATAGCTCTGGGGTATCTCGGGCAGCCGAATACTTTAAATACGACATTGAACCTTACAAGTGCCTTCATATGACGTCCGGACTGAGTGGGACTGAGTGGAAGAAGGAGTATATGTCGTACTGTCGAAAACCGTACCGTCGAAAAGCCATACCGTCGAATAGCCACACTGTCGAAATGTCATAGTGTCGACACTTACCCCCTCCACAATGTCCGTAGCGTCGAAACCTTAAATGTCCACACTGTCGAAATGTCATAGTGTCGACACTTACCCCCTCCACAATGTTCATAGTGTCGACACTACTTGAATGTCCATAGCGTCGACATTGGAATGTTCGTAGCGTCGACACGTACCCCCTCCACATTGTTGGTAGTGTAGACCAGATGAATGTTTACAGTACGAATGAGCCGGCCACAAGCAGTACAATGTTCTAAACAAGTTTCACGTTGTTTTCTTGTATTACATATTAACATCTAAATTATGAATTAAAAATTTTGAATGCGCAAATACTATTAAATATTACATATTTTACTTGTAAATAAAATGAAGCAAAACAATAAAATATTAAATCCACATACTTAAATAGAATGGGGGGTCCTACACTATTTTTATAAGAAACTTCATCTGATCCTAAAATTGTGACAGTTGTGTATTCAAGAATAAGGAATATTTTTATTATTATAAATTTTAAAGTACAATAGAAGGTATAAAAATAATACAGTTATTTATATAAATAACCAAAATTTGCATTAAATATGTTTCCTTATCCCAAACAATCATTGTTCCTCAGTAAACCAGTAGAGCCGTATCCGGTAGGGTACCTATATACTCAGCGTATGGCCATGACGTGGCTTGCGTTTCGTCAACCATTTGCGGTCCACTGTCATATCCATTATTGTTGCGCAAATTATTATGTATTTTCGTGGTTATTTGTTTTATTTTAATGCAAAACACATTTAAATATACTTCTAATGTTTATTTAAAGTGTAAGTAATACTTTTATTTTATTTATTTGTGTATTTTCTTGAGATACTGACTACGATGACTGGCAATATGGAAAACATAAAAATTACTAATATTAAGCACAAACATTTAAATTTTTAAAAGGTAAGTTTAGATTATATACTTATTATGTAAATAATAACTACAGTTATTAAATTAGATGTGATAATAACAACCTATATCCTATGCTCTACATAACCTCCATATCTATGTCGTAATAATAATTGTGTATCTCTTAAATAAATTAATTTTTATTACCTTTATAGATTCGTAGTGTGATTATTTAATATTCCTGTATAATATAAAATCACATTTCCTACAAATAAATAGGTAAAAGAATACTCAGTATGTTTGACATTGGCCCTCTTATGGCGGCGATCATGCCCCATGGCCATACCCTGTATATAAAGGTACCCTAGTATCCGTTAGGGTACCTTTATATACATGTACACTTATATATTTAATTTGATCTATTCTTTCAAGAAAAAATTAATTAGAAAATGTGGGATTATCCCATTAGGAATTTGAACGCCAAGCTAAGCACTGTAAAATTATACTTTAGTAGCAATAATTACATTCCTTATAATATTACTAGAAATACGCATTCGCTACTTTAAAATATTTATATATTTAAAATAAACTTACGATTCCCATGTTTTAACATTTAGTCAAATATTTTATAAAATTTTCTAAATCTAATACCATCAAAGTTAGTAAAAATAATTAAAAATACAGAACGATATCTTACACAAATTTGATATCAGTATATTGCAATAAAAGTTTAATTAATTTGAATAATTCATTCGATTTTTGCAATCAACACTGAACAAGAGGCAATATCGTTTTTAGCGTAATCTGTATACTTATTGTATTTAAATTTCTTATTATTGTAACTAACATTATTACAAATGTATGTTGTATAATTTTAATATTTGACTGTAACAAATAAATGTAATTTTTTTATTTATTGAACAGTTTTTATATTTTGAATATTAAATTTTCGCACTAATGGCGCCAAACTCTGTCTTGAGTAGCTCTCGTACTGAGTCAAAGATGGTGCCATATCCGGAGAAGATTGAATTATTGTGCGGACTAATTCTTTATAGGAGAATGGACTATTTCAAATGTATTTCTGATATGTACCTACAAAGACATTTCATTTATGATATGTACACAGAATTTTAATTTTTAATATGTGCAGGGAGTATTTATTTATGATAACGACAAGGTAGTTTAAATTTTTGTTAACATCTTACAGAAAATTCAAATGTAATGTGCTCTCAAGGAATAATTTTTGATAGGACAATGAATATATTAAAAATGTGTATGTGGTATAAAAAATTATTGTACCATGCTGTTATCGCTAAATGATTTTATGATGGCAAAAATATATATTCCTGATGTCATAAATTTAATTCATGATATCAACTTGGACTTTTTATTTTATATATCTTGATATCATAAAATAATTTGTTGCTATCATAGAATATTAAAAAACTTATTACGACTTAACGAAAAACCATACTACAGATCGTTTTTAGTTCAGATGAAGTTTCTTATAAAAATAGTGTAGGACCCCCCATTCTATTTAAGTATGTGGATTTAATATTTTATTGTTTTGCTTCATTTTATTTACAAGTAAAATATGTAATATTTAATAGTATTTGCGCATTCAAAATTTTTAATTCATAATTTAGATGTTAATATGTAATACAAGAAAACAACGTGAAACTTGTTTAGAACATTGTACTGCTTGTGGCCGGCTCATTCGTACTGTAAACATTCATCTGGTCTACACTACCAACAATGTGGAGGGGGTACGTGTCGACGCTACGAACATTCCAATGTCGACGCTATGGACATTCAAGTAGTGTCGACACTATGAACATTGTGGAGGGGGTAAGTGTCGACACTATGACATTTCGACAGTGTGGACATTTAAGGTTTCGACGCTACGGACATTGTGGAGGGGGTAAGTGTCGACACTATGACATTTCGACAGTGTGGCTATTCGACGGTATGGCTTTTCGACGGTACGGTTTTCGACAGTGTGGACTGTTCCCGGAAGAAGTAGGGAACGCCAGTGTTGCCGTGTACAGTTTTACGGACGTACTAACGTGTGGCCAGAAAATGTACTAAAATGTACTTATTTTTAAGGTGTACCAATGAGAAGCATGTATATTAACTCAACAATTATAATATTTAGTTCCAGTGGTACTGTGACTGTTTAATTAATTTAAATTAATAAATTATTTCATGGAGGAAATAAAACAAACTCTTACTAGAAACATATTTTTAATTTATCTTTTAACACATAATATGGTTAAATTACATAAAACATACAAAATAAAAAAAAAACATGAGATACATCTATAATAAAGAAAATATCAACAAATTAAAGAGTTCATATAACGAAAAAATAAAATTACGTTTTATATATACAGGGTGCGGCAAAAAGATCTGACGGTTTTAAAGTAAAAACAAAACAAAAATTAAAAGTAATACAAAATGTTTTATTGCTTATTACAGAAGGGTGGTCATGTAAATTAAAGAAAATAAAATCAGAACAACCGATTTCGTCCGTTTAAGATCGGAAGATAACGTCCTTTAAATGATGTCCTTCTTTGACCAAGCATTCTTCCAATCTTGCACTGAAGCTGTCGAACACCTTCTCTAACATTGCAGGAGACAGGTTGGCAATTTCTTGGCTTATGGCTTCTTTCAAATCGTCCAGTATGCGGAGTTTGTTTGTGTAAACTCTTGCTTTAAGGAACCCACACAAGAAAAAACCACAAATGCTAAGTTCTGGGGAGCGAGCTGGCCATTCAATGTCCCCCAAACACGAGATGACTCGGCCACGAAACTTGCTTCTCACAAAGCCCATCACCTCATTGGCTGTATGGGCAGTTGCCCCATCCTACTGGAACCACATCCTCCTGCGCACTAAACGATTTCTCTGAAGTGCAGGGATCAGGAAGTTTTCTAGCATCAACAGATAACGTTGCGAATTGACTGTAACGGTTCGACCACTCTCTTCAAATAAGTATGGCCCAATGACACAACTTTTCGTTACACCACACCACACAGTAACCTTAAGACTATGCAGAGGACGTTCATGCAGTTCTTCAGGTTTTGTAGCCGACCAATAACGAAAGTTCTGTTTGTTGTTCTGCCGCTGAACAGCAACGCAGGAATCGCCGCTTTTAAAAAAACGCCTCGACAATAAACGCACGGTGCTCAGCCGACCACTGCTCCATGGCTATTAAAAATGTCCAGGTATGGGCTCTGAAATGTGCCTATTCCCACCACCCCCCACCACCAACTTGCTCAACAGTACGGCGACGAAAACCGTCAGATCATTTTGCCGCTCCCTGTATCTGGTGGTGGATGCCATTCCCAACAAGTCGTGCCCCTTAACATTTCCTTGGTCAGGAGTAAATTATGGCACGTATTTATTTCTAATAGATTTCTATTATACCTCACCCGACTTGCAATTTACAGAAGGCAGGGTAGCCAACGCTGAATGTTTCTTTTTAGTATAATTTAGTTTTTAGTTATTTACGATTAATTCTTGCTTCTCCTAATATATATTTATCATCTATAAACTTAATAATCTTAAAATGTACTAAAATGGGACTGATTTACGATAAAATGTACTTTTGTACTTCGCTATTAAAAATGTACCAAATTTAGTACAATTGTACTAAAACGGCAACACTGGGGATCGCTTACTTCGTTCAACGAGAGACCCGACTTGTTTCGCGCAAGCATCTATAAAATTTGGGCGGGGGAAGTCATACCAGAGTTGTATTGTTATTATTTTTAGATTCATGTAATTAAAGTACTGCAAATATAATAGAAATAAGGAATATAATAATAGTAAGAATGAAATAATAACACAAAATTGGTTCGTAAACGGGTCCGTTCTCCCGTTGAACGAGCTATAGAATTGAAACAGAAAATTACGGAAGGGCACGCGTATTACGCAAACAGGAATATTTGTTCCAGTGACGCCGACGAAACTTTTGTGCTTTTAATAATTCGCAGTTACTCTTCCAAGGTTTTGGCGAGTTATAATCAAGAGCATTTTGTGGTTTCCTTGTTCACTCTCGTGTTTACTTAAATCAAAATGAATTGTAGTTTCTGCTTTCGTAAGTATTTAAGTGGAAAGAAGTTGAATGAATCAAAAAATAGTTTTATTTGACTTTCTATTATTATTTTGCGGCATAAAAAACAAATACAATAAATTAATTTGATTCAGAAATGAATTAAAAAATGGTTTTTTATTCGACTTTTTCTTCTGCTATTATTTAAATTGTTTTCTTATTCAACTTCTTCCTTGTTTTATTATTTTGCGTTATAATATTTGTCCCTTTCTTGAAAACCCATGTCTATGGTCTATCGCGGCGTCTGCGCATTTCGCCTAGCCTTCCAAAAGTTGTTGTATCCTTTTCTCTCTTATGTACTTGTATAAATCGTCTCACTTAATCCTTGATCCTAAACGTTCCTCGGAAAAGCATTGGAATGCATAGGCTTTTCCGTATCCATTTCGTAAGCTATGTGATATAAGCATAGAACATACTCGAATGTAGGTTTTTCGGAACGTAGAGGTTATATACACGTAAGTGTGAACCTGAGAGCAAAAAGTTTAATGGCAGTCTGTTATTTATAATAAGTGTGTCCCATTTTTTAGAGCCGCCACCATTGGGATCTCGAGAACTATACGTGATACAATGTCGGTTAAATGGAATTTTTTATGCACTTATAGGGGGCCATCTCAGATACTTTTGTTTTTCTAAATATTCTCATAGAGCACTAGATAAAGACGAAAAACTGAATTCTGTTGATTTCTTCTTTTTCAAATAACTTCTTCCAAAATATTAGTATCCGAGAAAAATATTTTAAATAAAGAAGTTAGATATTTTTATTGCCTAACCAGTGGCGTACGAAATAATTTTTTAATGCTGTAAATTTCCGAGATATAACACAAATTTATATTTTTTATAAATGGAACCCAGAACTGATTTTATCTCAAAAAAAATACTTATTTTTTTCTCTTTTCAATGATGTGAATGTTATTGTGTTTTGTATTTATTTTACATCGTAATTTTATTTTTTCCTTATTTTATAGTAAATTTCGTATTATTTTGAAAATATTGATAAGAATTCTATTGAAAAATATTCGTTTTATCTAAATAATTTATTTCGTTAGAAAATTTTGCTCAATCAAATTCAAATCAAAAAATATTTTTTATCAGGCCGCTCTTGACATGTTATAGTGTAAATTGTCAGTTTTAAATAAAAATATTGCGCAAGAAAGTCATAAAATGAATTATATCCGCCAAATAGAATATAATTAATAAAAATAATGATGTTTTTTTGTGAAATAATTACAAATTTCGGCAAAAATAACGTGATAAATTTTATTTTGGGGGTTAAACAAATACCAAACATAATAACCCTTACATCATTGAAAAGAGAGAAAAAATAAGGAGACAAAAATCAGATATGGGTTCCATTTAAAAAAATATAATTTTGTGTTATAACTCGGAAATTATATAAAAATTTATTTTGTACGCCACTGGTTAGGCAATAAAAATATTTTACTTCTCTATTTGGCTTACTAATAGTTTAGAAGTTATTTGAAAAAGAAAAAATCAACAAAATTCAGTTTTTCGTCATTATCTAATGCCCTATGAGAATTTTTGAAAAAAACAAAAGCACATCTGAGATGGCCCCCTATAAGTGCATACAAAGTTCCATTTAACCGACATTATATCTCTTATAGTTCTCGAGATCCCAATGGTGGCAGCTCTAAATGGGACATACTGTATGGTTATCATTAAATACAGATGAATAAATACTTTTGAGATGTAACTAAGACAAACTTTAATTACTATTGCAGTCACGGTGCTGTTAGTTTACTAGCAAGACTACATTTAAACTGTAGCAACAGTCAATTTGTAGCTCGTAAACGTGATTGCAATTACGTACTTAACTACAAACAAAATACAATAAATTAATTAATAGAATCTTGAAACAAATTCGTTTTTAGAGCTGCTGTCGGAGCCGCCTAATATTTTAGGTGAAACATAACATTCTCGAATGCTCCTTTTACATACTACATCTTTATGGCAGCTGGAACGTAATAAAAGTAAGGGTTAATATACAGGCTGTTCAATTAAAATCAAATTAAAGTTTTAATTATCAAAAAAATCTGAGTGACCCACACATTACCTTCCGTCAGTTCTTTGGATTTTGTATAATTCCATACAGAAAATTATAACACAATCATACTACGAGCCCAAATTCATATTAGTTTGGCCGGTTAACACTTTCAACAAACAAATTATAAAATCTACGTAAATAGTGAGAAATTTCTACAAATTTCTTTCGACTAATTTAAAATATAGATTTAAGCTTAGCAACACTGAATATGTTATTCAAGTACTCTGCCATTTAATATTTGGTTTCATCGCCTTTATTAGTAATACTTAGGGTTTCATCAAGTCAAGTAGCTTGATGTTTTTGTAAAATACTTGACTTGACTTGAAAATCAAGCTTTTCAAAAATTCATTACTTGATTTGACTTGATTTTCTACGTTACTACTTGACTTGATCACGCAAATTCAATCTACTTGATAATGAACCGATTATGCACGAAAATGCGCGAATCAGTAGAATCGTAACCTGCTGATTCACTACTGCAAGTTAAAATCTGTGCAGAAGTTTAAAAAATTCGCTCAACATTGGAATACATACCAGAACGACCCAAGAACATGTCGACAAAATCTGAAGTCCCAATCATTATTATTAAGATAACTGTAGATGGTTAAACTATCGCACAAAAGCCCAAAAAGCTATATCCTCCATTCGAATTAAGAATAATAAGTACACTCCAACAATGAATGGATCTTTTAAACCTCTTAATATCTCGGAGAAAAATAAAGTTCCAAAATGTGCCAAAACCGAATGTTATTTAAATGGCGAAAAATCAAGTGCATTTAGGCACGGTCAAATATTAAATTTAAGCGGAATCATTGCCAGTATAATTTTTATTTATTTACTTAGAACCGATTTAGGAGGCGGCCCGGTTAAAATTCGATTTGCCCCCATTTAAGGTCCACCATAATACATATAAATAGTTTGTTAATTCATATATTATACTTTTAAATCTTTGTTTATTTTTTAAATCTGAATGTTATGATTTATTTTTATGAATAAAGTCTATATTTCAAGGTATATTACTGATATTGTTATAAAACATAAGGAACTATATTTTTCTGGTAATTAAAAAAACTATTTGATTTTTTCAAGTAATTGAAAAATAACTGTTTGATTTTTTAAGTACTTGAAATTGTAACTACATGAATTAACTTGCCGTGAAACTCTAGACTAATACTAGCTTACAGGGCTTCGCCGTGCGGGTGGCCAGGTTGTGCCCCGCATAAAGGCGCCTTACCATGAGGGGCGCCATTTCATGACAGTAAATAATAGTAAATTTTTGTAAACTGCTCTTATTCGCAAAGAAAAAAATACTATATTATAACCTTACACAGTAAGGTTTTTTTAAAAATTTGTTTAAGAGCTTTAATTCATAAGTTATAAGAACTGTAACGGTGTTGATTACAACAAAGAATATTGATTACAAGAATGAATCCAATATTTAAATACCAGTATTTTGTGATGAATCAAATGTTTATGATTTACAATATTTCTAAAATCTTATGCCCGGTTTCACCAACATCAAATAAATCTTCGAATAACTTACTCGTTGAATAAGTGAAAAATATCGCATCGAAACCATGACACAAATGACGATATTTATTCTAGCAGTCGTATTTCGATGTTCGATGTGATATTTTTCACTTATTCGACGAATAAGCTATTATTTAATGTTGGTGAAACCGGTCATTAGTGAGATAATTTTATTTTTCTCTTCTGCCGATTTTGAAATTTCCTGATTTATTATTAGAATTTTGTTGAAAAAAAATGATAGAACTATCTTGCTAAACGCATAATTTTCTGGCATAATTACGTTGCAAGCTATAATACATAGTAAAATTGTTGATTACAACAAACGATTTTAATTATAACCTAATAATATTGATTACAAGAATGAATTTAACAAAGAAAATTTCACAAATATTTTATATCTAGCAATTTTCGAAAAATCAAAAGTATAGTCTAGACTCTAGACTTTAAAGCGTGTGTTAATTATAACTTTGCAAAAAGGTGTCTTGTACCCACGGAGGGACACTGCTAGCTTTAATTCTATTAGACATTGCATTCCTAAGCCCTGCACATTTTCCTGTGAGAATTGTCCTATATGTCTTGCAAGATAGGTTTTACTGTACGCACTGAATTTTTACGAAGTTGTTTTTCATTGTGCCAAAAGTAGGTAATGGGTCGTGTACAAGCTAAATCTGGTATAGAAAATAACCCTTAAAATACCGGTCGAAGTATTATCATCATTTGGACCACAGTTTTTTAAGTTAGTTAAGTCTATATTTAAAGAAGCTGAAAGAATTTTGTAGAAATTTGTACCCATTTGTGTAGATTTTATAATTTATTGAAAATGTAAACTACCCGAATTATTATGAGTTTGGGTTCGTATATCAATTGCACTTGACACTGACATCAGCCAATCAGAATTTTCTTAATGTATTATCTATCTCTTTCCATGGTTATAGCATAGCTGGCTACTGGAAATTTAATTTCTTTATAATGATTTAACTTAAATACATTGAATATGAAACATGAAATGCAATCAAATTGTATAGAGAATAAAATATTCTTTAATATTTATAGTAGCATTCAATTTGAAAAGTGATATTTAACAGCGTTTTTTCAAGATAGTAATAGGAACCCTAAAACGTGCTTATTCATTGAAAACTCACCACCGATTTTTTTAACCAAAGACAACACCTTCTTACGTAATGGTAACGGAAGGTAAAAAGGTATACCTATAAAATAAAGGAAAGTAAATTAAATTAAGTATTAAGATATACGGAGATATAAAATATACATTAATAAGTTGAACTAGTCATTTTCTTCTCTATTTTCTATACAGTTACTACTTACAGATGCCCGCGATATGCTGCAAGCATATGTACGTACTGTACCGATAACATGAAAATTAAGTTTTTCCTGTTCTCTTTCAAAGTTCTCTAAACACATTGACCTTGTTTATTTTTATGTAGTGGTAGAGTATGTACATATTTCTTACAATCGATATTTTGATTTTTTTAGGCAAATTTGTCAAAGGATCTGAGTTAAAAATGGTACGCCAGTAATCACGCCGGTGTGTAATCCAGGATATTACTGAACATGAACAAAAATAAGCAGTGCTTAAACCATGAGGAGGCCCTTAGGCAATCGAAATCTCGCCCCCCCCCTTCCTAATAAGTTTACGATTTTACCCCCAACAACTTAAATAAAATATTTTTATTATAAAAAAAATAATTAACATACTGTTAAACAAATTAATATAAAATATAAATAAACGAATATACATATAAATATAAACATTTAGTTTTCTTAATTTTAAAGTACATAGTGAAATCTTTGATGATTTTTTACCTCTCGCTAAGAGAGGTATTGGATTCATGCTAAAAATCACATATCCAGATTTTATTGAATAAACACGATTTAAGGTCCATAGAATCCGATTTTAACATTTTTACAATGATGTCTGTGTGTGTATGTGTGTGTGTGTGTGTGTGTGTGTGTGGATGTGTGTGTGTGAGGTTGTTGGAGACACGATTTCTCAAATTCTATAAGACTAAAGACCTGTTTGACTACGGATTCCTCAATCTAACAGTAATGGGAAGAATTTAATAGGTTCTGGTAACAATTGGACAACCGGAAGTGGTAGTTTCTAAAAAAAAAATTAAATATTATTTTTTGAAAATTTGTTACTATAAATATTAAAGATAATTAAATTCTCAATCTGAAACATTTAATTTTTTTTATTATATCTCGTATAGGTTTGGAGATATAGTATATAATAATATAGAATAATCTGTTGTAATAAATCTCGTTGCCCGAAAAATAATTGCGATTTTTAAATTTTTGTAATTGACAAATAAATGCAAAATGTCACTGTGAGATTTTCCTGGAAGGTATGAGTACATTTAATATATATTATTGTATTATTAATTAATTATGTATTTAAATTACAGGTATGTTAATATTACATATATCCTTAAGAAATGCCGCTAATACCGTCAATGAATTTGAAGAATTTTGAACATATTAGAATAGTAGGATAAAATTTCTCATAGAACGAAAGAAGAGAAACAATTTCAATTATTTGTGTGTACTTATATGGCGCAGTCATGTGACTTTGTTGGCCTTGGCAAGCAGATATGAGGATCCGTGTCAGAATGACGGCTAGTAGTTATTTACATAGATGTCACAACTGTCATATGTCATAATTTTTCATTCAAAATTTCAAAATATTCTGATGTTTATTTGTCATCCATTAGTATGGAATATACTTGTCGAGAAAAATAATCCACATGGATTTGGAAAATCATAATGTTTCGAATGAAAACTTATGATATTTGACACCTATGTATATTACTAGCTCTCATTCTGACACAGGCCCGCATATCTGCTTGCCAAGGCCAACAAAGTCACATAACTGCTTGCGCCCTATGCAACATAAAATGAAAATGGCGAGAGGTATTGTGCTGGCCACAACAGATTTTTTATTATTGTAATCAAGATTCCATTATTGTAAATAAGCATTTCTTTGTTGTAATCAAAATTTCTTTATTTAAGGATTTTTTGTTTGTAATAAAAAAAATATATTTCAAAACCAAACCAACATTATTTTAATCTAATGTAGCGGGGCGCGGGGCCCCTAAAAGGCGCGGGGCCCATAAGAAATTGCCTAGTCTGCCTATTGGGTAATCCGGCATTGAAAATAAGCACTGGAAAGTCAGGTATAATAGTTAGGAAGGTAGGTCATTTAAGCCGTGAAGTTCGGAAATATTCAGAATAATATTCGTGGTCGGTCTCACAGACCGAGTGCGACTACTGTTGGGTTAAAATTTAACATTGGTTAATTAAAGATTGACAGCCGGAGTTATTCGTAATAAAATTTAATCTTACGCTAGGGCTAGATAACCGGGCACTCATGAAACAATAAATCATTTCAATATAAAAATGCAATTGGTTAGTGCATTACAATAAACTATTACAATCACGTCGCAATTAAAGAACTTCTTACATTTAAAATGAAACAACAGTCAATTTGTAGCTCGTAAACGTAATTGCAATTGCATATTTAATAATACAAACACAACACGACGAAGCAAATTAGCCAATAAAATGTTAAAACAATATTTATTTAATTAACGTTTTAATGATTTGAAAATCATACAATGATACAATAGCATGTATGTTAATTTTGCTATCCAACAACCACCGTATCATCATCAATAAATTCATGAATAGGTATTTCAAGATTAGTCGGTGCAGGTCCTTTCCTAATTCTTCCAGACGCATCAAAATGCGACCCATGACACGGACAATAGGACCCTCCGAAATCCCCTGCGTTGGGTACAGGTACACACCCTAAATGGGTACACACTCCAATCACAATCAACCATTCCGGCCTCGGGCATCTATCACTATCATGTTCAGGATGCCTTAGGGTTGATAGATCCACTGCTTGTTCGGTTTCTATCTGCTTGCGTGTGCGATGGGTAAAGTAGAGAGGTTTTCCTCGCCATTTGAAGGTCACGGTCTTCCCTTCTGGGATATCGGAGAGCTTTACTTCGATCTTAGCCATGGCGAGGACATCTGCAGTGGCACTTAAAGCTAACACATAATGGTAGAGTACAGATTTGGCGCCGCAACAAGCAGTTACAGCTCCAGCGCCAGCTATTATATAAGTAAAGCCTTTGCGAGCGTTCTGGGTCCCTTGAGAATGAGGGCTTTTGACATTGTTGCGACGGTAGTCATCGAAACTTGGAACCTTGATATCGTTATGAAGATTCTTAGGTTCAGATTTATTTAGACTAGAAGATGTTTGAAGGTTACGAATATGAGTACGCAACAAATGTATTCTTGATTGTAATTTAAGGTGAATTGCAACTACTTGAGTGCTAGGTTTCAAATATGAACATATATTACCAATTTTTGTTACCATATTCATCTTGAACAACAATAATTTTTGAAGTCACTAAGTACCAATACCATCAGTGTTTTTATTTAAAATATTCTTCATGTAGGTACACTTGTTTCCTGATTTGTCACTATAATCAGATGAAATTACAAATCAACACAATCAATACTCAGAAATGTAATTTAAAGTCTTTAATGTCAGATGACAACACAATGACAACTTGGAAAACATGGGGTTAGAATTACTTGAAATTTTGTTTTCCTATGTACAGCAATCTACGATCATTTTTGTTGCTTTTGAAGAAGAAAAATATTATGTGGCCAGCACAATATCTCTCGGCATTTAATTATTATTAATTTAAATCAGGGCATCGAACCCGAACCTGAACCGAACCAAAACCAGAACCAAACCGTAACATTTTAGCAAACCCAAACCCAGAACCGAACCTCAAATATATTTTTCAATTAAACCTGAGTCGGAACCGAACCAAGTTTAAACTTAAGGTTCAGGGTTCAGCTCCGGTTCAGGTTCATTTTGAATTCGAAACGTACGCGAAATTGTAATACAGCTGATAATCGACGTCTGTGTTGTCTGTTTGTGAAAATTGTGTTCGTGTTCTTGTCTTGCGTAAATTCCGACTCGCATTTCAAATTATTTCTATATAAAGATTGTTGTTCCAGAAACATTAATTCAGTTTGCATTAGTTCGAACCGAACCTGAACCCGGAACAAAATTTCAAATTTTATAAATGTTTGAACCAGAACCGCACCCGAATCCATCTCTCAAAATATAAATTAGCCGGAACCTGAACCGAACCCAGTTTTTTGCGGGTTCGATGCCCTGATTTAAATACAGACCTATATATTTACCACGGTCAATAAATACCATGTTATCATATTTACGAAGTTGGCATCCGCCAGATGTCTCAGCGTCTACGGTTAGGTTAGATATATTACCGGCGTATAATCGTCATTTGAATTTGCTCTGTTTTTGTTGTAATCAAAAATAATAGTTTTTAAAGGTATAATTAAAATATTGTAGCACGGGGGAATGTTTAAAGCTCGACGCGTACAATAATCTAAATTGGCGATGGGAAATTAGGGTACCTTTATATACAGGCTATGGCAATGGGCCAAGATCGCCGCCATTTGCGGGCCAATGTCAAACATACTGAGTATTCATTTCCCTATTTATTTGTAAGAAATGTGATATTATATTATAAGGGAATCACACTATGAATCTATAAAGGTAATAAAAATTAATTTATTTAAGATATACCCAATTATTATTGATTTAGATTTAGAGGTTATGTAGAGGATAGGATATAGGTTGTTATTATCACATCTAATTTAATAACTGTAGTTATTATATACATAATAAGTATATATATATATATATATATATATATATATATATATATATATATATATATATATTTATTCTAAACGTACCTTTTTAAAAATTAAATGTTTGTGCTTAATATTGGTAATTTTTATGTGTTTTCATTGTCAATCATCGTAGTCAGTATCTCAAGAAAATACACGAGTAAATAAAATTAAAGTATTACTTACACTCGCGTTTCGTCCGCCATTTGCGGGCCACTGTCAAATTCGTTGTTATTGCGCAAATTATTATGTATTTTCGTGGCTATTTGTTTTATTTTAATGCAAAACGCATTTAAATATACTTCTAACATTTATTTAAAGTGTAAATAATACTTTTATTTTATTTATTTATGTATTTTCTTGAGATACTGATTTCGATGACTGGCAATATTGGAAATACATAAAAAATACCAATATTAAGCACAAACAATTAAATTTTTACAGTTATTAAATTAGATGTGATATAACAACCTATATCATATGCTCTACATAACCTGTAAATCTATGTCATAATAATAATTGTGTATCTCTTAAATAAATGATTTTTTTACCTTTATATATTCATAGTGTGATTATTTTATATTCCTGTATAATATAACATTACATTTCTTACAAATAAATAGGGAAATGAATTATCAGTATGTTTGACAATGGGCCGCTATTGATGGCGATCTTGTCCCCTGGCCATACCCTGTATACAAAAGGTACCCTAGTGTATTGTAGGGTACCTTTATATACAGGGTATGGCCATGGGGCGAGATCGCCGGCATTAGCGAGCCAATGTCAAACATATTGATAATTCATTTCCCCATTTATTTGTAAGAAATGTGATATTATATTATACATGAATATTAAATAATCACACTATGAATCTATAAAGGTAATAAAAATTCATTTATTTAAGAGATACACAATTATTATTATGACATAGATTTAGAGGTTATGTAGAAATTAGGATATAGGTTGTTATTATCACATCATATTTAATAACTGTGGTTATTATTTACATAAAAAGTATATATTTTAAACTTACCTTTTAAAAATGTAAGTGTTTGTGCTTAATATTGGTAATTTTTATGTGTTTAAAATATTGCCAGTCATCGTAGTCAGTATCCCAAGAAAATATACATATAAATAAAATAAAAGTATTACTTACACTTTAAATAAATATTAGAAGTATATTCAAATGTGTTTTGCATTAAAATAAAACAAGTAGCCACGAATATAAATAATAATTTGCTCAACAACAACGAATATGACAGTGGCCCGCTAATGGCGGACGAAATGCGAGCCACGTCATGGCCATACCCTGAGCATAAAGGCACCCTAGTGTATTGTAGGGTACTTTTATATACAGGATATGGCCATGGGCCAAGATCGCCGCCACAAGCGAGCCAATGTCAAACACATTGATAATTCATTTCCCTATTTATTTGTAAGAAATGTGATATTATATTATACAGGAATATTAAATAATCACACTATGAATCTAAAAAGGTAATAAAAATTCATTTATTTAAGAGATACATAATTATTATTATGACATAGATTCAGAGGTTATGTAGCGCATAGGATATGGGTTGTTATTATCACATCAAATTTGATAACTGTAGTTATTATTTACATAATAAGTAATATAAGTATATATATTTAAACTTACCTTTTAAAAATTTAAATGTTTGTGCTTAATATTGGTAATTTTTATGTGTTTTCAATATTGCCAGTCATCGTAGTCAGTATCTCAAGAAAATATACAAATAAATAAAATAAAAGTATTACTTACACTTTAAATAAATATTAGAAGTATATTTAAATGAGTTTTGCATTAAAATAAAACACGTAGCCACGAAAATACTTAATAATTACATTAAATAACAACAACGGATATGACAGTGGCCCGCATTATACGTATTTGTGTATCTAAATTGACATATATATTGTAATATGAGTAACAAGTATTGTTGCTCAGTACCCTCATTTGAAGATTTTAAGTTTTTCTTAAAAAAACACTTTTAAATATTATTTACACATTTAATATTGTAAATATTATAGAATATTCTATTATCTATACGATTTAATTGCATTTTATTCTTCATATTCAGTGGAAATTAAATTTCATAAATCAGCCAGCTATGTTATTATAACCATGGAAACAGCTACTATATTCTAACTGACAGATGGTGGACAGATGTCAGTGTCAATGAAAAGAAAATGAATGTGGCAGAGATGAGGATGTTGAGATGGATGTTGGGGAAGACACGGAAAGATACTGTAAGCAATGAAAGAATAAGGGAAATAACTAGAGTATTAAAAGTTTCTAGAAAACAAGAGAGACGATTACATTGGTTTAAAGATGTCATACGGAGAGATGAAAAATATGCTTGAAGAAGAGTGAATAGCTTAGTAGAAGGTGGAAGAAACAAAGGAAGACCAAAGATAAAATGGAAGGACTGTATTGCGGAAGACTTTAGAGAAATGCAACCGAATGAGGACGACCCGCAAAACAGAAATGGATGGAAGAAGAAAATAAAAAATAGCGACCCCCTAACGAATGAGAAAAGATAAAGAAGAAGAGGATGTCCGTGTCAAGCGCCATTTGCATAGTTTGTTTATGAAATAATTTTACTGGAAATTTAGAATCTTTTGCAAGTAAATTTATGTATGGAATTTGTAAATAATACACAGGATTGACGGAAGGTATTGTGCTAGCCACATCAGATCGTGCACCTGTCGTACACACATACTAATAACACCCGTCCACATAAATAATAGAGAAAATGATAAATTTGAATTCCAGAGACCTTAAAAGTATTTATTTACCAAAATCTCGATATGCGAATCTTAACACGATCCCTTTATCACCCTTACCAAAGGTAAAGGAATACCTTACTGCAGTTTATATTAATTCAACTAACCCGACGTCTGTCTGTTCTTATATTACACTCAATTTATCCGTAACATTCTATTCATTCAAAGATCATTCCACGCATCTACCAATTTCACAACACACGACCCTCCAAACTACACCAACCACCTTCCCCCCACCCATCAAGTTCGTGTGTGTGCGTGATACCGCATGACTCACTTGGTGCGTGGCGTGTCCCTCGCGTGACGCGTCACGTAGACCACGAGTGGAGCTGCATCTGCAGCACTCGCCCACGGTATATACCAAACCATTGCAGGTCTGCTCTTGTTTGCGGAGGGGAGCCTGCTCCTGTCTCTGATGCTGACAAGGATGGAGATGCGATCGATACGTTCAGCAGTCGCAGCGAAGGGAAGGATTGAAATTAGATTGAATTGATGGGATGTGGAATGGATGCCAAATCAGAGAATCACAAGGATGCAAATTGGACTAAGAAACATTTTTATTTTTGATACTCAGCTATAAAAATATAATTTTAATTTAAAGTGAATATACTCTTATCTAAAATATGTATGTATTAAGAGGAAAACCTTAGTAATTAAACAACTATATTTTTTTTACCGGTTTCAGGATATTAAACGTTTGTTCACATACACAAAAGTAGGCAGTAACTAAGTAATAACTAGTGCTGTGAGGATCTGACAAAATTTGGATCCGAGAACCCGGATTTCAAAATATCCGGATCCTCGGATATTCGACGTTGAGACATTGAAGCGGATATTCGAAAATTTAATTCGATCCGTATACGTTTTGTTTACGGATCCGGATCCAAATTTTAATTCTGGATCCGATTCTTCATTTTGAATGTGAAGGCTAACATTTGGAATTGAGTTAAATTTCAAACTTCAAACCGTTAAAATGGGCCTATTTATCTTTACAGCGGTCTGTAAACACTAGTAAACAAATAGTAACACATTTTATAATACTCCTCTAAAATAGCCAGGTAGTTTTTTGAAAATGTAAAGAAAAAAGAAATTTATACTTTCACAGAGTCCTATTTAGTAAATTGTGAATAAAAAATTCAAATTTGTATTATTTTTATTACACATATTCGAATCTACGATTCGATACTTAAATCCGTTTCCAAGATTCGATATTCGGATCCGGATTCATGATCCGAAACAAAACTAAACATTAATAACGCGATAAATATAAATAATTCAAAAGTAATTTTAAGGGCACTAAACGGCACTAATTGGACACTAACCAACAGTACTTATTTTATAATTCGTACCTTATCCTTTGGTGCCAACTTCACGGACCCGTTAACTGGGCTGTTAAACGAAACGTCAAAAATATTGCGGTCACTAAAATACCTGTATTCTCGGTGAAAATTTGCATCGTTAGACATTTTAGCTTCGAGATGTTTTTTAAAGTTGCCAAACACTTTCCTCATATTTTACGTATAATTTTTTAAAAAGAACAAATGCCACAGATCTCATTATGGGCGCATAACCATGACTCCCGCCAGTTGTTGACTTAATATACGCAGAATCCCATTGCACATATAGCTTCTATCTCTTTAAATTGAAAAAGTCTATTTATGGAGAGATTATTAAAGAAAAAGCAACGAATTTATATCCACAATTTTACGATAAAATTTCAATTCATGCTAGCAATGGATGGCTACACATATTTAAAATTCGCTATGGTATTCGATTTTTAAAAATATCTGGGCTGAAGAAAACGCATTTGAAATAGTTTTCTAAAATTCTAGTTCTTCAGGACATACGATCTAAAAATTAATATTTTGATATTTAACTTGTATTAAAATAATTAAAAC
The DNA here is from genome assembly GCA_951394225.1 of Harpalus rufipes. Taxonomy (NCBI): domain Eukaryota; kingdom Metazoa; phylum Arthropoda; class Insecta; order Coleoptera; family Carabidae; genus Harpalus; species Harpalus rufipes. The sequence goes on from OX596285.1 coordinate 13,080,390, forward strand.
CAATAAATACGTTTACAATTATATTGTAATTATTTCATAAGAACTCGAAAGAGTAAACAAATTTGATATTGTGATATGGCCCTACATTAATTAGTTCACTGTATCGTGACTCTACTGTATGTTGGTATGTAATAAACAAACTAAGATTTTTTGGATGAAATCTAAGGCTTATATATGCATCTATTAATTACAATAAAAAACGAATCAATAATTCTATGCACTTTTCTATAGAATATTAAATTATTCACTGATAATATAAAAAGTGTATTATTGCTTTTCATCTTCATAATATATTGTGTAACGATATTATAATTTTATTATTACTTTGTTGTTAAATGATCCATGATATTTTTTCCTTAAAGTTGCGAGTATAAAATTTTAAAATTTTTGCAGTAGAATCAGTTGACTTTGTAGTTCAATCAAAATATTCATCATGAAATACGTATTTGCCTTCATCGTCCTAGTTGGAGTAGTAGCGATTGCACATGTGGTAAGCTAAAAACTTAATTTGTATTCAATAATTATTTAATTTTAATACTAAAATTTAAGAAACAATAAATCATATTTGTGTATTATTATCTACGTAACATAGGAAATTAGATTTAGTCTGCATTACTCCCAGAGCCGGATTAAGTCATCTGGGCGCCCTAGGCTGATAAAATTTGAGGCCTACGCAATAATTTGTATAATTATATATAATAATAAAATTAAACATGTCTTAATAATTTGTATGTATTTATGAAAACACTAAACATAGTATTAATTAGATGATTTTTCCGCATTTAGCGTTTGAAACTTCTGATTCTATACGTATAGATAATAAAGAGAGATCAGAGTTTTGTCATTCGTTAAAGAATTTCGAAAATTTTATTGTTTTGTTGTGAAGAGTGAAGACAAACCTTTCTCGCGAGTAGTTTGTAACAGGAAAGTATATTCTAAAAATAATATCCAATATAGTAGAATTTATCATAAAAATGCGAGAGAAATGCTATTAAGATTATTATATTTGTGAATTTAAAGTACTTAGTGGCTGTGCTAAGCGATACGGTTTCAAATGTGGACATTGTGATATTGTTTTGTTTTCTTTATTTTACTTACCTTACAACCCTACGTAAAACCATTAAGGAAAAAAATATGTACTTTATTTGAATAAAGCTGAAATATACATAAGCGTAAAATGAATTACTAGTTACAATGAAAAAAAATAAAATAGATTGGCTACGGGCGCCCTGGCTTTAGCCTAGTCAGCCTATTGGATAATATGGCTCTGATTACTCCCTCATTTAATTTTAAATATTTTGCAAAGAATTGTAGAGCCTAAATTCTACATCTCTTCATATTAACTTGTATTTGAATTTATGTTTTTGCAACCGGAGTAAATTTAATTTCAAAATTTATTAAAATAGATCTAGTAGAAAGTATGATTTTCTCAAAACATGAACGGTGAAATCTGTATACACCAGTACTACAGCTGGACATGTACTGTTATTTAAGAAAGTACTTACATACGTACTAACTAGAAGTACCAGAGACCTGATAGTTAAACTTAATTAGTAAAGGCTAGTTACCGCTTATACTTAAAGCCTTAACTACAGCAAAGAAAAAGCATATCGAAATTTTGACAGTAATATTTAACAATTCATTTGACATTTCGTTTCGTTACGATATTATCTATTTAACTAAAAGTTAAAATTTAAATATAAGCTGTATAACTGGCCATAAGTATGGAAATTATTACAATACAAGTACAAGTACCTTTTAAGTGTTCTTAACGCTTTCCAAGTACTTTATAAAAATAATTCGTCAAATTAAAATAAAATCAATTTTTATATAAAAATAAGGTCCGCATATTAACGTATCTCTTTGTGGTATGATTTTTTTTTATATAATTAGCATATAAATTAGTTAATTTAGAGATGATATATAGATAGTATTTTGATTAGTTTGGTGTCTATAATTTTTTTTTTACAAATACTATTTAGTTAAGAAGGTACGTATATAAAGTATTTAAGGTAGTTATATCGTGATACCATTATATCCAGAATTAATTGAAATTTTAAGTACATCTCAACTGAAATATAATCTACTTGCTCTCCCAGTTTTAAAACAATTGACCACGCGGTACCTGAGATATTTGCAATTAAATTTGGCCTTTTTAACACGTGAAGAATAGGATATGGCAAAATAAACATAACATTTTAAAGTATAACTTTTATATCCATAATGACATTTAATCAAAAAACTTGTATGTTATGGTAAACTAATTAACGAATTTTATGTAAAAATTAGAAAATTAATTACCACCCAAATTTAATTTTATTGCCTCTAGAAAAATATAATCTGAAGATACGATAAATAGGTAGAATTATACTTGACAAACATGTACAAGCCTTTCAGATGGAATATCAGTTAATACCAGCTTGGTATTAGCGAATAAGAGGTGATCTTTGGTTAAAGGAATTTCAGACGTACTTTCGAAAGAAATATTTTTTAAATTGGTATTTTACGTGAAAAGCATGAAAACTTTAAACAGTATAATACTACTTTTGTAATTTTAAGATAGAAATATATTAATTTGTTTTGCAGTTTCCATTTGTAGTTTAGAATTTGTATTATATCTTAAAATATCTTATTACTTTTATACCTGAATGTACCAATAAATGTCTAGGTGCGACGATGCCACAGTTATTCTCCAACATTGAAATAAGATATAGTTGGAGAAACAAATATTTGGAACTGACTTATGCAGGGTTTACAATCTTTTATGGACGGTTGGGTTTGTTTGCGGTCAGGACTCATAAATTATTCGAATTTGAAGGCATCATTTTTAGGGTATGAAATGGGCCGTATTAAAAAAAATCATACTCAATGTTTGTATAAAATTTGTAAATTGAAACTATATAATAAATAAAAAAACAAAACAAAATTTTAGTTTATTAACTGGAAAGAAATATTTACATATAAAAAACAACACATAGTAATATAGAGATTTAGTACAGAGTGCATAGCACACTGCAGTCAGATAAAGAAAACAAAATACATTATAACAAAAACAACACATTACACTAAAATAGAGATGTAGTACAGAGTACATGTACACTACGGTGCAGTCAGATTTCGAAAAAAATATGTACATATAACAAAAAATCTGTTGTGGCCAGCACAATACCTTCCGTCATTCTCGTGTATAATGTATAAATTCCATAATTTTTCTTACAAAAGATTCTAAATTTCCAGTAAAATTATTTCATAAACAAACTATTCAAATTGCACTTGACACTGGCATCTTCTTCTTCTTTAGCTTTTCCCATTCGTTAGGGGTCGCTATTTTTGCATGACGTTCTCATTCAGTTCCTTTTCTCTCAAATCTTCCGCAATACAGTCCTTCCATCTTATCTTTGGTCTTCCTATGTTTCTTTAACGTCCTATTACTAAACTATTCATTTTTGTTCCAATATAATTCTTCATTTCTCCTCATGACATGTTCAAACCAATGTAATCGTCTTTCTTGTATCTTTCTAAAAACTTGTAACACTTGAGTTATTTTCTTACCGTATCTTTCCGTGTATTCCTCAATATCTACTTCAACATCCTCATCTCTGCCACATTAATTTACTTTTTATTGATACTGACATCTGTCAATTTGAATTATATGAATATATTACTATTTCCCAAGTTTGGCATAGCTGGCTGAATTATAAAATTTAATTTCTTTAAAATTCTTTAACTCTGTATCTATTGAATATGAAGTATAAATTGTAATCAAATCGTATAGAGAATAGAGAATAATATATTCTTTAAGTTATAATAACGTTAAATGTCAATAAATCAAATTTAACTGTTAAATTTTCAAATGAGACTACTTCCGGTTGACCAATTATAACCAAAATCTAATCAGTTGGTCTTCTGGATGTAAACTTGAGGAATACGAAAAAATTATAATTTTTGGAATCGTGGTATTGAAGTTATGGAATCCGGAAGTTTTGTCACACACACACAGACACACAGACACACATACATACAGACATCATCGTAAAAATGGTAAAATCGTATTATATGGACCCTAAAACGTGCTTATTCAGTAAAAACTCACCATTGAATTTTTTGACCAAAGACAATACCTTCCTTACCTAAAGGTGACGGAAGGTAAAAACAAGACATTGTAATAAATACAAAGTAAATAGTACAGTGCAGTCAGATTTAGAAAAAAATATTTACATATACCTAAGAAAAGAACAACTCAGTTTTCTTATTCACTGTCGCTATCACTATCATTGCCACCCACTTCAATTATAAGTTTGTTTACGTGATTCGCCCTATATCCATTTTCAATATCCACTACAGGCCTCACTGAATTCTTCCAACTTTCTGTACTGGTCATATCGAATTATTATTTTAATACAGATTTAAAAGTACATCTTGAATGCAAATTTCGGGTACGGCCCAGGACAAAAAACTCTACCTGGCTCCGAATACCAAAACCGCAGAGTCTATAAAACTTTATAACGACCAATTGGCAGAATCTATAATGAGTTCCAAATATTTGTTTCTCCAACTATACTTGTGTATGTGTTAGTGCGAGTGGTACAGTTAAAAAAAAAAAACTTTTCTACGGAAAAATAAAGAAAATTCATGTTACAGTGTTTGATATTAGCTTTTAACTATTTTGATGCAATCTGTGTGTATAATATAATGTTAAAAACTATAAGTTATTGCAAATATAAACTGCATTAGCTTAATTTTTATTTTGAACATAGAACAAGTTTTTGAATAGGTACACTCGAGTGACAACTACCTTAAGTACCCCAAATGAACTGAAGTAGGTACTTTTTATTTAATTAATTGTTAAGTACAAAGTAGAAGTATTTTGCATGTAATATTTGAAAATCAAGTATGTACTTCAAACAGTTTTTTGGAAATACTTAAGTACATGCATTAGTACCTACTTATTTTCGTATACTTCAATGTACCTAAGTACAATCCAACTCTGCAAGTGACCTTTAAAATTACATTCTGAAATGGAAACAGCAAAGGAGGCGGTGGTTATGAAAATTGTTATAAAAAAATATAATTCATTACAGTTCATTTCTAAATATGTTTTTAATAATATTTTCGAACTACAATGAATGAAATAGTAGCTTCGCAGGACGACAATGGTACAACTATGTTAAAATTGTAATGCACACTATAATTTATATCATCGTATAGCTGATATGGTAAGAAAAACCGTAAGTGTGTTAAACTCAGATAGCCATTGAAATTTATGGTACATAATGATATAACAACAACCTCAACGGGATATAATTCGCGAATTAAGTGAAACAAAAGTAAAATTAATAATAAATAGTTAAATTTTGACAATGATTGTAAATCTATTTGTAAATTTCAGGACGCAAAGAAGTCCCATCATGATATGCCCGCTCCAATTCCAGTAGCTCATCCTACCGGTAAGTAATTGATGTAGTGCGTCTAAGATTCAGTTTAAATTAATGTAACCAAAATTTGATTGACATGAAATACCCTATTCGATTGGGGTATAGATAATTGCACATTGAAATAGGCTACTTCCATGCCAGTTAAATAAACAATAAAAATTTCGAGTTGCACATTACAATTGGGTACTTGCACGCTAAGTACGGTTCATAATCAACTCTTTCAAAATGCAATTAAGAAACCGGAAACCAACTTTTAAGATTTGTCGTCACTTTCGTAGTCTATTACAAATAATAATAATTTTGTATGTACCACATATACGCAGTAGTAAATTTTTAATGGTGACTAAAAAAAAGAAATTTTATATTTGTATGTCCGAGTCCGTTAAAGTTGTTGAGAACGCAAGTCGGTGTGCTGTATATTACTAAAAATGTTTAGAACGTTTAGTAATTTTTTTGGGCAACTGTTACATAAATAGTTGTTTTACGTATCCTTTGGCAACTGCAAAGTATCACTTCTATATTGACATCTGTCAAAAACTACTTTATGGCCGCATTTACTTTACGGCCGCATTTACTTTACGAACTGAATTGTCAAACGTTTGGTTAAATAGCAAATAAATTTAGTGTCGTATTATATGCAACTTCAGAAATTTTAAATGGGAGAATTGGAAAAATCGTCGCTATCGCATCGCTCTCGCTCACGAAATTAACTATTGTAGTTATGTATTTTGTTTTCATTTTTAGGTTTTAATATATTTTGACAGTAAGCAAATTGTTTTGTGACTTGGCAACACAGTACCTAAAAGTGACATGAATCTATCAGATATAAAATAGTCGCCTAAAAAATGTTGTGTGCACATCGGCTTAAAAATTCTTTTTTAACCTCATCTGATTTGCTGGCCTCGGCTGCAAACTTCATATTCGGGCAAGAAAGACCACTTAACCTTGATAAGTAACTATTTTTTTTATTTGTACGACATATCACCGTATACCGACGTATATCGACCAGTGTATACAGGATGTTATGTACGTAAGTGTACAACGCTTAACTCGTGGTAGAACTGACTCCATAGATAGTAAATCTGGCAATAATTTTTGTTTAACATGCTTTCTACAAGAACTGGAGTCCTTTAAAACTGACCAATCACGTCATAGTTCAAAATTTTGTAAAAAAGTAAAAATCAATGTATTCTTTGGAAAAAATCATAGATTAAGGAAAATATATAGTAGAAGATTGGGTATCTCCCTTATAAACCGTGATAACAAGTTTAGTGCCGTCTATGAAAAGGTCAGAGAACTAAATTTGACAGCCGATAAGGTGGCGGGAAATATAAATTCATTTCGAATTGTTCTAAACTTTAAATTTTATTTCTTCATAATGTAATTAATAAAAAATCTATCGAAAATAGATAATTTATTAAAGACATTATCAAGAAATGTGAAACATATCTTGCACTATAAAAACTAATTAAAATAATTAATATGTTACTGTCTTTATTTAAAAAGGTATACATTACACTATTTAAATCAAATAAATAATTACAAATCTCAAACTACGCGGCAACAACTACTAAAATTTAATCTCGTACTACTCAAGGAACTAAACATTTAAAATATTATTATACAAGAGATATTTTTATTGCAAAAAAGGGATGTTAATTTAAATGTCTGCTAGAAATGCACTGTTTCTTTGACCTCGTCATCGATGTTCCTCCACTTTTTAACTAATTATCCTATTTTGCACTCTTTTTTCATTAAAATTGGCAACACGATACTATTCCAACATTCTCTGATTAATCTTATGAAGCTTTATGTCATTTTGCCAATCGTAATATCTTGCTGCTCTCCTACAACCAAACTTCTAAGAGCACCGCCATGATGTACATTCTCCTAGTCCACTTATACACACCATATTCTACTCGGCACTATCAACTTCTTCTGCAGGAATGTCTCTTCACTACACAGAAGTTACAAATATTTCATGTAATCTTTTTTTGAAATATTATTAATTTGTCATTAAGTTTTTATATCACACCCCGTATAATAATTCTAATATGAAAGATAAGATACTTACCGAAAATATATTGTATGATAAAGTACTGTATTGCTATGAAGATGCCAATTCACAAATAATAGTTTTAAATGTCAAAGTATTTCGAACGATGCAATAGAGAATTGTGGGAAATTTACAGCAGTTCTCAAACATTATGTTACCTTTTTATAGTATTTAGACATTAAAGTTTGAGAATCACTGTAAAAACTGTACTACTTATGACATCTATGAAAGGGTCAGGAAGTATTACCAAACGCTACTAGATTGAAAACTTATCACGTTTCTGAATGCAGTTTAACCCCCCTGGAAAAAATGTCACATTTGTCACAAATGACATAAGATCATTCGCGTCCCGGCATATTTCAGATTTTCATAATGAAAAATTACATGTTTACCAACACTGATTATATGTAATTAGACTAACAAATAAATAAAATAGATGAGTACAAAATAATTCAAAATAATTTTTATTGTTGAAATGTCTAGAAAACATGCATGCATACATAAAAATCATGCATATTGAACTTTGTGGATTAGCATAATCAATTCCAAATTTCCTTCATCACGATCAACAGCGTTGAATCAGGATTCCTGCCAAGATCCCAAGTGTCTTGCCAGAAGGTTCCAAATTCGCGTAGATATTGATGAGTTCGGATAAAAACAGAGCGATGCGGTGTACGTTTATTTGGAAATAACTCTCTGTACCGTCTTACAACAGCACGATTATTTTGTAATGTCTTGCCATAAACCATATGCATGTCTGCATACTCTTGAAAAACAGAATATATATTGTACGCATATGTAAAAAACGTTTGATATCAGTTTTGACAATCAACATTTTTTCCAGAGAACACAAATGATTTTTACTTTTTTAGAAAAAAAATAATAATGACATGATTGCTCAGCTTTAAAGGTCTCCAGTTCTTGTAGAAAGCATGTTAAACAAAAATTATTGCCAGAACTATCTATGGGGTCAGTTCTACCATGGGTTGTGTTCTACCTTTACTTACATAACACCCTGTATATGTATGTACAGTATAATCTTTTAAAGATGTCCGATCAAGGTCATTTTTGAATGGAGGGTTATACAGAGGCAAATTTTCGCACTGTCATCTATTGATATTTTCCTTGAACTACACTTGTGACTGAGTTCACTCCATCGCTGTATTACAAACAAATCGCTGTCATGGTGACAATTGCCAGATGATGCCAAATAAGAAGTGAGTGTATGGTCTTTGTAACAGTGACTCCCGCTATAATTATAAAGAATACATGACAAATATGAAATTCTTTAAATTTCCACAGCCATCCGAAGATATTGAATTATGAGACAGAACTTTAAAAATGGCGATGGTTAGATTGTATTATGATCTTCCATCTCAACTTATAGCTCAATTCTCTCTTTCTTACGTGTGACGTCAAAATCATAACCCTTCATTGTATGAATTAAGATTTTAGTTCCACCCATTCTGTCAAATTCAGTAGTGTCGTTTACTTAGTTTTTATGAGGGTACATAAGATACTACTGTTATTTTATTATTATAACAATATATGTTACAATAAAAGCATTCAAAATTCAAAAATAAGTTAATTGGTAAGTTTATTAGCAAATGTAAAACCAAATATGTGAAACATAAGATACTGACACATTGTCAGTATCAGTGAAACTGACAGAAAATAACGTTATTCGTACGGCTATGAATCAAGGTAATATATCTGAAGTAGTAAATATATAAACTTACGTTATAGTGAAACTATTGTCAACAACGAGGTTAATTTTAAATTGGAATGTCCTTAGTCCAAACAATATGAATTTTTGAGACAAGTGTGTTATATACATCCTTATCACACACGCTTGTAGTCTTTGCAAATGAGAGTTATAAATGTATACCAATTTGTTAATTCGTTCATGATACAGATGACCATGATCAAAAGAACAATACATAGTTTGTAAAACAAAAGTTTTTTAATATTTAATAAATTATTTTTCACTTTTCAGGTCGCGCTCGCAGAGGTATTGATCGTAAGTATTTAAAAACTAACACAAATATAAACTTTGTTTTTAACAAATATTTTGTTTGCAGCTATTGACCAAACTCAACAAATGATGAATACTGGAGTAAAAGTCATGAATGATACTTTTCAAGCTATGAAAAGCGTAAAAATTCCAGGATGTAAGTTAATTATATTCCATAAAAAATATGATATTAATTAGGTATTGTTAATTCTTTCTAGTGAGCCGTTAAATGAAGAAAATAAACCTTGAAAAACACCTACCTATGTAAATTTGAAATTGTTGGAACACTAGTTATATTTATGTGACATTTGAAATAATAAAGCATGTATACTTATTATGAGTAAATAATTTAAGCCACAGTAGTACATAAGGGGGCAAATAGATAAACGTGTGGTTACAAAAACTTGTTTCTGAAAAAAATGAAGTTTAACTGTCACATTTGAGCATAACTTATGCATCTGCTATAAAATTGAAATGTTTCAGAAAATGTTATACATGGTGTAACAGAAATAAGTACATTAAATTTAACCAGTGGTAGAACTCGTCGAGTGCAACAATTTTTCTTAATAACTTTTTCTTGTAAATCTTCTAGATATTGAATTAAAATTCTTCAAAGTTTTGTCACATATGATCACTAGAGCGCGTTGCATAATGCCGAAATTCTGCGCGTGCGTATGGCGTGCGTCCACGAACAGATGTTTCTAGTTTGTTTCCGTTGTAACTTGTGACTGAATAAAATTGCAAACTGGTGAATATATTGATATATACATCATAAGATGAAACTATACAAAAATTGGGAAGGATGAGACAGAATAAAATACTCCGACTAAGGTAACAAAAAAAAATCATACGTCAAATTTTTATGTTACAACAGGTTACACAATCCAAAAATGTTAGGACATTTATAGGATGTAGTTTATCAGGAACAACTCAACAATTAACGGAACAAGAAAACGAATAAAGATGGTGAAAAGTGATGCAGACTTAAATGAAATCACAAAATGGCCACCGTCATTGTCAATAAAATACTGACGGCGACACTATGTGTTGTAGTGCTATTCTAAAACATCCTCTTCAATATTATCTGTGATCAAGGCGAGTTCTACCACGATCTTGAGCAGCAAGCTTAGAGGATTCCTGATTTCGGAGATTTATTAAAAAATGCTAAAAAAAAAGAGATTTCAAAAAAGTTATTAAGAAATATTGTTGCTCTCGATGAGTTCTATCACTAGTTAAATGTAATGCACTTATTTCTGTTACACCCTGTATAACACCATCACCCACTTACTCCTTCTATTCATACATACTCACATAAATTCACGCTTATTCCTGAAAGATACTATTCATGCAGCAATCATCCTTCGCCACATATTCCTATCCAAGCACATTTTTTTCGCTTCGGCTACATTAATATATAACATAAAATATATTCTTTTATTTCGGTGTCTTTATGAGTCTATAAATGCAGTGAAAACAGCGTACTGCTTTTGGAGCTTTTCGTTTTCTAGCGGTGGTATGACTGCATTCAAAACTAACAGATGAATGACATTGTTGTGCCAATCAAGAATGAATTTTCACCTGTGAAGTTAGCAGGAAGCGGTACCAACATAACTGATAAAAATCACCGCCATATTTTTGATAAATCGTATTTTTAAAAATTTAATAAATTTTTATACTCCAAGTGAGTTAAGATAATGTTTATTCATGAAAAGAAAAAGCCACGAGCTCGTAGGGCGAGTGGGTTAAATTCTTCGAATGAATAATCATTCTTAAGTCAAGTGATTTATACAATTTTGACGAAATAATAAAAACAATTATAATATTTAATTTTGACAAAACAAAAAACTAATCAATTAGTATGCTGTGCATGCCAATCGTTGATAGACGTCAAGTAGTATATTTATAAATTAAAAATAAGCTTTATTTTCTGTCATTTGTGTAGTGAAAATTCATGAAAATTGTTGATCTGTCTGATAAAGATTCTGGTGAAAGTGTTATTTTAAATGCATTGTTGCAGAGTGTGTTAGAATTTTGTGAAAGTGACTTAAAATTTTTGTAATTCACTAGCAAATAAACAGTTACATATAGTTGTTGTTATGGAGTTAATAATGACAGTTTAAAACGTCAAAATAGAATAAAAAATATATAAAATTATTTCAATACAAAAAAATAATAATATAAAAATGTTTTATATGGCATATCCTATTAACGCACTCGTCCATTGTAAAACTCGTGAGTTAACGGATTGCCGTATGAAACTTGTTTCTTAATATACGACGGTCATTCAATAAGTAAAGAGACAAATTCTATAATTTTAAAACTATTCAATGAATGTGTACAATCTTTTCAGGGGTGTTAGTTGGCAACCTTGGGATATGCTCTGATCAGCTGTTTCATCATTTTATGTCAACATAACCTCAAAATTTTCAGTTCATCATGGCAAGTCCACTAGAAGATTGCACCTTAGAAGAGCAGCGCTCAGTCATTAGATTTTTAGTCGCAGAAGGTGTAAAACCAAGTGAAATTTTTTCTAGAATGTTAATACAGTACGGTAAAAGTTGTATGAACCGTGCGAATTTTTACAAGTGGGTTGATCGGTTTAAAAGTGGCCGAACAAAATGTAGGTGATGAACCCCGATGTGGACGTCCAGTGGAAGTTTCTGGTCCCTCGTTGGAATCGAGGATTGACGGACTTATTCGTGATAACAGAAGAATTACTGTTGAAATGATAGCTGAGGAAGTTCAAGTAAGTGTTGGAACTGTTCACAATGTCATTCAGAACAATTTAAAGTACAGAAAAACGTGTGCCAGATGGGTTCCCAGACAGCTTACTGACGCTCATAAAGAATCAAGGCTTTCCATTAGTCAAGACTTAAAGCAACGAAGTTTGATTGAAGGAGACGCTTTTTTTTAAAGAATAGTGACCTGCGACGAGGTCTGGATCCATCACTACGACCCTGAGACCAAAAGGCAGAGTATGGAGTGGAAACACACTAGCTCTCCAGTTCACAAAAAATTCAAGGTTCAACCTTCCGCCGGTAAAATGATGCTGACCATCGTTTGGGACTCACAGGGTCCAGTCTATTGCGATTTCCTTGAAGATCAGCGAACTATCAATAGCCAATACTACTCTGAGATGCTAGAACACAAAGTTAGACCAGCTATCAGGAGCAAACGCCGTGGACTCTTGTCAAAAGGAGTCATTCTTCAGCACGGTAACGCCCGCCCTCATACAGCCCAGCTGACCCGTGATAAGCTTCAAGAATTGGGTTGGGAGGTCTTACCTCATCCTGCCTACAGTCTCGACCTCGCCCCATCTGATTTTTACCTGTTTGGACCACTCAAAGACGCCCTACGTGAAAAAAAGATTTGCTAACAATGAGGAAGTTAAGGAAGCTTCGGCTTCGGATTAAATCGAAAGAATTCTTCGCCAAGGGAATTAGGAAGCTGCAAGAAAGATGGGACAAGTGCATAACTGTGGGGGGTGATTGTGTTGAAAAATAACCTTAATTTTGAAAGATTGAAATAAACCGTTTTTGAGCTATAGCCATTTGTCTCTTTACTTATTGAATGACCCTCGTACTATTTTGTTGATTCGTTCCCTTAACAACATTATTCTTACTTTCTCATTAAAAATTACCTAAAAAAAATTTATTTCTTGTTGATTGCTTGGATTGATACCAGAGCTGGTTCCGTTCAACTATTATTTATTTCCGAACTTAAAAAAAAAACATCTACGGTGGAATAAATTTAAGAACGATGAAAAATAATAACTTGGTTAAATTTACAGTTGGTCCGTTTCTTTCCTCGAATTTTTTTGACTTCCTCTCCTTGTTTGTAACAAGAGACAATGTTTCCAAGTGGAAGGAATACAACGAATGTGATTATGGATATGTATGGACGAGGCTGAAGTAGTATGTTTGAATAGGATTGTGTGAGGAAGGATAAGTAATTGTTGGATGAATGCATAGATGCGAGATGCGTGATGTCGAGTTCGTGCCAATTGTCAACTCACACAGCGAAAAGTGGCGTGATTACATGTATATATGAATGTAATGCCATATACACCAGCAAATTAATATATTTTTTTTTTTTGTAAAAAAATTAAATTATAAATATACCGGGCGTCCCAAGCAATCCTTGACATAGCAATTTAAATAAACAAATAAATATATCACGGCATTACACAGATATCGAAGAGTTCAATACATGGGTCACATTTGTGCCATTTAAAATTCGAAATAATTTTGGCATCGATCGGGATCGAACCCGTAGTTCCCCATTTCGCAACCAGACACACAGGTACATGGCCACGAGATCACATAGCAATGGGGACTTATACAAGTCAAATATTTTGGTCGCCATCTAGTGTGTAAAAAAGTATTTAATAATTAGTTATCTAGTGAGCAAGATTTAGCCCTAAGTTTGACGTTTATCACGTGATCCATATTTGGTCCCACGTGATCACAACAACCATTGTTTGAAAACATGAACATGTCAGACTGAACACGGAAGTTGAAATAAAGGGTTTTCCAATAAGAGGTGTTATTTTGATATTCAAAGAAAAATGCCATTTTTTAATATAAATGATCGGATGTTTATTTCATTATAAAGAGGAAGGTATGCCGTTAATAGTGGAAAATAACATCAGGCAAATGACCACCACGACCACGCTGACAGGACAATATCCTTTTCATGAAATTTTCCATAATCAAATCGCAAAGTGGCTGTCCTATGTCCTCGATAGCCTCACGAATTCCATCTTTGAGGTCTTGAGTCGACGCTGGGCAGTTGGCGTAGACCTTCTCTTTCACGTGGCCCCAAAGAAAGAAGTCGCAAGGTGTTAAATCACAAGATCTCGGTGGCCAATTGTGATCACCTCTTCGAGAGATAACACGGTTCGGAAACTTTTCCCGTAAAAGATCAATGGTTTCGTTGCTTGTGTGGCACGTAGCGCCGTCTTGTTGAAAGTAAACGTTGTCCAGATCAATACCATCCAATTCCGGCCATAAAAAATCGTTAATCATCTCTCGATAGCGCAATCCATTCCAAAGAACGACGAGGAATGGACAAACCTGGGTTTTCTTCAACACTTTCGGCTACAGCAGCAATATTCTCGGCTGTTCTTGAGCGACGTGCACGGGTTTTATTCTTCACATCACTAACTTGTCCCAACAGCTCGAATTTTTCCACCAATTTCTGTATTGCGGTCCGACAAGGTGCTTCACGACGACCCAAAAATTGTCGAGTTTTACGAACCGTCTCTGCCAAATTTTCACCATTTTTATAGTGAATTTTAATAATTTCAATGCGTTGTTGAAGCGTGTATCGTTCCATTTTTATTAATGGCGTAGTTTCTACTTGTCAAATGTCAAAAAATGACAGCTTCAAAAGCGACATCTACCGAAATAGCGGGCTATTCAAAATAACACCTCTTATTGGAAAACCCTTTAATATGATTAATATAAGTTGAATATGAATTAGTAATGTATGTGATAAAAAAGGAAGTTTAATTATGAACAAAATAACAATAAAATGACGCAAACCTATGTTTGTAAAGTGGACAAACATAATCAAACTTATTTTGGAAAAACAAGTACGCAACTCAGGCAACTTTAATAAAGCTATCTACTAATAAAGAGACACAAGTTTATATTAATAAAAACACATATAAAAATTGATAATATGCAGAACAACTCCACACAAACAGAAATAAAGATTAATAAGGAAAGTAGTACCCAAACAGTCAACAATTAGTATGTAAGAAAGTTATTTGGTGCTGTAGAGACATAGAGAAATGAAACTAAATTTGTCAATAATTGGAAACTAAATTATAATTTATTAAGCAATGATGCTGTAAAATTTATATATTTCACCGGCTTCTCAGTAGAACATTTTAATGTTCTATATGATTTGTTAAATCCCACAGTTATGCCAAAGTTGAAATACAGATATTTCAAAAAAACGCCAAAGAAAACTAAATTTAATAATTTAACATCCAGAGGCAAATTATGTATGACTTTAAAAAGATTAAGACGTGGATATACACTAAAAAAAAATATTATTTTTTTCCGTCTCTCTCAACAGTGGAATTTGTAGTGTTTACATGGATTCAGTTCATGTTTTTTCAAATTGAAACGAAATCGAATTTGTTTTCTCTCCGTGAGAATCAGAAAGATTCAATTCCGCAATGTTTCATTAATAACAATCACTACACATTATAACTTAACCAAACTTTGCTGACAAACAAATTTTGGGATCAACGGAGAGGTGCTGAAGAGGGAAAGCATTTGATCGACTGGGCCATGGTATATCACTTCGCTCTTTCTAAAAATTTCTTGTCCCTTTCTAAATTGTGTGGAGGGAGGTTCGCTGCCGATTCGCCGCCGATGACGTCATAATCATAAGTCCCCATTAACATGGGAATAGTTCTTTCTCAATATTATGTCTCGTGCTTTCTACATAAAATTCTAGAGCATATAAAATTCTGAATTTTTTGATGCCAAAATTTTAGAATTTACGTTTTTGATAATCGATTAAATTTAATTTATAGTGAAAATAAATAAATTGTAATAATACCTAATTGCACTGTTGACATGCACTTTCTTATCTGTAAATCCAAATAGAATGTAATGGTTTTTGAAGATAACTCGATGTTCATATAGGTACTAGATTTATTTTTTACTCGGGACACCCGGTATGTATGTGTTTAAGAGAAAAAAATCTACAAATAATTATACTGTTTATTGATAATATAAAAACAGTATTATTGATTTTCATCTTCGAAACAGATTATATGAAATGATATTAGAATTTTATTGTTCCTTTGTTGTTAATGTTAAATTACCCATGATATTTTTTTCTTAAAGTTTCACATATAAATGTCTGTAATGCGTTCATACTAGTCAGTTTACTTTGTAAATTTATTACAAATAATTCAACATGAAAAACGCTCTTGTCCTGATTGTCCTAATTGGTGTGGTAGCGATAACACTTGTGGTAAGAACAAGTTTTAATTAATTTTTAATAACTGTTTAATACGCATAAAGAGAGTTAAAGAAAATAAACAACAAAACATTAATATTTATTTAAGTTTCTAAACCCCATTTATCATTATTTAACTTCAGAAGAAAGGTTCATGTTACGCGTTTTCGTAAAGCCGATCGGATTGAACCGATGTAATCTGAAGCGTTTGTAAAGTCAATCTGGTTAATTTGATGAATTCGTAAACTGACTCCGATCAGTCAGACCGAGCGATTCGATCAAAAAATTTCAACCCTGATCCATGTGCAGTTCGCACTTTGTGAAGTCTATGAGTTATTTCGAATGAATAAATGACTACATGAAACAATTGCTGATTGAAATAATCTAAACAAATGATTTAAATGGCCTGTCAGTCTCACTTGAGTCGTCGTATATAAAACTAGGTATAACTACAAAAATTCTGATATGACCAACACAGTACCTCCCGCAATTTATCTAAGTTGTTACGGTCTAAAATTGACTCTAGAACATTTTGCTCCAATATATTATTGCCCTAGATATACGTACCTTCCTGTCGTTTAAATCTGGTTTCCCTCGTCGTATTGTTATTGTTATTTTGTCGATCCATCGGGTATCTTTGTATATTTATAGTGTTTCGTCCAATGAATTCTTTCTGCTGCTTCTCGTCTCCGTTTTTCTTTTTTGGTTGTAATTATACTTCAAGTGTTCCTATAGTGTCATTTATGTAAAATATGTTTCACTTCGAATCTGTAACTTACCTAAATCCCTTTTCTGGCTATTTTCGCCCTATTTCTAAATGTATTCAATATATTATTCTTTGGCGATCATACGAGGTTAAATTATTGTTTACTTGTTGGACATGTTACTATTTGTCGAGTTTACCAGTGGCGTGGAGCTTCGTTTTTTTCTTCACTGCATTTCTTCTTTTTATTTTGTTGTATTATGCGCCCTCTTGTTCCGGCAAAACTTTGGGGTGCCGGAAGAAGTTTTCAACCGGGAGGACTCGAGTATCTCACGCGGTGTGGACCGCACGTACTTTTTTTTACGAGCGCATTTTGGCACATGGCTGCTGTTCGACGTAGAGTTTTGGTATAGTTTTTTTTTGTGTGTTGACGTAAAGTAGAGTGCTCGATTGTTGTCGTTTAGAGCCAATATTTGTTGGTGTCGCTATTGTGCGGATTTTGACAACGTCGGGGTGCTTTTTGTTGACTGTCCAGTTTTGGTGTTTTTCGGTGGTGTTGCGTGTGTGATCACGAGCACTGCATTTGGTTCCTGGAAGTCATATCGCCATGGGCGGATTTGGCCACTCTACCGTGACGTCATTATTCATTGTTGGGACATCTACCACCTGGAGTTCTATCCGTCGACATCGCCTGACTCCGTAGCCCTACTGCACTGTGCGTGCTTCGTGAGATAAGTACTGTATTCTGTTTTTAACATCGTCTTTCTAGTTATGCTTATTGTTGCGAGGAAGACCTAGAGTATATTTTAAATTTAGTGTGGCCTTGGAGGACTGTTAGTCCTTACTGTTAAGTTTTATTTGACGCCTCCTTATTGTTGTTTTAGTGATATCATTGTTTTGTGTTATTTAGAATTTACTGAAGTTTTGTAGAGCGTCATTTATGGTTGAGTATTTTAGTTTAACTATCAAATGGAGCCTTCAGCTCAAGTTTTTTTGATGTTTTATTTAACTGCATTGCCCATTGTAGTAACTTGTAATCTCGCGACGTCTACCGCGTCAACTGGCATGTTTGCCCACTTTATGAAATGGATCCACTTCGCATTGTTGTAGCTGTATTGTTGGTAGTCGAAACTGGGTTATGAGTTCAGGGTGTCACATTACCTTATACTTTAATTAATTATTCAATTCTACATTGTTGTACGCTTCATAATTTCTTATCAACTTTGTTCGTGCCTTCAGCACGTTTTAACCTGCTTTTATTAAACTCTGTTTTACAAAATAATTTATTTCTTTTTGTTAACAACCCTCAGTCGTTTACAGGGACACACTGAATTACGGTAGGTACCATCACTTTTATATATCGTTGCCACCGTCCTTTTCGTAATTCTCCGGTTAAGAGTTACGTGGCGCCCATTCAACCCCTTTCGGGGGTTGTCCACTTTATTTCAACCCGCTCCCGTCTCCACTGTTTAAAAGCTGGCGGCCGCACACCAAACCAGCTAGGGTGCGTAAGTGCATTCCAATCGCTCACGCAGCGGTTTGGCACGTAACAAATTTTGGCGCCCAACGTGGGGCCATAAACGTTAGGTGGCCATAAACGTAGGGCCTTAAACATAAGAGGGCCTTGTTAATTTTTATTGTTGCCTTCATTGTTGTGCCCATTGTTGTCGTTATTGTTGACTTTATTGTTACAGTCAGTGTGGGCACAATTGTTCCGGCCATGTCGTTCAAGGTCATAGCGTTTCAGGTCGAACTGTTGTTGGGGTCATTTCGACAAACATAGGTCGTTTGATATTTTCATTGTTAGGTGCCGTTATCGTAGGGAATTTAGCGTCGCGATTCAAGGACCATGTCGTTTTTTTTGGGCCATATCGCTTGTTTAGGGCCGTATCGTTTCTTTGGGCCATTTAGCTTTTTTTGGGTTCGTTGTGTCAAGACGTGATTTTCTCTTTATTTGTTTTAAATTAAATGTTTTGCGTCGTCGTTTTAGACCTTTACATTGTTGTTTTATTGTATTGTAGTTTCGTGTAAGTCTCGCACCGTTTTGTCCGTCTCGTTTAGTCCGGATTATTATTGTTAGTTTCGCGTATTTCTCGTGGAGTTTTGTTTCTTCCGTTTCGCCCGTGTCACCATTGTTGCCGTATGTTAAGAATAGATTCGTGGATGTTTCGTTTCGCTGATTTTGTGCATTTGCAGTAATGTTAGTTGTAGTTGCGGGTTACATTAAATTTTAGACTTATGAGTGGAGGTTTCGTATACTAGTTATAACCCTATGTTTGGGTTTCGCGTTTGCGGATTTGTAGTGTCGAAACCCGTTGACGGTTCTATCATTTTGGTTTGGGGTGTCCTACGGAATTCACGTGGTCCGTAGTGGACATTCATTTTTTGGATAGGCGTCTATCTCTTCGGAGGATTTGGTTCTACTCACTTCGTCTAACACTTATGAACGTTTTCTACTGACGTGTTGTCGTTTGCCTCGTCTGTTCGTATCTTCGCACATTCACATAATGCTCAAAAGCTCGCGTTTTAGTTTTCCATCGATTACGGACGTTTTCTTTTTTTGTGGATCCTTAGAGTTACTATAGTTTCGTGTGTCGCCGTTTTGATCAGTATTTTTTTTGACGCAGTTATCGGAAATTTTCGATGAAAATTTCCTCAGGAAGAAAGGGAGGAGTTGTTACGGTCTAAAATTGACTCTAGAACATTTTGCTCCAATATATTATTGCCCTAGATATACGTACCTTCCTGTCGTTTAAATCTGGTTTCCCTCGTCGTATTGTTATTGTTATTTTGTCGATCCATCGGGTATCTTTGTATATTTATAGTGTTTCGTCCAATGAATTCTTTCTGCTGCTTCTCGTCTCCGTTTTTCTTTTTTGGTTGTAATTATACTTCAAGTGTTCCTATAGTGTCATTTATGTAAAATATGTTTCACTTCGAATCTGTAACTTACCTAAATCCCTTTTCTGGCTATTTTCGCCCTATTTCTAAATGTATTCAATATATTATTCTTTGGCGATCATACGAGGTTAAATTATTGTTTACTTGTTGGACATGTTACTATTTGTCGAGTTTACCAGTGGCGTGGAGCTTCGTTTTTTTCTTCACTGCATTTCTTCTTTTTATTTTGTTGTATTATGCGCCCTCTTGTTCCGGCAAAACTTTGGGGTGCCGGAAGAAGTTTTCAACCGGGAGGACTCGAGTATCTCACGCGGTGTGGACCGCACGTACTTTTTTTTACGAGCGCATTTTGGCACATGGCTGCTGTTCGACGTAGAGTTTTGGTATAGTTTTTTTTTGTGTGTTGACGTAAAGTAGAGTGCTCGATTGTTGTCGTTTAGAGCCAATATTTGTTGGTGTCGCTATTGTGCGGATTTTGACAACGTCGGGGTGCTTTTTGTTGACTGTCCAGTTTTGGTGTTTTTCGGTGGTGTTGCGTGTGTGATCACGAGCACTGCATTTGGTTCCTGGAAGTCATATCGCCATGGGCGGATTTGGCCACTCTACCGTGACGTCATTATTCATTGTTGGGACATCTACCACCTGGAGTTCTATCCGTCGACATCGCCTGACTCCGTAGCCCTACTGCACTGTGCGTGCTTCGTGAGATAAGTACTGTATTCTGTTTTTAACATCGTCTTTCTAGTTATGCTTATTGTTGCGAGGAAGACCTAGAGTATATTTTAAATTTAGTGTGGCCTTGGAGGACTGTTAGTCCTTACTGTTAAGTTTTATTTGACGCCTCCTTATTGTTGTTTTAGTGATATCATTGTTTTGTGTTATTTAGAATTTACTGAAGTTTTGTAGAGCGTCATTTATGGTTGAGTATTTTAGTTTAACTATCAAATGGAGCCTTCAGCTCAAGTTTTTTTGATGTTTTATTTAACTGCATTGCCCATTGTAGTAACTTGTAATCTCGCGACGTCTACCGCGTCAACTGGCATGTTTGCCCACTTTATGAAATGGATCCACTTCGCATTGTTGTAGCTGTATTGTTGGTAGTCGAAACTGGGTTATGAGTTCAGGGTGTCACATTACCTTATACTTTAATTAATTATTCAATTCTACATTGTTGTACACTTCATAATTTCTTATCAACTTTGTTCGTGCCTTCAGCACGTTTTAACCTGCTTTTATTAAACTCTGTTTTACAAAATAATTTATTTCTTTTTGTTAACAACCCTCAGTCGTTTACAGGGACACACTGAATTACGGTAGGTACCATCACTTTTATATATCGTTGCCACCGTCCTTTTCGTAATTCTCCGGTTAAGAGTTACGTGGCGCCCATTCAACCCCTTTCGGGGGTTGTCCACTTTATTTCAACCCGCTCCCGTCTCCACTGTTTAAAAGCTGGCGGCCGCACACCAAACCAGCTAGGGTGCGTAAGTGCATTCCAATCGCTCACGCAGCGGTTTGGCACGTAACAATGTATATAATTTTTATATTACTTTATAAATTTATCCGTACATTATATAGAAAAAGCATTAAAGCAAACTTGTAGAAAATGGAATAATCTTTAATTTTTATAATAACAAATTGAGAAAAAATTACATTTAAAGGTATTTTTTGAAGAAAAACTATCTTGAGCTTCTAGTAAACTGCCATTTCCGGTTATCCGATTGCCACCAAAATCTAATCAGTTCTTTCCATATTAGAATAAGGTAGAAATACATGGTTTCAAAACTTTCTGAATGATAGTATTTGAGTTATAGCGTAATGAGGATCCACACACACACACACATACATACACACAGACATCATCGTGAAAATGTTAAAAATGGATTCTAGGGACCTTAAAACGTGGTCATTTACCAAAATCTCGATATGCGATTTTTAGCATGATCCCTATACCTCCCTTACCAAGGCTAATGGGAGGTAAAAAGCGCTATTTTCTTATCTATTTTAACAAGTTCATCTTCGTCCATAACCTCATATTTAAACGTTAAAATCATATATAAATCTGACGCGTTTGTAAAAGCCTCGATAATCGGATGGATCTGATATATCTGTTACGTAATCGAACAGATCCGTCGGATAGCTGACTGACTTTACGAAAACGCCTATTTTACTTGTACATAAAAATTTGGAATCTGGTATCTTGTTATTTTTTATTTACGTCTTTGGAATCCAAGTTAACTTAAAATTGATAATCGATCTGAAGTTGGTGTTCAATTCAAAGAAATAAATGAACAGTGAATGCACTATTTATATAGATAAATTGCGCAATAAAAAATTACTTGGTTACAAACATTTGGAATATATAAAATATATATAAATTAATTACAGGATTCAAGTAAACTCCAGGATGATATGACTACCCGAATTCCAGCAGTTCATTATGCAGGTAAGACTATGGTAAAGTAACCTAATATAAAAATCTGTTGTGGCCAGCACAATACCTCTCGCAATTTCCATTGTGGTATATACAGTAAAATATTTGAAAAATAATGTCCGATCAAGGTTATCTGTATCATGAACAAATTAACATATTGGCATACATTTATCTCTTTCCTTTGCAAAGGCTATAAGAATGTGCGATAAGGATAGATATAACACGCTTGTCTTTCAAAAATTCATATTGTTTCGACTAAGCTAGGACATTCCACTTTAATAAAACGATGCTCGTTGAGGATAATACTTTCACTGTAACGTAAGTTTATTTACTAATTCAGATACATTACCTTAATTTATAGCCGTATGAATAATGTTATTTTGTGTCGGAGTCACTGATATTGACAATGTGTCAGTATCTTATTTTTCACATATTTGGTTTTACATTTGCTAATAAACTTACCAGTTGACTTATTTTTGAATTTTGAATGCTTTTATTGTAACATATATTTTTATAATAATAAAATAACAGTAGTATCTTATGTACCCTCATAAAAACTAAGCAAACGGCACTACTGAATTTGTCATAATGCGCGGAGCAAAAATCTGAATTCATATAATTCGTAGGCAACTTTGATCGGACATCTTTCAAAAATTTTACTGTATAAACATCGTATTTAACATTTATTGTACACAAAAAAAAATCTAATTACACCTATTCTTTATATTTAGATATTTTTTATAATTTTCGATTCATTCTATGAGCAAGTTTTCTCCTACTGTTCTAAATGTTCGAGGTTCATCAAATTCACTGGGGAATTGACGGTCTTTCTGAAGTGTGTATGTAATATACCTAAAATTTTAAATATTTAATTAATAATACAATAAAAAATATTAAATGTCGGTCCCAACTTTCAGTATCATCTCTGAATTTTTGACACTGACATTAGTGACATTTATTTGTCAATTACAAGCATTTTAATTTCTCAACTGGTTACCATGGAATCGTTTGGGCTATGAAACTTACTGAAACAGATTCTTTATAGAATATATTTTTATATCTCAAAATCTTTAGAAGATATAATAAAAAAATTAAATATATCGGATAGAGACTTTTATGTTTTTTAATATTTGTAATAACATAAATTTTCAAAAAATAATATTAAGAAGATTTTTGTTAAAATACTACTACTATTACTGCCGGTTGTCCAATTGTTACCAGAACCTATTCAACTCTTCCCATTACTGTTAGATTGAGGAATCCATACATCACAGGTCTTTAGTCATATAGAATTTGAGAAATTGTATCTCCAACATCATAGTAAAAATGTTATAATCGGATTCTAGGGACTTTAAAACGTGCTTATTCACTTAAATCTGGATATGCGATTTTTAGCATGAATCGAATTCCTCTATTAGCGAGAGGTTACAACGGCATTGGTTCATTTTCCTCAACCCAAAAAACCCACTCAGTTATTTAAAAAATACTCATTTAAAACTTCCATAAAAACAATATTGAATATAACCACATTTTATTAAACATGAGCTAATCTGAATAAAATTATATACATATTAACATAAAAATTAACATTTTTTTTTATATAAATAAAGAGGTTTTCATTACGAAAGTTAGTAAATGTAAAGAGTTTAATAATACAATAAAAATCTTACAATTTAATATATTAAAACAATTATTTAATATGAAAAAAATGTATAATTAACAATGTATATAATACATTAAAATTTACATACAATTATGAAAAACAGGTACTAAATTTATTAAAATTGGAAAACTTAATAAGAAGATAATTTTTTAAAGTGAGTTAAAATATGAAATTAACCAAAGAATTTGGTAAAAAAATAAAATAAAAAAATAATAGTACATACTCACCAGATTTGGCAATATCCGATTTTTTGCTATTTTTTGGATTGGCTAAATTTAGGGAGTAGATGCTTGGTAGAAAGATTTCCGCCTGAAGAAGATTTAGGCAGTGGTCACACTGGACAAGTGGGATCGACTAACGCCGATTGATTGCGATCGATTAAAATTTAAACTAACACTAGCTTATGGGAATGGTCACACTGCATGCATCCACTATGGTCGAACGATATCGAACGTCGACGAGCGGTTTGATATATCAAACATGTTTGATTTTCTAGTCGGTCGACAGCGATTGATGTGTTTACGCATGCTCAGTGTTGTCATATTTTTCATACCAACTTAACTGTTTTGACATTTGTGTACAGGTTAAAAAGAATAATGTTAGAATATTACAGCCATATTACTAGTAGCATGACGGAAATGTGGAGAGTTAATGAAATAGACCATAGTTGAAAAACTATGTAAGAAATAATGTACAATTTTATGATCAAAGCACACCAGGATACAGTAATAAATGTAAGACAATGGAAAAATTATGGATGCAAGTTTCTCTAATTTGAAAAACAAAAACTCATAAGGTTTGTCATTTATTTAAATATTCCTGAAAACATATATTTGCGGCAAGTGCAAAAAAAAAATTCTTTCAATTTAAGTTGATTCATGCAGTGTGACATCTCCTAAAATTTCGGTCGGTCGCTATTGATCTACGACAGTTGATCTTGGTTGATCGATTGCATTCTACTCAATGTGACCACTGCCTAATGCTGTATAGTTGAGAACTTTTAAGAACTGGAAGGAAGGAATGGTGAAGCGCACCTATAATGAGTTGGTTACCATATATTAAAATTTAATTAAATTCTTATTTGTTTACAATATGACTCATAATAAGATATATACTGTAATAAAATTCGCCATTTATTATGTAAATATTTCAAAAAAGTTATTTAAAAAATAACATGTTAAACATGAAATTTTAAATTCTTACATAAATATTATAAATGTTGCAACTGTTACAAACGTTACATAATGGTTACGCAATAATATATTAACAATAAAAATAAACAAAAGTATAAAACCTACTTGAATAGATTCTAGGAGTGAAAGGAGTCTACTTGGCACAATTATTGTTCACAGGGATTCGGTTTTACTTGAAAGTAATTTTTTCTTATAGAATTTTTAACTTTGAAGGCTCTCTTATTAAATTTAGACCCGGCCCAACCAAATGAGAAGACTAACGCCCCGGTGATCTCATAAGACGCAACACCGGTTTGTTTAGATTAAGACCAAATATTACGTTTTAAATAATAAAACATTTATGTTCATTACAATTGTATCACCGTATAGCCGGCGCGCCAGTTCTCGTAGGTCATTTTATTGGGAACCGATACCGGTTGTGGAGGCACTTCCATATTTAAAATGAAATTTAAAAAAATCTCATGTGATCAGCTTAATACCTTCCGTCTATCCTGTGTATTATGTACAAATTCTATACATAATTTTTTTGCAAAAGATTTTATATTTCCAGTAAAATTATTTCATAAACAAACAATGCAAATTGCACTCGACACTGATATCTTCTTTAGCTTTTCTCATTCGTTAGGGGTCGCTGTTTTTATTTTTTCTTCCACTCATTTCTGTTTTGCGTATCGCCCTCATTTAGATCCTTTTCTCTTAAGTCTTCTGCAAAACAGTCCTTCCATCTTATCTTTGGTCTTCCTCAGTTTCTTCTTCCTTCTATTTCTATTCATTCTTATTCCAATATATTCTTTACATTTCCTCATGACATGTTCAAACGTCTGTAATCGTCTCTCTTGTATCTTTCTAGAAACTTTATCACTCGAGCCATTTCCTTTTACCTTTCATTCCTTACCCTATTTTTCCGTGTCTTCCCAACATCTATCTCAGTATAATAATCTGTGCCACATTCATTTTCTTTTCACTGATACTGACATCTGTCAATTTGAATTTTCTGAATATTTAGCAGTTTCCATGGTTAGCATAGCTGGCTGATTTATGAAATTTAATATCTTTATAATACTTTAATACTATATCTATTGAATATGAAGTATAAAATGCAATCATATCGTATAGAGAATAATATATTCTTTAAAATTTATAATCATTAAATGCCAATAAATGATATTTAACTGCGTTTTTTCAATAAAAATTATTGCAATTGAGGGTACTTCCGGTGGACCAATTATAACCCAAATCCAATCAAGTCTGCATATGGATGTAAGGAAGAGGAATACGTAAAAATTGAAACTTTCGGAATTCTAGTATTGCAGATATCGCGGCCGAAATTATAGTCACACACACGCACACACACACATACAGACATCTTCATAAAAATAGTAAAATCGTATTTAGGGACCCTAAAACGTGCTTATTCATTGAAAACCTACCACCGAATGTTTTGACCAGACAATACCTTCCTTATCTAGAGGTGACGGAAGGTAAAATTAAATGAACCACATATTTTATTCTTAATAATTCTAGCGTGACCCTTGTATGTAGTAATTATGATAACTTAATAAAACACATACAGTATTTTTTTTAAAAGATGTTCGATCACAGTCATCGTATCATGAACGAATTAACAAATTGGCACACATTTATCTCTCTTCTTTGCAAAGGCTGTAAGCGTGTGCGATAAGGATGGATATAACACGCTTGCCTTTCAAAAATTCATATTGTTTCGACTAAGTTAGGACATTCCACTTTAAAACGATGCTCGTTGTTGATAATACTTTCGCTGTAACGTAAGTTTATATATTAATTCAGATACATAACCTTGATTCATAGCCGTACGAATAATGTTATTTTCCGTCAGTGTCATTGACACTGACATTGTGTCAGTATCTTATTTTTCACATATTTGGTTTTACATTTGCTAATAAACTTACCAGTTGACTTGTTTTTGAATTTTGAATGCTTTTATTGTAACATATATTTTTATAATAATAAAATAACAGTAATATCTTATGTACCCTCATAAAAACTAAGCAAACGACACCACTGAATTTGTCAGAATGGGCGGAGTAAAAATCTGAATTCATACAATTCATAGATGACCTTGATCGGACATCTTTCATAATTTTTACTGTAGTTTGTATAATAAGAACAAGAACTCTTATTACATAATATGTATTTAATATGATGAAAAAAATTAATTGTATACTTTTTTTGCAGCTCGTGTTCGTAGACAATTGTTTAAACGTAAGTACCTACCTTATTTAACAAGATGAACCTCCCTTTTCATAAACATTTTGTTTGTAAAGCAATTGAGCAAGCTCAAGATATATTCAGCGATGGGGCAAGGCTTTTCAATGACTCTGCACAAACTATCATGAAAAACATAAAAATCCCAGGAAGTAAGTTAATTATATTATATTAGTATTATCCTACTAATAGTTAATTGTTTTCAGTGAGCCGTTAAATAAAGAGGATAGACTTCGGAATATATCTATGTTAAATTTGTTAGCAAAAACAATTAATAGTAATATATCTATGTTGAATTTAAAATTAGAAATAAAAATTATAATAAAAAGTATTTCATTTAAAAAAAAAATTCAATTTCCTGGTCTTCTTGGCAATTCGACATTATTCGAAAAGGGCGTAATGATGAGTATAATTTAGGATAAATTTTGCAATATGAGCTGTGGGACACTGCTATTCAATAGGAATCTTAACATAAATATGACATGACGACAATATTACCAGAGCGACACGACAATATTTATTGACCAATAAAAAAGGTTATAAGTCTGTAATTGGCTAACGTACGGTGAGTTATGAATTATATCTTAACAACGAGTTCAACAGTTTATTAATAGTAGTGAGTAAATGAATCACATAAATATCTTTTCATAAAACACAAGTAGAATCTATCTATTGGTCGTATTATGGTCAAAACTGTAAGTATAAATCTGTAGAAAAAACTAACAAAAACACATCTATTTTTACCTTCCGTCAATTTTAGGTAAGGAAGGTTAAAAAATTCAATGATGAGTTTATAGTGAATAAGTATGTTTCAGGGTCCCTACAATAAGATTTTACCATTTTTACAATGATGTATGTATGTATGCATGTGTGTGTGTGTGTGTGTGTGTGTGTGTGTGTGTGTGTGTGTATGTGTGTGTGTGTGTGTGTGTGTGTTTGTGTGTGAGTGTCTGTGTGTGTATGACGAAAGTTTCGGATCGCATAAATTCAATACCACGATTCCAAAAATTATAATTGTTTCGTATTCCTCAAGTTTATATGCAGAAGAACAAGTGATTAGATTTTGGTTATAATTGGTCAACCGGAAGTATCCTCATTTGAAGATTTAACAGTTAAATATGATTTATTAATATTTAACGTTATTTTAACTTAAAGAATGTATTATTCTCTATACGATTCGATTGCATTTTATACTTCAAATTCAATAGATATAGAGTTAAAGAATTATAAAGATATTAAATTTCATAAATCAGCCAGCTATGCTAACCATGGAAATTGCTAATAAATTCAGATAATTCAAATTGACAGATGTCAGTATCAACGAAAATTAAATGAATGTGGCAGAAATGAGGATGTTGAAGTGGATGTTGGGGGAAGACACGGTAAGATACGGTAAGGACATAACTCTAGTGTTAGAAGTTTCTAGAAATATATAAGAGAGACGATTACATTGGTTTGAATGTCACGAGTAGAGATGAGGAATATATTGGAAGAATGAATAGCTTAGTGCTTATTAATAGAAGGTTGAAGAAACAGAGGAAGACCAAAGATAAGAAGGAAGGATTGTATTGCGGAAGACTTGAGAGAAAAGGATTTGAATGAGAACGACACGCAAAACAGAAATGAGTGGAAGAAGAAAATAAAAAATAGCGACCCCTAACGAATGAGAAAAGCTAAAGAAGATGTCAGTGTCACGTACAATTTGCATAGTATGTTTATGAAATAATTTTACTGGCAATTTAGAATCTTTTGCAAGAAAATTTATGTATGGAATTTATACATAATACAAGGGATTGACGGCAGGTATTGTGTTGGCCACATCAGGTTTTTTTTATTAATATAAAATTATACATAACAGTGGCAGCTTTCATTGCGATTTTGTTCCTTTCATAGTTTACGCCCCGGTTTGTACTTTCCGATTTTAACTGCAGTAAAGTTAGGACAGAATGAGCTCCGTTCCATATTTCACTCCGCATCACAGTCTATTAACCGTTACGTATCTTAATCCAAATGTCAGGTAAGAGTAGACGCACTGTAACAATCATGTAAATAATTAAATTGGCATGTAGGTGTTATTAAAATTATAAAATTACTAGAAAACAATAAAAATAGAACATGCTCTATATCCAACCGAGTTCGAGCCCAACTGACGCCAAATATTTTAGAATTTTAAATTGATCCCTGTGGTACACTCTTCACGCCAGCAATGAATATAGGGAATTATATAAATAAATAAAATAAATATATCATCACAGCATATTACCCATTGTTGGGTGTGCCAATTTGCTTTGTACAAAGATTTGGGTAACGATGATAACATATTTGTACCGAGCGGGCGTTTACTAGGTATCGCCTCACGAGCACTTATTGCTGGCGTGGAGAATGCAACACAGGGGTCATTTTTGTGCCATTTAAAATTCGAAATATTTGGTGTCGGTCGGGATCGAACCCTGTATTTAAATTTACTTAATTTAATTTTAAGTATTTACATGAATAAAAATTAAATTAAACGGGATGTATTGTGTTGGCCACATCAGATTTTTAACTGGCGTAATAATAGCTCTTACAATTTTCGAGATCCCAATGGTGACACTTTTAAATGGGACATACTGTATATAATTTGTGTTACTATGTACAGTAAAATTTTTGAAAGATGTCCGATCAATGTCGTCTACGAATTGTATGAATTCAGATTTTTGCTCCGCCCATCATGACAAATTCAGTAGTGTCGTTTGCTTAGTTTTTATGAGGGTACGTAAGATACTACTATTATTTTATTATTATACAAATATATATTACAGTAAAAGCATTCAATATTCAAAAATAAGTCAGCTGGTAAGTTTATAAGTAAATGTAAAACCAAATATGTTAAAAATAAGATAATGACACAATGTCAGTGACTCTGACAGAATATAACGTTATTCGTACGGTTATGAATCAAGGTAATGTATCTGAATTAATAAATAAACTTACGTTACAGCGAAAGTATTATCAACAACGAGCATCGTTTTCAAGTGGAATGTCTTAACTTAGTAGAAACAATATGAATTTTTGAAAGACAAGCGTGTTATAGCCATCCTTATCGCACACTCTTATAGACTTTGCAAAAGACAGAGATAAATGTATGCCCATTTGTTAATTCGTTCGTGATACAGATGACCTTGATCGGACATCTTTCAAAAATTTTACTGTCCATCAGCAAATTTATATGACTTTTTTTTTAAATAAAATACCTAACATATATGTATGTAATAATTAAAGGAAAAACCTACTAATAAAGCTACACTTTGATATGAAATTATAGTGCTCATTGAATTATAAAAAATAGAATTATTACTTTGCAGCTTCAAAACAGATTATAAAATGCTTAATAAAATTTAATTATTGCTTTGTTGTTAAGCGAACCATGATTTTTTTTTTCTTTAAGTTTCATAGCAGTATATAAAATTCTGTAATCTTTTCACGCTGTACAGTAAGTATATTCGTCTCGTATTCAATATGAAATACACTCTTACCCTAATTGTGTTAGGAGTGGTTGCGATAGCACTTGTGCTAAGAAAAAGTTTTATTTAATATTAAATCCTAAATACATATACAGAGTGACACTGAAAAACGACCCACTCAAAAAAACTTTTTTATTTATAATTATTTTTTAATTTTGTTGATATATTTGGACTTAGGGGCTCACAAATGATGGTATTTGGCATGATGGTAGCTCTGCCGGATTAACCGGAAATGACATTAACTTTCATATTTCAAATGGGACACCTATATATTTTAATATTTGGAACAGGGCATCAAACCCGCCAAAAACTGGTTTCGGTTCAGGTTCTGGTTAATTTGTTTTTGGAGAGATGGGTTAGTGTGCGGTTCTGATTCAAACAAAAAAAATTGCGGTTTTGTTCCGGGTTCAGGTACTAGGTTCAGGTTCGCGTCGAGCTAATGAAACTTGAATTAATATTTTTTGAATAACAAGCTTTATATAGACATAATTTAAAATGCTACCCGGCATTTACGCAAGATAAGAAATGGATACAATTTTCTCGAAAAGTCAACACAGACAGCAAGGCAGACGCCAAAGGTGTCGATTATCAGCTTATTACGATTACGCTTATGTTAAATAAATTTAAAAAATCTGATGTGACCAATATAATACCTCCCGTCATTTACCTATGGGGTCTCGTTGCCGTGTGCCTGATGTCTGGTCACGAATCTGGGGAATCCGATTCCATCCTGATCAACGCCAAATAATTCGAATTTTAAATGGCATAAAATTAACCCTTGTGGTAAACGCCCGCACAATACATATATGTCATCATCATTACCGAAATTTGTGTGCAAATCAGATTAGCACGCCCAGCAATGGATAATATGCCGTAATAATATATTTATTTATTTCTTTATTTAAATATATACCTGCATATTTACTAATGCTAGAAATTATGTATATTAAGTTCCTTTTCATAAAACTAGTACTATTTACAATTTTCCTTTTAAAACGTTACTATTATTAATTTGAAATGATTTTTTTTTCACAGTGACATTTATCTGTCAGTTACATACATTTGAGCTGAACTATGTAACAATGGAGATGTGTTTAAAGCATAAACTCCGAGATAAAAAAATTATATTACCTTAATAATTTATCCATAAAATATATAGAAAAAGTATTAAAGCAAACCAGTAGAAAATGGAATAATCTTTATTTTTTATAATAACAAATTGCGAAAATATTACATTTAAAGGTATTTTATGAAGAAAACCATCTTGAGCTTCAAGTGCCATTTCCGGTTATCCGATTACCACCAAAATCTAATGGCTTCTTTCCATATTAGAATAAGGTAGAAATATATGGTTTCAAAACTTTCTGAATGATAATATTTGAGTTAGAGCGTAAAGACGATCCACACACACATACATACACACAGACATCTTCATGAAAATGTTAAAATTGGATAGTAGGGACCTTAAAACGCGGTCATTTACCAAAATCTCGATATGCGATTTTTAGCACGATCCCTATACCTCCCTTACCAAGGGTAGCGGGAGGTAATAAAAATATATCATTACGGCATATTACCCATTGCTGGGTGTGCCAATCTGCTTTGTACACAGATATCGGTAATGATGAAATATTTGTACCGTGCGGGCGTTTACTAGATATCGCCACACGGGCACCCTGAACCCGAATTTTAATACCCGGTTCGGTTCCGACTCTGGTTCAATTGAAAAATATATCTGAGGTTCGGTTCTGGGTTTGGATTCGCTAAAATGTTGCGGTTTGGTTCCGGTTTGGGTTCGGTTCAGGTTCGGGTCCGATGTCCTGATTTGGAATCTACGTAAAATTACGAATTCAACGATATGCTTGAAGTGCATTTTCAACCATAAGAGAAAATTATGTATAATTAACTTCCTAAGCCATGATATCAGGCAGGCTGTGGACACAGTTGAGATAATATTGAGTAATATTTAAGTTAATTGTTTAAATAGTGTTACTTTTGTAAAATTTTATATTTTGTTACAGAATGGATTACCAGGTTAATTGTTCATAATTTTCTCTTACATTTTTGAAATTTATTTCTTGAATAAAAATGTACTTCAAAAATATCGTTGAATTCGTAATTTTACGTAGATTCCAAATATATAAAAATATATAAGGTGCTCCATTTGAAATATGAGCGTTAATGTTACTTCCGGTTAAACCGGAATAGCTACCATCATGCCAAATACCACGATTTACGGGGCTCTAAGTCTAGTTTACAAATAGATAAAGAGAATTAAAAAATAATTATAAATAAAAAGTTATTCTGAGTGGCCCGTTTTCATTCAGCGCGACAATACCGTTGATGGTGAATAAGGTTTTATTCCAACATGGATGAGCGAAGAATTTTAGAACAAATACAAGGAAAATTTTAAGTAATAAGCGAGATATGAATTTTTAATGTTCAGAATTCTGCATGAGATCATGTCTTAACCATTGGGCAATCGCGCATTTTCTCTTTAAAATCTGCCAACCAAATGAATGATTGAATATTGAATATTATGCAATAAAATTTCAATTAGCTTTAAACATTTAGAATGACTTTTATAAGATAATATATGAGAAAATAAATTTCAGGATGCAAGATATCTCCAAAATGATAAAAGTACCGCAAATGCAGAAGTTCATTCGGCCGGTAAGTACAGATAAATTAATTCTTATAAATTTGTCTTTCAACGTTAGTAATTAAAATTCAAACTTATATACATACACACACATCCACAGACATCATCGTGAAAATATTAAAATCTGATTCTACGGGCCTTACACGTGTTCATTTACGAAAATCTCGATACGCAATTTTGAATACGATCCTTATATCTCTTACCAAAGGTACCTAGAGGTAATAGTGTTTATCTGTCATAAAATTTAATTTACCTTTTATTCTTTGATAAAATTATCTTAACTTAAATTCTTAAACGAAATTAATTCTATGAACTTTTATATTCAAATAAAAAAATCTTTTAAATGGTATCACTTTCAATATGACATTTTGTTGAATAAGTCGCGTATTTGATGTTAAATTGTTTTGCATTTTTCACCTTTAAATTTGTCATATAATATCGCCCAACTTTGTCCATGTAACCGTCTTTCCATCTCTTCAAATAAGAAAGTTAGCAATGGGGCCCGTTAAAGACAGGGATGGAAAAGTAAATTACGATACCCGATAACGTTACAATAACGTTTTATTTATTAATTTTATTTAATAACGTTATAATTATAAAATAACGTTATGTAACCGTAATATAACAAATAACGATTCATTATAATGTTTAATTTCCTAACAATTTATTTCGTGTTTTACAATGAATAACATTTTGCTCGATTAATGATAGTTTGAAGTAATTTTCAAAATGAAAAATTGACTAAATTCAGTTTTCCGCCATTTTCTAGTAGCTTATGAGGATTTTTGGCGAAACAAAAGCACATGTAAGATGGCGCCCTCCAAGGTGCACTACATGACTCATTTAACCGAAGTCGTAGCTCTTACAGGTAGTTTCTGATATATACTTTGCCTATTGTATACATTACCGGATTTCATACTCTGCCGGTAACATATACATCTACGTAATAATAATTCCAAAATCAGAATTGTTTATAAAATAAGAAATCTTGTAATTATTCACAGAAAATAAGTTTTGTTTTCTCTTTTGCAGCTCGCGTTCGTAGACAATTACCTCGTAAGTATTTAATGAGACAAATATGACAAACTTGGAGTTCCATTCCCACAAACACTTTGTTTCAGTAATTCCGCAAGCTCAAGAATTCTTCAATTCGGTACGGCGTCTGAACAGTACTGCACAAGTATTGAGAGACATACAAAACTCAGACAGTAAGTTAATTATACATACATACTTTACTAATAATCTCATTTTATTTGCTAATTTTTTCTAGTCAGCCGTTAAATAAAGACTACAGATTTCTAAATAAATGTACCTACCTATATATGTACGTTAAATTTATAATTATTGGTAATAATAATTACGCAATGATGAGTTTTAAATTATGAATAAAAGTTGCAATTCCATTTTATGTTAGATAACTATCGTATATAACACTTTTGTTGTTGAAAAATTGTCACGAACGTAATAGGTACCTTTCCATTTGTAAATTACTTAAAAACATTTGAATTTCTAACCTGTATACTTTGCGAAGTTTGCGAAGTTATTTCATTTCTACGAGTAGAAATGAAATAACTTCTTTGATAAAAACATTTTATGACAATGACAAATTTTAAATGAATTATTTTTTTCTACGTTCCGTCGCCTTTAGATAAGAAAGATATTGTCTTGGTCAAAAAATTCATAGTCAGTTTTTAACGAATAAGCACAATAGGTAAAAATCGAAGACGATCCAAAACACGTGCAAGCAAAGCAGCTGTCAACAAGTAAGTGAACATTCAAAATGGCCGAGCTTGTCGACATAAGTCAGAGACATGAGTACCAACATAAAGCCACAAAAAGATCGAAATTCGAATATACGTAACCCGCGAAAATTCAAAATTCGCGATAGTTTTTGAACACACCTCGTATGTCCCCTTCTATGCTTTACAAAATATCTTAATCACTTTTTTGTGTAACTTTTCATATTCACGAATAAATGGCACTGTTCCATTATCTTGATGATATATATATATATATATATATATATATATATATATATATATATATATATATATATATATATATATATATATCGGTTATCCTAAGAGGCACGAAATCGGTTAAATTAGGGTAAAGTTGGCCCAATTAATGGGTTAAAAAATAACACGAACATGAGCTTCTATTCTCATAAATATTTTGTTTGTAGCAATTCCGCAAGCTCGAGGTTTATTGAGCCGTGGGGCAGGACTTTTCAATCGCGGCGGCCAAAATGCATTGAGTGACCTACAAAACCCAGGAGGTAATTATAAATATTGTATTAATAATCTAATTTTAAGTGGCAATTCTTTCTAGTGAGCAGTTAAATAACGACAGATTTCGGAATGGACCTACGTTAAACTTAAAATTGTTAGTGAAAACAGTAGTAGGGGTGTAATTAAAAATTCGCGCCCTAACCCAGAAAGTTAGCCTAGACACACAATTATTATTTTTTGTTGTCATGAGAACTGTTTGTCAGCGAAATTTTACGTTAATCCGCTAATTTGTGACTTAATTGGATTTTTTAAATTGTTGTGAGCATTGACTTTTTTAGCAGGTGGAGGTGGTAAATGACTATGCTTCCACCTTTTTGAAGGTTGCTTTGGTTCAGGCTGATAGTAGGCAACTCATGTCTAAACTAGTAACAAATCTTATAAACATCAGGATCAGTTTCAACGAAACAGTACATCCAACGACATCTGGAAATGAACACTTTCTTGATCATCCGTCAGACGTTAGGGAAACCAATTCGCATAAATTTTTGTTATTTCTAATTCATTGACCCAAATGTTTAGAATCCGTTCATGAGAAATACCTACAGCCGCTTCCATTTCTCAGATCTTGAATCAGCGATCTTCTTCACTGGTAATAGTTGCTGATGGTCTTCCATTCCACGTTTACGTTAATCTGCCCACTTTTTTCTATTGTGAATTTGCTTCTGTGTTAAGCCCTTTTTGCACATATATCTGATCACGGCGCGAAGTTCTATTTTTCCTATTTTAAAAAGTTAATGCACACGTTAATCCGAAAATTTCGAATTGCCACAAATTAATGGATTAACGTAAAGCTTAGCAGATATACCGATGACAGTTCTTATAACCTAAATATATATATATATATATATATATATATATATATATATATATCGATTTTAACAAATTATCGCAATGAACCCACATTCGTTATTTTGTCCATTACAAGCGGAGCGATTCGGTACTTAAAATAAAGTCAAACTAATTCTAGATAAAGCCAAACCGTGGATCCAAACAAAACTAACCGACTTTTTTCAAAATATGTAATGGTAAATATATGCGAGTATGTATGTATTATAAAGCTGGATTCAGAGATTGCGTAGTAAACACAGCATAGGAATACACAACACAGGAAAACATAGAAACTTAAAACCAATTCAGAGATTGTACAGAAAACATAGAACTTTTGTATGTAGATAACTTCATGTCAGTATTTGTTGCTGATTTCACAAGTTTTATTTAGATGTCATTTTTTGAATAATTATAATAAACACAACTGTAATACAAAATAACTTAAAAGTTGTCTTAACCAAACTTCAAAATAAATGTAAGCAAGTTGTCGTAGTACTAGTGGTGGTGTAACTACGGATACTCACGAAACATAGCGCACATGGCCGAACATGGCAAAACATAGCTTCGAAATAAAATATGACCAATTCCCCATGTTTTGCTGTCTTGTGCTATGCTATGTCTGTAACTCTGAATCAGTACACGCTTTTCCGGATGTTCATTTTCTATGTTTTTCTGTGCTATTCTATGCTATGTTTACTACGCAATCTCTGAATCCAGCTTAATAAGTGTTTCGCTTTTATTTTCGTGCTTATGTATACCTATATACGAGTAGGTACATAGTTTCATGTTGTATCTAGTTGCTTTTTCTTAATAAAAACATGACAATGAAATAACATAAATAAGCATTTGTTTAATTACTAATTATTCTGATGAGATGAACACTCGACTATAATGGACCATTTTCCTTGGTCCCCTGAAGTTCATTATAAGCGGATTCTATTGTATATATATATATATATATATATATATATATATATATATATATATATATATATATATATATATATATATATATATATATATATGCGTCTAATGGTTAGGCCGCGAACTATTAAATCCACCCACGTATACTCTCGTATGTAGTTATAAATAAAAACTTTAATAAAAATTAGTATGTATACACAAATTTAATTTCGACTATTTTCTATACAAAGTCCTTTATCTTAAGAGATGACAAGTAGATTAAATTATGGAATTGGAAACCCGAGTAAAAGTGAATAATTTTTTATGCATGGTAGCAACACGGTCGCACCGGCCGTAATACGACCGTGACTGGGTATTTTTAATTATTGTATTGTGCATGTTAAGGCGCGCGGTTGTGCTTGTTCGCTAAACGTACTCGTACATGATGTGGCATGCTGCGGACATAACAAATCGTACGGCCGTGTTGCGGATCATTTTTACTTGGCAAAGTTGTCTCACTTAATAAGTAAAAACAGCAGAAACATATGAACTTTTATTCTCAAATTGTTTGTAGCAATTCCGGAAGCTCAAGATTTGTTTAGCAGTGGGATAAGCCTTCTGAATAGCACTGCACAAACTGCATTGAGCGATATACAAAACCCAGCAAGTAAGTAAATTATACATTATGTATTACTAGTCTCACTTTAATTGGCAATTCTTTCTAGTGAGCTTTTAAAATGGAGACGATACATATCGGAATATACCTACCTACGTTAAATTTAAAATTGTTAGAGAAAGCAATAATTTGTATGCACACATGTAAGGATGAGTTTGAAATTATGAATAAAAATCTGATGTGACCAACACAAAACCTCCCGCCATTTAATTTTTATTAATAATTAATTTAAATACATATACCTATGGGGTCTCATGGCCGCGTGTCTGGTCGCGGATCTATGGGGACCCAGATTCAATTCATACTATCAAATATTTCGAATTTTAAATGGCACAAAACTGACCCTTGTGATGCACTCTCCACGCCAAAAATGAATACCCGTGAGGTAACGCATGGTAAACGCCCGCACGATATAAATATGACATCATCATTACCGAAATCTGTGTACAAAGCAGATTAGCACACCCAGCAATTGGTAATATGCCGTGATAATATATTTATTTTCTTATTTAAATACAAACCTGCATATTTATTAATACTAGAAATTATGTATCTTAAGTTTCTTTCCATATAACTATTGTTCTATTTACAATTTTCGTTTTAAAACGTTATTATTATTAATTTGAAGTTATGTATATTAAGTTCTTTTCCATGTAACTATTGTTCTATTTACAATTTTCTTTTGAAAACGTTACTGTTATTAATTTGAAATGATTATTTTTTTGACAATGACATGTAACCATGGAGTTGCGTGCATAAGCTCCGAGATATAATTTTTACATTATTTTATACATTTTTTCATAAAATATATAGATAAAAGTATTAATACAGATCTGTAGAAAATGAAATAATCTTTAAGTTTTATAATAACAAATTGCGAAAAAATAACATTTAAAGGTATTTTTTGAAGAAAAACAATTTTGAGCTTCAAGTAAACTGCCATTTCCGGTTATCCGATCGACACCAAAATCTAATGGCTTCTTTCCATAGTAGAATAAGGTAGAAATACAAGATTTTGAAATTATCTGCACGATAGTATTTGAGTTAGAGCGTAAAGAGGCTCCACACATACACACACACACACACACACACACACACACACACACACACACACACACACACATACACACATACACACATACACACAGAGATCATAAATGTTAAAAATGGATTCTAAGGACCTTAAAACGTGGTTATTTACCAAAATCTCGATATGCGATTTTTAGTCCGATCCCTATACCTCCCTTACCAAGGATAGCGGGCGGTAAAAACTTGACTGATTCTCCTATATAATTACTTTCCTGATTATTTGCTATACTTCATGATTGCATTAAAGAAAAGAGAAAAGGAACATTGTTGCGTGGAATTCTGTTTCAGGACAACGCTTCAGTTCATAAAAGCCTTATTTAAATGAACGCAATTCACGATGTCACATCCACCGTATTCAACCCGCCTAGCGCTAGGAATATAAACTTATTAAATTATTTTAATATTACTTTGCAAAAATAATATGACAGTTTTTTGAGATCACTATTCATCCATTTTGACATGAATAAAAATACTGAATTATCAACAAAAAGTTTATGTAACGAATGATTTTTCCACTCGTTAAAAAATAACATTATCGTTATATTTTTCGATATGTAGAATTAAATTATTGTTTACAGAATACCACTTTAACGCTTCTCGTTATAATAAGTATATACCAATGCATAATGTCAAAAGGAACGTTTACGGAATAAGCATATTAAACGATTTACAATGCCATATACAAAATTTGAAGGTTGTTAGCATATTCATTATTAATTGAGTAAGTATAAATGGTTTAATTTTTCATATTTATATGTTGAAACTGTACCTATGAATAATTTTTTTTTCTATCTATATGTATGTCAACCCGTCAACGTTTCCCAACTCAAATACTAAATATTCTTGCGCAACCCGCAATGTGTCTTTGTTGGAACCATTTCGTAGAACGAAATATAATAGACTCCACCTTTATCATGTTCATGATTCAATTATGTTTTAATATTGTACATTAATACTAGAAATCGCAGTTTTGCATGATCGATGTATTACACTCTGGTTTGGTTGCAGCTGATAACGAATCAGTGCACGTTGTAATAGGTATTTGTTGCTTGACCGAACAACGCGAATAGATGGTACTGATTTTGTTAAATGAAAGGCTTTAGAGAAAATCCCGCTGACATTATCTCCGATACGCGTTCTGCAACCCTTTGTTGGGGATTTAGTGTACTCTATTGTGTGATTTAATATATGGAATTTGCGAGAAAGCCTTTAAATACATGGATAGTTTATTACATACCAATGAACAATGAGATGAATAGAATAGCTACATACTGTATTAATTAATAATGTATGTCATAAATACTTTTAATATTAATGTCTGGGGATTATAAATATATCTACAAAGATATCTATTGAAACAATATATTATATTTCAGATATTGCACATCGAATATATAGATAAAGCAGGTATTGTTTTTGGTCAAAAAAATCAATATTAATTTTCATTCAATAAGTAACTTTTAAGGTTTCTAGATGATTTTACTATATTTCTTTTTGAGCGTGATCGGTCTATGAATGCGTGACGAACTTTTTTTCTACTTATGCAGTAACTTCAATACTTTTGATTTAAAAAATAAAGTATTTAACATACAGGTGTTTGAAAAAAAATGAAACAAATTGTTATTTTCCTTTAATATTAATTTTAAACTTATTGTTTAAATTCGAAATTTAGGGCAAACTGGAATGCCACATATGAAAAAGTCTTGACTTCTACGTCCTATTTCTCCGGAAGCGATATCATCATAAATTTTTAAAATGAAATGGTATATGTTTGAAAGGTTGAAAAATATATGTTGTTTATAAAGTTTTTTATTTATAAAATCTTTTCAATTATCGATTTCGGCTATGGATGGCCATCCTCGGATTGAGAGCGTTAGTTCATTTCCATCTCTTGACTCTTACACATGTTTATAAAACATCTTCAAATTTCATCAATTTTCCAACTAAATTTAACAATGTTAA
Source organism: Harpalus rufipes (assembly GCA_951394225.1). NCBI lineage: Eukaryota > Metazoa > Arthropoda > Insecta > Coleoptera > Carabidae > Harpalus > Harpalus rufipes. Next base: position 13,121,934 of record OX596285.1, read on the forward strand.
CTTTAATCTAAATTTTCTTGACGCTCTCAATCCGAGGATGGCCATCCATAGCCAAAATCGATAATTGAAAAGATTTTATAAATATTTTTTTTATAAACAACAGTGTGCTTTTACATATATTTTTCAACCTTTCAAACATTTATCATGCATTCTGAACTAGAGCCTTACATAAAAAAATCTGTTGTGCCCAGCACAATACCTCTCGCCACTTCCTTTTTTTTGGTTACATAAGTATAGAGCGCGATCAGTCATGTTACTTTGTTGGCCTTGACAAGCAGATGTGGGGGCCCGTTTCAGAATGATAATTAGTAATTATGTACATAGATGTCAAATGTCAGAATTTTTCATTAAAAATTTCAAGATTTTCTGAATTCACGTAGTTAATTTGTTATCAGGAGTGTGGAATTTACTTGTCGAAGAAAATAAACCACATGGAATTGGAAAATCACTAAATTTAGAAAGAGAAATTATTATATTTGACATCTATATACATAATTACTAGCTATCATTCTGACATGGGCCCCCATATCTGCTTGTCAAGGCCAACAAAGTCACATGACTGCCCGTGCCCTAATGTATTTAACATTTCTTGTACATACACTCTACACCAAAAAATCTACTTATATCTATTCCATATTTCCAATTTAAATTCATTCCATGAAGAAATTTTGTCCTACTCTTCTAATTTTTCGAGATGTTTCCAATACATTGTCGGAAGTAACAGTATTTCTGAAGGGTATGTGTAATATACCTATAATATTAAATATTTAACTATTAATACATTAAGAAATAATATAATGTATATACTTCCCAGAAAACGTCTTCAGTAATGTATCCAGATTTCTGACACTGACATTTAACTGGCAGTTACAAAAAAAAAATTCAACTATTTTCCATGGCATTCTTTCGGCTGTAAAATTTATTACAACAGATTATTTTATATATTATATTTCTTTTATCTCTAAATGTATAGAATATATAATAAAATATTTAAAAATGTCAGATAGAGAATTTAATTTTCTTTAAGATTACCAAGAAAAAATAAAAAAAATAATATTTAGGAGATTTTTTTTCAAGAATCTTCTACTTCCGGTTGTCCAATTGTTACCAAAACCTTTTCAGATCTTCCCATGAATGTCCGATTGGGAAATACGTAGTTAAACAAATTTAAAGTCTTATAGTTTTTGGGTAACCGTCCTTCCAACATTCCACATACACACATACACATACACACACACCCAACACACACACAGACATCATCGTAAAAATGTTAAAATCGGATTGTAGGGACCTTAAAACGTGCTTATTCAATAAAATCTGGATATGCGATTTTTAGCATGAATGCAATACCTCTCTTAGCGAGAGGTAAAAAGGTATATATTTCATATTTTCTAAAAATAATATAACTTAACTTTTTCTATTTTGTGCCTACAACAAAGCTATTACAGGATCCAAAAGATATCGTTAATATGTAGTTCATTCCACCTATTTTATTTTGTTTTTTATAAATAATTTTTTATCTCCAAAATCATTAAATATGAAGAAAAAAATGCAGTCAAATTGTAGAGAGAATAAAATATTCTTAATAATAATTATAATAATGTAAAATAAAAAAAATATATATTTAACTGCGTTTTTCCAAGAAAAACTGTTAAAAACTTCAAATGACGGTATCTCCGCGGGTACCCAAAATCTAATCAAATCTTCATAGGGATGTAAAGACGGAGAAATATGGTTTGTTAAAATAATTATAAATAAATAAATAAATAAATAAATATTTCATCACGGCATATTATCCATTGCTGGGTGTGCCAATCTGCTTCGTACACAGATATCGGTAATGATGGAATATTTATACCGTGCGGGCGCTTACCAGGCGTCACCTCACGGGCACTCATTGCTGGCGTGGAGAGTGCGCCACAGGGATCAATTTTGTGCCATTAAAATTCGATGTAATTTTTGGTGTTGGTCGGGATCGAACCCGGGTCCCCTAGATTCGCGACCAGACACTCAGGCACACGGCCACGAGACCCCCAATAATTATAATAACTTATTTCCAATTTAATCTCAGATTCACGTAAAGTACGATGATCAATCATACTTTGAACAAGTTAAGACTTTCAGAAAGTTTGATCTTTATGTCATTCATTTTATGTCATCAAAAATAAATTTTCTTTTCTGTTATAAAATCTTCTTTTTCTGGCGAAAACTAGGTTACATAACTTATATTTGACTTCTATTTGAACAAAATAAAAATTATTTCAATATTTGCCTTTAATTTAAAAATCTACGATGTCAAAGTATTCGTGACTGCATCGAAGTAATGACAAAAGTAATACAAAGTTTAATATATCACTTTGAAATCTTATAAATCTCAAGTTGAAGGAAGTTATAAAATATGCGCCGGGCGTAGTTTTACGTCAGCAGACTAAAACTGAAACTTCAGACTTGAAATTCAGAGCTGAGTTTCAGACTTTTACTTCATATTGCTGAACTTGAATTGTTAATGAAGCTCATTTTACACCTATCTATCACATCTATAATACATTTAATTGCAAATGGCGACTGAAATTTAGGTAATACCATGGGTAATACCCTACAGAACTTTAAAATTAATTAAAAATTAGCTGTTAACAATTACTCGAAAGTTCAGTCAAATAACAATTATTTTTACTATATTAACGTTTCGGTGCACCCTTGCACCTTCTTCTAATAAAAAAATTCTTCAGAAAATATCTATTTTCCAGGTGGTTGCAGATGAAATATTACTCGATTTCATTGTTCCATTATTTTCCAGATAAAATAATTACTAAAGATTTCTGTTTTATCTCGACAAATTGAATGATAAAACCCCTTTTCTTCATCCCGAGCTTTTAATTATTTCAATTGTCTGGGTATAATGAGGTCCTCCACTTTTTTATGAGTCTTGATCTAAATAAATTGAGAGCGATTTGTAGTTCTAGAAAGTCTGAATTGTTATTCGTTAGGCGTAAGCCGTAATATATTTTTTAATATTCTATGACGTAGATAATAATTTGATCTATTTTAATATTTATACAAATATATAAATGTTTCAATTTTCAAATAAATTTTATGATATTGGATATTAAACAATTTTAAAAAATCTGGCCAGCACATTACCTTCCGTCAGTTCTATGTATTTTGTACAAATTTCATACAGAAAGTATCTAGCAAAAGATTCTACATTTCAACTAAAATTATAACATAAACATAGTATGTCAAATGCTCTTGACACTGGCATCATTCAATCATAATTTTCATAATATAGTAGCTGTTTCCATGGTTATAGCATAGCTGGCTGCTTTATGAAATATAATTTCATTATAATTTTGTAACTCTACATCCACTGAATATGAATTATAAAATACAATCAAAGCGTACAGGGAATAAAATATTCTTTAGTATGTAATAATGTAACGCTATTTTGAGGATAGCGGGAAGAAAGTTGGCGTGAGATTATTCGGGCAGCAGATAGCAGGTTTAGAGATAGGGTGAAATATGAAGAACACAATTAACATAGAACGTATAAAACAACTTTATTGTGTGGTAACTCGCTGTACAAAATAGTATGGTGGTCACTGATAGGTAAAATTGGGTGCTGCGTATACGAATTAACCAAATTTCGGGTTTTCGGAAGAACGATGCCGGGCGTCGCGACGGCGCCGGGTGAACAGTAAATACGGGGATCTCAAGAATTCGTTTAGAAATGTGTTCGAACGGTTTCGGTGTGACCGACGCCAGGCGTCGCGACGCTGATGTCGTGTTAGTTTTGCGGCTAACGGCGGTAAAGACTGCTGTACTCGGCAGATCGACGGCGACGTTCTTACCCGGATGTTAGCGGAGTATGTGGAAATCAATGGTACCCGCGACGCACGACGAGAAAGTCGACCTTGGCAAAACTCGCAGACTGTAGGCCTTGAGTGCCCCAGCTTACGCACTGGGGCGTCACGGCGTAGTTGTAAAAACGCACTTGGGTCGATGTACGATAAAATAGACGCCTCGGGATAACGGGTCGTTTCACAATCACTCTGGATAATCACGCGAACTTAACGTCTGTAACGCCCGGGTTTCCACGCCGGCGGCGTAAAACTCACAATGAGTCACTGTATAACGACTAGACATGCTCATCTCGTGAATTTAGTCTGCGGAGATGATTACGGCCGGTGCCAGTCGTAGTGTCTCTGGCTGTTTTCAAATACGCCTTTCGAAGATGCTTTGGCCCAACGTCGCAACGCTTGTTGAGCGTATGAATCTCATAGCGAGACACTAAGACTGACTTTTAGTAAACATCTAAACAAATCGTACGGAGAGCTCACGGTACGTTGTTTTTAGAGAAACAGAAACTTTAATCACCTGGAGATCGGTTTTGGTGTCTTGACTCGCTGACAAGTGTCGATGGAGTACTCACAAACGACTCTTTAGCTGTTGAAAGGAATACTCGCTTTCAACAACTCTCTTCTGCAATCACGGGCCCCGCTTTTATAAATCTTTGCTAATTAAACCAGCTTAAGTTTGTTTACTGATAGCAACAACTGCATAAAAGAGCAAAGAGGTTTAAAATGGAACACGATGTTGGTCGCCCTTTATGCTGCTTATCTCCCGGTCAAATTACCGTGAAGAAAAGTTTTCACGGTCCGCGGATTTATATGGGCTAAGCTGCACGGCTTTGAACTATATAACCCTTAAAAACTTGTGACAGATCCACATCGTCACAATAATAACATTAAATGTGAAAGAATGATATTTAACAACGTTTTGTCAAGAAAAACTGTTAAAATCTTCAAATAAGGGTATTACCGCTTGACCAATTATAACTAAAATTTAATGTCTGCACATGGATGTAAGAAAGAGGAATACGTAAAAATCGTGGCCGAAATTATCGTTACACATACAAACACGCGCACACGCACACACACACACACACACACACACACACACACACACACACACACATGCACATACATATACACACACCGTAAAAATAGTAATTCTAAAACGTGCTTAATTAAATCTCACCTAAAGGTGGCGGAAGAAAAAAAAATACTAAAATACTAAGTATATCGTACTATATGACAGTCTAGCCGTATTTAATGTTCCGATCGCGATATGTCGATCGATCGCAAAGTGATTTCTAGTCGACATCAAGTTTAGTCAAATCTATCAGGCCCTAAAATATTAAGATTTTAATATAATTATCTAACTACCTGAAACAAATCGTAATCATGAGGCCTCGGTTAAACCTGAGCTGATCGCTATCGTCGAATAACTTGATATACTATTTTCGGCACTTATTTCAAGTATCATAATGCAATGCAGTGCTGCTTCGTGGGTAAAAGGCGCCTTTGTACAAAGTTATATTTCAGCGCCCCCCATAATGTATAATTTGTAATTACTGTCACACGTTTTAAACTATACTTTTGGTATTCCGAAAAATCCTAAATTTAAAATTATGATGAATTTTCCTTTGTTAGATTCATTCTTGTAACCAATGGGCCGGATTTCGCACTCTTAATCTTCATTAGTGTAGTGACCGTCTGTAATAATTATGGAAATAGCTTGCATCTTTTTCTTATTAATGCATCAATGCATATGTAATCAAAAATTTAACAGTTATTGTGTGGAATATACCTAACAATGCCAGAAAATTATCCGTTTAACAAAATAATTCTTTTACTTTTTTCTACTAATATGAATAGTAATTCAGGGTAATTCCATATCGGCAGGGCATAAACGAAAAAATAAAATTATCTCCCTAAGATTTCAGAATTGTAAGCATGTAACTCTTCGCAAAATGCTAATGGATTTATTCTTGTTTTCAATATTCTTGAACTATAATCAAAATGTTCTTTGCTGTATCAACGCCTTCACAGTTATTACAACACTAGAATAATATCCGTTTGGTAGGATAATTATTTTACTGCTTATAAAATTAGATCTAATGCGAACAAATTAAAAGAAATATATTGTTGTATATTAATTGTATAAAAATTTACTATTATTTGTCCTGAAATGGCGCCCCGTATGGTCAGGGGGCTTTTTGCAGGGCACAACCTGCCCACCCGCACGGAGCGGCCCTGGACGATAGCAGAAGGCTTGAAAGTAGTAAGAATTTGGAATTGAGTTCATATATTAAAAATTAATAATTTATTTTAAACTTTGATAGTCCCTATGATTCATCTAAGATTTAGTTTTAATATAAATGATCAATTTTTCTATTGTGAAGGACCCCCATTGACAAAGCAACAACAAAATTGATAAAATAATATTTCCTTGATATAATCAGTAATAAGTATAGTAGCGTGCGTGCACCCACCGCGAAAACGCGACCGACGCCGCTGGAATGTTTCTAGAAATCTAATCGATGAAGTAATCATCGTGCACAGGCCTCGACCTGCCTAAATACATACGGTCGGCTGATCCCTTTGTATTCGGTGTTATTATCAAGCATCGTAAAATGAACAGTTGGTGAAATAAATAGTCTACGAGTAGTGCACATAAATAAATATAGTTATACAAATAAATATAGTGATATAAACATTGTTTAAATGAATAATCTTACAGCGGTAATAATAAACAAGGGTTAAGTTCAGAATAGCTTCCATTTAACACAGGAATAGCTATTCCTAGTTTGTCACGAGCATAATCCACAAATGTATAATAATAAACATGGAATAAGACTTAACTCTAGAATAAACTCTCCATAAACGTCATTTTAACACAGGGTTAAGAGATATTCTCGGAATACCTAATAGGAAATTATTTATTATTACCGCTGTTAGTGTTTAAGTATTTAATATTATTCTTATTCTTAAATTAGTGTTTATAATCGTTTAATCATAGTGTTAGTTATTTTTATTATCTTTATTTTAATTATTTATCGTTTATTTTAGTTAATAATATTTCTCTGATTCTTACACTTCACCCAAATAAATAAACGCAACAATATGAATAAAACGAAGCATGCAGTTTATACTATGCTCCAAACTACGAATAGAAATCTAAGACAGATGCTCAGTGTGAGTAGGTATTCGTTATGTAAGATTTTGTCATGAGTACAGTAATAGTATTATGTTTTGTATGAATAAAAATACGAGTAAGTGTATACTCCACCGAGATGAGTTTCTATCTACCTCATAATAGTGAAGTCTGTGTCGTAGAAGACACACTTCAGTTTGACAGGGACTAGATGACTACAAAGTGTTTTATGAAAGAAAAAAAACGTAGAATATATATCAAACAATTTTTTGGGCGAAGAGTCAGGAGAAAAAAGAGGGTGCAATACGTAACTTTGATAAAAAGAAACCCGGATTTTCAATCAATAGTAGGAAAAGATTTGTGAGTTCATTAATCTTCTGTGTCAAAAATTGTGCCGTAAATTATCCACAAAATAAGTGATAAAACTGGCTGTCGGAGTTGGATAAAATTTCCTCAAAGTGCTGCATATTTAAATTTCGCCAGCATATGTAAATGTACTAAGTTAGTACACCTTTATACGGACTATGATGCACTGTCGTATGCACTGTACAAGGGCTATTATTGAACTTGTTTTAAATGATTATGTTGAATAAGAGTATGAATGTTTACTTGATTAGGAATGTATTGTATGTCTTTGCTCATTTGATTTGTCGAATTATATGTACCATCAACTTCACCAAGATACGAGTATATACGCTTAACAAGCCGTTCATACTCGGCAATCTCTCCACATGACCAAACCATCGCAACTGACTCACACCAACTCTCCTAATAACATTGTGTTCCTAACCATACATTCTTCATACATCAACACTCCATCCACCAACACATTGCATTCAGTCACCAATTTACTCCTTTCAAATACTAATACCTTGGATTTATCAACATTCAACACCAGATTCATACTTCTTTCAACTACATGTATTCTCTCTATCATTCTGAGTTGCTCTTCATTTTCTCCTAAAACAACTACATCATCCGCATACGCAGGCACTATACTTTCACCAATATATACACCATCCATTTCAGTCAACGCTCTCCGCTACAACACATCCATATATTAATTTCATATTATTTACCAATATTGGATAATATCGCTTTTATTGTAAATTACTACTGTAATTCTTTTAGACATATTATTTCATGAAACCTATCAATCTTACGACTTAAATTCGTTTAAATTATTTTCAGTTATTCTTGAATTGTTGATAAAACTAAGCATTATTTTATTTTACATTAAAAAAATAAAATATATTAGAAAACATATATTGCTATGTGTTATTAGAACGAAAAAATGTCTAATATTAATAAAAATTGGCGATAATATACGTCTGGTATTATTTGTATTATACGTATAGTAACTTTTAATTAAATAAAATGAAATGGCGGATGGGCCAACTAATGTGGGCCGGGGGCCGCGGCTCGTATGTTTTGTTAATATTTAATGCACAAATGTATACACATATACATATATATATATATATATATATATATATATATATATATATATATATATATATATATATATATATATATATATATATATATTATGTCAAATTTGTTATAATTTAAACACATCTGTCTGACAGGAGAACGTAGTTCGTAGTTTGTTCTTGGAGTCGGGTAAGCAAATATCAATTTAGTTCGAGATCTAGGAATAAGAAGATTTATTTTAGAGAGGATAGCTGAATCGTCTACAGAATTATTGACCAATTTGTATAGATGTAAACAAGATTGCATTCTCCTACGGTCATCCAAGGACAGAACTTCGAATTCGATTAGACAGTTATTGTAATTGAATTTATTAGTAGAGTAAATATGATATCTTTTATAGTACATATACCTGACAAATTTTCTTTGTAAAGCTAGCTTCAATGGAATCTATACGTTTATTGTAGGTTGGGCTCCATATCCATATTTGTGAACAATATTCCAGTTAGATCTAACGAAAGAATAATACGAGCCCAACCCCAAATGTATTCCTACCCTCTGAAAAAAATATATTAACAGCAAGAAGAAATAAATTTTTAGATTACAATAGTTAAGACTATATTTGGGCATTTTTTTATTTTATATATTAATAAAGTGTACAGGATTTAAATATAATGTTATTACCTAAATTTATCATTTTAACAATAATCTAGTGGCAAATATATGACAACAGACACGTGCTAATTGTTTTCGTTTCAACAGTAAATAATACAATATTTATGTTAGTATTTATTTATAAAACTGAAGGTAAGGGAAACTACCTATATTAAATTCTAATTTCTTAGTAAAATTATTTGCAAAGTGATATTTATTTATAAAAGTACCACCTACCATTATATTAAAAACAAGAATAAATAAACTTCCGGATGCTATGAATATTACTCCAATTCATCAAATTTTGATATGGTGTATTAATAGAGTGTATAGAACTTGAATACATTGCTTAGGTTTAATAATAATTTATTTGCAAATAAACCATTATTTGCATCTGACAAATATTTTCGTCTTTAATAATTCGCAAATAAGTTTTATTAAAGTAATAAAATTTAAGATGACAATTAATTGAGTATATCGTCAGTTTCCGTTACCCTCAGTTTTATAGATAATACTAACATAATAAATATTGTATTATTTACTGTTGGAACGAAAAATTTTGGGACTTGTCTTTTGTCATATATTTGCCTGTAGATTATTGCTTAAATGAGAAATTTAGTTAATAACATTATATTTACGTCCAGTATATTTTATTAATACATAAAATTTAAAAAATCTCAAATATAGTCTTAATTATTGTTAACCTAAAAAAATATATTTTATTGCTGTTAATATATTTATTTCAGAGGGAACGAATACATTTGGGGTTGGGCTCGTATAAAGTGTTTAATGTATGCTAGTTGTGAAATGAGCGGGTATTTCTAATAATGAAAACGAGGTTTCTATGTGAGTTTTTAAGCATACTAGTGCTGTGTGGAACAAAACAGCATTTATTAAAAAAAAATATGCCCAAATCAGTGACTTGTGTTACACGTTCTAAGATATTATTATACGTATTCTACTGGTAATGTACTGGATTCTTTTTTTTACATTGTACAACATATATACAACTATGTAATTTGTGTACGTAATTTTCGTTTATTCTTCCTGCCTTGTGTAACACACATACTACGTAAAGTAAAATTACATACTTTTTTCCAATAATGTTGCAATCTGTAACGTGACAGCCTTGTAAGCCAAGGCCTCACGTATCGTGAGTTCCTTTCGCGGCCGATTTGTCTTGGTCAGTACCTAAACCAACGCGGTAACCTTTAATTACAACTGACACCAGAGAGATTTTTTACAAGTCCCTAGCTATATTTTACTGCCAAAATGTGGTAAGTTCGGAGAGCTTCAGTGTGATTAAAAGGGAAATGTAGAGTAGCAATATTTTACGAAGAACATACGTAATAGTAGATAGGTTTGAACTACAAAACCCCAGCTCTATATGTCGTATGTCATAATAAGAACATATGAGTAGGTATGTATGGAAGACTGATATTAATAGTGATATTCGAGGTGATATTCTACGCCGAATATTTAATGCGTTATAATGTATCTAAATCAATTTGCTTGCAGCTAAGTATAAATAAGGCAGTAAGAGTAAAAAAAATCCTTATCCTAATTAGGACAAGGGTTTCATCATAACTTAAACATACTTTCAATGCATAAATGCTAGCCACTATCTAGTATCTAGTAAATATATTTAAAATTATAGTTATACCTTGTTCACAGATATTTCGTTATGGCTTTAACTTACTAAGCCTGTGGTGAACCGCACACAGCAAGAGATTCTACCTGTTGGCGCTCTGGGTAGGATTGCAAAATATTTAAATTCGTAAATCTCTAATCCTTGTGCGCATTATGTATTTCAGATTTACGTGAAATAATAATGAATTCGCAAAATTATGTTGTCTTTGACTATTACTAGAAATATAAGATGAGAAGAATCGTCCTTGGCCGGTATTAATACATATTAGGGAACTAAGATATCAAAGGCATACCTAGTGAGTAGGTATTATAAATGAGTTTTAAAAAAATTTAAAATCAGTAGTAATACTAACTTCCGTAATGATGTCAACAATATACGTATTTAATATGTGGCGACCATTTGAAGAAGACAATACTGATGTTTTACCAGTTGAAAATTGTGATAAAATTATTAAATTTAAAATTAAATTGGGAAATATTGAATACATACCTGTCCTTGCACCCCTATAAATCAAGCTTAAATCCCTAACAATAGACCCGCTGAGAGGGCCATAACGAAATATCTCCGAACAAGCTATATCTAGTCCATTTATGCCTGATGTTACCTATAAGGGTGGATCAAAACAAACATGTACCAAATATTTACATATTTGCGTCTTTAGTCTTCAAGATACCGCTAAAAATGGAGAAAATAGAAGGCACCACGGGAGTTAAACGGATAATAATGCCTTCGGTTAACGTACATACTTCGGGCCAGAGGCCCTCGGAAAGTACACTCTGTTGAGCTCAGGCATTATTGTCCTAATAATACCAAGAGTATTAGATTATTTTCGGAAAATTTCGTAGAAATCAAAAAAGTCCTTGATTCTCTGCCGACTAGTTCTGAAGTTAATCGTGCTACTAGATTACAAGCACAACAACTATCAAGTGCTACTGCTGAGAGCTATTTATTGTTTCCCTTAAAATAATTTCTAAATATTCGGCACTTCTGGAACCCGTAACAAATATTTTGCAGGGTATTTGTGTTGATATGCTACCTGTACAAAAACATATTAATCACTTATTGGATATATTTAATAAACATAGAAACTCTGATTTAGAAATATTTTTTACTGAAATATTTAATAGCGCTGAAGAAGCTGCACAAAATTTTGATCTTGAATTAAAAATGCCGAGAGTCGCTAGTGGTGGAAGACAAATTCACCGTGCAAACTACGAAGCTAATTCTGTGCGACAATATTTTAAAAAAGCAATTTTTATAAATTACTTAGATTCCTAATTCGTTCTTTAAATTCTCGGTTTTCGAAAGATAATAATGTTGCCTTTTTGCTCTATAATTTGCATCCGATTAATTTAAAACAAACTAAAATAATTTTACAAAACTAGCTCAAGAGATTCATTTATGTTATAAAATTGACAATTTTTTAGAAGAAGCTTTAGCATGGCACGAATATTGGGTTTCAAATACAGAAATGATTATTACTAAAGAAACTCCTGTAATAGAACTTTTACAACATTGTATATTTTACCCAGCAATCTCCAAAGCTTTAGAAATTTTAATTTATCTTCCTCCAACTACATGCACTGTGGAAAGATCTTTTTAGCACGAAGATCGGCTAGACGGTTTATGTATGATGAGCCTCCATCGCGATTACATAAGCGAAAATAAACAGAAATATATATACGAAGTTCTAAATAAATTTGCCAAAGATGCAAGGAATTTAAAATTTGCATTTTCGGAAAAAGAGAAAAGCAGAAGCATTCATAATCATAACCTAACTACTTCGTAAATTTTATTACAAGTTTCTGATCCGAGCCTCGATTTTGTAACTTTAAATTCTATTGGATTTCAAATATAATAGAAATAATTATAACTCAAATTTTGAAACGACGCAAATAAAGAAATGTCAAGCATTGTTACAGGCTAGATTCGAATTTGGTTTTATATTTTATTTCTTTTGTTTCGATGGACTATGGGAGCCATCTGTGCTGGTAGTTTTTAATTGTAGTTTAGTTTATTCGAGGTTTTGACTGGTTTGCGCGAAATAATTCTATCTTCCGACGATGCATTCGTTGAGTGATAGTTGAATGGTCAATATATCTTTGGTTTTTGGTTGTATAGAAAGCATTGTTTGCTTGATTTTGTTCACCAAAGTGATACGCATTATTGCGGAGTGATCTCAGCTGTTGGCACTAAAAGATTAGTAAAATCTTAAAAGAGTTTTATATCTCTGAACGTGCGTTTTTCAACGGATCATTTGAGGGGTTAGGAATTCCTTCCGTGAGTATAATAGTACGATTTTTCATTTATTGTAACAATAGCTGATTGTTAAACTTCACTTTTAGCCTGTTTGGCGTGGGTTATTTTAACCCCAATTACATCTAGAAGAGAATTTTCCTTTAACCAAACTCTTGAACTTCGACCACGTGGGCAGTGAACATTCTTATTCCTGTATAATCACATCGTCCTTGACTTGGAGGATTTACGATCTTGGAGGACTTAGGATCTTGAGGAATAATCATCGAACCATTCGAGAGGAGGTATTTTGTACACCTTGAACCAATTTTGAAGAATTTTGGGCTCATGTTCATACGTCAGTCTGACGTCATCACACTACGTCAGCATTATCCGGTGAGCCTTCGGCAATTTATATTTTATTCTTCATTTACCCACTGAAGTTAATCAGTTGTATGCGCCTATACATATGAATCGTCAGTTATTGTAGAACATTCTCGATGTTCATTTTGATATCTTGTTTTGTGTCAAACTTCGAATATTGTTATTGTACTTATTGTTGGTTAGTGTATTCTTTCACTAATTTATTTTCAATTCGAGTTATAGTATTGCTAATTTTGAATATTCAATATTGTTTACATTAGACAATTTTTATTTTATTATTCCATAAATCTTGCACGTAGTTACTTCAACGAAGTTAATTGTTAATCGTAGTCTATTTGAATACTTTGAATTATCTTAGGTTAATATTGTCTTATATTTATAGTACTTCAAGTATAATTTATATTAGCTTTTCAACATATATTTGTTAACTTTGAAAATTATTTCGAGCGATCTCGTACCTACATTGTTAAGCAGCGCAATCTCGTTAGTGAGGTTAATTTTTCAGGCACTATTTTTGCCGTGACTAGAAGTTTCGTCTGTGCACACACGGTACTTATACTATTATTTTTCACCGCCAATATTTTTGGACATTTTACGGATTGCAAAGCCTTATGCTTTATAACGTTTCGCTTATCTATGATTCGCTCGCAGTATATTAAACTAGATTTATTTAAACATCTGTTCTCTAACTTAATTTTTAACATTAAACGTATTTTATGTCTCGAATTGAGGATTCGTTGTTTTACTTTGGAAATCTTGTTCCCTCCTAGTGAATATTTCAGGTTTTGTAGCTTGGGATATAAATTCGGTGGCGCTTATTTTGACAGCTCGAATCATTACAAAGTAATTGATCTTGAGTACACCCCCCCTGCAATCTCAGAGCAAGTCTACACTGAACTAGAGGCTATCCCGACTACGAATATCTTCCTCTGCGAGTTTTCCGAATTATCGAACAGAGTGACTGTGTATGTTTCGCTAGTGGAGACTGGTTGCCTTTGGTGAGTTAGTTTATTTTTTTTATTTTTATTTGTTTGGACCTAAAAGCGTCAGTTGGGTAACAATTCTTGGCGCCCAACGTGGGGCAGGCTGAGCTAAATCCAAAAGTATTAGTTTTAGTTTGTTTAGTCGTTTGGCAGAGCAAGATTGATAATTATTTTTTTTCTTCTCTTGGAAATGTTAGGCAATCTTCCATCTTCACAGCTGATCGTTATTTCGTGTTTTATTGTTAGTGGTTGTTGGACAATTTTTTTTTTTTGTTGTTGAATTATTTGTTTTTGACAGTCATTGTTAGTTGTAGCTGAATTCCTAGTTTTAGTATTTGTTATTATTTTTGTCGTAGAGATTTTCGTTGCAATTAGTTTGCATTAGCCGTTGTTGACCTATTGTTTAGTTATTTTCTTGCATATTTTATTTATTAAATATGGAATTTAAACTAGATATTGATAGGATATCTCAACATGAGTTAGAATACGAATTGAAAATCCGTGGCGTTACTGATTTAGCAGGCGCGAATGTTAGACGTAAAACTCTACGTAGTTTAATGAAATTAGAGAAAGTTAGTTCATCTTTTAAGGCACCACCATATCCGTTTACGTTCGATCAAGATCATAAAGCAATCAAAGACCTACTCAAGGATCTTACGACTTTAATTGAGAAATTTGACGAAAGTAGATCATCGAGTACTTACAAAAAGATTTCGGCTAAAACAGCTCATTGTTATGAACGTATTTCGCGAATGCCAGCCGCGAATAGTGAGGAAGAACAAATCCAATCAAAACTGTTAATCGATCTTTTGACTTTGTGGGCTAAATTATCGGATAGATGTGATAGTGCACCTAGAACATCCACTCCGAAACGATCGGGTGTATTAGGTCTTCATACATTACGCCTCGACGATAACACTCAACACCATTCGAGTTCTGAAAGTTCAGACGTTGATGAACTTACGACTGTTAGAGTTAAATCCGTTTTACCCTCGCATTGGAATGTTAAATTTAGTGGAGACATTTCTGAAATGTCCGTAGGATCATTTTTAGAAAGAGTTGATGAACTTTGCATCGCGAGAAATGTTAATAAGTTTCAATTATTTAAATCCGCGATCGATCTTTTTAAAGGTAGAGCTTTAATTTGGTATCGTGCTAATCGCTCACGATTTAGTTGTTGGAATGAACTTGTAGCTCATCTACGAGAAGTTTTTCTTCCGCATGATTTTGATGATAGGTTATTTGATGAAATTAAATCTCGTTGTCAAGGCCCTGATGAGCCTATAGACATTTATGTTGCCATTATGGAAACTATGTTTAAACGTTTAAGTGCAGTGATACCGGAAGAAACTAAACTTCGAATCTTATTGCGAAACATCCATCCTGACTTCCAAAATCAGTTATCGTTCGCAGATGTAGAGTCCATAGAGCAGTTAATTAAATTTGGTAGACGCGTAGAAGAAAAGCGTGAACGTATTAAAAGATATGTACCACCATCCAGTAGTGGAAATAGGCGTCTAATAGAACCGGAACTTTGTTATGTTAATAAAGATAGCAGTTCGGATAATATGAGTAATAAATCTAGCCCGAATTTTAATAAATCGAACATTAAGTGTTTTAATTGTGGAGAATGTGGACACCTTGTCAAAGGATGTGATAAACCTTTTGAGAAGAAGTGTTACGGGTGTGGAGCATTGAACGTGACCAGAAAGAGTTGTAAAAAATGTTCGAATTCGGGAAATGTAAAACGCAGCGGACAGTAGACCGGTTGTCTTCTGCGGATATTCGGCTAAATCCGATCCTTAATTTTATATTAGCTCATGTTAGAGATGACGAACGTCCATATTTATCGGTTAGTGTTTTGGGTTATAATATTCTAGGGTTGTTAGATACGGGTGCTTCGCGCACTATTGTGGGTAGTAAAGGTTGGGATATCTTAAGTAGGTTAGGATTTTGGTTAAATACGTTGGATAAAACTTATTGTACAGTTGCTAATGGCCAGAAACTTGAAACCAGTGGCTCGGTTCAAGTGCCATGTACCATTGGAAATAAAACAGAATGGATTCAAGTATTAGTTGTTCCAGATTTGCCACACACTCTTATTTTGGGTATAGATTTTTTTAGACAAATGGGTATAGTACCTGATTTACGTAGTGGTAGTTGGAAGTTTAGTACATTGGATTTGCAGTCTTCGACACATTGTAGTTCCTTTGAAACTAAGGCGTGCTCGTTAGATAGTTCGCAGTCTTCAGTTTTGAATAAGTTGATTAATAAATATTTTAGTAGTATGCCTGATGCGATAGGTTGTGCTAAGCAAGTAGTACATAATATCAGGTTGATAGACCCTTACCAAGCACCTATCAAACAGAGATATTATCCTGTTTCTCCGGTCGTTCAAAAGGAAATTGATAGACAGTTGGCAGAAATGGATGCCGACGGAATTATTGAAAGGTCAGATTCAGATTGGTCTTCGCCCATATTGATGGTCCCGAAAAAAGATGGCTCTTGGCGATTTTGCGTTGACTTTAGAAAGGTAAATGCTGTTACGCAACGCGATGCATATCCATTACCTTACATGTCTAGTATCTTAGATCGTTTGAAAAATGCAAAATTCATTTCCAGTTTGGATATTAAGTCAGCTTATTGGAACATTCCGCTGTCAGAGGAATCAAAAAAATTTACAGCCTTCACTGTGCCTGGCAGAGGATTATGGCAATTCACACGTTTAGCTTTCGGTTTACATGGAGCTCCAGCTACGTTCCAGAAATTTATCGATAAAGTATTAGGTCCGGAACTCGAACCTTACGTCTTTAAGTACCTAGATGACATAATAATAATCGCAGATACCTTTGAAAAACATGTCAACGTCCTGGAAGAAGTACTGCAAAGATTAATAGATGCTGGAATTACCTTGAATAAGGATAAATGTTCTTTCGTAGTACCTGAATTAAAATACTTGGGCTACATAGTAAATGCAAATGGATTGTCAGTAGACCCTGATAAAGTGTCAGCATTATTACAGATTCCTGCTCCACAAACAGCTAAGGAAGTGCGTAGAATGCTTGGTGTCGCCAGTTGGTACAAACGATTTATCCCTAACTATTCTGACGTTTGTGCTCCTCTTAACAGACTCACGAGGAAATCAGTAAAATTCCATTGGGATGAAAATTGTACTCGAGCATGGAACAAGATCAAACAATATTTAGTCACTGCTCCTCTATTGAGTTGTCCTGACTTTAATTTACCGTTCAGTATCCAGACAGATGCTTCTGCATACGGATTAGGCGCCGTATTGACACAATCGACCAAGGAAGGAGAACATGTAATATGCTACCTTAGTAGATCATTGAATCGGCTTGAGCGTAAGTACACGGTTACCGAACTTGAGTGTTTAGCAGTACTGTGGGCCATCGAAAAATTAAGACCATACATTGAAGGATCACACTTTACCGTCATAACTGATCATCATAGTCTATGTTGGTTGCACAACTTGAAAGATCCTTGTGGACGTTTAGCAAGATGGGCTATTCGCTTGCAACAATATGATTTCAAGGTCATTCATAGGAAGGGACGTGACCATCATGTTCCTGATGCTCTGAGTCGTAGTGTGCCTATCGTTGATAGCTGCGAATTCAAGGCCGAGGAGAAAGACTATCCACTTTGCCCTTGGTACAGACAAATGTTGAAGAAAGTATCCGAGAAACCATTAAATTTCCCCACTTGGCGTATAGTAGATGAAAAGCTGTATCATTATAATAGGAACTTGGATCCTGGTTTGGAGAACGAGGAATATAATTGGAAACGTGTCATACCGCGATCTGAGAGGTCGAGTATCCTAAAACTAACACATGATATTCCTACTGCAGGACACTTAGGCGTATTTAAGACGTACAGTCGTGTGATGCAGAAGTATTATTGGCCACATATGAGGGCGGATATCACACGTTATGTTCGAAATTGTAGAGTTTGTCTAGCGAACAAATCAGAGCGTAAGTTGCCCGCTGGACTGATGGTTCCTAGTGCTGTAGTTGATAGGCCGTGGAAACAAATTAGTGTTGATTTAGTTGGACCTTTAGTGAAATCTAGTTCTGGTTATCAGTACATCCTAACCGTCGTAGATGTTTTTAGTAAATTTATTCTTACCTTCCCGATTAGGAAGGCAACTTCTTCGATTATTGTTAAGCATCTGGAAAATGATGTATTTCTTCTTTTTGGTAGTCCTGAGTCGATATTAGTTGACAATGGTACGCAATTTCGTTCGCTTGAATTTAGGAAATTAGCTAGTGCGTACAATGTCAAGATAAGATATATCGCTTTTTACCATGCTCAAGCTAACCCCGTTGAACGAGTTCACTCTGTTCTCAAACAAAGTATACGATCTTATATCGCTAAAGACCAGCGAAAATGGGCAGATAATCTCCAGAAGATTTCTTGTGCGCTCCGCACATCAGTACATGAAAGTACGAAGTGTACACCATACTTTGTTAATTTCGGGAGAGAATTACACTTCCCAGAGAGTATAACGACGGAGGTACCTGAGAAGGTAGTCTCGAAGGTTAATTCGGAAAGCCACGCAAAAACCTTTCGAGAAATTTACACGAAAGTGAGAGAGCGTTTACATAAGATGGCTATTAAAGTAAAACGACGTTACGATCTAAGGCACCGAGACGTACAGTATAGTCCAAAAGATCTGGTTTGGAAAAAGAATTACGCACTGTCGGACGCGTCGAAATATTTCAGTTCGACCCTTGCTCCGAAATATGTTGGACCTTATGTTATTGCAAAGAAGTTGTCTCCTTGGACTTATGAATTGGAAGACGAGTTTGGAAAGAGTTTTGGCGTTTGGCATGCGAAGGATTTGAAACCTCACCCTGAGAATTCGTTCGAAATGGCTAGTCCGTGACTACCCATTCTTCTTTTAGGAAAGGGGGAGTTGTTACAGGCTAGATTCGAATTTGGTTTTATATTTTATTTCTTTTGTTTCGATGGACTATGGGAGCCATCTGTGCTGGTAGTTTTTAATTGTAGTTTAGTTTATTCGAGGTTTTGACTGGTTTGCGCGAAATAATTCTATCTTCCGACGATGCATTCGTTGAGTGATAGTTGAATGGTCAATATATCTTTGGTTTTTGGTTGTATAGAAAGCATTGTTTGCTTGATTTTGTTCACCAAAGTGATACGCATTATTGCGGAGTGATCTCAGCTGTTGGCACTAAAAGATTAGTAAAATCTTAAAAGAGTTTTATATCTCTGAACGTGCGTTTTTCAACGGATCATTTGAGGGGTTAGGAATTCCTTCCGTGAGTATAATAGTACGATTTTTCATTTATTGTAACAATAGCTGATTGTTAAACTTCACTTTTAGCCTGTTTGGCGTGGGTTATTTTAACCCCAATTACATCTAGAAGAGAATTTTCCTTTAACCAAACTCTTGAACTTCGACCACGTGGGCAGTGAACATTCTTATTCCTGTATAATCACATCGTCCTTGACTTGGAGGATTTACGATCTTGGAGGACTTAGGATCTTGAGGAATAATCATCGAACCATTCGAGAGGAGGTATTTTGTACACCTTGAACCAATTTTGAAGAATTTTGGGCTCATGTTCATACGTCAGTCTGACGTCATCACACTACGTCAGCATTATCCGGTGAGCCTTCGGCAATTTATATTTTATTCTTCATTTACCCACTGAAGTTAATCAGTTGTATGCGCCTATACATATGAATCGTCAGTTATTGTAGAACATTCTCGATGTTCATTTTGATATCTTGTTTTGTGTCAAACTTCGAATATTGTTATTGTACTTATTGTTGGTTAGTGTATTCTTTCACTAATTTATTTTCAATTCGAGTTATAGTATTGCTAATTTTGAATATTCAATATTGTTTACATTAGACAATTTTTATTTTATTATTCCATAAATCTTGCACGTAGTTACTTCAACGAAGTTAATTGTTAATCGTAGTCTATTTGAATACTTTGAATTATCTTAGGTTAATATTGTCTTATATTTATAGTACTTCAAGTATAATTTATATTAGCTTTTCAACATATATTTGTTAACTTTGAAAATTATTTCGAGCGATCTCGTACCTACATTGTTAAGCAGCGCAATCTCGTTAGTGAGGTTAATTTTTCAGGCACTATTTTTGCCGTGACTAGAAGTTTCGTCTGTGCACACACGGTACTTATACTATTATTTTTCACCGCCAATATTTTTGGACATTTTACGGATTGCAAAGCCTTATGCTTTATAACGTTTCGCTTATCTATGATTCGCTCGCAGTATATTAAACTAGATTTATTTAAACATCTGTTCTCTAACTTAATTTTTAACATTAAACGTATTTTATGTCTCGAATTGAGGATTCGTTGTTTTACTTTGGAAATCTTGTTCCCTCCTAGTGAATATTTCAGGTTTTGTAGCTTGGGATATAAATTCGGTGGCGCTTATTTTGACAGCTCGAATCATTACAAAGTAATTGATCTTGAGTACACCCCCCCTGCAATCTCAGAGCAAGTCTACACTGAACTAGAGGCTATCCCGACTACGAATATCTTCCTCTGCGAGTTTTCCGAATTATCGAACAGAGTGACTGTGTATGTTTCGCTAGTGGAGACTGGTTGCCTTTGGTGAGTTAGTTTATTTTTTTTATTTTTTTTATTTTTATTTGTTTGGATCTAAAAGCGTCAGTTGGGTAACAGCATAAACGACAGAAATGAAATCTAAAGTTACAATATCAAGGCCCCGTAATACGTAGAATATTAAAAAAATTATAGTTAGGCATTAAACGTTACAACGCCATTGATACTTTAATTACTATAATGACCCATAAAATGAATTCCAATATGGTCATATACCACATTGAAGACGGCCTCCGCCGGAGGGATAACTGCGTAAGAAATTATTAAAAGTTGAAAATCTTATAATGGAAGATTTCCGACCCAGATTGATATGATTGAACGGAATTTGTTATTATACTCGTATATAAACTTGCTTGCATCATATTACACAAATTTCTAAATAAACTGAGCTTCAAAAAAATGGTAAAAGCATTATCTACATATAGTCATAACTCTCTCTTTCTCTGGGGTATATCCAGGCCTTATTTGGGCCAAGTGAGGTGAAGCCCTGGATAGTCAAAGGTACATCTAACAAAATTTTATTGAACAACATGCTGGGAATTATTTATCTTCTGGTCAGACCTTGCATCCTCTCACTATACAAAATTGGTAACTGACCAAAACGTATGATTAATTCCGCGAAACGACAATACCATGACCTTCCCCAGGCTCGTCCCGTAGATTTTTGGGCTCTCTTTTATCTTGAGAAGTTCACGATGGAAGCTGGGAAGCCCAAAATAAGGAAGAACTTCAAAGCAGATTATACAAATTCAGAAATGACCGAGAAATTGATATAAATGTCGTCAAAAACCCAATACTAGGTTTAGGAAAATTTCGACTTGTGGTAGAACACGCCCATCTTTATTTAATTTAAAATAAATAAATATATCATCACGGCATATTACCTAATGCTGGGTGTGCCAATCTGCCGTGTACACAGATATCGGTAATAATGAAATATTTGTACCGTGTGGGCGCTTACCAGGTGTCACCTCGCGGGCTCTCATTGCTGGTGTGGAGAGTGCACCACAGGGGTCAGTTTTGTACCATTAAAATTCGAATTAAATTTTGGCGTCAAGTCGGAATCGAACCCGGGTTCCCAGGTTCGCGACCAGACACTCAGACACACGGGCACGAAATAAGTAATTAAACAGATATTAAGTCTTATAGTTTTTGAGAAATCGTCCTTCCAACATCCACACACACACATACACACACACGTACGCACGCACACACACACCCACACCCCCAGAAATCGTCCTTCCAACATACACACACACACACACACACACACATACACATACACACATACACATATACACATACACACATACAAACATACGCACACACACACACACCCAAACCCCCAGAAATCGTCCTTCTAACATCCACATACACACACACATACACATACATCCACACACACACATCCACACGCACGCACGCGTGTGTACACACATACACACAGACATCATCATAAAAATGTTAAAATAGGATTTAAGGACCTTAAAACGCGCTTATTCATTAAAATCTGGATATGCGATTTTTAGCATGAATCCAATACCTCACTTAGCGAGGGATAAAAATGGTTCGTAGAAAGTATTATAACTTACGCTTGAGAATATATAAATGTTTCACATTTTTTCAAATACAAATAGACAAATAAAGTGATATCTACTTATTTATTGATATTCTTTGTAACCTACAACATTTTTCTTTTCTAGACTTAATATCTACTTTTATTAAAAATTCTCAGACATGATGAAAAAATCAATAAATAAAATCCCATTAGCGAAAGTACTTCATTTCGCGGTCATGAACTCAACTTTCCTTCTACTTCCCTTTTTAGTCTTCATAAAAACCAATCTACTGAAAAATAATGAGAGAGAAACTTACTGACCATCTCTTTGAGGTCGGTGAGATCACCTTGGCCGCTTGGGGATCCGTTGTTTTCCTCATCTTCCTTAGTCCGGGCAGTTTTCCCGCCATTTTAACCCGATGTGTGCGATTTTCCGAGCAGCCGAACTTCAAGTTTATCCGCGACATGAATTTTAACTTTTCACTGAATTTCTCTTCCGGCGAGCCAGACTTATTGGAAGGAACTTTTGAGTCATTACCTGGACCGGATATGTGTTCGATTGATCGTCTTTTTGCGATGCGAATACTTGAACGAACTGGGAATTTACAGTCGAAAAGGTTATGTTGTTGGAGGTATATGGATGGTTTCTTCATTTTTTTAAGAATAGTTTGGTTAATTGAGGAATTTGTGTTATGTTTTTTGTTTGATTTTTCAATTTTTAGGAATATTTTGTTGTTTTCTTGTTTAGTAACAGTTGGTAGTACGGGATATTTAATATCGGAGAGGTTATGTTTATCGACATTTGTTTTTAAACTGTCAAAATCTTTGGTTATTTTCTTAGTTTTCAAATCATTTTTACGATTTTTGCTTTCTGAAAAGTGTAAATCATGCAATGTTTCAAGTTTTGTATCATATTTATTTTCTAATACAAGTTTGTTTGTATCGTACAGATTAACTTTGGTTGTTTTATTGTTTTTCACATCGTCTTTATTATTTCCGTTTCCTGAGTAATGTAAATCATTTAATATTTCATGCTTTACGCCATATTTTACATCTATTTGACTAGTATCCTCTATATTTGTGGATATTTTCTTGATTTTTGTTTCTAATTCACGATTTTTTGCGTTGTATAGGTTATGTTTACTATCTTTGGTTATTTTCTTAATTCTCACTTCTTTTTTGGGACTTTTGTTATCTGGAAGATGTAAATCAGGCAACGCACCAGGTTTCAACTTCTTTCTAATTGGAAGTCCTAGTAATTCATGTTGTAAGTCTCTCTGGTAACAATTTGCAGAAAAATGCAAACTACACACTCTTGCATATTTAGGATATTGTTGCACATGGCTATCTCTCCCTTTACATAATGCCAACCATCTTTGCGACATTTTTTTGCAATTTGGAAACACATGGTACATAACATCGGTTGACTTTGTTTTATTGTAGTAATTACCACAATTTTGCACGAAACACCGAGGCATATTGCACTGTAAACCATACACTGTCACAGGAAATTAAAGTTATTATTGCACAGATATTTCACTGGACTATTTGATCATTTTCATAAGGTCTACACTCGCCGTACAATAAAACTAAACTGCAGTTGTTGTATTATGTGTCTGTAGCCCTTGCAAACTGTGTTTGAACGTCCCTACCATTATAGCGGACCAGATGGATAGTAAGAGGGTGTAGTACCGTGAGAGTTGTTCCCATTTATAGGGTAAAAGGGTATCATTTTTGCTCTTACCTTTGTACACATTAATTAAGTTTATTACAGTGTGTAATACTATTACCACTATGCTAATAAGAATAAATGCAGAACTAAGACTGAATATAATATGAATTAAAAATATCAATATTAACAATAGCAAGTATTCCAAATTAAAACTGAGACTAAGGGTATAAATACTATTGAAAATGTGCATATGACTATTGTACTTCGTCAAGTTATTGATAAAAATGTATACCGGGTGGTGCTCGAAATCCGTTCAACCAACAATAAAAAAAAAACTGTTGTGGCCAGCACAATACCTCTCACCACTTCCGTTTTTTGTTACATAAGTATAGGGCGCGAGCAAGTGATATTGCTTGCCTAGACAAGCAGATATGGGGGCCCGTGTCAGATTGATAATTAGTAATTAAGTACATAGATGTCAAATGTATATAATTACTAGCTATCATTCTGACACGAGCCGCCATATCTGCTTGTCAGGCCAACAAAGTCACATGACTGCTTGCGCCTTATTGTATTTAACATTTCTTGTATACCTACACTTTACACAAAAAATTCTACTTATATCTATTTTTTATATTTAGATTTTTTAATTTTAAATTCATTCTATGAAGAAATTTTGTCCTACTCAAAATGTTTCCAATTCATTGTCGGGATTGGCAGCATTTTTGAAGAAATAATACAATGTATGTACTTCCTAGAAAAAATCTTCAGTAATGTCTCTGGATTTTTGACACTGACATTTATCTGTCAGTTACAAACATTTTATTTTTTCAATTGGTTTCCATGACATTATTTGGGCTGTGAGATTTATTTACCTTATATTTCTTTATCTTTTCTAAATCTATAAAAGATATAATAAAATATTTATATGTATTAGATAAAGTATTTACTCTTCAATACTAGCAAGAACAAAAATTCTCAAAAAATAATATATATATAAGAATATTTTTAAGAATGTACTACTTCCGATTATCCAATTATTACCAAAATCTTTTCAGCTCTTTCTAGTAATGTCCGATTGAGAAATACGTAGTTAAACAGATATTAAGTATTATAGTTTTTGAGAAATCGTCCTTCCAACATCCCCCCACACACACATACATAAATATATCCACACACAGACATCATCGTGAAAATATTAAAATCGGATTGTAGGGACCTTAAAACGTGCTTATTCATTAATATCTGGATATGCGATTTTTAGCAGGAATCCAATACCTCTCCTAGCGAGAGGTAAAAATAAAGAAGTTCACTAGATTCGAACCCACGACCTTTCACATAAGAAGCAAAAGCGTTACCATCGTGCTACGAGCACTCTTTTGTCAAGCTTTCTTTTACAGATGATATTAATTATAACTTTAAATTTGCTATATTATTTTTTATATTTTAATTATTTCTTATTAATTTTAAACAATTAATTATTAAAGTGACGCAATAAGTGTCCACAAACATGTTTTATGACAATCAGTTTTTATGGGAAGCAAATATTCAAAATACTCTATCTAATTTTCCATGTTAAATGCGTATGTAACAGATTTCGAGCGCCACTCAGTATCTATATAATAAGTTTTAACGCACGGTAGCTCCAATTACTCGTATTTGTGTAACATAAATCATTTAGGTGTGAACTATGGCGATATTAAAAATGCATTTATCGTTCTGTTATAACTTGAATGAATGGGGGGATAACAACAATCTTATGAAAGACGACGGTCAATAAACATATGGGCCGGGTTATTAAATAATAATTTAATTGGTCCACACATTCTACGTAACCGAATTAATTCAATTTTTAAATAAAAATTTACCACTGTCATTGTTGGATAAAGTTCCAATGGCAGCTAGATTAAATTCTCGATTCCAACATGATAGTGCACCGGCACTTTATGGAAAACAAATGAAAAAAATTCCTGAATTAAAATTTTCCTGAATAAAATTTTTCCTGATAGGTGGATTGGTAGAAGTTGGCCTATAGCACGGCCTCCTAAATCACATCATGGGTACTCAATCTGTCGATTGCGATCGACCAGTCGATCGCCATGACGAACGGGAGTCGATCTTTGGCGATTGGCAAAATTTCTAAACCAACTCTTAATAGAACTTGAAATAATCAATATTCAAAATGTTCATTTAAAATCAGTTCATGGAGAAATAGTTTGAAAATACACACATGATAAATTTTATATATAAACATTGTTCAAAAACTACATTTTCAAACATGAATAATATAAAAAAACAAACTAAGAAAAAAATAAACTTACAGATGATCATTTGGATTATTAAAATTTCAAAAAAAATAATTACGCCATTTCACTCTATGCAAAAAATGGTACAAAATTTGTCTGAACAATTTTTCTCTATAATAGCTCAGAAACAAAAGAAGATCGAAAATTCTTGTGGCAACTATTAAACTTTTCTCAGTTGACCTTGGAATGTGCAAATAATTTTGCTCTATTGTTCATATTTCTCGAAATACATTAAAAAAAAATCTGATGTGGCCAGCACAATACCTTCCGTCAATCCTATGTATTATATACAAATTCCATACATAAATTTTCTTGCAAAACATTATAAGTTTTTGGTATTATGTGATTCCCTTTCTCGGCAACTGAATTCCATACTCCTGATAACAAACAAACCACATGAAATAAGAAAATTATGAAATTTTGATTGAAAAATTATAGCACTTGTCAGTTATGGACATAATTAATTGCTGTCATTTTGACACGGGTCAAAGTCATGTTATGCACGCGCCCCATACATAAATTTTGTTGCAAAAGATCCTATATTTCCAGTAAAGTTATTTCATTAACAAACTATGCAAATTGCACTTGACACTGACATCTTCTTCTTTAGTTTTTCCCATTCGTTAGGGGGTCGCTATTTTTTATTTTTTTCTTCCACTCATTTTTGTTTTGCGTGTCGTCCTCATTCAGTTCCTTTTCTCTCAAGTCTTCTACAATACAGTCTTTTCATCTTATATTTGGTCTTCCTATGTTTCTTCCACCTTCTATTAATATATTCATCTCTCCTCATGACATGTTCAAACCAATATGTAATCGTCTCTCTTATATCTAGAAACTTCTAACACTAGAGTTACTTCCCTTATTCTTTCATTGATTTACATTTTATTGATACTGACATCTGTCAATTTGAATTACCTGAATATATTAGCAGTTTCCATGGTTAAGTTAGCATAGCTGGCTGAATTATGAAATTTATATAAAATTTATTATCGTTATTCTTCTTTAACTCTATATCTGTTGAATATCAAATATAAAATGCAATCAAATCGTATAGACAATAATATATTCTTTAAGTTATAATAACATTTAACTGAGTTTTCCAAGAAAAACTGTTAAAATCTTCAAATGAGGATACTTCCGGTTGACCAATTATAACCAAAATCTAAACAGGTCTGCAAATGGTTGTAAGGAAGAGGAATACGCAAGAATTGTAATTTTTGGAATTCTAGTATTGGAGATATCGTGCTCGAAAACGCGGTCACACACACACACATACACACACACACACACGAACACACACACGCACATACAGACATCATCGTAAAAATAGTAAAATCGTATTGTAAAGACCCTAAAACGTGCTTATTCAATGAAAACTCACCACCGAATTTTTTGACCAAAGACAATTCCTTCCTTACCTAGAGGTGACGGAAGGTAAAAAAACATCGAAAATGCGACACCTGTACAAATAATCAAAGAAAAATCTTAAATTATTAATAAGAGAAATAAATGAATATTTTTTAGTTAAAATTTAAATAAGCATTCCGCATTCGATTAAAAAAACTTTATTCTTTTAACTTTCTTATTAATTCTTAAATTTTAGTATTCCAAAATAAATTCATTCTTGTCCTCTTATTTTGGGGCGAATAAGTACAGGATGAAGAAATCCTACACAAGATCTTGATAGCCAAGGGTGGTGCATATCAATAGCATAATTCCAACAGTTAATTGTTGCAATCAAGTAATCAAGATAATATGACAGGTAGCGGTTGTTGGAACAGATAGGAATGTAGTATCTTCAAGGTAACTAGCTGTCAGTGTTGTTGACATTCTGGTAATTAATAAGTGAAATTGAGAAGGTAATTATTATTAATAATTACTTTTGATACCTTGTCATTACTTTTAAGGTGATTGAACGCTAATTTATAGTTGGTACAAGAAATTATAATTAAGACGTATTATTACAAAATAATTGAAGACCATTTTTATTGATATTGTGATATTATGTTGTTACTAGGAGAGTGATAGCAGCTATTTATGTGTTAAACGAAATGATGGTGTTTTTAGCACTACACGTCATTTGCGAAAAACTCGATTTTGCAACGATCACATAGAGGTTTTTTCCGTTTAAATTCAACATTTACAAGAAAAAAATAATAACTTTTCATATTACAGATTAGTAGTAGCTTTTTTGCATCAGTGCGAAATACTAACGCACTATACTTCATTTCATGTAAGAAAATAGCGTTGGTTTAGATCAGGGATGGGATAACGTTAACGAACTGTTACGTTATTTCATAACGTTATAAAAAAATAATTAGTTACATAACGTTATAAATAACTTAATAAAAAACAAAATAACGTTAATTTTGTTTCGTTATTATAACGTTATAATGACCGTATTTGTCTTATTTTTGTAATAAAAATTCATTAAAAATTAAAATTAAAACAATGTATTAAAAAAACCTACACACATCTTACTCTAGAAATGAAATACAGTGTTCAACATATTTGACCACTAGAGACATCTATTTATTATAAAACACAAAATAAATTATCAGAGAAGTCTACTTTCAAACGGTAAAAACCTTGTAAAATTTGTAAACTTTAAACATTATTTGTTATGTTACGGTTACATAACGGTACTTTGTAA
The DNA here is from genome assembly GCA_951394225.1 of Harpalus rufipes. Classification (NCBI taxonomy): domain Eukaryota; kingdom Metazoa; phylum Arthropoda; class Insecta; order Coleoptera; family Carabidae; genus Harpalus; species Harpalus rufipes. The sequence goes on from OX596285.1 coordinate 13,151,106, forward strand.
TTATAACGTTATCGGGTATTGTTACGTTACGTTTTCCATCCCTGGTTTAGAAAGGGATATAAATTCTGCCTTTTGATTAGCCAGAATGCGAACCTAGTTCACAAAAACGAAAAAAATATCACCTGTCAGTTGTCAATATCAAATATAATCTACAGAATTAAGTGATGTTTAACCATTTTGTTGTAATTTTTAATATTGAGTTCTTGTACATTTTTACAGAATTTTTTATTATTTGAAAAGTTTGGTTTCACCAATTTAAATTATTTATTTAATGCATGTCAAAACGGTCGGCTCTCAGGTGCCATCTACTATTTTCTTACGTGAAACGAAGTTACAGTTCGAAAAAGACATTTAAAACAAGAAACAAAATGTGGATGTTATGAAACGAAATTAAGGACAATAGTACAGTGTGTTAAAAAAAATCTAACTCGGAGTAGTCTATGAGCAGAGAAAAATGTCTTAATTTGAAAGTATTTAATTAACTGTCAATTTGACACACGATATTGTCAAAAATGTGATCACGAGTAATCAAAGTTTTTCTTCTTGAATTTTATTTTAGTAATGGAAATAAATTAGAAAATGGCGAATGGAAATATTCTTTTGCTGCCTGTTTCATTGAATTTCAGGAAAATTACATTTCATAATCAATTTTAACTTCTTTTGAATTGAATAATGATCATACATACGTTTCTCTGTTCATAGTTTACTCCGAGTTAGGTTTTTATTTGAACTGTATTTCTGATCTCTATATTCGTTAAATAATTTATAGATATTTTTTTAATAAAAAAAATTGATATTTGTTTTTCGTTCCCATTTTGCTATACAGATGTTCATTTTGATTGGTACACTATTGCTATCTCGAGAAGGATAGGAATTACAAAGTCGGTTAAATTAGAAATCAATTTCTGCTTTATAAGACTACTTTAATGAACGAAACATACCAGTGGTTCTCAATTTTTTTATTTGATTATTCGAGTCGGATTTAAATTAAATCAGCATAATATTCATTTGCAATTGTTCTCAAATATTTTGTAATATTAGTGTATTATGGATAGACAGACATCATCGTAAAAATGGTAAATTCGTATTCTAGGGACCCCAAAACGTGTTTATTCATTAGAAACTCATTATCGAAATTTTTGACCAAAGAAATACCTTCCTTGCCTAAAGGTGACGGAAGGTAAAAATCTGATGTGGACACCACACGACTTCCTTGTACGATTATTAAACTATACATATTTTTTTAATAATTAAATTACAAAATATTGACAGGCTTAAGCCAAGCCCGAGAAATATTTTGATATAGAACAAAAAATAATTCATTTACTACTATCATTCTTAAATTAATATTAATCTAACCCGGTTCTTTTTAAAGAGAGTTTTGATTACAACAAAGAAATGTTTGATTACAACAAAGAATATGACTAATTTTACAATAAAAATATAATATTTGTTATTGTACGAATCATAAAATTGCACGTATTTAACATAATTTGACATGAACATTTTTTTAAATTTTTTTGTCCTAATCCATAGCAAGCTTTATTACAAATACAAAAAGTATATAATTTTTAATTTACATATCTCGCTTATGCAAAGGGCTAATTTAATAATACTTGATGTGCTAGACGCAGAAATTAATTCTCTAAAACTTTTATTTGAAGCATTTATTTCTAAAATCAAAATAAAATCATTTTATTCAAGAAAAACTGTTAACAACTTCAAGTAATGTACCTCTTCCGGTTAGCCTATTTTAACCAAAATCTATTATGTTATTTCGATTGACATAAAAGTCTTGTATACCAAATTTGAAAAGTTTTGGATTATATTTTAAAGCAGTTTTTCATTAAAATCTATTATAGGCTTCATGTAAAGTGCTAGATGTTATAGGAGTCCTAAATACAAAATTTCAACTTTCTACGGCTTACCGTTTTTGAGTTATGCGAGATACGTACGTACGGACGTACGTACAGACGTCACGACGAAATTAGTCAAAATGGATTCAGGGATGATCAAATGGATATTTCCGCTGAAATCTGAAAACCGAAATTTTTCGCGATTACAATACTTCCTTTACTTACGTACAAGGAAGTAAAAATGAAGTACCTGTTCGAACACTCTCAAAACAGAAGTGTGAAAACATACCCAGATAGAGTCGTTTTTCACCCTTTGGCGAAGTATAAAATGCATCGCTCTTATTCACTAAATTTTACTTATTGAAAGATTAAATATGAAAGTTATCTTTAAGATTAATTTTAAATTAATAAATACATGAGTGGATTTTAATCATTATTATTTATATTTACCTTTTGTGATGAAAAAAGTATTCTTTGAAAGTGCATTTTTTCTCCATTAATTGATTAAATTATAATCTTTTTGTGGATATTTTACCCTTTCTACATTTAAATTTTGAACTTATAAAGATAAACATTGCTAAAGAAGGTTTAATTTTTATTTTTAAATTAGTTCTAATTGATGACAATAAGCAAAATGTGTTTTTTCAAGGATTTACTTTCACTATATAAGATTGAAATTTAATAATAACGACATTAAAAATAACACTTACAGATATATTTTCTGCTAATTGTAAAATTAAAATACAATAATTAATTATTAATGTTTAATACTATTTATTTAATTTTACTTTTTTAGATTAACTTTTATTATTAAAAAACGGTTTTTTTTAAATAATTACTTATGCCCGATAGTAGTAGGATTTTCAAATTATGATCATCGTTACCAACATTTTTGAAGATATCAGTATAATTAAAACACTTAAAAAGTATCTTATATTGTACATGGTAGGGTGTCTAGAAACATACACACATAAATATTTAATAAAAAATCTGATGTGGCCAGCACATAACCTCTCGCCGTATATTTTACCTGGCTGTATGCATAAAGCAAAGAATATTTTTATAAATACAAATAATATATTCATATAAATCTATGACGTATAAACTTCTTTATTATTCAATAATAGCATGTCTCAACATGAAGATATTTTACCATAAATTATGTTACAATAAATTACAAAGTAGAGTTTACCATATATAAATATTATGCTGGTAACAGCAATTTTCAATTCGAACAACTTTGTTTACTTTCTCTTCATATTCTTCTAGTAAAAACATTAATTTTGGGCGGTCTAAAGTGTATATATCTGGATTGTGCATCTATTCTTATATATCTTCTTTTACATTTTATTTTTTCATACTTGTTATATCTAAATAACACTAATTCCTTTTAATAAAGTGACGGATAGATTGCACTCCGATTATTCTTATATCGATGTGTAATTTTGTCAATATTTACAACTTACTTGAGAAGAATTTGATAGCTTTTTCGCAATTCAAAGTTACTCTAGTCTACAGTACTAGTGTACATTGTCCCATAATGTTTGAAACAAATTTAAGTCCTTCAACCTAGACTTGTCATCTCCATAATAGTCACAGATCAAGAATTAAGGGATTCTCCAAAAACATTTTTCTTTCATTACTCATTATTTCTGACACTGACATTTATCTGTCAGTTACAAATAATTTAAATTTGCAACTATTTTTCATGGCATCCTTTTGATTGTAAAATTAATTACAACATTATTTTATATATTATATTCCTTTTATCTCTAAATCTATAAAATATGTATAAAAATATTTAAATGTATCAGAAAGAGAATCTATTTTTCTTTAATATTATCAAGAAAAATTTTCAAAAAATAATATTTAGAAGATTTTTTTTCAAGAATCTTCTACTTCCGGTTGTCCAATTGTTACCAAAACCTTTTCAGATCTTCCCATGAATGTCCGATTGGGAAATACGTTGTTAAACAAATTTTAAGTCTTATAGTTTTTGAGTAACCGTCCTTCCAACATCCCACACACACACATCCACACACACACACACACACACACACACACAGACATCATCGTAAAAATGTTAAAATCGGATTGTAGGGACCTTAAAACGTGCTTATTCAATAAAATCTGGATATGCGATTTTTAGCATGAATCCAATACCTCTCTTAGCGAGAGGTAAAAACATATTATTAGGTATTGTTCATACATATTTAATACATACATATATTTTCTTTATATATTTGAAAATCAAAACTTAACAAAACTATTTTCAAAAATGTAAATTATACAAGAAACCCTAAGGAATGTTTTCAAGTCATTTGCATTAGGGAAATTAACAAAGATGCAACAGTTGGTATGACATCTTTGTTACTATTGTAAATAAATGTATCAAAAAAATTGAAAAATTTCATTAGCGTTTGCTCGTATTGAATATTGAAAACATAATGAAACTTGTAAAATAAATCAAAAGCTTTTAGAATTTCACTTGTACTTAAATTTATAATTTTCTTTTCTGAGATCAAATAATAGTTTGTTTCTGATTTAAGTAAAAATGGTTGGGCGTTCTTGTTTTTCTCTACGAAACCCTCTAAATTTTCTGTTTCCTATAACAATTAGTTATGACTGTAACTAATGAATGTACACAAAAGCAAAAATTCACTTACATCTACAAAACAAAGAAAATGATCCAGACTCCATTTTGGGCCCACTTTTCTTGTGTTATGAGCTGGTAAAAGCAAACATAGGGCAACCTTCTTCATCAATTTGGTTGTCTATTAAATATGTTTTTAGTTCATCAGTATTCATCATTTTTTTTGGTGAACAAATTACCACAACACTGAAAGATAGCAAGAAGAACAATACTAATGTACAGATCTAAATGTTCTAGGGAATACTATGCCTCTAAAAGCGACGCGTTTTGTAATACGTAGTACGGGTAATACGCAAGTGCGCAGATGCAGTTATAGAGCATTGCACTAAAGGACAGCATTTCACACTAGTAGATTAAATTGTACTAACTCTGGAGTACAAGAATATTTTTTGATAATATAGGTGCATATTTCACTATTGAAAAATTAATTTTCACATATAAATGAGTAATTTATAATAAATGAAAATGTAAATTGTAATGTAGTGTAGAGTAAAATAATAATGCTCTTATTGTGCGATTTATTTTACACAAAATGATGTAAATAATTTAATCTTTGATAAGGAGCAAATTTTTAAATCAACTCGATGTAATTCATTACAATTTAATTTAAATAAAGTCAAATACGATTTAAAATATTTTTACTCCATACAAGATTGAAATTTTCGCACTTTTGTTTTGAGATTGAATATTATATTGAATTATATGGTTAATTTTATACGTACTTTTATGTATAATTTTACTAAGAAAAAATCTCTATATTTACGTTTTAAAAATTTAAATGTCAGGAAAGTAGTAAAAATGTCAGAAACCTGTAAATGTCATCAATTTTATATAAATTATAATAATAATAATAACTTTGATGCTGTAAAAGAAGTACTATAAAATATCAAAATAGAAAGTTACATAACTTCTTGAATTTATTTGAATTTCTTTATTTTTAATTCAATATTATTATTACTATATCTTGATAATTTCCATATATAATTAAATATTAGCTAATAAACTTATTCTCTAATAGATTATTCATAATTATTAATTTAAATAAGTGAGTAGGTAAGTAATGTACTAACGCAATTTAATAATCATTACTTATTACTTACCCAAGGAAATAATTACTGAAATACAGAAAAATAGAATATTAATTATATTAAGCTTTCAGTTTGAATTTTTAGATTTAGGTTTTATAGTTTCTAATAAGTACTCTATAATAAAGTAAAGAATAGATTACGAATTCTCAGTGATGCAGCATTTATTTTCTCGTACACAACTGACGTTTCGGTTCACACTTGTACCTTCATCTGCATCTATAATTATTCCAAAAACAATATAGTGCATATAACAATAACGTGGCCATTATCACACTTACAAGTAAGATCTTACAAAAATTTACATACTGCAGAAAACAAAATACATTCGTTTTTACTTTCCGTCACCTCTAGGTAAGGAAGGTATTGTCATTGGTCAAAAAAATAAATCGGTGGTGAGTTTTCATTGAATAAGCATGTTTTAGGGTCTTTACAATACGATTTTACAATTTTTACGATGATGTCTGTATGTGTGTTCGTGTGTGCGTGTGTGTGTATGTGTGTATGTATGTGTGTGTGTGTGTGTGTGTATGTGACCGCGGTTTCGTGCACGATATCTCCAATCGATCTCCAATATTAGAATTCCAAAAATTACAATTCTTGCGTATTCCTCTTCCTTATAACCATATGCAGACTTGATTAGATTTTGGTTATAATTGGTCAACCGGAAGTACCCTCATTTGAAGATTTTAACAGTTTTTCTTGAAAAACGTAGTTAAATTTTATTATAACTTAAAGAATATATTATTCTCTATACGATTTGATTGCATTTTATATTTCATATTCAACAGATATAGATTTAAAGACTTACAAAAATAATAAATTTTATGAATCAGCCAGCTATGCTAACTTAACCATGGAAACTGCTAATATATTCAGGTAATTCAAATTGACAGATGGCAGTATCAATAAAAAGTAAGTGAATGAAAGAATAAGGGAAATAACTCTAGTGTTGGGCGTTTCTAGAAAGATTTAAGAGAGACGATTGCATTAGTTTGAACATGTCATGAGGAGACATGAGTATATTGGAAGAATGAATACCTTATAACAGAAGGTAGAAGAAACATAGGAAGACCAAATATAAGATGAAAGGAGAGAAAAGGAACTGAATGAGGACGACACACAAAAAAAATTAGTAGAAGAAGAAAATAAAAAATAGCAACCCCTAACGAATGGGAAAAACTAAAAAAGAAGATGTTAGTGTCAAGTGCAATTCGCATAGTTTGTTTATGAAATAATTTAACTGGAAATATAGGATCTTTTGCAAAAAAAATATATGTAGGGCGCGTGCAGTGACGTGACTTTGCTGATTTTGGCAAGCAGATATGTTGACCCGTGTCAAAATGACAGCTATTAATTACGTCCATAACTGACAAATGTCATAATTTTTCATTCAAAATTTCATGATTTTCTTATTTCATGTGGTTTATTTATTATCTGGGGAATGGAATTCAGCTGCCGAGAAAAGGAATCATAAAATACCAAAAAATGGAATTTTGAATGAAAAATTTTGACGTGAGGATGATCCGCAAAACAGAAATGAATGGAAGAAGAAAATAAAAAATAGTGACCCCTAAGGAATGGGAAAAGCTAAAGAAGAAGAAGATGTCAGTGTCAAGTGCCTGTTGCATGAAATAATTTACATTCAGTTTTTCAACATACAAATATTCATAAAAAGCATATAGGCATCAGTTTTCTCTCAAATTCGTTGATGTCGCACTATCATAGAATACCTTCCACAAGATATTTCCGGCTATTTTCCGATGTATTCTGTTATCGGATTGAGAGATTGTTATGAACTTTTTTACGATGTTGAAAAACTAGATGTAAAAAATCTGATGTGGCCAGCACAATACCTTCCGTCAATCCTGTGTATTATGTACAAAATCCATACATAAATTTTCTTGCTAAAGATTCTAAATTTTTGGTATTATGTGATTCCCTTTCTCGGCAACTGAATTCCATACTCCTGATAACAAACAAATAATAATAAGAAATTATGATATTTTGAATGAAAAATTATAACACTTGTCAGTTATGGACATAATTAATTGCTGTCATTTTGACACGGGTCCCCATATCTGCTTACCACAGTCAGCAAAGTGATGTCACTACACACGCCCTATACATAAATTTTCTTGCAAAAGATCCTATATTCCCAGTAAAGTTATTTCATAAACAAACTATGCAAATTGCACTTGACACTGACATCGTCTTCTTTAGTTTTTCCCCCAGTCGCTATTTTTTATTTTCTTCTTCCACTCATTTTTGTTTTGCGTGTCGTCCTCATTCAGTTCCTTTTCTCTCAAATCTTCAACAATACAGTCTTTTCATCTTATATTTGGTCTTCCTATGTTTCTTCCACCTTCTATTAATATATTCATCTCTCCTCATGACATGTTCAAACCAATATAATCGTCTCTTTTATATCTAGAAACTTCTAACACTAGAGTTACTTCCCTTATTCTTTCATTGATTTAAATTTATTGATACTGCCATCTGTCAATTTGAATTACTTGAATATATTAGCAGTTTCCATGGTTAAGTTAGCATAGCTGGCTAAATTATGAAATTTATGTGAAATTTATTATTTGTATTCTTCTTTAACTCTATATCTGTTGAATAACAAATATAAAATGCAATCAAATCGTATAGATAATAATATATTCTTTAAGTTATAATAATATTTAACTGAGTTTTTCAAGAAAAACTGTTAAAATCTTCAAATGAGGGTACTTCCGGTTGACCAATTATAACCAAAATCTAATCAAGTCTGCATATGGTTGTAAAGAAGAGGAATGCACAAGAATTGTAATTTTTGGAATTCTAGAATTGGAGATATCGTGTCCGAAAAGGCGGTCACACACACACACACACATACACACACACACCCACACGCACACACGAACACACACACACACACACACACACACACACACACACATACAGACATCATCGTAAAAATAGTAAAATCGTATTGTAAAGACCCTAAAACGTGCTTATTCAATGAAAACTCACTACCGATTTTTTTGACCAAAGACAATACCTTCCTTTCCTATAGGTGCCGGAAGGTAAAAACGAATGTAATTTATGTATATGAGAGAATGTAAATTTTTGTAAGATCCTATAAGTGTGATGTCTACCTTATTATTGTATGTAGGTACTACATATATTGTTTTTTGAATGAGTGTAGATAGCAATATGCAAATTTCAGAAACCTATTTCGTTGAAAGTTTCACAAAATGTTTCACTATAAATTTAAATGAGTTTCAGAAAAAAATTAAATGAATCTTTGAATGAGAGTTTCATGGAAAATTTCAAGTAAATTAATGTTTGTAAATTAAATTTGAAATACTTGGACGTTTTAATGACAAAATGACACGAATAACCTTAAACTATACTTAATTTTATAATCAACAAAGTAAATATTCAATATGAACATTTATCAACATATACCTATTCCTACTCAAACGTCAAGTTTATACAAGTGCATGCATGTTGATCTGCGCAAGTCTAGAGAACTGCACGGCGCATGTGTATTGTAGCTTTTAAAAGTTACATGAAATTTAAAGCTTGAAATTATAAATTTCGAAAGTTTAAATTTAAAACTTTCAATGCGAAACTTTCAAATGGCACATTACTAATTGTACACCCAGAGGAAGGTACAAGAGTGCATCGAAACATCGGATGTGAAAGAGAAAATAAATGCTGTATAACTGAGACAATTTCTAGTTCTATTTATATTTTTTAGTATGTACGAGAAATAAATGGACTATTACACATAAATAATAAAAACTGCAAATTTAATTGTCAATTTTGAAAGTACACGAGTATGAGCATACGAATATCTCTCACAAAGCCAAATGGAGTGAAGCGCCGATTGAAGAATCGTTCCTGTTAGAAGGAATAATACCGAGCCTATAGCGCACGAATCACGGCGAAGAAGATTTTCAAAGTTTAGAATTTTTTATTAGGTTTGAACTAGAAGCAACATAATAAATGTAACGTTTATTTATTTGGGTGAAGTGTAAAATTCAGAGAAATATTAATTAAAATATATGTTTATGAAACGATAAATAATTAAGATAAATATTAAAAAGATAATAAAAATAATTAACACTATGATTCAACAAATATAAACAATAATTTAAAACTAAGAATATTGTTAAATACTTAAACACGAAGATTATTTATTTAAACAATATTTATTTATATAACTATATTTATTTATGTTCACAACACGTAGACTACTTATTTATAACACCAATGGTTCTTTCACGATGCGTGTCTTATATCAAATGTCCCCGGCTGTCCTCCTTGGTATCGTCCGGCATCCCTCTCGAACATTCGACGCGATAATAACACCGAATACAAAGAGATCAGGCCACCGGAAATAATTATACAGGTCAGACGGGTTTACTAGGCCGATACTCGCGAAGTTTGCGTCATCGCCCAACGCAGCGGCATTCTGCAAATATTCTACCAGTGGTGGCGGTCGCTTACTTCTAGAATCAGTGGCGCACGTTACATAAATAATAAAATAGAGCCCGAATAACACGGTTATGATTATGTTAACAAATTTGGTAATAACATGTTTCAATGAAAACGAATGTTTTGACAAATGATTCCATCACAATATTTTGGTAACAAATTTGTTAACAAAATTATGACTGTGTCAATATGGGCGCATTCAGCTGATTTTTGTGGTCACTGAACGTTCGAACGGTCATCAACAAGGAGGTCTCTGTTGAATGCACTATTCACATTCAATCTGATTTACATCGAATAGTCATAACCTTAATTTTATTTACATGTTATAATAACTTTTATTATCATTGTATTCTGTGTATATCATTAATAGGTAAGTAAAATTGTTTGAAAAGTTAAATAACTACAACTTATTATCAAATTCTTAAAATCTTCTTGTATTGCGATTTTTACCTCTAAGAGAGGTATTGCATTCATGCTAAAAATAGCATATCCAGATTTTATTAAATAAGCACGTTTTAAAGTCCCTACAATCCGATTTTAACATTTTTACGATGATGTCTGTATGTGTGTGTGGATGTGTGTGTGTGTGTGTGTGTGTGTATGTGTGTATGTGTGTGTGTGTGTGGGATGTTGGAAGGACGATTACTCAAAAACTATTAGACTTTATATTTTTTTAACTACGTATTTCCCAATCGGACATTCATGGGAAGATCTGAAAAGGTTTTGGTAACAATTGGACATCCGGAAGTAGAAGATTCTTGAAAAAAAATCTTCTAAATATTATTTTTTGAAAATTTTTCTTGTTAATTTTAAAGAAAAATAAATTCTCTTTCTGATACATTTAAATATTTTTATATATATATTTTATAGATTTAGAGATAAAAGGAATATAATATATAAAATAATCTGTTGTAATTTAATTTTACAACCGAAAGAATGCCATGAAAAATAGTTGAAAATTTAAATTATTTGTAACTGACAGATAAATGTCAGTGTCAGAAATCCGAAGACATTACTGAAGACTTTTTCTGGGAAGTACATACATTATATTATTTCTTAATGTATTAACAGTTAAATATTTAATATTATAGGTATATTACACATACCCTTCAGAAATACTGTTACTCCCGACAATGAATTGGAAACATCTCGACAAATTAGAAGAGTAAGACAAACTTTTTTCATAGAATGAATTAAAATTTAAAAAATCTAAATGTAAAGAATAGATATAAGCGAGAATACAGCTCGAAGGAAGACGTTATTAAAATGTTATAAACACAAGATGAAAGTGAAGATGGTCTCCACTCTGCAACGTAAAATACAGAAAAATTGTATCTCATTGAAATAATGAGTAATGAAAGAAAAATGTACTTGGAGAATCTTTTAATTCTTGATCTGTGACTATTATGGAGGTGACAAGTCTAGGTTGAAGGACTTAAATTTGTTTCAAACATTATGGGACAATGTACACCAGCACTGTAGACTAGAGTAACTTTGAACTGCGAACAAGCTATCAAATTCTTCTCAAGTAAGTTGTAAATATTGACAAAATTACACATCGATATAAGAATAATCGGAGTACAATCTATCCGTCACTTTATTAAAGGGAATTAGTGTTATTTCGATATAACATGTATAAAAAATAAAATGTAAAAGAAGATATGTAAGAATAGATGCACAATCCAGATATATACATTTTAGACCGCCCAAAATTAATGTTTTTACTAGAAGAATATGAAGAGAAAGTAAACAAAAAAGTTGTTCGAGTTGAAAATCGCTGTTACCAGCCTAATATTTATGTATGGTAAACTCTACTTTGTAATTTATTGTACATAATTTATGGTAAAATATCTTATAGATTTTGTAAATTTATGTGAAAATTGTTTTATGTTGAGACATGCTATTATTGAATAATAAAGAAGTTTATACGTTATAGATTTATATGAATATATTATTTGTATTTCTAAAAATTTTCTTTGCTTTATTCATACATCCAGGTAAAATATACGGCGAGAGGTTATGTGCTGGCCACATCAGATTTTTTCATTTGTGTTAACAAAAAAATAATATATTTTTGGTGATTTTTTACATGTGAATAAATTATTATTTTCTTTTACTGCACAGATAATGGATGACAATAGGTTTGTTCATACAGCTATTTCGAACAGATGTATGCTCATTTTCATAATATCGTTCCAACCGACTGTTGTACAGTTCATCGGACTGTTGGTATGTTTGTTGTTACAGATTTCGGGCGCATACTTGAATGCATCCGCCGATCCATCCACTGGTCCGTGCTATATACAATTTTTCAACGTATGTACACCGCAATTTCCCCGCGGTGCAAGGAAATTTCGAAGCATAACTTGTGATTGTTGATCTGTTTTCATAAGTAAACATAATGAGTGATTTGAAATTTGAATCTGATCTAGAATCATTGTTATCTGATTCATCTGATGATGAAATGTATTTGATATTTGGCCTACATCGAACAAAAAAAAAAATTATTTTGGTATGTAATATGATAAATAATTAATAATTGATTTTAGATAATTTATTGACTGATATTTTTTTCTGTAAAAGAGAAAATTTTGATGATATGCCAAGTCAGTTTTCCATTCCAACTAAACAAAGTTTCTTACATATGTCTGAATGAGTACATCAACAAGACATGCGCACAAAGCGGTTCATGAATGCGTACATGAACGTATCCACAAAGTCGTGTAGGAACAAACCTAATATTTGACTATTCCTACTACCAGAAAAAATGAAGTGAATTTAAATATTGCGCGTGTAAACAAGTGACCAGGAACATCTGACCTTACTTTATTTACGGTCAGTTGATAGGTGACCGCTCAGAGAACGGTCATCAGTGAACAATGTATTCAGCAGAAAAATGATGAACATGTTCAGTAACAACTAATCACATGTCTGCTGAATGCACCCAATATGTTTACAACATGGAATAGGTAGTGAAGAAAGGCCTGTTTCTCAACCAGACTGATACGGGCGGACAACACATTTACGGACAAGTTTGACCGATTTCCGACTTGACTTGAAAATAATTTCCAATTTTTAAATCGCACAAAAAAATATGTTTTTTACAAGATTGGCACGAATAATATATATGTTTATTGTATATTTTTGCTACTTCTGGTAGGGTTTCACTGCTTGACTTGATATTCAAGTTACTTGACTTGAAATCAAGCCAAGCTCAAGTCAAGTAATAGTAGATGAAAGTCAAGTCAAGTCAAATAGTTCCAATTTCAAGTACTTGAAAATTCAAGTAGTCATTTTTCAATTACTTGAAAAAATCAAGTAGTTCTTCAAGATTATATTTCATTTTCCTATAATTCCTTATGTTTCATAACAATATCAATAATATACCTTGAAATATAGACTTTTATTCATAAAAATACATCATACATTCAAATTTAAATTAAAAAAAAAATTAAAAGTATAATAAATGAATTAACATAAACTATTTATAGTATTATGTATTACGGTTGACCTTAAAAGGGAGCAAGTCGAATTATAACCGGGCCGCCGCCTAAAGTGGTTCCAAATAAATAAAAAAAAATACTGGCATTGATTCCGCTTAATTTTAATATTTGACTGTGCCTAAATGCTTTTGATTTTTTCTCATTTAAATAACATTCGGGTTTGGCACATTTTGGAACTTTATTTTTCTCCGAGATATTAAGAGGTTTAAAAAATCCATTCATTATTGAAATATATACTAGAACCAACTACAGTTATATTAATAGTAATGATTAGGACTTCAAATTTTGTCGACATATTCTCGGGTCATTCTAGTAGGTATACAGTATACATTCCAATATTTGGTAAATTCTTTAAACCTCTGCACAGGTACTTGCAGTAGTGAATCAGCATAGCATATATAACATATGCGTTACGATTCTAATGATTCGCGCGTTTTCGTATATAATCGGTTCGTAATCAAGTAGCTTGAATTTGCTTGATCAAGTCAAGTAGTAACGATAGAAAATCAAGTCAAGTCAAGTAATAAATTTTTGAAAAGCTTGATTTTCAAGTCAAGTCAAGTAATTTACAAAAACATCAAGCTACTTGACTTGATGAATCCCTAACTTCTTGTCTACACAATATAATAATAATAATTTTTAATATTATTCTATTTTACTAAACAATTATTAGTTTAAATTACTGTGTACTTAATCCACTGTATAAAATAGATTTCACATCTTCATATAAACATTTGAAAAACACACCCACTATAATTAATATGTAAAACAATGAAGCCTTGCAAAAACAAATCAATGAACTAACGCCTGCTTGCTTCCAATGAGTCTCTATCTGGTCCGCTGTAAGCCCGCGTAACCTAGGCATGCTTGGCGTATCGTCGGCGATTTTACCCTCGATCGAGATGCACGCATTGTGAACCCACGTGACGTCATCGGAGTACAGCCGTGCCATACAATCGAACCGAACCCACCCCTAACTGCTATGCCAACCCTAGCAAGCTAGCGAGCGAGCGAGCGATCTACATTGCGGTATTCAATTCCATTCATCACCCATTCAACCAGTCTTATAAGACTTCCAATTCCACACACAACAGATATTAGATGGGGATGGGAAACGTACTATTCCAACAAGGATGTGCCCTATATTTTCAATGTGAATACAGACAACAAAAGGGAGATGTGAAGGCTGAAGAGGTGTCATGCTACAAATGTCACATCGATAGTATTTATCTAACAAAGAACAAATCGTTTACAGAATCTCAATTTTTAGATAACCTAAATATAGATATACAAGGGTTATAGTGAAAATGATTAAGCAGAGGACTCACGTCATGAACCTGAAAAAAACCTTATAAAATGAAATATAATTTGTAGAAATTTTTGGATGTTATGTGTTTTTAAAAGAACAATTTTTTTTTTTTAAGAAAAACTGTTAAAATATTCTAATAAGGGTACTTCCGGTTGACCAATTATAACCAAAATCTAATCAAGTCTGCATATGGGTGTAAGGAAGAGGAATACGTAAGAAATGTAATTTTTGGAATTCTAGGAGATATCGCGGCCGAAACCGCGGTCACATACACACACACACACAGACATCATCACAAAAATAGTAAAATCGTATTGTAAAGATCCTAAAACGTGCTTATTCATTGAAAACTCACCACCGAATTTTTTGACCAAAGACAAAAAAGCACTAGTGTAATGTTTACAATTATTTCTAAGTCAATCGTTATTCCTTTTACGGAATATATATACATATATAGTTATTTGAAGTAATTGTAGTTTATTTTCGTACCATACGTTGGCACTACTGAGAACGACTATGTTGTGTCAAATAATTTTATATTCCGTAAAAGGAATAAGGATTAACTTAGAAATAATTATAAATTCATTAATATACGTTTCTTTATTATGTTTTCTTCTTTATATAAAAATAAATAACTAATAATTTCTACAAGTTATATTTCTTTTTATAAGTTTTTTTTCAGGTTGATGACGTGAGTCCTCTGCTTAATCATTTTCACTATATCGTCTAAAGTCCAGCACCAAAAATGTTTCGTTTGTTTTAAGAGATTCAAAAAAAATGTTAATAAGTTTTAAAGGCATGTATTTAATTGATCAGTAACTTATAATAAAAATGTAATTTACTCTACCTAACCTAAACTTATCATAACTTAACCTAACCTAATCTAATCTGGACATAATATTCATATTAACTAATCACTTATTTTACAAAATACTAATCAAATAGTAAAAAAGAAAATACTGATCAAATAAATATAAATCATAAAATGATCATTAGTACGAATTTTGTTATCACTTCCAGTTTTAGCAGAAATGCCGTACAACTTCAAATCTAGCATAGGGAATCGGTATTTCCGAGGGTGCATCTTTTTCAGAATGTAAATAAAATTAGCTTCAAACGATACCAAAATAGGGTAATTTTACTTCAATCATTTCAAAATAGCGACCCTTTGTTTTCAAAATATGTATTAATATAATTCCATACAAAATAAATCAGTAAGCTATATGAAAACAATTTTATTACCTTGCAACAAAAGAAAAGTATTTACCTACCTAATCATAACAATCAATTATTTGTTACGAGTATAATATTTATGGCTTACATGTTTTACACAAATGAAGCAATGCTTATATAATTTTAATATTCGGATTATGTCATTAAGTAATACTTTATCTTTCTTGTTCCTGCATACAGGGTTAATACTTGAAAGCTGAACATAGTCCATTAACACGGGAAAATCGTGTTTTGCTGACTGTTGCTCCCCGTTTCAACTTACAACAATGGTTGTCATATCAATAGAAAGATAAAAAAATCTGCATCAAATGACACCAAATACATGTAAATTACGTAATATTTTAGTCCCAAAAATTAGTTATTAAATTTATTCTTATTTATACCGATAGCCATGGCATATGAACAAAGGCCAAACAAATGTTTGTGTAAATTTTATTATTTAATATTTTGTTATTTTAATTTTTTTCAAGAAATTTCTAATCTATTACAAAATTTTAAATAGGAATTAAAATAAAAATTCATAACTAACGAATTCTGACAGATAAAATATCAAACATTTCTTTGTCTTTTTGTTAAAACCCCATGGCTGTCAATATTAATAAGAAATTGAATAAATTTTATTATTAATTTATGGGACTAAAATATTTCGTAATTTACATGTATTTGGTGTCATTTGATGCACAAATTTTCATCTTTCAATTGATACGACAACCATGGTTATCAATTGAAACGGGGAGCAAAAAACTGCGAAAAACGATTTTTGCGTGTTAACGGGCTATGTTCAGCTTTCAAGTATTTACCCGGTATATAAATACTAGTTATTACCGAATATCCGGTTTATTCATTGGCCGGTTAGCCGAATATTCGGCGCCCGAATATTTAAGGAAAATTATTAAGTTTGCTAGTACAAACTGGCCTAAGTTTTGCGATCCGTTGGTTGTTGTTTACGTTTTACATGGTTTTACTCAGGGCCGAAAGAGAACGAGAGGCGACTGCATCACTTCACAGAATAGGATATTCTTTCATATTAAAAAAAAAATCTTAAAGAACAGGTATATGTAAGAGTACCTGTGAAAACCCGGGTTAAAAATTCCTTTTAATAAGCGAGATATTAATTTTTAAAATTTAATTTTATTGTGTCACGTGATGTTTCAAGAAGGTATCTAGTAAGTACTGAAAAAGGTTGGAAATAAAATATATTTAATTGTAAACGTATATACTCGGTATATACTACTACTAAAAAACTAAAGATAATTACAAGAAAACCTTTCTAAGTAATTGATTACATCATTTTTCCTGTACTACAAAAACATTTTGACATTCTCAAACTATATTAGTGGCGCTTGACAACATAATTTTATTGCCTTTCTCCTTTCTCACATGACAATGTGCATTCATGTAAGCAGCAATAATGATAATTAACTGTTCAAAATTAATAAGGAATAATTAAATAAAATTAAAAAACGTTATAGCAAAATGTAATAATTGTTATCCTCTGTAAAAGAAAGTCAAAAGTAGTTTATTAGAATGGTGGTAAAGCTTTTGTTTTTTATGTTAAGGGTGATGGGTTCAAATCTACTGATTTGTTAATTTTTTTTCTTCATATTTATTTAATATAATCACGTAAAATTAATTAAGTATTCACAAACATGTGTGCAAAGTTTTTCAATTTGAATGGGAAGCAAATATTTTAATTTCCCATGTTAAACGCCTATGTAAAGGATTTCGAACGCCACCCGTATATCGATTTAGATACACAAATACGTATTTATAATATTACACACATTAATAACAAGTTGACATGTAGTTTATTAGTTTATCACAAGATGGTATATCGCTTAACAATACATGCTAAGACAGCTGTACAAGAACACTCCCGAACGATCCGAAGTAGACCCAAGCATGTGCGTACTTTTGAACATGGAGTAGGGATTTCAACTGGTCTTCCATTGGTAGTACCTTTTTTTGTTTTTACCTTCCGTCACCTCTAGGTAAGGAAGGTATTGTCTTTGGTCAAAAAATTCGGTGGTTAGTTTTCATTGAATAAGCACGTTTTAGGGTTTTTACAATACGATTTTACTATTTTTACGATGATGTCTGTATGTGTGTGTGTGTGTGTTCGTGTGTGCGTGTGTGTGTGTGTGTGTCCCCGCCTTTTCGGACACGATATCTCCAATACTAGAATTCCAACAATTACAATTCTTGCGTATTCCTCTTCCTTACAACCATATGCAGACCTGTTTAGATTTTGGTTATAATTGGTCAACCGGAAGTACCCTCATTTGAAGATTTTAATAGTTTTTCTTGGAAAACTCAGTTAAATGTTATTATAACATAAAGAATATATTATTATCTATACGATTTGATTGCATTTTATATTTGTCATTCAACAGATATAGAGTTAAAGAAGAATAAAGATAATAAATTTGATATAAATTTCATAATTCAGCCAGCTATGCTAACTTAACCATGGAAACTGCTAATATATTCAGGTAATTCAAATTGACAGATGTCAGTATCAATAAAATGTAAATCAATGAAAGAAAAAGGGAAGTAACTCTAATGTTAGAAGTGTCTAGATATAAGAGAGACGATTACATTGGTTTGAACATATTATGAGGAGAGATGAATATATTAATAGAAGGTGGAAGAAACATAGGAAGACCAAATATAAGACGAAAAGACTGTATTGCAGAAGACTTGAGAGAAAAGGAACTGATTGAGGACGACACGGAAAACAAAAATGAGTGGAAGAAGAAAATAAAAAATAGCGACCCCCTAACGAATGGGAAAAACTAAAGAAGAAGATGTCAGTGTCTAGTGCAATTTGCATAGTTTGTTTATGATATAACTTTACTGGAAATATAGGATCTTTTGCAAGAAAATTTATGTATGGGGCCGCGTGCAGTAACATCATTTTGCTGACTTTGGCAAGCAGATATGGGGACCTGTGTCAAAATGACAGCAATTAATTATGTCCATAACTGATAAGTGTTATAATTTTTCATTCAAAATTTCATAATTTTCTTATTTCATGTGGTTTGTTTGTTATCATGAGTATGGAGTTCAGTTGCCGAGAAAGAGAATCACATAATACCAAAAATTTAGAATCTTTCGCAAGAAAATTTATGTATGGAATTTGTACATAATACACAGGATTGACGGAAGGTATTGTGCTGGCCACATCAGATTTTTTATTTAAAAAGATCATAAAAAGCGCAAAATAGAAAAAATAGTATAAAGAACTCATGTCATAATTGTCGATTATTTTGTTCGAAGGTTTGGGCAACTCCGCTACGCGTCGTTACCCAAACTTCCTTCTCACAAAATAAAATGACAATTATGACATTCGTTCTTTAATATACTATTATTTATGTTCACCACTCGTACACTATTTATTTATATCACCAACTATTCATCTCACGATACTTCAGTATAACAGAATGTCCCCGGCTGTCCTCCCTGACCGTATTTATACCGTCCGGCGTTCCCTGGAACATTCGACGCTATAATAACATCGAATACAAAGGGATCAGCCGACCGTACGTAATTAACCAGGTCTAGACCTATGCGCCACGATTAAGTCATCGTTCGAGAACGTTTTACCAGCGGCGGCGGTCGAATACGGGCGCGTTGGGTGGATGCGCGCTACAGTATGCATAAGCATATTTTTAGATACATTTGAACTGAAAAAAATAAGTGTAATGTATTTGAAAATTGTTTCTTTTTAATTAATGCCTTTTTCGAAGATTTATGTTCTTCAACTATGTTTTTGCAAAACACAAAAACATAAACTATGGAATAATAATTTGTTTTAAACGTCAACGTCACTGGGTAAACATTAGCACAAAAGCAGTGTAGTAGATAATTAGATATCGGTTACTCTACGATATACGTCATTACTATTTGTAGTGAGTTAGAAAGTAATGTGATCATTTATGTATTCGTATATCTGTCACAAAACATAAATTATATAGACATACGTTAAATAATCTTTCTCTTTTTAACATGAAATGCTGCTAAGCTACTGCTGTATAAAGTGCTGTGTATTCTTTCTTCGAACAAGTGACTTTGAATAGTCATCTTTCGTGAACAAAACTATATTACTATATTTATTAAACAAGATGGATTTCACGATTTTATAAAAAAAATCGACATTTTTACCTTCCGTCACGTTTAGGTGCAATGATGAGTTTTTAGTAAATAAGCAAGTTTTAGGGTCCCCATAATACGATTTTACTATTTTTACGATGATGTCTGTATGTATGTATGTATGTATGTGTGCGTGTGTGTGTCTGTGTGTGTGTGAAGAAAGTTTCGGATCGCATAACTTCAATACCACGATTCCAAAAATTATATTTTTTTCGTATTCCTCAAGTTTACATCCAGAAGAACAAGTGATTAGATTTTGGTTATAATTGATGTACCGGAAGTAGCCTCATTTGAAGATTTAACAGTTTAATTTGATTTATTGACATTTAAAGTTATTATAACTTAAAGAATATACTATTATCTATACGATTTGATTGCATTTTATACTTCATATTCAATAGATATAGAGTTAAAGAATTTTAAAGAAATTAAATTTATAGATCAGGCAGCTATGCTAAACATAGAAACTACTAATATATTCATATAATTCAAAATGATAGATGTCAGTACAAATAAAAAGTAAATTAATGTGGCAAAGATGTGGATGTTGAAGTAGAAGACACGGAAAGATAGGTAAGGAAATAACTCTAGTGTTACAAGTTTCTAGAAAGATACAAGCGAGATGATTACATTGGTTTGAAATTGGCATGAGGAGAAATGAAGAATATATTGGATGAAGAATGAATAGCTAAGTAATAGAAGGTTGAAGAAACAGAGGAAGACCAAAGATAAGATAGAAGGACTGTATTGCGGAAGACTCGAGACCTTGAGAGAAAAGGAACTGAATGAGAACGACACGTAAAACATAAATGACTGGAAGAAGAAAATAAAAAATAGCGACCCGTAACGAATGGGGAAAGCTAAAGAAGAAGAAGATGTTAGCGTCAAGTGCAACTTGCATAATTTGTTTATGAAATAATTTTACTGGAAATGTAGAATCTTTTACAAGAAAATTTATGTATGGAATTTATACATAATACACAGGATTGACGGAAGGTATTGTATTGGCCACAACAGATTTTTTCCCTTTTGTTTACCGATCAACTTTAATATTTTTAATAAATTTTTAATATTGGTGATCATGAGGGGAGCATTTGGGGATTCATTTTGTCAAATGATATTTACGGCTCGTGGCCAACCAATCTGAGACAAATTTTATGAATATACTACTGGATGTAGCAATTTAAACAATGGAACATCGCTTTGAACTGATGAAAAACTACAGCGACAATTTTGCTATGTTCTACAACATGAAAAGTATGAATTAAAATCCAAAGATACAGGCTATTTAGAAAAAGTTTGCAGCGATTTACAGATTCTGTTATTCGATGGAGAATACTCTGATATAAGTGGAGTTGATTTAAGAGATGAGTTTATCTTGGAGTTTATAGATGTTACTCGGCATCTTACATCGTCAATAACACCCCATATAGTATAGAACCATTTGGCGAGAAATTTATCCAAATACCATTATTGCCCTAAAGATACTCCTTATGATGTTATTTCTGGGGGCGAAAGAAGCTTTTTCAAAATTAAACTTATAAAAATATATTTACGCTCTCTAGGTTATTACAAGATAAACTCAATTCCAATAAAATAAATAACAAAGTCATGTTTCACTCCGTAATATACTTACTTACTTAATCCTAAAGCCTTTCTACCTTGCGGTGTGAGGCTGTATAAATCATTCTTCTTCTTGAACTTCTGTCGGTGTTCTTTACTTGTCCGTAATATACGAACATCTGAATCAGCTAAATGCCATCGTCAGAAGTCGATCAGCACAAACAAGTAACCACAGACGCGTTTCGCACGTATTGGTGCTCATCAGTGCGGTGTAACCTGTGGTCTCTGTTCGATCCACAATGAGTAGACTCTTGGCCAGAGACAATGACTTGTTGTGCTGGCGGTGATCTTAAGATCATCTATATTGGTAAGAGGCCTGTAGAGGTATGTTAGTACCATCAGAGACCTCTATCGAGAAATAATTTGACTACCGTCAAAATGCAAAAAGCAAGTTGGGAATTTCAATAGTTGTTCAATTCTTCTAATAGAGTTAGAAATATCTGCCACTATTCATTGTGATAAGATGACGATTTTACAAATATTAAAGCTCGCCGTGTCCTCTTTGATTTGAAACATAAATATACGTATAATTTATTTTCATCTATGTATACACATATACTATGTACATACCTTGTTTCCAGGGCCGGATTAAACCATCTGGGCGCCCTAGGTTGATAAAAATTACGCTATAATTTGTAGGAACTTAAAATTAAACATCAATAATTTGTATGTTTTATAAAAACACAAAACATAATATTGATTAAATGATTTTTCTACATTTAACTTTTGAAACTTCAGATTTTATAGATACCTATAAATAATAAAGAAAGATCAGTTTTGTCATCCGTTAAATAATTTCGTAAATTTTACTCGTTTTGTTGTAAAAATTATATCCATATTTGGAAAAGTATAAATTAAATTTTTGCTTTTGTTTGTTTACAAACATGTTAGAATTTATCATAAAAATGAGAGAGAAATGCTAAGATTTTGATTATTATATTTGTGGCTGTGCTAGGTGATACGATTTTAAATGTGCCCATTGTGATTTGTTTCCTTTTTACCTCTCGCTAAGAGAGGTATTGCATTCATGCTAAAAATCGCATATCCAGATTTTATTGAATAAGCACGTTTTAAGGTCCCTACAATCCGATTTTATCATTTTTACGATGATGTCTGTGTGTGTGTGTGTGTGTGTGTGTGTGTGTGGATGTGTGTGTGTATGTGTGTGTGTGTGTGGGATGTTGGAAGGACGGTTACTCAAAAACTATAAGACTTTAAATTTTTTTAACTACGTATTTCCCAATCGGACATTCATGGGAAGATCTGAAAAGGTTTTGGTAACAATTGGACAACCGGAAGTAGAAGATTCTTGAAAAAAAATCTTTTAAATAATATTTTTTGAAATTTTTTCTTGATAATATTAAAGAAAAATAAATTCTCTTTCTGATACATTTAAATATTTTACAATATATTCTATAGATTTAGAGATAGAAGAAATATAGTATGTAAAATAATCTGTTATAATAAATTTTACAGCCGAAAGAATGGCCATGGAAAATAGTTGAAAATTTAATTTGTTTGTAACTGACAGATAATGTCAGTGTCAGAAATCCGAAGACATTACTGAAGACTTTTTCTGGGAAGTACATACATTATATTATTTCTTAATGTATTAATAGAATTGGAAACATTTCGAAAAATTAGAAGAGGACAAAATTTCTTCATCAAAAATGAATTTAAAATTAAACAATCTAAATATATATGGAATAGATATATGCGTAAGTAGAATTTTTGGTGTAGAGTGTAGGTATACAAGAAATGTTAAATACAATAGGGAGCGAGCAGTCATATGATTTTGTTGGCCTTGACAAGCAGATATGGGGGCCCATGTCAGAATGATAGCTAGTAATTATGTATATAGATGTCAAATATCATAATTTCTCATTCTAAATTTAGTGATTGTCCAATTCCATGTGGAGCAGAATTAAATGTTAAATATCTAAGGCATACAAGTAAACTTTAAACTCCTGGTGATAAATTAACTACGTAAATTTAGAAAATCTTGAAATTTTTAATGAAAAATTCTAACATTTGACATCTATGTACATAATTACTAATTATCATTCTGAAACGGGCCCACACATTTGCTTGTCAAGCCCAAAAATGTAACATTACCGTTCGCGCCCTATACTTATGTAACCAAAAAAATATATATATGCTTTATTTGAATAAAGGAGTCATATACATAAGCGTAAAATGAATTACAATAAAAAGGAAGCTATAGAATGGGGTCGGCTCCTATTTCCTTTACGGCGCTCTAGGCTTTAGCCTAGTCAACCTATATGGCCCTGCTCGTTTCTCGTTTCTTATTGTTCTGTTGTTTTATGGTAATAATACATTCTTCCCGAATTTGCTGTATTTAAGACAATAATTTCGACTAATATTAGTAAATAGGATCTATAAGAAAAAAATCCTCGAAAAAATCGGTGTTATCTACATAAAAATCTAATGTGGCCAGTACAATACCTCTCGCCATTTCCATTTTATGTTACATAAATATCGTATTTAACATTTCTGGTCAGGGTATCCGCAGCATTCTATAGAGATTTCAAATTCCCTGACTTTTCCAGGTTTTCCAGTATCATACAAGATAATATACAGAGTGGTCCATTGGTCTGTATTTTTCTAATAACTCGATTATTCTAAATATTATGGAAAAAAATTCAAACGAATTTTATTTTATATTACAATGTCTAAAAACCTGCAGTATAGGTTTTTCTACAGGTATTCAATTTTTACGAAATGGTATGTAACTTTATATTTTCAAATGGAACAGCCTTTATATTTATTCAAATATGAAAAATACATGAAATTTTGTATCCACTAGCATAAAAACAATCATATGTTATATTATTAAAAAATACAATGGCGAATGATTTAAATATTATATTTTTATTAAATACAGAAGGCATTGCAATACTATATTTGAATTAAACATCTGACAATATTAAATAACAGGTGTAATAGTGAAATATCGGATAGAAATAGATGGAATTTTTAATTATTTTTATTATTTGAAAGGTGTAATATTAAAATAATGTAAGTAAAGCCTTCAATAAAAATGTAATATTTAAATCAGGGCATCGAACCCGCCAAAAACTGGGTTCGGTTCAGGTTCAGGTTAATTTACTTTTTGAAAGATGGGTTCGTGTACGGTTCTGGTTCAAGGATTAATAAAATTTCCGGTTTTGTTCCGGGTTCAGGTACTGGGTTCAGCTTCGGTTCGACCTAATGAAAATTGAATTAATGTTTTTTGAATAACAAATTTTTATTTAAAATGTGACCACGAACACAATTTTCAAAACAATCAACATAGGTAACAACACGGATGCCGAAGGTGTCGATAATCGGTTGTATTGCGATTACGCTTACGTTTCAAACTGAAAATGAACCTGAACCAGAGCTGAACCCTGAACCGGAATTTTAATATCCGGTTCGGTTCCGACTCGGGTTCAACTGAAAAATATATCTGAGGTATGGTTCTGGCTCGGGTTCTGGGTTTGGGTTCACAAAACCGTTAAGGTTCAGTTCCGGTTTTGGTTCGGTTCAGGTTCGGGTTCGATGTCCTGATTTAAATCATTCGCCCGTTTGAAAATACAAAGTTAAATATTATTGCGTAAAATGGAAAACCTGTAGAAAAACTATACTGCAGATTTATGGACATTTTAATGTAAAATAATCTTCGTTTGAAAAGTTCTTCCATAATATTTAAAATAATCGAATTATTAAAAAAATACAGACCGATAGACCATTCTGTATATTCTATATATAAAACAAAATGCATATTGCAAAACTAACAAATACATAAATAGGCGTTATTTTCTAAACCTACTAACTATATTATATTTTCGTTTTCAATTTCTCGGTGTATCTCAGATGTGCAAACGGAATAAATCCACAAGAAATATCTTTTGTAATAAGTTTTTCCAGAAATATATTAAAAATTCCCTGATAATTTGAGATTTCCCTGACTAATACAAATTCCCTGACTTTTCCCGGATTTCCAGGTCGCTGGGTACCCTGCTGATATACAAATTGACGGAATTGACGATATTTCTTAAGGATATATGTCATATTTATATACTTATAATTTTAAACACTTTATTAATGATAAAAATGAAATATTAAATGAACTTCCCAAAAAGAAGCTTTCAGTAATGTCAGAAAACTGTTGACTTTTGACACTGACATTTATCTGTCAATTACAAACATTTGAATTTGTCATCTGGTTTCTTTGGTATAGTTTAAACTGTGAGATTTATTACAACAAATTATTTTACATATTATATCATTTTGCCACAACATAAATTTTCAAAAAATAATATTTAGAATTTTTTTTTAAGAAACTACTACTTCCGGTTGTCCTATTGTTACCAAAACCTATTCAATTTTTCTCAGTAATGTTAGATTAATGAATTTGTAGTTAAACAAGTCTTTTAGTCTTAGCATTTGGGAAATCGTATCGTGCTTCCAACATGTACACAACCAGAGCTGTGACCAGTACGCGAAAAAAGTATTTAAGTACTAAATACTAAATATTTATAAGAAAAGTATTTAAATACTAAGTAAAGTAATACTTTAAATACTTTTATTTACCTACTTACAGTACCAGTACTAAGTATTTTTTTTTATGAAATCAGTTAAAATATTACCAAAAATGATCGAATTTAGGTATATCACTCTCATCTAAGAAGATAGTTAAAGTAGCCCACTAATTTTATAGTACTATACCTATTCAAAAAAAGTAGTACCTATATTTGTGAAATAAGTGAAGAAGTCTGTCCACATGCGTGTAAAAAAGGCTTCACGCATATAAAATGTTTTAAAATAAACTCCATAAGACTCCATTGCATTTTACGGATCGCTATTAAAATTCAGACTTCACATACTGCGATTAATGTTTATTGCTACTACTTCACGCATTGGAGTAGAAAAATTCTTCATTTAGTTTTATGATATTGATGAGCAAGTAGAAATAGTCTTTAATAAATAAGTTGTTCAACATGTTCATCATAATATACTGCATTACGTCTTGATTTATCTTTATTTACGTCTTCAACTATTAAATTAAAACTATAGATAGCGAAAACCTTAGTACTTTTCTATACTTGCTGAAACTTTGTTGGTAGTAGTGAACAGAACACATAGAAATATGTTCTTGCGCATGCGTAAAGTACTTAGTATTTAAAGTATTTTAGTTACTTTAAATACTTTTAGATACTTTAAGTACCAAAAAGTATTTCAAGTACTTTTTATGAAAAAAAAGCATTTTAAGTACAGTACTAAGTACTAATTTTCAAAAGTATTTTAAGTAAAGTATTGTAAATACTGGATGTATTTAAAGTAATACTTTCAGTACTTTTACTTTAAGTAGTTCCCAGCTCTATACACAACACATCCACACACACCTACAAACATCATCGCAAAAATATTAAAATCGGATTATAGGGATCTTAAAACATGCTTATTCGCTAAAATCTGGATATACGGTTTTTAGCATTATTCCAATACCTCTCTTAACGAGAAATTATTACTTATTTATGTATAATATTTTTCGTTCATTATCCGGTATTCACTGGATATCAAGTCACTATCCAGTGATATTAACCGGATATCCGTTGTATCTCCAATATAGGCATTAATTACATGGATGTAAAACGCAGTTACAAAGAATTGAGGTGTATGATAAATATAAATAAAATATTTATTAATAGCTGTCACTTACAGATTTCAATTGAATAATATTAGTTTATTTACAAATACAATCATAGAAGTAGAACCTCGATTATCCGTGTTCATCGGGACTGAGCACATCACGGTTAATAAAAATATTGTATATTAATGAATAAATAAGAATCATTTACATATGTATTCTCATAACACATACATTCAAGGCTTTTCTCTTAAAAAGTTACATACTTAAATGAAAATAATTTTTTATTATTTTTAATAAGTAAATACATACTCGTATATAATGCACAATAATGCATTATCATGTAGGTAGACCAGTGTAGAATGATTTGGCAAATTAATTTACATATACTCTTACATACAGGGTGGTGATCGCGACCCCGGAACATACAATTTTAACATGTGAAATCAGATTTTCGTAATTTCCTGCTTCCCTATTTATTTTAGGTAAAAAAGCTTCAAATAAAAGTTGTAGAGCATAAAATTCTTCATCTGAATCATTTGAATTTTGTGTGCCTTGTAACGTCAAAAATTAGGTATGAAAATATCGAAAATCACCGCAAAAATAGTTATAGCCATGGAATTGAAGCAAAAAATTAAGAAATGTTAACGATTTATCTGTTAAGCTAGGTTAATTTAATTTCATTATTATTTGTAAAATCTGTGCAAGTGAACAAATATTAATTTTGCTATACAACTTTTATTTGAAGCATTTTTACCTAAAATAATTAGGGAAGCAGGAAATTAATAAAATTTGATTTTACATGTTAAAGTCCTACGTTCCGAGGTCGCGGTCACCACCCTGTATATATATATATATATATATATATATATATATATATATATATATATATATATATATATATGTCAAGAGTACTCTTTGAGGTCGGGCGTTTAAATTTATATATTACTATATATGGTACATATTGAGGTCAAAATTTAAGATTTATATTATTTTGTAATGCGTACATTTTGAGGTCTGTGGGTTCAAATTATGTGATCTAAAAATTTGTTCTAAAATCTTATAAGTGCCCGAAATTAATGTTTTTAGTACGTGAGAATATACAAGTTATATTTCGACGATCCGAAATAGTGTTTTTAAAAAGGGTTTTTTATTGTGAATTTATTATATATCAAAACTATCATTTGTTACACATAAAAATTATTTAATGTTTATTTAATAAAAATACGACTTATTACATTTATTATATTTTAATGTTACTTATTTGGATTCTTCACTCTGACTAAACTAAAACTACTCCAAAGTCTATAAACTGGAAACGGGAAACTCAGGTGTCGGGTTCGACGCCTGGGAACTGCAACTCATCAGTTTGGACAGCGGTAACTTACATTTAACATTTTCAAATTATTTAAAATTAATTTACAAAATTGACTATTTTTATGACAGTGGCAGTTCTATTACCTAATTTAAAATTAAATGTGCACTGATTTCTCAGGTTGAGAACTAACAACTTCGCGACGTGTTGAACTAATCGACCGGTTGAAAAGTGACTTTCCAGCTTTTAAAAAGTCAAAAATTGACATACAAAGTGATTGTGAATAATAGTTATTTATGAAACATTCATAAAATTTGAAAATATGAATGTTTAATGAAAAATTAATTATTTTTAATAAGTAAAACGTAATTATTTACAGCATTTTTTTAAAAGATGTCCGATGAAGGTCTTTTGTATCATGAACGAATTAAGAAATTGGCATACATTTATCTCTCTCCTTTGGAAAGGCAATAAGCGTGTGCGATAAGGATGGATATAACATGCTTGTCTTTCAAAAATTCATATTGTTTCAACCAGGGACTAAAAATGAAATGAGAACGAAAACGAAATAACGAAATAAACCGAAATTTTTATTAGAACGAAAACGAAAACGCAATAAATTTTTTTCGTTCGTGATTGAAAACAAAATAATTAATATCGGTTACCGGTTTTAACCGTTATTTTATTTAATATTTAATTTTATTTACAGCAAATATTTTACACGCAAATATTATTGAATTTTCAGGTATTTTAGTTGCAAACATGCAGACTTTCAAAGTAACTTTCCCGGGTTGTGTACAAAAGTAGTAGTACTCGTAACATCCGCACTATGCTCTCCGAAGGCGCCACCTGTATTCCGCAGGTGTTTGACGAACGCAGTGGATCGCATATTCTGATACCAATATTTATTTCAACTTATTTGCTATCTCTCTCTCTCTGTCTCTTTGTGTGCGCTATATTTATCTATTATCAACTTTGAGTTTTATTGCAATATTCTGGAGAATAAAAATAAAACATTTTAAATTTGTATTTTTTATGTCATACGTGTGTCGAATAATGTATAATTATTTTTTAACTAAATTTTTAAATATTTTTAAAAAATCATATTACGAATCAATGCAATATCTCAAACAGAAATCAAAAAATTGATGAATCCAATAATATATTAAAATTATATAAATTATAATTATAGTAAAATATGCAATATAAACCAAAAACCAGGTCAACATAAAAACAACATTGTTTAATATTTATGGGGTAAATAAAAATTTGTTAATGTTCCATTAATGAACTTAGCAATATATTTTACAGAACTACTAATATGTTCTTTGGGCATCTTTAAAATACTAACAAACATTTCTTACAACACAACTAATAAATAATTCTACAAAATTTTAATATTAAAACTAAAGAGTGGAGTAAAATTACCTGTGGAATGGAAAAATCATTTAACAATACACTTTAATCTTTGTCATAAGGCCGTTACCCTTGAAGTAATAATTTAGAAATATCAGTTCTCAAAAAACTGCCAAATACATATTTCGTTTTTCTTAAAAATATGCAAACATACATTTGATATACGTTTCGCATATGTTTCGAACTCATAGTTATTATTTCTATTTACTATTCTTGTATTATTATTGTCAGGGCCGGCGCGTGGGGTGAAACAGTGAAGCGAATGTTTCAGGCGGCATATTTTTTAGGGCGGCATTTGAGATGAAAAATATTTTTATAACATCATGTTGCTCGTTACAGTTTACATTATACAACCCAATAATAAAATGTCTTAAATTTCAAAATGTGTTTTTATTGTAAGATAACATTTGTGCAACGCGATGGGAAAGCCGTATAGAAGCTATCTCAGGTATCAAATCGGAGAAATATACGATGCACTGACAGAACTTTCCTTATAGTGATACTAAATAAATATAAAAGCAAATGTTGGGCCGACAAAAATTCAAAATTTAAGTTTATTTGTAGTGTTATAGTTTGGCATGATATTTTGTCGCAAATTAACATAAGATCAAAAATATTACAAAAAAAATCTTTAATTTTATCAGAATGTGTCAAAATTTTGAGAAACATTAATTCTTTTTTGAAAGATTATCGTTTAAACAATTTTAAACAAATGTTACGTTCGTTAAAAGAAATTGCGACAGAATTGGAAATTGAGACAAAATTTGAACAAATACGTCCGATTAGAATTCGTCGCAAATTAAAACAATTTACGTATGAGGGCAGAGATACACCTATAGAAGATCCTCTTAAGAAATTTAAAATTGAATTTTTCATTGTAATTATTGACGTCTCTATAAATTCAATTGAGGAACGTTTTTCACAACTAGAAAATCACAGCAATATTTTTGAGTTTTTATATAACATGCCATCCCTTGTTAACAAAGAATTGGATGACATTTTTAAAAATTGTCAAGATTTGCATGTTCATTTAACAGATGATATTGAACCTTTAAATTTGTATAATGAATTTTTAATTATAAGAAACATTTTAAGCGGTGAAATGACGCCTTTAGATTTAGATGTTTTAAATTATATAGATAAACATTCTTTGACAGAAAAATTTCCTAATTTATTTCTTTAAGAATTCTAATAACGCTGCCTATAATTGTTGTTCATTTTCCAAGTTGAAACTGATTAAAAAATATTTACGTTCGTCAATGTTCCAAGAAAGGCTCATAGATTTGACAGTATTACTAATTGAATAAAGCAAAATTAATTAATTATGATGATATAATTGATGATTTGGCTAAAGAAAAAGCTAGAAAAGTTAGACTCATGTAATGTATATAAACATAAATATGTTCATTTATATTTTTTAAATTTATACATTCATTATTCTTGAAATATTTTATTTTTCTTCATTTTGTTATTTAATTTTTTAAGTTATTTTTATGTGATAATAAAACATAAAACTTATATTATTTTGTTATTGTTCCGACTACAACACGCAATAAATATAAGGGCGGCAAATTGAGCGCTCGCTTCAGGCGGCAAATATGTGCGAGCCGGCCCTGATTATTGTGTAGCAGAGTAAAAAGTAAATACCAAATTTAATGATATTCCTTTAATTTTGTAATGTTTGTATAAACTATTATTATTAAAAGATAGCGTGGCTGGATGCGTTAAATAACCTGTAGTGATTCTGACGATCTGACTTCGAAACTAATTTTTAAATAACTTTCAGGCCGCGAATAAAAACACACCCAGTAATGGGTAATAATCTACGATGGGATACGTATAAAATCAGACATTAAATAAAGCGACTCTGACTCTCAAGTAATTAATAAAAAAATAAGTTCCTATTTCCCTATAGGTAAATATTTAACATACATATTTTCAAATGTCTATAATGCAAAGGCAACATATTCAAAAAACCTTATGTGCGTTAGGTATATGAGTAAATCAAAAGAACTTACTCAAATACAAGTACATATTTGTAAAATTCAATACGAATGTGAGGTGCGACATATATAAAGAAACATATTTACTTAAAAGAAAACAATAACAATTTATGAAAGAAACTAACTTACATAAAAATAAACAATGCTACATATTTAATACTTTATACTATACAATAGTTGTTATTATTTATAACAACTTGAATTCGTCGTTGCATTGATGATTATGTAGTATATGCATCCGTTATATTTATAAATAATTGTTTAAAGTTACGAATATTAATCCTTGTAATATTTTCAACGATTTCCCACAATTTTCAATTAAAATACGGGGACTGTTTGCGAGTTTTAAATATATTTTCAATTCGGCTGATTACTTATTTTTTATACCACACTCTTTAAAAATATCGCGATTTATTTTTTTTAATTTGGTTCACGACTAACACTTTAATTCACATGAATGTAATATGTATTTTAAAAAGGCAAACTGCTCATCAGAAACATTCGTAAGATATGATTTAAAATATAATTTTCTGGCGAATTCAAATCGCAATATTGTAGGATATCTTTAATTACTGTAGGAATGGATGATACAAAAATCAGAAATGAACCGATTTGAAGATGTTCCAAAAATTAGAGAAATTTTATGAATGGAAGTTTTTGATACGAGTGAATCACTAATCGGCATAATCGTGTAATATATAATATGAAAAAAAAATTCATACCTATTTTAAATTTCTGCGTTATTCTAATTTAGCCATCTGATTTGAGAGAGGATGAAAAAATAAGTAATGTCAATTTGAAATGTGTTTACAATTCGCTACGTTGACAAAATTATTGCAAGGAATAATAATCATAATTCTACGCAATTAATTATAAATATAACGGATGCATGGAAATTATATAATAAATCATCGAAAATTTCATTGAATGCCACGAGGAATGCTAGGTGTTATAAACAATAAAAACTACTTAGTGATATTCGTTCTATCTCATATCCGTATTAAAATTCATAAATAATACTTATGAATTTTAGTAAGATGTAAGATACTTTTAAATCACTTACATAAAGTAAGGTTTTTTAAATGTGGAACATAAAATGAAACGGAGATTAATTCAATATTATAAAGAATGCATTCTGGTCGAAGTTATTTTAGGGAGAATTAGAAAAAATAAAAAATGCAAAGACCCTCAATATAATCCAACCTCAAAAAAATCTGATGTGGCCAGCACATAACCTCTCGCCGTATATTTTACCTGGCTGTATGCATAAAGCAAAGAATATTTTTATAAATACAAATAATATATTCATATAAATCTATGACGTATAAACTTCTTTATTATTCAATAATAGCATGTCTCAACATGAAGATATTTTACCATAAATTATGTTACAAAAAATTACAAAGTAGAGTTTACCATATATAAATATTAGGCTGGTAACTGCAATTTTCAATTCGAACAACGTTGTTTACTTTCTCTTCATATTCTTCTAATAAAAACATTAATTTTGGGCGGTCTAAAATGTATATATGGATTGTGCATCTATTCTTACATATCTTCTTTTACATTTTATTTTTTCATACATGTTATATCTAAATAACACTAATTCCCTTTAATAAAGTGACGGATAGATTGCACTCCGATTATTCTTATATCGATGTGTAATTTTGTCAATATTTACAACTTACTTGAGAAGAATTTGATAGCTTTTTCGCAATTCAAAGTTACTCTAGTCTATAGTACTGGTGTACATTGTCCCATAATGTTTGAAACAAATTTAAGTCCTTCAACCTAGACTTGTCATCTCCATAATAGTCACAGATCAAGAACTAAGGGATTCTCCAAGTAATTTTTTTTTCATTACTCATTATTTCTGACACTGACATTTATCTGTCAGTTACAAATAATTTAAATTATCAACTATTTTTCATGGCATTCTTTCGGCTGTCAAATTTATTACAACAGATTATTTTATATATTATACTTCTTTTATCTCTAAATCTATGGAATATATAATAAAATATTTAAATGTATCAGATAGAGAATTTAATTTTCTTTAATATTACCACGAAAAATTTTCAAAAAATAATATTTAGAAGATTTTTTTTCAAGAATCTTCTACTTCCGGTTGTCCAATTATTACCAAAACCTTTTCAGATCTTCCCATGAATGTCCGATTGGGAAATACGTTGTTAAACAAATTTTAAGTCTTATAGTTTTTGAGTAACCGTCCTTCCAACATCCCACACACACACACACACACACACACACACACACACACACACACACACACACATCCACACACACACACAGACATCATCGTAAAAATGTTAAAATCGGATTGTAGGGACCTTAAAACGTGCTTATTCAATAAAATCTGGATATGCGATTTTTAGCATGAATGCAATACCTCTCTTAGCGAGAGGTAAAAAGTACTTTTAAATGTATATCAAAAGTATCATCTTAATTGTTAATATTATTATTAGCTAATCAGATAGAAGACATTTCAAATTATTTTGAGTGTTAATTTCATTTAACAATTACGACGTGCCCCCGCTGCGGTGTTATTGTAGTAGCTAAATTTAAAACAAAATACACAATAGTTTCCTTTAAGTGATACATATCAACAATTTTATTGACTTTTCTGACGATATTTTTAAAATTGGAACCTTAATCCATCCCTGGCGTGCCGCACGGCCAGCATTTCTTGTGATACCGGCTTGCGATGTATAGGTTGCACATAGTGCTGTTTGTCGTACTCGGAGATTTGAAATTACAGATAGAAGCAGATCTCGCTAATTGATGACATCAATTCGATGTATTTTTAACCATGTGTGCGGTTAACAGCTGTCAACTAACGGCCCCTAATGATATTAGTGGCGAGGGAGCGACCCAATTAAGTATGAGTTTAATAATTCGCATTTTATAAAAATATAGTTTTCATATTTATAAAATTGTTATTAAAAATTCAGAAATAATTAATCTTAAGCATTGACCCAGACTAGACTATACTAGAATCGTAGAGTTGCACAATTTGAAAACCACGGTTTAAAAGAATAGAAATTTAATATGTAAATATATAGTATATTTATCTGTATTGCGATATATCTAATTATACAATCTTATAGAATAAATAAATAATATATTTTTGCTTCATAAATATTTGCTATACACAACTTTAAATAATTTTGTCGAATATATATTTGTTTATTATTTCATCTTTGTAATTATATGCTGAATGAAGCGTTGTTTTCACATAATATATTAAAATTTCTAATACTTTTTCATATTTTTGAATACGGAAGACAAAAGTTTTTCATTCCAAATATTATTGCTCAAATCTTTCATTTGAATTTTTTACCTCTCGCTAAGAGAGGTATTGCATTCATGCTAAAAATCACATATCCATATTTTATTGAATAAGCACGTTTTAAGGTCCCTACAATCCGATTTTCACATTTTTACGATGATGTCTGTGTGTGTGTGTGTGTGTGTGTGTGTGTGGATGTATGTGTGTGTGTATGTATGTAGGATGTTGGAAGGACGATTACTCAAAAACTATAAGACTTAAAAATTGTTTAATTACGTATTTTCCAATCGGACATTCATGGGAAGATCTGAAAAGGTTTTGGTAACAATTGGACAACCGGAAGTAGAAGATTCTTGAAAAAAAATCTTCTAAATAATATTTTTTGAAAAATTTTCTTGGTAATATTAAAGAAAATTAAATTCTTTATCTGATACATTTAAATATTTTATTATATATTCTATGGATTTAGAGATAAAAGAAATATAATAAATAAAATAACGTTATAATAAATTTTACAGCCGAAAGGATGCCATGGAAAATAGTTGACCAGTTGAACTGTTTGTAACTGACAGATAAATGTCAGTGTCAGAAATTCATAGATATTACTAAAGAGTTTTTCTGGGAAGTACATATACATTATATTATTTCTTAATGTATTAGTAGTTAAATATTTAAGATTATAGGTCTATTACATATATCCTTCAAAAATTCAGTCAATCCTGACAATGAATTGGAAACATTTCGAAAAATTAGAAGAGGACAAAATTTCTTCATATAATGAATTTAAAATTAAACAATCTAAATATAAGGAATAGATATATGTAAGTACAATTTTTGGTGTAGAATGTAGGTATACAAGAAATGTTAAATACAATAGGGCGCCTTGACAAGCAGATATGGGGACTCATGTCAGAATGATAGCTAGTAATTATGTATATAGATGTATCATAATTTCTCATTCTAAATTTAGTGATTTTCCAATTCCATATGGTTTATTTTCCTCGACAAGTAAATTCCACACTCCTGGTGACAAATTAACTACGTGTATTTAGAAAATCTTGAAATTCTGAATGAAACATACTGACTAATTATCATTCTGAAACGGGCCCCCACATCTGCTTGTCAAGGCCAACAATGTAACATGACTGTTCGCGCCCTATACTTATGTAACCAAAAAAGGAAGTGGCGAGAGGTATTGTGCTGGCCACAACAGATTTTTTTTTTCTCGCAGCTTATTTCAAATATTGTTTTTTTCATAGGAAACATAGATTACCTATCGTACTATAATAATAAACTTTGATTTGCACTTCAAGATGCACTGCCTCTTAAGCTTTCGATTAAATGAGTTTTTTAGTTTACATCAGAGGTCATCTTAGATTTGCTTTTCTTTTTTAAAAAATAATTGTACTAAGTGAAATGTTGCAGCGAATTTTCAAATAACTTCTTAACTGTTAAAATTGAATAGTTCATTTACTAGTATAGACAAAAAAAATTCACTAATTTTGTCAGTTTTTCTTCGTTTCTAATACAAAATGGCCCTTTTCTCGGAAATAAGTGAAGATCAGACCTATACTGTTTAAGCTTTTTTGCCCATTTTGGTCAGTACTATATACCCGAAAGTTTTTACCCGAAGTTGAAAAATACCCTGTGTAATTTATATTTATTTTCATTTGTATACTATACCTTGTTTCTCGTTTCCTATTGTTCTACGATTAATAAAGATTTATTTTTGAACAATTATATGTAATTTTTTGAATATTTGTATTTTTTTATTAGTTCATTTTAATATTCTTTAATTTAGTTAACAATTAATTAATTAATTGCAAATTGTTAAAAAAAATAGGGCGTATAATTTGAAGATTGCCACACTTGTTTGAAAACCACCGTCCAGCTCTGCATTGTATTAATATTAATAATTTGCTGCTTATTATAATTTTCGGCAAATTTAAAATTAACTTGGAAAAAGCGAAATGCAGGATTTCAGACGTATGTTAAATGTTTTCACTATTTTAATCACATGAAATAGATAAATTGTTTAACAATAGCTAATTTAATTTCGATGAACATGTGAAAATCGGTATTTAATATTAATAATTTGCTGCTTATTATAATTTTCGGCAAATTTGAAATTAACTTGGAAAAAGCGAAATGCACGATTTCAGACGTATGTGAAATGTTTTCACTATTTTAATCACATGAAATAGATAAATTGTTTTACAATAGCTAATTTAATTTCGATGAACATGTGAAAATCGGTATTTAATATTAATAATTTGCTGCTTATTATAATTTTCGGCAAATTTGAAATTAACTTGGAAAATGCGAAATGCACGATTTCAGACGTATGTTAAATGTTTTCACTATTTTAATCACATGAAATAGATAAATTGTTTTACAATAGCTAATTTAATTTGGATGAACATGTGAAAATCGGTATTTAATATTAATAATTTGCTGCTTATTATAATTTTCGGCAAATTAGAAAATAACTTGGAAAAAGCGAAATGCACGATTTCAGACGTATGCTAAATGTTTTCACTATTTTATCACATGAAATAGATAATTTGTTTAACAATTACTTATTTAGTTTCAATAAACATGTGACAATCGGTA
This sequence comes from Harpalus rufipes, assembly GCA_951394225.1. Lineage (NCBI taxonomy): Eukaryota > Metazoa > Arthropoda > Insecta > Coleoptera > Carabidae > Harpalus > Harpalus rufipes. The sequence goes on from OX596285.1 coordinate 13,189,321, forward strand.
TTGAATTTAATAACTGCCAGGGCCGGCCGGCAACAACAGTGGTGCTCATGTTCTCCGGCACCATTCGTATAATTAAATAGTGATGCTCTGCACCATTGCACCACACACTTAAGCAGTGTCCGCTCTAGGGGCGGACAACCTGGACATTTGTTCAGGTCGGCAAATCTAAAGGGCGTCATTTTGGCTGGGAATGTGACAAAATATTGATAATTATTAATTATCGAAATTTATACCTGTCGATTTTTTGTAAAATAATTAAAAATGCACCTGGTTAACAATTTGTAACTATGTTTTAGTTTTTATTGTTTTGTCCTACTTGAATGTTAATTATATTTCTAAATATACGTTTTTATTTTAATTTAAAACCATTTGATTATTATTTTAAATAAAAGATATATAATATTAAATGTATATGTTTAAGGGGCAGCAATTTGTCTTTTTCTCCGGGGCGACGTAAATGCTGGAGCGGACACTGACTTAAGCGATAAATTATTAGAATTGTTTTAATAAGAATTTGTTATAAAGCTAAAATAATAATTATTATTAGTAATGTAATAAGCAATTTTCCAATTTTGAAATAAAAATTATTTGCATTCGAATTACTTACATCTAGTCATGTATTGTTAATAAAATCCAGGTTATGGGTATTGTACTTGTAGGGTACCTATATATACTGGATATGGAAATGACGTGGCTCGCGTTTCGTCCGCCAATGATTGCGGGCCACTATCGTGTTTAACAAGTGGCAACGTCGCTTACAACTAGTAATCTAGACGTGATAACAATAAAATACGTGGAAAGAGTTCGATAGTGGGGATGAAACAAGCGAAGTCAGTATGCAATGTACTAAGCACTACTGACTCAGTGTTGCCAGATGCGACATAATTATCGAAAAGGCAACATAATTTTTAAGCTGCTACCATACAAAATAATTGTGCACCATAATCCATAATTACAACATAATTTTAGAATTTTTCGCGTAATTATAACTACTATCACCATAAATTTTAGAAATGGATATAAAAATATCGAAAATCACCGCAAAAAGTGCGATAGCTATGGAAATGAAACAAATGTCACGTTTGACCAATTTATTAGGCATTATTCATAATATCTGTTAATTATCTATCAATTTAAATAAATAATTGTTTACTTAAATAGAAATTACACATAAAAATAAACTAACCCAGCTTAACAGAGAAATTGTTAACATTTGTTAATTTTTGGTTTCAATTCCAGGAATATAGCTATTTTTAAGATGATTCACGACATTTTTATACCTAATTTCTGCCGTTACAAGCATGAAAAATTATTTTTCTGTATTGATTCAAATACCGAATTTTATGCTTTGCAACTTTTTTACTTAAAATAATTAGAGAAGCAGGAATTATTGACGAATTAATTATTTTCAAGACTGAAAAATAAAATTCTCACAAAAACACCATATTTTTTTTCAAATTCCATAATTTTCATATCGTTTTTCGATACTTACTGATTTTAGAAATGGCAACACTGTACTGACTGCATGTGCAGTCTGCTGCGACTGCTGTTTTAGTGTACGTCACCGACCGTACACGTGTTGTAGCCTGAAAATCGAAGTCGTAAAAAAAGCTTTTGTTGCAATTTCTTTGAGTAAAATCGTAGATTTCCTGGACTATTAGAAAATAAACCAGTCATGCATTTTTTCAAAATTATATTTTGTATATTATCAGTTTGCCCGACATTTGTGCCTTCTTTGTTTGACGATATATTTTGTTGTTTATTTAATGTATTATTTGTTTTTTAGTGTCACCCTAAGGGGCTTGATTTTAATATGCATTTAATTGCATATATAAACAATATTCCCATAGCATTTTTTTAAAAAGTAATTGGTAAAATGGGTCCATAAACCATAACAAAAAATAATAAAATGTACACTTTATCCTTAAAGTACTTCGAGATATTTGAATTTATTTCCAGGGTCACGGATGACGTGACACTATTGGTATCTTTCTAGCGCAGCCTACTGCAGAAACTGGTGTAAAAAAGATAGCTATAGGTTTCTTTAAAAATAAAATGCAGTTATAAAAAAAAATTATGACTTTTTTGATACCACGAATTGCTTCAAAATTAAACGAACTTTTATTTTAAAAAAATGGTTTATGGGCCCAGTCTGAAGATGTTATAAACTACTCATGGAAAAAAAAATAATTAAACAATTTTAAAGATTTTTGTTTATCCCATTATTATTAAATATTTTATCAAAATATTGTGCGACCTTGCCCGTACACTTATATAGGATTAGAATTTAATATAAATAAGTAAATAAATAAAAAATATCATCACGTCACCATGGCTTTTACCCGTTGTCGGGTGTGTCATATCTGCAAATAAGCAGATATCGGTAATGAGACGACATATTTCATCCGGAGGGCGGTTACCAGAGGTCATCGTACGGACACCCAAAGTTGGCGTGAAGAGCGCACCACAGGTGTCATTTTGTGCCATTTATAAATTATAAATATTTTTTTCGGCAGTGGTCGAGCTCGAACTTGGGACCATAAATTCGTGATCCTGATTCGTTGTACACTCAGCTATGCGATCCCATAATTAGAATAAATATTGCTACTTAGGTATCTGACAACATTAGTGCATTCTAATATACAGATTCGTGAATTTGAAGCTTTTTAATACAGAGTTCATTGACACATGGGCGTATGATTTTAATAAATCGCAATTTATGAAGATATGCTTTTGATTTAAATAAAATTGTTAACTAAATCTAATAAACTAAATATTGCAAAATAGGTATTTGTTAATATTAGGGCATTATAGTAGGCAGATTCGTGTATTTTAGGTATTTTTATTACAGAGCTCATCGACATTTTTTTTTTGTTGCGAAAAAAGTCCTTCAAAATGTATGCCTGTCTATAAGTACTTTACACTTCATTCATTTCAAATATTGCCGCAAATTGTCAAGTTGTAAACCTGTAAACATAAAAAAACACGGACATTGAGTTTGTGGAACAGGCAGAACAGAAATAATAAATTTAATGGGCGGAGCCTAATTGCGCAGTACAGCTTGCGCAGGAACCAGCTGTATACGCTACAAATTGGAAAAACCCGAATAATTCAAGTATTTAATTTTAAAGAGCAAATTGCGAATTTCTCTGTGAAACAAATATATAAAATAAACTAGTGAAACTAGACGTAACTTTGTAATTTTTATTTTATTTAATTTTAATTTCAATATAACGAATTTGTCAAAAATATGCATACATACATAAAATCACGCATGTCCAACTAAGAGAGTTAGCGCAAACTCGAAAACAACAACAATAATAATAATAATTTCTTTCTTTAAGACAGAGTTCATTGGCACATGTGCGGAAGATATGAATAAATTGCATTTTATAAACATATGGCTTTGATTTACACAATATTGTTAACTAATTCTAATAAAATAAATAGGTATTGCATAATATGAATTTGACAATATTACAGCATTCTAATAGTCCGATCCACACTATAAGGCAGTCGTAAAGAAAGTATATATTTTGAAAATTGGGATTTTTATATAAGAAAGTATGTACAATCCAGTGGTGCTATTGACAAATTTGTACCTCTACCAATTTTTGGGTAATAAATGATCACCGATTAATTGGCGGGAGGTACGGTTTTAATTTTATCAAAAATCGATTCCCCTTGTCAAAATACATAATGTGTACCAATTTTTGTCAAAATATTCCTATAGATACATTTATATTAAAAATTGCGATATCTCCTATATTAGTATTAAAGTTGCGAGGTAGGTGGCAATGGTGACATACAAGTGGATTAGTTGAGTAGAGGGACAGCCCATATCATTTTTCCGACTCTTTTTTCCTAGAAATTGTACTTAGAGATATTGTTTGACTAAATTCCAAATTAGGAGAAAGTGCTCTTGCATTGTAAACGGTGTCTTATTCATAGTTAGTTGCATTTCATTCGCTGAATGACTATTGGTGATAGCAGAAAAACAGAATGAGTGAGATAAATAAAAGTAGACAAAGTGCTAAGAAAAAGCCTAGGAGCTGGAGAAATCGCATGAAAGAGTAAGTACTGTAGTATATACAAATAATATATTAATTAAAAAAATATTCCCTATTTTATTCATTTAGCGTACGAGCTGCAAAGAGAATTAAATCTTGTTCCATGGATTTTCCATTAGATCTTCCTAGTGTTAGTGCATATGAAGAAACACCTCAGAATTTTGAAGGAAATATCGATGATTCAAGGTAAGAAGACATTTTAAAGACTTTTTAATTTTTTAAAAGAAAACTCCGGAAGAAATAGCAATAGTTGAAAAAAATACTATAGGCTAGGCAAATAATCCACTTTGGAAAGAGGAAAAATCGCATAGACTGACTGCATCTAACTTTGGAATTTTGTGCAAACGGCGAGAAACAACAAATGCCATGAAACTATCCCAAAGATTGATAAATGGATCATACTTTTTTTTTAGCAATATGTTGGGAAGTAGAACACGAACTAATAGCCAAAAAGGAATTTGAAGTAAGTCATAACTTTTTGGTAAAAGACTGTGGATTTTTTATTCATGAAGAACATTCATATTTAGGAGCATCTTTAGACGGAGTAATTGACCAAAATACTATTGTAGGAATAAAATGTCCATACTCCATACAGACACTCGCTCCAGAAGAAGCAGTTGAGCAAAAAAAAATAGTTATGTAGTAATGACAAATAATATTAAATATTGAAAGAAGCTTTCAGAACTCATAATAATGAAATAAAAACAATATTTGGGAATAGTTCTGTTATTCATTCATAATTTTTCTGTCTTTTAACTATGTATGTTTTTTATGTAACTTTTGATCTATGTTACCCTCTTTCTGTAAACTTGTTGTCTTGACTACATGTATTTTGTTATTTGTTATTTACTCTTTACCTGATGAGGACAGCACTACGCTGTCGAAACGTCGTCGTTAAATAAAATAAACAGAACTATTCCCAAATAATTTTCAAATTCAGGGGCAATTAGCCATAATCAAGAAAGATTTTTGTTATTTTATAGTATGGACACCTTTGGGAATATTATTTCAATAAAAATTCATATGTTCTATACTTATACTTTTTTTTCAGATCGAAAAGCGTGAAAACTTTTGGAGAACTAAAATGCTTCCCAAGCTAACAAAATTTTATGAAGAAAATATGTTAAAAATTCTAATTTCCAAATAAAAATAAATGATGCATACTTTTTTAAATTATGTAAATACTTGTGTTTATTTACCTGTATCTATATTAAAAAATAATTAATTACAATCGCTTAAGATGGATTATTTTTATAAACTAATTGCATTTATAATAATGATATTATAGTTATATTACATTTATAATTTTTGTAGAGAATATTTTATTTTTACTTATTATTTTTCATAAAAAAAGGCCCACCAATATATACATAAAATATCATTAACATTTATTTTTTATCGATAAAGTACAACGCATTATTGAACACACTGTACATAATAATTATCGGATACCTATATTTAATTTATTGTTCCATCTTCTAGGTTTGTAAGATTCACTGACTGAAACTGTTCAAGTGTCCACGTGGACTTGACAAAATATGTCATATTTTAAATACCCAATAGCGAAATACATTCAACCAATAATACACAGGCCTAACCAGTATCGTTAGACCCCCGACCTACTTCAGCTTTTATATCTTTCTTGTTTGCGGAATCTCCTTTTCTAATTTCATGAAACGTTAGTCGTAACTTATATCGTAATAGTTTCACATTTAGAAAACAGTGAAACACCCTCTCCAAATGGGAAAATTTTTGAGCGGTAATACACCCTTAATAAAAAAAGATTAAACTTTGTGTATGTATTTGAATATCTGTTATTATTTATTGTAAATGAGCATTTTGAAATATATATTTATTTTTGAAATTTGATTTCATAAATATTGTTTTACTAAAATATTTAAAAATCTTTCAGAACTCATATTTCAATTAAAAAGGTTGTATCATCTTAATTGTTTTACTAATTTATTCATAAATAATAGATCAGTCTAGTAAATATTTTGAAAATTGGGATATTTATATAAGAAAGTACTTAGAATCCATTGGTGCTATCGACAAATTTGTACCTCTACCCATTTTTAGGTAACAAATGACCACCTATTAATTGGCGGGAGGCACGAAATTGTTCATTTTTTTTCAGTGCAGGCCCCTTCATTAAGGGGCTTGATTTTAATATGAATTTAATTGATCATATAAACAATATTCCCATAGCAAAAAAACTGTATCGACAGGTATAGAATGGAATCGATTCACGTTCCACAATCGAAAAATCAGTAAAATGGATCATGCGCAGTGGATTGAATTGCGATATCTCCTATATTAGAATTTTTTAAATTATAAATGAACCTATAGGAATATGTTACCAAAAATTGGTACACATTATGTATTTTGGCAAGGCGAATTTATATGTATTTGACAATATCATTCTAATAGTCAGACACGTGAATTTATGGCTTGTTTAATACAGAGATCATCGAGACATTCGCGTAAGATTACATTTTATAAACATATGGCTTTGATTTACACAATATTGTTAAATAATTCTAATAAAATAAATAATGCCTCATATGTATTTAACAATATATTTAGATGGAATAATAAGGCGTAATTAAATTTTTTGAAAATTGAATAATTTTTTAGATGACACATATGATTTTTTATATAGGAAACTATGTTGGAAATAGTCTCTTTTTTTACTTATTCTATAAGCTTTTCAATTATATATAACAAGTCTACATTCTTTTGTTTTAAACATAAATAAAAGACTAATTATTTATTTTTGAGTGTGCTGCCATCTGTGATAAGTTTTGCCTGAGCCCTGTCGTCAGTTTGATAGTTTATACATCAAGTCGCCACTTGGCACGTACAATACGCGATGCAGGTCGTCATTTTGCCGTTCCAAAACCTGATCAAAAATAACATGTAAAGTCGCCATATAGATAGGATTAAACGATTCTGCTAAATCCTATACCGTACAAAATAATTGAAAAAAAATTGATATTCTTGCATTAATGTACCACAATAACACCGCGTATATAAATTAATAACCTTAAGCTGGCTCCTTGACCGGGTCGTCATTTTGATAGAGTACGCATCAAGTGTGTGTGTGTATGCAGGAAGGATGGTTTCTCAAATACTATAAGACTGGATATGTTTAAGACTTTGGATATGTTTAACTATGGATATCTCAATCTAACATTAATGGGAAGAGCTGATACGGTTTTGGTATGAATTGGGCAACCGGAAATGGTAGTTTAAAAAAAAATTAAATATTTTTTGAAAATTTATGTTACCTATTACAAATAATAAAGATCATTAAATTCTCAGTCTAACATATTAAAAAAAATATATCTCTTATAGATTTAGAGATATAATATATAATAAATTGCTGTAATACAGTGTGTTAAAAAAAACTAATTTAATTAAATGTCAATTTGGCATGAGATATTATTCTAAAGAAATCAAAGCTTTTCTTCTTGAATCATAATTTAGAAATTGAAATAAATTAGAAAACGGCGAATGACAATATGTATACTGTATTCATCTTTATTATCTTTTCTGCTTAAAATTACATTTCAATATCAATTTTAACAATTTGACTTTTGAATTAAATAATAATCAGACATACGTTTTTTGTTCATAGCCCACTCCAAGTTAGATTTTTTAACGCTGTAAATCTCGCTGCTCAAACAACTCCAGGGAAACCAGTTGAGATATTTAAATGTTTGTAATTGACATAAATGCAAAATTTCAGTGTAAAAATCAGCAGTTTTACTAACAATACTGAAACATTTTTCTGGGAGGTATAAGTACATTTAAAATATCTTATTGTATTATTTATTAAATATGTATTTAAAATTATAGGTGGTATATTAATATTGAATATCCTTAAGGTAGTTATATCGTGAAACCATTATATCAGAATTAATTGAAATTTTAAATACATCTCAATTGAAGTATAATATACCTGCTCTCCAAGTTTTAAAACAATTCACCACGCGGTACCTGAGATATTTGCAATTAAATTTGGCCTTTTTAACACGTGAAGAATAGGAAATGGCAAAATAAACACAACATTTTAAATTATAACTTTTATATCCACTATGACATTTAATCGAAAAACTAGTATGTTATAGTAAACTAATTAACGGATTTTATGTAAAAATTAGAAAATTATTTACCACACAGATTTAATTTTATTGTCTCTAGAAAATTTTAATCTGAAGATATGATAAATAGGTAGAATTATACTTGACAACCATGCACAAGCGTTCCAGTTGAAGTATCAGTTAAGATAACACCCGCTTGGTATTAGCGAATAAGAGGTGATCTTTGGTTAAAGGAATTTCAGACGTACATTCGAAGGAAATATTTTTTAAATTGGTATTTTACGTGAAAAGCATGAAAACTTTAAACAGTATAATACTACTTGTGTAATTTTAAGAAAGAAATATATTAATTTGTTTTGCAGTTTCCATTTGTAGTTTAGAATTAGTATTATATCTTAAAATATCTTATTACTTTTATACCCGAATGTACCAATAAATGTCTACATTGAAATACGACACTTGTGTATGTGTTAGTGCGAGTGGTACAGTTCAAAAAAAAAACTTTTCTACGGAAAAATAAAGAAAATTCATGTTACAATCGTTGATATTAGCTTTTAACTATTTTGATGCAATCTGTTTATATAATATAATGTTAAAAAATATAAGTTATTTCAAATATAAACTGCATTAGCTTAATTTTTATTTTGAACATACAACAAGTTTTTGAATAGGTACACTCGAGTGACAACTACCTTAAGAAATACCGCTAATACCGTAAATGAATTTAAAGAATCTTGAACATATTAGAAGAGTAGAACCAAATTCCTCATAGAATCAAAGAATAGATACAATTTGAATTATTTATATGTACAAGAAATGTTAAATTCGTTGCTTATACGGCGCGAGGAATCATGTGACTTTGTTGGCCGTGGCAAACAGATATGAAGATCCGTGTCAGAATGACGGCTAGTAGTTATTTACATAGATGTCACAATGGGGTATTTCAGTGTAGTAAAATTTAAAAGAAAAAATATTATAATGTTATTAACTATGTTGAAAAACGACCGAATTCTGAAAAATAAACTCAAAATTGTTTTATTTAATATGATTTTCCATGTGTTTTATTTTAGCGCGGTTCTATGACGTATGTAATGACGTACTTGTCTGCTTGTGGAAACAAAAGAAGCAGTGCGTTCACCATTGATGCTTTCTCGTTTCACAGCTGATCTTTGTTTGTGTTTCTTGCTAGTTTTGATATGTTGCTGTAAGAATGACAGCAACCAATTCTTAACTAATAATACTTTAATATAGTTACAACTAAAATCCACGGATAACAAAAATAAAACAAATGAAAGTCATCCAAAACAAAATAGCATCTGACACTGTGAACAAACCAAGTCCCCTTCCCCTTACTAGCTCCAAGCCAAGCGACTAACAGCTTACAATAGTCCAGTGGTTTTGTTTACACCCGCAGCTAACCTAATCTGTTTCGTAGATACTAATAATAATAATTTCGGTCATTTTCACCTCCAATAAAACATAATTTCATCTTGTTTTCTTCTCATGTTCATATTTAATGCAAACAATAACTTTGTTTTTATTTTCAAACCTGACCATACTGAATCCGAACTTTCAATTATATGACATGTTTTCATAATTTCAGTTTGTACATAATTATATTTTAGTTATTTATATTTTCTTAGATTATGCTGAAAATTACTGTACTCATTTAAGTCTTAAAATTCTCAATATACACTCAGTATAAATTTCTTAAATTTTAGATAAATTCTTTTAGATGTATTCAACTTGTCCTTATTTCTCATGATTTAAGAACTGTCTTCAAAGTGTACATTATATGAACTTATACAAACTTAAATCAAAACTACACTTTGCAGTCGACTGTGAAGTGTACATCCTTGACTCCAAAGTGTACAATACATAAATATGACGACTTCAAAGTGTACGCTTGACATATATATATATATATATATATATATATATATATATATATATATATATATATATATATATATCACGGTCAAAAAACTAATCATTTCAAATTAATATTAGTAACGTTTTAAAAAGAGATGTAAATGATACAATTTCCAACATAAGTAAATATGTAGGAATATAGGTAAGTATTTAAATGAATAACAATTAAATTAAACGGGAGGTATTGTATTGGCCACATCAGATTTTTTTCTAGCCACTTTTAGAAGTATATCATAATTCATAGTTTTATAAAACGCCTAAGATTGTCAAATCTTCTTTGACTTATGCTCGGTTTCAGAAACGTTCATCAACGCTTTATTTAATTAACGGATCATCAAAACGACCAAACGCATCGCTATACATGTCATAACAATAAGGAAACTGATTCGAATTTGTTCATTTTGATAGTTCGTCAGTTAAACAAAGCGTTGATAAACGTTGCTGCAATCGAGCATTAGTAATGTTTTACAATCTGGCTAGACGTCCAAGCGTTTAGGCGTTTATAAAACTATAAACAACGTACTTAGGTTCTATATATGTCTAATAATAACAACAACCAAATTTAACGCACAAATCTCGTTAGTTTAGATTATGTTTATTTATTTAATAATCTAAACCAACAGGCTATTACATCGCAATTACCGGTCGATTTTACATGATATATTTACTACTAAATTGTTATAAGAAAGACAAAATATTTAATAATTAGCTTGAAGTAATAATCATATTTACAAATTGTACATATAAACAATGATTTTGGTATATATTAGCATTATCAATGACGTTGGTGCATAATATATACTTAAAATTGATAACTACTATATAAAACATATTTAAACTTAACTTTAAACAAGGCACCACAAATATCTACAGAACACGAAATTGAATTAAAGCAAAGCATTTTAACAATAGATAATAATAATTCGTTCGTGAAATATCACAATAAGAAGTTTG